>LR990944.1:4833334-6104052 GCA_905163415.1 Noctua fimbriata
CCGAACTTGTGACCAGTCGATGGCAATAGGCTCGCTCCCTATTACATTGGACTTAAACATAACTGGCGAAATGTGCGTGTACTATGGTACTCCTCTGCCCAATACGTAGGGGATTACAGGCGTGATATTATGGTACTAAAATGTAAGTAAGACTAGCTCCAAAACGCATTGGACAGTTTCGGCTAACTAAGAAAGATATACTAGCAAGTAAATATCTGACGCGTGCAGTTTTTTAAATAGCTTATTTGATTCTTGAAGAAGTTTAGTGTATTCATTAATTTTACATGTATGTGTTCAAATTCAGACTAGTACTCTGTGCCCTTTTACCCGGCTGCCAAGAAAGGGTTTTCGCGCGTATCTTGCAAATTTGTTTGTTTTTTTGTAAATTTCAATCTGTATCACAGATTTAATAAAAACCTGCTATCTACATTGTCTCTAGCTATATGTTTATTGTTTGTTTTTGTTTGTACCTATGTATTCTATACTTTATGTTAACAGAAACCATTTCACTCGTTGTGTATGGAGTTTTAGAAAAAGTTTGGCTAGCTTGGCGTAGTTTGGTTTGTTTTGATAGTTTGGTATATATATATAGGTACATAATACAATTTGTAGTCGGATTTATTGATACTTTTAATTAAATGTTTCTTGTTAAAATTATCGTTCACTGTACCTATTAAATTTAAACCACCAAATTCTGGCAGTAGATGTAAAGTTTACTATGGAGTTTTTTTTGTCCCTACGGATACCTTCCACGCAGGGTAAGGTCAATTTCTTATCATCTTAAAACACACTCAGGAAATGGCGACTCGTCTCTGCCACACTCGTCAAAAAATCTTGCCGACTTGGGCACATAAACTGTCTTCCCGCCAAAATCATCTTGTCATTAGTACAATAACGCTTTTAGGGTGCTGTTGGGGCTCCCGCGGTTCTGTAGCGCATCGGGCCTGTTTGCTAAAGCAGGTAAAGATAGCTTTCAAGCAATTATGGGAGAAAGAACAGCTTCCCTGATGCAATGGATTAGGGGGAGCACCAATAGCATTTCAAAGGTGATAGTGGATAAGCCTGATTGCCCGTTCCTAGGGCTCTGGACCTGTATGGACAGCTGCAGGTCTGGTACAGCGGGAACCGGACTTAATTATAGATTTTGAAGTTTTATTTTATGTTAATGAGAAATTTAATTTAACTTATTTTTTATTTTATTGTAATGAGAAATGTTAACGTAGCTTATAAATGTAAGTAACAATAATATGAATCAATTGTATTCGATTAAATAAATAATAATTTAAAAAAATATTAACACTAAAAGAGCTCCCGATATTTCGGCGCTGTTGCAAGCACCATGATCACGGATAAACTGAAGTTATTACGGGTGGTGGAATCGTAAACATGGTAAATATCCCGTTTTCAGTGTATATGATAATGTTAGTGACCATGTCAGTTTAAAACTTAAAACCATCTTTTAAAACTTATGAAACAAATATTGTAATATATTCATTTCAACAAGCTTAGGAATGCGAAACAATCGTACCATTGCATATCAAATAAAAGCATGAGGATGTCCTTTACCATTGCAATACGATTCTTGAATTTTGATATGAACCATGTTGAATATTGGATTTTTAAAGACTCGCTCGTTCGCTAGATATTGTCCTGACCTTCTTTGGTGAATTGTTTTCAGGAATTTTAAAAGTCCTATCCTTTTATTCTTTCTTGTTTCTCACTGCAAAAATATTTTATGGACTCACGTCTAAATATGCAAAATATATATATTTTGCATACTTAAGTCGGATCCTTTCATTAGTACGAACATAAAATTAATCGCAAGTGCGCCAGTGGTAACATCACGCTACCTACAGCGTGCTTCTACAGTCGAAGTGTTTTGAGCACGCAGCAAAAAGGACATCCATTGTCTGATCGCATCGCAGTTAAGACTACCTGGAACTGTACCCGATTCATTGTGAACCGTGTTTTTTTGTTAAATTGCAATTACAAGTAATTTGTAAATTTAATAAAAGCAGTGTATCGCACCCAGTGTGTTTTAATTGCACGAAATCCATCTTCTGCCCACGTGATGTCCGACTCTAACTGAATAAATGCTGACAATCCAACTCATATAGTATATACATAGGATCCTTTCGCCTTGTCTACCTTCATCTGGTCTACACGCACGCTACCCAATGAAGGCGCAAATATTTTTTAAGAAATAATTAATGTCAAAAAAATGTCAAGGGTCTCACAATTTAAATGATTTTCAATACTTTCTTTGGCTTTGAACATCAAAGACTTTGTCCTTGAAATGAATCCGAAAAATATGAAATCTATGTAGATTGTAGACCTTTTTAATATTTCCGTTGGTTACAAAATCAGTTTCCGTACTGAAAATATCATTGAATTGCTTAACATATTATCACTTTTGTTTCCCTCGATGGGTAGGTTAGATAAAATAAAATGGCGGAAAGCTAGGCAGGTCCAGCTCCATACTAAAATATTCAGCACCTTTGCAAGTACACAAGCGCGGGTGTTTAGTAAGCTTGCTCATATACTAAGTTATAACGTGTCTTTAAACTAAGTTTTAATCCTTCAAGTAAGGACAATGACCCAAATAAAAAGGACTCAACGAACTTGGCACTTACGACCTTCTTAAATGTATTGCCCGAAGTCATGCAAAACAAAGTTTTAAAGGGACGTAAGTGACAAACCAATTGTGTTGAAACTTTTTAGTGGTGTGTTACAGCAGCCGTTTGATGAAATGGGCGATGAGAATTTCAGAAAATGTGTTGCAGTGAATACACTATTAGGTAATGATGTAAAGCCGGTATCAGACGCCTTTCATCGGCATCCTTCACTCGTAGTGAAACATCTGAACACAAACTGAATCAAAAGTGACAAATTAATTCATTAGTAAACCTATCCAACCATGATGCATATCGACTGTCAGCATCTTACACTCGCCTACCGATAATTCGGTAATAACCCCGGTATTTCGGTCGGTTTGATAATTCAAATAATGAACTGAAATCAGGTACACCTTCCTATGTTATGATATCCGTGTCGTGAGAACGTGAGACTAGAACGGCTCGAGTGAATCGTTCACTCTACTGAATCGAGTGAGGCGTCTGAACTAAGCTTTATAAAGGATTTCAGCATTGAGTTACAAGAGACAATTTGTGTTTAAGTAAGTACTCGTTTTGAATTAGAATTAAATACCTACTGCTTTGCATACCACTCAGGCTATAAAAGCAATTGTTTCGACTATTAACTTCTGTGTACTTTGGTTGATTAGCCCCAATGCCTCTCGTGTTTTGACTGTGTTTTATGCAAAACTAGCGACTTGCCCCTGCTTCGCACATTATTTACTAATGTAGTTAGTACCGGGAATTACTAATATAAGTTGTTGTTTGTTATTACAAAATAACAGCTTTTTACTGAATGCTTATATATATGAATGCGTATATACAGTACTTTTAACAAAAAAAAAGTTTGTCTGTCTGTCTGTTTGTTTCGGCTAATCTTCGAAATGGCTGGTCCGTTTTTTTTCTGGCAGATAGCTGCTGTTATAAGGAGTACTTTAATTTTAGAAAAAGGATTCAAACCCTTGAAATTGTTAATTAAATTCGATTCAACTAGGAAAATAATATTTTATAATAATTTCATACGGACGAAGGTCGCGAAGGCAACAGCTAGTTCTAAAAATAATCCGTATGCCAATATTTTCATAAAATTACTGTGGAAGTAAATAATCGAGAATTATGTCATTTTAATATAACTAATAAAAACCTACAGGTTCAAATTCTCTAAAAGATGAGGAGAACCACATCAAAAATCAAAAATTTTGAAAAACGACGCGGTCACACTTACATAAAAAATGACTAAAAAATGAAATTTTACAATTATTATTTTTTATATAAAAACGTTGCCCCCACTAGGAATGTCTCCTGTATCGTGGGTGCGTTCACAAACATTTAAACTCACATGCAGAGATAGCCAGACCCGGAACAACTACCTGCAGGCCGTACAAAGATTTGTTTGTTTTGTGTATATGTGTTTGTATTCTTACTAATATTAAAAATGCGAAACTATGTGAGGATGGATGGATGGATGGATGGATGGATGTTTGTTACTCTTTCACGCAAACCTACAGAACGGACTCAGATGAAATTTAACACACAGATAGTTTATAGCCTAGATTAATTCGGATGTTATTTTGATTACAAAATTTTGATACTTAACTCTTTGGGACGTTATTTAGATCACAAAATCGGTATACATACATTCTACTTTCTACTAATATTATAAATGCGAAAGTTTGTGAGGATGTTTATGTTATGGATGTTTGTTACTCTTTCACGCAAAAACTCCTGAACGGATTTGGATGAAATTTAGCACACAGGTAGTTTATAATCTGGATTAACACATAGGATACCTTTTATCCCGGTAGTATGATCCCGTGGAATAATTATCGAACTCCACGCGGGCGAAGCCGCGGGCTTAAGCTACTTTATAATATTAAGTTTAGATAAAATAAAATACACAACAACGTGCAAGTAAATTCAATTACTATGCACCACTTCCAATTAGAATTTCAAATAATTTAGAATAAAACCGCAACGCAATTGCATTTCTCACGAATTCCTTCTTACCTCGATCTAATAAGTTTTCCTAATTAAGATGCAAGGCTGGTTGCAGCGTGTTTTAATAATTGATTCTCTAATTTCAACTTTCCTGCACCAGTTGCAAGATCTGAAGTCGAATGGAAGCTACACCGAAGTCGATCCACTCTAATTATATTTACAGTCTCAATAAAATTGAACATGAGTAAGACAATTTCGGTTTTATCTTCAGAATGTTTTTTTTTCTAGACTGTCGTTTTACCCCCGAGGGTCTACTTCCCCAATACATTTACGGAATTAACTTAATTAAGGTTCTATTACTTATTTTCTTTTAGCGTACAAACATTTTATTCCTTAGTCGGTATTGACCGTCGACTTTTATTTTCTGGGTGCTGTGAAGGCTTCCATATAACCTTTTGAACGCCAGGGTATAAACGCACACGCGTGCCTTCCACGCCAAGCCACAATTTTATCTACCATTTTGTCACATATTTGTGTCGTTTGGCGTACAGGGCACACGCTTGTCACGTATATGTGACAATGGCGTTTAAAAGTTCAGGTACACCACAAAAAGCGAACTCGCATTATGCCTTGAGTTCTTAAAAGCTACCATTGTTGTTTCTAGTTGTACCATTACATATACTTACAAGATTTTTGCATGGGGGCATGTAAAAGCTACAGAACGCCGCCACCTGCTACGATACTTACATACTTGTCCATGTTCATACATGGACGCCGGTTGCGACTACTACGCACCTGACCTTTATTCCTTTAATTCATAACATAACACATAACATCACGCCTGTAAAGTTATATGTTAACCCTTCGGGGAGTAATCCCCGTTAGACAGAGGTGTACCTAATAGTACACCCATATTTCAGGAGCCGAGCTTATTGCCATCAACCGGGCACAAATCCAGACTCCGTGGCTGCTACTGAGAAATTCCAGATGGAAAAACTCAATGACACTTTTCCCGACCCGGGTCTCGACCACTCGACCATAGTAACAGGCAAGCAGTGATGATTATAATGACCCCTTAAAAGGTTTTCAGTTATTTCAAAATCACCTTGAATATGTCCACTGCTGGACATATGCCTCTTCAATAACACGTCAATTAACTGAATCGTCGGTAACTCTCATTCAGCTGCCACCAGCCATGGTGAAGATATTCTCATCAACTACCCTTAGATTTTTTTTAGCTTGCTTAGTTACCAGTTGGTAGCTAAGCTACAGAACAATTTCCTATCCTTTCTTTACTCAACAAATATAATAATATTCTGGGATTCATTTTCGACATTATAGTGGCGAATTTATCTTTCGCTTCTCTTTAATTAAACTAAAATTTAAGATCAACAAACCTCATTGTTTAATATAAAATAGATAAATAAATATTCTCAGGCTTTCTTCTCATTGTTTCGCAGAATTAAGTCAGACAATATTGAAACTAATGGCTGAGTTCCAGCCTAAATGTTTTATGACTTAATGCAGAGTACGAATCGTGTACATTCGTCCCAAACTTTGTTTTAACCAAAATATACGAATACAGATGGCATGTACCATTAAAATAAGGGCTATGAAGTTAGGGGTTAAAATGAAGTAGTGGGACATTTGAAGTAATTCGGGGTGGAAGGGACACCGATGTGGAAACGGTTACCATGTACTCAGTACATCATTCTGCCAGCCCCCTACGTAGCACTTTTGAATCGGCTATTTAAAAAAAACAGCTGTTTCCTACCTACACGGTCAAAATGTATTGAAGAGCTGATTTTTTTTGGTGAAGGTTGCGGAGATCCGCTGGATGCGAAACGCACGGGACCGCTCAATGTGGCGACACTTGGGTAAGGTCTATGTTCAGCAGTGGACGTCTTTCTGCTGAAATGATGATGATAACATCAAGCTTGTAATATCTAAAGGGTGAAACAGAGGTGTATGTATCTATACTAATAACTTGCCTGTTGACACCAGCTGCGCATAGATCCAGGCTGAGAAATTCTTGACGAGAAATGGAGTAACCCTTTGCCTGACTCAGGAATCGAATCCTAGACCTCATGCTCAGTAATACCACTAAAGTAACAAAGCGAATGTAATTTGAAATGACTGGTTTGAATCTATACTTCTACACTAATATTATAAATGCGAAAGTTTGGATGTATGGATGGATATTTGTTACTCAATCTTGTCAGAGCGGCTTAAATAATCTGGATGAAATTTGGCACAGAGGTAGATTAGACTGGAATAGCACATACGAAACTTTCTTTTCCTCACACTTACGTATTATATCAAAATTTCCACGCAAACGAAGTCGTGGGCGTATAATTACGCCATACTTACTATTGTATGGCATAATTATGCTCGTTAATCAGTACATTAGAATGAAACATCAAAGATTCTTGTCTTTTGACTTTAAAGGTTCCTAAAATTCTCATTGTCACACGCCAGTTCAAAAAACCGAAGTCTAGACTAAACCAATCGAACGAAGTCTTTGTAAGAGCAATCCACGTGAGCGAAACAACGAAAATGCATTGCCCGCCATCTTTATGGCCCCAAATCGCAACAAAAACTATATTCCCTTTTTTGATGTGAAATTTCGTGCACGGCAGTAAAACAGTGACAGGGCAAATAAAACAGCGCACCAGGAAAAATATTTGTCGAAAAATTTTAGAGCCACCGTTGGTCGCTGCCGGTGCGTACTGGAAAAATATTTTTCCAGTGAACATTATACTCGCGTCAATTTTGATAATAGTTGGGTACGAGTAGTTATAACGACCGAATTGAAAATGGATATTGTTTTTGTAGCATCTATGACGTTATTACTTAGACTGGAAACGGGATATTTACCAGGATATTTCCAGTCTAAGTAATAATGTTAGTGACCATGATAGTTTAAAATCTTATATCTATGACTTTTACAGACCTATTGCTTTGATAACCATATTTGCAAAAGTATTTGAAAAGGTCATATATAAAGCACTTTATATTTACCTAGAAAAATCAAACATTCTACTTGATGAACAGAAAGGATTTCGCAAGAACAGGACAATTAACATGGCTATCCATGATCTGATACGCCCTATCTTATCAAATGTAGACGAAAGAAATGCCGTATGTGCTATATGGATCTTACAAAGGCTTTTGACTACGTAGATTCTAAAATACTATTAAATAAATTAGAGAAATATGGTATAAGAGGCAACATACTGAATCTTATTGAATCTTACACAACAGAAAGCAGATTTTAGAAATAACACGTATATGCCCACGCACTGGTTACGAAAGAAGATACAGATCTAATAGTAGGATTATTAAATACGGAGTCCCACAAGGTAGTGTGTTAGGACCTCCACTATTCTTAACTTATATAAATGATCTGCCTAGAGAAATAAAGCATCCGATGGTATTATTTGCTGACGACAGCACGGTAGTAGTAAAATGTGACGATCCTAATACATACGAAGCAGAGATAAATTTGACATTGAATAAGATAATTACTTGGCTAAATAATAATAATCTTGTCATAAATCTAGAAAAAACTAAAATAATGCACTTTTATCGAAATATTCCTAATATATATCTTGACATTAACTACTTGGGCACTAAAATAGAGTCGGTAACTATGACAAGATTCCTTGGTGTTGTTATAGATAATAACTTGACCTGGAAACCTCAAACGGAAGATATTTGTAAAAATTTGCATATGCCCTCTATAAACTGGCTAAAATTGTTAGCCTAGAATCTCTTTTAATGGCTTACCATGGCTATGTTGCATCCACACTAAGATTTGGCATAATATATTGGGGTAATTCAGTAAATAAGGACTATGTCTTCAAAGCCCAAAAAAGATGCATCAGAGCTATGTGTGGCTTACAAAGTACCGACAGTTGTCAACCTCTATTTAAAAGTCTCAAAATCTTAACCTTGCCTTCTCTGTATATTTATGAGGTAAATATATTTGTTAAGACAAACATGCACCTGTATGAAATAGCTTTTAAAAGTCAATATAGGAAACTACGAGACAGAAAAAAGTTAGAGCTTAAAGTACCAAATGCAGGCACGGCTTTAATGAGGAAAAGCTTTTTTTGTATGGCCCAAAGAATATTTAATAAGTTACCTTGCTCAATAAAAAATCTAAATTTATTAAATTTTAAGCGTAAATTATGTACTATTTTAATACAGAAATGTTACTACTCTCTCAACGACTACTTTGATGACATCTCTTTGACATAAAATATTTGTATGCTCGTAACATGACGATAAAAGCATGACGACTATCACAGTTCTGTGGACAATATCAATTTAGACATTTTTCTTAGCAGTATCTTATTGACATCATAACCATTTATTATTGACATTATCGTATTTCATTAAAGATTGACATTACCTGACATTACCTAATGCATTTTATTAAAATTGATATTGATATTACGAATTAAATTTTACCTCTTTATAATACTAGTACCTATAGATTAATTTACCTAATTGGCAAAAGCCTCCTTTAAATGTATATTTGTACGCCAAATGGCAAAACATAGAGAAACTATATTATGTAAAACAATTATTGTAACATCTTGCACACTGTTGTAACCTATGTTTACAAATAAAGACTATTGATATTGATATTGCCTTCCCACTCTCTTTAAACGCCTCTCTGTTTAAAGCTTCTAAGGACCTGATTGACAAAGTTCAGCTCATTCTACGATCTTAATCTTGACGTGATTGTACTGAAAAAAATATACACACTGCGCAAACTTGAAAAACCACGTGTAAGTTTTATTATTATTTATTAACTTTGAGGAAGGAATACGGTAAAATATAAACATCTTGGAGCACGTAATATCCTCAGAGATTCCTTTGACAGACAGACTTAACACATTTTTCTTGTTTCCTTCCTACAATATCTACGCATTTCATGAGTTTCCTGGAACTATAATACTGTGCAGTCTCTTTACACGGAAGTCTTCTAATTTCACTTTCTAAAGAATTATATGAAAATATTCCTGCTTTATTTTGGCTTCTATTTTTTGTACGCTCATAATTTCAAGTCTTGTTGAAGTGTGTTATGGCTTTCCGTTTTCATGTTTCTGTCTTTTCATAAACAGTAACTTAAAATACTTTATCAAATCTGAAAAAATATAGGTACTTACTTCGCTATTTCTTGGTCTTATCTAACCACTAACTCCTGTACCTTTTCAGCTCCGTCAATAACGATATTTTTTCATTTATAATATTTTATGCATAAGATAGCCTATACACCCTTCATAGGTGTTAAGGAACTCTCAAAGGCATCTATCTATTTCCAGACACAAAAGAAAATACCTTATTGAAAAGATAAAACACAAAAATACACGTGAACGTCTAAATATAAACACGCTCTTTACCTGTCTTGTGGTTCAGCTTCGCCCACTTTATTCTTTAAAAGATTTTTCCAAGAAATAAACCCTGGTTTTAAAACTAGATACTATAAACATTAGTATTCTTAGAAGCTTAGTCGAATCTGATCTTGTCGCCACTTTACTTAACGTCCAGACACTTTAAAGATGTCGATCAAGGTAAATAAGATTATTACACAGTAAATATTTAACGTTTACTGAGAGAGGTAGACAAAGACATCTAAAAATAGAATCTTGGCATCAAAACTGTATTAAACGTGTATGTAATAAAATATGAACAAAGAAAATCAGCAATACATAATGGAAAAATCGGGTGGAGTGTGTAAAATTGAAGTACCATAATACCTACCTACGCATAAAACTATACAGGGTGTAAGGGACGGCCCTCCGTAGACTGATGGGGTGAATTCAGTATATCATAGGACGGCCCTCCGTAGACTGATAGGGTGAATTCAGTATATCATACTAAGATGACCGGTACAAGAAATTATGTCAGGAACGTTATGGGAAACCAATAAATTTGATTTGATTTGTTTTATTTCCTCATACGCAATGTATCGTCGAACGGCAAACGCGACGACGAGTTCGATGAAATCTGTAGCTAGGCAGGAAGTGACGAGCGGATTTCACGCATTACTCGTTAGAATATTTCAACATCCATTGTTGCTTTTTTGATTTAGCCGTGTTATTTACAGAAATGGAGTGCTGCGTACAGAGAATGGATCTTTACATTGAAATAAAATAATAGTAACTGAAAAAACGATAAAAATGCTAAGAAAAATTCCGGTGGAATTTGATTTTCAAAATAAGGAGCTGAATGCACCCTGTCAGTTTGTGGAGGGCTGTCCCTTACACCCTGTATTGGAAATAACTTTTCGTCATGGTTTAGAATGGAAAAACAAAAGTTTAAACATTGACCTTTACTTTATATACTTAATAACTCCAACATGCCCTTGAAAAAATATTTGAAAGTAGCAGTCTAAAATTCCGGGATCAGTCATTAATAACTCCCGGGATTTCGGCTCGGATGACGACTAAGAGTTAATTATCCGTCACTGAACTTGTTCTTACAGTTGCAACTTATCCTTTGGGATCGGGTTGCTAGTTTTGAAGAACGACAAGAAGACGTCTTCACAAAGACACTTCGGCTGATACTTTAAGCTTAAAGTTTACGTTTGTGCATCTGCTTTGTTTTTGAGCTGTTTCGGGTATGAAACAAAAGAGTTATCTATGGCTGAGATGAAAGTAGCTTTAAAATATTACAAACAAGTTTTATCTTTTCATTAATCAATCAAACAAATAGTTATCCATATATTATAAACTTATAACTTTTTCACTGCTTGGACACAGACTATCTTCATCCATAAGTCCACCAAGCGCCCAGTACGGGTTTGAATCAATTAACATTAAATAAAACAAATAATACTGCAAATTATATTTTCATTCGAAATTAGAAAATTAAAAAGACTTTTACAGCTCAACAAACAACATAAAAGAAAAAAAAAACATTATTACTCAATTCTATTCAATTACTTTTATTATATTTGAAGCTAAAATATAATTGGTTTACTTGATTCCAATTTTGTTTGAGTCAATGCCACATTATTTATTAATCACTCAAAATGGAGAAGATTCCATTATTTTTTTGATAGGTAAATTAACTAAGTAAAATACAATTTTGTGTACTTTAAATAAAAAGAAACAAACATGTGAAAAAATCATTTAATTATGTGTAAAAAAAAGAAATAAAAAAGTTGTGAGACTTTACAGTTGCACTTACAACGCGGTAAGGTGACTTTACCTCATAACTTTATTATTTTGTTCTTTATATGTGGCTAACGAAACAAACCCATTTCAAGCAAAAACATTCAATACTGTGTACACTCGTATGTCATTTTTTTATTTTATTTATTTAGTTCGACTTTAATAATTTATTTCTCAGTCATTTATTGGTGAATTTCAATAATAATAATATTATGTTTTTTTTTTATATTTTTTTTAAGGAATATTTAAAAATGTAAAATAATTTGTAAAAATTTAAATAAAGGAAATAATATTATTATTTAATTATTTTTGATCTACATAAATATTTTAATTCGATTCAGTTAAATACAGTGTTATCAACATCATAAAACTTCTCCATTCAGATGTCCAAAGCAAACTTTTGCTTCGATAAACTTGGAGCATTTTTTTACGCTAGCCCAAGTTCTTTCATGGGACTGAACGACCCAAAAATCTTTGGATCTTTCAAAAGAAGTTCAAGAGCTTCTATAAGGTCTTCAACAATGTGCTTTAATATTTGGAAAATACTTTGAAATGAAGGTCAAGAATTATTATTACCAAAAAAATATTCGAGAAGACATCCTTTGCTGAAAGTGGAATCTGAAGTACTTCGTTAGAATTCCTTACATCTTATTCAGACTGGAGATAGTCGGGAACTTTTAGAGTCCACTGAATTTCAAATAGATAGTTCCTTTTAAGACGAGGTCAAACATTTTAATAAGAATCTTTAGATGGCTTCTAGGCGTTACTTACTGAGTTTTTCTGTAGTTAAGGGCATTACATTGCTCGATAACCTTGATGATTTGATCCCTGTACTGGTTTTTGTTGACTTGCCCCGCACATTTCGCAAAATTTCGGTTTTTATTTATTATTTAAAAATATTAAAAGAAATAACAGAAAAAAAACAATACAGATTGTTAAGTATATCATTACGTATTTGTTGTTACAAAATTCATTCCGATCTATTCAGCCGTTACAGAGATAATTTACAATTAAGGTTGAAAAAGGTCATATTTTCTACGATTAACCAAAAAAAATTGAGAAGCTTTATTAAAATTTTAAACAATACAATTTATTTGTGATGAACTTAACTATAACATACTTTTTTACACGGAAAACGCACGAAGGGATTCATCAACAAATTTCTTTGAACATACGCTGTTTTTTGGGATTTGAGCCATGTAATGCCCTTAAATACTAATTTTTGGCTGCATCCTGTTCGACTGAAAACCGACCCCAACATAATTGGGAAAAGGCTAAGCAGATGATAACTTACTGGGTTGCTACCATGTATTTGAGCGAAGATTAAAAATATAGTTTACTTAAGACAATATTGGATAATCATTCTGCAAAATACCCTCACCTATGGAGCGCAGACATGGTCACCAGTCTGCACTCGGGGTCTGTCAGCGAACAATGGAGCGTAGTATCCTTGGAGTTAAACTTACTGATCGTATAAGGAACTTGATACTGCGTTCCAAAACTCAAATTGCCGATGTAAATTAAACGGCTGCCAAGCTCAAATGGAACTAGGCTGAGGCCACATTTGTCGCATGCCGGAGGAGCTATGAGCTAAAGTAATCAAACAATGGGTCCCAAACAGCAGCAAATGGCAACACGGCAGGCCCAGAAGGAGATGGCGGGACGAACTCGACACTTTTCACAAAGATTGGCGAGTAACAGCACTGGATAGGGATAAGTGGAGAGAGGGAAGTGAGGCCTTTGCCCTGTAGTGGTTATTTGGACAGTAATTCTTTAAATACCATCAGTTGTTTTTATTAAATTTACAAATTGATTGCTTATCATAGTTATTTATGATTATAATAATTTCCTTCCCACCAACACTACAGTGCAAACTACCCACATGTTTTATTTCATCATGCTCTTCAGATAAAACCTTTGTACGTTGATAACATAACACTATTACTATGTAGAGAAATTCCAGCTGCCATTTCAGTTGCCGACTAGGAGTTCTTCAAAAAACTTATATCATTAATATTCTGTGGCCGTGTTCTCTCTCTTTGCGCAGTCACCAATTCTCAAAATTGGATTGTGACACACATAATTCTATCTTTTATTTTATATGACACAACTTTAATATTTTTTTATGTTAGGTTGGAATGGGACGTAATAAATATAAACAAGGACAGAAAGAATGCGAGAAAAAGATATTTTTGGATGGAAATCATTGGACGGTGTTGACGGAGATTGATGAGGTTTTGATGTCACTATAATTTTGCTTTGATATCGAATTGTTTTGGATCTTATAAATTGAGACATTACTACCGTAGAAACATGAAAACTTAAAGTATAGGCAGTTCAATTAGCGTTATTGTTAGATTTTTAACTGGGTAAAATGATGATAAATATTTTATGTAAAAGAAAGCTGGGGCGAATTGTATACAAATTGAAAAAAAGATTTAGGAGAACAATGAAAGAATATATCATACTAAAATAGTTTGAATAAATAATTTACTTCACGTGTGATAAAAGACCGATAAGAGTTAATAAAACTACTCGAGCACCAGTTTCCCAGCTACAAATGATAGCAATAGTCCCATATCTATTACCAACCATTAAATAAATACCCCCAGCCATCAACTTACATTATTCCAACCACATCGTCTGCTCCAGACAAATTAAGCGAACATTTTCCTTGACGGGTCTTACTCCGACTTAATTCACGTTTCCTTGAACTATTCCAGCTTTGATGACAGACTCTATTTCATACAAGCGTATGGTATTAAAACGAGCTATGACAAATTTGTCGTCTCAGACTGTTTCCACGCTCATTTTAAGACTGTTTCCACGCTCATTTTACTGGGATTATAAAAGCATCTTGCAAGCGAAGTGCGGTCGTTGAAAACTCTCAGTATAATAAATGAGAAAGAAACATGGTTTTTGTGTAAAAATATTCTACAATGCAGGAAAAGACTTTTAAGTGGGTGTAAGGGAAATGGACGAGGTGTCTCTGAAATGTATATTTTGTTTCCAAGTTTTTGTGGGAATAGTGCGAAGCGCTGGCTTATAAAATAATATGAAATGGTAACAATATTTTTCTAAAGGAATTGGTTCGTTTTCAACTTTTCACAGGACTGTTTTGTCGTCAGTTGAATAACGTTGCCTGCATTATTTTTTTTTATTTTTTGCATACAATATGGCTGAGCCATCAACGCTGAGGCATCAACGTCAATGGCGAGTACACCTCTCACCTTCGGTTTGCCGACGATATAGTGGTCATGGCTGAGACCATGGAGGACCTCAGTACAATGCTCGATGACCTTAGTAGAGCTTCCGAAAAAGTGGGTCTTAAAATGAACATGGATAAAACCAAAATCATGTTGAATACCCATGTAACACCCACTCCTATCAAGATCGGAGACTCTACACTCGAAGTTGTAGACGATTATGTCTACCTTGGCCAAACGATCCAGTTAGGTAGGTCTAACTTCGAGGAAGAGGTCAATCGTCGAATCCGACTCGGCTGGGCAGCGTTCGGGAAGTTGCGGGGTATCTTCTCGTCCAACTTACCGCAGTGTCTCAAGACGAAGGTCTATGACCAGTGTGTGTTGCCAGTGATTACATACGGGACCGAAACGTGGTCGCTCACAATGGGCCTTATCGGAAGGCTTAAAGTCACCCAAAGGGCAATGGAGAGGGCTATGCTCGGAGTTTCCTTGCGGGATCGAATCAGAAATGAGGACATCCGCAAGAGAACCAAAGTAACCGACGTAGCCCGAAGAATAGCCAAACTGAAGTGGCAGTGGGCAGGGCACATTGCTCGCAGAACGGATGGCCGATGGGGCCGAAAAGTTCTGGAGTGGCGACCGCGAACCGGAAGACGCTGCGTTGGAAGGCCTCCCACTAGGTGGACCGATGACCTGGTGAAGGTTGCAGGGATCCGCTGGATGCGAGTCGCACGGGACCGTTCAATGTGGCGACACTTGGGGGAGGCCTATGTCCAGCAGTGGACGTCTTTCGGCTGAAATGATGATGATGATGATGGCTGAGCCAGTTTTTAGTTCTGACATATACCTGCTTATGTAAGAAAAATACATTGGCAGAACTTCTACGGCTGCTATACTCCTTGGCTGTTTAGTAATTTTCTGATTAGAAAGATTTTACTATCCAATGCGGCAAATGCCTTCTGGGCATATTTACTATTGACAGCGATGTGGACGAGTTTTTTGACGCCCTGTAATTATTTTCCCCTTTTGATACTTGTACATATTTTATTCTTATTATAGACCTGTAAATTGTAGTTTGTAAATAATGTAACTAAAAATCTACACTTACCTATGAAGTTATTACTCTTTTAATTGTGTTACGATGCCGCACTTGAATATAGACACTCATAAGTTATTCATAAACTTCACAATTATAATTAATTAACCTTTATGGCAATTCCTCATTAAAAATGTACTGTTCCTGTGTTCCATTTCCATTCACTCCAGCTACACATTCATAAACATGCTTACAAAGAAAAGCTCAGTACAATAGTGTCATGCATTGTATCATGGTTGCTCCAGTTTTCAGTACCGATACCTTTCATTCATTCCGTGCTTAAGCACACTTCAGTTGAATCAGCATTCATGATATTGTCAGTTCCATTGGTATTGGCGACAAAAAGTCGTGTAGGATTGTTAGGATATTACTTTGTTTTAAAAAAAGATCCGTTATTATCGTCGAAGGTTCTACTTAATTTGTTTTTTATATTATTGGAGTGTTCCATCCGATTCAGTTCTTCATTTTTTGTGCTATCGATATTTTCGAGGAAAATTTTTGATATTACTTACACATTTATATTAAAAAAATATGTGTTTCTTAGCTTCACTAAGCACCATATGCTGCCTGTGAAATTAGCGTAGGTGGAGAATAATTAATTAATCGTGTCATCGTTGTCGCTTGGGATACGGCGGAATCTACGTTTGATGACTTGATACGAATAGGTACTCTAGGTAAGGTTAATCCCAGTTTAGGTTGGATCCTATTATTTATTTATTATTCACAAAATCCACAGCTCTTTGAAATGTTATCTTAAAATAATTATATAAACTAATCTTACAGCCAATTACGGATTTACAATTTAATAGCTATAGATACATGGTTAAGAGTACAGCGTACAGCATTATAAATAATTGTTAACTATTCTAGTTTAAGTCTTAACTTGTAAACGTACATTTTGAAGCCTTAAACTCGGGTCTCATGGCTACTTATGACTACTTTGTTAGCTTGGGTCTTACCTGTAAAAACAAATGTATGTGTTAAGGAATAATAAATAAATAAATAAATAAATAATACCCCAAAAAGTTTTGGTAAAATTCCGACTTGAGGATTTCGGCATTGATGCATTTAGCATGATGGATTGGCGTTGGTTTGTTCCCAACCACAAAACTTGACTGTCTTAATATTATTTCTTTTAAGAATTCAAAATTGTTTAATTTCTATATAAAACGCGGCATGTAAAACATCCTGAACCACAATAATTCAGGGGCAGTGGCACGGAATTTTCGTAAAATGTTACAAAATATAATAAAAAGGTTTTGTAATGAAAAATCTTTTGCAATCGACTGCGAGACTCACAATGAGATTGGAAAATTATTGAGCAAAAGCTCCGAAACAATTGGAATTGTTTTTAAATTAATTTGAAAAGTTTGAAACATTCAATTTGCCTATAAATGTAAAGGTGAAACAGGCAGACGAATAGGTAAATATGTGTACTCTTTTATGTTGGAAAAACCGGTCCTTGTTAAAATATGTAAGTATGTAGCCCCATGAGTTTTTGTACCATGCAAAAAACAAAAAGATATTGGCGCATAATACAACATTAGTTTTAGTATATGCGAAACCAAAAACACGTGTCTAGTATTTTTATGTAAAGAGTCTTATGTACAAAATTCCAAAACTGTATCATGAAAATCACAAACTTATAAGCTTGTTCTGTTACCTAGTTGTCCGCACAAAAACGTGGTTAACACGCGGCGCCGCCGCTCGCGCGCCTCCGACGTCGTCTTGGGCTCATTGATAATAATAATTCGATATTAGGTACCTAAATGATTTCGATAGGTACTTAGTGTCACTCCAACTTGTAACCTTTTTTTAATATTTTTGGGACAAAATATAACATGGTTTAAACATTATTGGAATCGTGAATCGATTCCAATAATGTTACTTATTCTGAACAATCTATATTCAGGTTTCTAAAAATAATGTTGTATATTATGTGCGTGAATATGAATATGTGTGCACGTGTTTGACTGCCTTGTTGGTCTAGTGGCCGCAATCGCGACTGCTGAGCATGAGGTCCTGGGTTCGATTCGCGAGTCGGGCAAATTGTTATTAGGTTTTTCCAACAGGAATTTCTCAGTAGCAGCAACGAAGTCTGGATTTGTGCCCGGTTGATGGCAATTGATCGCCCTCTATTACATAGGACTTAATCATAACTGGTGAATTGTGGGTGTACTATTAGGTACAGCTCTACCTAACCCTTCGGGGATCACTGGCGTGATAATATGTTAAAATGTGCGCGAGACAAGCAAAACTGTTTCCTTGCGTATTATGTTTAGGTTTTATACCAAAATAAAATCAAATTCTCTTCTATCAGAAATTCAGCAATAAGGATGAAACTCAAGATTATCTCTACTGGAACTAAATCAGCTTCTTAAAGATTATGAATCAGCTTTATAATTAATCAAAATCTACTTAAGTGATTGCCACCTAATTTCCATTCATTCACAAATTACCAACAGACTTCTCACCAATAAAATTCGCAATTTAAATGACAAGTAGTCAATTTCTGCAATCACATTATAGTTCAATGGGACGTCTCCCAATTTTCAATTTAAAATTAATGCTTCATAATTTCGTCCTTATTTTATTGAAATTCAAAGTAAACACGACTGAACTCGGAAAACATTGAAATTTTCAATTAACTGCAATGTTGAAAGTTATTTTTCGAATTAAAAGATTAATAATTGAGTTTTAATTTTCAGAAATAAATTGTTCCGTTGATTACTCAATCACGGTTGGAGTGAAAACTATCACGAATAAGTTATTTTTTTACAAAGTGGGCTGAATAAGTAATGCCAACAACCATCCGATTTTCTTAGGTGACGACTTGACATTGTCGGGGATATAAGGCAAAACGATTGGTCGGATAGGCATTCACTCCATGTACAATACTGGTATTCAGCTGCATCTGGTTAAACTGGAAGCCGACCCCGATAGATTTGGGAAAAGGCTAGGCATATGATGATGATAAGGTAAACAAAACCATAATTCATCAAGTATGTCGGGGTCGGCTGCCATTCTAACCGAATGCAATGAAATATCAGTATTATTAGAGCGAGCAAAACGAAAGCATAAGTATAATAACTAAATCATGCTAGTGATTTCTCTGAACTGTGCTTATGTTCGTTTTGTCTGTCAGAATAAAATATTTTCCACGAAGATTCTGCTATATTTTCAGTAGAGTTTACCAATTCTATTCCTTTGATGGTAACGTAAGATTCCGAAAGTTATATTGAGATACGGGCAGGAGGGTGAAGATTTGCTTTATAACCAGCCGTTTACGAGGACCTCGAAACCAGACATACATAAATATCAACTCACCAAGACTGTTAATGTACTCAAACTCACATGTGGTCCGCCAAAGTTCAGCAAACATGTAAGACTAACACTGGAATATATCCGTCTAGACTGTTAAATAACCATGAATTTCTCGAAATTACTGTTTGAAGGATAGCTAACGAGCGGGAACCAATTCTGTAAAACGAGCCTTACAAATCGATCCCGCGAAGTGACGAAAATTGAAGCAGTGTATAAAATAAACGAGTGAAACTAAGAAGACTCTTAACCCACTTTTAGAAAACCTAGAGAGTACAGTTTTCTCAGTTGCGTTTTACAACTTGTACCGTAATAATGGCAGCTGGCAACGTCGTTTTTCTTCTAACCCTCAAAATGAGCACTTGACATCAAATATGAAGGAAAGTGGGGTCGACTCTATTCCTCAAAAGAACATCGCTGTTTGAGGTAGGTACTGAAATTCAGAAAGATGGCCGAATTCTATTTTACCTCGTTATTTTTTAGGAACGTTTCCAAAATTGGTTTCGACAAAGCTCTTGAGGGTTTTAGGCGTTGACAAAAAACACGTTTTCTTGTTAAAAAGGGCATGTTGTAGGTACGTATTTTGTTTGCGGAAGTGACGACTATTTATTTTTATTTAATCATTTTTAGACCTACGTTGTTTCAAGGAGTCTCTCTCGCTTATTTTTGTAATTATTTTGAACATCGATTTGGTGAGAGAGTTTTCGACGGAAGTATACAATCACGAGCAACAATATGTATACACTTTCCAAAATTTAAAAGCAATTTTCGCGAGAAATTACGAAAACTTTATTTTAACTTGGAGATAGGATCTTTTTCATAAAAATATGAGTTCCAAAATACTATGTTCGAAACAACATGAAATTTTAATCAGAACAGTAGCAGTAGTAGCAGTAGTGTATTTATATAAGTATATATTAATATTTACTTTTATGTATATTTATATAGTATTATAGGTTAAGTTATTTAAGGCACAGATACACACTATTCTCTTCATTTTTACACACTATCGTCTACATTTCTTTCTCATTTCTCCTTTTTGCGGGTCTGCTGGCAGAAATGTCATATGAAATAAGCTGTACCCTTGTACTCATATATTATTATGTTATTTTCCTGTGTTGTCTTCTGTGTGTACATAAATAGTTAAATAAATAAATAAATAAAAATTCTTTTAAAAGTTGTTAAGTGTTTACATATTGGTGCTTGTGACTGTAGCCAGTGAACCCATTATTCGCGAATTCTGTTTTTTTAAGAAAAAGAAGGAAACAACCGTGTGTGAGAGAGGAGCTCGTGGCTAAATATTAACAGCTCTCAATATCAACAGCAGCAGGTCGATCTTTAGGTTAAGCAGCGCTTGCCTAGGTTGGTCCGTAGATGGGTGACCGCCCATTGCATACCGAGTTTCCTCCGTGCTTCGGAACGCACGTAAGGCCGGTGGTCCCAGCTGTCATTTGTAGATCTTTGACCGTCGTTACAGGTAGTCAGTGGCCAGAAAGTCTGAGAACCAGTAAGGGGTATCGTATTACCCAGTACGAACTGGGTTGTGGAGGTCATATAGGCAGTCGCTTTATGTAAAATGCTGGTATTCAGATGCATCTGGTTAGGCTGGAAGCCGACCCCAACATAGTTGGGAAAAGGCTAGGGAGATAAAATAAATAAAAAAATATTTCAGAAATAACACATTTAAGCTTCACAAAAACAATTTTCAAATAAAAATGAGCATTTCAGAGAAAAGTGAATCGTTGGTGCCTGTACTAATGATTAAAAATCATTGTATCACAGACACCAAAATGTGAATGAAGAATGTGAATGATGAATTGAACGTGAGTGATGGTAGGAAGGTTCATTGACACCAAGATTTCCTCTCCTAATGAGAGTCCTAGTATTCAGACAATGTCGGTTCAGATATTCTATTGAAACACACTCAGGCTAGGAGATAAGGCTATGTTAAGGGCAGTTAGTCATGACCTGTCAGTCGGACCATTACCTAAACCATTTGAACATTAGGTTAGGTGCGTAGAGTAGAGAGAGGATAGAAATTGTTCTGCAGCTTAGCTATAGACCGACCGCTTTAGTGAGTCCTCCACCTTGCCCCGTCATAGGCACATTAAGCGTCCACAAAGTAATAACAATATCCCACAGATTATTTGCTTTAAAATAACCATAATCTACGTAGGTATTACGATACTAATTGAACCAATACGTGAGGTTATAACTGGTACTAAGCAATACCAAAAAAAAAATTAAATAAGTAATACCTTTAGGGTAGATGAAGAGAATATCTTCACCGTGGCTGGTAGAGAGTTACCGACGATTCAGTTAATTGACGTGTTATTGAAGAGCCATTATGTCCAACAGTGGACATTTACAAGGTGACCCTGAAATAACTGGAAGCCTTTTAAGGGGTCATTATACTCATCTCGGCTCGCCTGCTACTGTCTCGTTTTTGTAGTGATCACAATCGCGACTGATGAGCACGAGGTCGAGTTGTCGATGTCGGTGGGTTCAATTCCCAGGTCGGGCAAATTGTTATTGGGTTTTTGGCATCAGGAATTTCTCAGTCGCATCCTGGATTCGTGCCCGGTTTGTTACAATAGGCTCGCCCCTAATTACATGGGACTTAAACATAACTGGTGAATTGTGGATACACCTCTGCCTAGCCCTCCGGGGATTACAGGCGTGATGTTATGTTATGTTAACTGTGTGTATGAGGATTGACATCAATCAATAACAGTTGTGGTCAGTTTTAGCTATGGGTTGCTTTCGAAGAATGTCTAGAGATTTTTATTTTTACTTGCACTTGCGACCAGACAGCGAGGCTGTGAGGGTGTGAGGCGATTTAACACAGTGTTGAATCGTTATATGTACCTGTATACCAACTAGTGGATAGCTGCCCGTACCCAATTACCAAAAACTGGTTTTAATGGCTCAAAGAAAATATGTCCACGTGTTTCGACTTTAGTACAATTTATTTTGCAGACATGAAAACGAGACTTGAATAATAACACTATTACATAATAATTTAATGTAGGAGTAATGATAAAAACATTTTGTTGTAGGTTGGTATATTAAGCCTTAGGAGCTCGTGGCTAAATAATAACAGCCGCTCGGGTCGATCTTTAGGTTAAGCCGTGCTTGCCTAGGTTGGTCTGTGCATGGGTGGCCGCCCATTACATACCGAGTTTCCTCCGTGCCTCGGAAAGCACGTTAATCCGTTGGTCCCGGGTGCCAAGATCTTTGACAGTCGTTAGGTAGTCAGTGGCCCAAAAAGTCTGACAACCAGACTTACCAAGGGGTATAGTATTACCCAGTACTAACTGGGTTGTGGAGGTCAGATAGGCAGTCGCTTTATGTAAAATACGGGTATTCGGGAAAAGGCTAGGCAGATGATGATACAAGCCTCGGCATTAAGCTGTATTCGGTTAGACTGGAAGCCGACCCCACCATAGTTGGGAAAAGGCTGGCAATCTAGAATAGACCTACAAAATATAGCAAAACTAGCTGACCCGCACCTGCTTCGCCCGGTAACCGATTTTCATACAAACTTTCAACCCCTATTTCACCCGCTTAGGGGTTGAATTTCCCAAAATCTTGTCTTAGCGGATGCCTACCTCAAAGAAGCTATATATATGCCAAATTTTAGTCACGTCCGTCCAGTGGTCTACGCTGTGCGTTGACAGTAAGGAAAAACGTTTTTTTTTAATAATTAGATGTTGTGCTGAATTTAATTAATTATCTAAAACGCTCATCATCATCATCATCATCATTTCAGACGAAAGACGTCCACTTCTGGACATAGACCTCCCCCAAGTGTCGCCACATTGACTGGTCCCGTGCGTCTCGCATCTCTAAAACCTTCATACTAATATAATTCCTTTATAATGAAAAAAGTAATCATAGAAACATACATATTATATTAAGGTAGAAAAAAGGTAAAAGACTATGCACGGCGCCACCAAGGCCAGCCTAGAACGAGGTGGCGAATTAATCTAGACACGCATCATGAATTCTGGTTCGAGGTGGCGCAGGAGAAGAGTACCTGGAACGATATGGGGGAGGCCTTTGCCCAGAAGTGGAACATACAAGGCTATAAAAAAAAAGTAGGTGAAAAAAACAAACTACGGGCAAAGGTGGAGGAATCATTAAAGAGGTCGGTCTATAACTAGTAAGTATAAATATCACAAACACAAAAATAATAAGAAGTCTTCTCCTGAAAAATAAATGTCTTAAGTTCATAACCCACTGCAGTGGTTATCGACACGCGCGATCAAACGCCTCGCTCCAGTTAGTCCAACCGCATGTCAAGAAAGAACGAACGTCTTTAGAGATAGACGTCTGCATGAAACGTTATCCTTGTATTAGTGACGCCTCGTCGCGTGACTTTTACACGCTGAAGCGCGATCAAGCGGCAAATATAGTTTGTGTTGGCGCTACTGCAAGGGGAAACGCAGTGTTGAACTTTTTGTTTGTGAGAGAATAAGTTTTAAAATGTTGGTACTATCTTGTGCAGACCGCCATGTTTTAGTTTCTAGCAAGTTTATTTTTATTTTTATAAGAGTATAAAGTAAACACTTCATATAATCATAATTATTGGTATAATAATACCATTTCAGCTTCAAAACCACGTTCATCAGCAGCCTTTAAGTGGACTTATAATGATTTTAAATTCACAATCGCAGCGAACAGCTAGGGACTACGAGGCCTTATATTACTTTAAATCGGTTGGATCGGTCATCGGACGGTGTTATGACTATTCCAACACAGGCAATCTAAACCTAGCGCCACACTAGTTTATGAACAGCATACAACGTAATGTATTTTTTTCTTTATACTTAATAGACAGGCATTTAATTTCTTTTTAATTCTATGTAGTAAGAATTTATTTCGAAAAATATTTTAACATTATTTATTTTTTATTTATGATTTGAATTTTAATGACCATTTCAAAAAGAAATGAATCTGAATTCAACAAGTAGGTATCTGTCTGTAGTCCTTTCAAGTAAATTGTCATCTAAAACTCAAACTCAATTAGAGAAACGAGCACACATTTAGGTCGTATTTATTGAACTTTCCACTTACTGTAACGCCAAGTAATTATTTAGAAAACTAATTTACTAGTTTACTTGGGTCACATCAAATTGCTTGGTCTCAATTTTGGTTCTAGATTGGGTCAAACTTCAGTCAAATTTTTGCTTTAAACGCAACTTGCGACCTTTAAAGACCCGAGATTGGGGTCTCTGCCCTGAAATGGCTCAAATTCTCTCCCATGGGTAATATGTTCCGGCGATATAAGCATTTTGGGGACGAAAAAATAAAAATATGTACATAACTTATTATCAGACTTTGTAATGCTTTGACAAAAAATGTCTTTGTTTTCTATATTTTACTTTTACAGTCTAATGTGATTAGATTTTTGTCCAGCCAGCGTAAAATTGAAGCGATGAATACTTTCCAAAAAAAGGTGACGTAACGCCAATATATTTTTAGAATTTTCTCTCACACTTCAAGTTTGGGCGACTTTTCCAATTTACCGTTTTTTTGTGGATACGCTAAGAAATGTTTGCCAAACTGTCTCCTTCCAAAAGGTCAATTTTCTACAAAAAGATTGAACAATGTCCCCAAGATGAATGAACACAGTGTTTGGCTTACAAGCTGTATATTGTGAAATTCTGCCAACGAGCTGTCGAAGACAAATATTTAATTTATGAAAATAAAGCTACAAACACATAATTGGGTTGACCTAAAATAGCCTAATTTACATGTATACGTCATTTACTTACAGATACCAATTGGTTGGTGTCAATAGAAAATAAAATAAAAGAGTATAAACGTGTCACACCTGGATATTATGTTATTTTGCTATGATGGCGTCACTTAGACATGGGATCATAGTTTTACTAATATGACTTAAATGTAAACTAGTTTTTACCCACGGCCTCGCTCGTGTTTTTGTAGGAAATTATCTCGCGGAGAACGCGAAAACATTTAAATACAGCCTCAAAGAACAGCATCAGCATACTCAAAGAACTCACTAAAATTTTCGAAATCGGATCAGAAATTTTGAAGATTACTCCCTGCGTCCAAACTTACAAACTTTACCGCTTCATAATATTACATTATAGATGTTAAATATACAACATTAGTTTTAGTTTATGCGAAACCTGAAACACCTGAAACTAGTATTTTTATGTAAAGAATCTATATTCAAAATTTCAAAACGTATCGTATTGTGATTTTTCATGATACACATGAAAAATCACAAAGTTATAAGCTATGTAACCTGGTTGAGTTAAGTTCTGTTACCTGGTTGTACGCACGAAAACGTGGTCACCACGCAGCACGCCCGCGCGCGCGTGCCTCCAGCGTTGTCTTGAGCTCATTGATAAAATTTGGAAGTAGGTACCTAAATGATTGCGATAGGTACTTAATGTCACTCGGTGTCCAACATGTAACTTTTTCGAAATATTTTTGGGACAAAATATAACATGGGTTAAAAATTATTGAAATCGATTCAGTTACTTATTCTGAACAAACTATATTCAGGTTTTGCATATACTAAAAATAATGTAGTAGATGATAGCCTTTCTATAGTATCTTAAATTTCTTTGAATTCTACTATTATAGGCTGAATTACGAACAGTACCCTCCATACAAAGTAATCCTATTGTATCAGCTCAGCGTTAATTATTTCACGCCTAGCTTTTGTTGGAAGCGAAGCTCATTCGTGAAAGCGCCTAAGGATACAATGATTTAGTGGCTGATCGGTAGGCTATCTACGTAATTCCCAATAAATTTTAACTGAATATATGTTAGTCTAAGTAAATCTGTTCTCAGAGAATATTCAAGGTTCTTGACGCTAAAGTAATCGGGTTTTAGGCCATAAACGTCATATGTGAACGTTAAGAGTGAGTGATGCCTTTGAGAATGTGTTAAGAGGATTTTTTTGAACCAGATTTCACATGAGCATGAATAAATTTATTTATTACCTGTAACATGTTCTGGGAAATATTCATATTTCTCAGAACATGTTACAGTTGAGGTAACATGTTAAAGGTAAAGTGTTAATTAGCACTGATGTACAAGCTTGAACTTCGTGGATATCATTAGCACAGAGGGTATAAGATAATTGGTGGGAAGAAACCACATCTATTTGTATAGAACGCAAACCTTACAGAAGTTTCAATATCCTGGAAGTTTTTTGGAAAACTAGTAAAACAGTCTTACCAAAGGGTATCATAGTACCCAGTAAATGGGTTCATCATCATCATCATATCAGCCCGGAATCACCCACTGCTGGGTACAGGCCTCCCCTTTTTTCTGCCACATTTCCCGGTTCTATACGTCCCTTATCCAGCTGTTTCCCACGACTTTAGGACGGCCCTGATTTCTTTGGCCAAACCTTGGCCACCACTTGGTCAAAGCCTTGCTCCATCGGCCATCTCCAGCAGTACGTGGGTTGTCGAAGTCAAATAGATAGTTCCTCTAAGTAAAATACTTGGTATTCAGTTGCATCTGCAAGCCGGTCTCAACATAGTTTGGAAAAAGACTAGGCAGATGATGATGTAAAACAATTTCGAGATGAAATAAATCTTGCACATGTCACCTAAACATAGCCTAAAACATAAACCGTACACAGTCAGTCGTTAATATCTGTAACATAATACTGCTGCACCAATAGCTCTGGAAGCACATTGCACTTCAGATTAATTGGAGAATTTATCAAACTCGCAGCCCGGCGATGCACCTACCGTTTAGTTTGATTTATTTGTTCGATTACTGTGCGAATGAAAACAATTACGTCATGTTGTTGTTTGTCATCTGTCGAGGCCAACTATGGAATGTCATATTCGCCACGTTTGATGGTGTATTGGAGATCCAATCATCCAAAGTTTCATTGATTTATTTAATTTGTGTGAGAAATAGAACAATCACAGTATCCTTTTTTTCTCTTTAGTTGGCACAAACCATTAATTTATTGTCAAATTGTCGTAATAAAATGTTTGAGTATGAATGTGAATGGCATTTAAAGTAGAAGAAGACCAAAAAAACGATGAATGGACTGTGTGAAGGATGATATGGCTAGGAAGGAGGTGACTGCTGAGATGACGACCGCAAATGACAGGATAAGGGCAGGAGAATGATGATGATGACGACCGCGTAACGAGGTGAAGGTGATGAGATAAACAGCACCTATGATGTTATCACAGTTGGGACAAAGGGTTTTTGTTGAGGGTAGGCAGTAACTTACCACACGGGCCCAGTGCATGATGGTAGATGTCACATTTCTTCGAATTTTCGAAAGAGATCTACACCCAGCGGTGGATGATGATGAAGTCAATTTTAGAAACCCTTTCCTAAATCAACTATGATTTGCTTAATGGATGGATGGCTATTTGTTACTCTTTCACGCAAAAAATACTAAATGGATTTGGTTGAAATTTGGCACACAAATAGTTTATTATCTGAATTAACACATAATATACTCTTTATCCCAGTTAAATTACCGAACTCCATGGGGGCAAAGCCGTGGACTTGAGCTAGTCCTTTCATAATTTATGAAGCAATAATAAATATGTAGGGTGACTGGTAATTAGTGACCGATACTTAAACACGTGATTGTACTCATGATAACAATCAACTTTCCCAAAGAAACTTTTTTTTAATACTCGTTCACTTTTATCCCAGTAACACAACAGCCGTATGAAATACAAGCGCGCTGCTGTTACCTATCAGCTGTAAGCCGCGTGACGCCACGGGCCGTTTTGTCTCATTACTATCGTACCGTGCAACAGTGGGTAGGCAGAGCACCCGCGCGGCTCGCAAGCCCGCTCCGTGAAGGGCGCTGGGCGCTAGCGCCACAGGACGGCCACCACGTGCCGTATGCGGTGTTCGGAAAAAAAATGTTTCTTTGGGAAAGTTGTTTGTTATCATGAGTACCATCACGTGTTAAGTATCGGTCTTTAATTACCAGTCACCCTATATAGTTAGATAGTTGTCCAATTTTAGCAATTACTTTCAAGTGAGACCTCACCACAAAAGTTCAACAACTAGATTCAAACCTGTGACCCCGTTGACTCATTGTTTGCAAGTCAAGCCCTACGTCTACAGACGGTCCGAAAATAACTTCACAAATAGTAATAAGTTTCAAACCTTTTGATTGCAAATAGTTTTAGTGAAGCAATTTCGTTGTATTAAAATATGTTTTTCAATAGAATAGACTGAAATAGAAATGTATTTATTATGTATTCTATCTATAATCCTAATCCTAATTAATATTATAAATGCGAAAGTAAGTTTGTTTGTTACCTTTTCACGCCTAAACCACTGAACCGATCATCCTGAAATTTTGCATATACGTTATCAGGTATACAGAAACGGACATAGGGTACTTTTCATCCCGAAAAAAAGTACTGTTCCCGAGGAAAACAACAATAACGTTCTTCTGATAATAGATGGCGCCACGTGTCTTTCGAATCATGATTGAATTATATTATTACAAGCAGAGTACGACCCGAATTGATTGTCATATTCTAAATTAACGCGAGCGAAGCCGCGGGCAAAAGCTAGTTCTATATAAATAAAAATCAATTGCTGCATGTATGAAGATAACGAATCGATCGATTTGGCTGTTTTTTTGATGTGTTTGTAATTTTCAGGACAAGGTTTGTATGTAAGAAAACTTTAATGTTTAATTTATTTATTAGAACCAAATGGCTTGGCACGCGACGATGGCAAGAGACCGGACGGCATGTCTTTGTTTCCATGGAAGATGGGTAGGCCTTTAGTGTGGGATGCAACTTGTGTCGATACTCTTGCGCCATCCCATCTTCCTAGCTCCATCGTGCTGTGCTGGTGCTGCGGCTGCGGCTGCAGAGAACCTCAAGCGGCGTAAATATAGTAACCTTATTGGTAACTATATTTTCGAGCCGTTTGGGGTTGAAACTCTAGGTCCGTGGGGTCCGAGTGCTCACAGCCTTTTCAAGGACATTTCTAAACGTTTAGTTGACTCTTCCCGTGACCCAAGGGCTGGCTTTTACCTTGGCCAAAGGCTTAGCGTTGCCATACAACGTGGCAACGCCGCCAGTCTTTTGGGTACATTACCAGTTGACTACGTTGAGGAGGAGTTTTTTGACGCCATTTTTTAAGTTTATTTTTAAGTTAGTTAGTTAATATAGGTTATTTTAATTTATTAATGTATATAATATTATGTCTAATAAAAGTTAATTTATTTGCTATGCGTTCTTCTCATTTTCTTTATTAGTAAATTACTCCCATGTGAAGCCGGGGTGGATCGCTAGTTTCATAATATATTATGTAAAGGTACCAAGTTTTTTTTTTTTGCCAATCAATCAGACTTGTTTTGATATACGTCACCCCATAACAACCTGATAGTAAGTGTCCACCGTCACCTATGAACAGTAAGGTATCGCAAATGTATGGTGTGGTGTGCCATCTCATAGAAAAAGCTGCGATGTGCCTTTAGCTACACACCTACGGAACACAAAAACACGTTTGTAGTACTTTCCCAGACGAGCTTCTTCACAAACAGGAGTAGTAGGCAGGGCGAGGAAGGTCACCCAAAAAAGGAGCGACCAAATTAATTCTGATGGGTGGATTCGTCCTCAGGTGTACACCAGGATGTCGTCCGGTAAGCAGGGAGACGTGGCAAACGATCGTGAAGAGAGCCATATCTGCACCAACAAAAGTCGCTACGTGATGATCACGACTGGTCTCAAATCTCGTAATTGTTCTTAGCTTTATGCCTTTGATAACACCTTATACATACATTGTGGAACACAAATAAATAAATATGAAAGAGAAGTAGTAATAGCAGCTCTTAGACAATTACTAAAATCGTTGTCAAGCATTTCCTTTCGCGGGCCTGTGAACGGTGAGTACCTAATGGGCTAGCTTGCCGTCCGTCCGTCTTATGACGACAGGCCGTGTCGACAGCGCGTTCGTGTTCCACGCGCGCCTCAAAGAGATGTCAGCACACAGGAAGGGGTCTGCAAGGGCCGATGCCTGGCGGGGCTGCGGGACTGTTCGAAAGAGATACCGCGGCCCTGGAACACAAAGGGCAAATAAGGAACATGGATGGGTTTTAGTCAGTACAAGTCTGATACTCCCTTCCACTCCGCCCAGAGCGGGTGGGGTCATTTCGTGATTTGCCATTCGAAAAAAAAGCATTGCCTTTCAAGGGAAAAACAGAACTATATTTCACCTTGATCATTCAATCTTGATAACAATGTTGTCCTGTAAGATGGAACGAATAAGTTATTTCATTAATTTATTGCACGTGACGTGAATAATAATTTATCAAAGTCACACAAGTTTGAACTTTCACAGCAATCTTTATTATAATTTAAGGTCAAATATTCCATTTAAAATTAATCACCACTGTCCAAGCACTTTACTAATGTATTGAGTACCAACAACATTTTAAAATATTTACATCGCACTAAAAAGACTATATTAAATTCTGAAATCTTTTTTATTTGCAATTTATTTCGATTCAATGTAAAACGATTTTCATACAAAAGCAACACAGTTTTAGGGGTCCGTTTTTTAAAATGTTTTTAAAGAAATCATGCTAAATATATTTTACCTTATCTTAAGCAAGCCTTAAGCTTCAGCTGTGCAGCCACAGAGTCTGCATTAGTGCCCATGGCATTAGGCTCGACCCCTTTTATAAGAGACTTAAACATAACTGACTACATGTGGGAGTACTATTAGGTACACCTCTGCCTAATCTTGCCTAATCTTTGAGGATTAAAGGCGTCATGTTATGTTATGCTCAGTTTATTTTTAACACACTTTTATTAGCTTCACCTGTAACTAACTATGTAAAAAGATCTTACAAGTTGACCCACTTTCCTAAAATTTTGCTTACATGTTTAGTTTGAATGACAATGCATGGTTAGTTAAGTGACTTCATTTTTAATCTAATATGGCGGACTATCAAAGATGGCGGACTAGTTATTTTTTATGCATTCCCATGATGTGGGTATCAAATGAAACGGTTTCTCGAGAAATAAAATGACGTCATTCTAAAGCGTGTTTTTTAGTTTTTTTATCCATTATACAGGGTGATTGGAAGATGGGTGCAAAGCTTTAAGGTGAAGATAGTATAGACAATTTAGGACCATTTAAGCCATGGTTGTCTTAGACGAAGTCTTACCAAATTTTTTTAAACAAATTTTTAAGTTTTTTTTCGGAAATTCTCAAAATTTAATGTAAACTGCATAATTATGGCCAAATTGAATGATAAATGAATTCATTTTTTATTTATTTAATTAAAGTAATGTGTAAGCAACCAAGCAAAACATGTTTTAGGCTTCTGTGTCATTAGACATTTTTTTTACAGATATTTAAAGCTCAGAAAAAATAAAAAATTTGTACAATACGTCTTTTAAACCTTATTTAAAAAAAAAACGGAGGGTGCTTTTTTTGTTCAAACCTTTTTGAAGACATGCTTGATAATCGCTCTTTCTTTTGAGGTATCATTTATGCGGATATCTTACAAATTATTGAAATTAGGACCTATAAACCAAATCGAGGGAGAAATTTTAAATTTTAGGCAGTCTAACAAAACACAAAATTTTTGCTTAAAAGAATACTTTATGTGCTCGAAATGATAACATTGTTCAATTCTAAGAATTTTTGGCACATGCAGGAACCAATTGAGGGGAACCCATTGAGGGGATTCTCTAAACAATGGCCACCGAGCGCGGTGCGACGGCATTTCCAGGTAGAACGCCCAATGAATAGCAAAAAGCGATAAAGAGTTGGTTTTTACAGCAAAATGGTCTTAGTTACTGAGGCAACAAAGTCGTTTTTCTTTAGTCAGGGTCAGTCGGTCTGTGATGAAGCCGTTACATCTTTTACTTATTAGTCAAACTACTGCCCTTGTGAGTGGACGTTGTCGTGTTGATTCACAATTTACCGTGTTCAGTTGTAGCCCTTTGCGTTCCTGCACGTGTTGTTTGCGTTAGTTTTGAACTTTTTTGTTTCACCGTGTCCAGTCGTAGCCTCGCGCTCCTGCACGTGTTGATTTTTGACTTAATTGTGTTGAGTTGACGTTTAGTGCGCTCCTACGCCGTTTTTCTTAATTGTTAAGTGACTATGGCTACTTTTTCCAATCAAGAATATGCGGATATCGTATTTATGTACGGTAGAGCAGACGGCAATGGATCTTTGGCGCGACGGATGTATCAAGAGCGCTATCCGAATCGCAGGATACCGAATGTCCGAGTGTTTTACAACACGTTTCGTCGTCTTGCCCAAGATGGGTTTCACCGCGTGGAACCTGGAGTCAACCCGGGCAGACACGAAACTGCCGTCGACGAAGACATTTTAGCAGCATTTCAAGCGGATCCTACTACCAGTACTAGAGCAGTAGCTCGAAATTTAAACATTTCTCAATGGAAGGTGTGGCATACAATGCACCAAAATGATAAGTATCCGTTCCATGGCAGGAGTGTGCAAGGTCTAGTAGAGCAAGATCCTCAAAGAAGAATTCAGTTCTGCCGTTTCCTCCTCAACAGAGACATCGAAGATGCGTGGTTTCTGAAATCAATCTTGTGGACGGATGAAAGTAAATTTTCAAGGGAAGGTATTACAAACTTTCACAACATCCATGAATGGGCCGACGTAGACAACAATCCACATTTTAAGAAGCAGGTGTCATTTCAGATGAAATTCTCTGTGAATGTATGGGCTGGAATAATTGGCAGAACATTGATTGGGCCCCACTTTTTGCCTGATCCATTGAATGGCGAAAATTATTTGCAATTTCTGCAAATTGATTTACCACTGCTGGTAGAGGAATCAGGTGTCCCGATCTTCGAAAGAGACCGAACAGTCATCTTTCAGCAAGACGGCTGTCCAGCGCATTGGACTTTAAATGTAAGGGAACACCTCAACAATTGCTTTCCTGATAGCTGGATCGGCAGGGATGGACCCATCCCTTGGCCCGCTCGCTCCCCAGATCTGACCCCGTTGGACTTTTTCGTGTGGGGCCGGGCCAAGGAACTGGTGTATAACAACAAAGAAATTAACACTAGAGAAGAATTGATACAAAGAATAAATTCAGCGTTTGAGACAATGAAGCAGGAGATGATGTTGAAAATAACGACTACAGAAGTTAGAAGACGGGGCCGTGCTTGTATTAGGAATCACGGCCGTCATTTTGAACATGAAAAATAAATAATTTTAATTCAAATGTTGTTTTAATTAGTCTGCCTAAAATAAAAAAAATTCTCCCTCAAATTGGTTTGTAGGCCCTAATTTCAATAATTTGTAAGATATCCGCATAAATGATACCTCAAAAGAAAGAGCGATTATCAAGCATGTCTTCAAAAAGGTTTGAACAAAAAAAGCACCCTCCGTTTTTTTTTTGAATAAGGTTTAAAAGACGTATTGTACAATTTTTTTATTTTTTCTGATCTTTAAATGTCTGTAAAAAAAATGTCTAATGACACAGAAGCCTAAAACATGTTTTGCTTGATTGCTTACACATTACTTTAATTAAATAAATAAAAAATGAATTCATTTATCATTCAATTTGGCCATAATTATGCAGTTTACATTAAATTTTGAGAATTTCCGAAAAAAAACTTAAAAATTTGGTTAAAAATATTTGGTAAGACTTCGTCTAAGACAACCATGGCTTAAATGGTTCTAAATTGTCTGTACTATCTTCGCCTTAAAGCTTTGCACCCATCTTCCAATCACCCTGTATATCATATTATACCACAGTCCGTTGATACTAAAGAAAGGTTGCGTTATACGGCGAGCTTGAAATCTGTAACAATTATAATTATTGTTACAGACACCCAATAGAAGTAAGTAGGTATTTTATTGTTCTATCTTTTTAGTATAAACTCTTAGTTATCGTGCTTAAGTAATAATTATAAATGTACAGAACCCAGTCCTTTCACTAAATAAACATATATTTCTGTAATTTATTTTGGCTGCCACATAAATTCTAGTTGACTTCTTTACTTTCGTTCTGAAAGCACCTGTGAGAATCTATAAATCTAAGTTGAATGATTTTACTGAATTTAAACTACTAAAATTAAATATCAAATCTTAATACCTAACTACCGGATCTGGGACATTTGCGAGAAAGACACTTTCGCCAACCCACTTGTGCGAAAAGACATATGAGCAAATTTCCGTCATGGATAACGAAAAAAGGACACCCATGAAGGAAAAACCAAAAAAAATCCTATCAGCGACCCCGAAAACCACGAAAATGGCACCCACGACGTTAAGCCGTGCAAAAGTCCATTCAAGCACAAGTGCCCATGCGCGCAAATGACCGTTCGCGCAAAAGTCCATTTGCGCAAGCGTGCATGCGTGCTAATATCCGATGGCGCAAAAGTCTATGTGCGCATAACTATGTCTTTTCGCGCAAGTGTCCCTCGCGTAAGTGTCCTGATAGCAGTTATGAGAACTGCCTAGTAGTTTTAGAGACTGAAAATTAAAAATGTAGTCAATTTATCAGCGTTAGTTAGTCGTAACTTTTAATTTGGTATTCATTAAACAATAAAGTAATAAAAAGTTCGTTAAGAGACAATAAAAGATGTGCAGCCTGTCATAAAATATTAATTAAAAGTAAGCATCAATTGAGTAATTAATTAATTACGCGTACAAAATTAATGCAATTAATATGCTCAGTGACCAACGTCGGTACATACTTAATAATGAAATTATTACTCAACATTTTTGCGAATTTCAAAAACAAAAGTTATACTTACGGGAAATATTCCGTGATTATTAATTATTTTGAGCTCCCGAGATTTCGACGCTAAAGTGGCAGTATATGATTAGTTTTAAACCGTGAAAGCTTAGAACAGTGTTTGAATTTCAAAAACGTTCTCATCTTTTTGTAGGTCTCTCTTTGCTGCAATTGTAAGTAAAATATTGATTCAGAAACTACGGTCTTAGACATCATAAGAACCGAGAATAAACTGCTAACTTTATCAGCCCCTATGCTCTCGTTGCTGATCGCAGAGCTTTCTTATCAAATGAGTACAGTTTGTTAAAAGTTGGGAGAAAATGCTATCGCTGCTCCTTATTTTCTCATTTTCCACATACCTAATGCCCTCTATTTCTGAAAACTACATATCTACACTAACTTGGTTGGATCTGCGGGGCACAGCTAGTGAATAATGATAAGCATGTCAGATAGTATGGACATAAAATTATATGCACATACACTGGTGGTGACATTACGCGACCTACTTACAAGTCTACCCACACCACAGCGTGCTTCTACAAAGCCCTGATGATCAGCTCGAGGCGAGGGCGACATTCAGTGTCTAATCGCGGCGGAGTTAAGACGTCTTGGAACTGCACCCGATTCATAGTGCCCCGTGTTATTGTGTTAAATTGTAATATCAAGTAATTCCATTAGTTTTGCTACAAATAGTGTATCACACCCAGTGTGTTTTCATAGCACGAAACCCATCGTCTACCCACATTATTTACGAGCCTAACGGAATAAATCCTGACATATCCAACAAGCATTGATTTCTAGACGCTACAATGTACATCCTGACAAAAACTTTTACCATCGATTCAGTACATGATTGACCTAAAAATTTAGCTGTTCCATACCTTTTGGCCGTGAAGTTATTAATCAACCTCATCTAAATAGTTTAACAGACCACAAGTTGTCTTGTAAAAATGTTTTATATTACTCACTTATTAAAAAAAATACCAGTTCATATCCTATTCAACATATTTTTACCGATTTCCCTCTCTCTATGTATAGTACAAACTTGTGTTAGCACTTAACTTTGCACCACCTATTGTCTTAGTACAGTCCTGTGGAACTTGTACGCGAAGCATTAGAACACAACGTCCTGCGGTCTAGATTATCTAGAATTGTAGTCATCATACTTGGCTAAGGTACAAAACCTAAAAATATACAGAATATTTTTTTGACCTAAATAATGTACAGAATAATTAGTTGACGGCTTCGTGAATGTCTTTTTACACCCTGTATGTATAAAGTAAATTATATCAGACAGACGCTTAACAATGCGTAAATTGTTTCATCTCCACTGCTCCCAAATCAGTGAAGAAAACATCGTGAAGAAAAAAGAATGTCCTAAGACCAAAACTTAGAAGACATTTGTCGTTTACCTGCACTGGGCCCGCGTGATAAATTTCGGCCACGCCCTCTTGCAAAGAAGAGACTTATGTTCAAGCAGTAGGAACGTTATAGGCTGAACTATGCTATATTTGAGGTGTAAGTACAGACGCTACCCGAAACTGTAAAATTTTCCCAATCAACCTTGAACCTAATGCTTTAGCAATAAAGTTAATAATCTATTAAAGAAATTGACAGATTGTAGTACCTTGATGTGCTGGCGTCTGTACATACTTCACATGACTAACTTAAATAACATAATATGCGCTCCCAGTAAAGTTATGTTTACAAACCTTTCGATCTTGTTTGAATCAACACGAGATAACGAACGACAATGTTTTGACGCCCTAAATGCGAAAGTTCTCAACAATATTTGCTTTAGCTCTATCTACGATAATGTTCGTTAGATATTGTAATTTATGTAATAAAGCGCTTTTTGGCTTCACCGCTGGTACGTTTCCAGCGGAGCCTGAAATTGCGTGGAGATATTTGATATGAGTATTTATTAATACGTGTGTTGCGATGTTCTCATTAAAATAATTTGCTCTATCGCTTACTTTGTATTAAAACTAACGAGCGCTGTGTTTCTTAATCTAGAATATAATAATTCTCTTGCAATCTCTTTCGTAGAATATTTTATTCAATGAAAAAACTTTTGCGTTATAGTTTGGCGCGGCTCGTGTAAGAAAGTTCTTGTTTTTCCAAAAAGCCTTGAGACGTACTTCTATGCCAAAAATAGTTATTTACCTTCTTCATAACAACATTATTATTCATTAGCGGCCCCCGTAGCATAACCAACGTAGACAAGGCTTTTTTTTACGGAAGAATCGACAAAATGACAGATTGTGTCGACACAATGACAGATTTCTTTGCACTATCTGCCATTTTGTCGATTCTTCCGTCAAAGAAATCCTTGTCTCGGTTTGGTCGGTTGTCTTGTCCTTGTCTTGTGGTCATGCTACGGAGGCAGGTCAAGTTAATATACAGGGTGTAACAAAAGGGTATATACTACAGACTATCAAACTGAACAACTTTCGCCTTGGGTCCAATATCGTAAATACGAAAAAACTTATCAGCTATCCCTTACATTTGAGTCGAGTAGGTATTGAAATTTTGTATGAGATAACTGATAATTTTTGACTCATAATGATGTATGGAATATGAGGTAACCGTTTTCGCGTCGGTGTCCCTTCCACCCCGTATTTTCCCGTAAATACCAACCTAATCACAAAATAGTTCCACTCGCAAAGTTTCGCAAACCGATCCGGCTGGGATTATGCCACGGCTCGGATCTTCGTGAATTATTAGTTTAATACCGTCCGGGCTGGACGGCCGGTCAGTAATTGGTCTATTAACACTTCGCCAAATTGCCGATCTCCGATTGTGGTTCGCAACTAGCAGCAACGACTGTTTGTAAGTTAGGGCGCTGGCAGAAGTAGAACTAGAATAACATGAATGCTGAGAAAACTTTGGTCATTAAAGTTTTTGGGATAAAAGTGATTAAAAATTTTTAGGGTTAAGTTTTCCGCGTAAGAGTTTTCTTTTTACGTGGGGGCAAACTGATAACAATTTCACTAATAATATATGGGATGACTGCTGCATGCAATACCAGAAGATTTCTAGTTGCTTTGCCATCCTAGAGATAGAACTGCTGAAAGACTGAGTAAATACTGCCTTTGCTAGTAAAATACTAAGGGAATATCCAGATCACTGAAGGTTTCCGAGGAAGAATTTTATCTTAATATAACTTTATCTGCAAAAAAATTAATATTGCTATCAAACAAACGGCATTTTTTTATTGCGTTCAAACTAAATAACGTTTTCAAAAAATCTAATAATACGTGCGACACCGCTGAAAATAGGTCAGGTTCCAAAAAAACCATTTACCATTTCTCGATTCGTTAAATACCTACAATTCAACACCATTAACTACCGTAAACAAAACAATTTGCATGAATATTTTATTGGCACAAAGTATTAGGTAATAAAAACCCTTGAACCACAAGCAATTAAAACAACACTTTTTCACTTGTGACCTACAACGCCACTATAATTACTGTAACGCCACCCTAACATTTACAAATTATTCAGAATTGTAATATTTAAGGCTTTTGCAAACACAAGACATTCGTACCGAAACTGACTTAAACTCAACCATCATCTGCCTAGCCGTTTCCCAACTATGTTCCGGTCGACTTCCAGTCTAACCGGATGCAGCTGAATATCAGTATTTTACGTGGAGCAACAGCCTATCTGACCTCCACAACCCAGTTAGTACTGGGTAATACGAAACCCCTTGGTAAGACTGGTTGTCAGACTTTTTGGGCCACTGACTACCTAACTACTGTCAAAGATCTACAAATTACACCTGGGACCAACGGCTTAAAGTGCTTTCAGAGGCACGGAGGAAACTCGGTATGTAATGGGTAGTCACACATCCACAGATCAACCTAGGCAAGCACGTTTTAACCTAAAGATCGACCCGAACGGCTGTTATTATTTAGCCACGAGCTCCTTTAAGTCGGTAATGTATATTGGAATTTCGTGGTTTTGAAAAAAGGAACCCTAAGAACCGTAAGAACAACTTTAAGAGGGAGGCTAATAGAAGAATTCAGCTGGGTTACGCAGCGTTTGGGAAACATCGTCGGGTCTTCTCGTCGTGTATTCCACAGAGCCTAAAGACTATGGTCTTCAACCAGTGCGTCCTGCCTGTTATGACTTACGGGGCCGTAACGTGGACACTCATGGTACCGCTGGTTCACAAATTCAAGGTCGCTCATCGAGCTATGGAACGGGCTACGCTTGGAGTCTCTCTGAGGAATCGCATCCGGAACGAGGTGCAGAGTTTTTGACATACCCGAAGTGACAATGGGCCGGTCATATTAGCCGTAGAACCGATGACCGTTGGGGTAGACGTGTTCTTGAGTGGAGACCGCGAATAGGCAAGCGTAAGGTGGGACGCTCCCAGGCTCGGTGGAGCGACGATTTTCTCAGGGTGGCTGGTACCAACTGGATGAGAGTTGCTGAGAATCGAGTTGAGTGGCGTGCAATTGAAGAGGCCTATATCCAGCAGTGAACTGCTGTAGACTGTTGATGATGTTGCGGTTTTGTATGATTACTAATAATATAGGTTGATCATCAACAACGAAGTCTCTGTATATTTTTTCTTTTTCTTTGCGAGGTGGAACAGCTCACAAAAAGATGTTGATTTTGGTATTCACACTTGATGGCAAACCTTCAGGCATTAGACACCAACAGAAGAAGAATCTATGTTACAAAACAGTGGACACCAGCAAGACCAATGTCCGTAAACTAAATATTTAAAACCAATTTTGTAACGTCCATCAACCACCCACAGTAGGCCCGCGTGGTGGATCTTCCACAGAGTTTAAGAAGCAGAAGCTAAGTTCCAGGTTTAGAAAATATTATAGGGTGATTATGTTGTAGGAACGAAACCATATATCCCAAAAGAAGGATTTCACTACTTGCCATATTACGAGCTTACATCCTTCTCAAAAGTGAGAAAAATTACGACAAAATCGATTCAGAATCTCATTTGTATACGCCCTAATATAAGGCCATAACTGTTACAAAGAAAAATACGAAACACCTTGTAATTTCATGTTAAGGAAAAAATTACAGGCGGTAGTTTGAACGCTACAATTTATGGTCTAATTAGTCACTGTTCCAAGTCGACACACACACATATGCAGTAGTCATATTTCTAGCGGGATTGCTAGAATTATTTTGTTTTTATTAGCTGACGATTTATGTACGATTTTTGTGGGTTTCTTACGATGTGTGTGTTTTTTTACTAATGAGGGATATTTTTATGCCTATATCAGAATCACGTTTTTAGTAAGTCATTATTTTCAGTCTCAGTTTCCCTGATGGAGCTAAGTGTTATTGGGTATTTTATGAGGAATTCTTAGTTGTCTGGAGTCTCGGACTATGTGTCCGGGTGATGGCAATAGGCTCGCCCCCTGTTACGTAGGATTTTAACTTAACTGGCGAAATGTATGTGTAATATAGGTACAGAGGTGCATATCCTTTCGGAAATTATTGGCGTGTGATGTTTAACGTTATCAATTTCAGTCTCATTCATATCATTTTAGGCTTATAATGATTTTCTAATCAGTTTTATAACACGATAAAAGCTATAATACGAGCATCTGTTATAGCGGGCTGTTAGTAGACCCTTAAAATTAATGACAAAAATGAGCTGCAATGAAGATAAGTAAACACGTTATGTTCAGCTAAAGCTATTTTTAACCGTCGAAAAAAAGGAGGAGGTTCTAAATTCGACACGTACTTTTTTTTAAAGCATAAGTTTTTTACTGGGAAATGCATTATGTACATGAGGATATCTACTAGGGCCAGTTAGTATTTTTCGAAAACAGGCAAGAAAGAGAAATCGATCACCGAGTCCAAAACGCTTGGAAAAGCTACTGGTCCATGAAGACACTAATGAAGGATGATCTTCCAATCTCCCTGAAGCCCCGTCCTAACCTACGGTGCTCAGACCGATGACCGATGGAGCACAGCATGCTGGGTGTCAAAAGACAAAACAGGGTTTCGTAACGCCATGCTGCGTTCCAAAACGGGCATAATTGACGTTGCCAAGAAGGCTGCTAGGCTAAAATGGGATTGGGCGGGTCACGTCAGGTCGGGAAAAGAGCACATAGAAGGAATTGGGAGAGGCCTTTCCCCAGCAGTGGGACAGTACAGGCTACTAAAAAAAAATGTTTTTTACTACTCTTTTTAAAAACAATACTTGTAATTTCTGAGACACGGAGGAAACTCTGTATTTGATGAATGGTCAATCATCCACGTATCGACCTAGGCAAGCACTGCTTAACCTTGAAGATGACCCGAGAAACTGTTATTATTTAGCCCCGAGCTCCTCCTCTCGCCCCATTAAAACACAAACGCTGTACTGCATCATCATTCGCCTGCTCACATAAAAATATAAATATAATTGGTGCCGGCGAAGCATATCTTCTTACTGTATTTATTTGCTACAAAACCTTATTTGTTACAACAGTATACCATCCAGCAGAAATCCGAGAAGGCACAAAGTTTACCTACATCGTTATAAGTTTGACACAGGTGCAAGTTTAAAACTATAGTTCACATTTTACAACTTTGTATGTCACCACAGATATAGTTGTTTCAGATGGCGCAAGTAACACAATCGTATGAAAACCAAGCATGGCATTTTTTTGACTACCTACTATGACGTCATCAGCAATATTTAGTTACTATACAAACAAGTTACTATACAAAATAGACTACGCTTTTGTTCTTCAAATGTCTATAATTAAGTTCTTGAGTTACAACGTTGTAACTTTGTTGTTTTAAACAAAATAAACTTGCTGCGACAGTAGCCACGTTAAGCATAAAATGCTTAAGCCGGGCACGCGAAGTAGGTGACCTTGCGTTATCTAGGTATAGCCATATCTGTGTATGCTACAAAGACCTTAGTATCTTAGCCTTAGGCTATTTTTGAAACTCTATAAGTCTATCGTGTCGCGAATTCCTAACTGGGTTTGCTTAGTAACACATTATTATGTATCCACAAAGTATCTTAAGAGGAAATCCGGGCGGAGAAACTTGAAAATTAGGTATTTGAAGAAACTATCGCTGTCGATCTGCGAGTGCGATTTCGACATTGGTGCGATAAGGACAACTGCAGATCCAACTGAATAGCCCAAGTAAAAAGTCATAATTCGAGGTTTGGCTCACGACTATTTTCTCCTCCAATATTCGAGCAATTTAAAAGATATTTCATAAACTAAATAAAAAGGATATATGTATACTGTGTCCCTATGTTTTTCTTTTTTCATTAATAGTTGTCAAAGGACATTGCTCGGCGTCCATACATCGTTGGCCTAAGTACCAACAGGGAGGTGAATTTACTTTTTGTGTTTCAAATAATGTATATATTCGATTGAAAGTAAATTAAAACTGCGGACACATCTGAGAATTAAAAAAAAAAACAAAATTATTACGGATTTTGAGGTTATGATTAGGCCAAAAAAACTTACGCTAAGTAATAATAACTTAGCGTTTATTAGTGAATTTAAGTACCTACTTACATTGGATAATATTATCTTGTAAACGTTTCATTACACACACTACTAAGTAGTAAAACAAAAATGTTTTGCTTCAGAAAATGTTTATTTATTTATCGATCACAGGTGACAGGATACGCGCGCCGTGCGAGTGACGTTTCAACTGTCAAATGTTGTCATCTGTCAATTCAATTGACAGATGACAACAATTGACTGTTTGTGTCGATATTGCTTATTAAGATTAGAATATTAAATAGCTTGCCCGTTTAGAAGATTAGAATATTAAATAGCTTGCCCGTTTCACACTTGCAATCGCTATGATCAATTTGTAACTAAAAACCTAATTCATAGATCAAACTCTGTCACGAAAACTTGGCTGTATGAGCTACGATATCTTCGCTTAATAAAAACCTCAAATTGAACCAAAAAATAATAACACCGTGAATTAAGACGGAAGAGAATTACTTCTTATAATGTTTTCGAAATTAAGAAGTGTCCGTTCTATTATAATAATTGTAATGTAAATTATAAAAAAAAACTAGTAATTATTGTTAAGGTTTCATGCATGTTGATTCATAGGCCATTTTTTAGTATGTCCTTTGTACACTAGGCCTGTGTTGACAGCGCTCTAAATAGGCAATTTTGAGCATTTTTTAAAGGTTTTTAGTGCTTATAAAGATTATGTATCATCAAAAAGAAAAACATAGGGACATAGGAGAAGTTGATATTTATTTTACTGTAAAAATCATTGCTTTAAAGTCATAAATCAGAGACAAAAGAGGCGAGAGCGTTTGTATGGAGAAAAACCACCCGCATTTCCTTAAATCAGCCTAGTTCAAAGTTAATGAGTAAGTAACTATTTCATAATATTAATATTTAATTTGAATACTTTTAAACCCACTTACACACAACCCACTATTAAAAATGATTCAATGCGAATCACGCCACGACAATTTATCATTAAACTAGATTAGCGATAAAGTTAGATTTAAAGCATCATGACAGATACACTGTCATCTTTAAATGATGGTCAGAAACAGAATGATATTTTAAATTCGTTTAGCATGAAAGCCTACATGCACCACAGATAATCAAACCGGTTATTTAATTGTCTGTGGTGCATGTAGGCCTTTATGCTTTAACATAATATTAAACAATTCTTTTACATTTTCAGCTTTGATTTTATTCCCAGAAATCATTAAAAACAACGATAAAACAACGCTTACAAACAAAAACATCAAAGGCTCAATAGAAACAAACAAAACAGAACACAAAAGAATTCCAACAATTACCTCCCAAATTAAATTCAAATAATCAAACAAACATTAGATTAACAGGCCTCAAAAATCACAAATTAACAACATAACTCACAAAACGAAAATATAATTGAAAAACAGTCGCTACTTATGAATTGAATTAGCTAAATTAATTAGTACAACTAAAGTCCATTTGGAACTGTGCTGAAACTATTTTACTACCCGCACGTAAAATGAGAGCTGTATTTATTAAGAAAGTGATTCAATTGTGTGCTGGTAATGTTAAAATGTACCTAACTATGCACTGTTAGTTCACGTTTTTATTTAGTTGCGGTAGGTAGACATTACGTGGAGTCTTTTGCCGCTGGTCAAAAGTCGCCACGCAATGGGTGCCCGAGGAGACGTCGCCTTACTTGATTCATGTTCTTTACTGACTTGTTTCAAACTAGTTAGTTACTTAGCTAGTTCCTTTTTACATAAACATAACATAACATCACGCCTGTAATCCCTGAAGGGTTAGGCAGAGGTGTACCTAATAGTAAACCCACATTTCGCCAGTTATGTTGAAGTCCCATGGGCGAGCCTATTGCTATCAACCGAGCACAAATCCAGAATCCATGGCTGCTACTGAGAAATTCCTGATGGAAAAACCCAATAACACTTTGCACGACCTGGGAATCGAACCCAGGACCTCGCGCTTGCGACCACTAGAACGAGGCACTCCCAGGTAGTTCCTTTTTATGTACTTACTGGTAGTCCTATGTGCAGCACTTAATTTTACTCAACGGCGATTTTACACGATTTTATCGAAAATACATAAAAATTAACATTCCCTCTCCAAAGGTGCTGGAAAAAAAAACTTTGTCGAAAAATTGCGACTTTCGTACACTGGCGGCCAATTGATTATGACACATTTCCGATACGCAGCTTTGATAAAGTCGCGTTCTGATGTACTTTAGCTTTATTTTCACATGGTTACCAGAATGTGGTACCTAGGTACTGTGCATATAAGAGTGTACTGTTCATAGCTTAGTTCTGGGCCAACTCAGTATACATATATTGCTAACGACACATAAAGAAAAACAACTCTTACCATAACAACACAATCTATCAACGACGACGCTGTTGATCGGCTTTTTTGATGTATTTAACAGTAGCAGCACAACCAGTTTTCACAATTTTCTTATATTCCTTTGTGTAGTATCTACAGTAAAAAAAAAACCATTTACTTCTATGTATTTATCCAAACGAAAGGCTAAAACCATAACTTTTCCTTTTACGCCGTCCAAAAAAGCGAAATATCGTTATCGAATAAATGGCACGGACGTTGATTACGGCTCACGGGCTCAGTACACTGGCGGCCAATTGCTGATCACATATCGGACACAACTCCGAAACAAAATGGCTGCCAGATTATCTGCTGCGGCAAAAATATCAACTTCATTTTTGCTTTATGAATATTGGAGAAATAAAAGCCTGTTTGTTCTCAAAATTGTGGATGCTGAATGTTTTTTAAATGGATTTAATACGTGTAAGTCAAACGTGTGGTTAAACGAGGGTTGTGTTGGTCAAACAGAAATATTTGTACTCGTGTGCTTAAATCTGATGTGTTTGCAGGACTGTATATTGAACAGGTTCACTTTGAAAACCGTTTTCAAATTGGGTTCGTTTTTTTTGGCCTGTGAATAAAAATGTAGGTGTAAAAGGTGACTAAAACAGACATTCGTGTTAGAATATAATATCTAATTAGAAGTTTTATAAAAGTCTTCCAATAGAAATTATTAATAACTGGTTTTTCGGGGTCTTCTGGATCTGGCCCATAACTTGTATAGCTGTTTTATTTACAGCTAAATGATTTGCAGTTTCAATCATTCTGAAAGCGCGATTTTTTCGTCAGTTTGATTGTGGTCATATAAAATCACAACGAGATAAAAATAACGATAGAAATATCACAAATAAAATTACAGAACTTAAATAGTATGTCAATACCATCACGCCTGTAATTTCCGAAGGGTTAATTAAACAAAGGTGTAATGTGTCCCATTGAATGCCACAGACTCACTGAATAATATGGGAGCCACCACTCAAATTTTCTACAACTCAGTATTACGAACTTAGCTCCGAGCACTCTTCTTTTTTACAGTATGCCAATCTACGTAATATAACGTATACGTAATGTTACGTTTTTGGCATCAAGTCATTTTATTTTTTCATTCTAAGTTCTATTAAATTTAAACGGAAGGAGCCGCAGATGGGTTAGGTACCGCTGCTGCGTTATACTACGTAGAACAGTCATATTTCAAGTCCTATGTAATATAATGAGTGGGGTATTGCCATCAATCGGAATAAATCCAAGATTTATGTTACTACAAAAGACATAACATGGCTATTTCCTACCTAACAATATATATCTAAAAATCTCACAGGAAGACCGGACGCATGTAATCCCCGAAGTGTTAAACAGATTTGCACTCCATAGAACAACTATAGGTATTTCGCCAGCTAATTTAAGTACCATTTATTGAAAATTGTGAAAACTGGTTGTGCTGCTACTGTTAAATACATAAAAAAGCCGGTACACAGCCGGTAAAAAAAGGTTTTTTTGCGATTGATGGCAATAGTACAATCAATGGGAAAAAAATCCGAGATTGGTGTTACAACAAACAAAACATAATTTGTAACAAATTTACTTCCAGGAATTCCTAATTACACGCCTAATAATCCTACAGGATCACCGGCCGCTTATGTTCAACATCGGACATTTTCCGGACAGCGCGTAGTTTCGGTAATTTGTAGTGACACGATATATCGACGTGGACGGGCGATACCATCAAATCTGATGAATCTGTTGCTATCAATTATAGCTATCATCGCTGGAGATTGTTGCTTCCGAGGCAATGATGGATGGACTTTGTGGGTAATGAATTGAGCAGCGTGGTTATTAGTTACTATTGGAACATTAATGTTTTGTGTTGTGATATTTTCCTGATATTTCTTCGTCTTTCTTTACTAGCTCTAATGGATACGAGGATAATTTTTCCCTTCAGCCATGTAAGGGAAAATTGGCCTAGAAAAGAAGGCAATATTATGTACCAACATTCAGGTAAAATATTTTCGTTTACAAGTTTTTTTAGATTATTTTATCTTGAAATATATCTCTGCTTGTTTTTCTCTAACAAGTTAATGTTTATGAAAAATCATTTTTAAAAAATAATAAAAACAAAGCTACTAGCAGTAAAACGTATACAGATATTGCCTAAAACATTTTTGACTCGAGCAAATGACAGCCACACTCCGTTCATATTTTTCCAACAACACAAAATAACGCAAGTCGTTGCACAAAAATGTACCTACCGAATGAAATCTCGCTTTTCGATAGTTGAAAAATGTTCGATGCAGTGCTAAAACAGAAAAAAAAAACGAGGGAACAAAATAAAAAATATATCTCTCCGGCCAGTGATTTACAGCGCTTTGATTGTCGACGAAAACTCGAATAAATATTTATGGTGGGCTGTTACTCGTGACACCGAGTGTAATATGACGTCACAACGCATAAATCTGGAAGCGACATGCCAGTTTGCTTTTTTGTTATTTTTTTTATTAAGTTTTGAGCTGTGATTGGTGAAAATTGGTTCAAATTGAGAATTTATTAGTGCGATTCACTTGATATTTTTTTCTTTACTGTGTAAACTCTATCTGGGGAGTAATAATCGATTTTCATAGGGGCGTTACTGTCCCTTATCTCCTCGTAGTCCTCAATATAAACCCTATTTTCAACGATTTCTCGGCTATTTGCACTATCGATAGGCTGCAATAGCTCAATAGTTACGACGTCGGATTGGCAGGTTGATTGAGAGGCCGTACGTTCGTGCCCCATATGTTGTACACAATTGATGTGACTACCTAGCTTAGGCTTTTAGCTTATTCAAAGGGATAATTCTCGAATACATTGATAAAATTAATCTTTTACTTAGTTATAAAAAAAACCGGCCAAGTGCGAGTCGGACTGGCGCATGAAGGGTTCCCTACCATCGTAGTAGGAGAACCGCTTTTATTTTTAATTTATTTTAATTCTTTTTTGTTATAGCGGCAACAGAAATACACATTCTGTGAAAATTTCAACTGTCTACCTACTACGGATCATGAAATACAACCCAATGACAGACAGACGGACGGACGGACTGACAGTGGAGGCTTAGTAATAGGGTTCCGTTGGTTACCCTTCGGGTGAGGAACCCTAAAAATTCATCAGTCGTAACGGGAACTCAAGAAGCCCAATTTGACAACCAGTACTGCCAAATCCTTCTACGGAGTAACTAGATTGTGGAGGTCAGAAAAGCAGTCGCTACATGTAAAATACTGGCATTCAGCACCATCCGGTTAGACGTGAAGCTAACCCCGATTTAGTTGGCAAAATGTGAAAAGTACGTCATCACGAAGTCGCTTCCCGTTGTCTGTCTGTCCCTATGTATGCTTAGATCTTTAAAACTGCGCAACGGAGTTTGACGCTTTTTTTTTAATAGATAGAGTGATTCAAGAGTAAGGTTTATATCTATGTATGTATTGCATCCGTGTGAAGGCGGGGCGGGTCGCTAGTTCTAAATAAAATAAAATCATAGCAACATTTCCCTCTCAATGCCACGTCTAGTTAGGGTCTAGTTCAAATAGACCGTTTGTAACAGGAGACAGATGGTCGAGCCACTCTGAAGGAACGCGTTACTTCATATAACTCTCACAGCTTTCCGGTAACAAGCCAGGACTTGTTGTTTGTGAGGGTTTCATGGAACATGTTTTAACTGGGTGATGTTGAATGTTTAGATAAATGGGGAGAAGTTGTGACAGATGACGGTGGTTGAACATTGCACAAGGATCATCAGCATCTTCCTGCCTCTGTCTCATGTTACTTGGGTTTGGTGCAACACGATTTTTTCTTCCATCTCCTCTGTCAACCGTCACGCAATCATTTACACCTTTTTCCTTCATATCATTGCTCACACAATATCCATCATTTCCTTGGTCTTCCTCTTCTTCTCCATCCATCAACATTTAAATTAAACACTCTTTAATTTAGTCACATGCGATTCGTCCCTCCTCATCACATGTCCATACCAAGACAGTCGATACCCTTTCAACTTTTCTGTAACTGGCACAACTTACAAACTTCCTCTAATATACTCATTTTATCTATTCTTGTCACACCACACATCCACCTCAACATTCTCATCTCCGCTGCATCTTTTTTCATCCATCTTCTTCACAGCCCAGCATTCCGATTTGGCATTGGACAAGGATCATGAGCAGCCTATACTGTTGCCACAGCTGTGAGACTGGTATTACCTCTGTGAGCGGGAATGGGCTATTAATCCACCACGCTGGCCGATTGCGAATTGGCAGATGTTACATGACCTCGTATCTTTGAATCTAGAATATATTGGTTTCCTCTAAGCATTTTCTGAAGAAAATGTTTCGATGTTTCGTATTTTGTGTGTGTTTTTGTTTGTTGTTGATGTTTCGTGTTTGTGTCTTTGTTTGTTTGTTTGTGTTGGAAATGTTTCGTGTTTTCGTGTGTTTTTTTTGTTTTTTTGTGTTTGGTGTTTTTGTTTTGTTGGTTTTCGTGTTTTTTGTTTGTTTGTTTTGCTGGTTGTTGTGTTTTTGTGTGTGTTTGAGAACTACATTACCATGGTGATTATATTATAGTATAAACCAGACATTAAAAGATCTCATTAACATTGACGCCCAAATTAAAATTTGTTACAAAGAATAAGCTCTATTATCATAACATCTTAAAGAAAATAACACGTTATGTTATTTTCTTATGAGTCCAATCACAAAGATATTATGATGTTGTGATTGCACTCAAAAGAAAATAGTCGTAGGTAAATATTTTTTCAGAACATTTCAACAATTTCACAAACTTAACTATAATCAGAATAACTCAAGTACAGTCATGTAATATGAAAAAGACACTACTTTCATTCTCTTCAGATGAAATTTGAAAGTGAAATGCCTTAATAACGTTGAAACTAAGCGAAAAAACTTCAAACAAATTGTGAGTCTATAATAAATATGCAAACGAAGATATTCAAGTTCAGACTTTAAGCTACTGAACTAGGTCTGCTTATAGCCAGGCACGTATTCTAGATGCTTTCAAATTAGATTCTGGGGGTCAATTTAAATTAACTAGTAAAACTTCAAGGGCGTGATGGCCTGTTACCAATATCTAGTCAACAAAAAATGAAAACAAACTAATCTAACCGCAATCAACAGCCGCAGGTAGTGTTGTTACTGGAAACTTTTTGGTCTGAAAGTTTCAAAACTGAGTTACATTGCAGCAGAAAAAAAAAAGTTCCAATTCACAAAAATAAATAGAGAATTCTTGTACTAAATTAAGATCTCACTGCAAACCACATCGATTTCTCAAACCCTTTTCAACAGATTAATCATGAAATAGAAACTTTCAATCCATCTAAATCCAAATGAAACTTAAAGAAACACACTCTAAAAGTGTTCAATTAAAATAAATAATTGAGGTAAAAAAAGCCATTTACTCCCTTTGACAAGATAAATGATATCAAGAGACTATTTAAATTCACTGAAAGCACTAACTATGTAGTTACTAATGCACTCAAAGCTGATACTTTGAAGTCTCCAAATACAGCAGGTATCAGAAATCTGTGTTCATATTTAAGGGTGTAGTACAGAGGCCAGCATATCAAGCTACCCCAATCTGGCAAATTTCTTTGAAATAGTTTTTCAACTTTATTACAAAAGAATAAGGTTCATGTTCAATTGGGAAAATTTGACAGTTTGGGATAGTTTGATGTGTTAGCGTCTGTACATACAGACCAACAAACTGAACAACTTTCTTCATAGGAGAAACACAAAAAAAAATCTGCTATCCCATACATGGTCGAGTGGGTATTGAAAAGCCAATGACCAAGATGTATGGAGCAATGGTGCCTTTCCACCAAAGAAACTTTATACATATAGAAGAAAATAACATAACGAACGAAATATGTGGAGTGTATGGTGGTAAAGCTGAAAACTCAGTACGGACTGAATTAAATCAGTTTCTACAGGGTCAGGTGGGTCAGGGTGATATTTACGTTAGCTCATCAGAGCTAAATACAAAACTAAGGGTAGTATGGTAAAGTGGTTTTTTTTCCTTTTTTATAGGGGCTTGTTCAATTTGAAGATGTCGCCCCAGTAATACAAATTTCAAAGTCCAACACATATTTTAAAACACAATCACACCGTAGATTCACTTAGGCTATTCTATTTTTAATGCCCATTTGAGCGAGCCTGTACAGCAAATGGTAAAGAGGTTGATCAAATTGATGGTCTATGTCTTAAAAAGTAACCACAATTTTCGGATACACGCTTTATAATGTGTCCTGAAACATTAAAGAGTTCAATGACTACTGCTTTATTAAGATGCCATTTCAAAAGCACTTTCTTAATTAGAAGATACTACGTTTAATGAAGTAGAATTTCAAGAATATCATTTTAAATGACTATTTTTCAAGTTTTGTGATGAGCACGAAGAATTGATTTTAAACTATAAATGTATTAAACAAAATGTATGTTGGATATGTCAGGATTTATTCCGTAAGACTCGTACATCATAGGGCAGTATGTGTTTCATGCACACTGGGTGCGATACACTGTTTCTAGCAAACTAACGAATTACTTGAGATTACAACTTAACACGATAACATGGGACACAATGAATCGGATTCAGTTCCAAGACGTCTCAACTCAGCCGCGATCAGACATTGACTCTTACTCTCGCCTCGAGCTGGACATCAGGGCTCTGTAGAAGCACGCTGTGGTGTGGGTCGACTTGTAATTAAGTCACGACCAGTGCATTTGCGATTCATTTGATGTCCGTACTAATGACCTGATCCGACAAATATAATTGATTGGCTTGATTGGTAGAGACGTTACTCGTTTCGATAAAATATAAGATCTTTTTTCAGAAATTTGTTATTAAATTCTGTCGGATTTTGACCTTGTCCTTAACCCTTAAGTACGTTATGCTGCAGAATATCTCTTATAACACTTGTTAACCGTATAAATATAATCCGCACCTGAATTTACGATTTAAACGACTCATCCTGCATATCAATTCAGAAAACCCACCTAGTCAATATTCTTTTCAAACTTTCCCAAATCCAATCCAATTTATTTGGTGTTGGCGCTGCATGTGTTCTCCTTCAATACTTTTCTATAAATCGTAATCTTATAACGCCCAATTTTCTAGTCATATCGGCTTTCACACAGTCCATCCATCGTTTATTTGGTCCATTTTTGTTGATAGGGTTTCGCACCCGACGGGTAGCCAACGGGACTCAGTTACTAAGCCTCCGGTGTCGGTCCGTCTATCCATTCGTCCGTCCGTCCGACCGTCTGTCAGTCAGCGGGCTGTATCTCATGATCCCTAATAGGTAGAGTGTTGAAATCTCACTGAATGTGTATAATGTGTGTCGCCGCTATAACAATAAAAAAATAAAATAAATGAATAATTAAAGGGGACTGGTACTACGATGGTACGGGACCCTTCATACGCGAATTCGACTCGAACTTGGCCGGTTTTTGTTTTTTAACACGTATTAATGAAGTTGTTATCCTAAAAGAACAAAACAAAATCGATCCGACAAAAAAATACGAGCATTCATTCCCACATTTCTAGTAACACTTCGTAATCTGTTCCCATTTCTTCTCCCGACACGTTCGCTAGTTACGGCCTTTTATCTCCCCATAAGATTCATAACTCATGGTAGTGCCTTCCGCTATAGGGATTAAGGTCTATCTTGAGGTTAAATATAGGTTTATTTTGTCAGGTGAGATGTACTTTATCGAGATCGAGAAATATGTGAGATTATATTTTGAAGAAGGATGTGCTGGGAAATATATTTCCGCGTTTTTGTGCATAGAGATTTATGTTTATTACGAAGGGTTGTGTTTATGATCGAGTTTCAAGTGTTCAACTTCGGAATACGGACGTGTGATAAAATAAAGGCTTTTACGTATTGCGAAAAGCACGATATGATCCCGGCTTTCATTTGTAGATCTTTGATAGTCGTTTCGGGTAGTCAGAAGCCGAAGAAAGAGAAGCCTACCGGTAGTGCATTACCCAGTGGTTGGGTTGTGCAGTCACTCCATGTAAAATACTGGTATTTAGCTGCATGCGGTTAGACACGGTAGGATAATGAAATAATGATAAGCTTCCATGTATAAAAATATTCCTTTTTATTTTAATATTGATTAATAATGATAAATATTAAGCTCACATTGATATTTCGTATTTAATTAGCGTCGTCCACATACACAGTAGAAATAATAATATCGTAATTCCACAGCTAATAATATTAATTGACTGCACGCAAAAAGAAGATTTTACCTGAAATCTAATTTAAAAGTATTCGATGATTTTTTTCGAAGCTGTAAGATAGTGAATTATGGACTGTTTTGCTCTATGAATTCGGAAAATGTTTTGAATTTAGCTCAGCGATTTTCAGTCACAGAGAGGGAAATGATTTATGATCCAGGTAGACATTCAACCACGGTCGCTAAAGCGGATAGAAAAGATGAGAAAATAAAAAGGAATTTTCTAAATCGTCCTTTTTCATTCTACAAAATAGTGTTGCATAAAATAGATGATCAGTTTACTTGAAAATTATGACACTTAAAAGAAAATACCTAAGAATAAATGTAAAATCGTAAAATTGGTTTTACCAAAACATTGTATTTTATTACAAGAGAGATTGATCAAATCCTATTAACATTCAGCCTTAATTTTTGTTTCAGTGAGTTGATATTAATTCTGTGAAAATGAAAACAGTGGAATAACGATATTTTCACAAATGAAATTGGAATAATGGGATATTTTAAAATTAAATTTCTTTGAATGCATAACTGAACACATATTCAGTTACACATAATAATGAACTGTAGTAGTGTGTATGCATGGGCAAGCCGTATTCGCAGGTATAAGCGGCGGGTGGACCGATACACTCAGAATCGCACTTTTCAAAGAGATGAAAGGTGGGTATACAGGGCTTGGGAGCGACCGGACCAAGGTGTGGCTGACACGCGCATACCGGATGATGATGCCATGTGTTCGTTCTGGCGCAGCATCTGGTCGGTGCCTGTTAGCCATACCGAGGGTGAATGGACTCGGGAGGTTGAGCGAGCGTGCGATCTAGTGCCAGAAATGGGGGCAATCACTATCAGCCCCCAAGACGTAGTTCGTGCAGTCCGTCCGTTGCCTAACTGGAAATCTCCAGGGCCGGATGGGCTGCACAACTTTTGGATTAAATGGTTCACAAGATCGCACGCTCGCCTGGCGATCCTGTTCCAGTCAGCCTTAGAGTCAGGGTCGCTACCAGAGTTCCTGACAACAGGTATAACCCACCTGCTCCATAAATCGGGTAGTACTGCGGAGTCCAAAAATTATAGACCGATTACCTGTCTTCCGACGGTCTATAAAGTTCTTACATCCATTTTGAGAACAAAAATTAACAAACACATTGATGACAATTCTATCATGTCCGCTTCTCAAAATGGATGTAGAAACGGGTCCCGCGGTACTAAGGAGCTACTCCTCATTGATATGGCCATTAGCCAACAGGTTCGCCGTTCCCGAAGGGATCTGTCGACATGTTGGATAGACTATAAGAAGGCCTATGACTCGGTGCCACATACATGGCTCATGAGGGTGCTAGAGTTGTATAAAGTTGATGCAACTCTGCGCACTTTCCTGATGTCATGTATGGGGCAATGGAGGACAGTCCTTCGCTATCCAGGATGTCGGCAAATCCAGAGGAATAGCGAGCCGATAAGGATAGAGCGAGGTATATTTCAGGGCGATAGTTTGAGTCCACTTTGGTTCTGCTTAGCCTTGAATCCTCTTAGCACGCTGCTGGAGGATTCAGGTCTAGGTTATCGGTTGAGGAGAGGTGGTCAAGTTATATCTCACCTCCTTTACATGAATGACCTGAAACTCTTTGCCCCCAACGATTTGCAACTGATGGAGCTACTGAAGGTAACTGAAACTTTCAGTAACGCCATCAGGATGGAATTTGGTGTGGACAAATGTGCGGTCATGCATGTAAAGCGAGGTGAGATTGTAGAATCTGTGGGAACCCAGCTCTCGGATTCCATAAATCTTAGATCCCTCTCAGCAACCGAAACCTATAAGTATTTGGGTATGTCGGAAGCGCTGGGCATCAATGTTGCTGACATGAAGCAATCGTTGAAGGAGCGCTTCTTTGGCCGCCTGAAAAAAGTATTTAATAGTCTTTTATCAGGCGGCAATAAGGTACGTGCCTTCAACGGTTGGGTCATGCCGGTTCTGATGTACTCTTTCGGCATACTCAAATGGACTAAAACAGAACTAGACGCTCTGGATAGGAGGGTCCGTACATTGTTGACGGCATATCGAATGCATCACCCGCGTTCTTCTGTTATGAGACTGTATATCCCGCGGAAGTGTGGGGGTCGAGGCTTTTTAAACGCTAAGACTCTCCACAATCGCGAGATATGCAGTCTCAGGGAATATTTCCTTGAAACCGACGTGGGGATGCAGCGAGATGTGGTCGCGGTGGACAAGGGCCTCACCCCGCTCTCCTTGGCTAAAGAGAACTGGCGCAAACCTGTAGTGTTTGACACTAACGACCGCATGGAGGAATGGCAGAGTAAGGAGCTTCACGGACGCTTTTTCCGGGCCCTGCATGGGCCCGATGTAGACCTATCAGCGTCCGTAGCCTGGCTACGTTCCGGGGACCTCTTCGGAGAAACCGAAGGTTTTGTCTGTGCAATTATGGATGAAGTTATGATGACGAATAACTACCGGAGATTTATTATGAAGGACGGTACGGTTGACATATGTCGGGCATGCCACCGTCCAGGCGAATCAATCCGTCACATTATCTCCGGGTGTTCTCGTCTGGCTAACAGAGAGTACTTGCATAGACACAACCTTGTAGCCAGGATTATCCATCAGCAACTTGCTCTAAAATACAACCTTGTGGAATCGGAAGTGCCGTACTATAAGTATGTGCCCGACCCAGTTCTCGAAAATGGCAGTATCTCATTGTACTGGGATCAATCCATCATCACTGACAGGACTATTGTACCGATAGTCGTCTCAGCCCATGGCTTAATTGCCAAGAGCCTCGACCAATACCTGAGGAGGCTCTCGTTAGGCAGCTGGATCAAGGGCTTGATTCAGAAAGCGGTACTCCTAGACACGGCTCGTATTGTTAGGAGGTTCCTCTCTCTGGAGCCCTGACCGCCGGTAGCTTGGACCCTGTTCCCGATACCGGTGGGCTACTATTTTTTATATTTTTAAATGTTTTTTTATATGGTTTTTGTTAAGAAATATTTAAAAATGTAATTAGTATGTAGGAAAATAAATAAAGGAAATAACTGTAGTAGTAACCAATCGTGGTTTTAAATAAACTGTTTTGTATAATATAATTATGAAGTATTAAAAGATAAAAGTATTAAAACATTTATTTTGCTTCATACGGATAAAAAACGACGTTTTTGTTTTTGGACTCTTACCTTAAAGGTTGGCCCAAATATACCTGTGTAGTATAGGGGTAAGTGGAAAGAGCGAAGGGAGGCCTTTGCCCTGCAGTGGACCACAAATGGATTTTTAATATTAGTTTTTTATTTACACGGGTTAAATACAAAACTAATATTAAAAAGTTACATCTTGAGAACTGCCTCTTTAGTCTTAAGGTCTACAGCGTTACTGTTCAGCATAAGGTCCTTATTAAGAACTAGTTTTTGCCCGCGGCTTCGTTCGCGAATTTAGAATTTGACAATCAATTCGGGCTGTACTCTGCTTGTAATAATATAATTCAATAATGATTCGAAAGACACATAGCGCCATCTGTTATCATAAGAACGTTATGGTTGTTTTCATCAGGAACATCACTTTTTTTCGGGATGAAAGGTATCCTTTGTCAGTTTCTGTACACCTGACAATGTATATGCAAAATTTCAGGAAATTTCGGTTCAGTAGTTTAGGCGTGAAAAGGTAGCCGAACAAACTTACTTTCGCATTTATAATATTAGTTAGGATTAGGATTTCCATAAGAATTTATTCAGTAAAAATCCATTGTCAGGATCTTATGTATCTTATGTGCCCAGTTGATGGCAATAGGTTCGCCCCTTATTACCCCAACATAATTAAGAAGAGGCTACCCTAGGATGATGAAATAATTATAGCTTTCATGTATAAAAAAATATTATTTTTAATTTTAATATTGATTAATAATGATAAATATTAAGCGCGTAGTAAGCGTCGTCCACATACACAGCCCCTTATTACATAGGACCTTTACTTAACCGATAATGTGTGCGTGTATTGTAGGTCCATCTCTGCCTTATTCTTCAGGTTTTACAGGCGTGATGTTAAGAAATGTAATAAATACGCATCGCCTTCGTCCCTAACCTTTTACTCTTATTCAAGGCATCTTAAGATCGTTCGTGTAATTGCAATTAATTTGGAAAGCAATTAACAAATCGTTATGTCCTTTATCGACCATTAAAACTGAAAGTTTCAATAAGAAAAGCCATTAATGGTGTTTAAACTCAAACAAAATGTTTTTTAAAGATCTCTTAGAGTTCTTAAAAGGTTTTGGATGATGAAATATGTAAATATAAAAACGCATAATAAAGAAAGCCATAAATACCAAAAAGAATTGAAAAACTGAAAAGAACATCATTAATGGTTTTTTTTTGGATGCTTATGACCTATCACTTATAAAAAATACTTGATGAAGACCCTGTATAAAAGGTCCCCCTGCCCCTGTCCCGGTTGCCCTGTAAGATACAGGATGAACTATTTGATTTCATATTCTTTTGTACTGTTTTATTCTGTTTTTTACTGTCATGACCAAAGACAATGAATTCTAATATCCAGATGATTATTAGATATGGAAGATTTTCCATGGTCAAAAATGGTGAAATGCCGCACAAACCTCATCATCATCTGCGTAGCCTTTTCCCAATTATGTTGGGGTTGGCTTCAAGTCTAACCGGATGCAGATGAATACCAGTATTTTACATGGAGCGACTGCCTATCTAACCCCAATAGCGTAGTTAGTACTGGGCAATACAATACCCCTTGATAAGACTGATTGACCCCTCCTGCTCCGGGCGGAGGGGAAGGGAGTGTCAGACTTGTACTGACTAAAACCCATCCATATTCCTTCTTTGCCTTTTGTTTTCAGGGCCGCGGTATCTCTTTCTTTCGCACAGTCCCACAGCCCCGGCAGGCATCGGCCCATGCGGACCCCTTCCTTGTTGCTGACATCTCTTTGAAGCGCGCGTGGGACACGAACGCGCCGTCATTCCACCCCATTAAAGAATTAACTCTCAATAATCATTCCTCTGGTATGTAAAGAACTCTTCTAGTGCTTCTAACTCTAGCCGTTTATATGTGCATAGTGTGTTAGTGACTGAATGATTGTATTTTTTTTTAATAAGTAGCTACTTGAGTTCGTTATTTCCAGTGTCTAACCAACTTCAGTAGCTTTAAAAGTTAATCTCTGGTACTTTCAAATACAGTCTACATTTGGTCTGTAACATCAATACCTGCAATCGTGTTGGAAAATGCACTGTACGGCATGAAATTGGATTTTCTCAACGAAGTTTGGATTTCCTAGCCATCTTCATTCACATTTGTGGAAACAGATTCACTATTCATGTGGAAATGGAAAATCATACATTTTCCCATATTTTGTTACGCAGTAAAATCTAAATGAAATGTTTGTCGATCTGTAAAAGCTTTTTCAAGCGAACGAATTTAAAGCTACTGATTAAGTTGCTTTTATAATTCTATTCACCGAATGAAAAATGTAGGAAATATTAGGTTTATATACCGCAAAACCAAAATTAAATAGCTACAAACATTTAGTTATTTACAAATTTTACAAACACAAAAATAATACTATAACAAAAGTTTTGGTAAATCCTTCAGCAATGAAGAAAATGATTAAAACTTTAAACAAATTACACAATTAAAAAAGCGGCGTTAAAGCGCTTTTTATCCAACTTAAAGTATTTACAGACATATCTCAGCGCCTCCACGGCAGTCACTTACAGCAAAAATAAGGCTGAATAATAAAACATGCATTATTAAACCCATAAGTTTCCAGTTACTAACAACTTGGTTTACATACCCGCGGTGGAGTAATATATTCTGACTCATTCGGGCGACTAAGTCAGCGAATTTCACAACAATAAGTGAATAATAAATCACATTTTTGTAGTGCACTGCCTACACGTGAATTCTTAGAAGCATCTTTCTTTCTTAATACTAAGCCAGATATTGGCCGTGTATTGCTCTTTAAAAATAATCTCGGGGATACTTAAACACGGGGCATGTGGACGGCGAGTATTGCGCTAGCTCGCCGTCCGGCCGTCTTATGACAACAGGCCGTGTCGACGGCGCGTTCGTGTCCCACGCGCGCCTCAAAGAGATGTCGGCAACCAGGAAGGGGTCCGCGAGGGTCAATGCCTGCCGGGGCTGCGGGACTGTTCGAAAGAGATACCGCGGCCCTGGAACACAAAGTGCAAAGAAGAAACATGGATGGGTTTTAGTCAGTAAAAGTCTGACACTCCCTTCCGCTCCGCGCAGAGCAGGAGGGGGTCACTAAATGATTACTTAAAAAAAAAGGGTTACTAAATACTGTTTGTTTAGATATTTGTGACTGACGGCAAAGAATATTGGTAATTCCTTTCATAGTGTGAGCTCCACTGTCCTACAAACACAGTCTATAGAAGTCCACTATTGAACACAGGCCTTTCCCAAGCTGCGCCCCAACGCTCTGTCTACAGTCTTCCGCGTGAAGTCATTCCCAGCCATCTGACCACTATCCGTTGCATTCAATCGGGAAGACACTTAACAGAACAAGGATCCATAAAATTACAAAGCCTAAAAGAAACAAAACAAAACAACCTTCATAGATATGCCCGTAAAATTAAGGACTCATTCCTGACTGTTACAAAAAAAAAGAGAAACTACATACTTACATTACCAAGATGGTCATGATAGCAGAAAAATAAGCATTTAGTTAGTCACAAAGCCAAAAAACTGGGTCATAACAAAAACACCTCACACTGAGGAAAACAATAATAGCCACACTGACCCCAACCTAACATCCCACCTACACAATACGCTGCCTAAATGGGTCAATCTAAGGTACATCTCCCGCTGTTTTCATAGCCCTCGTAACATGCGTGCGAATATACCTGACGTGACAAAATGAATGTTCATAACGCTGTCTGCCGGCGAATACCGAGTGAAACTCTGATAAGCGATATATTTGGCGGCTCTAGTATATTCACTTGTCAGTTACTGAAGAGGTAGTATTATGAGAAAATAATAAGTAGGTGCTAATAATTCGTTTCATAGCTCTTTTCGTAGTAGGAATTTAAGCTTCTTACACACGGATATTCACGCTTCTGTCATGGGGTAGGCAGGAGCCTACCCCCATGAGACCCCATGAGAACTTTACAAGGCTATCTGCTACGAACCTTATATACCTACGCCTTTTGCTTCGTCGCTCAAGCCTGGGCTTTTTGAACAGGAGCGGCACGGCGGGGGATGCGTGGGCGGCGGGGTCTCACAGCTGATCCTGCCACCGGCCGGGCCGCCATTACTCGCCAACACCACGGTCATCGGCGCACGTACTGTGCGATTGTACAATTAGAATTTGTAACCGAAGTCTGTATATAAAACCAAGTGAAGTCTATAATATAATTCATATCCTCAACAAGGGTATTGTATTTGCCTTGCATATCTGCCTTTCAAATACATTGTAAGTCGCCTTTCACTCATCCTATCAGCATAACTAAACCACATGATTCTTGTAAAGAAATTATCCTCAGGAGTACTAACATTTGCCAAACTTAAGTAGCAATGGACAGAGGACATTGTTTGCAGAACGGATATCCAATAAGCCGGGTTTTGGAGTAGCATCCGCGGACATTACTAGAAAAAATGTCTACCCTCTAGACATTATCTTAATGTAACTGAAAGTGATAGGATAATCTACTCGTAAATGGAAAATGCCAGCCTATCCATACATAAACCTACATTCAAAATATCATACACTAGCATTACCATGATATTTATTGGTCATAATATTCAAGCCTAGAATCGGCAGTAAGCAAAATATCTCTGGGTAAACAGAGCTGACCTGCAGACTCCTATTTATCATTATATCATCAATGTGAAAGTTTAGTCTATAATAATATTATAAAGAGGTAAAATTTGTTTGTAAGTTTGTATGTAGGGGCTAATCTCCGGAACTAATGATCCAATTCAAAAAATTATTTCACTGGCAGAAAGCTACATTATTCGTGGGTGCTAGAGGCTATACATTATATTTATATCATGCATATTATTATTATTATTGTTCTGTATGGTGTCCGGACGTAAAGAATAGCATCATCCCATATCTTCCCGTGGGTGTCGTAAGAGGCGACTAAGGGACTTACGAGAGAATGGGCAGCAGCGTTCTCTGTGTTTTATAACAACCATACTGCGATCGCCAACCCGCCTGCCAAGCGTGGCGATTATGGCAAAACCCCCCTTCTTGGGGGAGGCCTATGTCCAGCAGTGGACGTCTTTCGGCTGAAATGATGATGATGAATGATGATGCATATTAGCCGAGCTATCACAACTTTTTCGAAAGAAGTCGTGGGCGTAGTGCTAGTCCTTCATCCGCGTGAAATTATTAAAAAGATTACTTCCTAATTTGAATCGGATTTTGTTAACAATTTTAGGGTTTTTATTTTTTTTTGCACGGATGCCTAATAATTTTTCAAAAATTAAAGTAGCCTTTGTTACTCCTTATAACATCAGCTATCTGCCCGTAAAAGTCTCGTCAAAATTGGCCCAGACAGACAGACAAAAATTTAAAAAAAAATGTGTTTTTGTTACAAGAGCGTATACTTTCATATGCATTCAGTAAAAAGCTGTTATTTTGAAATTACAAAAAGAGAGTTCAAGTTTATGTATTTGTATAAATGTTAAAGTTTAGTCTCATTAATACTTTTTCTTTGTTTCTTTCTTTTATTAATACATAATAAGTTAGTTAACAGACATTCAAAGGTTAAAAACTGCAATACCTTTACCAAACTGTTACAAATACTTGATCGTCTCGTTCATATGTCATTTATTTGTGCAGAAATTCGAAAAGCGTCCTCTGTCGACACGACCACACATGCTCGAGTGCGCCGACTAAAATAAACACGGGAATCGATTTGGTTAGGACGTGGTCATATTGTAGAAAATTGTTAAGAAAATACAGACATTCTTACTTAGAAAAACTACAATAATATCTTTCAAGTGCTTTCGACCTATTGAGTACCTAATTACTATCCGCCCACAGGCTCTCGACTCTAGGACCCTAAGAAAATTTTAGTCGAAACTATTCAACCGTTTATCTTATCTTCACAAAATATTCATAAAAAACGACCTTGAACCCTCAAAGGTTAAAAAACAATTTCTTTCCTATCTAAAACATCCAATTTCCGATACTAAACACAAATCTCAGCCATAAATCTCCCTTTGATAGATTACAGCTATAAAATTACGTACAACGATGAATGCCTGTTAATCTAACAGGCTGCACGCAATGTTGGTTGCTTTATGTCAATGATTCCCAACCTGTGGTCCCCAAGAGCTTAAATATGGTCCGTGAACATGCATTTTACAGCAGTTGTGATACTCAAAAATCAAAATGCAACCGAATTTTAGTGTTCTATTAAAAATATCACTTTTGAATTAAATGAGTCATACCAAGGGGTATTATATTACCCAGAACTAACTAGGTTGTGGAGGTCAGATAGGCAGTACGCTCCACGTAAAATACTGGTATTCAGCTGCATCTCGTTAGACTGGAAGCCGGAAAAGAGACTAATCAGATGATGACTTTTGAATTAAACTACTGCGTTATGAGTTTACTTTTAAGATTGAAAATGTATTTTTCTGAACCTCTTCGCCACTGATTAATAAAGAAATTAAAGTGGTCTCTGGTCAAAAAAGTTTGGGAACCACTGCTGTAGGTCGTTCAAAGCATTCGACCGTAGATATTTGGAGTGACTGGAGTGACGTCATGCATCAATGGGCAACACCAGAGGTCGGGTTTGTTCGCTCGTGGAAAATTGTTGGGGCTTGTGGATTTAGGGTCAACATGGATGGACAGGTTTCTGAAATTTGATTGTCACTGGACATATACGTTGGGCTTTTTTAGTTTAAGATTAATTTTGAGCATAAATGTAGCATCGCAGACAGGCATGCAAAATGTATCCATTTTGTGTGAGCGTTAACTTTTCAGAATTCGTTTGCTCATGGAAAACTAATTCATATACATACAAATAAATAAAATTTAAGTGTCTGTTTGTAATATCAAAAAACAGCTTTTTACTGAGTGCATATGAAAATATATACAGCACTTATAACAAAAACACATGTTTTTCAATTCTTGTCTTTCTGTCTGTCGGTCGGTCTGTCTGTCTGTGTATTTGTTCCGGTTAATCTCCAAAACGCCTAGACCAACTTTGACGGGACTTTTACTGGCAGATAGCCGATGTTATAAGGGTCTAAATAAGGCTTACTTTTTTTTTTATATTAGGGTTCCGTCTAAAAAAATTAAAACCCTTGAAATTGTTGAGAAAATTCGATTAAAAAAGGGAAATTATATTTTTTAATAATTTCTCGCGACGAAGGTCGTGGGCAACAGCTAGTTTTACATAATTCATAATAATATGGTGTCAAAACTATAAATTGGTTCATCAATTACTTAAGCCCAAAAGAAACGACCTCTCTTCACCTCTGACAAGAAAAACAATATAAGCTTTTAATTTAAGCAAGTGCGCCTAGACTTAGAAAAACAGTCTCAATCGACACTTAAAAATAGTAAACAAGAAAAAACTTGAAGAGAAAAATCACATTAAATCGAACCATTGAAAGTTCATCAACAAAAGGGAATAAGGCTCAAAAGAAACGCTTTTATTAGTCAAAAGACGCCTACAGAAGTTTTTGTGTAGGCGACAGTGACAATAGACGATGATTTGATCCCTAAATTCCCGGAGGTGTTAAATGAAATGAGTGATGATATTTTGGAAAATACGTTTTATAATATGACTTAAATTGTAAAGTTTGTTTTGGAAGCTTTACGAAGAAAATCTGTTTATCATGCCTTAGAAGTTTGTGATAAAATATTTGTGAGATAACTTATTTGTTTCAGTGTCGTATCGCTTACAATGTTGAAGTTATAGTTACAGAAAACTGTTACCCTCTGTGTACTGTATTAATATACCAACTGAGTAACAGCGTCGTAGAGGACAGTCGCTCCATGTAAAATATTGGTTCATATTCATATGCAGCTACATCCGGATGTACTGTTAACATACGCAAATATACTTGAAAAACAAAACGAAGCAGATGAGACGGATGATGATGAGTATTGTATTAAACGTCGATGTTTTAAGACACCATCATTTAAAAACGAACATCTGCGAGCACTTTTGAGAAATTTCCGATTAAACTAATCAAGAATATTTGCTTAAAACAGTAGGTAAGTGCTTCCACTTCCTTACAGGCCTCGAAATCGAAATAACACTCCTTACGAACTGCGAAATCGTACCGTTTAAGAATTGACTCGAAAGTCCAAATTTCCATTTCATTTGCAGGCGAAATTTTGCCAAATCTTTCGCCCTTAGCGAGATTAAATCACTTAAAACTTTTAATCCGTTCCCTCTCTGTTTCGAAGTCGGTAATGCCGCCGTATTTCGCGATACGCATAACCCGATACGGTTTATCTGTGCCTTGTTGCTATCTTGACTTACTATTGTAACACGATTATAGGAGGTAAACATTCTCATTTGAAATTCGAAATTATCGTTCTTTTCGTTTTTTTCTTTATCTGGCTTTCCATTTAACGAACTCAATTTGCCTCACAAAAAGGTATGTTACAGGCAAACCTCTTTACTGAAACGGTGTTTGAGATAGTTCTGTGGTGCTGGAGGGGTGATACTGTGGCGGCATCTGCCGCCTCCGTCTCGCGATCTCGCGTCAGATGGCCCTGTCTCAGATTAAGGCTAATGATTTGACTTTAATACCATTATGATTGTAACATTGTTACATGTAAAAGCATTTTCCTTTTATTGGACGGTTGTTCGCTGAACAGAATTAAATATATTCAGGTAGATAGGATGATAGGGACGTGAATAGTCTACTAATTTTAGGAAAACTAAGACAGAGTTTTGTCCGTGGCAATCATATATTTATTGATTAATAAATACATACACCGAAACTTGAGTAAAGAAATACTCTGTAAGATATAGGGCAGACAAATTGACCTAATAAAACTCATGTAAGACGAGAGTACTAGAGTAGATCAATGAAAACCAAATATTATCTCAAACCGTATAAACACACATCTTCTGAACGAAATATTAAAAGGATCGAGCAATTTTCTTTATAAAGCTACATGTCCTTAATAGCTTCTGTGCTTGTTATTATCAATACTCTGGGTGACTGGCACTTCATTATCTATGCTTGGTGATAGATGCCTTTACAAGCTACACTGTCACTATTTTCCTTTATAAACTTGATAGTTTGCATCATTATGACTTGTTTCTGCTTCATCATAGAAACCTTTCGTTTTTTATTTTTTTCAATAGCCTAGTATGTCCCACTGCTGGGGAAAGAGCTCCCCCATATCCTTTTCCAGGTACCAGCCTTCGTGATGCGCGTCAAGATCATCTCCCCACCTCTTTCTAGGCCGGCCTCGGCGGCGGCGCCATCCATCCTCAGGCACCCATCGGGTCCACCTTTGCCCAGCGGTCGTTATACATGCGGCTCACGTGACCCAGCCAATCCCATGTAAGTCTGGCAGCCATTTTTGCCAAATTTTTATTCAAATTAAAATTAATATTTTCTATAACGATAACATACGCGTTGTAAGTGACATCGAGACAGAGACTTTCAGACCAAAATTTAAAAGCTTTTTTTTTTAACAAAAAAATGTTCTGTTGGTTCTAGAAATATGTACTGAATCAATGGTAATATATGTCATGATGTGTCGATGTGCGTATGAACTCGACACATCAAAGACCACCGACATGTCTGGTTCTGGTGAGTAGGGTCCATTATACAGTGTAGTATAGCATAGCAAAATCTGCCTATAACATTTCCACTACCTGCCTGTGTACCAAACCTTCCACGCTGAGGAGTAGTGCGCCAATATTCACACAAATTCCACCCACAATGACACCATAATGCCTAGCCTCTTCCTAACTACCTTTGGGTCGGTTTCCAGACTAACCAGATACAATATTTTACGAGGAGCGACTGTCTATCTGACCTCCATTACCCAATTACCGGGTACTATGATACCCCTTGGCATTGTAAACGTTATCAATATTTTGATCAACGGAAATCATACCATATTTTTTGCTTTGTTTCAATTTTATTCCCATAGTAGGACCTTGATCTCAGTCGTTACCGCATGTTTGTTATGCAAATCGAGTTTGGATGGCCCTTTCACATCCTGCGCAGTTGATTTCTTCTTGTGCCTGCGATTATTTTGGTCCTATTCAATGGGTGGCAGGATTTCCTCAAGATTCTGGATCTTCAAACATTAATATTGTTTTGAAATACCGATGAATATTTCATGATGCCAAATGATGTGAAATAAGCTTCATTGTGTAAGATGAAGGGTTAGTATAAGGAAGATAATTTAGGCTACATTGTACTGGAATTATTAATGGTTTATGAATATTCTAAATTTCCTATCCATTCAATTCCCGTAGATTATGTGTGCTCACCATCTTAGACTAGGAAGACAATTCTGAATACAATATTATTATCGTTCCAAAGTAATAGATAGTTTCATTTAATCAAACCAGCATCAACGTTGAATGAACCAATATATTTTTCCGAAGCAGAAAATAAATATATCAGTAGTCAGAGAGATACAGAAACAATTACGAAACTATCCGAAATAATACGAAGAACCCCTCAGGGTAGTAATTACTAGCATATTCCCCGTTTCTATTTCGTAATTATTATTTCTTCTATTGTAGGAGCTATTAATACCTCATTTCGGAGTTCAGGGATTTTTCTCCGAAGCCAGTGATGTAGCATTGTCGGTTTTATTTTTATTTTTAATTTCGATGAAAGATCTTGATTTAATCGTTTAATCTGTTTCTCTTAGAATTGAAGTGTCTGTTTGTAGTTTCAAAATAACAGCTTTTTACTGAATGCAATTGAAAGTATAATTTAAATATATTTTTTTTAAGTTTTTGTCTGTCTGTCTGTCCGTCTTCCTGTTTGTTTCGGCGAATCTCCGAAACGGCTGGACCGATTTTGACGAGAATTTTACTGGCAGATAGCTGATGTCATAAAGAGTAAATTAGGCTACTTTTTATTATAATATAAAGTCAATTTTGTTATCCTTCTATCTGACATCAAGTCGTAACAACCTTGTAAATCTATACTCTATGCATTTAATAAAATTGAAATGTCTGTAGTTTCAAAATAACAGCTTTTTAATGAAAGCATAATATGAAAGTGTACAACAATACACACACAGTACAGTACTTACAACATTTTTATTTTTTATATTTTTCTCTCTGTCTTTGTTCCGGCTAATCTCATTTAAAATAAATTTGAGGAATTTAATTTCAGCTATACCTTACACTGCACCTTTCAACCAAAATGAATCAATTTGATTGAACCATGTATTAAAACCATTTGTCAATTTTCTTCAGAAACCTGCGTACTAAGAAGCTTAAAGAATTTTTGTCGCATTTTATTTCACGATTCGTTATGATGCGGTTTTTTTTCTTCGAAATCAGAATTTCTCCCGAGTAATCCTTTTCTGTCGTAAAGTTTCTTAATGAATACCAGCTGAAAAAAAAAATGTTAACAAGGAAACATTCCGTGTTTTGAATGGGAATAAATTGTTTCTGGCAACACTGTGGAAGTTTACAAAGATACACAAATACAAATTCACGCCTTTCTCTCATGGGGTAGATAGAAACTATAGATTGCCACCTGTTACAATCCATACAAACTCCTTTCGCCTTGTCCACGTTAATACATCTTCATCACGCCGCCAGTTGCGAGTACAACGCACCATCAGCACCATGCTGAGGAACGGCCATGATCTGGAACTAGTGAGTACTACGCACCAAGCTGTATGGGGTATATCCATTTTACCCATTAATGTACCCTACACTATTTGTGTTCTGTATGGTGTCCGGACGTAAAGAATAGCACCATCCCATATCTTCCCGTGAAAAAAATCAAAATCAAAATATTTTATTTTACATAGGCCTAGATGGGCACTTATAAAACGTCGAAAAAAAGGTGCACGGTTCGGGTTGGTCGTTTCCTATGGAGAAGAACCGGCAAGAAACTCCATGGTTACTCTTTTCAAATCATTTGGTGTTACATTAATATCATGGATACAGCATTTGTACTTAAGTATGGGGGGACAGCGTAGGCCCGACAATAAGTCGTTGCTTACTACACAAAAAATGTAGAACAAAATAAAAAGTTAACAAAAGTTAACAAGCAGCTGGGAATCTACAAAGCCTACAATGTTCACACATTTACAAACAATTGATAAAAAAGAATCTATACAAAGGTAAAAAAAAGAATTGTAAAGTACTAAATTAAACAAGTGACACAAATATTGTTATCAGTGCTGTAACTATTCTGAGCAAAAGATGTATAAATGATTTGAAAACTATTGTGAAAATCTGATTCGAAAGAGAAGAAAAAATGAGATTGAGAATAGTTAGAGACATCCACATATTTGTGCCGTTTATGAGCTACCAGGGAAGCCGCATGCGCAGAAGGAACTAAAGCCAAACTTCTTTATCTTCAACGTAGTCCTTGATTTTGTAATATGCTTTTTTAATAAGGACACGTTTGATGTAGTTTTTGAATTTTCCATCGGTCAGTTCTATAACTGACTTTGGCAACCTGTTATAAAAGCGTATACTGTTTATATGAAAAGACTTGCTAGTTTTTGTTAGTCTGAACTTAGGTATTACAATTTCGTGTTTACTGCGTGTATTTATATTATGAAAGTCGCTTCTTATTTTGAAAAGCCCTCGATTTTTGCGAACATATAAAATACATTCTAAGATAAGAGGGTGTCGTAAGAGGCGACTAAGGGACTTACCAGAGAATGGGCAGCAGCGTTCTCTGTGCTTATAACAACCATACTGCGATCGCCAACCCGCCTGCCAAGCGTGGCGATTATGGCAAAACCCCCCTTCTTGGGGGAGGCCTATGTCCAGCAGTGGACGTCTTTCGGCTGAAATGATGATGATGATGATGATGACACTATTTGTACTGGATATGATTGGGTACTACGCGTTTAAGGTGGCGACGGGGCTTTGCACTCGCAGCGTATGTAGTAAAGCTACTGCGTGGCGGGGCGCGTTACCCGGTATTGCTGCGACACCTGGAACTTTTCGTGCCTGACCGGTACGTGTGGAGGCGGCGACGCCCGCCCCTGCTTGCTGTGCCTGCAGCCAGAACCAACTTACTGGCGAGGACTCCTCTCACTAGAGTCATGCGTGTGGTGAACGAGCTTCATGAGAGGGTTGATGTATTGCAACTTGAGTGAATTCGCAAAAGCTGCATTATATTTAAAATGTGATTTAGGATATAGTATGTAATTTTATAGGATGTAAACTAAGGATTCAGCATGTAAGGCCACTCTATCGCATTGGATCGCAGATCTGTAATGTCCAAGCTAAAGAAGGGTCATGATCTGGAGCTGTGGATTTTACACAAGAATCAGATATAATTGTTGTTGTTTAGTTTATTTTACACAAAACATAGTTTTATTATTTTATTGAATTCGGTGGTTATCGTTCCAGCCTTTGCCTTTTCTTTTTGCAAAGATGAGGTACCAATGAACTGGTAGGTATTTTATTTAGAACTTAAGAGAAAGTTTCCTCATTCCGCTAACGCATTTCTCCGTACAAAAATCCAAGCACTTCTAAAGTAACCAAGATTTTATTACTCTGCCTCGTTGCGAAAATAAAACATATTAGCCACAAGACAACTGGCGGTGCCGTAAAAACCTTTCCTGTTTAGGGTCACCATATTTTTGCGAATGTGTATCATAACTAGCTTATGGCCCGCGGCTTCGTCCGCATGGAGTTAATGGTCCCACGGGATCGTACTACCGGGATAAAAAGTATCCTATCGTTATAGTGTGTCTGTGTGTGTTGTTCGTTATCGTTATCCTATAGTTTTCTATCTTATTCTTCTTTCTTTCTTTTGTGTAAATCCAGGTTATAACCTATCTGTGTGCCAAATCTGTTCAGTAGTTTTTTCTGTGAAACAGTATCAAACATCCTCAAACACTTTCGCATTTATAAAAGTGTCATCATCATTCTCTTGCCGTTATCGAAATTCATTTGGGACAGCATGTCTTCTTCTTCCGTACTCTCTATTACTCGTCGCCTCATCAGATACTTCCTTTCTTGCCATATCATCCTTTACACAGTCCATCCATCTTTTCTTTGGTTTTCTTCTACTCTTATACCTTTCCACATTCATACTCAAAACTTTCCTGACGACATTTTCCTCATTCCTCCACATCGCATTTATAAAAGAGTAGTAAGATATAATCGGCCTGTAATGTTCCCACTGCTGGGACACAAATCTCCTCTCAATGAAAGGAAATGGACTGTAATCCATCACACAGGCCCAGTGCTGGCTGGTAGATGTCACATGTTTTCGAATTTTTCGCTCTAGGACATATCATCTTCCTCACAAAGTTTTTTCCTTCACCGTTTTGAAAGCAGTGGTATTGAAATAAATTACACAAAATAATGCGCCTGCTCGTGCTTGAATTCATGAAATCATTCATCATTCTTCATTTTTTTTTTTTTTTTTTTTTTCATTCATTCTTGTTTTCTTTGATTTGATTGTTTTTTTATCGAAGCAGTTATAACTGGGCCACCACTTCTCCATTCTTGGGAATACCAGATGCGTATCAGACATTCCAAACTAAATGAGTATTTGATCTGGAATGTTCTTTAACTATGCTGTTTGAGATACATTCCTTGTTGATGAAAATTTAGATTATTTATAAGAGGGATGTTACGGAAAAATCGCTTTTGGCTAGTTTAATTTAAGTATCTAAGTAATATAGGCAAGAGGATAGCAAAGCTCAAGTTATTACCGTGATAGCCTTTGTACCTAAACTAGATAAGGTAGGCAATTTCAATATCAAAGATCAAGACCGCATACAAATGGATTGCTTTGCCAAAGATCGCTGTTTGTGATAAGACCTCCCATTGTCGCCCTATGTTTATCTGTAAATGGTATACATACATAAAAAAGTATTCTATCTAATGGCAAGTGAACCGTTTAAATTTAGAACAACAGCTATTTTCTTTCGATCAACCAAGTTCTCAACGAACTAAAATACTCTTTCGAGACCTATAACTATTCTGGACAAAAAAAAAGCAAGAAATTGTTTTCTATCCTACTTGGTAACCCTACTGACACAAAATGTTTCACGTAAAAAACATCGCAAGTACCCACTAATACTCTTTGGCCGAGTTTTCAGGCGGTCGTATTAGGCCTATATTTTTTATTTACGAATACAGGGACGTTGGAACTTCTTGAATCGTCTGGTAATCGTTGGGGCTATATAAAGTGATCCCTAACGAGCTTTGGGCCGAGTTAAGAAAGATACACATTGGTATGTTTTGTTTTTCGGTTAAATTTGGATTTTGGTGAGATTTAGAGGATATCAATAGCAACCACGTGCATATAGGTAGTTAGTCTAATATTTATAGGTCAAAAGTTGGCCTAGTGGACCGTGACCGGAGTGAACCGGCACCGGTGAACTATCCCGCTGGGCAAAGGCCTCCCCCTCATTTCTCTCAACCCCGCACGTACTTCTTCTAGTCCTGAAGGAAACTGTCTAGTTCGTCCCGCCATCTCCTTCTTGACCTCCCTCACTATCTCAGTTCACCAGTTTCCTGCTATTTTGGCCCACAGTTTGTCAGTCATGCAGCAGACATTATAAATCGTGGGTTTGTGCCCAGACAGGAATTTTACTTTGTCGTTTATTGCATTACATTGCCCAAAAATAACCGGGATGCCCTAGAACCAAAATTTCAAAGTCTATACGTTATATCCACCAGCGTACTTTGGGTCTCCGTTATGGCTTAGGATCCACTATTTCTCACAGAGAGGTCGCGGTTTCCCAGCAGTGGGACAGTCGTTATATAGGTTGATGGTTTATGCTTTATTATAATTCGGGTGAACGTTGTCAGTTTCGATCTGACCAGGCCATAAAACTGACAGCTTGACCTTGAGTGGGACACAAGGCATACAGAAAGACTGATTTAAAGATAGTTTAGAACCGCTTTGTTAAAGGTTAAAACTAAAAAAAGATAAATCTGAAAGCATTTTACATTTGCAAAGTAATAAATCTAGAACCCCATTTTTCAAAGTAACTTATTGCTGAAGCTACAAAAACATTCAACAACGTATTGCAGAAATTTTCAGTATTTTATTACAAAATCTCAAAAAAGCTACGTATCAGTATTTTTTCTGGCAATTTCTATCGCAAATTCCAACGGAGAAATACCAACCATATAATATAATCCAGGCATCAACAAATCTTGCGAATAAACCGTTCCCAAACGCTACATTGCATCGCTACAACCTTCTCAAACTGTTGATCAGTTAAGCCTTTTGTCCTTGAAGCCTATAACAAATCCTTGTGTATTTATCCCAAGAGTGAATCTTGTATACACGTCTTTATTTACAAGGCTTTTTACAGAAACTGACTTATGAAAAAAAACAACTTAATTGGCCTTTTTTTGTATCTTTAGACTCGGTGGAATCGCATGTGAGTAAAAGAGTGATGAATATAATGTTGATGGATGGAGAGGGAGAGGAAGACCAAGGAAACGATGGATGGATTGTGTGAGGAATGATATGAAGGAAAAATGTGTAAATGATTGCGTGACGGTTGACAGGGGAGAATGGAAGAAAAAAATTAAATATTGAGCCGACCCCATGTGACATGGGGCAAGGGCAGATGATGATGAGACTCAGTGGATTGCCTCGTTGGTTTAGTAATTGTAACGTTTAGGGCTCAGCCGGAAAATTAAACTATTAAGAGTGGGTACATACAAAATTTAATTAGAGCAAACAATTATATAAGGGTTTACATATTCTCCCCAGTAGGGGACAGATCGAGCACGTGTTTGGTTCTAAACCGCCTAAAGAAAGCCACTGTCCTGTAGATCCAGAACGAAGGTGACTGGAGGCAGCCAGGTAGGTAGGACAGTCTTCTTTCCGAGGCCTCGCGCAGCACACAGGGTTTCAGGTGTCAGGTTACAGCCGCAAGTCCAGCTGCGAAAGCTAATGACCGGCCGACCGGTTTCGAAGAACCCCGATCGGGGTTACACTGAGTTTAATTATTAATTGTAAATAAAATATGCAGATATGGTTGTTGATAAGAAGGTCGGCAGAAGTACAAGTAACTATTATGTAGACACGCTAGCTCTGCCGCTGCGTAGTGCGAAGTGTACCGCGCCGGTCGAGAAATTCTTTTATTACCCGAGCCATAGGAATTCGCGAACGTTCGACGTGCGGTATGGAGAGGGAATTTGTTCAACCACAACCAGTTCCGTTCGCGAGATTGCGACGGTATTTTAATATTGATTCCTCTATTACTAGTTAAAAATAGGCAAGTACCTTCATCAGCTGCGAGCGTAAAAAAATTATAATCTATTTTTCTCTTACAACTACGATTCAAAGGAGCAAGCACGTACAACGTTACATAGTTGATAGCGATACTGCTGAGCATGAGTTCCTGAGTTCGATTTCCAGGTCCAGCAAAGTGTTATGGGGTTTTTCTATCAGAAGTTTCTGAGTAGAAGCCCGGAGTCTGTTTCGTGCCCCGTTGATCGCAATAGGTAATCCTCAAGGCCTCATCTCCTGTTACACGGGCCTGGTGAAATGTGCACCAATGTGTGTGTGTGTGTGTGTCTGTGTGTTTGTGTGTGTCACACACACACAAACACACAGACATATATATGTATATGCTATAGGTGCACTTCCGCCTAACCCTTCGGATAATACATTCGTGTTGTTTATTAGGAAAATAGAATCAGTCTTTATGTTATTATTCCGAAGACAATTTTTTTATTAAAAAGTTTTATTAATTTTATAAAACTTTTAATATTTTATTATTGAAAAAGGTTAATTGAAAAAGATTAATTTCGCTGAGGGATCCAAAACAGTTAAATTGTTAATTGACTTCATCGAGCTTTATTGGCTCGGCACTTTTCTGGTGGTCGCCACTGTTGATTTTGGCTTTCAGAAGTTGCAGTGGTTTGGGGATTAGTGTGGTAGGCATGTCCCATTAAATTTAAAAAAAAACACGAAGAATAATGCTGACGGGATGCGTAAACAAAAAAGGGTTTTTAGGAAAATACTGAGAGTAGGGTGAGCTTACTATTTTGCACATGCAACAGAATATGATGGAAGAATCTGTCGTGCAAATCTATGTCTGGAAGTTTGAGCTAAATTCTATTATAGCTCGAATATAATACAAATTGTAGCAGTTGTATTATGAGGATGATTGTGTGAAATTGCATCAAGACGACGTGATGTAGTTTGTGCGTCTCCCGACAACAATGTTTCAGAAGTAATTCCTAACAATCTCCCCTAGTAGCCAGGACTTTGAAATACAAGTGTCCGTAGATTGACAGAACTGAAACTGTGTGAGAATATAATAGTATATAGTATAGTATTATTTCATTTTTTAAACGAACAAATAGAAAATATCGCTTTGTACGAGATCTTTAATATTTTAGGAATAGACGACACATAGATTTAGTAAACAAGACAGTAAAATTTATTATTCTTTGTCGCTAGTTCTTCTAAAGGGTGCAAATGGGTACATATTTGAATATAGAAGATTAAAATACCTACTGTTAAAATATCGATGTTCAAAACATCGAAAATGGATTTATCGAATGACCATAAAACCGAAAATTAAAATAACGAAAGTTTATATTATCGAATGGTTAAATATCCTACGTCCAATATATCTAAAATCTAAATATCTACAAAAGTTACATCGAAAGATCCAAACATCGAAATACAGATTATCGAACGTCCTAAATATCGATCGGGTACATATATTATTTGAACATCGAAAATTAATATACCTACGTGTAAAAATGGGTTAATTTTCAACATTTAATACATTCATTAATTCAATCTAAAAATACGTACAAGTTAAAATATCGAACAAATTTTGATATAAGTAGTATGAGTGGAAAAAGGTTGCTTCTTCTCCGGCGCTACGGGAAGTGCAACCCCTTCGCCCTTGCGTAACAAAGGATAGGCACCCATATTCACCTCCACAGCTAGGCGTAACAGCCAAAAGACTACGTAAATTCGGGGTGTCCCAATTCGGTTTTGGAACAATTTCGACCTATTTTATCCATGAAAATCAGTGTCCAGTGTATAAGCATAGGTCAATCGTGAAGGTATTATTTAGGTGTTTAAATTAATTTTCTTGAAAGTCAATATGTAGTACTATTAAAGTTAGTGACAGAAACGTATCGCTGCAAAACAAAACTCCACGTAGTCTTGTCTGCCCTACCCCTAGAGTGTAATTTAGAATCGCGTAGGCACGGACGGGCGAGGCAGCCCGCGAGCTGAGGAGCAGGTGGTTTTAACACCCGCCGCGGCTGAGGCTGGCCCGCGAAGCCGGCCAACAAGCCGAAGCTGCGGTGGTGAGCGTTTATACCATCTGCGACGTTAAGCTCGCGTGGGACTGCCGGAGCCCTGCAGCGAGCGCCAGAGCAGTGACAGAAACCATGCTTGCTTGCATGTTGCATGATTGCTGCATGGTATTTAGGTGTAGGTATTTTTAACGTAGATATTATGAACTTAGATGTATTTAATGTTGATATTTTGAACTTAGGCATAATGTCATTCGATATTTTGAATCATTCGAAATTTTAATCACTAGGCATTTCAATCTTCGACGTTTTAAGCGTAGGTATAACAATTTTCAACATTTTGATATAATCGATATTTAAATTTTCGATGTTTTGAACATTGGTATTTTAAGCGTAGGTATTTTAATTTTCGATATTCAAATACGTACCCGTGCAAATAGATCCTTAACGAAGCCGAAAGGCACTAACTCCCCGTCTTTGCGATATTTTTTTTAGTCTAGACTATAACTTCTAGTTACGAAGATATTGGGGGTCAAAGTTCCATCTTTTTCACAAGCTTTTTTCTCTCCACGACCCCCGTAATATTCAATCCATCCATCAGTAAAATGCTTTGTGTGCGTTCCATCGAGTCTTACCGTACAACGTGATTTTTCACCCCAAATAAAAGTCGTTTCCCAGCAATAATTTTTGCGTAAAGTTACTTAGTTTGATGTACAGAATGCTTGATTGACGGCTTCGTGAAGGGTCTGTTTACATCCTTTATACAGAGTGTAAGGAACAGTCCTACGCAAACTTACAGGGTGCATTCAGCTCCTTATTTTGAATCATATTCCACCAGATTTTTTCTCAGGAAAATTTTCGTTTTTTCAAGTTACTATTCCTTTGTTTCAATGTAAAGTTGCATATGCTGTGTCCGCCATCTTTAAAGGCAAAACCGTGAAAGTTGGTACTAATTTCGGTTGGAGTGTACGTAACGGGGCATTGAGATTTTCAGATTTTTGTCTGTTTTCAGACAGTGTCCAAAAAAGTGTTAGATGCAAGAGCGAGCGAAGTGAGCTCGGGACTTGGGGCACCCCGACGTTAGGCTAGGTTAGGTTACTAAAAACCCTGCAGGCAGAAGTAGGAGCCCCACCTAGCGGGGCTACGTCGACTTTTTCATAGTGCCCCGTTTCGTATCCACTGACCCTCATTTCTGACATTAGACTACTGTTCATTAGTGAAAGTTACATGTGTCATCGTTTTTACACTCATCGCTTGTATAAAACTAAAATTAAAAATACTTATCCGTGGTCCTATAAGCAGTCTAGTCCAACAATGTAGGTCAAACGTTCTTCCAGATCTTTTGACCGAGGAATCGAACGAGGTATACAGTTCGATTAGCGCTCGTTTCATAACTGGATTTCTCGAGTTCCAAGAAATGAACGAACGACTTTGTAAAAGCAAAAAGTAAATATGAAGGTATAAGTGGAAACCTTGGTGTTTTAAGTCCGAAGCTAAATTGGATTCGAGGAATGAAATAAAATTAAAAATTTAATTCTGCACGAGTTTCCCTTTTTCCACGAATCTTGGTGAACAGAATGCTGCACATTCATTGTTTCGTATCAATTTCACATCGAATCCGATAAAAATGTCCACCCTACATACCTGTCGGCATTCATTATGGAACATTCACAAGATACAGGAAAACTCAATCGAAAATATAAACCAAAGAAATAAGCTTAACAAAAATAGCTCAGCAAAAACAAAATTTTTACTGCTTTAAATTATTTGATAGTTGCCATTGCACCATATTTCCTGGCTGCCTTCCTAATTTTCAACCGCATTCAAGTTGCCTTGTGGCTAAATATTATCAGCCGCTCGGATCGATCTTTAGGTTAAGCCGTGCTTGCCTAGGTTAGTCTGTGGATGGGTGAGCACCCATTACATACCGAGTTTCCTCCGTGCCTCGGAAAGCACGTTAAGCCGTTGGTCCTGGCTGTCATTTGTAGATCTTTGACAGGCATTACAGGTAGTCAGTGGCCCAAAAAGTCTGACAACCAGTCTTACCAAGGGGTATCGTATTACCTAGTACTAACTGGGTTGTGGAGGTCAGATAGGCAGTCGTTCCATGTAAAAAACTGGTATTAAGAAAAGGCTAGGCAGATGATGATTCAAGTTGCCTTGAAACTATAATCAAAATTACACACTTCTTTTTGAGCATGCAACTAGCAACTCCTTTGAGTATCCTAAAACACTTCCCAACTGCTTTTTAAACTAATTTTATCCTAGAAATTCTAAATAGAAAATCTAGACCAAGCATCTTTCTGAAGAGAACCCTAAGTCTCTTCTCGCGTTCAATTCAAAGTGAAAATTTAATGTGTATGAAGGAAACATGCAATCCATTCATCATCTTGGGAAATAGAAATTATTTTTTTAGAATGGGGCAAAGGTGTTGGATGTTTTTTTTATCTTCCTTTTGGTTATTCATCTACTAGTTTTTGCCCGCGGCTTTGCTTGCGTTAATTTTGAATTTTACAATCAGTTCAGGTTGTAATCTGCTTGTAATAATATAATTCAATCATGATTCGAAAGACACGTGGCGCCATCTATTATCATAAGAACGTTATTGTTGTTTTCTTCGGGGACATTACTTTTTTTGGGATGAAAGGTAGGCCGCGGTATCTCTTTCGAACAGTCCCGCAGCCGTGGCAGGCATCGGCCCATGCGGACCCCTACGTGGTTGCTGACATCTCGAACGATCATCGGCGAACGCGCCGTCGACACGGCCTGTCGTCATAAGACGGCCGGACGGCGAGTTAGCCCATAACTCGCCATTGGCCTGTGAAACCTGTTCTTTCTCTGAGCTTATTTAGTTTCTTGTAATCCTTATGTAATGTACGCGTCATTATTGTTTTTATAGAGCAAAAGTCTGACCAACCATCTGCGCACAACCTAAACCAAACAAAAAAATAAGCAAAATATTAGCATAACATTAAAGACCCACAACGCGTTCAAAGCATTTGCTTACTGTCTAGACGATGTGTGTAATCAGGGACTTGTTACTTTGAATAAAAATTAGCATTCGCATCTGGCCGACTTCGCCAGGCTTTTGGCTCGAAGCCAAATGACAACAATTTGGCACAGATATTTTTATAACTCCAATTAAATAAACATTTTGAATGCTTAAGACATTATCATTGACTTCGTGGTTGTGGTGGTAAAGTTTGTACTTACAGAAAACTTTTGTATTTTGTACATCCTGTTTCAGTAATTAAAACTTGCAAGGCTTCCTTATCTTTTCCGCGAAACAGAGGATTAGTATTGTGTTAACATTAATCTACTACGGTTAGATTCGCTTAAGCTTTATAGATCAATTTACAGTTTGTTGGAATAGATACGCATGGATGAAAACAGGCGAAACAACTTTCGTTCAAAGTAAGATATTCATTAATATTCATCTTGAACTTTTGAACATAAATATTTTTCAAGAAATTTTTAGGTACTAAGTATATGGTAAGTTATGCAGTAATCAATAAAAAGGTTCTAAAACTGCTCACCTAATGTTCGATATATAAAGCCGCGCGACCACAAAAAGGTGCATGTGCTACGTACATACTACGACGCTACGTGTATTGCTACGGCGTAGCTCGCTACGGCCGTGTAGTTTGACGTACGTAATACCGCGCTTACTGATGGCCGACCACTTTTCAACCTTATAAATCAGGGCATAAGGGTGAACAGTGGTCGACCGTCAGTGACTGCGGTAGTATATACAAACATGCATGAAGACCCAATACAGTGATAAGTATACTGCATTGAATCTAAAAATTGATCTTAAAATTACCATAATCAATGATGGTTTCATCATCGTGAGGAAACTGGCAGCATCATCAACATCTGCCTAGCCTTTTCCCAACTATATTGGAGTCAGCTTCCAGTCTAACCGGATGCAGCTGAATACCAGTATTTTACATGGAGCGTGTGCTGTGTAAGACAGGGAGACGTCATATCTCCGAAACTGTTCACCGCTGCACTGGAGGATATCTTCAAGGTTCTGGACTGGAGAGGGCTAGGCATCAACGTCAATGGCGAGTACATCTCTCACCTTCGGTTTGCCGACGATATAGTGGTCATGGCTGAGACCATGGAGGACCTCAGTACAATGCTCGATGACCTTAGTAGAGCTTCCGAAAAAGTGGGTCTTAAAATGAACATGGACAAAACCAAAATCATGTTGAATACCCATGTAACACCCACTCCTATCAAGATCGGAGACTCTACACTCGAAGTTGTAGACGATTATGTCTACCTTGGACAAACGATCCAGTTAGGTAGGTCTAACTTCGAGAAAGAGGTCAATCGTCGAATCCGACTCGGCTGGGCAGCGTTCGGGAAGTTGCGTGGTATCTTCTCGTCCAACTTACCGCAGTGTCTCAAGACGAAAGTCTATGACCAGTGTGTGTTGCCAGTGATTACTTACGGGACCGAAACATGGTCGCTCACAATGGGCCTTATCAGAAGGCTTAAAGTCACCCAAAGGGCAATGGAGAGGGCTATGCTCGGAGTTTCCTTGCGTGATCGAATCAGAAATGAGGACATCCGCAAGAGAACCAAGGTAACCGACGTAGCCCGAAGAATAGCGAAACTGAAGTGGCAGTGGGCAGGGCACATTGCTCGCAGAACGGATGGCCGATGGGGCCGAAAAGTTCTGGAGTGGCGACCGCGAACCGGAAGGCGCTGCGTTGGAAGGCCTCCCACTAGGTGGACCGATGACCTGGTGAAGGTTGCAGGGATCCGCTGGATGCGAGTCGCACGGGACCGGTCAATGTGGCGACACTTGGGGGAGGCCTATGTCCAGCATTGGACGTCTTTCGCCTGAAATGATGAAATGATGACATGGAGCGACTGCCTATCTGATCTCCACAACCCAGTTAGTACTGGGTAATACGATACCCCTTGGTAAGACTGGTTGTCAGACTTTTTGGGCCTCTGACTACTTAACGACTGTCAAAGATTTACAAATGACAGCCGGGACCAACGGCTTAACGTGCTTTCCGAGGCACGGAGGAAACTCGGTATGTAATAGGCGGTCACCCATCCATAGACCAACCTAGGCAAGCACGGCTTAACGTAAAGATCGGCCCGAGTGGCTGTTATTATTTAGCCATGAGCTGAGGAAACTGGCATGTCCTAGAATTAAAAATTCGAAGACATGTGACATCTACCAACCCGCACTGGACCCGCGTGGTGGATATAGCTTTCATAGAGACCGGCCGTATGTCCCAGCAGTGGGAATTATATTCTGATTATGCTATGCTTATGCAATGGTGGTTTCAAGTATAAATATTAGTAACAGATATACAACACCTAAATTATATTGCAACGAAATATTTCTTCTTAAAATCAGTCTACATTGTTTGTGTTTTTAGGCGAACACACAAAAAGTTTGGCGTTCATTAGGGAGAAAATTGCTTATTTAAAAGATGCTCGGTAACAGACGCTTTTGTCGAGTTTTTGTTATATTTACGGGAATATTTCCATCGCGACACGAAACTGAAAGAAAACGACGGATACCTTGAATATTTTTTTGTTCTTTAATACAATAACTAGCGACCGCCTCTGCTTCGCACGGTTATTACGATTTGTCAAAAACATCGAGATTTATTTATCACGGGATTTATTTAGCTTTTGTTCGCGGCTTCGAGTTGGACTCACGCACCGAGGGTTCCGTATAAACTTGTTGGTATTTTGTTATTGAACTACATATTTAAGGTCTTCTTGCCAAATTTCGTGATTCTAGGTTAACGGGAAGTACCTTATAGGTTTTATAAGATTTTAAACTATCATGGTCACTAACATTATTATTTACACTAGAAACGGGATATTAACATTATTATTTAATTATCTTATAGGTTTTGATTATCTTGTGAAAACGGTCATATCTTTTGATTTACAACTTCTCTTCTTCTTTCTTTTGACTCACAAGCTTGATTTTTATTTTTTTATTATAGTACAATCTAGCGTATTAAGGCAATTTTAATCAAACTTAATTTGCTAAAAGTAAAATTATATCTAAGAACACGTCCATTGCGTTTACTTAACGTCTGTTAAGGCGAAGTCACTTTGTTCTTGTGTTCAAATAAATAGCTAGGTACTATATTACACTCACGGTAAAATCACAAATAGATTTATTTATTTTATTACAACGGTTTAAAACCAATTACAGTAACTAAAGCACAAAAACTACTAAACATAAACAAAAATGGTTGTCCATTTTTGTTTATGTTTATTTTTGTAAATGGAAAACATAAAAAAAAATGATAAATATAAAAAAAAAATGATTTTTTCACCACTGCTCCATTACTTAGTAATGTACGAGTTATTGAATTAATTTTTAATTTCCCTTTAAGTAAGCATATGTGTGTATGACCAGAGGTTTGAACGTGGACGAGGCAAGGATCGTAGCAGGCTTCAGTAGTTTCTGCCTACCCCCATGATAAAATGACTTGAGTTGAGTTTATATATGTATATCGCACAGAAAGTGACCGAACGCAAAATTACGGCGAATTCAGTTAAACACCTTAAACTACTCCTAATAACATGTATAGTCCAGTGAATCAAAAAGTGAAAATATCGACTATAAAATGACAAACAAACACATTTCCGCAAATAGGAACTAAAACACGATCACAATTTTGGTATTTCCCACAAAACGTAAAATTCGTATAAGGTCACTTTTGTTCTCAGGGTGCATTATTAGATCAAGTCGAATTAGATCGGTCCTGTCGCTCGTTGCCAAATAACACTTTTTCTTCTCCAAAATAGTGGGCAACTTTTACCTCGTCTCTCACCAAAGTTTTAACTATAAATTACCAAAGCAAAGATCCTTCTGCATCCTCATACTAACGAAGAGTCTATTAAAGAAAATTGGGCCATTACTTCACTTTATAGCATAGTACTACACTTATGCGAGCACTCTGGAAACTTTGAAACACAACCCGTTATCGCTTACCTTGTGTTAAGGTAAAATACACAAGGTCATTTTAATGGGTGTGTGTACTGTCTTGAGTCTACCTTGAGTGTGTGTACTGTCGCCCTGCAGTTTATTACTGTATTTTAAGTATTTTTCAGGACAAACATAACATTGAACGAATATTCGTTGATCAATGTATTATGCGCATATAGCGTGCGTGTATGACATCATTACACATGACATCACGCATGTAATCCCCAAAGGGTTAGACAGAGGTGTACCCATTAGTACAGTTATGTTTAAGTTCCATGTAATAGGGGGCGAGCCTATTGCCATCAAACGGGCACAAGTCCGGCTGTTACTGACAAATTCCTGATGGAAAAACCCAATAACATATTGCCCGACCTGGGAATCGAACCCAAGACCTCATGCTCAGCAGTCGCGCTTGCGACCTCTAGACCATCGAGGTAGTCTGTGTGCGTGCGTGTATGGCCAGATGTTTAAACGTGGATGAGGCGAATCAGAATCAGTGTGTTTATTTGTTAACATAGGTAGTTACAGAGTATGCGAGATGTTACATTTGGTTGATGTTACATAAAGGAGTGTAAAATATAAAGGTTCGTAGCAGGTGGCTCAATAGACACGCTCTTTACCAAAATATAATGAATATTATGAAAAAGTATGTTTTTATCTGCAAGCGTTCGTTTAACATTTTATGAGCTAAAATAATTCAACTTGAATTTGGAATTCTAATAATTGTACCTACATTTCATGCAAATTAATAGGGATGACATTTCTTCGAAATGTTTTTCAATTTTTCACTTGAAAATAAACTGAAAATAAGTTAGAAGATATCAAATAACAGCAAAAAAGCTTTAACAAAAAAATATTTAGATACAAAGTAATATTTTATTACAAAACTAATATATTTTTTCTCTACATCAACGATGAAACAAAATACTCAAAACGCATTTCTGCAAAAGAAAAATGCCTCAGAAAATAGGTATGTAAATTCTTTCTATGTATTAAATTACAATGTTTTTTATACGAATATTTTTTTGTCCAGCAATATTTCAATGACAGAGACTATATATTCGTTTTTCCTTTGGGAGATATGCTAAGATGTGTAGATGTAAATATGAATTTTCGTGGTGATTGGTATGTCAGCCTAAAATAAAATATTGCAGTACCTACAAAATTCAAGAACTGCGGTACCTAGGTACTGCGCCAGGGGGACTTGCCAAAACTGATAACTTTGTATGAAATATTGGTTATTTATGATTGCCTGAAGTTTTATATTTCTGAGGGAAAGTTTATCATCAGTTTCTTTTCCATCTGCTCGGTGTTAAAATCAGTTGTTCCATACATTTTAACCGTAAAGGTGGAAGGTAGACTGAAATTTTATATGACACAGCTGATAGTTTTTTGATAAATGATGTTTTTTTTTAATCCTGTTGTATGTTTGTAAGAGTTTATGCAAGGAGACGTTGGTAAAACATTCGTGTGACGATAAAACAAAAAAATAAAGAAAAATAAAATAAGTTTATTTCATATTGTTTTGGCTTACATTGCATGTCGAGGAGTCTCCATTTAGGCATTGAAAATGAAGGTTGAAGGCTCCGCTCTCCCCTTACATTATTAACTTACAAATAGGTGTATAACAAAAAAAAAGAAAAAGGAAATACGATCAATTGTATGAGTCTGTGTGTGCATGTGTGTGTGTATGTGTGTGTATGGATGTCTACCCTCTACCATTTACCAATACGTCCCCTGAGATGCATAATTATTCTAAACACAGAAAGCAGTAATTAATTTCCCAAACTACACTCTGAGAATTAATAACGTACTGCTCACAAGCAAAAAAAAAAAGAACTATACAAAACGATTTTGCATATCAATCTTCAACAATTATTTCTAAATAAATAGTCAAAAATACAAATGAAGCAGAAAATTAATGAATAGAAAGTTAATAGACACAGATCAATGGACCGCGTCATTTACTCGTATTCGTGAAACAGCAAACATTAATTACCTCGTTTAAAACAAATCGCGTAGTGACGTGTACCGTGTATTGTCATACAATTCCGCGAATTCTTCTGGCACATAACCACAGTATAAATATATACAGTATTGTGGCTCCTTGAAATAATTACCTACAGCTGGGTGGTACGGTCGCAAGCGACAGGGCTGCCGCGCTTACAGTATTTTAATTTCATCTACTTAGTTGAGTTTCTTTTTAGTTTTGTGATTGTAAATGTTATATTTTTTATTAAAAAAATGAAGTTAGTTGTGAATGAAATAAGTGTTAAAAAAAATACAAGTTGTGTCTTTTGATTAGTAGATTAAGTAGATTTAATAAAAACTATAAATTCAAGACTTTTTTTAACGCGAGCGTAGGTACCTAAATCAAAACTTGTATGTCCCTTTTTTCACCCTATCCACTTATTTATTAATTAATCCAGGTATTTTACTCGGTGGAAAAAGCGAAATACCTAAGACTATTAAAAAATAAACAAATTACGAAATCACAAATTCTTATTTCAATAAAATGTTCACAAAATTCGCACGCTTACTACTTACAAAACCATCACAACGTTCGTTCGTCAGTGCGGCGCATTCGTGACTTCTTGGGTACTAAGTGGGTACCAGACTCGACACGTGTAGGTATGACTCGCGTTCCGACCGTTTGTATGAAGATACAGTACTGTAGATATTATTACCGTGACATAACATAGTGTGTGCTCATTTCTCAAAATGGGCGTTAGGGTTAACACGACTGTTGCTATAATTGACAGCAAAATTAATGAGTCCCACATATTTCTAGTTATTAAGTATAGTAAGTGGACTGTTCGTTGGTCTAGAGGTCACAAGCGCGACTGCTGAGTCAAATTGAAGGTCCTGGGTTCGATTCACACGTCACCGCGTCGGGCAAAGTGTTATTGGATTTTACCATCAAGAATTTTCCAACAGCAGCCACGGAGTCTGGATTTGTGCCCGGTTGATGGCAATAGGCTCACCCCCTGTTACATGGGGCTTAAACGTAACTGCCGAAATGAGGTTGTACACTTCGGGGATGTAGTGAGTTTGTGTTTGTCGGCTGTGCCACGTTAAGGTTTAAGTCGCATTGCAAAACTAGAAAATACACTGCAAAAAGAAAGAAACGTGCGTTTACTGGCAATAAAACAACAAAAAACTCCATCTCAAAGCATTTATTTCAAATAGACCATTATAAGCACTTTTGCATTGTCAAAAACGTAGTGTAGTTGCCCATTCCAAAGCACAGATCTCTATGGAGAAGAACGGGCAAGAAACTCCATGGCCACTATTTAAAATCCGAATATTGTAACAAAACCTTGGTTACATCATTACTGTTGAGATGGTACATAATATGTGAATGATGTAGCAAGATGTGCACGTTATAAAAATAATCTTCCAATAATAATACATGTCTGGTAGTACCTATGTACCTATTTCTCGACGGCATGTAAAGCGAAGTCTAGGCCCATAGACAACATACAAGCGCTGACACCAGGTTAGGCACTAACCACATGATAAAGAAGAAGAAGTACCGATCTCGATTTTTATGACTAAAATATTGAAAAAGTATCCGCAAAGAATGTCGAATAGCTATTAAATAGGTAAGATATGAATACACCGAAGTCCATTCGAATTCGAGATTGTTTTTTATGACTGTTTTTTTACTTTTATTGTTTGTTTAATATGCAGAAAATCAAACATTAAATGAATACGTGCGCATTAAGAATTTACTTTACGCCAAAATGAATTAAATAAAAATCGTGATTGTGTTTTCAAACTAGCATTAGCATCCATATTTTAATAGATAGTACACAATTAAAAAATTAATTAAATATACTTTACATATTTTTACTCATAAAAAGAAACAGATCGAATTTTTATTTTCAGTCACCGGCGCCACTTTCAGGCTTCCACTTGTGTACTCATTCTTATTTTATTCATTCGCGTTACACCACGCATCTCCGTTAGCATTCTCATCTCAGCCACATCCACCTGCAATTGCTCCCTTGCACACATGCAATTCATCCCTTTTGTGGCCTAACATTCTGATCCATACAAGACAACAGGTCTAACCATGATTTTATAAATCTTCCCCTTGAGTTTAAGGGGGATGCTGGAGTGGCATATTGTTCCCGTGACCTGCCATTTCATCCATGTGCTTCACTCCGATCAATTTCGCCATCGCATTGCACGAGTGAACTAAGATACCGAAAGTTGGAGCAGCGTGGGAGGAGCGCGCCATCTAGCGCACTCCAGAATTGGAGTGACAGCCAAAAATATTTTTTTTTTTTCTCTTTTTTATTTATTTATTTTTAATAAAAGTATCCCAAAATGGTCTTAACGGGCAACTTTTTGATATATTAAAAAAATTACGTTTCTTTATCAGTAGGTACCTACTAGGTACCTAAAGATTTTTATTCCCAACAGGTCTTCTCCGTAAAATTAACCAAAAAAATGTTCTTTCATCCCATCATTATTACACTTATCTATCCAACCTTTCTTTGAGGCAATAAATTAATTCAAATGAATACAATAAAGAAGTTTTACGAGAAAACAGCTTTTATCCCCAGGGCATAAAGGTCAAGGTCGCATGCTAACAGCGTTATGAATTTTAAAAGTAAATTGTATATTCTGTTGATTGCCTCGAAACAGATATCGTTATTATGAAAATCGTCTGGAAATGTTTCACTTTATTTGACGAAATTGAACAAGGGATTTCTAATTTGGATAAAAAAGTGGATTTTTATAAAGGTTTCTTATTATGTTTGCTTAAGGTAAACGTTAGGAAGTTTCAACGTTAATGTAACATTTTTCCTTTTAAAAGAAAATCTGGAACATTATGTTGTTTGTTGTGTTATTGCCGGTAGGCATAATAAATTTTACATAAGCGCAATTAAATAAAGATCAGTGTTCTTTTCTTTTTTTTTTCGGATGGGAAATCATCAAATGACCCTTCCCCCAGCTCTGGGCAGAGCGGAAGGGAGTGTCAGACTTCTACTGACTAAAACCCATCCATGTTTCTTCTTTGCCCTTTGTGTTCCAGGGCCGCGGTATCTCTTTCGAACAGTCCCTCAGCCCTGGCAGGCATCGGCCCGTGCGGACCCCTACATAGTTGCTGACATCTCTTTGAGGCGCGCGTGGAGCACCAACGCGCCGTCGACACAGCCTGTCGTTATAAGACGGCTGGACGGCGCGCTAGCCCATTACTCGCCGTCTACGGTGGCCGGGATCCACCACGTGACCACCGACGCCCGGGGCGTCTCCCGCGGCGGCTGAGACGTGAGGCTCTTTCCCTATCACGTCCCGCCACCTCCTTCGCTAGCATGACTGCTTCGCAGAAGGAGGTGACGGCTTCCCATTCCCTCTCGCTCCGGACCGTGGCTTGAACCAGGGCCGGACGCGAAAGATCGCCGCCGCCAATCGCCTCTACGAGGACACGGCGGTGCTCATTACAATTTAAAAGTGAATTATAGAAAAAAAAACTGCCGCCTTCTAGAATCTCCTAACAATTGTGTTTGCTGATTTATCAATGAAATAAAGTATTTAGTCCAGCAGTTATGTTATTTTAAGCGGAAAGTATTCCGAAGTTATTGGAACTTTAACAGGTTGATTGGGGGTGCCCCCAATCAACTAGGAAGACTATCCTAAAAACAAAAATAACCTCATACAGGGTGTAAATAGACCCCTCATGAAGCCGTCAACCAAGCATTATGTACATCAAACTAAGTAACTTTACGCAAAAAATATTGCTAGGAAACGACTTTTTTTTTTGGGGTGAAAAATCACTTATCACGTTACGGTAGGACTTAATGAAACGAACTCAAAACATTGTTCATTGTGAATCCATCCATGGATTTAATAGTACGGGGGTCGTGGAGCTGTTTAAAGTAAAAATCTAACATTAAAATCATGTATTTAAAAAAAAAACTTCAGAAAAAGTTGGAACTTTGACCCCCAATATCTCCGTAACCAGAAGTGTCCCACGTAAGGTCTGGAACAAAATAAATATCGCAATGACGGGGAGAACAAGCGCCTTTCGATTTCGTTAAGGGTCTTGTTACACCCTTTATTTAAAAAAATATAAAGTAGAAATGTTTCGATCCAACATTTCCTTCTCAGTTATAACTAATCAATTTAAGGGACACCTTTTCTTGTACATGCATGGACAACAATCGTGACCCCAGAAAACCATTAGGTAATTATTGCGATAATACAATTTCTATTCACGGTAATGGATTGGACAAAGCAACCATTGAATTTATCCTAGACTAGCTGTAGCCCGCGGCTTTCGTCCTCGTGAAATTAGTGTAGAAAATATTACTTCCTATTTGAATCGGATTTTGGTAACAACTTCATTTGTAGCCTACTCCGTATGACGTCAGCTATCTGCCAGTAAAAGACCCGTGAAAATCGGTCCGGCCGTTTTGGAGATTAGCCGAATAAACAGACAGAATAAAAGACAAACGTTAAAAAAAAGTTTTTTTGTTATAGGTTTCGCAAATACGTTCATAGGCATTATGCCGTTGGCCCCGTCAAATATCTACGAAGTACCTACATTCTTAGATATTAGAAAGTCTAAGTGTAAGTCAAGTCCAAAAGTTTGATAACCTGTATTTGCAAGAGCCCAGAGCTCACTGGACCGTATTACAGAGTAACTATGTTGGAAAGACCAGCTCATAGAATTGGTTAGGATGACGGTTAAAAGGGTGAACCTAGAAAAATGGGTTTTGCCCACTCGTGCAAAAATTATAATAGGTGTAAAAATACCCTTAACGAAGCCGAAAGGCGTATTTTCCCCCTTATTGCGATCATTTTTCTATTGTGGATCCTACATGGGAACCTTCTAGGTACGGAAATATTGGGGTCAAAGGTCCAACATTTACACAGGTTCTTTTTTTAAACACGTTTTTAATGTATAACTTTACTTTTATTACATCCTTGACCCTCGTACTATTCAATGCATCCATCAGCACAATGTTTTGAGTGTGTGACATTGAGTCCTACCGTAAAACGTAATTTTTCACTCCAAACAAACAGTCATTTGCCAGCAATTTTTGTGTAGATTTACTTAGTTTATTTGATGTACAGAATGCTTGGTTGTCGGCTTCGTAAAGGGTCCGTTTACACCTTGTATAGGCAAAGCTTGTCACGCAAATTCACAATGTAATCATTGTCCATACAGTATTTTTTAAGCTAAGCAGAAAACTTTTTCCCCATTTCTCAAGCTAAACTTTGCTGCTGTTTGACTTTTGAAGTTAAAAGTAATTTTATTTAAGTTCTCTTTAAACTCTTGAACTTTACCGAATTAATTATTCAATTAAATAAATGGGTTTTGTTCCAGGCGGGGTTATTGAACTTTCACTTGTTTCGTCATGAAGGCTTGTGCTAAAATTGTCGTTTTGATAAATTATAAAGTAGGTATTCTATTTTCGACGTGCGTGTGGTTTTAACAATTATTTCAGAATACCTGTGTTTAGATTTAATGCCTTTATAAGTTTGTGACATTCTAAAGTGCCTGTGATAGTCTAATTGAAATAAATGCTTTGAGTTTGAGTTTGAGTGTGTAACTCATAACGACAAACATGCGACTGAGAGCTGTCAATTTTCTATTCAACCTCACCTTTAGCATTAAACTCATGAACCTGGTCATGTTTCACCATAACAGATTTTAGAACCTCTTATGTACCTAACCTGTGTAATTAACATTATTTCAGTACATTTACGTCCCATCAGACTATGAGAGTGAAGGAACAGAGCGTGCACCTATATCAGTGCACACACTAGTGCACTATAATATTTCCTGCATACTTGGCTAATCTGCGTTGAGATTGGACGCTGTGGTCGAAAAACTGATGGGTCTGGAAGACATTATTAACCCCTAATAGTCATAAACTTATAATGTAGTATACTGTTGACTGAGAGTCAACCTGCGATCATGGCGCTTGCAACAGCCTCGAAATATCGGGAGCACAAAATAATGAACAATCACGGAAGATATCCCGTAAGTGACAGTATAAGTTTAGTTGTAAACCGTGAAAGCTTAAAACAGTGCCCAATAGTCATATTTACGTCTTTTTGGAGACTTAGTTGAGGTCTTATTGAAGACCTAAACCTTAGGTCCCAGACAAAGTTACATTCTAACAGCGCCACCAACCACAGAAAAGTCGGTAATGTATTGATCTGACATTATGATATCGAAAAGTTTATGTCAAACATATTCTTAGTCCTTGTAGATACACAGAACGCTTCGCTTGGCTAGGCCCTCTAAAGTTCCAGCATTCGCACTCATGAAATCACGCTCAACTGGTTCTGCTCCCAACCACATAACTACTGAACTAGTTAACTATTTACCTAACAGAAGAACCGCGTAACTTATTCGCTACTGAATAGATTAATAAAACTAATAGGTTCATTTGTTCTATTAAACGACAATGGCTATTTGGCGTGTACGCTCGCACTCCGGTAATATGACCGCCACGTGAGTACGTAGACTTAGTTGTGCTGGATATGACACAATAATACATTAAAAAAATAATTAAGTAATATAATAACGAGTGCAGAAGTAAAGCCGCTACTTAGGACGTAATTTGGCTTAGAATTATATACCACTGTTTGCCTCGTTGTCCTGATGACGACTGCTGGGCATGAGGTCGATTCCCGGGATCGCCAAAGAAAACAGTTCTTTGCCCGTTCCGGGAATCGACCACCAATTGGGTTTTTTTAGGAATTTATAAGTAGCAGCCACAGAGTCTGCATTTGTACCCGGTTGATGGTAATAGGTTCACCCCTATTATATGGGAATTAAAAAACGTAACTGGTGAAATGTGGGTGCGCCATTAGGTACACCGCTGCCTAACCCTTCGGGATTACAGGCGTGATGTTATGTTATGTTCTTTATGTGCTAATTTCTATCTCGCTCTTTTTTTTCTTTTATTTTGACAGTTGTGCAATATTGACTACAATAATGCATAGCCAAGGCATGCGGTACGAAGGTAGTATTTATAAAGGTCCCAACCTAAGTCTGTGATTTTGATAGAGTTTTAATTATAATCCATGGCTACAAGAGATTTGTGCCAACTCTTCCATCAGCCTACTGGCACTCATTAAAAGGGCGAAAGGGATCTTTCACTTTTAAATAAAAATAAATAAATAAAATTCATTTCAGACAAAGTCTATTTGGTTAGTACGACACACCACTTAGAAACTAGTGTGTCTACCAGAAAAACAAAAAAAAAACAATTATTAATTATGTGCCACAGTGGCATGTAGGCATATCCAAACTATAGCGAAACGGTGGGACAGTCCCATTCTGGGGAGTATGTGACTGTACTATCTGTCCCCTATAGTTTACAGGACGCTGTTGAGGCTGACGCGTACCCTGCGCATGATGGAGGCGCATCGCTTGCGCAAGATGGCGTGAAAGCCATCAATGCCCGCTTCTGCGAACACTTTTAAGAGACATTATGTCTATTCAGCCCTATGTAATAGAAGGCTAGTGTTAAAGCAAGAAACCCACACCATATTTCCAACGATACAATTCCTTAAGTAAAGAATTCAGCTCTCATTCTTTTGTGTCACTTCAAACCAATTAAAAAGCCAAGAAAATAAAATATCATGTCACTTCCTCCATTCCAATACTCTTCGCTCGTGTGACTATAATTGGTCCAATTTTTGGCTGGATGGCGGTCGTTTGGCAAATAGCTTTAAGTTTCGCGTGAACGAGAGTTTTAGTGGCCAGTGGTGGCCCTAATTGCTATGGATTTGTTCACGGACTGGCATTCACATTGGACTGGCAATGGCTAGTATGGCTACTTAGTATTAGATATTAGCCTTGGTGGTAAACTGCAAAGGAACAAATCATTAAGACACCAGCATGTCCTAGAAGCAAAAGATCGATACCACGTGTCAAGCACCTATGCGCACTTGGGCCATCTTGTGGTGAATTATTTTCACACACTCCACTCGTTCTCACTGTGAAAAATGAATGAAAGAAACACAGGGAACAAGAGATGAGGGTATAAATTTCTGTTACTGGATCTCGAACGTAGGGACGTTTTTGTGGGCTGATTATATATGGCCTTGGTCTGGATGGTGCCATAAACAAATGAGACGCGTGTTTTGAATTCCCTGAAGAAGGAACCGTTGAGTACAAACGCAGATAGCCGGAGCGATATCGCAAACGGTAGGGCATGTACTTCTCGAGTGCACCAGATCCGCAAGGAAATTCTTGGAACACCAAGATCCCTTGCGGATGTCCTGAGAAGACTGGGAAAATTGATCTGCTTCTAGAGGGAGGTGGGCTGGTTGGAGTGACGGCCGCCATGGCTCACATTACAGTAGTCCACTTTAAGGACTGTGTGTGGAAACCAAAACCCTAAATTAGGACATACCCGGAGCGATGATCCGATTAAAAAAGATAGGGTGTGTCCGGTCGTTCAAGAAAGGGTTGCCATAGTGACTCGGTCACTGTATCAAAAGGAAAGTAGTTTTTGACCTCTACGCCTTAAGCTAGCAATCACCTCTCACCTCCAAAAAAGTTGCATCACTGATGCATCGAACGCGGGTCAGTAACAATAGTATCCTGGAAGTACTGGCAGAGAGTCCTTACTCCCCTTTTGAGCTTCTGAGCAACCTGCCTCGGACAGTTAATTTTTTACGTGTGGCCGGTGTTGATTGTGTGTTTTGTATTACTCACATTAGTTATAAGGTATTTTTTCACTAACAAGATGGATTAATAGCTAGTTCTCTGGTAGGTGTTATAGCATCTGCTAGTCCTGATAAGTACCTGTTTTTAGCCAGCGTTGGGTTTGGAAGTTAGTGCTGTGTTGTCAGCTTCGTCCCTCGGAAATCACATAATGACGTTGATCCTACATCTAATCTCCTTCCGGTCGTGTCGGAAGGCCGTCCCATCAGACTATGAGGGTAGAGGAACAGAAAAAGCGCACTTGTGTCAGCGCACACACTTGTGCACTATAATATCTACTGTGGTCTTAGCGTGGCTAAATAATAACAGCCGCTCGGGTCGATTTTTTGGTTAAGCCGCACTTGCTTAGGTCGTTCCGTGGATAAGTGACCACCCATTACATACCGAGTTTTCTCCGTGCCTTGGAAAGCCCGCTAAACCGTTGGACCCGGCTGCCATTTGTGGATCTTTGACAGTCGTTACAGGTAGTCACTGGCCCGAAAGTCTGACAACCAGTCTTACCACGGGGTATCGTATTACCTAATACTAACTGGATTGTGGAGGTCAGATAGGCAGTCGCTCCATGTAAAATACAGGTATTCAGCTGAATCCGGTTAGACTGGAAGCCGACCCCAACATAATTTGGAAAACGCCAGGCAGATGATGATGGTCTTAGCTAAGATTGGCCGCTGGGACAGAAATTCCGACGGAAAGATATCATTAGTACTACGATCATAAAGCACTCTGCAAACACACTAGGTCCTAAATTATGCTTAACTACATACGTCTAACACAATTAGCTGGTACACTAATCACTTAATGGAGCTTGTAGGCAATGTTATCATTACGTATGCACTGCTAGCCGTCTAATCATGTAAGCCTTCAACCATTTCTATTACATCATCTGGTTGTAATGCAGATAGCTAGAATAATGAGATCAAGCTTTGCAGATTTAGCATTCTGATCTTGCAACAATTTTCAAACTATCTTCTGCCCGTAGCTTCGACTGCGTAAATCTGTTTTTCACACAAATTCATAAATTATAATGGGTGTAAAAGTACCCTTAACGATGCCGAAAGGCACTTGTTTTCCCAGTCAATGCGATCATTTTTTTGTTCTAGGCCATACCTTCTGATTACGGAGATATTGGGGGTCAAAGTTCATACTTTATCACAACTTTTTTTTAAATCAAATTTTTAATGTTATAACTTTACTTTAAATACATCTACGATCTCCGTACTATTCAATGCATCCATCAGCACGATGTTTTAAGTGCGTTACATTGAGTTCACGTACGTAAAACATGATTTTTCACCTCAAGACAAAAAGTCGTTTCCCAGCAATAATTTTAGCGTAAAGTTACTTAGTTTGATGTACAGAATGCTTGGTTAACGGCTTCGTGAAGGTTATTTTTACACCTTGCATATTCCATAATTATGTTATTTCGATGTCTTCTCTATTTTGCTGTAAATATTCTTCAAAATCCGTTTAGTAGTTTTAGTGTGAAAGAGTAATAAAAATCCATCCATCCATGCTCACAAACTTTCATATTTATAAAAGTAGTAAGAAATATATTTTCTGTATCGTTACCATGCAAAGGAAAATAAATATGTTTTATTCTGTGGTGACATCTATAATACCAGCGCTTATGGAACAGCATTTTAACTCAGCCAACAGCACACTGTAGATACACTGGCCTCTCCCAAGCTGGGCTGCAACTCTCTGTCCTCCACCTATGGGTCTAACCGAACAACATCTAACGCCACAGCAATCTTGAGCTAAGTTATATGCACGCGATTAACATAGGTATACACGACAACAACCCTTGATCAGTAGCTCACTTAACACAACACCTGCCTAACCCATTGGCGATTACAGTCGTGACGTCATGCTGTAAAAAGGTAGCGAACATTTTGCTCGCAATTTAGTTTTAAAACATAAAGATTTAACTGTTGACCCAGACAGCCTAAGTGCCTACCTACCTCCTTTCCCCAAGTGCGTAATTAAACTTATCTAAACAACCTATCTAAACTACCTTTATAGGCCAAATAAACTGAGAAAGCAGAATTCTAGTCTTATTATTACATCCATCTCTACGCAAGATTCAAATTTTCAAAATATTTCCGTTATTCTTACACCGAAAAACCATTTTTTCACCTTCCCTCGTATAGACTTTACTCTTTGCAAAGTAAACATGGGATATTGCGAATATAATGTATGTGTTACAATAACAGCAGCCCAGCGAGGAAGATTATTTTGTGGCTCGTAGCGGTAAAACCTGAACGATGTTCGCTATTTTAGAAAATGGAGTGCGGTAGTGAAGTTTCTTTGATAGTGTAATAAAAATCTTCTTTATGTAGAGATCTTGGGAGTATTCTTATGTTGATAGCTAAATTACTCAACTTACCTGCTGCTGGATGATATGATACCTATATTTCAAGATAATTACTCCTTGATGGCAGTGGGCAGGGCACATTGCTCGCAGAACGGATGGCCGATGGGGCCGAAAATTTCTGGAGTGGCGACCGCGAACCGGAAGGCGCTGCGTTGGAAGGCCTCCCACTAGGTGGACCGATGACCTGGTGAAGGTTGCAGGGATCCGCTGGATGCGAGTCGCACGGAACCGGTCAATGTGGCGACACTTGGGGGAGGCCCATGTCCAGCAGTGGACGTCTTTCGGCTGAAATGATGATGATGATGATGACTTATTGATGATGTTCCTCCACCTCTTTCTACCTTCAGGCTCCCGAGGTTACGATGTGTGAAATTTGGCATACAGATAGTTTATAACCTGGATTAACACATACAATACTTTTTTATCCTGTAAGAACGATCCCGTCGGAACTTCCCAAACTACACGCGGGCGAAGCCGCGGGCATAAGCTTTTTCAAAATAAAATTGCTGACTTTTTTTCAAAATAACTCAATCAACAAAGTTTAATCAATTCAAACCGATCCAGACCGAAGTAGATTTATGGACCTAACTTAAAAAACACACCCAATATTAAAGGGTCACCAGCGGCCATCAAAACACCAAATGCTTACATAGGACGAACGCACGATTTAACGCACGCCATTTGCAAGCCCAATCCGAGCGGATTCCCAACAGCTTATAACTTAAAGCAAATAATCGCCGGTGACCGAGAACCCTAATAAACATGAATAAAATAAAACCTCACAGTTTAGTGGCGAAAGTGGCGCTCAATAATATACTGGGGCGTCAACAATTCACTGCCTTGGACCCTTTTTGGGGCACTATTATTTATATGCTAAAGAGGGATCGTGGTGCATGGCGCTAGGGCTGCGAAGAGGAAGTTCTTTTCCTCTTTTTCGTCTTTGGCAAAGTATCTGCCTTTTATCTCTCCACCACTCTTGGTTGCCTGGTAGAAAATTCCTGAAGCATTAGTTCCGCCTTTGTATATATTTGTGTACTAAAAGTTTAAGCAAATAAATAAATAAAGCAAATGTTAAGTTAGAATGAAGAATGCCAATCCGTTTATTTTGTGTGTCAATTAAAAAGGGGTGTATACTGTACAGGGGGAGCTCAGAAACATCGGTGTCAAGCGCTCGGTGTTTGACCAAACGATACCTTAGAGTCAGTGATCGATGGCAGTGGCAGCAGTTGCTGTGTAATCGTGCTGAGTTCTGCAATCCATTTCCTCTGTATGTACCTCATGTTCACACCCGTAGCTGTGCGTGTTTAAATGCTTGTTTTTGAACGCCTGCCCCCGTAGCATGACCACCGTAGACAAGGATTTCTTTGACGGAAGAATCGACAAAATGACAGATTGTGTCGACACAATGACAGATTTCTTTGCACTATCTGTCATTTTGTCGGTTCTTCCGTCAAAGAAATCCTTGTCTACGGTGGTCATGCTACGGGGGCTGGTGTATCATATTTTGACGTTGTTTCAGGCATGTATTTTGTTCACCTTTATGTCATTTTTGGCAATGCATTTTTTTTTCAACAATTGGTAATTGCGACTTGTTTTATGTGTAATATCTTATTCAGTGTATAAATGGGTAAGGACCAATGTCACCAGTTGGACATTTTCGAGCACAATTATTTTTGCTAAACCTAAATTGTACCTAAATCTGTCGGACTAAGTAGACAGTGATCTAGATCAAATATCTAGCCCTAAAACATAAAAAACAAATCCACTTTACCTAAAATCATTATCCCTTCCTCTCAAGCGGAAACCTGCCAAATGTTACCTTAAACCTAGACAACCCTATCTGGGGTACCCTGTTATTATCTTGTCTTTTAACCCTGCCCTGACCGGCCATAACTTATAGCCTGTACCTACTAACTGGCAGAGCATGCGTAACTCAAAATTGTAATAATTTATTAAGTTTGTAACCGCGAACTTTGTCTTAGCCGACTATCGTTTGAGATACAGCGTTGATAGATTTATTGGCCTTTTGAGTTCGGTTTTCGGGTTGAGTAGAGGTCATTGATGAATGGCTTCTTAGCGTGTGAAGTGTAAGTTTTTCTTAAGGTTACGGTTTGATAGGTATACTTACACATAAGAAAGAGATTCACCCTACCTCGTCAGAAACTGGTCATGTTTTTGTTTAGTTGACATTTCAGTAGTACAAATGTTGATGGATGGAGAGGGAGAAGAAGACCAATTAAACGATGGATGAATTGCGTCAGGAATGATATCATCATCACGCCTGCAATCCCTGAAGGGTTAGGCAGAGGTGTACCTAATAGTACACCCATATTTCGCCAGTTATATTTAAGTTTCATGTAATAGGGGCGAGCCTATTGCCATCAACCGGGCTCAATTCCAGACTCCGTGGCTGTTACTGAGAAATTCCTGATGGAAAAACCCAATCTCTCTTTGCCCGACCCGGGAATCGCACCCAGGACCTCTTGCTCAGCAGTCGTGCTTGCGACCACTAGACCAACGAGGCAGGCTGTGTGAGGAATGAAATAAAAAGGACTAAATGATAGCGTGACGGTTGACAAAGAAGAATGGAAGAAAAATACAAAAAGATGATAGTGAGTAGTACTATCTCACTCACTCATACTAAAAATCATATTTATCTCACCATGCGGGATGAGAAAACTGATTCTTCAAAAATTCAAATTCATATTATTATTATTATTTTTTTCTTCTACGTGTTAACACTGTTTCTCGCGGCTTAAGTATGATATCTCTGTCAATTTTTAAAAATTAAGAAACAAATACATTTAGCCATGTCTGAATGTTTGTGACATTTGATGACTTATAGGCTCTAGAAAAAGAACCGATTTGTCTTTTTCAACCCACTTTAGTTCTTTCAGCTATAAGAAACTAAACGAGTGGCTGTCAGAGACTGTTTTTTGTAACACAACTTTGGTAAGGCGTACATATTGTGTGTCCATCGGCGAACTGCGACAGGCATTGTTGATTGATTGATTATAAAGCCACTTTTTTGAAGCAACTTCAATCATGTTTCTTTGATTTTTGTGCATTGTGAACATTAGTAGATACCAATAACGGGTGAAGACACTGACTTCTGTAACACAGGTCTCACCTAGCACAAGAGTCAGGGTTTCAAATGGCAACAAAAAAAAAAAAAAAATTTTTTTTTTTGTCTCAAAACATAACATAACATCATGCATGTAATCCCCGAAGGGTTAGGTAGAGGTGTCTAATAGTACTTACACCCACATTTCGCCAGTTACGTTTAAGGCCCAAGAACTAGGGGAGGAACCTATTGCCATCAACCGGGCACCAATCCAGACTCCGTGGCTGCTAGTGAGAAATTCCTGTAAGAAGAACCCAGTAACATTTTGTCCGACCTGCGAATCGAACCCAGGACCTCATGCTCAGTAGTCGTCATTGCGACCACTAGACCAAAGAGGTATCTCAAAACAATCTACGTCACATATGATGATCGATGATCTATGATGTATGTTGTCCATGTGTATTCTGTCACTTCATTTTTACCCCGTTATTGTGTTGGTCCTTTATGGAATTTATTTGGTAATAGATTTTTTTTTTTTTGTTATAGCAGCCCGGAGAGTTAAAATTTGTGCCCGACCGATAGCAATAGGCTCGCCCCTGTTACATGGGACTTGACCTTAACTGGCGAAATGCAGTGTTCACCGCTGCATAACGCCTCCTAGGATTATATTCGTGATGTTACGTCTTTCATGCAACCCAAATAATGATCATATAACCTCATTTTTACCCGACTGCCAAGGAAGTGTTACGTTTTTCGCGCGTATCTTGTGTTTGTAAATTTCCTTATAACCTTGTATCTTCTAAACGGCTGGATTTATTTCAAACAAATATGTGATGTGTTTGAAACAAAATACAAAATGGTGGATTCTTGAGGCGAAATTGTAAGTCGTTAATTTTTTTTTCAACTAAACCTAATGAATCAAAGTGCGCTGGTGGTGATGAAACGCGACCTACTTACAAGTCTACCTACACCACAGCGTGCTTCGACAGAGCCCTGATGTTCAACTGGAGGTGAGGGCGACAGTCAATGTCTGATCGCGGCGGAGTTGAGACGTCTTGGAACTGTACCCGATTCATTGCGCCCCGTGTTATTTTGTTAAATTGTAATTTCAAGTAATTTGTTAGTTTAATAGAAACAGTGCATCGCACCCAGTGTTTTTTTATTGCACGAAACCCATGGTCTGCCCACATGATGTATGAGCATAACGGAGTAAATCCTGATATATCCGACATATATATAGGTACATAATACAATTTGTAGTCGGGTGTTCTGATACATTTAATTAAATGTTACTTGCTACCTTCTTATTTAAAACATAACCAAAACAGAAGGCGACTAGACTATTTCGACTTACCAATGGTAACTCGACACTCAAAGCGAAACTATCGCACGTACGTATCTGAGTAGTACAGAGGCGAGTCCAAGGTTATAATCAAAGTTAGGAGCTTAGGCGCTCACCCCATCGTATATTGTGTATCTGAAGTCATTAATAAGTTGCGGTAGACTTGTTTTGTACCCCTGGATTTGCTTGGAACAGATGCTTGACAATTTGCTTACATAGTGTGGATTAGCAACCTGAAATGTGCTTTGGGATCCGATGGAAATTAGTTTTGTGTCCTCTGCTCATTACTTTTTAATTGACTGCTTTCTGTATCTGACGAGACTGAGGATACTTTTGATAATAAACAAAGATAGAGAAGATAAGTAGTGCAGTGGAAAAGTAAAGGTTAATAAAACGAACTAGTGGTACTCTATTTCTTTTCTATACGATTTTAAGATTTTACACAAATATACGTAATAGGCTCGCCCCCTATTACATGGGACTTAAACATAACTTGCGAAATATGGGTGTACTATTATGTACACCTCTACCTAACCTTTCAGGGATTACAGGCGTGATATTATGTACAAATATCACTATTGTAATGTTATACGTAAGTGCGCGCCACACGTTTAAAAAAGAAGTTAAAAAATATCACGTATTCTTCTTCTTAGCGTGTCGATGGAAAATTTTTAATTATGTTTGGCCCAAAATTCAGCTATGCAAACTCCGCTCGCTGTAGCAGTCATAAGATCGTCAATTGCGCAGGTGTTAGGGCAAGCAGCGCAAGATGGAAGAGGTGCCATTGTCTGATCACGTATTAATACATAGATTCTGTTTCCGGTCTTATCTTTATTTATCTAATAAGTAATTACAGAAAATCTTTTCTGTCCCAGTAACCTAAATATTTCATGTTTTCACACGTCAAGCATTTTAGATATTCGAAGAGGTAAACGCAAATGTCACTACCCCGCGATTACCAATCTAACCAAGCAAACGACTTACCTTTTGAGTAACGTAATGAAGATATCAAAGCATCTATAAATAGAAGATGGTAACCTCCTGCCATGAGGAAAATATGTTATCAAAGTACATTTCATAAGTTGCTCGACTATTACTCGTAAACCTGTAAAGCCTACTTAGCTGTGATAGTTTTCCTTTTAATTTCGTTATATAAACTATCTCCGTGATTTTTTCACACACCCAAATACAACCGTTTATAGCTGGTAGAGGGGGGGGGGGATACTTGAGTCTAACAAACAGCTTTCTAGTACTAAGAGTCTTTAAGCTGCGGACAGACAGACGGACATGGCGAGACTATAAGGGTTCCTTTTCGTGTTGACTACGGGACCCTAAAAATGCTTCCTCTCTCCTAACTCACTTATTTTGCTGTGCCCAACTGAGTCCACAATTATGATCTAATATAAGTTTAGCATCTAAGAATACCTACATTTGGAATCCAAAAAAGTATTGAGTATTGAGAATACTACGCGCCTGACCTTTCTGAAGATTAATCAAAGCATCTATATGTCAGATCCGGTCGTTAGTATGGACATAAAATGAATCGCAAGTTCGCCAGTGAGCAGTGATGACATCACGTGACCTACTTACCAGTCTACCCACAACACAGCGTGCTTAAACAGAGTCGGTTGAGCTCGCAGCAAGGACGAGGGGGAGTGTCTGATCGCGACGGAGGAGTTGAGATGTCCTGACACTGTTTCCGATTCATTGTGCCCCGTGTTATTAAGTTGTAATTTCAAGTAAGTTGTTAGTTTGCTTTTTTTCGCACCCAGTGTGTTTTCATTGCAAACCCATCTGCTGCCCACATGATGCACAAGCCTAACGGAATAAATCCTGATATATCCTGTCATATAAATAGAAAATGGATATTTACTCCTTAAAATATCTTCAATAATCAAACAGAAACTCCCTCTGGTTAATTCTATATAAGTAAAGGGACTAATAAAGTTACCTGTGTAGATGCTTACGGTTTACGTTTTAATGGCCGGGTCGTCGGAGTGTCAGCTTTTACTATCATCCGCAGATTATATTCTGGCCAGTGATTTAATTAAATATTCAGCGTTATAGTGAAGATTTCGTTTATAGTTTGGCAGTAAGTGATTTTGTTATCGCTGTTAAGTGGCTGGTTTTTGTAGAGGTGTTTTGAGATTTCTGTCTTTGTAACTCCACGGAGATTGCTGTCTGAATCTTGCGGTAGGTTTTTTTTTTACTTAGCCTGTATTATCCTACTATAACTGGCCACCCCATAGCCTTCCATTCTTCTCTCCGTGCAGTTTTCTTTGGGCAATCTCTCACAAACGCCTCTAGGTCGTCACTCCAGCGTTTTCTAGACCTCTCTCGGCGGCGAGGCTCATCCTCTGGCAGCCACTGCGTGGCGGCTCTGGCCCATTAGTCATAATGTATTCTATAGACATGACCCACCCAATCCGACTTCAACCCAGCAGTATTTTTGCTCACATCAGCGATTTCAGTTTTGGAGCGTTTTGCGGTATTGCGCATTCTGTCGCTGAGACCTATTAGCGTATTAGATACGGTAGATATACGATAACGATTCTGTGCTACTTCTTTCTAATTCTCAAGAAATACATTCAGTTCATTCCGCCATCTCCTTCGTGGTCTGCCGTGAGGCCATGTCACTGTTATAGATATAGGTACATACTGTTTTAGAAAAGTATAGTATATTGGAGTGGTCTAAGCCTTCAAACTGAACAACTGCCTTTATGGTTTATACCATAGCCTAAAATATGGCCACACCTTTCTGAATATGTATGATGTATTTATATTATGTATAATCAGTTTCAGAAATGATCACCTGCCGGATCCGTAATAGTGAACTGTGCTCCATTAGCGATAACCCGTTTAAAATATCACAAGTTGAGGTGCCATGGCATTTTACTTTAAAAGTTAACGAACATGGCCCGATTATTGCCTGGCCGATAAAGAAAGAAAAAAAAAACGATAAAGAAAACGATCGAAAATACATTTACTTTAAGACATAACGTAATCTGCATAATGAAAACAAAAACGACTTTCCTGGAGAAAATGGGTGTAAAGAAAACTTGTTAGGGATAAAGTATTATCTACTCTATTCCATAGCGCTTGCTAGTGACACGTTATTATACCGATCAGTTCCACTTTGATTGGCCTCTTTATTAACTTGGCTTGGTTAAGCAAACCTTTGCTGGGACCAACTCCACGGATAATATTGTTGCTAAAACTTTGCCTGGTTTCTCTGTGCAGATTCATATTGATGGAATATTTATTAGAATTGATCTTGTAGTCTGAAAAATATATCTAAACCACGAAAATTCTTTTTTGATATTATAGAAACTAAAAAATAACAACATCACGCCTTCTTTTTGTATTTTATTTATTGGCGTTATGTAACAGTTATATGCTACAGAAAATACAAAAAATCCTTGAAAGTAAAAGATCACAAACATCTAACCCACACCAATATCCACGTCTTAAACTTTTCCTTTTCTTATTTTTTTCGTGTTTTATGTGTAAGTCTCATGTTATAGGGTGCTGGCTCATTTCCATCAACCGTGCACAAAACAAGACTGAGAAATATCTGATGGAAACCAGTATCACTTTTCCCGACCCGAGCATCGCACCCAGGACCTTATCCTCAGCAGTAGCGTTTCCGACCACTAAACAATGAGGTAGTACTTAAAAATAATGAAAACAGGTTTAAAAAAAAAAAGAAAAAAAAGCTTGAAAAATATTCATGTGTAGGTAGTTGTGGGTGAAAGGAAATTTATTTTTAAATACAAAATTCACATGAAATATACCAGAAAATTCAACAGAAGGAGTCACAGCCCGAACGTCAGATAGCATGATAAAAATAATGAAAATTTACAAGCATTGAGGCTTTATACAAAATTTAAATACATGAAAAACTACGTTGTTTGTTTGAATGTACATACATGATAAAATAAATAAATAAATATAGTAGGTCACTACACTTGCAATTACTTACGTGCATTAAAATATCTTTCAACGCTCAAAAATTGCATTTAAAACAATAAAATCACAAAGTACTTCATCACTTTTCACAAAATCTCATAATCTCCTAGCTCATAATATTTCATCGTGCAGTTAGTCGGGGCCGCACTAATCTACGGATCTAAAAAATGCACGCGAACTGGGGCAGATTTGTAACTGTTCGTAGTGCACCGGCGAACGGTTTGTTCAGGATCTCGTTACTTGAAGCGAGTGCCTAACTATCCGGAACTATTGGCAAGATACAAACCAAGATGCAATTAAAAACAGACAAACTTACTTAAATGCAATAGATTTGTCACCTTAATTAATTGTAAGCACAGTTGTGAAATCAAATCTAATCGTTTAATGCTATATCCATAATGTACACTTACAGGTGGTAAATAAAAAAAATAAAACGATTATGGACCCTGTCGGGCAGCAGCATTTTTTTTAAATAAGTAGAGAGAGGAAGAACGCTTTATTACTTTTCCTTGTTTAAAAACAAGGAAAAGTAATAAAGCTAACTTAATAATTAGAATTATTTTATGTTACCATTCATTTACTTATTCTATTAATATTTTATATGCAAGTCTATCTAATCATTTCTTATTAATATAATTACATTTAAAATTGGTCGCCATCTATGTTAATTATTGGTATTCAGCTGCATCCGGTTAGACTGGAAGCAGACCTCAACATAGTTAGGAAAAAGCTCGGCAGATGATGAATTGTGAACATCGTTACTTTATAATCTATCTCACGATATTGTTAACTGTCGAAAAATTGTGAACTGTTACAATACAACGCGTTTATATAATTTTTTATTTTATTTTATAATCGATCAATGTCAAATCGATGTTCACAATCATACGATGACAGAAATATGATGAAACAAAAAACTTATGCTTAGTTGTAAAACGGGACAATTTTCGTTCTGAGAACAGAACATCAAGATGTAATCCCCAAAGGTTAAGACAGGTACAAATAGTACATCGAAATTCCGCCGGTCATGTTCAAAAGTCCCATATAATACGAGGCGAGCCTATTGTCATCAATCGGGCACAAATCCAGACTCCAAGCTTTTCTACTAAAAAACTTCTAATGGAAAAACCCAACAGCAGTTTGTCCAACCTAGGAATCGAACCCAGTACTTCATGCTCAGCTATACCTCGCGTTTGCAATCACTAGACCAACGAGATATTCATCCTGAATAGTATTTCCAAAATTCACAATATGTTCCTCCACCAACGCTATGGAGAAATTTTGCTAACTATTAATAAGGTAGATTTTTCTTTAAAGGAAAAACAATTGACACACGTGTTCCATTTTCAAGCTGAAATGGTGCAAAATATTTGGTAATAGAAAAAATACTTTTTTTTTACCAACTACTTCTCTCTCACGATTTGAAGGTCAAACTGTTCATTTCAAATAACTAATAAATGATCCCATAAATAAATTGCCGAGACATAAATGTTCCTTCAGAAATGAAAGTAGGTACATTAAGTTTATGCCGCTTAGCCCACACAGTAGGAAGCTATAAAAATAAGATGTCGGACTCAACGTTTAAATGAAAAATAATGGCCCCGTAGGTGCGGGAGCCAGAGAATTAAACCCCGAGCGTTGGTAGTATGCACTTTGTCTACTTACTTTATTTACCCAAGACAATATATGTGACGGCTACCTATTCTTTGTAGCTAAAGGCCTAGATAAAATGACATTCTAAGATAACTATAACGGAAAAGTCAAAAATGTATTGAATTGACATTAGCTATCGAAAAGTAGGTATACGTTTAGACAATCCTGTTGCGAGGAATATGATACGCTTTGTAAAGCCATTGTCACTTTTTTAAGGCTGTCTGTCATTCAAGTCAAATTTGATCTTTAATTACATTTATTTGTTAGAAAAGTAACTCTAGAACTTTTCAGCCCCATCGGCCATCCGTTCTGCGAGCAATGTGCCCTGCCCACTGCTACTTAAGTTTGGCTATTCTTCGGGGTACGTCGGTGGAGTGGTGAACGCGAACCGGAAGACGTTGCGTTGGAAGGCCCACTAGGTGGACCGATGACCTGGTGAAGATTGCAGGGATCCGCTGGATGCGAGTCGCACGGGACCGGTCAATCTGGCGACACTTGGGGGAGGCCTATGTCCAGCAGTGGACGTCTTTCGGCTGAAATGATGATGATGATGGTTAGAAAAGCTGCCGAAAACCAGCAGAAGTATGGATCAGTCAAACTGATACGGACAAACGGACCTGCTGTGGACACCGGACACTGAACAATACATATTTCTGTAAAAAATTGTATGGAGGTATCCTGTTTTGGCGCCAGGAGCCGCTAAAATACGCCGAAAGTACATTTACATTACACTACACGTAGAGATTAATTAAATGTAATCTGATGAAGCTCTCACATCAAGCTGGTTTTAATCCAAATTCTCATTAACCTGACACAAAATATTATACAACTTTAGCCTGTTAATTGCCACAGGGTTTCCCTGTAGACGAAGAATAGATAGCAAGGAATCATCCCGAGGGATACAGCCAATTATGAAACAATTTCGACTAAGCCAAACTCGAAGCAAAATCGATTTTCAACGATTTCCGTAATATTAGGAACTTCCTTCAAGATATCTACAAGGTAACATAACATCACGCCTGTAATCCCCGAAGGGTAATTCAGAGGTGTATCTAATAGTGCACCCACATTTCGCCAGTTATGTTTAAGTCTCATGTAATAGGGAGCGAGCCTACCGCCGTCAACCGGACACAATCTAGACTCCGTGTCTGCTACTGAGAAATTCCTGATGGAAAAACCTAATAACACTTTGCCCGACCCGGGAATCGAACCCAGGACCTCATGCTCAGCAGTCGTGCTTGCGACCACTAGACTAAGGAGGCAGTCCTTAGGTCCAGTGCGAGAATTTACAAGGTAGTCCTTGTAAATATTGACAAGATAAGGTATTGACAAAAAAGGCAAACAGGAAGGGATACCGTATAATTTGATCATGTACCACTACTTTTAATTAAAGTTATAAGATATCAGTAGAAGCCACGGAGGCTAGATTGTGCCCGAAAGGTGGCAATAGGCTTGCTTCCTATTACATGGGGCTTACACACAGCTGGCGAAATGTTGGTGTACTATTAGATACACCTCTGTCTAACCCTTTGGGGATTTCAGGCGTTTTGTTAAAAGACGAAATAAAAATGCAATCATGCTACCCCAAAAAACATAAATGCTTTAAAGCTTAAACCATTCTCAACTGCCAGAGACCAACAAAAAAGGATGATATATTACTTTTCCACAAAAAAAAAAACAAGTAAAAAACCTTAAACTGCACAAAAAAAAAACTTAACCGTAAAAATTCGGGGCGACTTTTATTCAAGCCATTATAGACTGTATTATTCCGGGCAAACAACTCGAAAATATTCCACGGCATTGTTTAGTGTGAGATGTTGTCGTCGCGGGTGCTCGAAAATTTAGAGCTAATGTACGCGCTTTAGTTATGGCTTGGCTTATCAGCCACCTTCGTTTCGACTCCGTGTTTGGGGAAATTTAGAAGACAGCTTGTGTAATCAGTTTTATTTAGAGTGTGTACTTCTTGATTTTATCAGAGGCTGGCGAAAGATCTGAGAGAATGTGTAATTTTGGCGTGGAATATTGTTGTCCTTGGGGGAATAAGTAATATGTGAACCAATCTGTTTTGATCTGTAGTTTATATTAAGTGCTTCGCGGAATACGTGGGAAAGTACGAATATACTAATAACTGGATTTGTCTTGAGGATATTAATTTCGTGGAAACTAAGCTGATGCTTAATTCAACAAAGTTGGTCAGTTTTTCTGCTTTTTTGTTATCTAACTGCGTACCGTAACTGAATTTATAATATAAATCTGAAATTGAGTTTGTTTCTTTGTCACGCCTTAGTGATTGGACGGATTTTGACGTAATTTAGCATGCAGATAAACCATGATCCCGTCGATAGCTTGCATGTAGTACATTTCAGAGGTATAATTTGATGACACGCGGCCAAAGTCGCGGTCAATGGCAAGTCTTAAATAGTTGAAAATCGCCTTCTTAGGAAGCTGTATTTAAGTTGAGTACTTCTTAGGAAGCTGAATTGAAGATATACGCTAAAATATATTGCGTAGACTCCTCACGTAGATCTTTACACCAGGTATTTGTTTTATTAAAATCCTCAATATGATTAGCTCCTACCAAAATTACCGGGAAATTTCATGACTTCTTGGTCCAAGATTATTACTATCCGTGATTATACCTCCAAAATAATAACCTCGATAACCACATACCCTTTGAATGATATACCTAAGAGACATACACAGGGTGGTACTTTACTAGCGACCGCAGTACATCCCACACTCGTAAATTTTATACGCCGAATTGATAGATAGTATAAAACCATGTTACGACGACAATCGAAGCTTAACGACCGACTCGGGATCAGCGTGTAACAGAATGCTAACAAAAATCACTTTCAAATCCATTGCTGGTTTACTGCAGTGTAATTAGAGGGAGTAAAAAAATATTAGATCAAAACACGCAATGTAGTGAAAAGTGATTGGTATTTCTTGTTTTTGGTACCCTGTATTAGTCATTTGTTAATGAAGAATTTTGATAGTGGCCTTTGAGAATAAACGGTATCAATAACAACGGTTTAAACTAAAAAGTTAAGTGACACCAAGCTTTCTATTGTCTTAATTGTCAAATGCACAGATTAGGTAATGTCTATGTTATCCTAATTACAAAGTTATTGTTATAATGTTACGTCACTTTACGTAATGGCTGTTTCCAATTTTTTTTTACTTTGGTCCATCTAGCTGGTCCCAGGGTATATGCAGTTGATGCTAGATCTCCAAAGTACATACAGATAACATATTAACATCATGCCTGTAATCTCCGAATAGCTAGGTAGTCCTGGACCTATTTTCGCTATAGCCATCAACCAGGTACACATCTAGACTTCGAGGCTGCGACTGAGAAATTCCTGATGGAAAAATCCAATAATACTTTGGTCGGCCTGGCGATCGAAACCAGGACCTTATGCCCAGCAGTCATGCTTGCGACCACGGGACCAATGATGTAGTGCCCAAAGAACATACCTGGTCTTATATTGTCACTTACGGTTAATCTTCCGTTATTGTTCATTGTTAGTGCTTAGTGTCGAGTTCCAGTAGTGCGTGTAACAAAAGACAAAGAAAGAAGGTAGATAGGTTTGTCTTTCCATCCACCCGCATTCTCCAGTCAACCCGCGATCATGGTCCTTGCAACAGCGTCGAAATATCGGGAGCTCAAAATAATGAAGAATCACGGAAGACATCCCGTAAAGTATAAGTTTAGTTGTGAACCGTGAAAGCTTAAAACAGTGTTTGAAAATACCTAGTCTTCTAATCACTCAATGAATGAACTAAAGACTCTCAATGAATGAACAATCACAGAATTTATTTGCAAAATCGCCCAAATAAACACAGGCGGAACCCCAAAAGTTCATCGACCATAAGATTGTTTAGACAACCGCTCAGTCTAGCTCAGTTCGTATACATTAAACTAGAAGGGAAATGAGGTCGTGAGTTTGAACCCGTTGGGTAATATTACTAGACAGAACTTTATACAGGGCGAAACTTGTTTGACTCCTAAAATATCTCGTAAAGTAAGAAGCTACGGAAGCAACTTGCGAGGGATCTAATTTCAGTAAAAGGAAAATATAGTTTGTTAAGTGCAATAAAACGAGGGATATGTTCTTGGATGTATTGAAATATCTGGTCTGGGATGGTCTGGGATGGAAGAACTTAGAGTGTAGCTGTGTTTCGTCCCACGCAAGTTGTAAACGTCGGTAGAGGAATTATCGGTGGATGGCTTGTAGGCGGAGCGGCAAGTACCTAGTTATTTTGAGTATCTTACTTCACTTAACTTTACTGTTCTACTAAAGGCTAATAGAAATTACTTGCCACTCAATCCAGAATTAAATAAGTTTCAGTGACGTCATCATCTCCTTGCCCTTGTCCTATTTGGTATGGCGCAGCTTATTTTTTTCTTCCAGTCTACAGTGAGTCGTCACTCTATTATTAATTCCTTTATCTTTCATATCATGCATCGCATAATCCATACTGTATTGTTCTGTATGGTGTCCGGACGTAAAGAATAGCACCATCCCATATCTTCCCGTGGGTGTCGTAAGAGGCGACTAAGGGACTTACCAGAGAATGGGCAGCAGCGTTCTCTGATTCTACAACAACCATACTGCGATCGCCAACCCGCCTGCCAAGCGTGGCGATTATGGCAAAACCCCCCTTCTTGGGGGAGGCCTATGTCCAGCAGTGGACTTCTTTCGGCTGAAATGATGATGATGATGATGATGATAATCCATACATATTTTCATTTTTCTCCCTCTCCCTCTCCATCGATCAACATTTATTTATTCTTTATCACTGTTTTAATGACTGATTGTAACATCACCTGGAATTATTCAATTTGCTACATACTTCAGTTCAGTTATGATGTAAGAAGAACCTTGATTGCCACTTCAAAATAATTTTAAAACACTCGCTAAAACCTTACTTCTTCCTTCTACAATATGAAGTTAAGTTAAGAAATATACGTGACAGTTTGATCTTCACCAGAATGCTCTACAGCGGAATACCCATTCCGTCAGATGTAAACAATGCATGTACCTACAAATTGCACGCCACGTCCCAAGACATTGCCCAGACTCACAGAGTAGCAAGCAAATGGAGTGATCACTGGTCAACGATATGAGACATGTCTGGTTAAACTCAGTTACAGTCACAGTTATTGTATAAGTCACGAGCAGTAGTCGCCCTGTGGTAACGGCCCTGACTTACGATTGGTAATTGGAATTCGAAGCCAGGCTGGCGCATTGCTTAGTGTAATTTATTTCAAAATCACTGTTCTCAAAACCGAAGACGAAAGAAAAACATCAAGAGAAAACATGCATGCAAACAGGCATGTCCTAGATGAATTTGAAGACATGTGATATCTACCAACCAGCACTGGGCCAGCTTGGGAGGCCTGTGTCCAAACAGCGCGCAGCGGTCACATTAAAGGCTGATTATGCTTACATCAAAAATTTAATTATTGTGTCTTACCATTCCATCATTAAATACAAACATCAGTGTGAAGCTTCAAATAGTTAGTCTTCTAAATTATAACACACTAGCGTCTGGGTAATCAATCAACTTAATATATCACTGCTGCGCCTCTCTCAACTCTCCCAAATATTAACAAAGTTGGGATACTAATGCTTCGTTAATGACAATAACCCGAATGAGATCGCAAACACTCCATTATCATAATCCTCCGTGCCAACACCCGGCTATATAACTTGGTACCGTCATAATTTACTCACCAAGATTTTTATTCAATTACTTAGACACTCTGCATTCTGTTGACTGCAGAGTTAATATTTCATAGTTTGTGACACTTTGTGTTGGGAACAGAATTTATTTTGTTTTTTAGGAATCCCTCGTCGAGTGGCGAACGCGGAACCTTTTTATTTTTATCTTTGGTCTTTGTGTTAGAGCTTGGTGGTGGTCTATACTCATATTTGTAACTTTAATAATTATTTTATAGTGCTTCAAGCACTTGTCGTTTAATAACTTTTTTTTCTCACCTACATTAACAAGTTACTAGGTCAGGGGTCGGAGGGTCATCTTACCTACATCTGAGTTGCATTCAAATTAAAATAATACCAATCTGTTATTGCTTCATTGCAGGTCCTAGGTCCTTTCTTATACGGATGACATGAGCGAGCATTAATATCACAAGGCTTGCTCAAAACGGATTCCCGATTTCAAGTATTATATTTGTCGGATATGTCAGGATTTATTCTGTTAGGCTCTTACATCACGTGGGCAGACGATGGGTTTCGTGCTATGAAAACACATCACCTGGAATTATTCAATTTGCTACATACTTCAGTTCAGTTATGATGTAAGAAGAACCTTGATTGCCACTTCAAAAGAATTTTAAAACACTCGCTAAAACCTTACTTCTTCCTTCTACAATATGAAGTTAAGTTAAGAAATATACGTGACAGTTTGATCTTCACCAGAATACTCTACAGCGGAATACCCATTCCGTCAGATGTAAACAATGCATGTACCTACAAATTGCACGCCACGTCCCAAGACATTGCCCAGACTCACAGAGTAGCAAGCAAATGGAGTGATCACTGGTCAACGATATGAGACATGTCTGGTTAAACTCAGTTACAGTCACAGTTATTGTATAAGTCACGAGCAGTAGTCGCCCTGTGGTAACGGCCCTGACTTACGATTGGTAATTGGAATTCGAAGCCAGGCTGGCGCATTGCTTAGTGTAATTTATTTCAAAATCACTGTTCTCAAAACCGAAGACGAAAGAAAAACATCAAGAGAAAACATGCATGCAAACAGGCATGTCCTAGATGAATTTGAAGACATGTGATATCTACCAACCAGCACTGGGCCAGCTTGGGAGGCCTGTGTCCAAACAGCGCGCAGCGGTCACATTAAAGGCTGATTATGCTTACATCAAAAATTTAATTATTGTGTCTTACCATTCCATCATTAAATACAAACATCAGTGTGAAGCTTCAAATAGTTAGTCTTCTAAATTATAACACACTAGCGTCTGGGTAATCAATCAACTTAATATATCACTGCTGCGCCTCTCTCAACTCTCCCAAATATTAACAAAGTTGGGATACTAATGCTTCGTTAATGACAATAACCCGAATGAGATCGCAAACACTCCATTATCATAATCCTCCGTGCCAACACCCGGCTATATAACTTGGTACCGTCATAATTTACTCATCAAGATTTTTATTCAATTACTTAGACACTCTGCATTCTGTTGACTGCAGAGTTAATATTTCATAGTTTGTGACACTTTGTGTTGGGAACAGAATTTATTTTGTTTTTTAGGAATCCCTCGTCGAGTGGCGAACGCGGAACCTTTTTATTTTTATCTTTGGTCTTTGTGTTAGAGCTTGGTGGTGGTCTATACTCATATTTGTAACTTTAATAATTATTTTATAGTGCTTCAAGCACTTGTCGTTTAATAACTTTTTTTTCTCACCTACATTAACAAGTTACTAGGTCAGGGGTCGGAGGGTCATCTTACCTACATCTGAGTTGCATTCAAATTAAAATAATACCAATCTGTTATTGCTTCATTGCAGGTCCTAGGTCCTTTCTTATACGGATGACATGAGCGAGCATTAATATCACAAGGCTTGCTCAAAACGGATTCCCGATTTCAAGTATTATATTTGTCGGATATGTCAGGATTTATTCTGTTAGGCTCTTACATCACGTGGGCAGACGATGGGTTTCGTGCTATGAAAACACACTGGGTGCGATACACTGTTTCTAGCAAAACTAACGAATTACTTGAGATTACAACTTAACACAATAACACGGGGCACAATGAATCGGGTACAGTTCCAAGACGTCTCAACTCCGCCGTGATCCGACATAGACTGTCGTCCGCGCGTCGAGCTGAACATCAGGGCTCTGTAGAAGCACGCTGAGGTGTGGGTAGACTTGTAAGTAGGTCGCGTGTCGTCATCACCAGTGCACTTGCGATTCATTTTATGTCCATACTAACGAACGGATCCGACATATTTATTAAAAATCCCTCAAGCTGTTTTCTTTCACTGATGTCTGTGTTGCCAGAGAAAGTTTTTAAAAGGGACATAATTATACAATAGTACACGCCCGCACTTGAACCCACAACCTCGTGCATCCGACACGAGGTCTTAACCACCTGGGCCATCACGACATAATAGGTATAGTGTATATTAAATAAACATACTGATGAGAATAATTTTATTTTTATTCTGTGTTTTTCCACGGCATTCCATTCAGATTTTAAACCCAACTCGAACTTGACCAGTGGTTTTTCTTTAAGCGGTGTCTGCTATATATTACAATTTTTATGAATTTCAAAGCGTTCTTCCATTAAATGAGTAGAATTTGTGTGCGTTATATTCAAATGTCATCGTATAATTTTATCCAGTGATGCTCCAAAGGATGTCTTTTGAGTAATTTCCTTTGGGGATATTGCTCGTTTTATATCTTTTACAGCTATAACGCGTTTTTCTTTGCGTGCCAATATGTCGTTATGATTCAATTATTTTAGATATGGAAGCAAAGGAATATTTGAATATGAAAGTTAAGGAAATTGAATTAAAATGAGATATTTGGCTGATACAAGCAGAAAATTCATAGCCTTAAACGGAAGACGCTTTAGGTTAATTTCCTAATACTCTAGAAAGATTAAAGAAACAGCCTGTCATCATCATCATCTGCCTAGCCTTTTCAAACCTATATTGGGGTCGGCTTCCAGTCTAACCGGATGCAGCTGAATACCAGTATTTTACATGGAGCGACTGCCTATCTGACCTCCACAACCCAGTTAATACTGGGTAATACGATACCCCTTGGTAAGACTGGTTGACAGACTTTTTGGGCCTCTGACTACCTAACGACTGTCAAAGATCTACAAATGACAGCCGGGACCAACGGCTTAACGTGCTTTCCGAGGCACGGAGTAAACTCGGTATGTAATGGGCGGTCACCCATCCACAGACCAACCTAGGCAAGCACGGCTTAACCTAAAGATCGGCCCGAGCGGCTGTTATTATTTAGCCTGTAATAGAATTAAAAGAAACTAGCCTTAAAGTAAAATAAGATGAATCTACAAGGATAACGTTTTTTGCCACTTGTCAATGGAACCCCAAAAATAATCATTAGGCTTTTACACTGCCTGTTGGCATCCAACTAGAAGCTTGCGCCCGTGTAGTGGATTATGGCCCACTCTCTCCTACACAGAGCAGGTCTGTTTCCCAGCATTAGGCACATAGCTGATTATGCTAGAGTTATGTTAATCTCATTGAAAGTTGTTGCAGAAATACGTAACACTGTACCGTTCTGGGCGGAGCGGAAGGGAGTGTCAGACTTGTACTGACTAAAACCCATCCATGTTCCTTCTTTGCCCTTTGTGTTCCAGGGCCGCGTTATCTCTTTCGAACAGTCCCGCAGCAACGACAGGCATCGGCCCTTGTGGACCCCTTCCTGGTTGCTGACATCTCTTTGAGGCGCGCGTGGAACACGAACGCGCCGTCGACACGTCCTGTCGTCATAAGACGGCTGGAACTTATACATACCTTTACGGTTTTTTATATTTACTTCTTCGTCTTAGCGTGTCGATGGCAATCTAAATTGTGTCAGCCCAGAACTGAGCTACTAGTTTTGCGCTTTCGGTAGCATCCATCAGTTCCTGTAGTGAACAAACAACAGGATATACAGGACACGATATTAAGTGCCCCATCGTTTATAGAGTAGCACCACATTTATATTTACTTTAACCATGAGTTTGAACACCGCATGTGTTTGAAATTTGTGAAGAAAATACTAAAACTGGAGTTACCACGACGTGTTCCCATAACATTATAATGTATTCCATCATACCTTGGTCTTCATATCCATAAACTGTCTCAGTGTAACGAGTAAGTACTTCAGCGCTTTTACACTAAGTACAGTGCTTAAACACCGCGCTATACGACTAAAAGTATCCATAATTTTGCAGACATAATGAACGTCGGTGAAAGCCCTCTAAAAACTAAAACAATTTTAATATAGAGCTGTTGGCCAAAAAAATGTCAACCGTGGAAGTTTAACACACTTTCAGTCCTCAAAAAACTCAAACCTCAGTCAGCAAAAATGAAATAGGATCACTATGTTGTCCATCTGTCTGTCTGTCCGTCTGTCAAGACCCTTTTTCTCAGGAACGCGTAAAGGAATCAAGCTGAAATTGATTCCAAATATTTATGTCTGCTACCCCTTGAAGCAGAAAAAATCAAACTTGTATGACAACGCGATCAAAGGATATGACCGTTTATGTCGCTTATTTTGCGATTTCACAAGGGAATCAAAACCTATAGGGTACTTCCCGTTGACCTACTATCCTGAAATTTGACTTACATTCTTCATGACATGACAGACTTCATGTGTCATGAGATTTGACTTACTGCATATGTAAAGGAAAAAATCTGAAAACCATTAATATGTAGTTTAATAACAAAATACCTACAAGTTTATACGAAACCCTATGTATATTTTGATATATCTTTATAGTATTTTATATATCCTTGTAGTAGTAGTAGTCCTTACCTCAGTATTTTTATTTTTTTCAAATTTATACCCTAAGTACCACTGTTTCTGCATCATCCAAAGGTTGACTGGTAGAAAATGCCTATGGCTATGGTATGACTTTGTGCTTGTAGTTTTAAATAAATAAATAAACCCTCAGTGAGCGAGTGCAACTCGTACTTGGCCGCTGTTTCATTATTAAAAAAACTACTACATATATTCATCTGGTAGTACTAAAAGAAAACTTTTTCCTAAAATCAGATAGAACCAAAAGTAATAATATCTAGTAATCTCTAGTCTGGTCACGATTTCTAAGCAATATTTGGCCACTCTGGTGAGGCCAGATTGTTTGCCAGACCTACTTTTGATTACCCATGAACGCAGACAAGACACTCTTGGTCGTGTATTAAGTACTCTCCATATTAGAGACTCGATGGTTCGAAGAATATCCTTGGCCTCAACAACTTTGGCCGAGATCTATAAACGATACTTAACACGTACTTTAGCTGAGCAATATTCCTTTTACTGCCAAACTACACAAGTGACGATGTAAAGATGGGAACAGGTATAAGCGAAATCACGTGCTAAGTAACGTTTATAGATCTAAGACGAAAGATCTAGAAGAGCGTGTATATAATATTACCCATCTCACTGATGGCACAACTTAAAGTTTTATAAACTACCAGATTAAGCCCGCGGCTTCGCCCGCTTGGAGTTCGGTAATTATACCACGGGATCGTACTACCGGTATAAAAAAAAAGTATCCTCTGTATTAATCCAGATTATAAACTATCTGTGTACCAAATCCGGTCAATAGTTTTTGAGTAAAAGAGTAACAAAACATCCATCCATCCATACATCCTCACAAACTTTCGCAACTATTATACTAGAAGGATTGATCTGTCTTTCTGTTATCCAACTACAAGACCCGACAATAATGAGTTCTGGGACCAAGTTCAGATCCCAAAATGTTTTTCAAATAATTTCCACCATCTGGCTACTTGTAATTTAAATGGCTTGTACTGAAATACTTTGTACAACTAATCCAATATTGTTGAACAAGGGAACTTTTTGAATAAATCGTACACCTGTCCACTTCTTAGGGTACAGCTGCACTTGCAAACAATTATATTTGTTGGACAAAGTGTAATTTGTTTGTATTCGCTGTGGTTTTCCTAAGAAAATTAACAGTGGACGGAGTAGTTTTTATTCTGAGAAATAAGTTTCATCTGAAAGTTACGGTTCTTGTAAATAATCAAATTGCTACAAATTGGCCTTTTTTATTTTTGTACTAGCTTCTGCTCGCGGCTTCGCTCACGTGGCCTACATGAAACAAACACACGTTTACACGTTTCACATAATTTTAACGGAAGAGTATGTCCACAAATTTTCAAGTCAATCGACCCCTAGAATAAAAAGTTTCGCAGAAAATTCTACCCCCCCATTTCACCCTCTTAGGGGTGGAATATCGAAAAACCCTTTCTAGTGGATACTAACTCTTCATAAAGAATACACCCTCCAAATTTCATGTCTCTAGGACCAGCGGTTTGGGCTGTGCGTTGATATATCAGTCAGTCAGTCAGTCAGGACTTTGAATTTTATATGTATAGATATACGATGGAGTACCTCTTACTGATATAAATTATAGATTTCTCACGACCGGTATCAAAAACTCGGGTAAGGTGGTACCTACGCTTAGATATTATTAATTAAAAGAGAGGTTTATAGAGCAGAATTTAGGAGACATTCTGCTCTCTAAAGTTCATCATCAGCCTACAGCAGTCCACTGCTGGGCATAAACCTCTTAAATCGCACTCTCGATCGATTCTTGGAAACTTTCATCTAGTTAGTGCCAGACACTCTGCAAGATCGTCACTCCACCGAGCCTGAGGGCTTACCACCTTACGCCTGCCGATTCGCGGTCTCCACTCAAGAACACGTCTACCCCAACGGTAGTCAGTTCTACGGCTAATATGGCCGGCTCATTGCCATTCTCTAAAGTTACATGGTTGTGACTTAAACATAACTAGATTAATGTGGGTGTTATAGTATAGAGGACACTTCCTTCGGCATATACAGGAGCAATGTTATACTATGTTAAGTTACTTTCCACAAGAAAACTGGAAACTCAGATGATGGTGAAATTCTTTATATTACAGACTAGCTGCCACCCGCGACCTTTGTCTTTCGACCTTCGTCAAATTATTATAATAAGACTATTTGCCCGTTTTTGCAACGTTTTTCATTGATGCTCCGATCCTATTAGTCGTAGCGTGATTTTATATAGCCTATAGCCTTCCTCTATAAATGGGCTATCCAACAATAAAAGGATTTTTTTAATTCGAACCAGTAGTTCCAGAGATTTGCGATTTAAACAAACTATTCAACTTTATAATAATAGTATAGATATTGCTGCATTTTGCTGGGTTGTGGAGGTCAGATAGGCAGTAGCTCCATGTAAAATACTGGTATTCAGCTGCATCCGGATAAACTGAAAGCCGACCCCAACATAGTTGGGAAAAGGCTAGGCAGATGATGATGATATAGCATCATTTTCTCATCATTCATTCAGAATTTAAAATTGAACAAAAAAAAATAAACAAAAGTACCTAATTTCCGCCGTACTTCTGGCACGGAGTCAATGCAGTTCTTTCTAGTAGTCATTATTCTCCCGTTCAACAAATTAAAAAAGATTTCTCACCGCATACGGCTCGACATACTGTGACGGCACTTAATAAAAATTATTACGGCAATTGCGACTCCACTGGCGCTTGAATATACTGGAAATGTACCACTTATGTGAGAATAGTAAAGTGTGTATTATTATTGCGGTTCTCTACGGTTTAAAAATGGTCTCTTAGAATAAGAAATTCTGAAGTATTTTGTACTTGCAATTCTGTTTACTTTGCATCTAATAAAAGGTACTTATGGCTACAAGTTTTATCTGCTATGTAACTGGGTACGTCAAAAGAATGTGGTAACCAAAAATAAAAATAAAATATATCAAAGTTTTTTATTTTTCAAACATAGGTGAAAAAGGTGTAGGTATATGTATATTTTTAGCAGTCAACGGCATACAAATATTAAAAAAAAATGAACAGAATTTTTAAAAGGTGATAGCAGCTATCTACCATAAATTATTTCTTAATATTTTTTTTATTTCTTAGTAAGTTTCTAGGGATTAAATTTATTTTTTTCATAAAACCGCTATTATGAAGTAAAACCGCTTTTAAAAAGGTATTTGCTTGTTATTACAAGCAGCTGATGTCAGCCCTAAATAATCTAAACAGAAACAAACATGCTGCTAAAGCACAATGATAAAACAACCTAGTCCACATCTTCACAAAAACTGACAACCCTACCCCAAAACAAATGACAAACACAATATTCACAAAAACCTGGTAAACGCCAGTCGTAAATCTAGACCTTAGAGTGCATTTGGCAAAAGAAGTAACAATTAATCTAGCCTGTACGATACGTGCCCTCTTGGAAGAGAGCCAATGTAAGCCTTGCCCAGTTTTCACGGAAACTTGCCACAACATGCATTATATTGGACAAAATTTGAATAAGTATCTGCCCGGTGCACAATTTTTGAAATAAAGTATGATCGATTTCGGAGACGGGCAATTTTCATAAAGATAGTTATGGGCTTAGATGGCAGGATGTTAGTGATTTTTGGTGGCTAAGTTAGTTTTAATAGCTTGGTTTCCTGCCAAGAGTAGGTTAGCACTTGTGGAAAGAGACGATTAAGGCAATTTATGAAGAAAAATTGGTACCACAATGTCTCGTAAAAATTGGTGGAATTCTAACTAATGCCTCAATCAGAAAACCATCACTCGCCTAGCCTTTTCCCAACTATGTTGAGGTCGGCTTCCAGTCTAACTGGATTTAGCTGGATACTAGTATTTTACATCGTCGGCTGCCTATCTGACCTCCACAAGCCAGTTAGTACTGGGTAATAAGATACCCTTTGGAACCCCGCTGAATGAAACTGGCGTGTTGTAGAATCTAAAATTCCAACACCCACCAATCCATGCTAGTGATGAATCACATCCCTAAACCCTCTCCCAGAGAGAAGGTCCCAGCAGTGGGTCTGGGACCTTGGACTATGCTAAGGCAGATAAAAGAGAGAGATAAACTAATCCAGTTAATTAGAGATTAACAATATTGTAAGTCGAATCCACCTCGAATTTATCTCACTAACGTAAGTACTTATAGTTATTCACTACATATCGCTCATATTTTGTCCCCTAAGAGATATTTACTCAACAAGAGCTTGAAGTTACGCGTGTACTGAACCCGCAGTCCCGCACACTTCACTAAACTACATAAGTAGTGTAATCCGTTCTACTTATGGGACTTTTAGCACTTGTTCGGTACAAAACGGGAAGGAAATAATAATACAGTTGTTGGATATTATATACTGCGAAGTTTTAAGATATTATTTCGAGGTAATATTCTTGCAGGGAAAATAGTAAATCATATAAACTTCTGTGGCGGTGTTGTCATGATAGGTGACCAAGGAATGATGTATTAGTAGGTTGCCTCGTTGTTCTTCTAATCGCAAGCACCTACTGCTGAGCCTTGAGGTCCTGACTTCGATTCCCAGGACGGGAAAATGATATTGGGCTTTTCCGACACGGAGTCTAGGTTCATGTCTGGTTGATGTCCATACGCTCGCCCCCTATTGCATCGGACTTAAAAATATGGGCGTAGCTAGTGAGACACTGCTTAATGCTTCGGGTAATACAGGCGTGATGTTTTGTTATGTTCCCAATGCACCATTAACATGAGCAGTTCACTATCTCTTTTTATTCCTAGCCTACTTTCTCCGCTCCTGAGCAAAAACCTGTAGTAACAAATCTGAGAAATGTAATAGAATAGATATAGACCATTATTACGGTTCCGAACCCGAAGGGTAACCAACGGGACCCTAATACTAAGCGTCCGCTGTCCGTCCATCCGTCTGTCTGTCAGCGGGCTGTATCTCATGATCCGTAATAGGTAGACAGTTGAAATTTTCACAGAAAGTGTTTTTTTTTTTTTTAAACATTTCCCCACACTACGAATTTCTCCTGTATCGTGGGTGCGTTTACAAACATTTAAACTCACATACACAAACAGCCAGACCCGGAACAACTACCTGTATCATACAAATATTTGTTCGCGACACGCAGCGCAGCAGCCAATTGCTCAGCCACTGCGCCAACCGTGCCGTCAAGTTCTGGTGGCACTATAACAAATTAAAGGGGGCTCCCCTACTACGATGGTACGAAACCCTTCATCCGTGAGTCCGATTCGCACTTGGCCGGTTTTTTATGATAATCTGAGGTTTTTAATTTTTGCCCTGAAGTGACTATTAGCAGACCTCTGTTCAAATCGGCTATCATAGTTCTAAAACTTAAATAATTTTCATATTATCGTTATGAATTGCTATAATTTTTAGACGATTAGCCTAACATTCAGGTAACACTAATCCAGAATGTCTGAAATATTTCAGACCCTAAAGTTAGAGCCTCATGAATATATATATTTGAACTGGAAATCTAATTTTCTACATAGTTTAGGCCTTGGGTGTTAAACTAGATTATACAATAATGTAAATTTGAAATCTGTTACTGTACAGGTTTTAGATTAATAAATAGAAATACTTGAAGACTGAACTATACTTTAAAGGTCTATGGGGGATTTTGTATGAACCCTACAACAGTCATGGGATACGTGTCAATTTGTTCAATGGGACCCAAAAAAGCCTCAAGTACCTGTATTAGTTGTAAAAACTATTGGGTTTATTTATAATTTAAAAAAAATACTTTTCTGCAAAAATGTATTTATTTTTAAACAAAAATCATTTTTTCCACAAACACAAAAGCAAAAAAAAAAATATAAAAAAATACCAAAATTATCTATCCTACTAGACGCTTCAAATGTCACTTATTTCAAATCTGTTGAACGGTGGCGACGTTTCTTCTCATCATCCTTAAATTATAGTTACGTCTAGCTGACCCGACAGACATTGTTCTGTTCAAATCAAACGGTTTTCGGGCAACTTTTCGTTTTTTAGACCATCACAGGCACTTTTGAATGTCAAATAAAACAAAAAAAAAAGCGAAGCTACAGTCACCGTCACAAGGCATAATAACTTGAGAAAGTACTGTACTACGAATAAATGAAAAAATAATCTCAACTACACTGGGGTGTGACAACGGCTTTCGAGTGTAACCGGAAGCATCTGTCACGTAGTACCAAAAGTAATAACTGACCATAGACCATAGACCATTACTGCAGACATTATTAAGCTATTAGCTTATAAAGGGTTAATAATAGACCCTTAACATAGCCGAAAGGCACTTGTTCTCCCCGTGTTTGCGATATTTTTGTTTTAGACCATACCTGGGAACCTTCTAGTTACGGAGATATTGGTGGTCAAAAGTTCCAACCTCCACGACCCCCGTCCTATTCAATCCATCCATCAGCACAATGTTTTGAAAAGTCATTTCCCTGCAATAATTTTTGCGTAAAGTTACATAGTTTGATGTACAGAATGCTTGGTTGACGGCTTCGTGAAGGGTCCGTTTACACCCTGTATGTAAGTACATACATACATACATAAATTCACCATCTTCCCATGTTGATACGCAGAAACCACATAACGCCACCGGCTACGACCCTTACAAACTCCTTTCGCCTCATCCACGTTCATTCAACTTACTATTAAAAAAAAATTCCCATAATTTCAAAAGCGTCATCAACAACCAAAACGCCCTCAAAACAGCTCCTCTAGAACATTCTATATTCCAATAAAATTCAGAATTTCCAAAGCTCTGGGATGCTTCGTATATCAAACGCTGTCCGGGTTACTACGCGGGATAAAACGCGTGTACATAAGATTTATTGCCGCACCCGTTCAGGTGCTGCTGGCTTTTAGTTCTCGACTACTGCTTTTATACCGAATTTTAGTCTGTTACCTCGAATGATACTGTTCCTAAGTGTTACTGGAGTTTATTTATCATTTGTTGTTTGTGTATGATTTGTTGGTTGGGGGTGTCGCGTTGGAGGGTTGTAAAAGATCTGTGTCATGTTGTACGAATGTAAAAGTAAGATGTAGTTTATCTTGCTTGTAGTTTATGTAAACATCTCTTCTCTCTTAATTTATTTCTTATATTTTTAGTACATGGCATTTGTAGATCTTTGACAATCGTTACGGGTAGCCAGTGGTCCGAAAAGTCTGACAACCAGTCTCACCAAGGGGTATCATATCACCCAGTACTAACTGGGTTGTGGAAGTCAGATAGGCAGTCGCTCCATGAAAAATACTGGTATTCAGCTGCATCTGGTTAGACTGGAAATCGACCCCAACATAGTTGGGAAAAGGCTAGGTAGATGATGATGATATTTTTAGTATTCCAAACATTTATGCTGTTTTGGTTTCCGTACGTTTTTCTCAGGTGACCACTGAAAACCAGCTCTGTGCTGTAGACCATCATCACGCTGAGTGGTAACCTGCTTGTCGCAGTCACGTCGTGCAAGATGTCAACTTTTATATTCTGTCCTGTTGTATTTATAAATATTTGTTATGCGTTGAATGTTTATTGTTTGTTTTGTCTTTGCAACAAATAAATATTTTTTCTTTCTGTCTAATAACGAATTGAACAGAGCCATTCTATCGTCTGCTAAGGAAGCCTAGAGAATTGGCAATCGCTTTCAAGTCGTTTGGTTTTACTACAACGTATTTAAACGCGATTGTCGTTTTCCACTTTTTTTTCGGTAGTTTCTGTCGGCCCCATAAATTTTTGACTTTCCATCATCATTATGGCTGATAATAATGTTTCTTTGTCAAGGTTCTTAGGGCTGTTTTTTTATGCCAGAAATCTTTACTTGAGAAATAATTTTAAATAGATGTCTCTTTCTCTATACAAAAATTGAGAAAGGTCAATTTTACTTCAAGGATAAAATATATTTCAGACCAAACGAAAAAACAACCATTCTCCACGTTCAGTAAAAAAACAACTCAACAAGATCTCTTGAAAAAATATATGATGACTTCTTTTGAAAAAATATACCTAAGCCTAAAGCTGAAAGATCTCTAAGCAATTGGAATTTATTCTAATTGCTACCTTTGAATAGGTTGGCCCCTAAAGTACCAAATTCCAAGCGACAAAACCCTCTTAAGGTCTTCAAATTCCAAGATTATCGAAACGATTTTCTATAATCCCACTGATTGTTATTACTTTAATAATAAAGCCCTCATCTTTTTATCTGCGTAGACATAAACAGAAAACGATATTACATTGAAATGAATAAAAAGTCCATTTCGGATCGAGATATTAAACATTCGTAGCGAAATTAAGATGGAAATCTGAAGAGCCGTATTGTTCTTATGAAGGCAAAAAACTTGAGAAAAAATTATTATCGGTCTTATATCTGTCGGACCATTATGAAAGAGAATAAATATTTGATATTTCGGGTGCTGAATACAAATAGAAGACTGTTTATTAAACACACACATGTTGATGCTTTGAGCTTTTATCTTGTCTATGGCCGATTTAAAATGGTCATAAAAAGGCGCCATTCAAAATGACAGCTGTCAATGTCAATGTGATATAATGCCTATGTAAAATATTTAGTGCAAGCCGTCCAACAAACTGCACTTGGCCAGCGTGGTGGATTATGGCCCACTCTCTCTTACTGAGAAGAGGCCTGTGGCCCAATAGTGGGAACATTGTTGACTGATTATGCTATGCCGTGGTTTAAAAGATAAGTCAGTCAGAGGATAGTATTACTGCGTGTCTAAGTTGCAGATATTTAGGTAAACGATGATATTAAAATGAAACATAGATATAACGTTAGTAATAAATTAAATAACCCAGACACGTTTGCGCATTCTAAATCATTACACAAATAAAATATAAATAACGCAATAAAAAATGTCATCACAATTTTTAACGTCATAGGATTTGTACGTGCGACTTTTTAATCGGCTGTAAATCCGGCTCTAAATTACATGCATGTATAAAATATTATATTCATAGTTGCACAAGCTGGTACAAACTCAATAACACCTGTTTCAATTTATATGCGGAGCCTAAACTAAAAAAAATGTTATTTTTACGAGTTTTTTTAGATATTTGGTCAATGGGTCGTCTTAGGGGCGGAGTTGGAGTTTACACTTAGGGGCACTAACAGGAGCAAAAAAAAAAAAAATAATAATTTTTTTTTTTTTACTTTTTGTTACGACAACGTGATGCATTTTTTTGTGTTTTATTGATTTGTAATTTCTACTTAATCTAAAAGCTAATTGGTATTTTGTACGTTTATTAACTAAACCACAATAAAACAATTTATCCTGGTGATTTTGTTTAGAAATGCGACCAGTAGTGAATAGGGAAAATACTCTTTTATCATTTAAAATTGTAAAAATCTAGTTTCAAATGGCTATTTAAAAGGCAAAGCAGCTATTCAAAAAAACTTTTGATACTGATTTTTTATTTAACTTATATGATTAAATTTGTAGAAAATATAAGACCGTAAGCATAATTAAACCTTTAGTTAATAGTTTAGTCTCTTTCAATAATTCCATCTAAATTTTAATTTTTAGATTTCTTATGCCCACATCCATATCTACATTTACATAGATACTATTCATAGATATTCATAAATACAATTTCATCATTCATTTATTTATTATTTATTTTATTTTATAGATATAGGTTGATACTAGAATAATATCAAAAATAAAAAATAAATACGCAAAATACGCGCTTGGACATGGACACCAGCCCGTTACACACGATAATTAATGAAGGTAATTCGCGAACTAATGAGAAATAATAAGTCCGTCCATATCGAGCCAACATACACTTAATAATCATTTCGATTCTTTCATATTAGTCAATTAGGCTATCGTTGATAACGAATTAGGGTCAGACAATATCATGACTGATATAGATAATTATTTTATCAAAGGAATTTCTTAATAAATAGTAGGTACCTAGTTCGTTAGTAATAAAAGAATCACACCAAGATCCCTTCTACAAGAAAAACGAAGACCGAAGAAAAAAAGTCGCAGAAAGATTGCATCTTTATAACTGCCTAGCTGTTGTTTTAAGGACTACACTACACGATTGATATTCATACAGTAATCACCATAATTTAGAGATTTTATTCTGGAATATGTAACATTAGTTTTAGTATATGCGAAACCTGAACCACGTGTCGAGTATTTTTATGTAAAGAATCTATGTACAAAATTTCAAAACTGTATCATGAAAAATCACAAAGTTATAAGCTTATTCTGTTACCTGGCTGTCCACACAAAAACGTGGTCACTACGCGGTACGCCCGCGCGCTCGCCTCCATCGTCGTCTTGAGCTCATTCATTGATAAACATAATTTGGCAGTACGTACCTAAATTATTGCGATAGGTACTTAATGTCGCTCGGTGTCCAACTTGTAACTTTTTTTAAATATTTTTGGGACAAAATATAACATGGTGAAAAAATTATTGCAATCGATTCAGTTACTTATTCTGAACAATCTATATTCAGGTTTCGTATGTACTTAAAATAATGTTGTAGAGATAGATAAAGCACAACAATATAGATGTGTTGACGTGTCAACATTGCACCCGACTGAAACATGAGGTCGCTAGTTTGAATATAAATTAAACCCGCAGAACTAACGCTTTCACACTTAAGCAACAATGTTGTCGACAACAACATCAAATAGGTTCCAGGATCCTAATAAACCTTTCCCAGAAGATACATCCCTAGGTACTAACAGACTTCATCAAGGCTTAGTGCATACTATAAGTAAGACGTGGACTTAACTAAAGACTCCTTGAGACTTCAAAGATGCTTCATTAAGTCTGTCCTGTGCATTATTATAGTGAGTAAATAGGTCGTATATTTCCCATATTGGAGTTTTGAGTGTAAAATAATGGAGATGAAAGGTGGTGGACATTTTCAGAGTTCAATACAGTTGGATTAAAGAATGAAGATTGTTTTCTTGGTACTAGAAGATGACGCATGAGGGGTACTCTAACAGTTACGTGTTGTTTCAGTGCAGTCAAACTCAACTCAAACTCAAAGTATTTATTTGAGTTTGAGTTGACTTTTGAGTTCACTTTTGCATAGTCAAAAATAAGCTTCCTACAGTCCAGCCACAGACAAAATAACTGAGAATGTACTGTAGTTACCTATTCCAAAATCATAGATCTTTGATCGATGGAGAAGAACGGGCAAGTAACTCCATAGACACCTTTTTCAAATCATGTTAGATATTGCATAGTTCTGCGTTCAATATTGTCGCTTTTATATGTGAGCACAATGTTCAAAGAGAAAAAAAAGGCAATTAAAATCTTAAAGATTAGTATAAGTCCTACTAACCATAATCGAATATCTACATGGTACTCACATAAATTACAAAAAAAGAAATAATGATTCTAATTAAAATTAAAATATGGTAATCAAAGTATTAAAAAAAGAACTAGACGGGGAGCATCTCTTTCAAACATAAAAATCTTAGTTCGTGAGCCCAAGTGACTGTGGAGCAGGACCAGTATTGAGCCAAGCATTTTAACAACAAATAATAATAATAATCTACCTACTTACAATACACGCTTACTTATCATTTAGTTGTAAAAGTTACGTGTCGCTCTTTTTCTAAATATAAGTTACTATGACACCTAGTAAATACAACATTAGTTTTAGTATATGCGAAACCTGAAACACGTGTCTACATACAAAATTTCAAAACTGTATCATAAAAAATCACAAAGTTATAAGCTTGTTCTGTTCCCTGGTTGCCTGCGCAAAAACGTAGTCACCACGCAGCGGGCCCGCGCGCGCGCCTCCAGCGTCGTCTGGAGTTCACTGATAATAATAATTTGGCAGTAGGTACCTAAATTATTGCGATAGGTGCTTAGTATCGCTCGGTGTCCAACTTGTAATTTTTTTTAAATATTTTTGCGACAAAATATAACATGGTTTAAGAATTATTGGAATAGATTCAGTTACTTACTCTGAACAAACTGTATTCAGATTTCGCATATACTAAAAATAATGTGGTACAACACCTCTAAAAGGATGAAGTTAGACAAACGTTCTAAAATCATCCCTATTTTCGCATCCACTGCATCTCTGGTGGTTTTGAACCGAAGATAGCCCCGCGACGGAAGCCAGTTGATGTGCTCTTCTTCCTTACACCCGATTTTACGATGTACATCGCGAATAAAGGGTTAAAATATCCGTTTACACCCACTTTAAAACTCACGTTTACAACCAAAATATATATTTTACGGTGAAGTCGTAAATAAGAGGGTGTTAAAGAAAAAGCGATTGTCCTCTTTATGACGACGTTCTGTGTAAAAACTCGTCGTTTTCTGAGTGCGGTTATGTCTTGTAATGACATTGTAAAATGGTGGTACTTTTTTATAAAACACCTCTTAAGGTAATGATCAAGTTCATTTTCGTTTTTGAGAAGTCTTTAAATAAATAATTTAAAAATGATTGTTCATAAAGTTACACTATTTGCTAGCATGATAATTTTTAGCTGCTACTCACCTTCCAATTTCTTTTGATGATCTGTCATTTTGTCGATTCTTCCGTCGACAAAACCCGTTTCTACGGTGGTCATGCTACGCGTACTGGAGTAATAGTGTAGCTCAGCAAGGGAGCTATGTGGTTTCGTAACTGCGTAACATACGATTTTTATTATTATGCGTAAAGCTAGAAGCGTAGAAGTGTGCGCGACTTTCTAGCAGTCTTTTTAAATAATGTGTCCTTTTAAAGAACTTAATAAGATATCCTTGATCCGTCAATCGAGAATCTCCTCAATTTCCTTAACATTCTCAATAGCCAAACACAGTTATTCCACACAAACCGCGACCATAAATCATAATAACCAACCCGCACCCTTCATAACTTCATACAAATACAGTTTATCATCATTCAAGTCGCGAACAACTGAATAAGTGATAACTAAAATAAAACATCTGAACCCATCGAGTGCCCGGCTTTCGGCTCTCGGCTTTCGGCCTTCGGCCTGAATTATTGAACGCCAGTTGGAGTATGAATTATGCATCCAGTCTAGTTCTCGGAACACTAACTGAATGTAATCATGCTTCATTGCATTTAGATGGTGGACGAGTTGGTCATTTTAACTGTGTGTCTACATTGGGTTACGTGCTTTCGTATTTTATGTAGATTTTGGCTTATTTACCTCAGTGTACAGGATTATTTTAGCAGTTAGCGTAGCATGTTTTAGGTGCTGTGTTCATTTTCTGCTCTAAGATTCAGTGGATTTCTTCTGTTAGACTAGGTTAGGGTAACATATAAGCATGCATAAAGCATGGTTTAGGAGTCGTATCATACTTTTTCAGAGCTGAGAAAAAGCAAAACTCTTCTGTAGAACCGTCAGATGTTTACTGCTCTCAATTGTCAACATCATCTCATTTTTTCCAAATTGTCGCTGCTTGTAACTACCGGCAGTCGTAACGTAACGTAATTTTGATCGATCAAAATTACGTTTGATGAATTAAATTTAATTAATTAATTTTCTTTCAGAATCAAAGATCCATAAAGACTCCTACTATCTACAGTTTTTTTTTACTTTTCACCTTTGATTTATGTAGCCTTAAAACTATGAATGCCAAAAGCAAGCCATGCCATGCTGAATGCATGTCTATGAATGCTATACTATGAACTATCAATCAATCAATCAATCAATCATTTTATTATCAGGCAACTGAGGCCCATAGATAAAAATACACAAAATAATCTTATAAAATAATAAACTAATACATATAAAAAACAACCTTATTTAACTAAAACTAGACACGAATCGTTGACGGCGTCGTGTTCTGCTGCGTGGTGTCGCGTAACCGTCCTCGGAATCGTCGGTATACGACACCTTTCGGCCAAAAGTCCTCTTTCAAGAAGGTCTGCAGATGGTGAGTTGGAGCTCGAACCACGAACGACTTGAAGTTGATGTTGTGGCGCGATTCCAACCTTACGACCCTCAGAGTCCAGTTGGTCTTCACTCTTAAATACTCCACGACTTCCTCAACCTTCGTGGAGTAATGCAGGCGCGAAATGTACAGCTGCGTCGTAGGCACAGCAGGACGCAGCAGCATGTTGGGTCCACTCGGTGCGGTACCGCACTGGTTACGGGAACAGGGCTTCCTCTTCTTCTTTTCCACCTTAGTGAAACCCTCTTCATCAACTTGGCCCGCTCTCGGCAAAGAGCTATGGACCGCAGTCAGGGCAGTTTGAGCACCCTTTTTGTCCCCTATTTTGAGTGGTCGCTTAGGCTGCGACGCATCAGATTTGCTGGTGGTGACAATAGCAGCGTAGCCACGTAGGGTCGTCGTACCTACGCGTGACGTTTCCGCAGCCGGTGAGGAGCGGGCAAAGACGGCGGCGGGCGGCGCTAGGTCAGCATTATCAGCAGCTGGTGACGTACTTGTGTTCGCCGATTCAAAACTGCCGATTGATGCATTTTGCGCCCCTCGACGTGTGTTCACCTTTGAGGCCTCCGATGACCCAATAACTGATCCAACGTTGCGCAACAATGCTATTTCTGCACGTAGTTCAGTATTGGTTTTTTCTGAAACCTCCATTCTGGACTGCATCTTGGTCATCTCCGCATTCAAGATAGTGATGTCCTTTAGCAGCCGTGTAACGTCGACGTGATCGAACGTGACGGGGGGCAGCTTACTCAGCTGCTTCGCCACGAAATCTGGTACGTCGTCCGGGTCAGTCTTCTTCAACATATCAATAATATCTTGAAGACTCTTTTCGGTTCCATCTCTGCGGCGAGACGGCATCTGGTCCAGTTTTCCAAGTGACTGGAACAATAACAGTTTTCCACTGCTGATCTCGTCCTCCTTGAAATACCAAGAACTACGCTATGAATGCTTGCTACTTCTATACTATGAATGTTACTAGCGAAACGAGTTAGACCATTTCAAAACCATTCAAATCAACTCCGTGCGTTCCTGCTAGGCCGAAACAGATCGTTTCTCCAACTACAGTCAATAAAAAAAAATCCCAATAAATCACAGTCGATTAATCCAGGCAATAAAAACTGAATAATGCATACACTCCTCCATGTATAATGTTCATCGGAATCGGCCCTGAGTCACGCTTGCATTGATTGAAACAAATAATTGGTATTGACGTAAAATCTCTTAATCAGTTCCACAGAGCGATCCACACGTAGCAAGGAAGACTGTTCAACCTTGTGAGAACTATCGTACCTATCTTGATGGCAAAGTGAGGGAATTTAATTGTTAACTAAATTGACTACAAATTTAAACTGTCCGTATATTCAACAATTATTATTGATAGTTGCATGAAGTGGTTATAACGCGATAAATTGCTTTACAATCAATTTACCTGACTGTGCAATATGCAATGCCTCGTTGGTCTAGTGGTCGCAAGCACGACTGCAGATTAAGAAGCCCTGGGTATGATTCCCGGATCGGGCAAAGAGATATTGGGTTTTTCCATCAGGAATTTAAGGAGTCCAAATTTGTGCTCGATTGATGGCAATAGGTTCGCTAACTATTACATGGAACTTATACATAACTGGTGAAATGTGGGTGTACTATTAGGTACTATTAGGTAGACCTCTGCCTAACCCTTCGGGGATTGCAAGTGTGATGTTATGTTAAGCATTAACAAATAAAAACGTTAACTTAAAAGTTTGCTTTGAGCTTATTTTTAAATGCTTAAATTATTATATAGGTTTCGTTTCTAAGCGATTTGAATCATTACTTACAAACATCAGGGTGTGGCAATGACCGACAGTCAATGAGCACACAATCAATAGAATCACCTTACAAACATTACAAAAGGCGTAATTATCATAATAAATATCTTATTTTTCCAGTGCTAGGACACAGGCATCCTCTCCGTGTGAGAAAAGAAAGAAGAAGAAGTATCATCATCTGTCAAGCCTTTTCCCAACTTTATTGAGGTCGGCTTCCAGTCTCTACATGGACCGTCTGCCTACCTGACCTGCACAACCCAGTTAGTACTGGTTAATACGGTGCCCCTTGGTAACACAGGTTGTCAGACTTTCGGGCCACTGACTACCTGTAACAACTATCAAAGATCCACAAATGACAGTCGGGACCAACGGCTTAACGGAGGAAGCTCGTTATGTAATGATGGTCAGCCATCCACAGACCAACCTAGGCAAGCGCGGTTTATCTTAAAGATCGCTCCGAGCGGCTGTTATTATTTAGCCACGAGCTCCTCCCGTGTGAGAAAAGAAGTGTGATGAATAAAAATTAAGAACAGTATCTTATCATTATGGTATGTCAGAAGTACTGTGATAGAAATTTATAAAACTGTTGTGAACCTACTGGCCGCCACGGACGTCTAAGGACGTCAATTCAAAAAGTGCTCACGACGCCTCGGACGGCATGGCACGTCGAAAATAACACTTTTTTAACCTTCTTTGATTTGTCGTTTTATTTATGTTTTCACTTAAAATTTTGCTTTACTTTGTTATTTTGTGTATTTTAATACGTGTTATAATTATCTCTTTTATTTTTATAATTTTAGTAAGGTACTGTAATTGGTTGTAAACAGAACCTTAGTAATTAAATAAATAAATAAATCATTAAGACACTTAAAGAATAACTGATGCAATGTGACTATAACACCCCCTGCGTAACAATGAATGTGATGAAATGCCATGTTATGACAAAAAATTATGCCTTTTTTGTGCGTTCATCCCATTGAAAGAGTGGTTTAAATTCTGGGTTTAATCGCTCTGTTGGTGACCGTTTGTTTGAATAAAAAATCCTAATGTATGATCCAATTAACTGGAAACTTTGCACGAATATTCAGGTAAAGAAATAATAAAGTCATCATAAGAGTAAATAATAAACGTAGACTATAGCTCCAATAGTCCAACCCCTTATTTTTTATAATGAAGGCAAATGTGGGTGTCTTGTAGGTACACCTCCGCCTAACCGTTCGGGAATTACAGGGTTTACTTTGTACATTATGTATTACTAGCTGTTGCCGGCGACCTTCATCCGCATTAAATTATTATAAACTAGCGACCCGCCCCGGCTTCGCACAGGTGCAATATATACATATAAACCTTCCTCTTGAATCACTCTATCTATTAAAAAAAACCGCATCAAAATCCGTTGCGTAGTTTCAAAGATTTAAGCATAAAAAGGGACATAGGGACAGAGAAAGCGACTTTGTTTTATACTATGTAGTGAAATATCACATTACACTTTCCTATTTAAATTTTATTTACAATTTCAAGGGTTTTATTTTCTTTTTTTTTAATATAAAGCCTAGTAGTTACTCCTTATAAAATTCGCTATCTGTCAGTAAAAATCCCGTCAAAATCAGTAAAGCCGTTTCGGAGATTAGCCGGAACAAACAGACAGACAGACAATAATTTAAGTACCGTGTATACTTTTATACACATTCAGTAAAAAGCTTATAGTTGCGTGTGATCGAGTGTGTAGGTAGATGCGTAAATTAAAATAAAAGTCACTACGCCTGTACTCACGGTTCTATTTCACATAGTCCACACGCACAACACAATACAAAAGAAGGAGAACAGAGTCACGATAGTTACAGGAAACACAGAACACGTATATAGTTTTGCAGGCAGAAACCTAAAACCGGTGGCGGTTTGGTATCGTCACCGAAATCGTGCGCGCGCGTCGATATGATGTTCGTTTCCGCCTGGAGGTCACAGTAAGGCTGTCAACGCTCGCGCGCTGCGTCCCACCTCACTCGCCTTCCATACGTCACGATGACGTAGCTCGGCCGCGGTACGATTCCAATCCACGCTGTCCCGACGTCATCCGACATTATATTGTTGTGGACAATATAAGATGCCGATGATGATTGTGTATTTAGTGTTTATTTTAAATACATGTTAATAAATCTGTCTGTGTAAATGTGTTGTGACGTGTAATACATTATACAAATACATGAACTAGACATAAGGTGTATACCCTACAAGCTGTTATTTTGTAATCACAAACAAATAAAAAATCTGATGGTTGTTACTTGTTGCGTATCGATGAATGTATTTCAGTAATGGACCCTCTTCTCTTAATTTTCACATTTACATAACAAAAACAGTAATGGCGGCAGTCTCCTGCATTTTCTCTAGTTTACCAACAAAGTTAAAATTCTACCACTTATCGGACTTTTATCTCAAACGTAAAAGTCGAACCTCCAAAGTTTTGCGTCGCAGATTTCTCCTGGGGACAAGTTCTTAATGTCTGAGACCAAACTAATCTTCGAAACCTTATTATATTTTAAGTTAATTAAGGTCACCGCTAACTTATTATTAAGGTCCTATAAAATATTGCTTGTGCTTCATAAACATTAGGTTTCTGTAATGACTTTGATTAAAGATTACGAAAAAATTAAAACATTTTGAAAAAAAAAATACTTATATCTAAATCGAGGGCTTTTTAGAACAAAATAATGTAATTTTATCTCTTAATGGTGGTCCACATACAGAGGCCCACCTTCCATCTTGCGTCGCATGCTCTATTACCTGTACACTTGATGACTGCATCAGTAATTGGAGTTCGTAGCTGAACTCCAAGCTAAACATATTTTAAAAGAATACTTGTATCAGTTTCGCAGCTGTGAGCTATCCTAATTAGCAGATTTCTTTAGATCCCTGCTATTAACTTTTTGTACTAGCTAATCGAGCCATTTTTGTTAAGCTGTATATCTCGGCGAATACTTAATACTAACACAACTTAAACACTTTTTCCACTGTCCTGTTGTGAGTACAATAAGATGTTTGAAAATATATGTGACAACAGGTTTTATTTTAACTGTTTCACTTGATCCCAAGTAAAAAATTGCAAAATTATAGATTATATTAGTAAGTAGGTACAATCACACAACTAAGTGATTAATTTATCGATCAATAAGACCAGACACCCTATCCTATAAAAATATATGAGCCATAATTTGTTCTTGGTTCCTTGGCATATGACTACATTACATAATATCACGCCTGCAATCTCCGAAGGGTTAGGTAGAGGAGTACCTAATAGTACACTCACATTCCGCCAATTTCGTTTTTAAGTCCCATGTAATAAGGTGCGATCCTATTATCATCAACCGGGCACAAATCCAGACTCCGTGGCTGCTACTGAGAAATTCCTAATGGAAAAATCTAATAACACTTTGCCCGACCTAGGAGTAGAACCCAGGACCTCATGCTCAGCAGGGCGCGTAAGAGGTATCTACTATAGACCGACCACTTTAATGAGTCCTCAGCCTTGCCCCATCAAAGGCACAATAGCGTCCACAAAGTCTTAACAATATCCCACAGGTTATTTGCTTTAAAATTACCATAATCCACGTAAGTATTACGATAATAATTGAACCAATACGTGATCAACCCATCAGAATATTCCATTTAAATTGAAAGTTTCGCGAGGACTTATTGAAGTGGTCGGTCTATAGTACCAAACTACTTTCCTGTAGTAAGTAGACATGGTAGGATTATTAGGGGGGTGTAACTCTTGTAACACGGAAGAGAGGGATCTTGTTTATTAATCGGAATATATAACATTATATCTTGTACGCGCTGTGATACTATTGTTGTGGCAAGAAACATCTTCAGTTATGACTTTTTTTACTACCCAAAGGTAAGTTTCTGGTGAATTATCCGGCAGATACCAACTTTGTTTTCTTCTGAATTTATTTCACCAGCTATGGTAATATCCAGCATTATTTTTAGTATATGCGAAACCTGAATATAGTTTTTTTCAGAATAAGTAACTGAATCGATTCCAATATTTTTTAAACCATGTTATATTTTGTCCCAAAAATGTTTAAAAAAGTTAAAAGTTGGACACCGAGCGACTTGTGAGTACCACCTATCGCAATAATTTAGGTACCTACTGCCAAATTATTATTATCAATGAGCTCAAGACGACGCTGGAGGCGCGCGCTGCGTGGAGACCACGATTTTGTGCGGACAACTAGGTAACAGAACAAGCTTATAACTTGGTGATTTTTCATGATACTGTTTTGAAATTTTGTACATAGATTCTTTACATAAAAATACTAGACACGTATATCAGGTTTCGCATATACTAAAACTAATGTTGTAAATCTTACTTTGTGTGCCATGATCTTCTTTCGTTATCGTGTGGTAAGTGCCTAACCTGGTGTCTAAGTTTTTATGGCCGGTCATGGGTTTCTGACTTGGCTTTACATGCCGTCAAGAAAAATCTCTCAGGCATGCTGGTTTCCTCACGATGTTTTCCTTCACCGAAGCAATTGATTAACAATACGCACATGAATCCGAAAAATCAGAGGTGCGTGTCTTGGGTTCGAACTTGAGACATGATAATGTAGTACATATCTAACAGGCTTTATTATAAAGATATCATTTGAATGTATGGGTATATAGATACCCTAGATATAGTCTGCTAAGTTAGGTATATAACAACACAACTATAAGATAGTACTTCATTCAACTTAATAAATTTATTATTATTAGGCAAAGCGATCACAAAGCATCAAGAATCTAATAAATAAAATGCAGCCACATTTAACCTAACTATTTCAGCAATTTCATCGTCTAATTTATTTTAAGCAAGTGCAATCACTGATTTATTATAAGTACTATTAAAGTCTTCAAATAAAAATGTTATTTGAGAAGAACAAAATTTTAAAATAAAACAATCGAACATTTAAGTGCTCAAATATAAATTGTCAAAGAACCAATATAGTGTAAAAAAGCTTGAGTATTTTTTCTTTTATAACTGTATTGGTTCTCCTAAATTGATAGCAAAGACTAAAAACTCTAAAAAGATCCTCTTTGAAGTTTTATAGCAAAGCTGTACGCCATAAGATTTTTTTTTTATATATTAAATGGGCTTACTCTTAATATGTGTTGAAATCCTCGTTTTACTTTCACAGGCTCAATCTTTTGAAATAAGAACTTCGTTGACAGATAGATATTCAAAAACTGGACAAGTGCGTGTAGTACTGGCTGGTACTAGTTCCGCCTCGAGCTGTGCCCGGTTGCCTAATATATTGACGTTAGGTATATTCTACTTATAACATAACCAGGCACAAATCCAGACTCCGTGGGTGCTATTGAGAAATTCCATATGGAAATCTCTGGAACAGAATAGTACGTGAACCAAAACCTCATACTCAGCCGTCGAGCTTGCAACCACTTGACCAACGAGGCCAATTTAAAATGTAATATTTTCTAGTTCAACCTTCGTTGATACAATACATAATATTCTTTAATTCAAGCATTCCTTGAGTTTGATAGACGAGAATGAACTTCTCATTACTATTTTCATTGGTCCTGAAAGACATTACTTTTGATTATTATTATTTTTTTTCATTTGATATTTGGTTTGGCCAGTTTGTAAACTTATATACATGCTCCTATTTCTGTTTGCGGAATTTAAAGTAACCTAACACGAAGGGGATGGCGGGGTCTTAGTTCGCTCACTTTTCTCGCTCAGTCAAAAGTAATGTCTTGTTGCTTTTGATTAAAAGCATAATTCATGGAATCAATAGGTTTTACCGTAATGACATATTTATGCCCACCCTCTGTCCCCACTGCAGGGCAAAGCTCTCTGTAATTATAACTGATTTTATCACGTCTTATAACGAGGGTGATAAGGTTTCTCATATAATATAACAGCTATGAATGACGAGCTATATTTGTCAGAGGTACCAGTTTACGACCACTTCGCTCATATTGACCACAAATTCCTGTTATTGTTCATTTAAGGGCAAGACGATGTTCTATGTATCTGTTTTCACTTACTTTTAAAATTAGGCTTTTTGACAGAAACAGAGATATGGTGCATTGATTAATATTTCTGGTTCTATTTTGTATCAACTCCAAAGGTCTAGTTTATCAGAAAAAACATGTGGTGACAATTATGTTCAGCCCCACTTTTTTTTTCATCAAGCATACCATCAACAATAAACTAAGTACCAGTCTTTGCACAACGCCAAGATCTAAAAATCATTAATTTCACACAAGGGATTGAACACAGTGAACACAATCTGTTATATTATTTGCTTTTTCATATTAATAGTCCTGGGTTCGATTCCCGTGTCGGTTAAAGTGTTATTGGGTTATTTCATCAGGAATTTCTCAGTAGCAGCTATAGAGTCTGGATTTGTGCCTGGTTGATGGCAATAGGCTCGCCCCCTATTACAGGGGACTTCAAAGGTAACTGGTGAAATGTGGGTGCACCTACTATTAGGTACACCTCTGCCTAACTCGTCGGGGATTACAGGCGTGATGTAATGTTCATGTTACTATCCGAATTCCAACACGTATTTACGAAAAATGTTCCGTATACATCTTCCCAATATCACAAGGAACACCTCTTAAGTCGTTTTACGAGATATCGTAAAACACGTGGGTGTACTCTCCCCTTTATATAGAAACTAGCATTAAATGCCTTATGAAGCTAACAAATCAACAATTTATTACCTCAAAATCATGTTTCATTTGTAGCATTTAACGATTATTGTTGGGGTAAATAAATATTATAACCAGATGTATGAACGTGGACGAGGCAAACGCGAGTAAGTAAGGATCGTTCCAGGTGGCGTTCATAGTAACTGCCAACCCTCAAACTAATAAAATATCTGTATTGATGTTCTGCAACAGAAATCAGAAATAATTAGAAGTAGAGTTTGTAGCTGCTGAATAATGAATTATTAACATAACATAACAACACGCCTGTAATCCCAGAATGGTTAGGCAGAGGTGTACCTAATAGTACACCCACATTTTGCCAGTTATGTTTAAGTCCCATGTAATAGGGGGCGAGCCTTTTGCCATCAACCGGGCACGAATTCAGAATCCGTGGCTGCAACTGAGAAATTCCTGATGGAAAACCCCAATAGCACTATTAATTAGCATTATTAATTTAAATAACCTCGTCATAAGATGCAGTTGAATGTGAAGACTTTTACAAGATGGCGACGACGATAGAACAATAAATGAAAACACTGGTAATACTACTTCATAGAAATCTTTTTTAAACTATCAAATAATCCCAATTTTAAAAGAAATTAAAAAAAAATACAATCAAACTAAATAGCATAAAACTGTTAATGATATAGAACACCATTTATAATATTATTAATATTACCATTTATTTACCTTAGGTATAATTTGGACTGGAAATAAAATTTTAGGAACTCATTTGGCAAAGGCTTTTGAAGTACCGAGTTGGTGTTTACTGTGTACAACATTAGTTTTAGTATATGCGAAACCTGATACACGTGTCTAGTATTTTTATGTAAAGAATCTATGTACAAAATTTCAAAACTGTATCATGAAAAATCTGTTACCTGTTCTGTTACCTAGTTGTCCGCCCAAAAACGTTGTCACCACGCAGCGCGCGTCTCCAGCGTCGTCTTGAGCTCATTGATAATAAAAATTTGGCATTAATAACCTAAATTTGTGCGATAGGTACTCAAACTCGCTCGGTGTCCAACTTTTAACTTTTTTAAATATTTTTGGGAAAAAATATAACATGGTTTAAAAATGATTGGAATCGATTCAGTAACTATTCTGAACAAACTATATTCAGGTTTCGCATATAGTAAAAATAATGTTGTATACCGATGCGGGGGTCGTTTACCTTGAAAATGAAAAATAATGTCCTGTGACTGAACTACTGGATATACGGGATGTAAACGGACCCTTCACGAAGCTGTCAACCAAGCATTATGCACATCAAACTAAGTAACTTTACGCAAAAATTATTGCTGGGAAACAACTTTTTTTTGGGATGAAAAATCACGCTTTACAGTAGGACTCAAAGTAATGCTCTCAAAACTTTGTGCTGATGGATGTATTGAATAGAACGGTGGTCGTGGAGGTGTTTAAAGTAAAAATCTTACATTAAAAACATGATTTTTTTTAAAAAAAAAAGCTCAAAAAAAATATAGCAATGACGGGGAGAACAAGTGCCTTTCGGCCTCGTTAGGGGTCTTGTTACACCCTTTATCCGATTGAATGTCTGTATGCAGACTGGGAACGTATTGTCGTCGCTACGCCATACAACATTATTTTTAGTATATGCGAAAACTGAATATGAAACCTGAATCGATTCCAATCATTTTTAAACCACGTTATATTTTGTAAAAAAATATTTAAAAACAGTTACAAGTTGGACACCGAGCGACACTAAGTACCTATCGCAATAATTTAGGTACCTACTGCCAAATTATTATTGTCAATGAGCTCAAAAGTTTTTGTGTGGACAACCAAAGTGACAAAGGTTACAGAACAAGCTTATAAGTTTGTGATTTTCCATGATACAGTTTTGAAATTTTGTACATAGATTATTTACATAAAAATACTAGACACGTGTTTCAGGTTTCGCATATACTAAAACTAATGTTGTATATTTGGCTGTTTTCAAATCCTTCCTTTTATAAAGTCTCATAATATCATTTGAAGCTACGGTACGGTACTGAGCGGACTATCGCATAAAAACTATAATTATTTTTGGGTCTGATATGACAGAAAAATGTCAGAATTTCAATCTACAGGATTAACATAACGACGCAATATACATCATAATGCTGAGTCGTTAAAGTAGATTATTTGCATTTTGTGCATAAATAGCCCTGAACCAGTGACGATCGTATTTTAACTGTGACTGTTAGATCGTTTGTGAACAGTTGTTTTTTTTTATATTTATTTAAACATAGTCTTAATACAGGTTCGTTTGTTTTGTACCATCAAACCAATGATGGTTTGTATTGGTACTCACATTCGCTAAAACAACACTGCATAATCACTACTTCTTCTTAGCGTGTCTATAACTCAATCACTACTAAACAAATTTAAGTAAAAATGTGGGTACATGAAAAATATTTTGCACGTAACTAGCTGCAACCGCCAATGTCCTATTGAATAATAATACAGCTTAGAGCACCCATGATGTGATAGCTAAAAATGCTTCATCTTTACAAATTATAAAATTGAAGTGTCTGTTTGTAATTTTAAAATAACAGCTTGTTTGTGAATGAATATGAAAGTATATACGTTACTAATAACAAAACAAAAAAAAAATTAAAAAAAAATTTTTACTGTTCCAGCCAATCTCCGAAACAGCGGGGCCGATTTTGACAGAACTTTTACTGGCAGATGTTATAAGGGGTTAAGATGGTATCCGTGTAAGAAAAAGATCGATTCAAATGCGGAAGTAATATTTTTAAAATAATTTCACGCAGACAAAAGTCACAGGCAACAACTAGTACCAACTATAAAGAAAATATTACAAGACCGATCGCCCATCGTTTAGCCCCTGACCGGGAAAACTCTTCCAATCTTCCCTCGTCATTCGATCTTGCAATAAAAACATTGACATAGGTTTCTCTACTGGAACTTTTTGCTAAAGTACGCAAAACAGATAACAGGAAAAGTTAAGCCCCGTTGAGTAAGCGCACTTGTAGGCAAGGAATGTGGATCAAGGCAACTTTCCCAGGGATTACCAACTATCCGTGATGAATTACATCTAGATATGGCTGAACTTTGCGCAACTGAATGTCGGTAGGAATGTAAAATAGGAAGTGTTTTGAGGTAAAATGGATAAAAGTTTGAGTTTTGTGGATTTAAGGGTAGCAGAGTCTATTGTCTATGTGTGTTTTTTTTTATTTTTTCGAACGATTCAGGGCCTACAGTGGAAATTCCAACATACGGTACTAGTATTTAGGCATACATCTGAATGTGGTTTAGTGGGTAAAGAAGGCACATGTATGTAGGTATCCGTATACACTATGGTCCAAATAGTGCCGTCAAAAAAAAAACTAGATTCCTCACGCTCGGGGGGATAAATACAATCTTTATTTTTACACGGCGTAACGAAAATGAAGATTGTTTTTTTTAAAGTGGGTCCCAAACAATTTTCGAGTAACTATAACTTGAAAACTATTAAGAATCGCGGAACATATTATAGTATTTTCGGATACCTCTGGACGTGAGGAATCTATTTTTTTTATGACATCACTATTTGGACCACCCAGTATAGTTGGCGCATAATATAAAACACATAGTTTTTTTAGCAGACTTAAATTCAAGACAGAACTTAAATTCTGAAGTCTAGGCCTCTAATCCGGGACCTCAAACAAGCCAGACGTGCTTCAAATAAAAAAAAGATGCTTACAACGATAAGCATAAAATTTACGATCTGGGTTTGATGGATAGTGGTTTTACGATCCAGCTAGATATTTTGGAATTAGATGTACTCGTATCTCCAACTGGACTTTGTCTGTCATTTTTTTTTATTGCAATTATATTTTTCTTCGTGGAGCTTAATTAAAATAAGACGCAGTTTATTTGATAAAAAAAAGGTTTGTGTAAAATGTTAGGAATGCATTTACAGTTTTCATAACTTACAGTCAATATATTGTTGTGGGGTTCCAAGGAGCTTACATCGCTTTGTTTTTTTAAAAGGCTTATCTGACGTAAATTATTTAAATATATTATTTCATAAAAATTATGATGAATGGTTGAGGCGATGTAGACCCGCTGCAGTGCTTAAGTCAGTAAATACTGCCCTTTATGCGTTTTAAAACTGCATTATAAGGTTATTTACTTTGTATGAATATAATTAGTATTTAATTTGTTGGTTTAACGCTTCTTAAGTAAAATCAGACCATGCTACAAACATTGATCGGCCCAGGAGGGAATTAAAAAAAAAAAAATCGAACCTACATAGCTGTTTTATTTATACTGAATACCTACTGTAACTAAAAAAGAATAAACATATTTCTCTTTCAAGATTTTCTAGCATAAAAAAAACATAGCCAATAAGTATTTTCTTTTACTATTTTACAGTAAATAACTCCAAATGAACGATTCTGCCGTTTTCGATTGAAATTCTCTAGATTAACATTTCGGTAATTCTTTTATTTTACTGTTCAACTAACCGTAAAGCGTTCGGGCACACGAGTAGCGTTAAGCCAATCAGTGTACTTACCAGTCACACCAACAAAAACACAGTACTATTTAGTCCCTTTTAAGGCTCTTACACAAGCGATGGATTGGAATCCTCAACGAAAAAGGAAGCGTAGCCGTCTCCTACAAACCTGGTGTCGCACCGTGTTGGCAGAAGTGAGAAATGAAGCGCGAAGTTCAAGACCTTTCACGATGGAGGACTTCTGTGGATGCCCTCTGCCCCATCTAGGGGACATAGAATTTTATGAATAGAAGAGAAAAGGTTTGTACATACTAAGCCGGCGATGCAGATGGCGGGATGAGCTGGACTCTTTCACAAAGGATTGGCCTACAATCGCACTAGACCGCGAAATGTGGAAGGAGGGAAGGGAGGCCTTTGCCCTGCAGTGGGACAATATAGGCTTATAATAATAATAATAGCCGAAGGAACGCACGGTGGCAGGCCACTACATGGATATGATAATCACAGTTTTAAAATGACTCCGCAGCAAAATAATGATCAAGTACCGCGCACGCACCTCCATTATGCGGAATGATGTGTGTGATGTGCTCCTTTAGAATCACAGCGACAAAAACCTACCAGCTGTGATGTATGTAGGAGCCCTTACGAGCAACGTACTCGTATAAGGCTGACTACACATACATACTAGAGAGTTTTCAAAGTGCAGCTCCGCGCAATTTCACGGTTCATTGCATCTCAGTAACTAGTGGTGTGCAGAGCCTTTATACTGGGAGTAGTTTAATGGGAGCTTTGGTTTATACATGTCTGTGAATATTCTAGGAAATTGCTGCAATTATATTCGTGATTCAAGATCCATATAGGTAGTTGAATGAGGCTCCTAGCAGTGAAGCCATCTTGGAGAATATCTTGAGTAATTGAATTGTGCCCATTGTCTGTTAATACCAAACAGCCATTACCGATAATCATACCACGATCGCCTTGATAACATACTTTAGCTTATTACCACTTGAAAAACTTATGTGCAGTGAAATAAAATTCACAGCGAAAATATAAAAACTAAGCAATTAATTAAAAACTGAAAACAACAACAATTAATTAAAATACAACATTTACTCTGACGGAGGCCGCGCTTTTCATTTTAGCCTTATTTGAGAAAATGGCGAAAAATAAATGAAAGAAAACTACTTACCCAGTTTCAGTGTTGAAAAGAAAACTGTTTTTAATTGTCCTCCCCGGTCTGCGAAACTTGCTTCCTCAAAATATTTTTCATTAAAACTTTTAAAAAATTCAGAAATATCGTCAGAACTTGATAAGTTTTCTATTTACATTTGAGAATTTACTTTCAAGGTATTTTTATGAATAAACTGAAAATAAACATTGCGATGTATTTTGGACCAAGAACGGGGGGAAATATTTATGAGTGTTGGCGTCAGCACAGTCGTGCAAGATCCAAGAACTATTTGGCATCCATAATGGTCTTGGCAGTGGAGGTAGCCTGACCAACTTTTTAAGACAACGTTGTTGATTCACAACAAGACACAAACCAATAGGTTCTCATTGATGTTCTGGATAAAAACAAGCCTTAACACTAGTGTCCCGCGGTGATCATCAATAATATTGTAGGCCACATTAATACTGTGAAAAAGCTTGCATTACAAGAAGGCCTCCCACTAGGTGGGCCGATGACCTGGTGAAGGTTACGGGGATCCGCTGGATGTGAGACGAACGGGACCGGTCAATGTAGTGACACTTGGGGGAGGCCTATGTCCAGCAGTGGACGTCTTCATGATTTTAAATGATGATGATGATGACACAAAGATTGACTGCCCTGTTGGTCTTGTAGTCGTCAGTTCACCGTTAAGATTGGCCGCCGTGAACGAAATTCCGTCAAGAATAGGATAATAATTTTTATACTAGGTGAAGTTAACATTCACAATTGAATATAAGTAATGAAAAATAACATTCATGTAACATTATCCCAAATACGGATAAAAGGACCAATAATCTCCAATATCATGTAAAAACCTAGCTTACATTCCTGAAAGATTTTCCCAATAAAACGACTCATATTAAAGAGACCTGACTCAGAATATGAGAATCATTCACACTCCATTTAAATAAGTTTTTCAATAAGATGAATAACGATTCTTGATCCATGACTAACTATATTTTTTGTGAGCAGTTCGTACCAGATCATTTTGCTGAATAATTTATTATGGCAATTAGTTTGTGAAACTTTTTATTTTCTCAGCAATTCGTTTTTGCACTGTATAAATCTTGTGAATGATAATATTTTTAAATGCTTTCGGGATCGTAATAAGATTTTATCTTGCTTGTAGATAATATTGATAGATTTAACTTAAATTTTTTTAAACTTTTTTTTTATTTTTAGTATGGAAACTGTACTTTAGATAAGTGCTAAAATATTATTTTGTGCTATTTAGTACGCTTCAACATACTCGTAGTTTTAAGATGTTTTCTTGCCGATTTGTTCTTACTTGTAATATAAATAAAACAACAAATTCAGTAAATAAGAATCTTTCTTGTACATCATACAGAAAGTGCCACAAAAAATGACAGTTCAATAGTTTTTTTTAAGTTAAACAATGCAAGGATTGCTTATCGTCATACGGCCATTAGTGTCAGCGAATAGGGGCGACTGCTGCCGTATGTAGTCCATTAGAACAACGTTATCTACTCCTAGAACGGTTACCTCCCCTCGGTTTTCACTTATCATCTGTAAAGTTGAAATAACTATTAACATTTAGAAAAGACAATACAGATTATAAATAAATTACTTTCGGTATACCTACAAAAAATAAAGAAATAATCGCCTAATAAGTTTTTGACAAAGGCTTGACGTAAAAAAAAGACAGATGTGTTTTTATAAGCTGATTATTCTAAAACACGTAAGGTGGGATTTATACAGAAACGTTGTAAGGTGAAGGCGCGGCACAGGCGTAGCGCTGTCATGAAGCCGCTTCTAAACGTTTTCTTTAAAAATGTGCGTAGGCGACATGTCGTGAATTACACTCAAGCGGTGCGGCGCAGGCACGCAATTCTTTCGTTATTTCACGATAACGTTATAAATTTCACGCCTACGCTGCGCCTACGCCGCGCCTTTACCTTACGTCATTTCTGTATAATTCGCGCCTATAAATATTACACATAAGAACCGTTGCCTTCAATAGACAGGTTTGAAAATAGCTCTTTAACTAAAAAATGGAAACGCGAATTTGTATTGTTGTAATTTGGCACATTGATATACTATGACAGAGGATCATTTTTATCACAGTAGTACGTTTCCGTGGGATAACTTACGAAATAAAGACGCATGATGATTCCAAATTTACTCTGACACCAGCAAAAAATAAAATACCGACAAAAATATGTAACACGGAACATACACTTTGAAAAAGTAAAGGCCATTTTCTGGTTACAAAAGAATTTCATATGTTTAGGACTCACGGTGTAATTTCCCCCGCCATTGGCTATGAAGTCAGTTGTAACAACTCTATAAGTCTTTTCAAGTAACAATGGTTCGTATTTGGGTACGTCACATTCTATACAACGAATGGATACGTCAAGTACTCGGCTGCCTATAGGTCGGGCTCCATCGAAAACCGCTTTTAGTCCTGGAAGATTTAAAGTAGCTTATGACCGATTTCAGTAACACTAGGCGACACTTAAAGGAATGCGCAAATAAAAGCGCTGCTTGCTGAAATTCTAAAAGTGCGGAACGAAGTGGAACACCAACGCGAAAACGGTTACCACGTATTCAGTACACCATTTGTAGCCCCAGCATAGATTTTTTTCGGAAACGGCTGTTTCCTACAAAAGTGCAACAGCTACACGGTCAAAATGTATGGTATAGCAGATTTAAAAAAAATTACCGATGAAAGATTTCAATGTGGGGGGCGGGCTCCACATGATGTACTGAATATATGGTAACCGTTTTCGCGTCGGTGTCCCTTCCACCCTGTATTTAGGCATCCATCTAGATGGCGCTTAGTGTTAGTTAAAACGGGCATTAGAGATAACGAAACGTAGATTTCAAGAGGAAAATCTGGGGGCAAGGGATTGAAAGATTGATGGGCTAGTGACCTTCACAGGTATGTTTGTGGCTTTACAGTTATCCATTTGCAAAAGCTTCACATATAAAACACCGTTGTCAGAAAATAAATCATAGATGCGCGAAATTACAAGAAACTTAGGCTAGCTTTTCAACATTTACCTACAAAATTTTCTTCATAAAGCCCACTGAAATATTCCAATTTCACGGTAACTTCGATGTACATTATGGAGACAATATTATGCTAATGTTAACTTGTAGGTGAGCCTTGTAGGCTATTGATATTAGCTGAAATAAGGGACCTTATAGAATGGTGTCAGGGTTTAAAATTATTTGATTCATAATGGGAGTTTATAATCATTTTGCCTCTCACGTGTTGATCCGTGCTAAAGGAAGTTTCCGTTAACTTACTTGGTAGATAATTGCATTCAAATTTTGTTCCATTATTTTAATTTATTCAGTAAGTAGTGGCTATTCGCACATCGAGAAGTAAGCCCTAAGAAATGAGATGATTTGCTAGTTTATTTTTTGGTCTTAAGACCCATGAGACGAAAATTCTAGAAGCATTCATTTGTTCTTTACCAGCCGATAAAAACACATCTGCCCTTTGTTTTAATGTTACATTACTTACAAATAGTCTATCTATTTTGAACATTAAAAACTTCAAACATTCGAAACCGTCATAGAACACTAATCAAACATACTAGCTCTTGTCTGTAGCTTTGCTCACGTGGAGGTTGTAAATTAAAACAAGAAAATGTACTCATCTGCCAAGCCTTTTCCCAACTTTATTGGGGTCGGCTTCCAGTCCTACCATCCGGTAAGACTGGAAGCCAACCCCAAGCAGCTGAATACCAGAATTTTACATGGAGCGAATGCCTATCTGACCTCCACAACCCAGTGAGGACTAGGTAATACGGTACCCCTTGGTAAGACTGGTTGTCAGGCTTTCGGGCCACTGACTATCTGTAACGACTGTCAAAGATCTACAAATGACAGCCGGGACCAACGGCTTAACGTGCTTTCCGAGGCACGGAGGAAAGTTGGTATGTAATGATGGTCACCCATCATTACATACCAGGTTATTATTTAGCCACGAACTCCTCAACGAAACCACGAAAACGTACTACCACGATAAAACATATCCTATGTTCTAAACCATAATGGTCTGCCCGTGCAGCCTTTAAGTTCTGAAGACGTAAAATAAATACAGACTTAGCTACATTCGCATTTATAAATAGGGTTGTCACTCACACTAAAACCATCGCCGCCACCGCTGAGAAAGCTCTGCGACACCATCCTGTAGTATTTGTCAAGCTCGAGCGGCTCGTACCTAGGGACATCGCACTCGATACACCTGATGGTGACGTTGAGAACCCTCGAGTTTACCGGCTGTGAGCCGTCGAAAGTTGCGCGCAACCCTGCGATTGAGTGATATTTGAAATAAGATGACGATAAATTAGTGAGGAATCTCCTGAATACTGACTTTGAGAGCGAGTTTGTTTGACGGATTTGTTCTAAAGCATCTATCGTACAAGATTTTAATCAGATTTGTTCAATTTTCATTGGTCTTCCTAACCGATCTGTGTCAATAAGAGTGCTTTCCCTATTACAGTAGGATTTTGTAGAACTATTAAGTTTTCCATACATCTTCATAAAAAGCAATATATTATTTACACGAAATAATAAATCATCACTATAAACCAACATAGCCACAAGAGTTATTTGTTTAACGGACCATTACATAAAATCTGCTGAACCGATATAAAATTGTTTTATACAGCAGTTATTTGTAATTCTAATTGCGAAAATCAAAATTTTCAATTCAGTTCACTGTTTAGGGTTCGGTAAACAATAATGGACAGTATTTCAAGGGAATTCGTTTGTTTTAGTTCAAATTTTGCAGAACTCATTGTAAAGCCAACATTCAGTGCAAATATTATCTATTTGAGTCAGTTTTCAAATCAAAGTCGTTAGCCCATCGAATCATAAAATCCACGCCTCATCCTAATTTGAAAATAGTTTTCAAATAGAAGAAATTAATGACTTTATAACTTAAAAACTTACTGTAACATCAGAGTTAGGTACCGACGTCACAAAAGACACTGAATAAAATTTAGAAGATGCATTACAGTTTCAAAACTTTCATTCCAAGTTGATGTAAAATGCCTAAAGTTTTAAACTAGTTTTTTGTTCTAAGGCTTTCTATTTGAAGACGGCGTAATTTTCATGATAGACTGTGTCTTTGGTAATAAGTTAGAAAACTTAGTAAAAAAGTTACATTTCGATGATTACCTGAGACTTGTAACATCCTCGCCCCTGCGTAAGGGTCGTTGGCCACAGAAAACTCCAACATTTCCATAATATGTTCGCCTTTCAAGTCAAAAGCTTGAACGACGTTCTCGAAGGGGGTAGACAGTATCACCGACTCGAAAGTTATCACTGTAATATGAATTTTAAAATACATAAAGTTGGAAAGTTTTGAAACGAATCAGCCTCTGAAACGAATGTAATATATTATTTAGATGGTGAAAAGGGCACTTTAGTGGAAGTGAAGTTTTGGGAAATAGTGTTAGAATATTATTAGAATAGCCTGGAAGTCTTGCCAAGGGGTATCGTTTTACCAAGTAACCTGGTTGTAGGTCGGCACGGTTGGTGCAGTGGCTGAGCGATTGGCTGCTGTGCTGCGTGTCGCGGGTTCGATCACCTCACGGAACAAATATTTGCATGATTTACAGGTATTTGTTCCGGATCTGACTCTTTGTGTATGAGAGTTTAAATGTTTGTTAACGCACCCACGATACAGAGATACAGAGAATAGAAGGGGTCAGAGAAAGTCGCAGTAGTAGAGAATATTAAATAAATTCATTTTGTGAAAATTAACTATTTCTCTCGCCACTTCTGATCAGACCAATTCTTATCAGAGCGCAGCGATCATACACGAGTAATTTGAGCAGGTAACGATATTGGACTAACATAGGCAAATTATTACATTGCTACCAATTTATCGGTTCAGTGATCAAAATTGGAATAGACATAGATACTGAACAGTTAATTATACTAGTAGACCTATAGCAGTAATATCTCGATTGCCATAAATTACTGTTAAACACAGCAGCTATTATCTAAGAATGGCTATGGAAGTTGCAGACATGGAAAAGTCGACTGAAAACTCGAAGAAGTCAGCAGATAAGTGCATTGAAAAATGCAGACTATTTTCAGTATATTGCAATACAACATCTATGTCAGATCTTACCTCCGTGATCAATAGCTGTCCTGATTCCACCTTGATTGATGACGCAGAAGTGCGCGTAGTTCCAGTTGTTACCATCAGCTCTGCTCAGAGCCTGAAACAGTAGTGTTTTTTCATGACTCAAATTCATAACAACAACAACTTTCATTTATTTCCAGGCAACTTTGGCCCATAGATATAGATACAGACTATCATACATATGATAAAATACAAATTATATTAGTAAAAAGTACCTTAAAACTACGTTAGTAACGCTTCACTTGTGCACAACACTTCACCGTGCGTTCATGTACTTACCCGTGGAAGCGACGGCACACCACTCCCTGCGGCCAAAAGTCCTCTTCTAAGACGAGGTGCAGAAAACACGTTGGCATTCGCACCACTAACGCCTTAAAGTCATAGGAGTGAGCAAGTTGATGCGGGAAGTTAATGAAGGATGTACCGTTGACCGGTGGACGTCCTGGAGTGGAAACCGCGTACAGGTCATTGTAGCATTGGACTGTCTCCAGTTAAGTATGCAGACACTCTCTTAAAGAAGGCTGGGAAAGACTGGATGCGGCATTCCTAATTTAGTGGACGAGGATTTTAATAGGAAGTGGAGAAAAATGACTTACTGCATGCATAAACGCGTCACAAATAAAGTTGCCAAGATTGCACTCGGAGCAAGCGCAGTCTGCTGATAGTTGGACCATCGATGAGCCAACTTCTTCATTAGCTTTCTCCTCAATTTGAGGCAGATATTTGTTAATCTTCTCCAAAACATCTTCAGCTAGAAACAGAAATATTAAATTTAAGTAAATTTAATTATCTTATAGTTTATTTTTATCTGAAGATGAACAAAGTCTTGTGCAAGTATTTACTACAAAAATGACCTGACTCGATTTATCCACAATTTACCAAACTGTTGCTAAACACACAACTTACCTTGCTCGACTTCATTTCCAATGTAATGAGGGTTGCCGTCCCATCTTAGAAGGTGGCCACCAGCATCGAATCTAAGCTTGATCTCACCCAGATATTGCGTATGCGCAGCTGCTTGTACGATTAAGACCTGGAGATGGCGAAAACTTTAGTATCATGTAATATTGCAATGCAATGTACTCAATAATTGTGTTCTTCAAATGGGGTTGTATCAGTGGGGTAATAGTGTTCTTTAAATAAGGTACACGTGACATAACCTCATAAGATAAGACAACTGGCGAAATGGGTGAAACCATATTACACTTAGTATCTACATCAGTATAGCCAGCTCTGGCCAGCTATTTTTACAAATAGACTCGCCTTTTCTTACATGGGGCTTACGACCCATGTAAGAAAAGGCGAGTCTATAGCCATCAATTGGACACCAATCCTGAATCTAAATTGAAAAACCTAATATCACTTTACTCGATCTGGAAATGTAACCCAGAACCTCAAGCTCAGGAGTTTTTTTTTTTAATTTTTTTTTATTTTGTTAACCAACAATTGTTTGCACAGTACATCCATAAAACAATATTTACTGCTACATTTATAAGTGCAACAATTAATTATAGGTTAACACCACATGCACTATAAATATGGTTGTATATATTATTGAAACAATAATGCATTGCTAATGCTTAAAAAAAAAACAAATCTAAGTTCTTCAATAAATAAAATCACAGTACAACATACAATAGAAAAAATTAAAAACACAGATTGATAGATAAAATTAATGAATTAATTAAAATTCATTACACACAGCACATAATTAAAGTAATGAATCACAGTTAAAATACATTTAAATTGGAAGATAATACTAAATACTAACATTAACATCACATTCAGACATATAATTCTAATATTAACATACTACTTAAATACTAGAAAAATGCTTGACAATTATTTTCGTTTAATTATTACGTTTACGTTCTTCTAATTGAAATACACAAAACTTACTCTTCGATTAGCTTGTTCCACTACAACTGGATAGGGTCCCAACGGGGTGAAACCACTGTCTTCAGGGGCATCTCCATTGAACAACAGAGTGTGACTATGACCTCCAACTATGATGTCAATGTGAGGGCCGGCATGGAGGGCTATTTCTCTGTTAAAAATAGTTCAGCGGTTCAGTTCGATTTAATACCTTTTATATAATTTTGTAATTATAACGCATCCATATAGATCCATATGTTCCCACTGCTGGGACAAACGCATCTCTCTGTGAGAGGGAGGGATATAATCCATCACGCAGCCCCAGGGCAGGATATGACAGTCATGTGTTCTTTGGTTCTAAGTCATGCACGGTTTCCACATGACGTTTTCTTGCACCGTTTTGAGATCAGTGGTGTTTAAATAATGACTACACAGAGAACCACATGTGCCTTTAGCAACCTCTGAAAGAACATATTTTTGACTTATTGAGCACGAAATGTCTTACCTGTCGATATCTAGACCGCAGTGAGACAAAACAATAATAATATCGACGCCCTGAGCGTTTAGTTTCTCAGCTTCTTCTCTTACGGTCTCAACCTCATCTGTGAACTTCAGTTTACCTGTAGACGCCAAATTCTGGAAAATGCAAAGTGAAGAAGTAGAAGGTCATCGTTTTGTGCAAACGAGTAAGTTCCAAAGTAAGTTATAAAAGAAGAGGTAGCGACAAAAATAGAATGAAGATGGTTTTTTTAACGTTGCTCCACACTACTAATTTCTCCTGTATTGTGGGTGCGTTTACTAACATTTAGACTCACATACACAAACAGCCAGACGCAGAACAACTACCTGTAGGCTATACAAATATTTGTCCGGTACGGGAATCGAACTCTGCGCCAGCTTTGATGGTTGGTCATGGTCAAAAACTTCGATGATTGGTAATGTTTAGGAGATGAAAGAGAATGAAAGGCGTCTAAACACAGGTTTTTATTTACAAAACAGATGTGAGTAGTTCTCATAACCAGTGCGTGTGTGTGTGTATGCCTAAAATCCTAGACAGACGAGACGTGGACAAAATAGGATCTTAGGAAGGAACATTCTGCACAGTTTCGACTACCTCCATGAGAAAAATGCACGATCTTATGCATACGAGTATGTAAGAAAGTTGCTTAAAATTTAGAACTTACATCAGTAGTAGCTATTAAAACACCAATGATACCAATTCTTCTGCCCTTTCTTTCTACGATGATACTCTTTTCATAAAGTCCATGCATCGTCGGTTCTTCATCATCGATGATGTTCGCTGTGACCACTGGGGAGTCTAAATGTTCCAAATAAGGAACGACTCCTTCGATTCCGTTGTCAAACTCATGGTTTCCTAGTACCTGTAAAAAATAATGTGTTGTTTTTTTTTCAAAATCACGGGTTCGATTCCTGGCTAGGGAAATTGTATTGAATTTCAAGCTTCAGGTGTGCTGCTGGTGGTCTTGAATAGATAAATAAAACTGCTGCTTGGCAATCGAATAAGACTGTAATGATAGGGTACTGGTTACAAGAAGAACTGTTAGTGTGCGCGCGCGCGTTAGAGGTTCGGAGAGCGAGTGGCGCGGCGCTGTCCCACCGCTGCTGCATTCACGTTCACGCCCACTTGAAAAATTTATCCTCTATACTTTCATATGCATTCAGTAAAAAGCTTAGATTTTATTTATTTATATAGATTTCATTCACAGTAATATTTTCAAGATTCTAGAACACTGTTACAATCCAAAAACTTACGTGAGCATCATGAGGCAGTATATTCATAAACTCTTGGGTGACGTCCCATCGTAGAATATTATACCAAATAGTTCCTTGAAAGCTATCACCTGCATTCAGGAGAAGAGAGTCGGGTTCACTGACCAACCGCTCACGAACCAAGGTCGTGAGACGAGCGAAGCCCCCAATGCAAGGGTTGACCGATGGGTTACAGATGGTCCCCCAAGGGCTAGTTTCTACAAACCTGGAAACAGAGCAGAGTATTTATTAATTTATTAAAATAACTAAAGAAAAAATAAGAAGCCATATTGAATCAGATAATAAACCTCTCAGGAGAACTAACGACCAGTGGTCCATATTAACACTAGATCGAAGAATTTGGATGGAGAGAGGCCTTTGCTCAGCAGTGGGATGCCACAGGCTAACAGTATCAGTATCAGTATTGATGCCAGAACTTAAAGCAGATATTATTTATGTAAACATAGCATGTGTCAAAAAGGTGTGGCCATATTTAAAGGTGTGATTCATACCAACAGACTGAACAACTTTCTCGAAGAATCCAACAACGTTATTGCAAAAAAAATATTCAGCGGTCCTGTCCCATACATTTGAGGCGATTAGGTATTGCAGTTTTGTATGGAACAGCTGGTTATTTTTCGCGAATTTGATGTTGGTTCCACGGAAAAATTTACTCAGTTTGATGGTGGAGTGATAAAAAACATCATACCTGTAATCTCCGAAGGATTAGGCAGAGATACACATTAGTAAACTCATACTTTCTGATACATGTTTTATAGTTGCTAAAAGACTGAAGCAATTTCACAGTCTTAGCGTATACTGCCAATAAAACAATATCAGCTGTTATTGAATATGATACGAATCGATACGATTTTCTATACACGGGCAGTAGGCATGCTGGTTTGTTATCATAATGCTATGTTAAGACCCTATTTATTGGCTTAGATAAATTATTAATGCGATAGATTTTTAGATCAATCTCTGGGGGCTCGACTTGTTGTACTCCTTCTACGTCAGTCCGAGGTTGTGCTTTAACGACTTTATTCTGCTGTTTCTAGTTATTTAGAAGACACTACTGTATTATTTGATTTGTTATAATTATGTTTTATTTACTTATTTTATACGAATATTGGCCTGTGTATTTTTATAAAGACTTCAATCAATATAACTTCTAGGAATCCTGCCTTCATCATCGTTGTTATGAAGTTTAGCTTCACAGAATTATTGAGACACATAAAAAACTTAATTCAGTTCTATTTATAACCAGATTATTATTCTTATATTAAAGTAAAACAATTACAAATTACAGCCACCAACGCGATTACACAACTTCTTTGATTATATTTTTTCTCAACAAAATATAGCTACACGATTCAGTGTTTTAAAACCAACAAATTAATTTTAAAAAATACATAAAAATCACTTACCTCGCGTGAAAATCATTATAATGCAGTATATTCAAATCATATTCCGACGCAGACTGAGCATTGAACAGAATAAAATGAGAAAATAACAAAAGTAGCCGAAGCATTTTAGCTAAACACCAGTAGGACGCACTATTAAACAATATACATTATAATGTCTAAATTATTTTGACCGATCTACATGTATCATTTGAATTGATAAGATAAATACACGATAAGGACGATAAAGTACATATTAATAAGGAATCGTATTAAGATAATGAAATATTGGTAATTGTAAAATTGCTTGAAAGAAGAAAGAAAGAAAATATATTTATTTTCCGCGGGGACATGACGTGCATCACGCAAAATAACAAAATAAAATAAAAAACACAAATAAAACAATAAACTATAAATTCAACAGGACGGAACAAAAAAAGAAAAAAAAATAACAGCTTGCACGTCGTGACTGCGACAAGCAGGTTACCACTCAGCATGATGCTGATTGCAGGGGCATGATGTTGCGATGCAATATGTGAAATAATAAACAAGTAACTTGTAATAAAAAATGTAAATAAAACAAACTAAATTACAGAAATTCTTGTAATATCATATTACGCACTCGCGACGATCACGAGGGTTAATCAAACGCTGGAAACACATTTATTACCAAAATTGATTCAGGTATTTCGCCAGCAGTAGCTGGATATAACAACATAACCGGATAAGGAACACTCTTATAAGATCGATAACTTGAGTAACTGACGTGCTTTTAAAGATAGACCAACTTAAGTGAAGATGCACGGCCATATATTGCGTAGTACCTACCCAAGAAAAGTGAAACAAGTTTGTCACTGACTGGTATCCTAGAGATGGTAAGCGGAAAAGAGGAAGGCAAGAGAGGAGATGGGAGGATGAGCTAAAACTCAAAGCCGGTCCCAACAGGAGAAGGGTTGTAGAGGTAGGAAGCAGTGGAAGACGTTAGATGCCAGAGGGCACACTGAACTGAGAGATATTCTCTGAGCATCACCATAATTTAAACAACACACATGATAATGGTTCAGGATTAAAGGCTTATTAACTGATTAATCCCCTCCTATGCTCTCTCCACCGCCTGTCACATCCGTCTGTCCCAGACACCTTTTCAAGGTCTTCGGTTCATCTAACCAAATTATAATGAACACTTGAAACGGGATATTTACCATGTTTATTACTGGTGCAAGCACCATGATTACGGATAAACTTGGCGGTTGCAACAATGCTGTAGGAACTCGAATAAATAATAAACATGGTAAATATCCCGTTTTGAGTGTTATACATAGTGTTAGTGACCATGGCAGTTTTAATCTAATCTAATTTAAAATACATTTCTTGTTAAAACTGTTTATTATTATCTTAATTTTACAATAAATACAGAGTTTAGCTGCCTAAGAAATACTTAAGATAATCCTAGTCTTGGCAAGGGTTGCTTATCGTTATACGGCAACCAGTTTCGGCGAATACAGGTGACTGATGACGTATGTAGTCCATCAGCACTTCATAGTCCACTCCGAGTACTCTGACGTTCTTACGGTTTTCACTTATCATCTGAAATGTTTGGAAAATCGTTAATTCAGTGTACTATAAATTCTTTAAACTAAACGCTGAAACTTCTGAGTTTCAGCGTTTAGTTTGACTACCTCGACTGCTGAGTCGAGGTCACTATTTAAGGACTTAAAAAAAACTCTATAAGGCTGAGATTGCTACAAATGTTGGAAAAGATTTGCTCCATTCTCTGTCGATATTGTCATTTAAAAACTCATTTGCTGTCTATAACGTGTTTACAGCACTATTTCTAATGGTATCTATTTTGAAAATACCACTCCAAAGCTGTAGCTGATGCATAGGTCCCTCACAAACTGGACCAAGAGACCTTTTTTGCCGCCGCTGTCCCAGCCACCTCTTTACATTCGTCGGTACATCTAGGGATGCGTCCCCCGCTACACATTCCAAACTTAAAAAAAAAACGTAATATTAAAAAGGGTTGAAACACTCACAGTAAAACCATCACCACCATTGCCAATGAAACTCTGCGACACGACTTTGTAGTATTTGTCGAGCTCGAGCGGCTCATATCTGGGGACATCGCACTCGATGCATCTGATGGTGACGTTGAGAACCCTCGAGTTTACCGGCCGCGAACCATCGATAACTACGTGCAGCCCTGTAATGAAGCATTTGGAATAATTGATAAGTTTCAAATTGTTTATAAATCTAACAGCACAAACATTTTTGTTATGTGATACACAGGAAGAAAAAGTCGTGAGAAATTTTAAGTATGAATGTAGATGGCTAAAAGAAAAGGGAAAGACCAAAGAAACGATGGCTATATTACTTGAAAGATGATGGCTAGAAACAGGGTAACTACTGAAGTGCCGATTAATAGAGAAATAGGGTAGAAGATTGTGCTGCGCCTATACAAAATAAACTGGGATAAGGGCATAAAAACGATGATGATTTACAATCTAGTTACAGACCAATCCAAGACAGTCACTGTTATGGGCCCAGCCAGCAATTTTAGATTGTCTCAAATAATTTAGGGAGCAATATAAAACGTACAGTTCACGGTGTATGTGAAACGAAGCATGGTTTGTAAAATAACAAACAAGTTGTCACAAAATGAAACCTAACTAAATTTATGTTTGTGTGTCAGTTCAAGTTTACATCCATCCAAATCATTACCTGCAAATTGCAACATCCTTGCGCCTGGCCAGGGGTCGTTGGCCACAGAAAACTCCAACATTTCCATTATATGTTGGCCTTTCAAGTCGAAAGCTTCAACATTGTTCTCAAAAGGATTTGAAACCATCACTGACTCGTAAGTTATTACTGCAACAGGAATATTTAAATATTAGGATTCAATGAAGCAAAAGTCTTCAATACTTAATTTTAATGTCTTTACTGTTGCAGCTACATTACCTCCTCTATTGATAGATTGTCTAATGACACCTCGGTTGATGGCGCAGAAGTGAGCATAGTTCCAGCTGTTAGGGCCAGCGAAAGGTAGCGCCTAAAACAGTTAAAATCATGAATACCTCGCATTGATTCATCAGGCGAAATGTCGGGTGTACTACTAAGTACACCTCTGCATAACCGTTCCAACCGCATGCATTCGGATGTTATGGGAATTGGTCTTACAAAGAAAATAATATTAGGATAAGCCGCTTTCCTCACGGAGTTTTCCATTACCGTTTTTTTTAGATGTATCATCTAAAATACAATCGCTCTGTTCTTCCTAGAACCATCATAGGAGAAACGAAAAACAAACTTACTGCAAATATAAAAGCATCGCAAATAAAGTTGCCGAAATTACACTCTGAGCATGTGCAGTTTGCTGATAGTTCCACCAAAGATGTACCAATTTCTTCGTTAGCTCTCTCGAGGACCTCGGGAAGATATTCGTTAATCTTGTCCAAAACATCTGTCGCTGAAAGTGGAAATAACGATAACGTAAGCAAGGATTTGTAGCGCAGAAGCTATAGCAGAAATCAAAATACATTTATAACAGGTGCCTCTTAAATAGATCATATCACTCCATGTTAATGGCTGCTACACACGTTACGAAAATCATTACGATCGGACGGTACAGTTTAAACTGCATAGTTTTCGTAGTGCCCACACACGTTTCTAGAAAACTGTACAATTATTCAATCGTTGAGCTAAGGCTTCGACTGACGAAGCGTTAGCAGTTTGTTGGTTTATTATTCGCAATAAAAAAGCAAAAGGAAGAAAAAATCAAGAAAAAGAAAACACGTATTTGGTATAAAGAATGGCTAATGAAAATAAAAGCTCATTCCCATGTTAATTTATTGAAGGAACTAAAGGTATTTCCAAAAGATTGGCATAATTTTTACGAATGGATAGTGATACTTATTTACATCTGCTGTCCATGGTATCGCCAATAATTGAAAAGCAAGATAGAAAACTGAACGTCTGGCACACACGTTACGATTATCGACACAGTTTCTTCCGATTCCGATTTATCTATCCAAAATTTCATACTGCTCCGTTCAACTGTACAGTTTAATAAAATCGGACAAAATGTACAGTTTTTCTTATACACACATGTAGATTTATCGTTGCAGTTTGAACTGTACCGTAGAATCGTAACGATTTTTCGTAACGTGTGTAGCAGCCATTACGCAGACGTAGAAAATTTGGTCGAGGTAAGTACATTCAAACAGATCCTGACATACCTTGTTCAATTTCGTTTCCAATATAATGAGGGTTGCCCGCCCATCTCAAAAGTTGGCCAGCATCGTCAAATGTTAGCTTGATCTCGCCCAAATATTGGGTATGGGCTGCTGCTTGTACTATAAGAACCTGCAAAAGTCGAAAAACTTCATCTTATAAGTTGTCTTACAAATATTATATCATTTTTTTGATATAAGTTCAAATTGTTTTACTTTTCTGGTGGCTTGTTCCACTACTACTGGATAAGGTCCATATGGCGTGAAACCACTGTCCTCAGGAACATCTCCATTGAACAACAACGTGTGACTATGTCCTCCAACTATGATGTCAATGTGAGGACCAGCATGAAGGGCTATTTCTCTGTTAAAAAAGTGATTATCAGTGAATTAAGGACATTATAACTTAGCACAGTTCAACTGAGCATTTATAAATTTATCAAATTTAGTAAAGTACCTTAACATTGTCTGCTATTATTCCAAATAATAAAATCTGTGTTACGCGTCCGTACACTCCACGCGTCTCCACAAACTTTCTTTTACTTTTGTAGTCACAATTATCATTTAGATAAATTTTTCGATCCATTCATCTTTTCCGTTAGTCTACTTTATTTCTCATAGCTTATTTCTTACCACATTCATATTTTATTTTTATTTTTCGTCTTAACTAGAAAAGTAATTATAAATATCCAAGTTCTAATACACTTACTTGTCAATATCTAGGCCACAGTGTGACAAAACTATAATGATATCCACTCCTTGTGCGTTTAGTTTTTCGGCTTCTTCTCGTACGGTCTGAACTTCATCTGTGAACCTTAAATTACCCGTCGATGCCAAAATCTGAAAAATAAAAACATGTTGATTAAATAAATAAATCAACTATTTTATGCTAGGTTCTCTGTAGTATTTATGAACTCTATAAAAAATAAGAAGTCTTTAAAAACTTCGAGTTTCTTTCGATAGTACAATTTTACATTTAAACAAAGATTAAGAATATAGCGACATTAATATGGCTTAAAAGAAATTCGACTATCGTCACAGTCGACAAAGATATTATTATTTTGTGCTCAATTTTAACAGTGAAAGATGGATTGTAGACAATTTGTAACTTCAAAATAAAATTTATTTATGATTTTGTACTTACATTAGTAATGGCTATTAAGACACCAATTATACCAATTTTTCTGCCATTCTTTTCCACGACGATACTCTTTTTGTATAATCCTTGCATTGTTGGTTCTAAGTCATCATTAATATTCGCTGTGACTACTGGGGCCTTCAAATGTTCTAAGTAAGGTACCACTCCACCAATTCCGTTGTCAAACTCATGGTTTCCAAGGACCTGTAAAGACAATTAAAAGCTGCTACTGATGTTCTTTATTTTTGTGGAAGAGAAATAAACAAATTTTTATTTTTTTGTTTTGTTATTTGTTATCTCCCCTTCTATTCATTGTAGTTTTGAAGATATGACCTTTTTAGAAAACAAAAAATGGCTGTTAAGCGTCATCCAGTAAGACTGGAACTGAGAAAGGAAAGATGGAAAGGGCTAAGCACATAAACTATTTTGTACACTAAAAGTATTTACTTCCGCTAAGTACGCATCACGAAGTTTAAGACATTACTCTGAGGTAGATCTTGAAAAAAATTTAAAACACAAAAACTGACATGGGCATCATGAGGCAGCATGTTCATAAAATCCTGGGTGACGTTCCATCTTAGAATATTGTACCAAATAGTGCCTTGAAAGCTGTCGCCTGCATTTAGGAGAAGAGACTGGGGTTCACTCGTCAGGCGCTGTCGGACCAAGGTAGCGAGACGAGCGAAGCCTCCAATGCAAGGACTTTCCGATGGGTTGCAGGCTGTCCCCGACGGACTGGTCTCGACGAACCTGAAAAACACATAGCCATGTGTGATTTCGGTTCGCTTTTAAACAATATATTGATTAGGGGAAAAAAAATGGAGAAGACGAAAAATCGTGAGGACTTTTTAGCTATAATTGCCCAGGAATTCGTCCGCGTGGAGGTCGGAAAGTATGCAATGAGATCCCAAAGGCTCAATCGGTATAAATAGTATTCTGTCTTAACCCATGTATTGTGGGAAGGTGTACCTGTATACCCATCGATTTTTTTTAAATCAGACAGTCAGACAGATTCACTTTCTCATTTATAATAGTAACATAAGTTTTTATACTCCTGGAGGAGCTCGTAGCGAAATAATCCACGTTTGTAGGTTGGTCCGTGGATGAATGATCACCCATTACAAACCGAGTTTCCTCCGTTTCTCGGAAAGCATGTTAAGCTGCTGGTCTCGGTTGTCAATTGTAGATTTTCGACAGTCGTTACAGGATACAGGTAGTCAGTGGCCCAAAAGTCTGAAGTTTTACCAAGGGGTATCGTATTACCCAGTACTAACTGGGTTGTGGAGGTCAGATAGGCAGTCGCTACATGTAAAGTACAGGTTTCAGCTGCATCTGGTTAAGACTGGAAGTCGACTCCAATTTAGTTAGGAAAAAGGGTAGGCAGGTAATTACTCTAAATGTATGCAAGAATAATTATGATTTTTTATTATATTCTAGGTATTTTAACCCATCCTATTCTTAATTAGAGTATCATCCACAAAACTGTTACACTTATGAAAGAATCGGCAAAATATTTAAACTTCGGGAATTCGGAAATAATCCTACTTCAGCTGTCAAACGCACGCGTCGGATTTGTCGAGTTTTGCTGTCGAATATTCTGTTTTGTTGTTATCCTCTCAAATCTTTTCAAATATACTAAGTTTCCCCTAGCAACTACTTTAGGTTAGGTTAGTGTATCAGAGGTGGTGGGTTGGTGGTGATGGTGGTGGTGTGGTGGTGGTCGTTAGTGTGTGTGTGTTTTCTTTTTACTAACACAATTTGTATTTTGTCATATGTATGTTAGTCTGTAAGGTATATATCTATGAGCCAAAGTTGCCTGGATGTTGTTGTTGTTGTATTAGGTATGTGCAAACCACTTGACTTTATTATTGACTCATGTACCGAGATTTACGAGTATATAGCTCGTGTTTTGGTTTGGATATATTCCCTTCTTTGTCTTGCACTTGTGATTTGACAGATCGGTGACAGTGACAGGAATAACGCTTAGCAATAGTTAATAATAAATAATAAATTATACTAAGTATAGTTTAAAAAAAAAACTGAAAACTAAACTAATCGACAGTGGAAATATGAAATAACGCAAGGGACAACCCTAACGTTTTCAGGAGAACATTTTTTTTTTTTTTTGCAAAACTGATCATATTTTTTTAACTATAATCATAATCATAAATCATAATCAGCCTATAATGTTCCCACTGCTGGGACACAGGCCTCCTCTCTATGAGAGGGTTTTTTAACTATAAGTTTTCTATAAAAAGTATCTAAAGCAAAGTTTCTCAGATTTGTTCAGTCTTTAAAGCTTAAATAGCAAAAAATCAATAAAGCCGATAGTTTTCAAAATAGCATGTCCGTTACGTTAATAATTAAGAATACGGTTCACATACTTTAGCAAAATTTGACAAACAGCGTTGATGTAAGGGACAATATAGGAAATAAAAGTTGAGAGTTTTCAAAGTAAAGGTATTTTATTGGGGTACACTACATAAATACGAAAAACTTTATTCCGATAGTCACAAATCAGAACTTTAAAATACCGATTTTCATAATTCCGAATAGTTCAAAATTCCGAATATAACAACTCCGATTTATCATTTATTCTATTTTTAAAATTCCCCAATTAAATATTCCTAACGTTCATAATTACTATTCTCAAAATACCGAGTTTCATTAGATCGAATAACAAAAAGTCCGACTTAATGATAACACGAAATATCAAAAATACGAATTCCGATTATTAAAATACCGATTAATTAGAATTCCGAAATAAAAACGCCTTGTAAAACTGAATATCAAGACAAATAAATAAATAAAAGACATTTTTTGCTATGAACTTCTCTCAGGCGTTAAGTAGACAAGAGTTATATGGCAGCGGGCAATGTTTTTCCTTCTACCGACTTGTTTTGAGATAGTTCACTCTTATTGTGTACAATACACTGACACTGCGGTAGGACGAGAAGATACCACCCAACCTCCCGAACGCTGCCCAGCCGAATCGGATTCGACTATTGACCTCTATTGACCTCTTTCACGAAGTTAGACCTACCTAACTGGACCAACTAGACCGTTTGTCCCAGGTAGACAAAATCATCTACAACTTCGAGAGTACTGTCTCTGATCTTGATAGGAGTGGGTATTACATGGGTATTCAACATGACCCTGGTTTTATCCATGTTCATTTTAAGACCCACTCTTTCGGAAACACTACTGAGTTCATCGAGCATTGTACTGGTCCTTCATGGCCTCAGCTATGACCACTGAGGGAAAGAGCCTCACGTCCCAGCCGCCGCGGGAGACGCCCTGGGCGTCGGGGGTCACGTGGTGGCCCCCGGCCACCGTAGGCGCGGGCCTATGGACGGCGAGTTATGGGCTAGCTCGCCGTCCGGCCGTCTTATGACGACAGGCCGTGTCGACGGCGCGTTCGTGTTCCACGCGCGCCTCAAAGAGATGTCAACAACCACGTAGGGGTCCGCACGGGCCGATGCCTGCCAGGGCTGCGGGACTGTTCGAAAGAGATACCGCGGCCCTGGAACACAAAGGGCAAAGAAGGAACATGGATGGGTTTTAGTCAGTACAAATCTGACACTCCCTTCCGCTCCGCCCAGAGCGGGGGGCGTCATTTGATGATTTCCCATCACATTACACCTTGTTATAAAATGAACTCTGATGATATGAAAAAGACAAATACGGCAAAGCAGAGTTTGATACACACCTCGCATGGAAATCATTATAATGCAGTATATTTATCTCATATTCTGTAGCACTTCCAGCACTGAATAACACAAAGTAAAAAAATACCAATAATAATCTTAACATGTTAATTCACAAGGAACATCACTCTCTTCGTATGATTACAATAAATCTAAATTATACAATAAATCTACATTTACAGTATTTGTTTATCAGTAATTACAAGATAAGTGCAAATGACGATAATCATTGCGATCGAAAATATTTTAAATGCAGATGTGATTTAAAATCCTTGATAAAATATTGAAAAGTGACGTTATGTGGCAAATTCGCGTGCATGACCATCAGATTAATTAGGCACGCTTATTAAAATATATGTCGCAGATCGCTAATAATGGAATGTCAAGCGTTTGTCATAATTTTAATTTAATTTGATTTTTGGTATGGCAATGCTTGAGTGTGTTTAGTCGATTAAAGTTATCGTTTGTCATTTTGATGTTGAATAAAAAGGCGGTAGATTTGTGCAGTTGATTCATTCAAATTGAAATCGTGGACGAACGACTAACTTGGCTAACCTCACTACATTCCATTTTATTTAAATTCAATCCGATAATATTTCTTCAATCTTTTCTTATTTTTTTTTTTGTAAAGAGTTTTAAACAGTAAAGTTTAGTGTACCAAACAGTGCCTGTGTATTATTTCACGTCGAACTCCACGTTCCATCATGACCGACCAACAAGACAGCGAAGACATGCCGCATCTGTCGTCATATACATATTATAGTAAAGTAAATAACTCAAGATAAGATAAGATATTTATTTTGCAAATATGGGTACAAACACGGTGACATAAAAATATAAATAGGAACAGCCATATTTTACCAGAAGGCATGCAGAAGTACAAAATACAGTAGAGATGACATAATAATAAACACAAACAAAACAATGTCAATACTTACAAAGATTGATGTACTATTATTTAATTATTAAGAACTTCATTAGTTATAAATTTCTGTATTAAAATTATATAAAATTAATAATTAATTTCAAATAATTATATATATTTCTCCATTAAAAATTCCGTCACACTATAGTACGCTTTGTCTACTAAAAAATAACGAAGTTTTTTTTTAAAATAACTTTAAGTTTAATTCTTTGCAACTCCTCGGTATTTTATTATACACGAATACTTTTACATCGTTCTGGAGCCGAAACATAGTAACTCCAGTCGAGTAATAGTTACTATTAGCATTGTTATTGTTTTTTTAAGACATCAAATAAAGAAGTTAGAAATTTATCACTTTTATTCTGTCATTCGAGTTAAATCTTAGTAGCGGTTTCACTATTTCATTCATAAACGCAAGGTCGTGCGCTCGCGGTGGGTCAATGGACTTCGGACGAATAACCAGCTGAAAAGTACTTGCAAGTAGATATTTCATTTCAGGTACGATTAAGGTTGGTGTAAGTTCATTTACCTCCATCATCTCTCGTCTCCTCGTAAACGAGAGAAATTAATTGACAATTAAGTCTCGCATCACGAAATCACTAATACTCGTAGGTACTTATTCAACTACACAACGACGAGTACGCTTGGGAGTTGTTTTTAAGGCATTGAATCGAGTGTTGATCAATCGATCTAATAGGTACTTAATAAACATACCCAATTACCTACCTACCATATGATAAATAAAAAATAGTATTACAGCTTAAAACAATTTTCTTGCGGCAATGCTTGTGATAGCCAAACTGAAGTGGCAGTGGGCAGGGCACATTGCTTGCAGAACGGATGGCCGATGGGGCCGAAAAGTTCTGGAGTGGCGACCGCGAACCGGAAGACGCTGCGTTGGAAGGCCTCCCACTAGGTGGACCGATGACCTGGTGAAGGTTGCAGGGATCCGCTGGATGCGAGTCGCACGGGACCGGTCAATGTGGCGACACTTGGGGGAGGCCTATGTCCAGCAGTGGACGTCTTTCGGCTGAAATGATGTTGATGATGATGATGAATGCTTGTGACGGCTTCTACAAAGGCAGGCAATTCGAACAGAAAAAGACCTTATTTTTATAACGTTAAACGTGGAATTTGGTTGTGCATCCTTGTAAAGTCCAGTCGAACACGAGACAATAGGTTTCTCAGAATATTTTTTAGTAAACTGCGTATTTACCTAATTTGATAAAATTTCTAAATTTCACCGTTTAGAAATAAAGTCTGAATTCGCTTTTCGTGTTATTATTTGTATACCTATTTATATACCGCGTATGTATTTTTATTCATGTTGATAAAGAACTATCATAAAGAACGCGGCGCCGACCTATTGCTTGATTTAAATTGCGTTTATCTACTTATCAGTTCAATAACTCAAATTTTTCCGTCATACTTTCTACGGGCTTAGGAACGTCGCGTCAGTTATACATTTTACGTATCTAAATACTTACTTACTTGTAGACTTTTAATGTCAAGAAAAATAAACGCAGACGCAGGCGTATTTAAAAAAATTGAGCTGTTTACAAACATAATCAACGTATCGAGTCCATTTCGCTCGATACACAAACGGGCACGTTTAATAAGATTGTCTTTTAATTTAGCTAATGTGCCTCTGTCACTTTTCACAATATTAAACGCGTCCACAATCGCACTTCTTAACTCATCTCGAGTAGTATGTTCCTCGAAATAAACTAGTCTTTTTATCTCAGACCACAAATAAAAATCCAGTGGGGTTAAGTCAGGGCTCCTTGCGGGCCAAGCCACAGGGTCACCACGACCTATCCACTGCTCACCAAACTCACTGTTTAGATACGCACGTACTAAATTCGCATAATGAGCAGGGCATCCATCATGCTGATAGTACATCCTCTCGCAACTCCGGTATCATATTCTGCAGCATATCCAAATAAGAACCGCCAGTCTGGTGCCCTTCAATAAAAATAGGCCTATTATTTGGTCATTAATAATGCCTGCCCAAACATGCCATGATCGAGGAGGCGCTGGGAACTTGAGGGTCGGTGATTCCACGAGCGCGCAGTGAGTTCAGGTTTTCCGGCTGAGCATACAAGCGTCTAGCCTCTTCCAAGTTATGGTGCGCCATACCATAAAAATCCACCATTGCCCAATACTCCACATTGGAGTAGACATATTGCCGAATCATTTTTGACACGTGATTAGGTTACACGTGAGTGACCTAATACAGCGAAACGCGCGACTATACTAGGAAGAAAGGGCGCCGATCGCGTCGGCTAGACTGTGTAAGCGTGGGGTGGGGGCGTGGCTTACGGATCAAGCTGTCTGATCGATGAATGGATTTTTCAATGGGTACCGTTTGCATGTGTTGCCGATCGTCGATAAGTTACGTACACACACATATGCATTTACCGCAAGGACGCGTTACTTCGAGTTCTCATTATTTAACAAAAAAAACAATAAATTTAATTTTTCGTGATTTTTTTTATTGTTACTTTTTGAAAAAAATAGTCCCCATCGTTTCGAGTTCGATGATCGAGTTTATGGCTTTCGGTTCCAGAACGACCTAAAAATAATCGTGTATATGACTGGCGCCATGTAGCAGACACTTTTGCGCATTAAAGTCGTTCTCGCACTAGGGAGACATAACCTACTATTGTCACGCCTATTTCGTGGTAATACGTCAGCTATACTAAACACTGCCATTTCTAAAATATATATGCATGGTAAAGTTAATATTTTATTCTGTTTAAAATGAGGCACGCAGCTGTCTGTAGTTTACAGTTTTAAAAAGGACCGTATGTATCTTTTCTGTGTTTTGAATGCAGTTTCTCTTTCAGTGGAGTTGCCCCAAAAGATATCGTAAGTGGCATTCGACTAAACCATGGTATGCAGTCAGGAGTGCATCTAGATTTACAGTAGACGACAAAGTATGTAAAGCGTAAGCGGATGTGCTTAGTTTTTTGCAAAGTGACTCTATGTGTTGCTTCCAGCTAAGTTTCTTGTCTATTTCTAGCCTTAGAAATTTAGTACTTACTACATCGTAAACTCTATCATTATTATATTGTACATGCAGATTGATCCTATCTGGCATGCGTTGGTTAAAATGCATTATATCTTTGTCTTGCTTATATTTATTCTTAAGTTATTTTCGTCCAACCATTTTATAACCGATTTTAAAAAATATTAATGTCATTTTCGTATGTATCTACACTTTTGGAAGGTATTGTGACGGTACTATCATATGCAAATAGGGTCAATGGTTGTTCAATAGATTCCGGTAAGTCATTAACATATAATATAAATAGCAAAGGACCCAACACACTCACTTGTGGAACCCCGTAACTAACTATTCGCTTGTCTGATCTAAATATCTCGTCTTGTTTATTAGCTAAATTAATTCTATTAATTTCAGTTATTTGTCGTCTATTATGTAAATAAGACTGAAGCAGTTCTAGAACATTACCCCTTACTCTGACCATAAGCTTCGAGCTTCTTCGGAAGTGTAGGATGGTGGTCGTAATCAAACGCCTGCGTCATATCACAGAAAATGGCGCAGACGGGGTTTCTTTTATCTACATTATTAATGACATTCTGTATAAAATCAAAAATCGCCATATTTATTGCTCTACTGGGTCTAAATCCCTTTTGTTGTTCACACAAAATATTGCTTTTTTCTAAGTATTTGTATAGCTCTTTGTAAATAAACTTCTCAAAAACTTTTGAAATAATTGGAATCAGTGAGATTGGTCTATAATTTTCCATTAACTCTGTATTTTCCCTCTTAAACATGGTTTTTTAATGGATGATTTTAAAGCATCTGGATATATGCCAGCAGTTATACTAAGATTAAGTATGTAACTTAAATGTACACATATCTCATTAGCTATAAGAATCTTTGTAGAGAGGCCATCGTATCCTACGGTATTTGTCTTTTTCAGTGCCATTTTTATTTTATGTATATCATCTGGTACGCTTGGTGCCATGAACACTTTGCTACTTTGCCCGACCCGGGAATCGATCCCCACGCTTAGTAGTCGCGACCACTAGACCAACGAGGTAGTCTGACACATGCACGCCAAAATTTCCACGCGAACGAAGTCGCGGGCAACAGCTAGTCGAAAATGAAGTGTTTGTGAAAAAAATACTGAAGAAGAGATTTTTAATCTATTGACCGCATCTTGGCTTTTTATGAAAAATATTACTGATTTTGGCTAGATCATACGGTATAGGTTAGTTACTAAATACGTTTATTTGAGGTCAGTAAGTAAATGGGACTTATACATAACTGGTGAAATGTGGGTGTACTATAAGGTACATCATCATCATCATCATTTCAGCCGAAAGACGTCCACTGCTGGACATAGGCCTCCCCCAAGAAGGGGGGTTTTGCCATAATCGCCACGCTTGGCAGGCGGGTTGGCGATCGCAGTATGGTTGTTATAAAACTCAGAGAACGCTGCTGCCCATTCTCTGGTAAGTCCCTTAGTCGCCTCTTACGACACCCACGGGAAGATATGGGATGGTGCTATTCTTTACGTCCGGACACCATACAGAACAACTATAAGGTACACCTCTGCCTAACCCTTCAGGGATTACAGCCGTGACCTTATGTAATTGAAGTCAGTAAGCTTTTTTATGATCATTGCAAAAATAAATATACCAACATTTAGCCGGGTGCGGCAGTAGAAGTAGTCATCAGGAACTTAAAACAATAAGACGGGTTACGTACTTAGAAAAAAAACCTGCTTCTACAATTTTACCTACAGTGCAACGTTCAACCTTATCTCAACTCCACATTTGCACAAACATTTTTAATTTATTTCTTTAAGGTTCACTATACGGGCAACTTCGATTCTCAACTCTAGGCAAAGTCATTCCGAAGACTTATAGAAATTTGCTGCGACGACGCCAATATGGAGATATCGTTAAATAGGTCTTATAGACCGCCATACAGTAATGTCAAATCCAGCCTTTTTTTTTGTTCCGTGGTGGAAAATCCTCATGTATGTCCTCCTCTCTGGGGGGGGGGGGGGGCGGAGGGCTCTATCAGACTCTAACTGACTAAATACCAACCCAGTGTTCCCTTGCCACACTTGCACCGGGGATCATGGGAACTAGTGCGCCTTCCACGATCCCCGGCTAGTGCCGACACGCTTCTGCGGGTTTCCCCAAGTACCGCGGGGGGAGTAAGGTGAAACACGCCGCGACGTCCAAGAGGGGCGCGCGCGGAACTACCTAAGCTATCCGAGTCGGGGTGCCGCAAGTCCCGAGTGAGCGAAATGAGAGTCCATAAGCACATTCATTAGCAATACACCATAATGTAGTTGTGACAGCTACAATCCAACAGAAACCTTATTGTAACGATTTTAAACTATGATTTTGACAGTGATGCAAATTTAATGGTGAAATTACTGTGAAATGCTTTTTTGAAAAATTACCGGATCAAATAAAGCATTTTTAAGGCATCAAAATAGAGAGTTTCACTATCTCTAGTAAGTATTGCCGGGCAACTATACGAATAACCTAACATATTATTACGTAATTCCCGAAGGGATTAGCAACAGAGGTGTGCTTATGGTACACCCACATTTTCCCAGTTATGTTGAAGTCTCATGTAATGGGGGCAAGCCTATTGCCGTCAACTGGGCACAAATCCAGACTAGAAAAACAATAAAATATCCCATTAAAATAGATGGACAAATTTTAACACAGCGTTCAGTACGTCTAACCAAAGATATCCAAGCAAAAACAAACACTGACTAAAGTGATTTTATTTTGAAAATCATTGGATAACCAACATTTTTAGTGTATTTTTGTTAGCTGATTTTTTTGCTTGTTAGTATCTAATGCGTTTTTCTTATTTTTTACCATTGTCCTTATTTTGGTGGTCTGAATGATTGCTAAAAGTTTCTCCATCTATTTTAATAGGACCCTACATAGGTTTGAGTGCGTGGCATGCAAATTATTATTGCTTTTCGGCGGTGCTGAATCCTGCATCCAGGGGTGCAACTTTTTTGCAAAATTATAACTACATATTTTTCATTAAATTTAATAGAAAAGCAATTCAAAAACTCTATAACTCTTTGCCCGACGTTGGAAACCGAACCCAGGACTACATACTCAGCAGTCGTGCTGGCGACCTCTAGACCAACGAGGCAATGGCGGGCAATGTTTACCTAAAAAAGTTGCCCGTATGTAAGCTCAACAAAATAAACGTTTAAACCCATTCCTTGTAATTAGCCAGCGGTTTTATCCTAAAATAACGCATGAGTTGGTCTATATCAGCAATAAGCTGGGATTAGCCACTCGAACCGGTCCGTATCTTAACGTGGGCCACTTGGCAAACTGCCAGGTTTGGAGTTTTGAGGGTCTTTGCATTGGGAGATATGAAGCTTGCACTGGAGAGTTCAACTTTGCTGAATGAATAGGAATGTAAAGGTTAGGTGCACTTGGTTTTAACAGCTGATCTTTTCCGCGGCAATAAAAAAAAATACGTTTAATTCAAACTAATATAATGTTCATAATTTGTTAGTAACGTTATCTTAAAACTATGGGGTATTCCTCAAAGCGCAATAAACTAAGCGCAACTAAATTATTCCTCGAAGCGCAACCATTGATTGATTGAAAAAAAAAAATATCATACCCCTCTCTATTTTTCATCATGGTTGCGCTTTGTGGAATAAACATATAATATTCTTCGAGGAATAATTTAGTTGCGCTTAGTTGGTTGCGCTTTGAGGAATACCCCAAAAGTATGTTAGTCAGAAAAAAAAAATCAGACAACATGCAGCCTGATAAACCTTCCTACAATTGCAGATTCAGATCTCTCTGCAATCATCCTTAGGAATTTTGTTAGAGTAGTTTGAAAAATAGAGAGTGAAGTCTGTGCCTGTGCCTATGTCCAGCCCCCGTATCATGACCACCGTAGACAAGGATTTCATTGACGGAAGAATCGACAAAATGACAGATTTTGTCGACACAATGACAGATTTCTTTGCACTACCTGTCATTTGGTCGATTTTTCCGTCAAAGAAATCCTTGTCTACGGTGGTCATGCTACGGTGGCAGGAGTGAGTAAAGGTGGGCTCTTAAACATAAATACGAAAACGAAGAAGAGAAGAAGGAACGGTTTCATAAGAAATTGTACAGACGTCAACATATCAAGCTATTATCTGTCAAATTTCTTTAATAGATTTTTAACTTTATCAATAAAGCATTAGACTCAAGGTTGATTGGGAAAATTTTACAGTTTCGGGTAGCTTGATGTGCTGGCGTCTGTACATAGTTTTTTGCCAGGAAATACTGTAGGCAAAACTTGTCAACGCATAATGACATTCATAATACACGTCTGTTATCCTTGAAGATTTAAGCGGGGTAGTACCTTTAAGGACAACGAAATTTCGCCATCATCATTATCATTCTCTTGTCCGAGTTTATTTGGGGTCGGCGCAGCATGTCTTCTTCTTCCATACTTCTCTATTACTCGTCATCTCATCAGACACCTCCTTTCGTGCCATATCATTCTTCACACAGTCCATCCATTGTTTCTTTGGTCTTCCTCGACTCTTATGCTACTCCACAGTTATATTCAAAACTTTCCTCACGACATTTTCCTCATTCCTCCGCATTACATGCCCATGCCAGTCATGTTTAATTACTAAGAAATACGGGCGTGCCTATTGCCAGTAATCAGGCGCAAATTAAAAAACCGGGCTACTTCTGACAAATTCCTGATGGAAAAACTTGGGAATCGTATCCTAGACCTCACACTCCGCAGTATTGATGGCGACCACTATACCAAGACAGTCATGAATGACTAAGAAATAAATTGAATGCAATAGAAAATTGTAGTATAACGAAGAAATCACGCAAAACAAGCTCTAACAGCTGGTGATCCCACAAACTACTTACGTCTGTTCACAGTCAACCACAAAGTAAATAAGGTCGAAAATTCCGTACCCTGAGCAGTCACCGTCAAACATTTTGGCTCGCTCGTTAAACCACGTGAATAGCTAGTACGTGTCAATAGTAGTACATTGCAAACGCCGGCTTTTCGGTCACAAAATTTGCGGTTAAACAGAGCCTTAATGAAAGCCGCATAGCACTTTATTTATGTACTTAGTCTGTGAATGGGTGAAGGTGTAGTTGAAAATAAACCTTAAGAACTTATAGTGCAAACTCTGACGGTATTTTGAACGTTTTTGGACACTTTGCTGCATGCATGAAGAGAACTTGAAGACTTTCCTGTAGTGTTTATGGATAATTATTCTAGTTTATTTAATCTAGGACATAGAGTAGATAGTGATTATATTGTTTGGTGCTACGGAACACTTTGTGTAGGAGTCCGGCTCGCACTTGACCGTTTTTTTTTTTGCTGCAAGTGTCTCCTAATCACTGGTCCAATGATACTTGGCAACTGAATTGATGATCATAGTATTGAATAATAAGGCCCAATATGTTTACTTAAAAAAGTTTATCATTTTTTTTTCTTTTACGAGGGTAGTAAACTAGTTACCGCTAACCTGGTTTCAAAGGTGTTTAATATATAAACCAACATAAGACATGACATACATACATAACTCGCTCCATGTAAAATACTGGTATTCAGCTGCATCCGGTTAGACTGGAAGCCGACCCCAACATAGTTGGGTAAAGTCTAGGCAGATGATGATGATGGTAAGACATGACAAGATTTCACTCAAAAAAAGTGCTGTGTTTTTTTTATAAATCTATAAAAATACCGTAGGGGTGAAAAAAAGCAGTATGTAAGGCACGTAACAGTTAGTGTTTCAGTAGTGTCTACCCACCCCCCATGTGAAAAAGGCGTGATATAAAGGGTGTAACAAGACCTTTAACGAAGCCGAAAGGCACTTATTCTCCCCGGAACCTCTGAAAGATTACGAAGATATTGGGGTTCCAAGTTCCAACTTTCGCACATTTTTTTTTTCAAATACAATTTTTAATGCTATAACTTTAAATACCTCCACGATCCCATTACTAGTCAATGCATCAATTAGCACAATGTTACACTGAGTCCTACCGTACCGAACGTGATTATACACCTTAAAAAAAAAAATCTTAGCAATAATTTTTGCGTAGAGTTACTTAGTTTGATGTACAGAATGTTTGGTAGACGGCTTCGTGAAGGGTCTGTTTACACCCTGTATATAAGTACTCAACTCACTCCATAAAACACAGAACCACATAAAATTAAGCTTATCATTCAATTAATTACCAAAAATGTTATTATTACAGCAAACACATTCCCGTTTATTTTCTACTGAATAAGAAACGAGATCCTAAGCACACATGATTAAAATTTAAATGTTTGTACGGAACCTTTCTGGATTACTAGAGGGACAGCAGTAAGCTTATGTGAGTAATTTGGTTGATTATCATACTCATGGATGTACTGGAGCGCTAATCCGTTTGGAGATGTGGTGATCTTGGCAGTATTTTGTGGCGACTGAAGTTTCTAGATTGTGGTGCGTGGTTTACAAGCTGATGACCTGGCTTCGTTCGGGTATTGTCCACCGGGATCGTTCTGCCTTGGTTATAGTATAACATCACGTCTGTAATCCCTGAAGGGTTAGGCAGAGGTGTACCCATTAGTACACACACATTTCGCCAGTTATGTTTAAGTCCCATGTAATGGGGTTCGGGCGTATTGTCATCAACTACTACTGTCAACAGCTACTGAGAAATTCCTGATGAAAAAATCCAATAAAATTGCTCGAGTTGGGAATTGAACCCAGGACTTCATGTTCAGCAGTCGCGCTTGTGACCACTAGACCAACGAGCCAAGGTAAAAGTAATGTGTTAATCCAGGTTATATAAACTATCTGTGTTGCCTTTCATCCATTCAGTAGTTTTTGAGAGAAAAACTAATAAACATCTTTAAAATCTTTTTCATCATATGTTTTTAGATTAAATAGGCCTCAATATCGTATCGCGTTAACCGCAGGAAATTCTATTAAAAAAGGAGGAAGGGAATTTTAGAAAATTCATTCCATAAAAGAGGTTAAATAGAGGACGAAATTTTGTAAAAGAGTCCGTAATTTTTTGCAGATGGGAAACACCATCGATTACACGAGGCTTCCAATAAAAAATTACAAAATAATTGAACACCACTGTACTCAAAACAGAGACTTAGCGTTGCCATACAAAGTGGCAACGCCGCCTGTCTCTTGGGGACATTACCAGTTGACAGCGTTGAGGAGAAGTTTTTTGACGCTATTTATCAGTTTATTGTTAAGTTAGTTACTTTAGGTTATTTTAATTAAAACATGTCTATAATGTTGTTACAATAAAGTAAAAATAAAATAAAAAATCTTTATTAACAGCAGCGCCTTTTATTCATTACACTCAACACTACTCAGCTAACATGTTGTGCGAGTCGTATGTTGAGTGTAATAATTACAATTATTATGGACCATGTATGTACCAACGGACATAGGTAACCTTAAGCCCAGTGTTAGTACATATCAATTAGGGTTTAATACTAACACGGTCATGTGTTGTTCCATTCGACAGGTAACTTAATCTCATCCCGGATGAAATGTGGGTCGAGTGGGACGAATTGAAAGGTAGGTTGGGTCGAATAATTTACGTTTATTATGTACGAGGGTAGACAGAGATTTAAATGACAAGGATCGTCTGCAAATATGGAGTTTGTGTCTCGGTATCGTTATTGAAATATTATAATTTTGAAATGTAAATCTATAGTTATTTAGGTACAATTGAAGCTTACTTTACATTACTTATTTATGCATAAAGTAGTTAATTTAGTAAATATACGTTTATAGTTTGTATATACAACATTATTTTTAGTATATGCGAAACCTGAATATAGTTTGTTCAGAATAAGTAACTGAATCGATTCCAATAATTTTTAAACCATGTTATATTTTTTCCCAAAAATATTAAAAAAAGTTAAAAGTTGGATACCGAGCGACTTTGAGTACCTATCGCAATAATTTAGGTACCTACTGCCAAACTATTATTATCCATGAGCTCAAGACGACGCTGGAGGCGCGTGCTGCGTGGTGACTACATTTTTGTGCGGACAACTAGGTAACAGAACAAGCTTATAACTTTGTGATTTTTCATAATACAGTTTTGAAATTTTATACATAGATTCTTTACTTAAAAATACTAGACACGTGTATCAAAAACTAATGTTGTATATGTTCAGAAAACAGAAAATATTCAGGGATTCTGCAAATTATTCGGAATCAATATTAAATTGATTACTAAGTACAAAACTAAACGTTTCAAAGAATATTAGCCGGGACCGAAAAAGGTGACAAGAAGCCCCTAATGCCCACTTTAAGGGCTGCTTGGAGAGGGAGAGGCGGGGAGACCTCGACAAAAAAATGCAAATAACACAATAGTGAAGACTTACCTATTGATCATTATAATCTGGATCTAATCAAAGTTCGAGTGAATCGGTTTTTTTTAAGCAAGCGTGCTCCACCCTAGGCCGCATCATCCCTTCACATCAAGCGAGTTGAGGCCAAACGTAAGCCTAAAGGACATGGCAACACAAGAAAGACTTCAAAGACTTAACTTCGCAGCATGTTGTGTCTGTACTATTAACCAACTAAATGTTTTCAAAAGAACGGACAAAGTTTAATTCGCGCGTAGTTTCAAAGACAGATGGTCGTGCAAGGCGATTTCCGAAATAAAAGGACAGTTCCAATCTGTGACGGCAACTTTTTCAATCGAATGTTTTAGTCGCCTTCGTAAGTTCGTACTTTCCGTTGCTACGACTTACTAAAGAGATTATTTTCGAGGCAAGTCTTACAGAGGTAACACCTTTTTAGAAGAAAAAACCCAAGTGCGAGTCGTACTAAAACGCACACAGGCTTCTGTAGCATCAAAAAATTTCATAAAAATATTTTAAAGGCTCTTTCATAATATTGTGTTGAACATTGAACAGCAGAACATTTTTTTTTTTTTCATATTGTTTTAATGAAAAACAAAGTTACTACTGCAGTTTGATGAAAAAGTCCCATATCACAAAAACTTAACATCAAATTTTATTCAAACCAATTTTCGTTGAAAGTTTTATTTACGTTCAACAATCATACATATTTAGAATTTTCCTCCCCAGTTAGTTTCATGTATTAGGTAGGTAGATATATTACAGAATACATATACCTACCAAGTTTCAACTGTGTAGTCCTTTTTTTTTTTTTTTTTTTTTTTAGGATGGGAAATCATCAAATGACCCCCCCCGCTCTGGGCGGAGCGGAAGGGAGTGTCAGACTTGTACTGACTAAAACCCATCCATGTTCCTTCTTTGCCCTTTGTGTTCCAGGGCCGCGGTATCTCTTTCGAACAGTCCCGCAGCCCTGGCAGGCATCGGCCCGTGCGGACCCCTGCGTGGTTGCTGACATCTCTTTGAGGCGCGCGTGGAACACGAACGCGCCGTCGACACGGCCTGTCGTCATAAGACGGCCGGACGGCGAGCTAGCCCATAACTCGCCGTCCACAGGCCCGCGCCTACGGTGGCCGGGGGCCACCACGTGACCCCCGACGCCCAGGGCGTCTCCCGCGGCGGCTGGGACGTGAGGCTCTTTCCCTCTCACGTTCCGCCACCTCCTTCACTAGCATGACTGCTTCGCAGAAGGAGGTGACGGCTTCCCATTCCCTCTCGCTCCGGACCATGGCTTGAACCAGGGCCGGGCGCGAGAGGTCGCCGCCGCCAATCGCCTCTACGAGGACACGGCGCTGCTCCGCCCAAGCAGGGCAGGCCTCCACAGTGTGCTGCACCGTGTCCTCCGGACGATCCTCACAATGGAAACACCCGGGCGTTTCCTCCCGCCCGATTCGGTGCAGGAACCTCCCGAAACAACCGTGTCCGGTGAGGACCTGCGTCAGGCGGAAGGTGAGGGCGCCGTGGCGCCTCTCCAGCCACTCCTCAAAGAGGGGACTTATCGCCACGATGGTGGCGTGCCCTGCACGGGGTTGCGACAGTCGCTCTCTCCATGTCACCATGAGATCGCGCCGGAGGTCTGTCCGCTGAGCGGCGATTTGCCGCGGCAGCGGAGTTTCCCCCCGACGTAGTGCCTCCGCGCGCCATTCGTGAAGGCGCGCGAGGACTATCGCCTCCAGATCCCATGGCGGCAATCCGGCAAGGAGGCTAGCCGCCTCACCGGAGATCGTGCGGTACCCCCGGACTAGCCTTAGGGCTATCCCCTTTTGGGGCGCGTTCAGGTAGCGGGCGGCTTGCCGCCTCAGAGAACGCGCCCACACCGGGGCCCCGTAAAGGGCCATGGACCGCACGACCCCCGCGTAGAGCCTCCGGCAGGAGGCGTTTGGACCCCCCAGGTTGGGCAGGAGCCGCTTGAAGGCAGCCCCGGTCCGTTCCAGTTTGGGGGCCAAACGTCGGAAATGCTCCACGAAGTTCCACCGGCTGTCGAGGACGAGTCCCAGGTACTTCAGCGTCGACCCGACGCCGATGGAAACCCCTCCCGCCGTCAGTAGGGATCCCGACGGTGGCGCATTCCGAGGCCCATGAAAACACATGGCCTCGGACTTGTGCAATGCCACCTCGAGACCCAATTGCCGGATCCTCTCCACGACTATCGCAACCCCGCGTGTCATGTTTTCGGCCGCCGCCTCGTGCGACCCCCCCTTGTGCCAGTACCAGCGTGTCGTCAGCGTAGCAGACTACGCTGACGCCGCTAGGGAGGTCGGCGCGCAGCACCCAGTCGTAACCGATGTTCCACAAGGCCGGCCCCAGAACCGATCCCTGTGGAACACCGCACGACATCTCTCGCCGGTTCCATTCTCCGCTCTGACCGGGGTAGATGACGGCCCTATCCGTCAGGTAGTCCCCGACCACACGACGAAGGTAGGTCGGCACCCGGTGATACCGGAGTGCCTCCCCAATGCAGCTCCAGGGCATGGAGTTGAAGGCGTTGGCGATGTCAAGAGACACCGCCAATACGACCCCGCCCCGGGAAACCGCATCCCCCGTCGTGAGGGCTCTCACGCGCATGATGGCGTCCACCGTCGAGCGCCCCTTGCGGAAACCAAACTGGTGTTCCGCAAGATCCGGCCCCATCCCCGCGAGGTGCCCGGCGAGGCGGTTAGCAATAACTCTTTCAAAGAGCTTGCCCACCTCGTCGAGCAACACGATGGGCCGGTATGCGGACGGAGAGTCCGCAGGGCGCCCTGGCTTCCGGATGAGGACCAGCTTCCCCGTCTTCCAACGAAGCGGGAACTGGCCTCTCTCCAAGCATGCGCTTAGGAGCCCTTCCAGTCGGGGCCCGAGAGCCTCACAGGCCAGGACCCAGGCTTTGCCAGGCAAGCCATCGGGTCCCGGGGCGGTATTTCTGGCCTTCAGCCTGCGTACCGCCACTCTCAGGTCTACCCCAGTCACCTCCGGAACGTCGTCATCGGTGTGGTCCGCTTCCGGCACCGCAAGCGGTGGCGGAGCCATAGGCGGGGGAGGATGCCTCCCTCGCGAAGGGAACAGAGCGCTCACCACGTCCTCCACGAGCTCAGGCCGGAGACTCTGCGTCAGCGGGGGGGCCCGGGTGCGGAGTTTGTCCCGCACCATCTTGTAAGGGCGCCCCCACGGATCTCCGTTCAGAGACTCCAGCATCTCCTCGCGGGCCAGGTTCTTGGCCCGCCGGACAGCCTCTCGGAGGGCGGTCTTCGCCGCTCTGTACCCCTCGTAAAGCTCCGCCTCAATGGCTGCCGCATCCGGAGGGCGGATGCGGAGCCTGCGATGCCTGGTGTACCGGTGCCGCGCGGCAACGCACGCCTCACGCAGAGACGTCAGCTCTCGCGACCACCAGTACACCTGACGTCGGGCGCTTCCTGGCCGAACTCGGGGCATTGCCACGTCGCAAATCTCGGACATGGCCTCCTGGAACCAACCCGCCTCGTTGTTGATGTCGGCAGGCCTGGCTGGTGATGACACCCAGGCCTGCACGATCGAGGCTTCCAGGAGGAGCTCCCGGTCCAGCTGCTTCAGCGCCCATCGCGGACCACTCGGGGCCTGTAGGACCGGCGCGCTTGAGGTCTGGGTGGAGACGTCGAACCGGATGTACCGGTGGTCGGAATAGGTCTCCACCCCCTCCATGACGCGCCAGTCAACGACACGCGGCGACAGAGCGGGGCTAGCGAACGATATGTCCACCACCGACTCGCCCCGCATCCGCACGCACGTGGGGACAGAACCCCGATTTAGGACGACCAGGCCTGTCTCTAGAGCCCAGTCCTCCACCATTCTACCCCGCACATCCGTGTAACGAGAACCCCAAGCCAAGTTCTTGGCATTGAAGTCCCCGAGCACAAGTACGGGGAGAGAATGGCTCCCGATGACGGCACTCAACTCCCTGAGGGAGTTGAGGAACTCGGCGAGAGTTCGGTTCGGGGAGAAGTAGACTCCCACTACAACTATCTCCCCGAAACGTGCTGCTACGCACCCCTGACCCTTCCTGACACTCTCAAGGGTCGGGGTACCGGCGACGGCCGACGCAATTATGGTCACTGAGCCGCTAAGGTCCTCCACCCAGTCATCCCTGGGCGGGACAAAGTACGGCTCAGCGACCACGGCGATGTTAATCGACCACTGCGCCATGCTCTGGATCAACAGATCCTGAGCGCAGGCGCAGTGGTTGATGTTCGCCTGGAGAAGGCGTAATGGGGCCGTTACTGGCACTCCATTTCAGCCCCCTCCCGGGCCTCCTGCGAGGGCCCCGCTGCAGTAGTTGCAGCAGTGGCGGCAGCGGCGGCGACAGTGGCGGCGGCTGCGGCGGTGGCGACGACGGTGGGGGTTTTGGAGGTGGTTACGGAGGGCCTTCCGTTGCCCCTGGCCTTGGTGGGTGTACCGCAGGCCTTGCTCCCTGCCCGGTGATCGGCCGGCTTGCCAGTTGCCGCACATGCGGCGCAGTGCGGCGCGGCGGAGCAAGCCGCGGCCATGTGACCGGGCTGGCCGCAGCGGAAGCATAGGCCACTGCGGTCCACCTCCGAGGTGCACCGAACCGACACGTGGTTCCCCACATGGCAGCGGAAGCACCTCAGAGGTCTGGGTTCGAGCAGCTTAACCTGCGCCGAAACCCAGCCCACCAAGAGCCTTCGGCCCTCCAAAATGGCTTTCGCCGCCGTTACAGGGCAGCTTACCGTTACGGTTCGCATGCCCGACAGGTCCGGACGTAAGGTGCCTGCCTTGACCTGCTCAGCAGGGCACCCACCGGTCCTGGTGACGGCGGCCACCACCTCCTCCTCGGTCACCGAGTCGTCCAGACCCAGGATGCGCAGGTCTGCGCATTTGACGGGCCTGGACACTCGGGCCTCGTCCGCATTTAGGGACGCTCTAAGCTTTTCAGCTAGAGCGTCCGCGGACGAGCCACGGGTTTCGCCGGGGATCTCCAGCACTCGAGCCCCTGTCGCGGTGACTCTGAGGCGGAGGCCCCCGGTGATCCCGAGCTCCCCCAGATCCACCGTCGCCCTCGCCTTAGCGAGCACGTCGCGGTATCTCACGCCCCTTTTTTCCGCGTCCGGCTGTAGTGTAATCACTACAGCTGCGGTCTTCGGGGCGCTGAGCCTAGCCGCGACGCTTCGCTCCTTTTGTCGGCGCTTCCGCTCCAGCTTCCGGGCTTTTTTGGCCGCCTTCCGCTCCCTTGTCCTTTCTCCAGCCACCTGCCATCCGCTCTCGGCCGCGGAAGGCTTAGGGGGCGGGGGGGGCGGTGGTGGCGGCTGTCTCGCGGGTGGCGCTGGCACAGTCGCCACCTTGCCCTTCTTTTGCGCCGCCGCCTTGCCCTGCCTCAGGGCCGCCGCCTTCTTGGCCGGAGCCGGTTTCGCCGGAGCCGGCCCTTCGGGGGCCGACGCAACCCTGCCGGAGGGCCGGCCAGCCGGCCCCGGTGCGGAGGCCGCAGCAGCCGCATATGTGGCCGCCCTCGGTCCCGGGGGCGCCCTGTTTGCTGCCAGGGGGGGGCGCAGTACAATGCCCTCCAGGACGGAGAACCGCGCCTGGAAGGCAGCCAGCTCCTGCCGAACCAGGTTCAAGACCTGGTTCTCAACCGGCACGGGCTGGCTTAGTTGCTGCTGGCCCCCATTTTGGGGCGCGGACTCGCGCAGACCGGCCAAGTCTGCTCGGAGCTTGCGGTTCTCCTGTTGGAGAAGCTCTGTGGCGGCCGTCAGGCGAGCGACCTCCGCCCGCAGTTTGGCCACTTCGTCTGACGGGGGCCTCTGGGGATATCTGGCCTCCGCTGACGCCACGATGGAGGCGATTGCTGCGGGCATGGCTTTATGCCTGGTGGAGGGCTTCTGTTTGTATGAGACAGCCCTCAGCGCCGCCTCCACTTCCTTCGCGAAACCGGCCTTACGCTCCGCATCGGAGCCGCCGTCTGCGCCAGCCTCGTCGCCAGAGGAGCCCGAACGGGCCACCCCGCGACCGGCCACCCCCGGGTGGCGCCCCTCCTCGGCAAGCCGCGCCGACCTCTCGGTGGCAGAGAGGCCTCGCCCCTTGCCACGGATCCCTCCACGCTTGCTAGTGGGGATCTTGCGAGCCGAGGCCAGCTCTTCCTCTGAAGACGACCCTCGGTCGCCCTCTGGCCAGGACCGCTTGCGGAAGAACTTTCCGTTCACCGCAGCAGCCCCGGGCCTCCCGCGCCGGGAGCTCTCTGAGCCTCCCGCGCTCATATCGCCGGATGCGGCGCCAGACTCCGACCCCGCATCCCTCTCCTTCCTTCCTTCGCCGTTACCGGCCGCGTTTCGGGTTATATTTTTTTCCATATAGTTCCCACGAGTATGGGGGAAATAAAAAGTCCATCTGGGCAGTGCCCCCTGTACCCAGATAAGCCATAGCCAGGCTCGGCAGTGGTTCGCACTAGCAACTGATTTTCCAAAGGAACCCGTCAGCCATACATCTCCTCGCGGTGCGCCGCCGCTTGAGATTCGGGGTAACTTTTTATAGAGGTTTTCTACCTCGCGGTCCGGGCGGTTAAGCCAAGACCCTCGGTCCCAATCGAAGCCGCGAGACGTGATCCACGACACTTCGACGGTGAGATTACGATATCGACGGGGACAGCGAATGACTGCGTCCTTCACTGCCTGCTCGGAGGCAGGGTAAGTGCACACCGAGCCCGCCCTTGCTCCTCCGCTGTGCCCTCTGCTTTTCAGAGGGTCACGCGGAGCAACGCCCCCTTGGTCCATAAAGGACCCCTCCCATGTCAGAATATTAGCCATGGACAGTAACATTCCCCGGGGAATAAGAATCTCTTCCCATTCCTCGGGGAAGGATACTGCCCACGCCCAGGGTGCACCGGCCCGGCAGCTGCTATTCCCTCCCGACGTATCGAAAGGGACTGGCAGCCATCAGGCACACGAGGAGGAATTCTGACAACGCACCCCAACTGTGTAGTCCTAATAGTTTCGGAATAAAGTGGTTTTGACATGCAGACGGACAGACAGCAGACAGACAGCAGACAGACAGCAGACAGACAGACTAGACTACTAGCTCGTGGCTAAATAATAACACCCGCACGAGTCGATCTTCAAGGTCAAGCTGTGCTTGCCGAGGTTGGTCCGTTCCTACGGAGGAAACTCAGAATGTTCTCGTTGTTGTCCTCGTTGGTCCCGGCTGTCATTTCTAGATCTTTGACAGTCGTTACGAGTAATCAAAAGCCGGAAGACTGACGTCTAGTCTTTCCAAGGGGTATCGTAATACCCAGTTACTGGGTTGTGGAGGTCAGATCGGCAGTCGCTTCATGTAAAGTACTGGTAATCAGTTGCATTCGGTAAGACTGGACGCCGACCCCAACATAATTTGAGAAAAAAGGCAGATGATGGGTAGAGTAGTCTAAAGTCCACCACGCGGGCCCAATGCGGGATGGTGATCCCCCTGTACCTTCATCGTTTTTAGACCAGTGGTAATATAAAACTACATATGCTATGCAATTGTGTAGTAAAGTCACCCATGAAAGAATCGACAAAATGACAGATCAACAAAAGAAATCTCTCGTTTTGTCGATTCTTCCGTCGACAAAACCCGTTTCAAAGGCGGTCATGCTACGCGTGCTGGAAAACAAAAAATCGTAACCTGATAAATTTCTATCAGTACAAGTTTTGCTTGGATCAGTACTCCCAGACGTTACTTTTCTTCTTTATAACATTAGCTAAGATAAAAAAATAAGGCATTGAAAAATGTAGTCTAGTAAGTTGCAGACTTTCAAAACTTTGTTAGACTAATGACAGCAGTTTTAAGTTCATCTTGTTGAGAAACTAATTTTACTTGTAATCCTTTGCCGCATTTTTTAAGCCATTGTTTAAACTTTTAGACAATTGATTGACTGCTTGTTGAGAACATTTTGTTCAGCGGGTTTAACTTTTACAACTAAAACAAAGCTTATTTAAAACAAGGATCAATCATTAATTGTCATAAAAGGGATACAGGGCGTAAGGGACAGTCCTCCACAATCTGATGGGGTGAATTCAGTATATCGTACTAAGATGACCGGTACAAGAAATTATTTCAGGAATGTTATGGGAATTCAATAAATTTGATTTGTTTTATTTCCTCATTCGCAATGTATCGTTACCGTGGCAAAACGCACGTAGCGAACGGCAAGCGTGACGACGAGTTCGATGAACTCTGTAGCTAGGCAGGAAATGAACTGCTGATTTCGCACGTCGTTCGTTAGAGTATTTCAACATCCAATGTAGTTTTTTTTTAGCCGATTTATTTACATAAACGGAATGCTGCGGAGAAGAGCACATGGAAGGAATTGGGGAGGCCTTTGCCCAGCAGTGGGACAGTACAGGCTAATAAAAAAATAAAAACGAATGCTGCGTACGAGGAATGTAATTTTACGTTGAAGTAAAGGAATAGTAACTGAAAAAAAATAAAGTGGAATATCATTATTTATAAGGAGCTGAATGCACCCTGTCAGTTTATGGAGGGCAGTCCCTTACACCGTGTAATAAAAAAAAAAAATTTTTAGTTTCTGTATTCAGAATATTTACTCTGTTTTCAAGTCTTACATCACATATTTTACACCCAAATTCGAAGTGCACCAGTACTATAGTCACCCACATATCGCCAGTTACATTAATTTTAAGTCCCATGTAATACGGGCCGAACTCATTGGCAATATTTTATTAATCATACTCTTAAGAGTTTTTTTGACATTTAAAACAAGACTATAAAATAGTTACGAATTGAACATAAAACAGGGCTCAAGCTAACTATAATTCTAATAGATAACACTGTTTTAAGCTTTCACGGTTTACAACTAAACTTATACTGTCACTTACGGGATATTTTATGTCGTCGTAGGATGTGTCGTGTCTGTTACTGTCTGTTGTCACATACAACAGACAGTAACAGACACGACGTCGTCGACGTTGTGACAGTATACTTAAGTTTATTCTGATATAAATCAAGCCATTTCATCAGTAAATGAATTTTTTCAAAGATCAAAAGAAATAAACTTGCCAATACTACTTCCTAGTCCACTAACTAGTTTCAGACTAAAGTTTATTCCTAGATCTTTGCTGTCGTGCCTGAAAATAGTTGTTTCAGTGCTGAAACTAGGTTCAATGGAGTGGCAAATCGATGCGCTAAGCTTACGCTGGTATCTACCTCGTTTATATCGTGACATACGAGCTCCACGCTTGGGTTACTTACAAACACTTACAAACACTTGAAAAATAGAAAAATATTGTTTGTTTAGATTCAGTACTAGGTTGTGCTTGTGGTTTTACTTGGATCCTTTGATGTGTGTGTATTTGTGTACAAACGGCAGCACATCAAGCTATCCGAAACTGTCAATTTTTCCCAATCAACCTTGAACCTAATGCTTTAGCGATAAAATTGAAAATGTATTAAAGAAATTTGTCAGATTGTAGTAGCTTGATGTGCTGGCGTCTGTACCAAGGAATATTGTATTATTATTTGTGTTTATTCAAGTCACAAACTTGCTATCAATAAAATCTAAAAAGTTTGAATTGAATTTACTTTGTATAAGTTGTACATTTAAAATAATATGTACGCGTCGACTTGAGAACCTTCTACTTTTATTGGTTGGTTTAAAAAATACCCAAATCCTTACAGTCATTTACATATACATTTTTAAACTGACATGGTCATTAACACCGAAAACTGGATATTTATTATATACTAGCTGTTGCCCACGACCTTCGTCCGCGTAAAATTTTATAGCCTATAACCTTCCTCGATAAATGAGCTATCCAACACTAAAAGAATTTTCCAAATCGAACCAGGAGTTCCTGAGATTAGCGCGTTCAAGCAAACAAACAAACAAACAAACTCTTCAGCTTTATAATATTAATATAGTATAGATTTATTTATTGTTTACTATTTGTTTTGAGTTTCCAAGATATTTCGGCACTGTTGCAAACACCATAATCACGAATATACTCATCTGTGATCATGGTGCTTGTTCTTGTGATAATGTAATTTACATAATTGTAGAGAAATGTATTCAATCAATCCATTCAGTCTACACATAAAGGGTGTAAAAAGACCCTTGACGAAGCCGAAAAGCCCTTATTCTCCCCGTCATTGCGATATTTTTTTTATTCTAGACCATACCTGGGAACCTTCTACTTACGGAGATATTGGGGGTTAAAGTTCCAGCTTTTTTTAGCGTAAGATTTTTACTTTAAACACCTCCACGACCCCCGTACTATTCAATCCTTCTATCAGCACAATGTTTTGAGTGAGTCCAACCGCAAAACGTGAATTTTCACCCCAAAAAAAAGTCGTTTCCCAGCAATAAATTTTGCGTAAAGTTACTTAGTTTGATGTACATAATGCTTGGTTGACGGCTTCGTGAAGGGTCCGTTTACACCCTGTATTTTTAAAACATCTGTTAGAAATCTGTCAAAATATATGTTTACCCATCCATTAACCCAACATAGGTTATACTTTATAACCTTATAATTATTGCTCTCATGTCTTATACTCACAATCATGAAAGGGTAGCCTTTTTATTACTATGAGCAATGCCCAAAGTAATGGAAACTGATTAACGTAATTCACTAAAGTCCACTGAAGTAAAGTTATATTCAAAATGGCAATATGTCCCATTTTAGTCAAAGGTTGGCAAATTAACGTGCGCTCGGCAATTTAAATGGTGGTTTTAGATTAAAAGCACATTCAAAGAAGTGCTTGATTATGGTAATACTTTAAAAGGGGATTATTGGAAAGATTCTGAATTTGCGAAAGTTGGATTAACAGACTTTTGGAGAAAACCAGACTTGAGCTACGGAGATACTTTTATAGGATACTAGCCCGCGGTTTCGCTCGCGTTAATTTATAATTTGACAATTAATCTTCTAACATACTACTAAAGTTTCTATGATAATATAATTCAATCATGATTCGAAAGACACGTGGCGCCATCTATTATAATAAGAACGTTATTGTTGTTTTTCTCGAGAGCAGCACTTTTCTTCGGGATGAATGGTACCCTAAGACCTTTTCTGTACACCTGACAACGTATATGCAAAATTTCAGAATGATCGGTGCAGTGGTTTAGGGGCTAAAAGTTAACAAACAAACAAACTTACTTTCGAATTTATAAAATTAGTTAGGAAGTTAGGATTAGGATTCTGAGCAGCGAATAGTTTATTATTATCTTAAAAAACTAGTAGTGATTTTCATGCATTTTTACAGTAGTGAACACAATTTTGAGTAGCATGTTCCAGCATATATGATAACGTTGTTGGGACACAGGTTTCCTCTCCGTGAGAAGGAGCGTGGCGTAATCCACCAAGTGGACCCAGTGCCGGTTATTGTGTTGCATCATTTCTGAGCCACAAGATACGATTACCTTGTATTCAGTACCAATTGCCGAAAAAAACTGCCGTTTCCTACAAATATGCAATACCTTTGCGATCAAAATCTAAAGAACTGCTGGTTTTTTTAATTACCGATGAAAAATTTATAAGTTGGAGTTCGGAATGATGGACTAAATCCGTGGTAGTCGCTTCGCTTCCAGTCTGTATGTAATGTTACTTTTGTATGAATAAATTTTACTTTCTTATCATGTCTAAGAAACGGGTCTTCCTTAATTATGAGCGCAGTAGTGAAGAAATAATTTAAACTAAAGTAAAGTAAAAAAAAAAGCAAAGTAAAGTATCTTCGACGTCACACCTCGTAGATTTCGGCTAATTCCACCTCACACACAGATTCATTTCTTAGGCCCGATATATTGGTTAGGACAGTGGCGAGTCGCGAAAACCTTGAAAGCGACAGTTAATCGCTACGGTCCGATCGATTTACACCACTGACCTTACCCACTGTACTCATCAGCTTCGCTAAACACTTGACCAATGTAAAAACGCATAACAGACGGTGGAATTTCGGTAACTTACTGTCCGGATAAAAAGTAAATATTATATACATTAATAAATTAAAATAACCTATATTAATTAACTAACTAACTTAAAAATAAACTTAAAAAATGGCGTCAAAAAACTCCTCCTCAACGTAGTCAACTGGTAATGTACCCAAAAGACTGGCGGCGTTGCCACGTTGTATGGCAACGCTAAGCCTTTGGCCAAGGTAAAAGCCAGCCCTTGGGTCACGGGAAGAGTCAACTAAACGTTTAGAAATGTCCTTGAAAAGGCTGTGAGCACTCGGACCCCACGGACCTAGAGTTTCAACCCCAAACGGCTCGAAAATATAGTTACCAATAAGGTATTAATATTTACGCCGCTTGAGGTTCTCTGCAGCCGCAGCCGCAGCCGCAGCCCCAGCAACTAACTTGTACATACATATAAAAGACGGCTTTTTTTATCTCAGATGATTTTGCTTAGTCTAACTACTAGACTGTACTAGACTAGTAGGTACAGCTTGATTCATCATAGAATAGAATATTATATCTTCACTTTATGTTATAAGAAACATAACTTACGGCGTTCCAACTGTCGTAGCCGTAAAAGGCTATCCATACAAATAAATAAAATTTAAGTGTCTGTTTGTAATATCAAAATAACAGCTTTTTACTGAATGTATACGAAAATGTATACGGCACTTATAATAAAAACACATTTTTTTTTCAATTTTTGTCTGTCTGTCTGTCGGTCGGTCTGTCTGTTTGTTCCGGCTAATCTCCGAAATGGCTTGACCGATTTTGAGGGGACTTTTCCTGGCAGATAGCTAATATTATAAGGTCTAACGTTATTTTTATTTGGGAAAAATAATTAGGGTTCCGTGCAAAAAAAAATTAAAACAACTAATTTCTGTCAATTCAATACTTTCAATATTTGCAACTAGTTAACAAAAATGTAAAATAATAATTAGATATTAGACTCATAACACATATATTATCATCATAATTCATATCATCTCATTTAGTTTTAAGTTAATTTTATATTGTATCCAAATTGTATTACATTAATAATAAGATCTGAGAACATTATGTTGTTGTCCTATGGTGAATGCTCCATATACCTTAGTCATACATAACAGCATTTTTATATTATTTTCATTGTTTCAAATTAGTTCTTAGCATCCACTGCTGTTGATGTACCAAATAAATAAACAAATTGTTAACAAAATCCGATTCCACGAGGGAAGTAATACTTTACGCGAACAAAGGTCGCGCTCACCAGCTAGTTAATAATAAATAAGCCTGATATGTCGTGAATTCATGATAGATCGATGAGAGCCTCGTGTCATGATTGTTGATATCTCTGTCCTTCATGACGAGAATCTCTCGAAAGCTGAGAACGACAAAAAAGTCAAGTAGGTATCTTGATTTAGCACATGAGGTTGTCGACACGTGGGAAGTGGATTCTGCAATAATTGTTCTGCTAATCATTACAGTTAATGGACTTATAGCAAAGAGATTCGACCAAGACCAGAAAGCAGTAGGTACTCCTGGACACAGCACACATAGTGAGGAGGTTCCTCCCTCTGGAACCCTGACCACTGGCAGCCTGACAGTCTTGGTCCTGGATGCCGATGGGTCATCTATTTTACATTTTCATACTTTTAATATAATAATAATTTCAAAGGGCCTGATTCAGATGGCAGTACTCCTCGATACGGCTCGCATTGTGAGGAGATTCCTGTTTCTGGAGCCCTAACCACCGGTAGCTTGGACCCTGATCCCGATACCGGCGGACCAATATTTTTAATATTTTTAAATGTTTTTTTTTTAAGAAATATTTAAAAATGTAAATAATGTGTTAGAAAAACGAATAAAGAAGATAATAATTTAATAATAATTTATTTATTTATTTTACTTTTGTTTTTAAATAAAATTAATGTAAATAATGTGTAAAAAAATAAATAAAGAGATAATAAAAGCTTTTATTGGTGTTCTTATTTTTACATGCTATAAGAAATTTGAAAATATGAAGTGCCTTGAACTTTTAAAAATTAGTATAGTCTTTTGCATTTTGTACATTTTTTCTTCTTTTTATATACTTCATTCATCTTCCATTCGTTTGTAAAGGAAAATAGGATGGGTCTTGGTTTGTCGCTTGATTTTTCCTTTTCAAGCCGATATATTTTATTTACCTCGTATTCTTCAAAATCTATGTCTAAGACAGTTTTAAAGATTTTTTTAACTTTCTGTATTAATTCTTGTGTAGATTTTTCGTCTTCTTTCACTCCATAAATGATTAAATCGTTATTATTCTTTCTTTTTTTCAGACTTAGTAACTCTTTTTTCAGGATTACTATCTCTTTCTCCAGGTTTTCAAATTTCGTTTTTATGTTTTTATTTTCATCTATGATGGGTTGTAGTTTTTCGTCCAGTCTATTTTTTAGTTCCATTGTAAGGTTTTGCAGTTCATTTTTCATTTTGTCAAATAAAAGTACAAATTGGTCTTCCATTTTTGTTCTCGAATTAAATCTGCGTATAATGGAACGTGATAGGTAGTAGTTTTTATTTTCTTGGATTGGCAACACCGAGATCACCGTCACTGTCTTAATCTTATCTATGGTCGAAGTGCAAATTCCGTGATATAATATCTAACCTCTTTCCAGCGTTTTACTTGAGCAGTGTATTATATTCATAATTTACACGAAATCGATATTTTCACCGCACTCACAGCACTTCAATTAATATTTCGTGACGTCGCAATATTAAAAGATGACGATAATTAAATGTTTAAACACGATATAATCAGGAGCTACACAACTACGATGTTTACGATCTGACAACCGGAAACGGACGCCAACAAAATTACCCTAGGTTAAAACATAATTTCCACGCAGTTTAATCTCCCGATTACCGTTAAAACCCAACAAAAACCCACACGTATTATTAAACCTTTTATCAAAAAAACATCAAGAAAAACACCAAAAATAAAAATACAAAAAGTTTTTTAGCATAAAGCCATCCGGTTCTCACGTAGGACATATACACGTACCGGGCCGGTCGTTACGGGCCCACGTGTCCAGCCTGCATTGCCGTCACATTACCGCATAACCCCGTACACGGGAAAACGTGCTTTTATTAAATCGTATGTAATTTTTCAGGGCTTGCTTCCTTTTTGCTGGGCGCCGGCCATTTTTGGGTTATGCTGTCAATAAATGGGTAAATAAAACATATTACTCTTCTTTTTCTGGGTGAGATGTGGATTTTAGCATTGACTTTGTGGGTCAGCAGTCTAGATAGGTCCAAATCGATCAGATTACGTAGATACTAGGTTAGGCTATAACTAGGTTACTAGATTAAGTCGTTGACTAAAGGGTCAAGCAGACAAGCGCGACGTGTTTCTGCGATATAACTCCGTAGAACAATTTCTCTATGAAAACGCAACTGTGCACATTGGCGCGACGCGATTCTTTGCGAGTCCATTCACAATCTTCTACGAATACTTTGTTTCTTACCGCGCGGCGAGTCGTGGCTCATTCCTCGGCGTGCAACTTGCCACGCCACGGCTTTATGAGAGGTTTTGAGGCGTGGCAATATCGCTAAGCCACATCGCGCGACTAGACGCTCTAGTCTGCATAGTTCTTAACACTGTTAGGTAACAGCTTCTGTAGTAAGATAGTTTTAAACTGCGCTAGGCCTTTTGACATAGGCACCGTGTTACCGTAAAAAAGCGGCGTCCGAAAACGCAGCCAGGCCAGGCAGCATGTAACATGGTATTCCACGCCCGGATATATGCAATTCTTTTTAACCGACGAAAAAAAGGAGAAGGTTCTCAAGTCGACGCATATATAGATTTATGTATTTGTATGTATTACCAAGCATAACACGCCCCACGTTACTTATATATCTTGGAGTTTATTTAGACCTAAAAGGTTTTTTTTTCGATCCGGTTTAAGCCTTCGTCCTTTTTCCGCGACTCAAGACGCAAAGGTAAATTTCAACATTGTAATTGCCTTCAATTGTTTTCTTTGGGCTTCTTCAAACAATTGAGCAAGAAAAAACGATTTCATTCCATGTATAAAAATGGGTATTTCTCAGAGCGCAACCGTGATGAAAAAAAAGAGAGATATCATTAATGAATTCATCATACCCCTCTCTATTTTTGATCATGGTTGCGCTACGAGGAAAAAATTAATTGCGCTTAGTTGGTTGCACTTAAAAATGGTTGCGCTCTGAGGAATACCCCATAAAAATTCTTTCAACAGATAAGAAGTAAGTAAGTGTTAATGCACATAAGTATATCCTCTTCTGCAAATCTCGCAATCGAAATAAGGTTTGCTGTAAGAAAACCCAATTCTGGGTTAAACTAGAATCGCCTTTGTACATAAGCTATATATTGTTATTCCATGTGTATTTCTCTTAATTTTGTGTGCAATAAAGAAAATAAAAAAGCAAAAACACATACATACATACATAACACAACATAACGCCTGTAATCCCCGAAGGGTTAGGCAGAGGTGTCCCCAATAGTAAACACATCAATTCAAAAAGCAGTTCTTAATAAACCAGCCTCCTCTTCTATACCATAAATCGTCTCTTTATACCCGGCTTGGTCGCAAAGATATTATGTGTTAATACTTTATACAACATCATTTTTAGTATATGCGAAACCTGAATATAGTTTGTTCAGAATAAGTAACTGAAACGATTCCAATCATTTTTAAACCATGTTATATTTTTTTCCAAAAATATTTAAGAAAGTTACAAGTTGGACACCGAGTGACTTTGAGTACCTATCGCAATAATTTAGGTACCTACTGCCAAATTATTATTATCCATGAGCTCAAGACGACACTGGAGGCGCGCGCTGCGTGGTGACAACGTTTTTGGGCGGACAACTAGGTAACAGAACAAGCTTATAACTTTGAGATTTTTCATGATACAGTTTTGAAATTTTGTACATAGATTCTTTACATAAAAATACTAGACACGTGTATCAGGTTTCGCATATACTAAAACTAATGTTGTAGAAACAAGGTCTCGTGTGAAGTTAAGCCCATTAGATAGTGGAGTACCTGCCAGCAAAGAGCACACTTTTGTGCCTTTCATACTGCCCGGCAGTTACTACCGGTTTGCGATATTGCCATTCTTCTTTTTTTTTGGTTGGTTTGCAAATATACGGTGTGTTGTGTTTAATATGTGGCGAAGCAATAAAACTAGGATAGGTCTTTTTGAGCAAAAAGATCACTCGAGCACGTGAATTTGGGCTGCGGGACTGTTCGAAAGAGATACCGCGGCCCTGGAACACAAAGGGCAAAGAAGGAACATGGATGGGTTTTAGTCAGTACAAGTCTGACACTCCCTTCCGCACCGCCCAGAGCGGCCCCGAAGCATTTGATGATTTCCCGAACAAAAAATGCATTTGAATTGTTGAATGTAAAAATCTGTGTACATATAAAGATCAATAGCACTGGCATTTTGACTCCTCCCGTGGATTATGTATCTCGTCAATTATAACGTAAGGACATAATCATTAGTAAATATGTAAAATATGCTTAAATCATCATCATCGTCTTCAGCTTAGTACAAATGTTCAACCCATTGTTGAGAGTAGGACTCTTGTCTTTTTCGTCAATTTCTCCTATCTAAGGCGATTCCCACACGTACACGCGCGGTCAAACGGGTTACGTGTGTTAGGCATCACCGATTTCATACAACCCAACGCGACGTGAGGTCCGCTTCACCGCATGACCGCGCGGACGCGGTGTTGTGTGAAGACCACCTAATATCGACGTATTGATTACGTAATTATAATGATTGCGATTGCAATCGTTCTGGGATATTCAGTAGTGTTTATTATATCAGAACTGCATGCAAATGGGACTGATTAAAATCAAAACAACTGATCTGATTTGCTGTTTAAATTAGAAGCAATGTAAAAGTGAGTTTCCTAATGCAAATTTTCTTATTATGAAGTAACGTACAAAAAGCTAACTGCAAATAGCTGTTCGCCACAAACCTACTCTTTGGTTAATTTGCTCGCAAGTCATGAACCGCAGCCATTAAACCAAAGGGACACGGACTTAGGTACCTACCTACCGAGTACCTAGTCTAAGTCCAGTGGCCTGCGATAGACACTGTTAATTGGTCTGTGGGACACGGCTAGGAACTGCTACCGCTTCTAATATCGAATTATTCCGAGTTCAAATTGCTCTGGTCGGGTGGCTGTGTAAGTCTCTGCTGAAATCTGAAATTATATTCCGATCTTAGGATCTCATATCGTAAGAGGCAGGAGTATTATTTAATGAGTATCTATATCTATTTTTCACCATAGAAAGAGATTAATAATAATAATAATATAATAATATTCCACAACTATCACACAACGCCGTCTAGTCTCAAGCTAAGCAGAGCTTGTGTTATGAGTACTAGACAACTGATAAACATACTTATATATTTCTAAATACATACATATATAGATAAATTACACCCAGACACAGAACAAATGATCATGCTCATCACACAAACATTTGTCCTGGGTGGGAATCGAACCCACGACCTCCGGCATAGCAGTCAGAGTCACTGACCACTAGACCAACAGGCCAGTCAGATTGGGAAGTTGTTTTGTTTTTTGTTCTCATGTCATGCCTACATACATACACAAACTTACGCTTTTTTCCCATTGGGGTAGGCAGACGCTTTGTCCCAGTTAATACATTTGGCCACAAACAGTTTCAAGTACCGCGCCTGATCTTTCTCAAGCCAATCAATGTTAAAACATTTGAAAAACGAAAAATTTTCTGTTTTCTCAGAAAACTTTTATATTTTATTTAAATGAATTTCCCAAATGATAAAGTTACTTACTGTTACTATTAGCCTGTGTCATCCCACTGCTGGGCAAAGGCCTCCTCCCAGGACCTCCAAATATTTCGATCCAGGGCCAATGTGGACCACAGGTCGTTTGTTCTGTCCAGCTCTGATAAAGTTAGTTAGATTTTTTTTTTATTGGTAGTATTTAAACGAGCGAAAATAAATTCAAATTAAAGGTGTCAAAAATATTGAAAATGGGCTACTGGAATACTAAGTGAGCGACAAACAGCGAATACAATTTTTTAAAACCAGCGACTTGAAAATACAAATTTGAGTTACTAGTTGTTCAATACGATCAGTCTGATAATTCAAGGACACTGAAAAAACCTAAAACAAAATTATTAACCACTAGATTGTAGATAAGGCGTAGTCGACGTAGCCCCGCTGCACGGGGCTCCTATTTCTGTTTGCATGGTTTAAAGTAACCTAACACGAAAGGGGATTCGAACCTAACCTGTCCGAGTCGGGGTGCCACAAGTCTCTCTCAGCCTTCGCTCGCTCTTGCTTCCTATATTTTCCTTGCCGCAATGACCGGATAAATAGTTACTTACTTGGTACAATAGTCGCCCATTCAGTATATTGGGCGCCAATTAAATTGTTATTCGCCCGATTAATATCCCTTTTCTTATTCACATCAATTCACAAAAAAAAATTACAGTAAAATACTTTTTTATTACTTCCAAATATTCTTTCGAGAACTTGTGGTAGGAACCCGTCTATCTACGAAAGAGGACAAAGTTAGTAGGTCCATCGAGGAACTTATCTAGTTTGTTTAGCAATAGCTGACCTCGATGTCGAATGTGGGTGTTTTCATTAAATAGCTCACATAAACAATAGTTTTTTCTAGTCTAGAAAGTTAGAAACCTATTTGCAGTTCAAGGAATTATTTGTAAGAAGGTTTTTGCACTAGAATAACAGAATAAGACAATGTTTTGCTTTTAGGGAAACTTTTTCTCTGGATAGGAAAAAAAACAGTGCTCTTGTCCATAATTTTCAATGAATTCCAAAGCTAGGTCAACAATTGGAAAACATACTATACAAGGTGTAGGGGACAGAGTAACACTAACTTTTACTATGGATTCAATACATGATTCTAGAGGCACTTGCACGCGCGTTGTAAATGTAAAGTAAATTTATCGATTTTTGAATCGAAATGAAAATGCAAGCGCTAATTTGTCAACTGTTTTAAAATCAATCATTTATTAGAGTTCCGTCCCCGAAGGGTAGCCAACCAGGGGAACCCTACTACTAAGCCTCCACTGTCCGTCCGTCCGTCTGTCTGTCAGCGGGCTATATCTCACGATCCGTAATAGGTAGACAAAAATTTTAAGATTTAAGTGAAATTTGCACATAATGTGTATTTCTGTTGCCGCTATAACAAAAAATAAATTAAAGGAGCCCCCTTTCATTTATTTGTTATTATTTGTTATTATTTTTCACAGAATGTGTATTTCTGTTGGCGCTGTAACAAAAAATATAATAAAATAAATTAAAAATTAAAGGGCTCCCCCTACCAGGATGATACGCAACCCTTCATGCGCGAGCCCGACTCGCACTTGGCCGGTTTTAATCAGGTTTTATTTTTCGATTTTCGGGTCATGTTTTTAATCGTTACTTACCTATGTTCTTTGTTTACCTAGTCGTCCTGTATAAAGTAGTAAATAGTAGTCCAGCTTCCTTATAAACCTGCTGCGTGATAAGACATGTTTATTTACCTAGGCTAAGCTGTGCATAAACTTGTGTAGTAGTTAGTTTAGCTTTTTAATACAGAATAGGGCTAATATGTTTCACTTTACAGCTTACGGTGGTTTTTGTTCTTGTTCCTGCTGAAGAAGATTTTCTTTATTAGAATTACTAGTTTTTGCGCGCGGCTTCGCTCACGTTAATTTAGAATTTGACAATCAATTTGGGTTGTACTCTGCTTGCCGTAATAGAATTCAATCATGATTGGAAAGACACGTGGCGCCATCTATTATCATAAGAACGTTATTGTTGTATTCCTCGGGATCAGTACTTTTTCGGGATGAAAAGTAACCTAGGCCGTTTCTGTCCACCTGACAACGTATACGCAAAATTTCAGGATGATCGGTTCAGTGGTTTAGGCGTGAAAAGGTAACAAACAAACAAACTTACTTTCGCATTTATAATATTAGTTAGGAAGTTAGGATCACCTTTAGGTTCTCATATTGTAATATCTATACTAATATTATAAAGCTGAAGAGTTTGTTTGTTTGTTTGTTTGTTTGCTTGAACGCGCTAATCTCAGGAACTACTGGTTCGATTTGAAAAATTATTTATCGAGGAAGGTTATAGGCTATAAAATTTTACGGTCACGGTCGCGGGGAAAAGCTAGTTTTACATAAACGGAACTGTTGCTATGCCCTTACCACTTCTTAAAAGGGTTAGGCAAAGTGCAAATGTATCATATATATTATTATATATTTATTTTTATAAATCTTTTAATGTATTTGTACCTCATGTGTATTCAACCCCAATCCTACCTAAATATACTGACACCGACAAGTTCCGGTAGCCATTTAGAAAGTGCCTTCATTTTAGGATAAGCAAATACATTATATCCACAGAATTTGTATATTCTTATTCAATATCTTTATTTACCATAATGCACTTAGCCAAATCTACATTAACACATATATTAAGGAAAGGAGAATGCCAGGCCGCCATAGTGATTTAGGCCCTGAGTGCCCACATGTAAGACCGAATGCTAATATTAGTATACACCACAAATAATTTATTGATAAAAGAAAATTATTGAACAAACTCAGAGTTTCGAAATCATAAGGTTTTTTTTTAATTTTTACAGTTTTTTTACCGATTGGCGCATTATTTAGATCTTTGAATTTATTATATTATGTATTTTAAGTCGATTGTAAATGTATATTTAATACATAAAATGCATGGATCTTTTTTTTACACAAAAGGACAAATATCAACGTTTACGCATTATCGTAATAATGTGTAATGTGTAAAAAATTTACGTAAGCTTACGTTAATTTTTTGCAACAAGTCTAAAATTTTTTGCTATTAAGGTTTAGGATTCTATTTAAATGAAACAGATTTTCTATTTGCACAAAAAAAAAACGTAATTTACACTTTATTTAATACAGTCCCAGATACAGAATTTAGTTATTGTTTCAATATTTTTTTTTTCTAATATGTTTCAAACTTCCATCGCGTCGTGAATAGCAGAGTTAATTACGTCAAATTTACATAAGATTTTTTTAATAAAACAAATTTGAGGGCATTCTTGGGCCTCAAATCGGCATTCCCCTTTATGAGGCTAGCGATAAAATACATTAAAAATCTCTGTATCCTCCTTTATTACTTTACATTAATCTAACGGGTACAAATTGTGAAACTCAACGCTAAAAAAGTGAATGCTTTTGACAACTCTCTACAATCCAAATGTCCCGACTTCTGGCCTGTCGCGTTCCCGCAGCTTTCAAATAAACATTTAGTATAAAATGTTGTGATTAATCAACTTGCACAGGTTTAAATCACTAGATTTGCCCTAGCACGTCAAAAGATGTAGAGAGAGAGCTCGTGGCCGCCAGACGCCATTACAACAGCTGATTTTTTTATCTGTGAAAGTGCTTAACTATAGGTAAGAGCAATTGAAAACAAAACAAACACAATTGATTGAATATTAAGAAAAGTCTGTCGTGGTGGCTTTGGCAGATATCAGGTAACAAAGTGGTGCTAAATAGCTGCTCAATTACGTCTTACTAGAGAGCGTGATTTTTTATACTACATCTGGGCTAGTATGATGATTCACCTCCTCCACTGACACACACTACACTTTGTGTAAAGGGTAACCCCTACTTTCTCATCTCAAAATAAACAACTCCTCTAATCATCTCATCTGAGCACTTTCAAACCGTATCAAGATAGACATCAAATATACACATATATTATTAAATATGCTCACAAAACCGAATCTCAGTCATTAACATGTCCACTCATAAACTGCCTCATATCACACTCATACCCAACTGTAGACACATCCTCTGACACTCACTCATTCACCTAGCATAACACACAAAGAGAGGATCAGACCACTATTAAAAAGCCTTAAAGAGAGTACATACATTTCGATGGTAATATAAAATTCAAGCATATACGAAACCTCAACTAGTGTAACTCGAGGGGGTTGGTGCTGTTAGCCGAAATACAGGTTCCTCCTAGTTTGGCTCCAGATTCTAAAACTTTTGTGTACATAATACTGTACATTTATTTTTAAATTATAAGAAAGTACCTAATAAAACAAAATGCCGATGACGGTTATTTGACACTATATCTATTATTAGACAGAATATGAGCCACAAATCCGATCAAGCGGATATCTAAATACCTGAGAATACCTGCTACATTCCATACAATCCCGTAAATGCTTCATCAATTATTCGCCTCCCACTTGACCTTTGCCTGAATATTGTATGAATATCGCACCTTGTTGTAACATAGTTTAGGTTTTGGGTAAAACACGTGGGTTTGTTCTGAATTGGGGGCTGGGGATTTATAATGTTAAGTGGGATATAAATATTTGGAGGGCTAAATAGTAACGGGAAATTATTAATCGGGCGAATAAAAATCTAATTGGCGACCAATATACTGAATGGGCGACTATTGTACCAAGTAAGTAACTATTTATCCGGTCATTGCGGCAAGGAGAATATAGGAAGTAAGACCGAGCGAAGGCTGAGAGAAACTTGTGGCACCCCGACCCGGACTGGATAGGTTCGAAGGGGATGGCGGGGTCTAGTGAGCGAGCGAAGTGAGCGAACTAAGACCCCGGAATCCCCTTCGTGTTAGGTTACTTTAAACCCTGCAAACAGAAATAGGAGTCGACTACGCATTTTCTACAATCTAGTGGTTAATTGTAGCTGCCAACCTATTATTTTTGCTACCCAATTTAATTATTTTTAAAACCCTAAATCAGATTAGTTTGTCACCGCGTTAAATACATGCCAATAGTAACAGCCGCTGAAGTCGATCAATGGTGAAGCTACGCTTGCTAAGGTCGGTCCGTAGTTGGGTCTTCTTCTTGTAGATCTTTGACAGTCGTTACAGGAAGTCAGTGCCCTGAAAGTCTGAACCTGTGTTACCAACACGCATCGTGTAGTGATCTGATAGGCAGGTGCTCGTGTAGAAACTGGCAGACAAATTGATTAATTTGGATGAATATTTTTAACTACTGACCCGGTTAGTACTGGGTAATAACATGATACCATATTACCCTATACAATATGATACCATAGTAGCAATACTAACTAGGTTGTGGAGGTCAGATAGGCAGGCTCTTCATGTAAAATACTGGTATGCAGCTGCATCCGGTTAGACTGGAAGCTGACTGGAACATAGTAGATTTTTCGAAATCTAGGCAGATTATGATTTTTAATTACTGACTCGGCACCAAGGTGCAATATCATCTACAAGTCATGATACTTGCGAATCTGCGACAGATATTCCCGTTACGACCATGCTTACATGGTTCATTATTATTATTTTAATCACGGTTCGTGGTATTGTCGTAGTATAATTATGTGAAGCCGAAACAATTCAGGAAAAATACATAAGCTTTAAAAATAAATAAGTTCCCAAAGAGACTTCAAAAGCTCGTCCATTAGTAAAATAACCCAAATACAATTTCATTCAATACCCAAAATAGCTTGATAAACCTTGGTTCTGCAAGGGGTATTTTGGGTGGGGGGATTATTTGCATGCGACAATCTGCAACATTTCTCACATAACTGATGAGACCCTTTCTTGACCCTGACATACATAATGTATAGATAATGTACAGTCATCAAAACTTGCGCCTAACCAACCGTAAGGACTATTCCTGCTTGCTGCGGTCGACTGCTATAAACACTTTAAAACTTTCTTTGCTTTGATATTTTTTTTGTTTCATCCTGAGATTTTTTTTAAACATAATATTAATATAATAAAAATTGTCGCATATTTTTTCAGTCTAGTACTATTTGGTCTGCACAAAAAGGGTATTTTTTTTGTTTTGACTTCTATTTCTCCTCACGGTAAACAGATGTGGTCATCGTGTACACGGGGCTTTGTTTTAAAAATGAAGAGAGGCAGTTTTGGTCGACTGTACTTACGGACATCAAGGGTCACATAATTCAAGTACATGGTAGGTACCTACTATCAGAGGAAATGTCTTTTACGTCAAGACGATGTCTTCCGTATTCTGTCCCCACCGATCGGAGACGAGTCGATGAATAAATAAATCTATAATTTCACTAGGTTGCGGAGAAAATATGAATGACTTATAAATAAAAATTGAGTGAATGAAGGTTAGGCAGACGTTCTGTTCAGATCTTAAAAGCTTTTCTTGAGTTTTGAAGTAGATAGTATTTTTCAAATATAATATTAGAGGAATATATGTATATAGTAGTATTATATATTTATGAGGATGTTTAAAAGTTGCGCCAGTTATATAAAAGTTGAAGGGAATAGACATGTGATGTGGAGGGTGAATCACATGCGACTAAAAGAGTGATGAATATAATTGTTGATGGATGGTGAGGGAGAGAAAGACCAAAGAAACGATGGAGGGATTGTATGAGGAATGATATGAAAGAAAAAGGAGTAAATGATAGCGTGACGGTGGACAGAGGGGAATGGAAGAAAAAAAACGTTGCGCTGACCCCAAGTAACATGGGACAAGGGCAGGAAGATGATGTGAGTATTTTTCAAACAGAACTTAATAAATGTATTGTCTTAAGTGTACTAGAACGGTGCAACTGAAACTGATCATACGGACACTGAAAGATTGAATGGAGATGTCCGTGTCCGGTACCGCGTCCGCAGTTTGTCTAGAACGGTTTTAGAGATCCTAAACTTAAGCAAGTGTAAATAAAACTAGAGAATTCGTGCAAAAACAAAGCATATAATAGACACGAATTTATCAGACCGTACCAAACAATTCCAATGAATAATAAATGTAACATAAAACGTCGTGTTCCCAGAATCTTGATTAGGTACCGTAGTACCTATTTCAGCTAGCCAAGACAACAGAAACAACACGTATAACATAAGTGTTTCGTCTAACACGGACAGAATCACGTTTATAATCCCAAATTACATCGTAGCCTCTCTTTAGAAGTCACAGGTGTCCGTTTGGCGTCCATAACAGTTTTGTTCAAAACCTTTTCGATAAAAAAGGCTCTTGTTTCTGAAAAAGGTTACTAAAGTTTTTATAGGCGACGCTGAAAACGGTCAATGGGTATTGACAGTACGAGTTATTGCGTGGGATAGGCTTTAGTTTTTTTTTAGACAAGGCAGGTGGTCTTTTAGGGTGCCTACAAGGTTTTATGTCTTATTTTTTTAATGCTTGTCAAGTGAATGTTGCCTACAGGTCGTTAACAAAATATTTGATGAACTAGGGTGGACAGTCACAAGGGGTCGTCCATTAATCACGTGAGCCTCGAAAGGGGGGAGGGGGTTCGGATTAAATTCACGAAATATCACTAGGGAGGAGGGCCGGGGGTAGTGCGATATAACTTGTATTTATTTTTTCTTTGAACGCGCGATTTATAAACCGAAAAGCGGTGCGTGACCTTGACATTTTTACCACAGTGCTTAATTTTCCAGAATTAAATTAAATTATCCTGTTAACCTGTATTTAAACATAATATTCTGATTTTTTTTAAGATACTTTGAACCAAAAAAATACACGGATTTTGGGTAGTGAGGAGGGGTAGTCTAAAACCTCACCACGTTGATAAAAACATCACGTGATTAATGGATGACCCCCAAGCATAAATACGTGAGACTGCAATTAGATTCAAAAGCGACTCTCTCCATAACTTTAATAGGAATTGTGTGGTGTTATGAATATTTATGTAGTAGTTTCAAAACCTAGCAAGGCGCGGTGATGGCAGATGGTCTGGAGTAAAGCTGTGGCCGAGTAGAGTCCAAAGAGTAGTGTTGGTCCTCCGGCGGCGAGATGGGCAGACGACATTGTTCCCATTGCGGGAATATTTTATTATTATATTGAATTTGCTAATTTGCCGTTTTTAAATTGTATAATTGAGTTTTATTTTATTTTTGAAATATAAACCTTATAAACCGTCTTGTGTTAGTCTTTAATGAATTTTCGATACAATGTAAGAATTGTTTATGAAATAAATGAAATGAAATGTAATGAAATATCCTGGATGAGGCTGGCACAAGGGCGTGGAGTTTGGCACCAGCAAAGGGAGACCTATGCCCAGCATTGGGTGAAGTCGGGCTGTGGATGATGATGATGAATTTCAAAACCATATTTATTCATCATCATCATTCTCCTGCCCTTATCCCAATTTATTTGGGATTGGCGCAGCATGTATTTTTCTTCCATAATTCTTTATTTTTAATCATCTCATCAGACATCTTTTTTCTTGCTATATCATCCTTCACACAGTCCATCCTCCGTTTCTTTGGTCTTCCTCTACTCTTATACCCATCCACATTCATACAAAACTTTTCTCACTTATATTCATACAAAAACCATTCGTATTTTTATTATTTTTTGTCAGCCTGAACTGTCCCAGTCCTGGGCAAAGGCCTTCCCGCATACCTTCCACTTTTCTCGATGTTGCACCTTTTCTCGCCAAAAATTATGGAAAAAAATGTCAAATTTTTATCTGACAACGCTTTTGTTAGTTGTTTGTGTATGGTATCATAAAAATAGTACCAAAATAGTAATAATACCCTGTTCCCGATACCGGTGGGCTACAATTTTTTATACTTTTAAATGTATTTTATATTGTTTTTTTTAAGAAACATTTAAAAATGTAAATTATTTGTAAAAATATAAATAAAGGAAATAATAATAATAGTAGTTCCAATTTCTCTTTAAAAAATAAAATTACACATTCTAGCAAGATTTCTTATAAGAAGCCTGTTAATTAAATACCATTTTATGCCAAGCCTCCTTTTCTATATCCCGAATTCATCTCATAACGCGCCATAATTCTCTCATTTCCACATTTTATTAAGATATTTTTGTTAAGAAGGATTATTCCGCCAAGCCGGAACGAAAAGGAAATTCATTTAACGTGAGTAATACTAGGAAAGCGGGATTGAACTCGCTGTAAGGAATCATTTATAATAATCCGTACTTTTTCTAATGTTATTACTGGTTGACGGAAGCTGATTAAAATAGAGGAGGTCGTATTTAAGATTAATGAAACCTAAACAACAAAAAACTGGTATTCAGCTGCATCCGGTTAGACTGGAAGCCGACCCCAACATAGTTGGGAAAAGGCTAGGCGGATGATGACGATGATGATGAAGCCTATACAACATTATTTTTAGTATATGCGAAACCTGAATATAGTTTGTTCAGAATAAGTAACTGAATCGATTTCAATAATTTTTAAACCATGTTATATTTTGCCCCAAAAATATTTGAAAAGTCTACAAGTTGGATACCGAGCGACACTAAGTACCTATCGCAATCATTTAGGTATCTACTGCCAAATGCCAAAATTATTATCAATGAGCTCAAAACGACGCTGGAGGCGAGAGCGCGGGCGCATAGCGTGGTGACCACGTTTTTGTGCAGACAGCCAGGTAACAGAACAAGCTTAGAATAACTTTGTGATTTTTCATGCTACAGTTTTGAAATTTTGTACATAGATTCTTTACATTAAAAAAAACTCTGTGGAATGCGCTTCCCCAGGAAATCAGGATGGCAAACAATCGCTTATCTTTTAAAATTAAAGTTCGCGAGTACATTCAGAAGAAGCTGGCACTTTCGTCACAACGGTAATGTTTTCCTCATTGTGTGTGTTTTTATTTTAGTATATTCGTAAAAATCTATTTCTCTATTTATCTATCTATACTCTTACTATTAAATTTTGATATATATTTATAGTATTTTATATATCCTTGTAGCTAATCTTAGTATTAATTAAAATTATTTTCAGATATACCCCTACCACTGCTTGTCTCTGCATCACCCAAAGGTTGACTGGTAGAAAATGCCGATGGCATTAAGTCCGCCTTGGTACTTTTGTGCTTAAAGTGTTAAATAAATAAATAAAAATACTACACACGTGTTTCAGGTTTCGCATATACTAAAACTAAAATTGTATACCAAAGCAACTTTCGTACGCGTTCAGTTGTCAACTCGCCCACATGGCCTTTGGTGTGCTGGCTCCATAAACGGCAATTAGTACTCTATCATTGGTGTTACAATAACTTCTTCTTGATAGACTTTGTTTTAAAAGAGGCTCCTACATACACCACACCACACCACATTGATCTCGTTTATGTGCGCGTGATTGCTAAACGAGGGATCCTGGGTTCGATTCTCAAGTCGGGCAACGTTTTTCTCATTTGGAGTTTCTCAGTAACAGCTTTGGACTTTGGAAGTTCGTACTGTGACAGCTCCGTGTCTCGGGAAGTTCGTAAAGCCGTTGATCCCGCGCTAATACCCCAGATCATGTCGGATTACCGTCCCATCGGACTACGAGGTTGACGGAAAAGGTAGTACACCTGTGTTGTCTCCACTACTGCACTGACACCACTGACTGATTTCCTTTGATCTGCTGAGATGATGAGTAATAAAGATGGAAGAAGAAGACATAATGCGTCGAGCTCAAATAAATTGGGATAAGGACAGGATTATGCTGATTGGTTGGGACGAAATACTTATACTTATTACAGCATACAAGGCTACAAAAAAAGTATGAGCCCGTACACGCTATTTTCACATCAAGAAAGAAATATTTCTGTTTAGCATCTCTTGGCAATGTCTGAAGTATGGCAGAATAAAAGAGAGGCCCATCATCATCCACAGCCCGACTTCATCCACTGCTGGGTACAGGCCTCTCTTTGCTTGTGCCAAGCTTCACGTTCTTGCGCCAGCATCAGTCAGGATATTCCTGCGATGGCAACAATGTCGTCTGACCATCGCGCTGCCGGACGGCCAACACTTCTCTTTCCAGTCCTTGGATGCCACTCGGTAATAGCTTTACTCCACCTGCCATCACCGTGCCTTGCTAGGTGGCCAGACCCAACGAAGACAGACCCATGGGTGACTGTGGGCTGAAATGATGATGATGATGATGATGATGATCTCTTAACAAAATATTTAACTATTCATAAAACGAAACAAAAGGGTGTGTATGCAACAGGCCCATTACCAGCATAGCTTGTATAATTTAGTCTGAATACCGTTCAAAACTTAGCTTATTACCTAATTAACAGCTACCAACCGGTGTCCAGTGTCTAGTTGCGTTATCTGTTGCGTATGCCATTTATTTTCTAATTATGTAAGCATGAATTTTTTGAATATTTTTTGAAAATGTTTAACTGCTGGCATTAATAAAGATGAGTATGTAATAAGTTATAAGATACGCATGTTTATATGTGATTGCTTCGATTTATTAATTATTTTATGAAAAATTATAAAAAGGTTTTTCCATTAAGAAATTCTCAGTAGCAGCCACGGAGTCTGGATTTGTTCCTGGTTGATGGTAATAGGCTTGACCTCTATTACATGGGACTTAAACATAACTAGCGAAATGTGGGTGTACTTGTACTATTAGGTACACCTCTGCCTAACCTAACCCTTTGAGGATTACAGGCGTGATATTTTGTTATGTTAAAAAGGAGAATGACCAAAAGTGGTACCAAAAAGTCTCGCGCATCAAAACCAAAATTTTATAGTAATTTAGTTTCATATTTTTTTACGGCATTACGCGTCAGGTATTTGATTTTTAATCTGGAAATATGCTTTTGAGTTTAAAAGTATGGATATTGTTTTATTCCCTTTATATGACGTTTCGTTTCAACTGAATATAAATGACGTTCCGTTTCAATTGAACAAACCAACAAAGGAATCGATTTTATTTTATTTTTTATTCTTACTAATATTAGTGGATTACGCTGTTTTTAGAGTATTAATGTAATGTATGTGTGTGTGTAAATACGTCGTTGGTAGCGTCGAAAAAATAGACCTACTTTTTAGGTTATTTTCAATTTTATAAAATAACTCGGAAACGCGGGTTTTTTTTTCAAAAAGAATTTTTGTAAGAGTTAATATGATCAGTGTAGTCTATAAAAAACAAAGTTTGTTTTTGATGCAGTATGGTACGGGATTCCGTACATCCATGAGCATTCTCCTTTGAAACTGAAAATTTAGTTTCATTTTTATAATTTATACGACAACGTCATGTCATATAGTTCTGAATTAACTGTTTAGCCCATGCATAATCAAACTTGGAATTCAAATGGGCACCGTAGATATGATTAACGCCATAATATTTCATTTATTCTTTCAAAACACCATCTTTGCCAAAATATGTAATCTGACGTTCTGTTATTTCATACCTCTCTTGTTACCGACATGAAGTAACTTATTCATAGCGAGCTAACGTCATTAATGCTGTACTAAACTGCATATTGACATGCAATATTCTGCCTGAATATTCATGCGGGCCCTTTGTGTCTAAATGTACTGTAATTTTGTTAGCCTTATGGTAGATCAAACACTGTTTTAAGCTTTCACGATTTACAACTAAACTTATACTGTCACTTACGGGATATCTTCCGTGATTGTTCATTATTTTGAGCTCCCGATATTTCGGCGCCGTGGCAAGCGCCATGATCGCGGGATGAGTACCACCACCACCGTCGTATGCGTCGACATCCTGACGAACGCGATCGGCTGTCACCGCATCCGTTCGTATTCTTTCCGATCCGATGCGATGCGAGCCGTTTGGTGGAAATCATACTTTAGACTCTAAGCAAATATTTGCTACTATAGCGTAGCGAGATATGAATGTGACGTCACTTTACTACGCCGTAGCACCGTAGCAATGTAATCCTTTCCGCTGAGCATTTTCGTAGCAACACCCACAACTTTAAAATTAGTTTGTGTCGAACATGTGATTGTCGCACACTCGTTCGGGTCAGTTCGGTCCCAAGCTAATTAGCGGCGAACAAACATCATTAGCATACACTATGCTGCAGAATGCACGCCAAACTGTATTCCCTAGCGTAGGGGACGTGTGTTTGGGAATACCTTATGTAACGCTCTATTTAGTGTTAAATTGGAACAGCAGAGGGATTTGGAATTAAAGCGAAGGTAGTGCTTGCAAACGTTTATTGCGAGTTTAGAACAAATTAAACTGTGTGTTGGCTTGGGGCTAAATAATAATAGCCGGATGGCTCGATCTGTAAAATTAACCATCGCTCGAGGGCGGTTCGTGGATGGGTGACCATCCACTATATACTGACTTTCCTCCGTGCGTCGGAATACACGTTAAGCTGTTGGTCCCGGATGTCATAAGGAGATCTTTGACAGTTGTTACAGGCAGTGGCCTGAAAGTCTGAAAACCAGTCTTGCCAAGAGGTATCGTATTATCCAGTTTTTGGGTTGTGGAGGGCAGATCGTTGGTCGCTTCAAATCAGTATTTGTATTCCGCATTATTCAGTCAGACTGGAAGTTGGGAATTGGCTAGGCTGATGATGACAACACTTAGAGTGTGACCACACTAACCGACGTGCAATCGGCTTCAACCGATCGCAGAGTAAAAAAAAATGCCCATGCTATAAACGTCTACCATTTTCTGGGCAGCCAGTTACCAACGTTGATCAATAAGCTTATTTTTACATCATGGTATTAGCTCTTAGTGCAGCTAATGAAAAAAAAAAGATTAAATTCATTTTCTTACTTTTACTGGGAAGCGCAGGGGACCGGTTGTAATGGTGTTAGTTGGAGGCAGCAAGTTTGTGTCGAGAAGTGTAAGTTTCTTGCCCTAATAGTCATCATTCTCCTGTCCGTGTCGGCGCAGCATGTCTTCTTCTTCCATACTTCTCTATTACTCGTCCTCTCATCGGTCACCTCCTGTCTTGCCATATCATCCTTTACACAGTCCATCCATCGTTTCTTTGGTCTTCCTCTAATCTTATCATCCACTTTCATACTCAAAACTTTCCTCACGATATGTTCCTCATTCCTCCGCATCACATGCCTATACCAAGCCAACCGATTACCACACAATCGGTTGGCTTGGTATGGGGATGTGATGCGGAGGAATAAGGATTGGCTCAATAATAATGATGATAAAATAATGGCGTTTTAGCAGATAATATTACCAACAAACATAATTAGGTTATTTATCGGAACTGAAGGTGTTTTAGGGAAATTCAGAAGTGGTCGTTGTGGTGGTGTTTGGGAGTGGGTTGTATCTAGCAGTAGATGTCTTTAAGTTGAATTATGATGAAGACGAAAGTATTGTATTGTATTGTATTGTATAACGGGCTGGTGTTCGCAACTCCACGTCAAAGCGCATATTTTGCGTGCGGGTGGGAAATTTATTCGATCCACCCCAACTCCCCGAGAAAAGCCAGCAGCGCCTTGATGTTGCTGACAATCTCGCGGAGAGTACCTGGGTTACCGAAGTACTTTGCCCTGTATGTTGCAACCACTGGGCAATGCAGAAGCACGTGGGCTGCTGTTTCGTCTTCCTCCATGCAGGCTCCGGCATAGGGGGCTGTCTGTGACTCCTATGACAAAGAGGTGTTTATCAAAAGAGCTGTGTCCAGTGATGGCGGCTGTTAGTGTGCGTAGAAGACGAAAGTATTTTAGCAGATTACGGTCAGCCATTACATTTAAAACAACTATTACAAAAAATGTTTTCAAAATATTAAACTTCTAAAGCTTCATTCCCTTTTGTTATCTTCAGTTACCTCTGTTGTAACACAAGTGTCATATAACAGAAATTGCATTTATTGTTTCATCGTTGACGTTCATATCTGGATGTCATGCACGTGCAGATGTAATTCATACGACGACACGTGGCGGGTGTACCAGCTTGTTAGCATCATGTCTTTGCGACAAATAAATATTTTGTCCTTCTTTCTTTGTGTCATAAATTCAATCGGCCTGTGATACTTTCACTGCTGGGACACTGGCCCACTCTCTGTGGGACGGTACATGCTGTAATCCACCTGACCCATTTCAGGTTGGTGAATGTTCTGTGTGTTATTTTTTTCAACTCTAAGACATCAATAGGCTTAGCCAAGTTGACAATCTACAATCGTTAACGCTAATAGAAAACTAATCAAATTTATGGGAATGACGTCATCTCAACGTTAAGTCACGTGGTTAAAATAAACGAATAGAAAATTCGTAGACATCATTCTCTTGCCCTTATCCCAATTCATTTGGGGTCGGCGCAGCATGTCTTCTTCTTCCATACTTGTCTATTACTCGTCATCTCATCCGACACCTCCTTTCTTGCCATATCATTCTTTATACAGTCCATCCATCGTTTCTTTGGTCTTCCTCTACTCATATACCCATCCACATTCATACTCAAAACTTTCCTCACAACATTTTCCTCATTCCTCCGCATCACATGCCCATACCACGACAACCGATTACCACACAACTTTTCAGTCACCGGCGCCACTTTCAGACTTCCTCTTATATACTCATTTCTTATTTTATCTTATTTTAGAAAATTCGTAGACATCGTTCAAAATGATAGAATGAAATGTGAGCGTTTCTACAATGTTGATCACTTCATCACATATAAATCGTAGCCAAGTTACAGTTTTGACAAGCGCTAACGAAACGACGTCGAAGTTTTTGAACGACCACTGAGCGATCGCCGAGACCCAAGAGTTAAGGATAAAAATCGGCGTCAATATGATTCAGCTGTCGCGACACAGCTGAATCATATAGACGCCGATTTTTAAACAATGACGTGATACGCGTATCACGTCATTGTTTATGTTTCAAACTTTCAAGTGCCCGAGTATAATAGAGTTTTGAATAACACAGTTAGATATTTACGAAATAACTAATAATTTTCGTACCTTTCTATGAATTCCAATAAAGCTGCGAACTGTTCTGGGCTTGCTCGAGATCTAGATTACATCCTATAAAAGTTATCACTTCATTTCGGTATCTTTCATATACGTTTAAAATTACATTCCGCACTGTGATATTATAATAAACCAATTATAAGAAGATTTTTTTCCTTATTTCGATTATTTTTTTATCATTTAAAAGAATTATTCCTTTCTTAACAATTCAAAACAAAAGTTCAGCCCGCGCACAAAGTAAACAACTGTGACTTTGACGTTAGTTTGACGTGGGTAGGAACGCTCACCGTAGACTAAAGTATAAGTTTTTTCTACAGACATTGGAGAACGAGCGATCGACTCAGTTGTGTCAAATTGGCTACCAACTTAGCGTTTTCTCAAATCGCTTACGCCGAGGCGTCAACGATTGTAGAAAGAGATTCGATATAACTTGGCTAGGCCTGCAGTTAACTCACAATGTTTATTATCACCGTGTTTAGAGCTATGGTGATGAAATTATTTACAGAAAGTAAAGTGGCTCAAGATTTTAGTATTTTAAAATACACACCTCAACAACTTCAATATTTATGTTGTATATCTCCTTACTCACCTCGGTCACGAAACAGTTGCATTTATTGGAGCAACGTTGACGTTCATATCGGGATGTCGTACACGTACACATGTAACTCATACGACGACAGGTGGTGGTATGTACCAGCTTGTTGGCTATCAGTCCTCTTGTAGTTATTGTGGAATTGAGCTGACTGGTACTAAGTATTTGGGTATATTCTTCATGATTGCGTCGGTGTTTCCAAGTTCATATGACCCCAATCTAGTTAATAGTCTTCTTTTGGGTTAGCTCGTTCTATCGTCGGCCTCATCTCTGTCCTCAGGACTAGATTGAGGTTAAGAGTAGGCCCATTTAATATATAAAGATGTACTACCATGTCCAGAGTGGCCTTTTTTGGTACACAGGACGGCTAAATGAAGACCGACGACCTGAACATGTGCGGGAAGCACCCAAAATTTCTTGTAAAAATCGTACACAGTCATGGTATAGGGTACTTACATAAACAAACAGGTTTCCGGTACGGGCGGGTCGGTACCGATCGGTGCAGGTATTAATTTTTATGTTATCTTATGCGCTCACTTATAAAGAAACAGGTTTAAACTTGCCGGTGCCGACTACCTGGAACGAGTCTTACGGGTTCAAGTCATATGGTCAATACGGACCATACCTGTTTCTATATGCAAGTTAACCCTGCACCGACCGGTGCCGACCCGCACAGATTTGTCTGTACCGGAAACCTGCTTCTTTATGTAAGCTCCCTATGCTTGTAACAATTTCACAACTAACTTCAAATAATTAGGTACTGATCTAAAATGCGAGAAACATTACAGAACACACGTCCAAATTAGAACAAAAAATAAATTTAAAACATTAAGAACACAGCCAAGGAACTTGAAACGTAGCAACTGTTTGAAATTCAACCGGCACTATTATACCCGAGGCTCCGACCGCGCTTGCCAAGAATTCCCCCGCCAAAACGACTATAGCAATGAACAGGCGAAATCAAGGAAACGTACAAATCCTAGTATAAAGTAAAAACGAGATTTCTCCGTTGAAAGATTTTTTCCCTTTTACGCGGTAAAAAGGCTTAAGTTCAGAAACTGTTTTACATAAAAGCCGGGAATATGCAATGCATTTTTATATGGGAAGGAAGAAGCGAACTTGCGGATCGTATAATATAATGTGCAACATTGCAGTGGGTAGAACGAGATTAAAACTTAGATAGCGCCTCTTTATTAACGTTTTGTCGGGGCTTAATTTAGGCTTTGTGGGTTACTTGCAACTTTTTTTTTAACTGCGTCATTGGTCTAGGAGTCGCAATCGCGACTGCTGAGCATGAGGTTCTGGGTTCAATACATGGGTCGGGCAGTGTTATTGGGGTTTTCCATCAGGAATTTCTTCGTAGCAGCTACGGAGTCTGGATTTCTGCCCGGTTGATGGCAATATGCTCGCCTCCTATTACATAGGATTTAAATATAACTGGTGAAATGTGGGTGTACTTGTTAGGTAAACCTTTAACTAACCCTTCGGGGATTACAAGGCGTTATGTTATGAAGTTTTTTTTTTTTTAAACTTTTCCCCACTCTACCAATTTCTCATGTATCATGGGTACGTTTACTAACTATTATACTCATTCGCGACACGCAGCGTAGCAGCCAATCGCTCAGCAACTGCACCAACCGTTTCAATAAACAGGAGACAGTCGTTTTGAGGAATGTTTTACTAGTGGTAACTTCTGGAATGCCTCGTTGGTCGTGGACGCAAGCATTACTGCCTAGCATAAGGTACTGGTTTCGATTGCCAGGTCTGGAAAGTGTGATAGGGTTCTCAGTAGTAGCCACGGAGTCAGGGTACGTGCCCAAATGATGGTACTCATTAGGACTTGAAGATTATTGGCGAAATGTGGGTGTATTGTAAGATACACAGGTTTGATGTTACGTTATGGTAACTTGCGAGCTGCAAACTTCTTCTCAGTTCTACGTTCATGCAATTGTATTATCACCAAGGTAGAAGCTCGTGGCCAAATTATAACAGCCGCTCGGGTCTTTAGGTAAAGCCGCGCTTGCCTGTTGGTCCTTCGATGGGTGATTATCCATATATACCGAGTTTCCTCCGTGCCTCGGAAAACTCGTTAAGCCGTTGCGTTGGTCCCGGCTGTTTGTTTGTACACCTTTGACAGTTGTTACAAGTAATCCGAAAATCTGACAACCAGTCTTACCAAAGGGTATCGTATTACCCAGTACTAACTGCGTTGTGGAGGTCAGATAGGCAGTCGCTCCATGTAAATACTGGTATTCAGCTGCATCCAGTTAGACTAGAAGCTGACACCAACATAGTTGGGAAAAGGCTCGGCAGATGTATTATCACCAATGTACCTAACACCGAAAAACTCAAACAACTTTTATGAGACATATTGTACAACGCTTATCTTTTGTTAAACGTAATTTTTATCAGACTCTTTTGATGAAAGTATTTTATTTGTGAACATTCAATTTATTCGACATAACTCTAAAAATAAAGATGTTCCATGAAAAAAGTCTGGATCAGTAACATTTTTTGGAATACATTATTATTTTTGTCTTTCTTTTGTTAGGCAAAGTCAAAGTTGAACTAAGAATGAAAAACTTATTTATTAAAAAAAACGACTTATTTATTATTTTTGAAAAAAGTTGAAGAGTTCATTTTAAATGACACGCAAAATAAAACAACGACTAAAATCCTAAGAAAGAACCATTGCCGTGTAACATGTTTTTAGCCCCGAAGTCTTCTAAAACGACACGTTACTAAAAACCCTACAAGTTTTTCCGTACGAAACACTATTTATTTTTTCCTGGACTTTACCTGGAAATCTTCTAGTTACGGAGATATTGAAGGTCAACGTTCCAACGTTTTCACACGTTTTTTTTTCAAGCAATTTTTAAAGTTATAACTTTAAATACCTCCATGACCCACACCAAAAAAAAAGTAATTTTCCAGCAATATTCTTGCGTAGTATTACTTAAATTGTTGAACAGAAGATGATTTGTAAAGAGTCTGTTTACAACCAGTATAATTGTACATACAGGGTGAAAGGGACAGCGCTCCACAAACTGGTGAATTCAGTATATCATACTAAGATGACCGGTACAAGAAATTATTTCAGGGATGTTAAGGGAATCCAATAAATTTGATTTGTTTAATTTCCTCATACGGAATGTATCGTTATCGTAGCAAAACGCACGTAGCGAACGGCAAGCGCGACGACGAGTTCGATGAACTCTGTAGCTAGACAGGAAGTGAACAGTTGATTTCACGCGTCGTACGTTAGAGTATTTCAACATCCATTGTTGGATTTTTTATTTTAGCCGTATCATTTACATAAATGGAGTGCTGCGTACGGGGATGTAATTTCACTTTGAAATAAAGGAATAGTAAATGAAGAATATGATTCAAAATAAGGAGCTGAATGCACCCTGCCAGTTTGTGGAGAGCTGTTCCTTACACCCAGTATAGATATATAACGGTGACTATGACCCCAACAGTTAACTTCATAAAGTAATTTGAGCACGTGAAATTTTCAGAGAATTAGCCGGATGGACGGATAATCACTAACCCCATTTTCGTTTCGTTCGTTTTACCTTCAATATAATAAAGGACACTTCCAAAACATTAGCTATATAACTATGGGAATCCGAGTAGAAATTTCGACCAAAGCGATAATGATTTCAACCACTAATCGAATTATCGAACACATGGTACCTTTTCCAATCAAAAACTCGTTTCATCCTCCATTTAATTTTAACTTAACAAATTAACAGTTTTAATGGCGCGTAATTATTTTAATACTTTTCCAATTTGCGTTTTATTGATTCCCAAATTGTCCATTTCGAGGTCTGTGGAAATAATTTGATATTTTAAAATTATTATAGCTAGCCCATATTGTCCCACTGCTGGGCAAAGGCCTCCCTCCATTCCTTCCAACGGTTACGATTATGTGCTACTACTTTCCAATTCTCAAGGAAGACATCCAGTTCGTCCCGCCATCTCTTTCGTTTTCTGCCGCGACCCCTAGTCACTGTTTCAGGGCACCAATCCTGAGCTTTACGGGCCCACAATTCGTTCGGCATGCGACAGACATCTCCTGTTCAGTCCCATTTAAGTTGGGCAGCCTTTTGAGCCTCGTCAAAAATTTGCGTTTTGGATTTTAAAATAGTCCTTATATACATAAACTCATGCCATTTTCTCATGAGGGTAGGCAGAAACTGCAGAACACCACCTGCTACGATCCTTATATACTCCTTTTGCCTCAACTGCGTTCACACATCTGGTCACGAGTCCTACGCACTTGACCTATCTGAAGAACATCACTAATTAGGGCACAGTATATCCTTGGGCAGGTGACAATGTTTTCATCGTGGGAATATCCTGGATGAGACTGGCAAAAAAAACGTGGAGCTTGGCATAAGAAAAGAGTAGCAGTTGCTGAAGTCGTGCTGTGGATGGTGATGGTGATATCTTTCTAGGGGTCCGCTCCCAGCGTGGCCTCTCACATCTGCCTTGTACATAGCTTTTGTTAGTCGCCCTTTTCTTTTGGTCCCAACATGATCAAACAATCTAAACGCACTCTTTTCAATTAATATAGTAAGTTTAATCTTGTTACAGGGATTATTTTTTATTCCTTGGCTGTGTCACAAACAATACTCCATCTAAAATACCTCTGCGCTGCCACCGACGAAGCAGTGAAAGTACTAACGACACGAAGAACGAAGAATTAGGTTACCGGTCACTTTTAAGGCGACATTAAGTGCCAGCGACCTTGAGCGACTATTCGAGCCATCGCCCGCAAGGGCTCCCGCTTCAACGCGCACCAAGTTTTTTCGAAAAAACAACCATCCTTGATTTATCAAACACAATACAAATAAAAGTCGTATACTAAAATATGGCTCATTAATTGTCTTTTAGATGGTCAAATTTTCATAGTTTTTGCGTGATTATCGTTTTATTGCCCGCGTTAGACATTACTTTACAAATTAATTACACTATGTTATAAAAATATAATTTCACATTTTCACATATCAAATTATGAAGAAAATTGTCTTGTATAACATATTTATTTTTTCAAAGAAATAAGAATACAAGTTTAGACGTGATGTTCAATTTAAAAACGTTAAAAGTCGTATATCTGCGCCTTAAGGGTTTTCTGTACCCGAAGTGTAACCAACGGGACCCTATTACTAAGCCTCCGCTGTCCGTCCGTCCGTCCATCTGTCTGTCAACGGCCTGTATCTCATGATGAGATAGAAGTTGAAATTTTCACAGAATGTCTATTTCTGTTGCCGCTATAACAACAAATAATACATTAAAAAATAAAGGGGACTCCATTACTACGATGGTACGGAACTCGGTACGGACTCGCGCATTAAGGGGTTAATGCGCGAGTGCGACACGCACTTGGGCGGTTTTTTTTATAATAGCTCAATCTTTGAACTTGGTAAGAAGCTTCAACTTTCATAGAAGGTTTTTGAAGCTTTGATTCTTTGCATTTTTTCTAAATATTTTTTCTATACTAAGAAGCGTACGAAACTAGGTGGTTTCTTAAAACTGGCAGAAATAAACACCGCACGTGATGAAAAGACTGAATGGAAGCCTTCTCAAGACTGAACAAAAAGGCTTATTAAAGTATTAAAATATAAGAACCAACGTTTAAAAAAAAGACGTTGTAGACGCGCCTTACCAAGAAATTAAAGGCAAGTTTAAGAATATTTTTAATTACGTATTTTTTATCTTGTATAGAAACTTTGTTCGTAATTAAATGAATGCTTTAAATGTTTCAGCGTAAAACGTTTGACCTATCTAAGAGAAAGAGGTACGACCAAAACAATTTCACAAATTCCAGACTAAAATAGAAATTAAAAATTAGTAAATTAATTTCTCGAATATTTTGTAATTAAGTTACGACTTACGTACTGCACTGGTTGTGTCTTTGACTCAAGTAATATGAAAGACTAGCTTAAGCCCGCGGCTTCACCCGCGTGGAGTTCGATAATTGCCCACGGTATCTTACTTCTAGGATAATAAGTAATCTATGTGCTATACCAGACTATAATATATGTCTGTGCCAAGTTTCATCCAGATCTCTTCAGCCGTTCTGGCGTGATTGAGTAACAAATATCTATCCATCCAAACATTCGAATTTATAATAGTTTCTGTAAGAAAGAAAATACGTTTATTTGGAATATGCAACAAAAACACAACGAAATTTAAAAAAAAATAAACTTATGTCTCATCGTCTGCCTAGCCTTTTTCCCAACTATGTTAGGGTCGGCTTCCAGTCTGACCGGATGCAGCTGAATACCAATATTTTAAATGGAGCGAATGCCTATCTGACCTCCACAACCCAGTTAGTACTAGGTAATACGATACCCCTTGGTAAGACTGGTTGTCAGACTTTTTCAGCCACTGACTACCTGTTACGACTATCAAAGATCTTCAAATGACAGCCGGGACCAACGGCTTAACGTGCTTTCCGAGGCACGGAGGAACTCAGTATGTAATGGGTGGTCCCCCATCCACAGACCAACCTAGGCAATCACGGCTTAATCTAAAGATCGATCCGAGCGGCTGTTATTATTTAGCCACGAGCTCCTCCAAAAACTAAAAAAACTCATATCTAAACAACAAAAAAAAAGATAGTATTGTGTGCGGCTGCGCCAAATAGGCCCAGTTCAGCAAACTGCCGAGCCACTATAGACCAACGCTGGTTTTCAACTGGACCTGATATAATGACGAGTTACGTACTTTGTGTTAATAAGACTATGCGTATATCCATAAATATAACATAACAACATATAACAATAACAACAACATTACAACACACAACACAACACACAACACACAACATTACAACACAATAACGTTATATGTAATTAGTTATAGATAATAAGTTTAAGAAGTATAAGTTGTTAGTTGCTTCACTATTGCATTGGGTTGTGCCTGTAAAAATAGTTGTAAGTAAGAATTAAATAAATAAATAAATAACCACAGACTGATAAAAGTTTAATACCACAACAACAAAAGATTTCCGATCTCAATCCTTAACAGAAAAAAACAACAAAAAGGGATCGTCAAAAGTAAATACATTGCAGGCTTTTGTTTCCAAATTAGTTGGCAGACCTCAAAACAGCGAAGTTGAGCCCATTGAGGCCAATAGCTATGTAAATTGATGGTTTTTCGATATTTCACGGCCGAACTCTTGGCAATCGGGCACATTTACTGAGTATCACTAACTACAAAGTCTCGTTTACGAAGAAAAATTGTTTTAAACGCGGCTAATGTTCAAAATGGAGGGGAGAATGAAGTCTTTGAAAGTTGGAAGACGAGGCAATTTGTCTGCCGGGACAAATACTTTTTTCTGGGTCATTGTTCCGTACTTTGCTTAAAATAGCGGTTTGTTTGTACTGAAATTCTAAACTAGGCCGGATATTAAGGATTTTGTAATGTCAAGAGTAGAAAGTGCTAGAATCTAGATGCTCGTCAAAACGTTTATTGCTTTCTTATTGTGCAGTTTTCAGGATTATGATAGACTAGCTTATGCCCGCGGCTTCGCCCGAGTGGAGGTCGATAATTGTCCCACGGGATCATACTATCGAGGTAAAGGGTATCTTTTGTGTCGATACAGGTTATAAACTATCTGCGTGCCAAATTTCATCCAAATCCGAACAGTAGTTTTCGCCGTGAAAGAGTAACAAACATCCATCCATTGCCTGAGCCTCCGTTATGTACGAAAATTAACCCACGGGAACGGGGATAATGTAACTTGCCGTAAGTGAAACAATTTTCGGAATCGGGCAAGTATTTTCGAAGATTATCACTTACATACACACTTACAAATTTTACCTTTTTATAATTATTAGTATAGATACTAACTACCAAAACATCTGCTTAAAATAAGTCACTAGGAAAAATGTTACTTTGATATTATTAAACCATATGAACCTTTACGCTGAAAACATATTAAACTAAGAATCGATATACACTTGCTAATATTATTTTCATAAATTAATTGAAATTTAAACCGATGACCTGGTGAAGGTTGCAGGGATCCGCTGGATGCGAGACACACGGGACCGGCCAATGTGGCGATACTTGGGGAAGGCCTATGTCCAGCAGTGGACGTCTTTCGGCTGAAATGTTGATGATGATTTGAAATGTAGATAATTGTGAAAAAAAACAATAAATCATTAAGCAAAATTGTGAAAAAAAAAATTACTAAACGTTACACTAACATTATGAAAACCAGATTAAATTACCGTAACTAACCATACCTCTTGAGTCTATTAAAATACCCCATTCAAATACTACCAAGCTCGATGAGGGTCGACCACTTTTCAACCTTATTACTATGTGCATAAGGGTGAACAGTAGCAGACCGTCAGTAAACTCAATAGTACCTAGAACGAGTAAGATCAATCAAAACAAACCGACATCTTGACATGACGCTAATGTACGTCACGTGTTTTTTTTCTACATTTTAACATGGTAATGGAGAATAAAGTCAATTTTAACATAAATGTGCTGAAGAGTATGAAAAGGAATGAATATATCAGCGAGATTAGAATCTATCTAGATTGATGAATATGATCAAGGGATAAAGGTACTTAGAAAATTATTTGAGAACGAAAACACGTTTTCTTAATATTTAAGATAATATTTATATACAACATTATTTTTAGAATATGCGAAACCTGAATGTAGTTTGTTCAGAATAAGTAACTGAATCGATTCCAATAATTTTTAAAACATGTTTTATTTTGTCCCAAAAATATTTAAAAAGGTTAACACCTAGCGACACTAAGTACCTACCGCAATCATTTAAGTACCTACTGCCAAATTATTATTATCAATGAGCTCAAGACGACGCTGAAGGCGCGCGCGCGGCAGAACCGCGTGGTGACCACGTTTTAGTGCGGACAACTAGGTAAGGTAACAGAACAGGCTTATAACTTTATAATTTTTTATGATACAGTTTTGAAATTTTGTACATAGATTCTTTACATAAAAATACTAGACACGTGTTTCAGGTTTCACATATACTAAAACTAATGTTGTATACAGGATGAATTTTTGAAGTGGGCGTGGATGGCCAAATCCGAAACTACGAGGAATATCGAAAAATGCTCAAAAGAGTCTCGAGCCCGATTTTGATGAAAACTAACACTGCATCATTGGGTTTTTGGAAAATCAATATTCCTGGCCAGGAATCTTACCTGTTGGTTTTGAAAAAAAAAAACACTAACTGTATTATTACACCATTCGATAGCGTCGCCATTAAGAATCAAATTCTGGGAAGTAATGTTAACATTATTTTGAAAACCGTTCGCGATGAAGGACTACTGTGACTGCCCCATCTAGGGCGTATAGGTTATGGATTCAAATAGTTCGATTTTCCGTTATTTGTATAAACTTACTGCAGTTTTAACTCGACATTTCTGCGAATGTCAGCAGTAGCATCAGCGACACATTAAGTAGGTAGTACTAAATTTATTTTGTAACGAAACCAGTGTAATCACAGATAGAGGCGATGTTTTTTCACACTTCGGATATCATTCATCATTCTCTTGCCCTTATCCCAATTCATTTGGGGCCGGCGCAGCATGTCTTCTTCTTCCATACTTCTCTATTACTCGTCATCTCATTAGACACCTCCTTTCTTGCCATATGATTCTTTACACAGTCCGTCCATCGTTTGTTTGGTCTTCCTCTACTTCGGATATCATTCTCGATTCAATAATAACTGATTCAACTGGAAATAGCCTCAACCATTCTCATCACTTAATTCATTCGTTAAAAGAAAAACCTATCGGAGTCCATTGAATAAAAAACGCAAAAAATATAACAAAACGTACGATATTAGCTAGCGCTCTTTTATTCGAATAAAGACTTCATTTCAATACGAATGAAAGTGTTAATTGAAAATACTTCTCTATTTCTTGACTGTCTTGTTGGTTTAGTGGTCGCAAGCACGACTGCTGAGCATGAGGTCATGTGTTCGATTCCCGGGTCAAGCAAAGTGTTATTATATTTTTCCATCAGGAATATCTCAGTAGCAGCCACGGAGTCTGGATATGCGCCCGGTTGATAGCAATAGGCTCGCCCCATATTACATGGGACTTAAACATAACTGGCGAAATGTAGGTGTAGTATTAGGTACACCTCTGCCTAACCCTTGGGGGATTACAGGAGTAATGTTATGTTATGTTACTTCCCCATTTCTTTATTAAGGGCATTACATGGCTCAAATCCCAAAAACAGCGTATGTTCAAAGAAACTTGTTGATGAATCCCTTCGTGCGTTTTCCGTGTAAAAAAAGTATGTTATAGTTAAGTTCATCACAAATAAATTGTATTGTTTAAAATTTTAATAAACGTTCTCAATTTTTTTTGGTTAATCGTAGAAAATAGGTCCTTTTTCAACCTTAATTGTAAATTATCTCTGTAACGGCTGAATATATCGGCATGAATTTTGTAACAACAAATACGTAATGATATACTTAACAATCTGTATTGTTTTTTTTCTGTTATTTCTTATAATATTTTTAAATAATAAATAAAAACCGAAATTGTGCGAAATGTGCGGGGCAAGTCAACAAAAACCAGTACAGGGATCAAATCATCAAGGTCATCGAGCAATGTAATGCCCTTAAAGAAACATTTTTAGCAGAGAATGGTCTGCTTTTGTTTCTATATGTCACCGTAAAATTGTAAAAACCGTTAGATTATAATGTATCTCGCGAGATTGTAATCTGTCGAAAGATTGTGAACCGTAACATACTGTTTACAATTTAACGCATTACTTTTCGGTAGATTATAATCTATCGAAGTGAAACCGTCAAATTGTGAAATGGCATGCGACGTGCGACGGAATGCACTTCGCGCAATTGGTTGAACGTCACGTGCCCCGTACCGCCATATTTGTTTCAAATACAAAATCATTTATTTTTCTTTTATAATCGTTTGTTGTCGAATGTAAACTATCAGTGTTTTAAATGGGCAGGCTCAATAAATTGTACGTGTGTTCTTAAACCATCACGTCTGTAATCACCCAAGGGATAGGCAGAGGTGTATCTATTAGTACACCCACATTTCGCCAGTTATGTTTAAGTCCCTGTAAAAGGGGTGAGCTCATTGTCACCAACCAGCAGTTGTTTCATGTAAAATACTGGTATTCAGCTGCGTCCGGTTAGTCTGGAAGCCGACCCCAACATAGTTGGGGAAAGGCTAGGCAGATGATCCTTTGTATTACCCCTTTTAGAAATGTCGACTTTATTCAATGAACGTATTGTAATAAAATACGTAACAGATAATGTAAGTGACTTTTGTCCACAGCTTGTGTCGCTTGGCGATCAAACAATTTCCTGTGTGGCATTATTTGCACAATTTATTAGATAGTGGTTTTTAATTTCCTGTGAAGTAATTCGCAATGTGTTTAGTAGACAGGCAATTACCGAAGAAAATTAAATAAAAAACTTTTTTGTCAATAATCTGCAAGGAAAATATTTTAACTTTCTAATCTTGCCAAAAAGCGTTAACTTAGAGCTGTGTTTCATGTTCAAATCTTAAGTACGAAAACCTGTTTCAGAAAAAATATCAAACATTTCCTCAACAAAATTCTAACTAGTTATTAGAAAAACCTAATCATCATCTGCCTAGCCTTTTTCCAACTATTCAGAGGTCGGCTTCCAGTCTAACCGGATGCAGCTGAATACCAGTATTTTACATGGAGCGACTGCCTATCTGACCTCCACAACCCAGCTAGTACTGGGTAATAAATACGATACCTCTTGGTAAGACTGACTACCTGTAAATCACGGAGGAAACTCGGTATGTAATGGGGGGTCACCCATCCAAGGACCAACCTAGGCAAGTGCGGCTTAACCTAAAGATCCACCCGAGCGGCTGTTATTATTTAGCCACGAGCTCCTCACGCACACAATGAAACCTAATCAAACAAAACTAATAACACATTTATCATACAAGAACACATCTTTCATTATAACATAGTTAATAAAGAATTTCATTATCCTTTATGAGCCCACGTGGCTTCCTCAGGCAACACTTATGACCTCATTAACACTTTTATTGAGCTCAAACCGTGTGTCCTTACTGTTATTAGCCGTTAAGCAGGGTTATAAGAAGGTTATATATGACCATTTTTTTATATTTATGTCAGTTTCGCCTGTAACTAAGTTATGGGTGTAGTGGCAGGATACTATCAAATTTTGGTGGTGTGAGATTTACGTATGGGTATGTTTTTGTAATAAATATTCTTGGTAAAATGAATGAATAAATTATGTAATATTATTTGAAGCGGTAGGCCCAGAAGGAGATGGCGTGACGAGCTGGACTCTTGTCAAAGGATTGGGCCAAAATAGCCAAAGACAGAGGTAAATGGAAAGAGGGAAGGGAGGCCTTTGCCCTGCAGTGGGACACAACAGGACAAAATTCAAAAAAAAAAAAAAAAATGATTGTATGTAATCATTATCTGCCTAACCTTTTCCCAACTATGTTGAAGTCGGCTTCCAGTCTAACTAGATGCAGCTGAATACCAGTATTTTACATGGAGCGACTGCCTATCTGACCTCCATAATCCAGTTGGTACTGGATAATACGATACCCATTGGTACAATACAGGAAAGCACATTAAGCTGTTGGTCCCGGCTGTCATTTATGGATCTTTGACGGTCGTTACAGGTAGTTGTTGGAGTGATGGGTATTAATAACTTAGGCCAGCGATCATATTATGTATGTTTATTACTACCAATTATACTTTAACAGAATTTTATATTATTAGAACGTGTTACAGAGTTACAGATTAAAAGCAAGCGAAGACATGACGGATATAATAGATAGTTTTTTATAGAGGTCGGTAATGTTGCCATACCATAGATAATCACATTAAATTACAATACAAACCACACAAAAAAACACAAATCACACAAAAAAAAACAACAAAACAACAACAAACAGCAGAAGCAGCAGCATCATCAGCAGCGGCAGCATCTATTAATCACATTAAATTTACCACAGATTACAACAGTAGTCAGTAGCCCGAAAGTCCGATAACCAGTCTTACCAAGGAGTATCGCATCACCCAGTACTAACCGGATTATGGAGGACAGACAGGCTGTCGATCCTTGTAAAAAACTGGTATTAGACTGCATTTGGATAGACTGGAAGCCGAACCCAATATAGTCGAGCAAAGGCTAGGCAGATGATGCTATAAAGATTAATAAAAAAACACCTATATTCACAAACTAATCATCCACTATGACATCTGACACCCTCGCAACGCAATATAGTTTGCCATTCATAACCCCCTTCGCCTTTCTCGAGAAAAAAAATGTAATAATTTATACAAATTCGTCTCATCCTAAGATTTATGATATTCATGATAATACATTTGTCATACTTACCTACCACCTTACTTCAGAAACCCAAATAAAATACAAAATCAGGCATCAAAAGTCAACATGTGCGTGATTTATGAAACAACTTGTAAATCTACGTCTATTTATTACGTTGAGGCGACAAGGGACTGACAAATTACAATATATAACGGTTTTATAGTTTCATTTTCAAAAGAATTGTCACTATACATCATAATAAAATACCTACTGAAGTTTCAAACATTAAACAATGTCACTAGGATAAAATAATGATTGTAGACACAACATAACATCACGCCTGTAATCACCGAAGGATTAGGCAGAGGTGTACCTAATAGTACACCCACAAAAACAAACAAGGGCGACAAATAATGATTGTGTTGAAACTTATCTGTGAGAATGGTATACAGTAACAAGGAGTTGTATTTTAGTGGCTGAGAGTCGTGGGGGGTGTAACTCAGTGGTAGAGTGTCTGCTTCGCATGCTGAAAGTCCTGGGTTCAAATCCCAGCACCTCCAATTGCAACATTTTACACTTTGGAAATCCAATGAATCTTTCATTTTAACTTGCAACCCACCGTTGCTTTGCTCGATTTGTTAAATAAACAGAGACTTTTGTAATACGTGAGTTTTTTAATAAACTATTTAATTTTATAATCTAAATGATTCGACGTCATAATAATAATACGCATTTGTACTGGGATCGACCTATCATTACTGACAGGAGTATTGTTGCCAATAAGCCTGACATTGTGGTAATAGATCGATTGGAGCGTCAGGCAATGATTGTTGACATAACGGTCCCGCATGACGAGAACCTCGTGAAAGCAGAGAAAGATAAACAATTCAAATATCTTGATCTGGCCCGCGAGGTTGTCGACATGTGGGACGTGAGTACAGCAGTCTGACAACCAATCTTACCAAGGGGTATCGTATTACACACAGCCGGGACCAACAGCTTAATGTGCTTTCCTGTATTGTACCAATGGGTATCGTATTATCCAGTACCAACTGGGTTATGGAGGTCAGATAGGCAGTCGCTTCATGTAAAATACTGGTATTCAGCTGCATCCGGTTAGACTGGAAGCCGACCCCAACATAGTTGGGAAAAGGCTAGGCAGATCATGATGAGTTTGGACAAGAACAAACACGGCCATAAAGACACGAAAAGACTTTGTTTTATCCTATTTATTGTAGGAGTCCGGAACTATTCAACTGAAACGCCCAATTAGACGACAATATTTTATGCAAAGCCCAAGCTATGTAAAGCTAACATAAATGCCTTGAGAGCACTAAAGAAACCTTTTTCCCCGTTCCTAGATTAGCCCGGAGCCTTACTTTTCTTTTATGCTCGATTTTTACTGCCTAGAGCTTTTCATTGCTAATTAATTTGAATAATGAATCGGGATTACTGTAAAACCTATTTAAAAGATAAGTTTTATCTCAAATTGTTAGTTATTTTTAATTACAACCAGCCTTACCACGGCGTTTTGTATAGCTCAGTACTAACTGGGTTTTGGAGGTCAGATAGGCAGTCTCTCCGTGTAAAATACTGGTATTCAGCTTATTCCGGTAACCGGTTGGACTGGAAGCCGACCCCAACATAGTTGAGAAAAGGCTAGGCAGGGTGTTTTTATATAGATTGTAACTTTGCTCTTTCGAAAGAACAAAACAACAAAAATAATACTTATTTCAGAAGTCACAGGGGTGATATTGTGTTATGTAAAATGCTCATTGTTCCAATAAACAAAACAAAGTGAATATAAAAAATAAAACAATACAAAAAAGCAATATCACAATCCAGATTAAATTAACTCTTCAATACATAAAGAAAGGAAAATAACTCGATTAAAACTAAAACGTGACTATCCGGTTCAGGTATACCTGTACCCGGCAGTACAAGCTTGCCAACTTTCAGAGAAAATAGAATAAAAGTTCTAGATACAACCGTAGATGTGCTTACTCAACACAGCTGTATTATAGCCCGATAATTTATTGAACGAGATTCTCTACAAACAATCAGGTGTACTGTTAACTGAACTGGATGAAAAAAGAACAAAAACTTGGAATAATATAAGAAATATAAATAAAAGAACAAGGAATTCTTGAATGAAGTTGATTGATGAAAGTTCTGTCGAGTCAAATTTCGAGTTTCATTTCATTTATTTCAGTAACAATTTTTACATTGTGTCGAAATTTTACACTAAAAAAATTAAAAGAATTACAATATCGTTATTCATTTATTTTATTTTTTAATAAATTAATTAATTTAAAAGTAAAACATTTGGAATTACTCTGTATGTTAAATAGCAAAATAAAAAACAACAAAAACAAATTAAGATTCCACCATTACAATTAATGTCAAAAGTATAATATAATGTCAATAAAAATAGTAATGTAATTAAATAATGTATTTCTAATAAATAATGTAAAAATCAATTAAATCAGATTCATCCATGCAAAATAAACATCAAAAATAATAATGCCAAATTAAAAATAATATTAATTCGCATACAAATGTTAAAAAAATATTGCTTACACCCATACAAATGTCAAAAATAAGAATATAATGTCAATGTTTATATTTGTTGGGAATCTTGTTTATAGAGCAGATAAGTGATTTCATTTTGATTTAAAAAGAATGTCCATGGAGTTTCTAACCCATTCTTTTCCATAAATATCTATATTTTGGAATGGGTCTAATTGAACTAAATGCTTTGAGTTTGAGTTCAAAATAATATTCCATCCTCCTTTAAAAAAATCAAATCACAGATTCTTTTGAATTCAAAATCATCATTTTCCAAATGGTAGGTATTAAAAACAACAAATGCTCACATAAATTTGATGAATGCAAAATCAATATTCATAAACGCATTTAAAAAATTATTTGTAATCTCAAAAAAAATCAGATGCAAAAACCAGTGGGCAGTCTAAAATTGGCATTGACAGCGCTTGAATTAAACCAAAACAAGTTCTGGCAGGTACGGTTCGCAGACGGTATTAGCTGACCGAGATAGACTGCGGCGAGGCGGCTAACGTGCACAAATCCTATTGATTAGCACCTCGAGTTAGAAGGGAATTCTAAAGTCAATGGAAATAGAAGCAAAATTCATGTATAAGACTGAAATATCACCAAATTACTTGCAGAGATTGCCAAAGATATTACACCTAAAAAATGATCTTAAAAAATCTGTCCATGAAAATTTAGGTTTAACAATAGAAGACGACAAAAACCAGGCGACCTAGAATTAAATAAAGCTGAAATGAAAAATTCTAGAATGACATAAAACAGGCCCTTAGTTTGAAAAATAATCTTACGAAAAAAAAAGGGCCAGTGGGAAACAAACGCTTTCAAAGTACGTACCGTATTTCTACAACGACTAACTATGGGATAGACATATTATTATGACATATATTATGGCTTTTCAGTAGTACTTTTTAACTACGAAAAAAGGTCGGTTCTCAAGTGGACTTATCATCAATGATAAATAAAAAGAGCTAGAAATTGTTGCAGACAAACTCAGACAATTGTCTTAATTTAAGTACTTCCAGCGCAATAGCTATCTCTTTCTGTATCATACGTTCCGTATTATCTATCACAGTCGTAACAACGCAACGATATTTGGACGCCGCTCAGTATGAACGTAGCATATCTTCTTTATAATATCATTATAGCGTATCTTCTTTATCAGCTTATAGTTTTATGTATGACCATGCATTTGTTTTTATAAACAATGCTTCTGTGTTTAAGTACCTTATTTCTTAACAGTTATTGTGATAGAGATGGATTCTACAATTGGAAGCGTTATTTGGACAATTCTGACCACAAACCTGTGACGGACAGTATCAACTCGGTGAGATCGATTGCGGCGAGAGCACTAAGCCTATGTATTCGAAATGTGGCTTTGAAGGTATTAGTGCATCGAATAGTGTCATAACATACAATTATATTATGGCAGGTAGATTGAAGATTTTAGATAGATTCCGTGAGTAAGACTGAACTTTTATAACAGACTTACAAAAGTAGATACATAGTCATACATAATAGACATAAGCGATTCGTGGATTTTCTGGCCGTACGCCGATCGTCTGCGTGATCTGTTGGTGTACGTGTTTTAGGCATCACCAGATTTCATACAAGCCAATGCGACATGAAATCCGCTTCACCGCTGATCGTGCAAACGAGCAATGTGTCGTGTAAAAACCGCCATAGTGTTAAGTGTCAAAGATCAGTCGGTTAGATTAGGCATTTTATACATACACACATTTTAACATGGTATTTTTTATATACAACATTAGTTTTATTATATGCGAAACCTGATACACGTGTCTAGTATTTTTATGTAAAGAATCTATGTACAAAATTTCAAAACTGTATCATGAAAAATCACAAAGTTATAAGCTTGTTCTGTTATCTAGTTGTCCGCACAAAAATGTGGTCACCATGCAGCGCGCGCCTCCAGTGTCGTTTTGAGCTCATTGATAATAATAATTTGGCAGTAGGTACCTAAATTATTGCGTTAGGTACTCAAAGTCGCTCGGTGTCCAACTTTTAACTTTTTTAAATATTTTTGGAAAAAAATATAACATCGTTTAAAAATTATTGGAATTGATTCAGTTACTTATTCTGTACAAAATATATTCAGGTTTCGCATATACTAAAAATAATGTTGTAGACTTTGTTTTCTCAAAATTTTAATAAAATATTTGTATTTTTCATGTTAGTAGAATTGTTCGAAATCCTTAGAATTTCTTAAATAATTTTAAAATAACATATTCAATATGCTTATATTCAAGATACCTCTAACATTCTCTCTTCAAAAAATATATTGGTCTCATCGATTGGTAGATTTTTTTTGCAATTTTTACTCATTTATCTTTAAGCCTAAACCAATTAGAAAAAGACGTCACTAAAACTTAGCACTTCATTCTGCAGCAAGTCAAACTTTCCCACAACTTCTTACCATCCAGAGGACTTCTTGACTTTGTCAAAATTTCACAAATTAAATTGTTTCGTACCCACAGAGGTGCGGGGCTAATTCGATCTTCTGTCTTAGTCTAAGATCCCTACTAAGATCGACTTTCACCCATGCGTTTACCGAACGATTTTTTTTAGCAAGCCTAGTGCATTCATTTTCATGTGAATGGTGATATTAAATCAAGACTATTTAAAATTGCGACAACTGTAAGTCTTATCCAATTTAACTTAAACAACCTAATAGCATCGTGTTTGTAATAAAACATCGTGTTTCATCATCTCAGCCGAAAAGTCCACTGCTGGACATAGGCCTCCCCCAAGAAGGGGGGTTTTGCCATAATCGCCACGCTTGGCAGGCGGGTTGGCGATCGCAGTATGGTTGTTATAAAACACAGAGAACGCTGCTGCCCATTCTCTGGTAAGTCCCTTAGTCGCCTCTTACGACACCCACGGGAAGATATGGGATGGTGCTATTCTTTACGTCCGGACACCATACAGAACATCGTGTTTGTATTTGTCTAATTATTAAGTATCAACTCCCCTTTTTATACATGTCAACAAGGGACAAAGAGATTATGACTAACATACATAAGGAACCAGACACGGCTGGGTAGTTGCCATGAAATCAGTATTGATTTATGAAAGTTCGTTCAATATTGATTTCGTTATTTAACTCAAGAGTTTGTATTTAATTAAGTAGAGTAAACTAACTAAAAACATTATTATTAAAAACTATTATATAACCTAAAATAAATAAACTAACAACAAACTATAAAAGGGCATCAAAAAACTCCTCTTGAGGAGGAGTTTTTTTCGCTGTCAGCTGGTAATGTGCCCAAGAGACTGGCGGCGTTGCCACGTTAAATGGCAACAGTTAGCCTCTGGCCAAAGTAAGAGCCAGACCTTGGGTCACGAGAAGCGTCAACTAGGCGTTACGAAATTTTCTTAAACAGGCTATGAGTACTCGGACCCCACGACCCCACAGTTTCAACCCCAAACGGCTCGAAAATATAGTTACCACAAAGGTTTCTATATTTACGCCGCTTGAGGTTCTTTGCAGCGGCAGCGCCAGCACAGCACGAAGAGCTTGGAAGAATTTCGTTTGGTTAACATTATAAACGATGAAGTAAAAAAAAAACATTATTTTTTTATTAAATTGCTTGACTAAACTTATTTATGACTCTTTTTGGCTTGACTTAATTTTATCAGACAACCCAATCGCAATATTTTTTTCATTTATTAAAATTTATTTAACAAATGGGTGAAGGTCAATCTTAGGCGGGATCTTGTACTATCTGTGACACTCTTTAACGCTGTTAGCCAAGTTTATTTCACCACAGGAGTCGCCAACATTACGGTCGTTTCATCTTTTATATTAATATAATAAAACACGAACATTATTTCTGTTTGTAACAGCTGAGGTGTTTCAAAATTCTTAATTTCTCTTTTATAATTTCTTGGCGTTTCATTATTTTGTTGTGTTCTTACGAGATATTTTGAAATAAAACCTTTTCAGTCGTTGATGTACTAATACTAATATTAATGTTTTAAGTTGTTTGCACGGTGTACGAATTCAGTTAAAATTACGCTGTTTAAAGCATATTTATCTCCTCATCTCTGTCCTCAGGACTAGATTGAGGTCAAGAGTAAGCCCATTCAGTACATAAAAAAAAAAAAATTGCCAATATTTCTACACCTGCAGCCTGTGGGCCGGTTATTCGGAGCGGGCATATTAATTTATTAACACTTAATTCTACTGTGTCAATTTTACAGGTAAGTCTTAAATCACCAATCTGCCTTGCCATTTCTCTTGCCTTGCCCTGGCCTAAATGAACTGGTAATAAAGAAAAAAAAAACCGGCCAATTGCGAGTTGGACTCGCACTTAGGGTTCCGTATAAACTTGCAGGTATTTTGTTATTAAACTAAATATTTACGGTTTTCAGATTATTCCCTTTACATGTACTGTAAGACATTGCTTTTTGCCAAATTTCATGATTCTAGGTCATTGGGAAGTACCCTATAGGTTTTAATTCCCTTGTGAAATTGCAAAATAGGTGACATAAACGGTCATACCCTTTGATTGCGTTGACTTATAAGTTTAATTTTCACTGCTCCAAAGGATAGCAGACCTGATTGTTTGATATTAATTTCAGCTCTATACCTCCACGCGTTTATGAGAAAAAGAGTCTTGACAGACGGAAAACAAACTGATCCTTTACAGGTTCCGTTTTTGCCGACTGAGGTACGGAACCCTGAAATACAGCCTATTCTATATATATATATATTATGTTAAAAAAAAACCGGTAAATATCCCGTTTCTACTCTATAAAATAATGTTAGTGACTATGATAGTTTAAAATCTTATATAGGTACAGTACCACTTCTTTATGAACAGTTCATTAAGTGATGCCGTACTAAATGTAATATGGCTATCTCTTTATCTAAAGAAGGCTTTCTGAAGCTTTCCGTCTTGAATCGAGGAGCATGTCTCGACAAACACTTTTATGAAAACCAAGTACATTTTGCTAAAATAATATTCATGGTTATTATATGTATATTTTCCGTCAGTGGAATTTGATCTTTACTACTACATCTTAAAACAGAAAATATGAATATTCATAAACGAAGAATATTCAAGTGTTTGACGAGTAAAGAGTTCCTCTTGTCTGCAAAAAAAAATGAGAAATGACATTTATTTTGTGTTCATTGGTGTGGGAAATCAGAAAATCGAAAGTTCTTTCATGTTAAAGGTCTCGGTTAAATGAGCTATGAACGTGGGAGATTATACTGTTCGAGTTCATTTACACCGTATCGTATCATACAATGCGAAACATCCTACTAATATTATAAATGCGAAAGTCTGTGAGGATGGATGGGAGGATGTTTGTTAGTCTTTCACGCAAAAACTTCTGAACGGATTTGGATGAAATTTAGCACACAGATAGTTTATAACCTGGATTAACACATAGGATACTTTTTATCTCTGTATTTTGATCCCGTGGGCCAATTATTGAACTTCACGCGGGCGAAAGCTACTATCTCAATATTCTTGTCACTTTTATTTTCAGAGGTGGATTCACTGTCAGGCATTTTCTGTCATCAGTCATCTTTGGGTGGTTTGGTTATTACATAATATCACGCCTGTAATCCCCGAAGGATTAAGCATAACTATTATTGGCTATTTATTATTTTATCAAAAACTATCGACCCGCCCCGGCTTCGCATAGGTGCAATATATACATATAAACCTTCCTCTTGAATCACTCTATCTATTAAAAAAAACCGCATCAAAATCCGTTGCGTAGTTTCAAAGATTTAAGCATACAAAGGGACATAGGGACAGAGAAAGCGACTTTGTTTTATACTATGTAGTGAAGCATTAAAGTACCTTTATATTTATTTCAATTAAATCTTTCCTAGACTCTTTTTAATTTTCAACGACTCGGTCAGTCCGAAATACGAAGCACTGTATTTTAACGAAATAGTTTCGGTTTACTATCTCATGATTATTTTACATTACTGCGAAAGTAAAAGTTGAAATAAAAAAAAATGTAGTGCAGATTCTTAATAAAACAATCGTGTTTTTTCTGTATGACTTTTTAAAGGATTCACCCACTCACTCATTTATTTCATAACAATATTACACGGACAGTTGACTAAAGACAAAACATAGAGTATAAAGACAGGCATAGAGGTTTTAGTGGTAGTTCAGACTATATTTCGATATCACAACAATTCTACGCTATATTTTTCATTTGATTAAATTTAAAAATCGGTTAGTTTTAGTCACAACCGTTCACAATCAGATATTAGTCATTATTTGGCAGTGCACGGTGTAAGATGCAGTCACTTTGTTCTCTTAAAATAAATTCTTTATATTTCTTTTGTTCCAGAAGATAACGCTACAAACGCTATCTTAATGCATAAATCTTAATGGTTCTTCCTGTTTAAACAATTGTAAAATTATACCACTTCAATTTTATTGAGAATATTTGTTTGCTTAATTCTGTGTTTGTTATTCTGTGCAAAACACGACATTACTTCTATTATATAAAAGTCTTCCATAGAGATCAGATTTTGCAATATATTTTCCAAGAGTTTATTTATAGACCAACCGCTTTAATGAGTCCTCGCGCAGGTATCAATTTAAATGGGATATCCGAAGAGTGATCACGTATTGGTTCGATTAGTATCGTAATACCTACGTGGATTATGGTTATTTTAGAGCAAATAACCTGTGGGATATTGTTAGGACTTTGTGGACGTTTAATTTGTTTTTGATAGGACAAGGCGAAAGACTCATTATAGCGGTCGATCTATAGTAGATCCAGTGCCCCTGCTGTTACCTACCTCTGAAAATAAAAAAGTTAACTCAGTAATATTTTGGCCGAGATATAAGAGAAGACATTAAAAAACTCAACTGCCTCGTTGGTCTGTGGTCGCAAGCGCGACTGCTGAGCATGAGGTCCTGATTGCGATTCTTAGGTCGGGCAAAGTGTGGGTTTTTCCATCAGGAATTTCTCAGTGCCCAGTTGATGGCATTTACATGGCTATACTTAAACATTAGTGGCAAAATGTGGTTGTACTAATGGGTACACCTTTGCTTAACCCTTCGGGGATTACAGGCGGGATGTTATGTTTAAAAATCCCAATAGATTCCCACAAAAACTTCCTTTCATTATCCATCTTATAAACTAATTAATTATTAATCCTTTCTCAAAAAAAGTCCAAGCCTGGATTAATTAGTAAAGTTGATTCGTTTTAAAAATTAAATTATTCAAGTAAATTGAAAACCAACTGTTCCCTCGGAAAGTTTCGTTAATTAGACCTTTAATGGCAAGTAACAAGATTTCGTCTCTTTTTGGCGGTTTTTACTAAAGTAATTAATTGTTCACATTGAGTTTTACAACTTCCGGGTTGATATTTCTTAAGAGGAAATGCGGGTGGTCTTTTCTCCATACAAACGCTCTCGCCTGTTTTCTTTCTGGTTTATGACTTTAAAGCACTGATTTTTTACAGTAAAATAAATATCAACTATGTCCCTATGTTTTCCTTTTTGATGATACATAATCTTTATAAGCACTAGAACTCTTATAAAATGCTCAAAATTGCCTATTTAGACCGCTGTCAACAGAGGCCTAGTGTACAAATTTGACAACTATTAATGAAAAAAGAAAAACATAGGGACACAGGAAATACCCTTCTTATTCAGTTTATGAAATATCTTTTAAATTGGTCGAATATTGGAGGAGGAAACAGTAGAGAGCCAAACCTCGAATTATGACTTTTTACTTAGGTTATTCAGTCGGATCTGTAGTTGTCCTTATCGCCCCAATGTCAAAATCGCGCTCGCAGTGCGACAGCGATAGTATCTTCAAATACCTAATTTTCAAAAGTCTCTCCGACCGCATTTCCTCTTAAGGCGCTACCTCGAAAATAAATCGTAGCTCGACTGATCTACTAAGCGAGCGAAAGTAATGCAATTAATTTTGAAACGCAAAAGAAGATATGGCTATAATGTGCGTGCGCTCGGAATGAAACGACGTATGTGCCAAAACGTATTTACTCCATTTTTAACAAAATAAATGAATTAAATTTAAAACTACTTTGAGTAAACTTTGATATGATAATTCTCTATGTTTCAAAGTAAATTCCATTAAATAACTCTTAAGCGTTACGCCGTGATGTCGAAAAATGTATAAAAATAGATATAACTTTGCACTTTTTTTTGTAAGAAGAAAAAAACATTGAATCGTGTATTTCGTTTACATGATACTAGACCAAAGTGTCAAAAAACATGTATCAAAATGTTAAATCTCTATTCCACATACTTAACAAGTTACACAAAATAGAAAAAAACAATTTTTTTTTTCAGCAGACGAAATAATAAGTTCTCGAAGTCTCCGTGATCAATAAAGACTTGCACTAGATGAGCTCCCTAGATTAGCAAAATATAATAAAAGCTGTCTGGCTACATGTGCGTGTTTATAATAAATTAACTAATGTATTGAAAAATTAAATTGCAGGTTATTCAAAATTAAATTATATAAATGACTGATAGTATTAAGGATTTTTTTGAACATATACTACAATGTTTATCAATTCAAATTTATTTATTCGTGTAAGTTTGCATGCTTTAATTTTAAACAAAACATGTATGATCTCATATGTTATACCACACCTATGTATACCATGTTTTACGCAAATAAATTATCTTATCTTATCTTACAATATATCACCTTAAGGGCATTACATTGCTCGATGACCTTGATGATTTGATCCCTGTACTGGTTTTTGTTGACTTGCCCCGCACATTTCGCAAAATTTCGGTTTTTATTTATTATTTAAAAATATTAAAAGAAATAACAGAAAAAAAACAATACAGATTGTTAAGTATATCATTACGTATTTGTTGTTACAAAATTCATGCCGATCTATTCAGCCGTTACAGAGATAATTTACAATTAATGTTGAAAAAGGACCTATTTTCTACGATTAACCAAAAAAAATTGAGAAGGTTTATTAAAATTTTAAACAATAAAATTTATTTGTGATGAACTTAACTATAACATACTTTTTTTACACGGAAAACGCACGAAGGGATTCATCAACAAATTTCTTTGAACATACGCTGTTTTTGGGATTTGAGCCATGTAATGCCCTTAACTTCACAATCTCTATATAAGAATATAAAGGAGTTGTCAGAAATGAACTGTTTCGCTCCAAAATTTCTAATAATTAGTGCCAATACTATATAGTCTGGGCCAACGGAAAGTAACTAAAGATTGAAATACCTAAATATAGCTTTAGATTTCTGATTAAAACAAAGTCAAATCAAAGTTGGCAAATGAATTGAATACCTGTTTTTGACACAACTCGAAATAGTTATTTTGATTACCGACCAAGTGCTTTATAAATACCTAACTGTTTTATAGTCTGTTGCCCGCGATTTCGTTCGCGTAGAAATTTTGATGTATACAACATTATTTTTAGTATATTCGAAACCTGAATATAGTTTGTTCAGAATAAGTAACTGAATCGATTCCAATAATTTTTAAACCATGTTATATTTTTTCCCAAATATATTTAAAAAGTTAAAAGTTGGATACCGAGCGACTCTGAGTACCTATTGCAATAATTTAGGTACCTACTGCCAAATTATTATTATCAATGAGCTCAAGACGATGCTGGAGGCGCGCGCTGCGTGGTGACCGCTTTTTTGTGCGGACAACTAGGTAACAGAACAAGCTTATAACTTTGTGAGTTTGGATACAGTTTTGAAATTTTGTACATAGATTCTTTACATAAAAATACTAGATACGTTTATCAGGTTTCGCATATACTAAAACTAATGTTGTATAAGTGAGAAAAAAAAGATAGCCTAAGTCCTGCCCCAAGATATAATCTACCTCCTTGCCTTTCATTACGATCCGATCAGCCGTTTAGTCGTGAAATGGTAACAAACAAACAAACAAATAGAGTTACTTTCACATTATAATATTAGTATTGAAGTATGGATCATGAATTTAGTGTCCAATAGTTAAGTAACGTTTTATGAGGATCGTTTTTACAACCAAAAGCTTAAAAATAAATTTCTAAAAACGAATTCAATCAACTCAAACATTTTGCGTAAATTACCAAAAATCTAGACGTATCTGAACTTCAACCTAGATCCATTAGTGCTTCAACGAAATGAAACCGACTTTGAAAGCTTGAAGTCCATTAGTGCTCATATAATCTGAATGGCTCATTAAAGCATTAAGTGCTGGTACTGTCGACCACACGTAGGAGTTACGAAAATTTCTTTTACTGCAACAAAGTAAAGGCGCTGTCGAAGTTAAATTGCTGCCTTGGATGTGCGGTAGACTGTACGTCCGGCTGTAAAGGTGAGAGTACAATTTGTTAAGACAGGAGTGGTTTGCCTCGTTATCTGACTACTAAAAGTTGCCTTGGTTTTGGTAGACTTGTACAACATTTACAAACTGAATAAGACTGCCTTTTTTGCCTTCATTCATCCAAAACAAAAGTACGTTGCCACCTCGTCGGGTTCCCAAATTCTATTACACTATTTCTAATAACGATTTTTTAAGTGCCTTACTTGACTACCTCATCGGTCGAGTGGTCGCAAGCGCGACTGCTGAACATGAGGTCCTGGGTTCGATTCCCGAGTCAGGACGATAAAACCAGCGGAGTAATTGCGTACCACACTTAGAGCTCGCGGCTAAATAATCACGGGTCGATCTTCAGGTTAAGCCGCGCTTGCCTAGGGTTGTCTGTGGATAGGTGACCGCGACACATACCGAGTTTCCTCCGTGCCTCAGGAAACACGTTAAGCCGTTGGTCCCGGCTGTTATTTGTCGATCAGACGGTAGAAGTAGTCAGTGGCTCGAAAGTCTTATTATCAATGAGCTCAAGACGACACTGGAGGCGCGCGCTGCGTGGTGACCGCTTTTTGTGCGGACAACTAGGTAACAGAACAAGCTTATAACTTTGTGAGTTTTCATGATACAGTTTTGAAATTTTGTACATAGATTCTTTACATAAAAATACTAGATACGTGTATCAGGTTTCGCATTTACTAAAACTAATGTTGTATTTTTTCATTTGAATTTTAATTAATTTGTCAAGAACAAGCATCAAGAACATGCATTTATTTACGTTGTCGAACAGGCGAATTTCTTTAAATATAAAGGAAATTTCCTTCTAAAGCCGTCGACAGAAAGTACGTTACGTAATTGGAGTGCTAGTTCCTTTTAGTCGTCGTTACTACGGAGACATTGAACTCATAAAACCCCTTTTTTGCGAGGTCAGTGTCTTCGTATGACATACATAGCATCACGCCGCCTGTAGGTATTCTACAAGAGGTAAGCAGAAGTTTATATTACATCTTAACTTCGCCTGTTATATTTAGATACTGGAGCGAGCTTATTGCCATGAACAGAATTCAAATCAGGTTATGAATAACTGAAAAGAAAATGAATGAATGAATTTAGACTCTGAGCTGCTGATGGAGAAACACAATATCATTTTTCCCCAGTTGAGAATCTAAGCCAGAAACCGTGCTCAGTACTTGCACTTACGACCGCAAGACCTGATAAGGTAATTATGTTCTCATTGAAGTCTCCCGGATCAAGCATGATTGCTCAGCTAGTTAAAAAACCTGTAGTCGGCCAAGCAAGCTGTGAAAATCTACAGGGTGTAAACATACCCTTCACGAGGCCGTCAACCAAGCATTCTGTACATCAAACTAAGTAACTCTACGCAAAAATTTTTGCTGGGATATGACATTTCTTTTTGGGGTGAAAAATCACGTTTTACGGTACGATTTAAAGTAACGCACACAAAAAAAAAGTTGAATTGTGCTGATGGATGGATTGAATAGTACGGGGTCGTGAAGGTGTTTAAAGTAAAAATCTTACATTAAAAACATGTATTAAAAAAAAAAAAAAAAAAAAAAGTTGGAACTTTGACCCCCAATATCTCAGTAACTAGAAGGTTCCCAGGTATGGTCTAAAACAAAAAAATGATTACAATGACGGGAAAAATAAGTGCCTTTCGGTTTCATTAAAGGGTCTTGTTCCACACTGTATATTAAGCCACAGCATATCTGAAAGTTTGTTTAAAATATTCCCGAACACAGTCAAGCGAACTCTAGGCAAAATTTTAGTGCAAATAAGACCTCTGCCAGAGAGTTTATGTTCCCGAAAATTAATCCTTTCTAGTCCGGGTTCGGTCATTCACCCCATCCTAGTTCGCAGATATAGTCTGAAAGTGTAATATTTTTATCAGGAATAATTTTCGTATTTTCACAGCTTGATGCCTATTTTTATGGTCGTTCTACCCCTAATTTGTTAAACTACTGGTTCAGTAGTCTGGTTGTTGAACTCCTTTTTAAAATTGGGTCTAGACGAATACGAGTAGTTGGAAATTAAGTAGGTCGAACTCATTTGTTTGCTGAAATATTCTTTTTAATTTAAATAATATATGGTTTTTTTTTATTCATATGCTGTCTATACAGGGTGTAACAGAAAGGGTATAGTCATATGAAAGGATATGCTGCCGACCATCAAACTGAACAACTTTCTCCATACAAACATTTAGTTTATACAGGGTGTAACAGAAAGGGTATAGTCATATGAAAGAATATGCTGCAGACCATCAAACTAAACAGCTTCCTCAATGAAAATTATCAGCGGTCCCATACTAAATTTCAATACCTACTCGACCCAAATGTGAACACATGCATGCATGTGGTGGGACAGCTGATAATTTTTTCGCATTTACTATATTGGACCCATAGAGGAAATTGTTCAGTTTGATGGTCTGCAGCACATCTTTTCATATGACCATACCCTTTCTGTTACATCCTGTATGAACTAAATGTTTGTATTTCATCATCATCATTTCAGCTGCTGCTTCTGCTACTGCTGGACATAGGCCTCCCCCAAGTGTCGCCACATTGACCGGTCCCGTGCGACTCGCATCCAGCGGATCCCTGCAAACTTTACCAGGTCATCGGTCCACCTAGTGGGAGGCCTTCCAACGTAGCGTTTGTATTTAATCAAAATAAATTAAATCGTCTATGAACTTTATATGCAAAATAGCACGCTTTTAAATTAATTGGGTATGTGAATAAATTACCAAGAACACAAAGTCAGCCCTAAGATTCGTACTTGTGTCCTAAATGTTTAATGAACCTTTTATGCTTACAATTAACTAAGTAACGTTTGCTTTCTTAGAAATTTACTTGAGTATTTTAGAATTTGGAAAGGTTTAAATATTTACTGTAGAATGTTAGCTTTAATTTATTTGCTTCAACGTGCCCCTTATTTTGGAGGGACTGTGTAGTGTGTCAAAATATTTGTTTGTTGTTAGTCTTCATTATAAGAAACATACATTTTAGTCTTTTGTTGTTTATATCTTACAAGCCTCGCCCGCGGCTTCGTACTCGAAGGGTAACCAACAGAACCCTATTACTAAGCCTCAGCTGTACGTCCGTCCGTTCGTCCATCCGTCCGTTCGTCTGTCTGTCTGTCAGCGGGCTGTATTTCATGATCCGTAATAGGTAGACAGTTGAAATGTTTGCCCTTATAACAACAAATAATCTAAATAAATTAAAAATTAAAGGCTGCCCTACTACGATAGTACGGAACCCTACATGCACGAGCCCGACTCGCACTTGGCCGATTTTTCTTCACTTTATTGTGGATTGAACGATGCCTATAATCCTCGCACAAATTCCAGCAAAGTCCGTTGACAAATATGGAAATCGAATGAAAGTTATGGCAGTGTATAAAATACGAACAAACAAACTAACATGTTTATACATAATTATATTAGATTAAGCAACCCTTCAAACAAAGAATGGGTCCTCGTTCGGACACATCTTTCGGCACGAAAGGTAGTACGACCTAGCTAATGATGTGCAGATACACGAGGAACGAGGAATGAATGGGACAGAGTCAAAAGTTCTGCAGAGCTGTTCTAGTTGATGGCTGAAGCACCCAAAGAAGAAGATGCAGTCAAACAAACGCATTCAGAACTCTTTCATAGCAATAAAAAAATTCTGAACGAAATGTCCCTTCTTACCAAATTGGCGTGCATTCCAGCAATTACGAACGAAGAAATACTAATCTCCTTCAAACGTCAGCGGAAGATAGTAAGTGGCTATAAATCGTGCAACATGTTGGCACACTGTAACTAATGTTTCACCTTGTTTGCGCTAGATTACAGAATTGTCGAGTGGCGGTCTGGGTGAAAAATCCCTTTATTTGCAGCGAAGAGCTGGGAGATTTAGACGTGCAGAAATGTGGTGGTGGCTGTGTTCTTGCAATTTGTGGATAAGTAGGTGCTTATTCTTCCTTGTCCACAAGAGTCAAAAGCTTCCTTAACCGATTGTGTACTAGGATAGTAATTCACTCCTGCTGATGCACTATTTCTTTTCGTACCCGAAGGGCAACCAACGGAACCCTATTACTAAGCGTCCGCTGTCCGTTCATCTGTCTGTCTGTCTGTCAGTCCGCTGCTAGTCCGTTCATCTGTCTGTCTGTCTGTCTGTCAATGGGCTGTATCTCATGATCCGTAATAGGTAGATAGTTGAAATTTTAACAGAATGTGTACTTCTGTTGCCGCTTTATCTATACTAATATTATAAAGCTGAAGAGTTTGTTTGTTTGTTTGCTTGAACGCGCTAATCTCAGGAACTACTGGTTCGATTTGAAAATTTTTTTAGTGTTGGATAGCCCATTTATCGAGGAAGGTTATAGGCTATAAAATTTTACGTGGACGAAGGTCGCGGGCAACAGCTAGTCAATAATAAAAATAAATTAAAAATTAAAGGGGGCTCCCCTACTACGATGGTACGGAACCCTTCATGCGGAAGTCCAACTCGCAGTTGGCCGGTTTTTTACAACTTCCACTTAGATACTTGTCGCACTTGAGATTTATTAAATATATTTCTGTTCTTTAGAAAACTTCTGGATCATAATACTGTTCAAAATTCAACGCTAGATTTGAAGACGGCATCCTAACTAATATTATAAATGAAAAAGTAAGTTTGTTTGTTACTTTTTCACGCCTAAACCACTGAACCGCTAATCCTGAAATTTTGCATAAACGTTGTCAGGTGTACAGAAACGGACAAAGGGTACCTTTCATCCCGAAAAAAAGTACTGTTCCCGAGGAAAACACCAATAACGTTCTTATGATAATAGATGGCACGACGTGTCTTTCGAATTATGATTGAATTATATTATTACAAGCAGAGTACAACCCGAAAATTTGGTAACGTACCAAACTAATTTGGTAACTACTCAAAATTTGAGTAGATACCTTGATTGGGGGTACCTGGTTATATATATTTAGTAAACACAATTACAAAACCAATATACACATCTGAATCAATCAAACCTGCATCACAATGAACACAATCTACAATACAAACTACAAGATTGTGTAATAAAGTTAGCTAACCCGTCGCATGCAATTAGAGGGGCCCGTAATTACTTTATTGGTGACCGGGGGACATGCCGGTCACGTGTACCGGGGCGTGCACAGGTTAAAGAAGAAACAGAGATGTGGGGAGCGTGTTTGTTGCTGTGATATGAGCAAAATGATCATACTCTCTGAATACCAACAGAGAATAGGGTTATACACAGTAGTCGCTGGTTTAATATAAACCTCGAAAGTAATGAATTGAAATTTTTATTTCCAAATATAAGACGGTTGTAACATATAGCCTGTTATCCCCGAAGGGTAAGGCAGAGGCATCCACTTTTCGCCAGTTACGTTTAAGTCCCATGTAATAGGGGACGAGCCGATTGCCAGCATATTTAAGTCTATTGACACGAAAAGAAGAAGATAGCAATATACAGAAGGAAAAGACTTAATATACAGATTGAAAATAAGTGAGGATAAGCTATATAATTAGGACGATGTCGAATCTAATGATGACGATGTGGAGTGATTCCGTCAAAGCCTTTAAAAATTAACCTTATTTACCCATGAAGAAAACGAATAAGAAACGAAGATCCTATTTGCCTTTCTTCTAAGATCCTAAAGACGTTGAAATTACTGGCATGCCAGCCCGTACCGACACTTAATAAGAGGCCGTTGTGCTCCCCTATTTTACAGATATTCAATATTGTTGGAGTGTTGACATGCTGCATCATTTGTGGACATTTCTGTGGCCATTTTGGGGTTGTAACGGGAAGGGTTACAGGTATTGGGTTTGTATAATAGACGGAATTATACTCATTGGAATTTAAACAAGACAGGAGGAAGGGAAGCCACCACAGGCTTCAATATCTACTAATAATTAGTTGTCCTAAATCCTATTGTTTATCTTGTTAGATTATATTATTTAGTTAGTTTATTTTATATTAATTATTAACTTTTTTGTAAATATTTAGTTTTAATTATTCTATAAGTAGCTTTAATTCATTGATGTATATGACGACAGATGCGGTATGTCTTCGCTGTCTTGTTGGTCGGTCATGATGGAACGTGGAGTCCGACGTGAAATAATACACAGGCACTGTTTGGAACACTAAACTTTACTGTTTAAAACACTTTACAAATAAAAAATAACAAGATTGAAGAAATATTATCGGATTGAATTTAAATAAAATGGAATGTAGTGAGGTTAGCCAAGTTAGTCGTTCGTCCACGATTTCAATTTGAATGAATCAACTGCACAAGTCTACCGCCTTTTTATTCAATATCAAAATGACAAACGATAACTTTAATCGACTAAACACACTCAAGCATTGCCATACCAAAAATCAAATTAAATCAAAATTATGATAAACGCTTGACATTCCATTAGCGATCTGCGACATATATTTTATATACGGGGTGGAAAAAAAAACAGCTGCAAGAATAAATGGTATAAATTACATACGTGTTACGGTAGCGAATCATATTTTGTTCAACATGCCTGAGGCTGACACTTACCTGCAAATTGCAAAAACGTAAAAAAAAATAATTTCGCGGGCTACCCTGGCGCTTCATTAGGAAATAGTTTTATCTTCCACCATCATTGCTTTTCCACGCCACTATAGCTTTCATTTCATGGAAAGATTTTAGAACACCGTTAAATTTCAAACTTTTACAATAACAAACATGTACGTAACGTAATTAGAAATTGGACTGCCAAACCGTAACATAGCGCAATCGTAATTGGTGTTAACACTAACCGCCTCCGGGATTTACACCCTCGTAAGTAAGGGGCTGACTACCCCTTTACGTTCACGCTACATCCCACAGACGCAGGCTATTACCATAGACTTAATAGGTTGGGGGATGTTATTTGATTATTGATCGATTATAGAACAATTTAAGGGTCTATTTTGAGGGCGAGTCAAATGTTAACCAGTTTGCTAAATTATCCCAACTAATATTATAAATGCGAAAGTAAGTTTGTTTGTTACCTTCTCACGTCTAAACCACTGAACCGATCAGTCTGAATTTTGTTTCCCGAAAAAAATTACTGTTCTCGAGGAAAACAACAATAACGTTCATGATAATAATAGATGGCGCCACGAGTCTTTCGAATCTTGATTGAATTATATTATTACATGCAGAGAGTACAACCCGAATTGATTGTCAAACTCTAAATTAACGCGGACGAAGTCGCGGGTAAAAGCAAGTCAGAAATAATTTAAAGTAGCCCATAGATATGGAGAAATAGAATATGATCGCAGAACGTACGATTGGTATCGTTAACCTTACTGATATGATCCAAATACTTTGAACGTCACTTATTTGAATTGGTTTTCTATTCTGCCCTGGTCTTTCATGCATCGTCCTCATCATCAGTCTCCTGCCCTTATCTCAATTTATTTGGGGTCGATGCAGCATGTCATCTTCCATACTTCCATATGCAACAAAATTAATGTGTGTGGACCTACCTTTACCAACAGTAAGTTAGTTCCCGAAGAGTAAGAATCTATAAAGAAAGATATAGGAAATCCAAGTCGGACTGAAAATTCAAAACCAAGTATTCAAAAATGCAAGTCCAAACGTTTTCCAAACTCGACGCAAGCTGCAGCGCAAACTACCAAAACTTGAAAGTCAGATCTGTGATAGATAGCGGCAAGATTTCAAATATTATGTAGACGAAACTTTCCGTCCAAATGTATGCGGAGCACGGCGTGAAACCAAAAACTCGCCGTGAAGGATGAATATCGATGAACGCACGTATGCCAACACTGCTCACGAATACGCTAGGATGAGCCGTCATACTTTTAGAAACTGAACACTAAGGAAAACGTGGATCCACTGCTATATTCGCTGACTATAGATTCAGTTACACTTGTATTTCGCTGAGTGTCTTGAAACACATAAACAGAGGTCCTAACACGAATGCGCGGTGTAAACGTTACACATTAAATCCTAACATCCTAACTAATAATATTATAAAAATGCGAAAGTAAGTTTGTTTGTTACCTTTTCGCGTCTAAACCACTGAACCGATCATCCTGAAATTTTGCATATACATTGTCAGGTGTACAGAGACGGTCATAGGGTACCTTTAATTCCGAAAACAAATACTGTTCCCGAGGAAAACAACAATAATGTTCGTATTATAATAGATGGCGCCACGTGTCTTTCCAATCATGTCTTTCGAAGCAGAATACAACCCGAATTGCTAGAAAAAAAAAGCTAGTATTTTTATAATTTTAAGAATTTATTCATATCTATGAATGATACTGATTGTGCTTGATGTAAGCAATTTAACTAAAATGCTATAGGATCATTGATATTCGATAAAAAAATCAACGTATTTAAATAACATTTACACCGCATGCTCGTGCTAGGACCTCGAGAATTATTACGATGATATGCTGCAGCTTATGTTTTTTTAAATGAAATAGAATGAAACACCTATGCACACCCACATTTGCCTAGTAATAAGGGCGAGTCTATCACAAAACCAGGCTCAAAGACAGCCTCATGTGGAGAAATTCCTGAAGAAAATACCCAACATCATTTAACCCGACGTAGGAATCGAATCTTGCTAATAAACCTGTACCCGAGTTTCCTCCTTGCCTCGGAAAACACGTTAAGCCGTTGGTCCCGGCAGTCATTTGTGGATCTTTGACAGTCGTAACAGGTGATCAGTGGCCCGAAAGTCTGACAACAAGTCTTACCAAGGGGTATCGTATTACCCAGTACTAACTGGGCTGTGGAGGTTAGATAGGCAGTCGCCCCATGTAAAATACTGCTAATCAGCTGCATCCAGTTGGACTGGAAGCCGACCCCAGCAATGTTGGGAAAAGGCTGGGCAGATGATGATGTGCGTTTAGTTACTGTAGGTTACATTTCACCTGCACTATAGGATCCTTTGACACAGTACTAACAAGGACAAACCACATTCATGACCTCAAAGGGGACACCTAGAGCCAATATCAATTAATAATGCATGTAAACGACAGTTGGCTGAGACGCCTGCCGGAATATTGGCAATTATGCCGCAATTGTGCACTAGTGCGTCCACATTAACCTCTGATGCGATATGCAATAAATGTCAATAACATTCAGAGGTGCTATGTGCAGTGTACATGGTTGCTGCTTCAATGAACTTGCAAGACAACGTAAACAGTAGGTTAAATGAGCGAGTTCGAAAGCTACCACTTTCTGGTGTGACAGTCGGGGATATTCCTCAGATCGCAAACATTTTTAAGCGTAACCAACTAAGCGCAACTAAATTATTCCTCGTAGAGCAACCATTAGTTGCGCTCACAAATTCAAATTAAACATATTATATGTTTATTCTTCAAAGCGCAACCATCATGAAAAATAGAGAGGGGTATGATGGATTCATTAATGACATCTCTCTGTTTTTCATCGTGGTTGCGCTTAAAAATGGTTGCGCTCTGAGGAATACCCCGACCGTCGGACTGCCAAGTCATTGGTCTCCAGTTCGAACCCTTGACACTCACCTCTGATTTTTCGGATTAATGTGCGTATTGTATAATTAAGGAGCGCGTGGCTAAATAATAACAGCCGCTCGGGTCGATCTTGAGATTAAGCTGCGCTTGCCTAGGTTGTTCCGTGGATGGGTGACCGCCCATTATATAACGAGTTTCCTCCGTGCCTCGGTAAGCACGTTAAGGCGTTGGTCCCGGCTGTCATTTGTAGATCTTTGACAGTCGTTACAGGCAGTCAGAAGCCCGAAAGTCTGACAACTAGTCTTACCAAGGGGTATCGTAATACCCAGTAATAGCTGGGCTGTAGAGGTCGGGCGGTCAGCAGTCGCTCCATGCAATATAGTTTTATTCAGCCGCATCCAGTTAGACTGGCAGCCGACTACAACATAGTTGGGAAAGGGCAGATGATGATATGCGTATTGTATAATTATCACTCTTCCTCTACTGATTCCGAAATAATATAATAATAATATAATAATAATATTCCACAACTATCACACAACGCCGTCTAGTCTCAAGCTAAGCAGAGCTTGTGTTATGAGTACTAGACTACTGATATACATACTTATATATTTCTAAATACATACATATATAGATAAATTACACCCAGACACAGAACAAATGATCATGCTCATCACACAAACATTTGTCCTGGGTGGGAATCGAACCCACGACCTCCGGCATAGCAGTCAGAGTCACTGACCACTAGACCAACAGGCCAGTCAATCCTTTATATAATTGTTTTTCACTAATTATATTTTTGTATATACCCTCTCTTCTGAGTTTAATTTACCGGCTGAGCCCTAACCGTTACAGTGGCGAAGAAAACGTTGTGAGGAAATCAAACCAGCATGCCTGAAAGATATTTTTCGATGGCATGTATGGCCAAGTCAGAGACTGATGGGCGGTATGAAAACTCTGACATCAGGTTAGGCACTAACCACACGTTAAAGAAGAAGAAGCTGAAGCGATTGCCACCTGTCGATGGCCAAGTATATAAAAGGGGGAAATACTACTAGGTACGTGGAAAACCTAAAGTTATCTTAAACCAGAATTGAACGCTTTCCCAATGAACAAGCTACACAACAAGGGACACCGTGATATTTGAACGTATTGCTATCGATACACAAAGACGAAGAAGATGTAACAAGCTTACAAACTTATGAAAGTCACGTTTTAATGTTGAACTCAGTATTAAAAATACACAGTGACTTTCATCTAATAAAGCAAGAACAGGATAGTAAGAGCTTGTCTAGAGTGACGAGCTTACGCGGGCGCGAAATTTAAAACAAACTGACGGTGATAATGGGGAACCCAAGCACGAATGGACTGAGCGAGCTAGCAAGCGATCGTCTTTTTTTCCATAACCGAAAGTAAACCAACGGGACCCTATTACAAAGCCTCCGCTACCCATACGTCCGTGCGTCCGTCTGTCTGTCAGCGGGCTGTATCTCATGATCCGTAATAGGTAAAAAGTTGAAATTTTCACAGAATGTGTATTTCTGTTGCTGCTATAACAACAAATAATAAATAAAAAATTAAAGGCGGTCGCCTTTAATTTTTAATTTATTTTTTTATTTTATATAGTGTGTACTACGATGGTACGCAACCCTTCATGCAGGAGTCCATCTGCCGGTTTTTTTACACTGTGTTGTCTTTCCATTAGCCACGAGCTGCTCGTACTCGCAAGGGCTGTAAAAGAAAGGAAATAAATAGCTTTGAGTTTGACCATGCCACGAGACACCGCGACGTGACGTCACGTCGCGAGAGAAACAAGTGACGCACGCGTGTGTAGCTTGGGCAACGACGATAGTCTTTTGTTTTACCTGGAGTGGTCTCCCCATGCTAACTACAGATAGACTCATCATTTGCATCATCATCTGCCTAGCTCTTTCCAAACTTGATTGGGGTCGGCTTCCAGTTTTAGCGGATGCAGTTGAATACCAGCCTAACATTTTACATGGATCCACAACCCAGTGAGTACGTAAAAATACGGTACCCTTTGGTAAGACTGGTTATCAGACTTTCTGACCACTGTAACAACTGTCAAAGAACTATAAATGATAGCCGGGACCAACGGTATGTAATGATGGTCACCCATCCACAGACCGACCTTTGCGAGCACGGCTTAACCTTAAAGATCGACTCGTGACTCGTGTTATTATTAAGGTATTTAAGTTATTATTTTTTAGGTACTGTGGACACCTAATCGCGCCCGCCACCGCGCCCGCTACCACTCTAGTCAACATGTATTCACTATGGACGAGACCTAAGTAACATCTAGCTATTCAACGCATTTGCTCAGTAAGTCGAGTTCAGTCAGTAAGAAGCTTACTCAGCTCTCGAGATAATTTTTGCTTTCAAAGACGAACAAATTATGAGTGATATTAAATAAAACAAGAAACTTGGAATAGTAATAATTGGTTTATTTTCTCTTGACGTAAGTTCTCAATTTGTTATTTTGTAGCGAGAAATTATTTTAGTTATGAAAAACGAGAATGTTTATATTGGATGTCCATGAAAGATTGATTAGATTACTAATATCTATAATACAGCCTGCCGATATCTCGGAAAAGTACATTTTTGTTGCATCTTATCCACAATTCTCTTTAGTGAGACCTAATTCCGTATTCGAAACGCTTCGATTCGATTTCGATTCGGGAAGTCGTATGCCTATCTTTTTTTGGCATAATGAAAGCGATCGTGTATCTCCGCTCTCCCCGTATGATATCTCACTCATACGGCTTTCCGAATCGAAATCTAATCGAGGCGTCTGTGAATACGAGGGCTGAACTCATAACTCAGGTCCTTAAGAAACAGGCGTCGCGTCGTCAAGTTTGAGGACCATCGCATGTATCCGTATGATGATCGCCAACATTAACATATTAAGTTTAACTAATTTAAAGGTGTGAATAATGTTTTAATAAATTATTCTTATACTAAGAATGCTTTTAATTTCACACAGACTGCATCTAATCTAAGCCAAGCTAATTGTGTTCATGTCTCACTTGCTTCAGTGCATCAACACACACAGACAATGGCCCACCTTCCATCTTGCGCTGCATGCCCTGACACCTGCGCTCTTGACGATCTTATGACTGCCTCAGCGAGCGGAGTTTGCATAGCTGAATTTTGGGCCAAATATGTATATTTAATTAGCACTTCGCTCGCGATTTCGTCCGCAAATGATAGCTCAGCTAATTTTAATGATATAATTTATAACCTATGTTACTTCATGATAATTTAGCTTTCTATTGGTGAAAAAATGGTTAAACTCGGTCCAGTAGTTTCGGAGCTTATTATAGTTTAAATGAAAATTTGCCATCGACACGCTAAGAAGCAGAAGTGCTCCAAGTGTCCGTTTCTACTACTCTACCATTAATTTACATTGCACGCTTGAACTATGTCGACCAGTTTCTTATAACAACATCCAAATTCCCTATAAAACACACCAATTCCTCCACATTAGAATGCAACATCATCTCAAAAATAACGCCAGTTATAAAACCGGGCAGTTATTTTGATTAAAACCGAAGTTTATTTATACCAGTATAGTCGGCAATATAAAAAGCCATTCATTTTCATCGCGAACCCATCCGTTAGGCTGAAATCGTAAAAAGCAAACTGAGCATTTTATTACGGGTTACCCGGTGCCGATCGATGCTTATTCTTAATGGCTGATACTGCTAATAGTTTTTGGGGTGAGCTCTATATTTTTTCGAAGGTTATCTAAGACCTGCTTTTTGGGTTCCGTACCCGACTGTTTACCAAACAGCTGTCCGTCCATCCATCTGACTGTCAGCGGGCTGTATCTCATGATCCGCAATAGGCAGACAGATGAAATTTTCACAGAATGTCTATTTGTGTTGCCGCTATAACAACAAGTAAAATTAAAGAGGGCTCTACTACTACGATGGTACGGACTACAGAACCCTTCATGCGCGAGTCCGACTCGCACTTGGCCAGTCCTAAAATCTTAAAAAAAAAGATTTTAGGACTAAAAGAAAGGATTATCTGGAGGCCATACGACATCCGTTTTGTCTTCGAAGTTGGTAGCAAAATTTATAAAAATATTTTAAAAAGACTTAATTGTACTACAGATGATTTGGAAAGGCAAGCTGTTTAAAAAAAAATGTCAGAAAATCTCGACGAAATGTAGTAAATAAAAAAAAACATGATTTATAGTACTTAGTTCAATTTTATGCTGCATATTTTGTCATTTTTGTTGCATTTTTCGAGCATCTATGGTGGATATTTCGACGATTATAAGTTGCATATAATCCGGTACCTACTGATGATGATCAAATTTAATCATCATGATCATCTACATCCCGAATTGACCACTGCCTCTCTTTGCTTATGCCAAGCTCCACGTTCTTGTGCCAGCCTCATCCAGGTTTTTCCCCCGATGCCGCGATGGCAACAATGTCGTATGCCCATCTCGTTTGATCAAAGGCAATTAGATCAAAAGGTTAATTTGCCTTTATTGCCGTAACCCATAAAAGGTTAACACGCTGTAGCCGCGGGTGACGGGATACGGTCAAAGGGACTGTTTGTTCCTGTGTCCAAATAGTAATTTATTGTGTTCCCCAATTGATTTACTATTTCAGTCATTACGAGTACCTAAATTAGTACTGTCACTTACGGGATATCTTCCGTGATTGTTCATTATTTTGAGCTCCCGATATTTCGACGCTGTTGATAGCGCCATGATCGCCGCGGGTTTAGAGGAGATATCCCGTAAGTGACAGTACAAGTTTAGTTGTAAACCATGAAAGTGTTGTACTGTGATTACGAGTACCTGCCCAGCTGACAGAAACTGTATAGAACATAACATCACGCCTGTAATCCCCGAACAGTTCGACAGCGGTGTATCTTATAGCCACCCGCATTTCGCCAGTTATATCAAAGTATGGGACTTTGATATAACTGGCGAAATGCGGGTAATAGGGGACGCGCGTATTGCCATCAACCGGGCACAAATCGAGACTCCGTGGCTGCTACTGAGAAATTCGTGATGTAAAACCCATTAACACATTTCCCGACTTGAGAATCGAACCCAAGACGTCATGCTCAGCAGTAGCTCCTGCGGACGAGGCAGTCAAAACAAACAGAAACTGTATTTTAATATAGTAGTCTGTGTTGCAAGAACAGTTGATCGGTTAGCGACAAAGGCTAGGATAAACCCCACCATTTAAATTGACACAATTAATCGCAAAATTTAATATTGTATAATTTTACATTGCCGTCAATTCTGATTACAGTTAAATATTCAGATCAATAACTAAGATTTAGAAAACTCAAGTGTTAATCTAGTTCTCTCACTAACTGTACCAACGGCCTGTAGGTTGGTTTAGCGTTCATGTCGTAGATAGATAGATAAAACATTTATTCAGTGCACTCAAAAACATAGCACAACACACAGAAGCACAATTAAATAAAAACAAATTACAAGAATATATATATAAAAACAAGGTGCCAATATTCAAAAATAAAATATATGTACTTAAAGAAATATAGTAAGACCATATGACATACTCAAATAAAATAACGAGTGTCCAAGATGCGGTGTGCGTCTTAAAGTTGCACCAAATGGGAGTCCAGCTGAGTATGTGTCAGGCATACCTGAAGCTGATATTCTGCTGGATCCTTGATGTCGTGTTGATGTTAATTTACTAAAACAGCACGAAATTTTAATGAGAAACCTATTTATGAAATTATTATTCCGTGACATTTTCCAATCGCTAGCGTGATCACAACATTATATTAGGGCACACACATAATCAAGAATAAACCTTTTTGATCTGATAATATTTACCGAAATATTAAAGCAATTCCCTAAAATGAAGTCAAATTCAAATTGATGTTAGAAATCAAGTAACTGTCAGCAAAACTAACGGTCAATAAACGTTAGCAACTAAACAGATTAATCAAGATTAATTAATTTGTGGAGTTTAGTGCCTCGCCTTACTTTGTACACTACCGTTGGAGTATTCATGGAATATAGAAACAGAGTGCTTTAATAGATCGGAGTGTTAAGCACAGAATTAACTCTCGATGGATGAAATGGCGGCAGTCCACGGTAACAACATGCCAATCCTGCATTCCCCATAAACTCAAGGGCAAGATTTATAAAACCATGGTTAGAATTTTGGGCCACAAAAGGTATGAATGAAAGGCAATTGCATGTGACTGAGATGAAAATGCTAAGGGGGATGTGTGGTGTAACGCGAATGGATAAAATAAGGAATGAGTACACAACAGAAAATCTGAAAGTGCCGCCGGTGACTGAAAAGTTGAGTGGTAAATGTGGTAATCGTGGTATGGTCGGACATGCGATGCGAAGCGATTTGAAAAGAGTAACCATGGAGTTTCTTGCCGGTTCTTCTCCATAGGAAACCGACCAACCCGAACCGTGCACCTTTTTTTCGACGTTTTATAAGTGCCCATGTAGGGCTATGTGAAATAAAATATTTTGATTTTGATTTTGATTTTTGAAGGAATAAGGACAATGGACCCTTGGGTCGAACCCCTTGCTAATGTGTATGCCAAGGTGTCGAATGTAATAGGAGGTTACGAAAACCATGTATCGACACATGGTATGCCAGACAGTATGTAGCAATAGGATTGACTTAAGCTTTACGTAAGCCATCCAGGCAAACAAAGTTGTATATGACATTTTATTTTTCATTTCTTGATGTCCAACATTCTGTCTGGTTTAAATATATTTTCTGAGCTCTGTCAATTACTATCGCATGTTATCTATCCATAAAATTAAAGATTAAAAACCAGCGTATTCGAAAAATGGAGCAAATGTAGACTCCTTTAGCCAGCTGAGTGCCTATAGCTTGTCTTATTTATACGTTAACAAGAAAGCTAACTTCGTTAGATAACCTTATCGATTCTGTTCGGTTTATTGACTGGTGGTCGAACACGGGTTTAGTGTGAGTTTCGGACAAACTGTTGGCTTAGTATATTTAGACATTGTTTAGATAAACATTTGCAGTTATTTATATAATTATACATTGCTATCAAAGGTAAAAGTGCCCGGAAGGCTGGCAGAGCTGCCACGTCGGATGGCAATGCTAATTTTTATTAATATATAATGCTGCTGTGGCCCAAACAGTCAGACAACCAGTCTTACCAAGGCGTATCGTATTACCCAGCACAAACGGGGTTGTGGAGGTCAGATAGGCAGTCACTCAATGTAAAATACTGGTATTCAGCTGCATCCGGCTAGATTGGAAGCCGACCCCAACAGAGTTGGGAAAAGGCTAGGAAGATCATGATGATATAATGCTAGTACTGTACGACTGCCTCGTTGGTGGTCGCAAGCGCGACTGCTGAGCATGTGGTCCTGGATTCGATTCTCGGATCGGGCAAAATGTTATTGAGTATTTTAATCAGGAATTTCTCAGTAGCAGTGACGGAGCCTGGATTTGTGCCCAGTTGATGGCAATAGACTCGCCCCCTATTACATGGGACTTAAACACAACAGGCGAAATGTGGGAGTACTATTAGGTACACCTCTGCCTAACCCTTCTGGGATTACAGGTGTGATGTTAAGTTATGTTATAATGCTAGTTTAAAAAAGAAATAGGAATTATAAATGTCTTTCTTTACATAATAATTTATTAACAAAAATCGCATTTGTACCTAAGTCAAAAATTTAAGAGATCAAGTTATGCAAGTATCAGTATGGATAATTATCTGATAGTTATCATGATAATTATCAAACAAAATTGTCTTTTTAATCTATTTATATAAAAGGCTCACTGCAAACATACTCTACCTGTTGTACAAAAGAGCTCGGATCCCAAGGAAGGATAATAAAGTTATCGTGTTATGCAGTCTTCCGCCGGAAGTGCTAGTTACCTGCCACTGGAAGGCTTCAATGTGTTCAAAGATTTTATAACCTGATTTGATGTGCTAAGAATAAACTTTCAGGTCACCATGACCACAACCTTTCCTTAGGGGCGGGGGGGAGGGTGTAATTTTTTGTCCTTTTCATCCACGCCTGAACAATTACATTACACACTGTCAAATGTCGACTAAACGATTACATACTGACAACACACACACACTTCACTACACACACTCACACTCACTCACTCTTCACTTCACTTCACTTCTTGACATACTGGTATTCAGCTGCATCCGGTTAGACTGGAAGCCGACCCTAACATAGTTGAGAAAAGGCTAGGCAGATGATGATGATGATGAAATGTCGACTAAACGATTATTTCTTTACATAGTATAAAACAAAATCGCTCCCGCTGTTTAGATCTTTTTATTTTATTTTTATTAAGAGGAACAGCAAACAGTTACACTATGAAAACTTAAAACAAGTATAAAAATATTTGCATTTTGCCAATAATTTAACCCAAAACACTGTTCACAGGTTTTCATAATAATATTTAATAAAAAAAAAAATTTAAACTACGTAACGGATTTTAATGCAGTTTTCAGCAAAGATAGAGTAATTCAAGAGGAAGGCTTATATATGTCGAAGCGTCGACGCATATCAGTCGGTCTGGATCAGCGCCATCTATCTCTCACTGGAGGAACTATGTAGTTAGATTTGACAACTAATGTTTGGGAACGTCAAGTAATAACTTGGGGATGGTTAGCGTGGAGTAATGGCGACACTGAGCGAATAATCGAGTCAAATGTCGATCCGGAAGTGTAATCTGGTATTCGACACTGACAGGTACTGACGTTGACAGGTAGGTTGGCTAACCTGTAACGGGGGTAGTACACGTGTGCGGTGACAGTTGAGAGAGGGCACTTTGAATCGGTCCGGCAGTCTGAGTAGACGTTCGTTACTCCGCGCTAAACTTCCCGCGTTCCTAAATTCTTAATCGAGCCATATCTGAGGCATCCTTGATTATTTTGTATTGAGTGCGTGTTAGCAAGTAATTAAAACTGTAAACGAAGGTTTTGTGAGTTTTATTTCCGATGTCGCGACCCACTGATAACGAACCTCCGTCATATATATATTGTACCCGTGCGAAGCCGGGGCGGGTCACTAGTTGTTTTATAAAATATTTTTTTCAAAATTGGGTAGCGTTTAGTTTTTTGTCAACGTAATATCACCCGAATTTCCCGAACGAGTAGGTTGAGGTTTTGCCCTAATTATACCAACAGTTATACTTTTTACAGTTATGTTAAAGTCCATATAATAGGGGCCGAGCTTATTGTAATAAAACAAATGGAATTAATCAAATAATTAGAATTTTTTTTTTCACTTTTCATACAAGTTTTTAACATCTTTAATTTTTTTATTTATTCGTATTGTCCCACTCCTGAGCAAAGGCCTCCCCCCATTCCTTCCACTTCTCACGATGGTGTGCTTCTTCTCGCCAATTCGCGAGGAAGCCATCCAAGACGTCCCGCCATCTTCTCTTCGGTCTACCGCGACCCCGTCTAGCTGTTTCAGGACTCCAGTCTTGCGATATTCGGGCCCACAGCTGTGCACATCCGGCAGACATGGCCTGCCCAGTCCCATTTTAGTCTGGCAGCTTTATAAGCTACGTCGGCAATTTCTTTAAAAAGAAAACGCAATATGAAACATTTAAAAATATTAAAAAATAGTAATCCGCCGGTGTCGGGAGCAGAGTCCAAGCTACCGGTGGTTAGGGCTCCAGAGACAGGAACCTCCTCACAATGCGAGCCGTATCGAGGAGTACTGCCTTAAGAATTATTATTAATGCAATTAGATTAGGTTTCATCTGGGAAATCCCTAAAAGAAACCCAATTACTCTTTGGCCAACCTAAGAATCGAACCAGGCATCAAATCAGGCGGAAACCTGTAGCACTTTCGACACCAAACCAGAAAAACAACAAAAAATAAATAGCAATCAAAATTAATGCAAAGAAAAATCACCGTACCTCCAACCCTAGCCCTATAATTGCGTACATCCTACCGCGTAGTGTTTTATTCATATTTTTCCCCATTATACTGCGGAGTTAGAACAACATCCTTCTTAGATTCAACGAGAAGATTGTTTCTTTACCCGCGGGGACGGAATATCGACTGTATACGGCCCGTTCACGACCTGATGTCATGTCTCAAGCGAAACACGCGTGAGTCACTTTTTTCCTTGCGTGACCCAGCGCGCCGCTAATATTAACGATAGACGCGCGAATACGCGATTTTCGCGTTTATATGTAATTTATTTAAAAACTGAAAGACGCCCACGGTCGGCCTGACGACATGTTTATGTTTGCGCTACGGTCGGTTTGGTTATACAGGGTCTAACATAATAAACGTAAGACCTCACGTGTGGTGTCTCAGACCATGAAATTGAACAACTTTTGTTCTATGATTTTTGGAAATTCATAACTTTTTTAGTTTTACCATTCATGTTGATCAACTGTACTTGAGAACGGATGGCCGATGGGGCCGAAAAGTTCTGGAGTGGCGACCGCGAACCGGAAGACGCTGCGTTGGAAGGCCACCCACTAGGTGGACCGATGACCTGGTGAAGGTTGCAGGGATCCGCTGGATACGAGTCGCACGGGACCGGTCAATGTGGCGACACTTGGGGGAGGCCTATGTCCAGCAGTGGACGTCTTTCGGCTGAAATGATGATGATGATGATGATCAACTGATCATGTCAGTTCTTATACTAAGTCCATTTTATTTTGCGAATTTATAGAACTCATGGAACAGAAGTTGTTCAATTTCATGGTCCAAGAGACCACACGGAAGGTCTTGCGCTTATTATGTTACACCTTGTAAATGACGTGGCCTCAGTATCTACCATTGTGTTGGTGGCATGCTCTAGTCTAAGCAAATTCTTTCACTTGTTTTCACCGTCAATGCTGTCGCAACACGCGTTTCGCATGTGAGTGTCGCAACACGCGTTTCGCATGTGAGTGTATTTCGTGGCCAAGCCGATATATACGGAAGAGTTACGCAAATATTATGGCAAGCTCTGCAGGGAAATACATACAAGCGTCGCTCGTTATTTGTGGTGAAAGTGATGCGAGTACAGATTCTTAAGGAAGCTGTAAACAAATCTGCTAAAATATCTTTCTCTTTTAGAAGTTTTTAACTTTCGACTTCATTTTGGTCTTAATTTTGCCAGATTGAGTTGCTTTTTAGTGTCGATTATACATGGTCAATAATATTCAAGCTATTTCTCAATCGATTCAATCGATCTAAGTATCTATACTAATTCAATAAAGCTGAGGTTTTTGTTTGAACGCGCTTACCTCTAGAAATTCAGTAGAATTTGAAAAAAAATTGAATTTATAGCCCAATTCTTGAGGAAGGCTATAGGTTATTTTATATCAAGCTTAGGAGCCGAGCAAAAGGAAAAAAACTAGTTACATGATAAAATCCATGTCTCTTTGTCTGACCGATAGGTAGCCTGATCCAAGTGCTTGAGACGGACATAGACTACTTCTCCTTTTGAATATTATCAGATAAAGTCGCGGGCAACAGCTAGTGTTCTATGTTCCTTCAGTAATTGAAAGCTGATCTTTTGAAACGCCCAACCCTAGCTCGGGCTCAAATGTATCAAAGATTCCATTTTCAAACGCACCATTTGAGTTTCAAGCTACATCGAGCTTTTGCTATGTCACGGCTGTTTCTCGTGTCTGAAGTACGTAAGCACTAGTGAAAGGAGATTTCTAGTGCCTTCCTGGAAAAATTTAATGTTTTACAATATTAAAATTCAATGTTAAAACAATGTTTTAAAATAATAACAGCCGCTCGCGTCGATCTTCAGGTTAAGCCGTGCTTGCCTTGGTTCTTGCGTGGATGGGTGACCACCAATTTCATACCGTGTAGTTTCCTCCGTGCCTCGGAAAGCACGTTAAGCTGTTGGTCCCGGCTGTCAATTGTAGATTTTTTACAGTCGTTATATTTGGTCAGGGGCCGAAAGTCTAACAACCAATCAAACCAAGAGGTATCGTTTTACCCAGTACTAACTGGGTTTTGGAGGTTAGATAGGTAGTTCGCTCCTTGTCTTGTGACTGGAAGCCGACCCCAATGGAAAAGGCTAGGCAGCTGATGAGTACCAACAGGCCTACAAGACTAAAACATAATTGGCGAAATGTGGGTTCATTTTGCCAGTTATGTTTAATTCCCATGTCAGAGCGAGCCTATTGCTCTCATTCTTTTAATACATCAAAATACAACAATTCATAAAACCACAGAATAAAACCTGTGGCGTTAACATCTGCCTAGCCTTTTCCAACTATGTTGGGGTCGGTTTCCAATCAAACCAGGTGCAGCTGAATACCAGTATTTAACATGAAGCGACTGCCTGTCTGACCGAAAAAATCCGGAGCAAATTCGTAAAATAAACTAGTCGCCGATATGCCTTCGATAATCTTATTAATAGAATGTTAGCTGCGTCTCCAATAGCTGCGTCTCCAACCTACACCCCACCAGAAAGCCCGAATCATATGACCGAGCCTATTTAAGTCAACGCGTAGCGTGGCCAAGGGCTCATTCCCTTATTCGGCGGCGCGCACTTACTAACTATTTTCCTTAATTTTGTTCAATCGATTAATTTTGTAATTTGTTACGTAAAATTATAACTTTTGTGTTTTAACTTTTAATATAAGCTACTAAACTACCTAATATTTATTCTAAATCTCACTTTGTCATTCCTTGCAAAGACTACTCGGTATTGGTATCACATTAGCCTTCCAGATGTTTCCTTAAGCAGCCTTTAACAAAAAGGCATGAAGTCGTCGCGTTGGTGCGAAATGAAAGGTGTTCGGTGGAGCGCATTTCCTTCACTGGAACTTAGACCGTCCGCTTTTCAAGAGCTTAGACCAGGAGCGTGACACTGTCACAAAAAGTAATGTTACATAGAAAAAAAAAATGAAGCAGACTGCCTGAAATTAAACCATAGAAGATTTTCCTTTCTAATCTATAAACACTAGATGTGAGTAGTAGAATAAGTTGGTATTAAATAATCTTAGTGCTTGAGACCGTTTTAGATACTTCAATATGGAAATTAATTGTATAACCTTGTCTTACTTTATCTTAAGAATTCTAGAAATAGACAAGTGGCAATTAACTTTCAAAGCATTTAAAATGAAATATTTTATTTTTGTAAGTAGGTTATTAAAAATACGTTTTGAGGTATTTATTTTTTTGTAATCTTAATTAGGTCGATGTTTTCTAGCTGACTACTCTGAGAGGAAACAGACGGCACAAACTCTAATTTTTGTAGCTTATTAACCCAACGCATCACTAAACTATTATCAGTGATTAAAAATCACTTAGTCTCACGCCTTAGCCTTAGGTTCGTTGAGATAATTCTGGTGGAAATACCCCTGACTAAATAAAAAATGTGAACTTCCCATACAAAATATCGCATCGACTGACGCAATTAGTACGACGGTTAAATTTTTTTTTCGACCCGTTTTCCTTAGGAAGTTTTGTCCAGTTTGATGGTCTGAATCACCATCTAAGAGGTATTATACTTTTTCTGTTAAATCATTATCCTGTATGAATATACAGGTATTGAACGCATTAATGTTACTAAATTCGTATAAAACAGTTATTATCAAAACAATCTAAACGATTTTACAGTTAGGCGTATTATTCCGAAGCACGTAATCAAATAAAACTCTCCTCGGCCACAAATCAATATTCAATTGAATTAAATTCTCTCGATGCCATGAATAGTAATTTCAATGCATTTTAAGTGACTTAAAATGGTTTGCCTATTAAGATATTTTAACTTTTTCTTTGTTACTTCTACACGGTTATTGAATTGAGTATTAGGTAATCAGTAGTTTAGAGGATCAAAACCAACTTTTTGTAGTGATTCTGTACTGATGGATGTATCAGAGAAGGTTACAAAAGCTTGTATAAATAAGGAACAGAATAAAAAAAGTCTTAAGACTCCGAAAAAAAACACAAAATAGCCAACATGTTTACATGTCATTAATTATATTAGGTACTTATCTTATACAGTTTCTAGTGAATATTTTATTTCTTATTTTTGTCTTTACTTTAAATATTGTGTTTGGTAAAGCGTTATTCAGTCTTGGAAAAAAAATCAATTAATCCTGCGATGCAGTATGATGATAAAGGTCCTCTATAACTTAACCAAACCCAACTGTTAGAACAAAATTGTTTATTTAAATATATAAAATATGTTGAACATTAGTTCTTTAAATAGTTAAAATATAAATATATTTAAAAAAATACACTTCTTAGCTTACAATACATGCTTTATGAAAATTTCTACATTAATATTCATCACACATTTTTCTAAATCATTATTCAGGCAAGCTCCTACACTACAAAGTACTGTCGTCGACAGCTGTCAAAGTCACAGTGCAATTTAATTAGTCCAGTCATACCACAGAGCAGTTAGCAACGGCAGCATAACAAGGTGAAATGTTTATAAATTGTTACCGAATTTTTTGCCCACAGTTTGCAACCGAGCCAGTTAGAGTACGAAATTAAAAATTTTTCATTGTTCCGTCGACGCGAAACTTTTCCTTATGGAAACATTGAGCTTGACTGTACTTTGTTTTGTACTGCTTATTAAAACTGGAGTACGTTATTTAAGTTTTAAGATGGTCGTTTAATATTAATCGCCACTTTAAGAAGTTGATGAAGAAATTAAAACGACGCAGTCCCTTAGAAAATGACCATGCTATGAAAAATAAGGAGACAGAAAGAATAACTGAATAACTTATTCTTACTGTGGTTATTTTTGTTCGTTCAGAATTCCATTAATCTTAAAAATTATATTAGTAAAACATGTAGGTTAGACAAAAAGACAATCAACTTTCTCCACACTGACATTCAGGAAACCATTCCTCACACAATCCACCCATCGTTTCTTTGGTCTTCCTCTCCCTCTCCATTCATCAACATTTATATTCATCACTCTTTTAGTCACATGCTATTCGTCCCTCCTCATCACATGTCCATACCAAGACAGTCGATTCTCTTTTAACTTTTCTGTAACTGGCGCAACTTTTAAACTTCCTCTAATATACTCGTTCCTTATTCATAATTTTCAATTCAAAACTTTAAATTAGGTCATGAAACTGCAGGATAGTCGATCTATGTATAAAGCAGTTCCTTTTTTAAACCCTTTGTTTTCATCGTAAAAGCCATTAAAACAAACTACAAGCCAATCTCCCAAACAAATGACAACAGGTACAAGAGAGCTACTAGTTATTCTAATGAAGACAGTTGTCGGCCTCAAATAGTTTATGTTAAGCGAGTAGCGAGTACTAGTGAGGGACGGAGGGAGTGAGGAACGAGACAAACAAGCCTCTTGGTGTGTCTAACCGCATGAGGTAACAGAATTGGCAAGTGGGTAAACTGATAGAGGCACACTGAGGGCTGAAAACAGTTTATCGTTAGGGTACCTTTGGTATCCTAACGATAACCTGTTACCTACTTACCTATATTATAAATGCGAAAGTAAGTTTGTTTGTTACCTTTTAACGCCTAAACCACTGAACCGATCATCCTGAAATTTTGCATATACGTTATCAGGTGTACAGAAATGGACATAGGGTATCTTTAGTCCCGAAAAAAAGTACTGTTCCCGAGGAAAACAACAATAATATTCTTATGATAATAGATGGCGCCACGTGTCTTTCGAATCATGATTGAATTATTTATTACAAGCAGAGTACAGCCCCAATTGATTGTTATTCTAAATTAACGCGAGCGAAGCCGCGGGCAAAAGATGGTTACCTATAACGTAACGTCACAGGTAGTGGGATTAATACCAGACTTCAGGCGACTACGGATCTTTTTGCTGTACGACTTTCTCACGATATCGTCGAACCCAGGTCACCACTATTGCGTCGGGGGTCACGTGGTGGCCCGCGGCCACCGTAGGCGCGGGCCTGTGGACGGCGAGTTATGGGCTAGCTCGCCGTCCGGCCGTCTTATGACGACAGGCCGTGTCGACGGCGCGTTCGTGTTCCACGCGCGCCTCAAAGAGATGTCAGCAACCACGTAGGGGTCCGCATGGGCCGATGCCTGCCAGGGTTGCGGGACTGTTCGAAAGAGATACCGCGGCCCTGGAACACAAAGGGCATGCATGACATACCACCCTAAAAAAAAAAATGGTTACCACTATTACCAAAAACTAGACTAGACCAACGATCCACTTACAAAGATCACTTCCATTTTTGTGGTTCCTTGTTTCAGCTCGCTGGATTACCTACCTTATTCTTTTGCAAAGAAGAAATCTTTTGAAAAAGTTGCACATCACATTAAATAGGTTTTATAAATACATTATTAAATATTGATGGCCTCATTGGCCGAGTAGTCACAATCGCGCCTTCTGACCATGAGGTTCTGGGTTCGATTCCCGGGTCGGGTTTTTACGTCTGGAATTTCTTAGTAGCAGCCACGGAGTCTGGATTTGTGCCCGGTTGATGGCAATGGGCTCGCCCCCTATTATATGGCACTTAAAACATATCTGGCGAATTGTAGGTGCACTATTAGGGACACCTCTGCCTAACACTTCGGGGATTTCAAGCGTGACGTTATGTGGAAATTAAATATTCCTCATACCACAACATTAAACAGTTACCTACCTAAAAACATCCCTAAATAGTCGTCACAAACAACACGTGCCCTCCATTACGAGATCTATTCCTATATTCTATCTTATTCCTAACTCTCCTAAATAATATTATAAGTGCGAAAGTAAGTTTGTTTGTTTGTTTGTTACCTTTTAACACCTAAACCACTGAAGCGATCATCCTGAAATTTTGCATATACGTTATCAGGGGTACAGAAATGGACAAAAGGTACCTATCATCCCGAAAAAAAGTACTATTTCCAAGGAAAACAACAATAACGTTCTTATGATTATAGATGTCGCCACGTGTCTTTCGAATCATGATTGAATTAAGCAGAGTACAACCCGAACTGATTGTCAAATTCTAAATTACCCCGAGCGAAGCGAAGGTAAAAGCTAGTTCCCAATAAAACTATTCCTCCCGTTACACAACGAGCTCGCCGACTGAGGCTGTAGAGTGTAGGCGTATTCCACCCGCCCTAAAACAACTAGCCACATGGACTCCTTATTTGAAATGCAAAGGGTCGTATGTTGCTACGCTTGGGACAAATCCACACCGGTTTGTGGGAGACGGTCATTTGTTTTCGGTTTTTCGTATCTTCTTTTGAAGACAGTTGAAATATTGAAGAGAATATATGTCTGTCTTTCGTTTTGTTGCACTGAAGTCTGGAAAAAATATATGTTTTATAATATGTCGGGTTTTTTTTGTATTAATTTATTTAGGGGCTTTTGGTCTTACATACCTGACCATGCCAGCTCCATCGTGACACATATACGTGATAACAAGAATTCTTAACAATAAAACTTGTATAATAAAATGTGTTTTGTCTTTAAACTATGGGTGTATGTGTGGTCTGACTGTGTGTGTATTTCAATATTGCGTGTGTGCACGAACTGTGTGTGTTTCGTTACCTTGTCCTTGTGATCCCACCGCAAAGAAAGTAAGGCAAAGCCTGAGCATTTTTATGATAAAACATTATTTAGTACTGCTTCGTCAGTCGAATGGTCACGCTATAGAAGCACCAGTTACAGCCACGGAGTCTGGATTTGTGCCCGGTTCATGTCATTAGACTCGCCTCGCCTCCTATTACATGGGACTTAAAACATAACTGGCAAAATGTGGGTGTACTATTAGGTACACCTCTTCCTAACCCGTCGGGTATAACTGGTGTGATGTTATATTTTGATATTTTTCAGTATTTAGCGTTTCCACAGCTGCACCTAAGTCCGACACAGACCACCTTTTTGTGAGGAGGAATGGGCCAAAATACGCGGGCCCAGTGCGGGGTGGTAGATGACACACACTCATTGAGTCTCTAAGATTCAGTTTTCAAGAACAGTGTAGTGATGATGCAAATTCAATGTTCTCATCATCATCATCATCATCCACAGCCCGACTTCACCCACTGCTGGCTATAGGCCTCTCTTTATTTGTGCCAAGCTCCGCGTTCTTGTGCCAGATATTCTCAAGATGGCAACAATGTCGTCTGCCCATCTCGCCGCCGGACGACCAACACTTCTCATTCCAGTCCTTGGACGCCACTCGGTCACAGCTTTACTCCACCTGCCATCACCGTATGCCCAACTCCATTTGAGTTCCAAAACGCGATTTATGTCCTCACCTGAGTTCATATCCTCAACCGATGACTCGTACCGAGGATATAGAAGCCACTATCCAGCATTGCTCCAATTAGGGCCTTTTGATGGCCTGATGACTACTACTGCTCCTAATAAACCACTCAATTCAAATATCCCACTTCATTGTGAACGTATTCTTAGGACCGTATCGATTCAATCGGCGACCGTTTTAATTTAAACGGCATGGCCAGAGATTGCCAGTTTGTGGCGACCGATTGGTTTGCCGACGACTGGACAACGTTTTCTGAGAGAATTTAATATGAGCAGCGCGTGTTACTTGATTAAGGCTTTTAGAATATATTGGAATACAGTTTATTAAGTGTTAAAGTTAAACAGTTTTTCTTGCTTTGAATGGGCTATATTTATTTGTTTGAGTAACTCATCATCATTGTCTTACTTTTGTCTCATTTTGTACGCTACTCTAGGAACTCTGATAAATAAAACACCAGTACCGTGATAGTATGTATATTCGTACTGGATCTTGACGTGGGGTTGGTACCGAACCTCAAATAAACAAACATTCATTTACCGTATAGGTGATCGCAGGAAAATCATCTCTCATCATCATCATCATCATCATCTGCCTAACCTTTTCCCAACATGTTGGGGTCGGCTTCCAGTCTCATCGGATGCAGCTGAATACTAGTATTTTACACGGAGCGACTGCCTATCTGACCTCCACAACCCAGTTAGTACTGGGTAATACGATACCCCTTGGTAAGACTGGTTGTCACTTTTTGGGCCACTGACTACCTAACGACTGTCAAAGATCTACAATTATTATTATTATTATTCTGCTTTCCGAGGCACGGAAGAAACTCGGTATGTAATGGGTGGTCACACATCCGCAGACCAACCAAGGTAACCCGGCTTAACCTAAAGATCGACCCAAGCAGCTGTTATTATGTAGCCACGAGCTCCTCAGGAAAATCATCTCTCTCGAAAAAAAAAAGAAAAAAATCTTAATTTTCTTCTTTCTTTTCTTTCTCAGGATTGTGACGTATAAGAACAACACCATCTAGTTACAAAAATTGAACTAAATTTCATCAAACATTCTTTCGTTGCAGAAAATTGAATGCGAACACAATTTATTTGGGGTCAGTGCAACATATCTTCTTCTGCCATATTTCTTTATTAGTTGTCATCTAAATAATCACGTTCAATTTCTTGACTTTTTTTTTCTAACCTGGACTGTCCCACTTTTGGGCAAAGGCCTCCTTCCATTTCTTGCAAACCCGCGCTCCAGTTATTTCTAGTCTAAAATATCACATTTTTATTTTAATAAATCAGAAATAACTTTCAGGACATAATTGGCTACATTATTTACTTAATGTGGTTAAAAGGACTTTTCCAATTTTCTGCTCCAATGAAACCGAATAAGGTAACATCAACACAAAACAAATAACAAAACTAGCGGAGACTTTTTCTAACAAAAAAAAAACTGATAATCTTATTATTTTCATCCTACCTAGCTAAAATCAAGGACTACAAACTGGCGTTCTACGAAATTCGCGAAAAAATCTTACCTTTTCCATTTCAGCAAAAATCGAAAACGAAACGAAATGTAGGAAAACTACAGTATAAATAAACTCTTTCTCGTTTCGTGTATTTCGACTTCAAGTCGAGTTATTCAATGGTCTGATATCAAAACATTGGATTTCGCGCCGTGCTCGCTCATCAATACAAATGTCTGTTACACTTTGGTGACACACGGATGGAAAGAATTTACAGCAAATACCTACATATGCCTGGGTGAGTTCGACCTCATGCAGGCGCATTATTTTGTGTAATTAATTTCATCACCACTGCTCTCAAAACGGTGAAGGAAAACATCGTAAGAAAACCGGCATGTCCTAGAACCAAATTCAAAGACATGTGACAGCCACCAACCCGCACTGGGCCCGCGTGGTGGGTTCATGGCCCATTCCCTCTCATACAGAAGAGCCCTGAGTCCCAGCAATGGGAACAAAATATGTTGATTATGCTTAAGCATGTATACTTTGTGATGGGCCTTTTTTCATAGGTATTTACAGTTAGCTTTTAGAAAATATCTTATTGTATTGGGGAAAGGTTAAAAAATTAAGTGCAACCCCATTGTTCTCCTGACTGGCTAAACTGTAAACTTATATTATTATTATATGGTTTCGCCAGCACCTGAAAAGATTTTTGTCAAATAAAACGAACGGAAAACCAGATTTGAACTGAAAGAATGGTTGTAGAGACCTGTGTGCCGTAGCAAAAACTACTCGGACTGACTTCCCCAACAGTGGTCACATGTTTTTTTTCGTTGGCTCTTTGGTTTTTGGGCCGAAAATGAATGACATCATTCATTTGCTTTGCTTTTATTTTAACTGTTTCTATTTTAAACAGCTGCCTATAAAGGGTGTATACATATATACCCTTAATGAAGCCGAAAGGCACGTGTTTTCCCCATCACCACATTACAGATTCATCATTGCGATTTTTTTTTTGTTCTGGACCATACCTGGGAATCTTCCAGTTACGGAAATATTGGAGGTCAAAGTTCCAACTTTTTCAAAAGTTTTTTTTTAGTACTAAGTTTTAAGGATATAACTTTACTTTCATTACCCCATGACCCGTTTACTATTCAATACATCCATCAGCACAATGTTTTGAGTGCGTTACATTGTGATTTTACCGTAAAACGTGATCTATCACCTCAAAAAAAAGTCGTTTCCCAGCAAAAATTTTTGCGTAGTGTTACTTAGTTTGATGTACAGAATGCTTGGTGAACAGCTTCGTGAAGGGCACGTTTACACCTTGTAATGTGGGCGAACTTAAACATATATATGGTCTAATTATTCATACACGAAATATTTTCAGGGAATCATCTAACGGCTGTAACGAAGCCATTTCAAGGGATATTTTTTTTTATCTGAATATATTTTTATAAAAATAATTATTTTAAAATTCCCACAAAAAAAAACCCACAAAATAAATACGAGCTCCTTATATTATATATATTTCGTATTTACTTACTGTCATTGTGGGAATATGGGGAATGGGTTTTATGCAAAAAGTTTCAAAAAAATTTAGAATTATAATAATTTCGTAAAAAAAAAAAACACTCAGATATTTTTTTTTTCGTTGCTATGGCTACTTTACAACTTATAGAAGTTACTCTTAAAATATTTCGTGTATGAAAAGATAGACCTTATATATTCAAACCGTTTACTATTTAGTATGATTATTTGAATTTATGAGAATATTCTGTATCTTGTTTGGTTTATCAAAAGCGATTCCTTGATTACCTATTTCATGACAAAATAAAATAAAAAATTGTTCAATTTATGTTGCCTATTCTTCCGGCCCGTATATCACCCCGAAACTCAATAATACAAGACGATGAACCGCCATCAGTTTTCGGGCTGAAGGCGCACTGACTACGACGTCCGATGTTGCAGCTTCGTATTTACCTACTCTCAGGCTTTACTTGGAAACGTAGCTGTTTTCAAACTGTTTATATTTAACCAAGAACCATGAATAGAATGGGATGTATTGATTCTAGCTGGTTTGTGGTTAAGTTTCTGAATAACAATCATTAAAATTTTAAACTATCATGATCACTAACATTATTATTTACACTAGAAACGGGATATTTACCATGTTTACTGTTTTCATTGAGTTCCCGATATTTCAGCGCTGTTGCAAGCACCATGATCACGGATAAACTGAAGTTATTGCGGGTGGGTGTTTATGAGCAGAAAAATCGACCGGGATGATGGGTTTCAACTGTCGAGAGCCTAGAATCCAGTGGTCCAGCTGTGTAAAAAGCGGAAAAGTGCAGAAAAAGTTCGCGAGCGGACCCAGTGAGTTTCGTGTGTCGGTGTCGGTGCTCATAAACATACCCGCAAAAACTTCAGTTTATCCGTGATCATGGTGCTTGCAACAGCGCCGAAATATCGGGAACTCAGTGAAAACAGTAAACATGGTAAATATCCCGTAAATAATAACAATCATTAAGTTGCGAAATTGATGATCATGAAAATATTATAAAAAAACCAGCCAAGTGCGAGTCGAACTCTCGCATGACGGGTTCCGTACCGTTGCAGTAGGGGAGCCCCTTTAATTTATTTTTATTATTTGTTGTTACAGTGGCAACAGAAATATACATTCTGTGCAAATATCAACTGTCTATATATTACAAATCATGAGATACTGCCCGCTGATAGACAGATGGACGGACGGACGGACGGACAGCGGAGGTTTAGTAATAGGGTCCCGTTTCCCTTCGGGTACGGACTCTTAAACGGCTTTTAGCTTTCTTCATCGAAATTTATTTATTTATTCGTTCATACTCTCACTGGAAAGCAACACAATACAGCAATTGCAACCAATGGAGCTAAAGAATAACGAAACTTAATAAGCTGCTTTCATCCATCCTGTGCGCAGTGGATATCGAACGGGCGGCGCCGGCGGTCGGCAGTGGTTCATGCACACTCATGCAGCGTCAGGTCACCTCTCTTCCATAGTTCCGCATTATACACTCCAATAATACATTCGAGACTCAATGGGTTTTTTACATTAAAATTAATAAAACGGAAATAAAATTATGGATGATTGTAACACTCGATTAAACTTCAATGAACTCGACCGTTGCTTACTTAGTATGGATTTTTGCACTACCTAGCCTAATTAGACACAGGTAGCATAATAGAATCGAAAGATTGGAATCGCGCCATAACATCAAATTTAAATCATTCGTGGTACGAGTTCCAACCTATCATCTACAGACCTTCTTGAAAGAGGACTTTTGGCCGAAAGGTATCGTATATCGACATGTCCGAGGACGGGTACGCGACACAACAGCGAAACACGCCGCCGAAAACGTTACTTATGTAGTTATAGTTTAATAAGGTTTTTAATATACAACATTATTTTTAGTATATGCGAAACCTGAGTATAGTTTGTTTAGAATAAGTAACTGAACCGATTCCAATCATTTTTAAACCATGTTATATTTTGTCCCAAAAATATTTAAAAAAAGTTACAAGTTGGACACCGAGCGACATTAAGTACCTATCGCAATAATTTAGGTACCTACTGCCAAATTATGTTTATCAATGAGCTCAAGACGACGCTGGAGGCCCGCGCGTGTTCCCGTTTCGTGGTGACCACGCTTTTGTGCGGACAACCAGGTAACAGAATAAGCTTATAACTTTGTGATTTTTCATGAAACAGTTTTGAAATTTTGTACATAGAGTCTTTGCATAAAAATACTCGACACGTGTTTCAGGTTTCGCATATACTAAAACTAATGTTGTATATGTATTAGTTTATTATTGTTTAAGATTATATTGTCACAAAATAATCTAATTGCCTGAGAATAAAATTATTGATTGATAATCATGCTGTAGTGTTCCTGCTGATGCGACACAGGTCTACTCTCTATCAATTTTGCTCATAAAAAACGACCGGATCCATCCACAATTAGACACGCCTGAAAGTAGACGTAGAAATGCGACACATCTCCAAGTAATAAATATGTCAAAAGGAAAAATCCATAAAAAATATGCTATAAGAAATAACGCAACCAGGCTGCGCATGCTTCATACGAATTATCAGACATCATTCAAGCAATCATTCGAGATAAAAGTAATTCTACACACGATACGAATGTATCACCTCTCTCTCTCTCTCCGATTGCTCTCTGGTGGATTTCTACCCATTCTCTCGTTCCCACTATTACCCAGCAGTAACATTGTAGGCTGCTTATACAATACAGAAATCATATGCAATTAAGTAAAACATGTAAAACACAGAATCCTTTTACCTAATTCCATAAAAAACAAAGACCAACTGAAGCCGTAACATAAAGCTCTAACATAAAATAAAATCCGTTTTACTGACAACTCTGATCAAATAAAACGCGTTAACTGTATTGGAATGCCGAGATCTACGAACAAGTGCTTAGCTCATCACACCTTTAACACTACCTACCTTTAAATGCTTTCAATGTTGCATCTTATCAGGGATTTAAAAGATTTTCTAGAAGAACTGCTATTATAGTCCTATTTACTAAGGTGTTAGATTGAAAATCACTTATTTTAATTAGTTAATATACAGGGTGTAAGGGACAACCCTCCACAAACTGATGGGGTGAATTCAGTATATCATACTAAGCTAACCGGTAAGAATAGAAAGAAAGAATAAAGTTTATTTGACGTCAGTTCATCAAACGCACAGAATAAAGAAACAAATAGAAAAAAAATAAAAAATAAATGACAAATTAAAATACATGTTCTGTGTGCCTCACGGCTGCGCCAAAAAGGTCCATTTCAGCATTCATGCCAGACAGGTGATGCTGTCTGACGCTGGTCTTCCAATGAACCTTTGGGGCGTAAGTGACGGAACAACAGTTTCAAACATAATGTACTTGTACATATAAATAAATGTATAATACAAATAAATAGATAACGAGTAAATAATGAAACGTGTATTTACGAGGTTTGATAATAAAAAAAGTAATAAAAAATGTAAGTAATAAGTATTTAGTATGTTAGAGAATGACACTGGTAACAATAAACAAATACAGACATAAAATAAGAATAAGCTAGGTGAGGGAAGAAAGTGATGAGAGTGGTGAGTCAGTGTAAAAAATTTTAGGTTGCACAAGAAAAAAAACTGAAAAATAAAATAATAAAAGAAGAGGCCAAAACCTTGTGGTGATCAGACAAAATCTAAGCCACAGACGTATATAAAGCTAGGTACGTGCACGGTGCACTCGCGCACAAGCGCTGCAAATTGCTGAGCGTTATATTATTATATTAATAGTACAAGAAATTATTTCAGGAATGTTATGGGAATCCAATAAATTACGTTATGTATCGTTACCGTGGCAAAACGCACGTAGCGAACGGAAAGCGCGACGACGAGTTCGATAAAATCTGTAGCTTGGCAGGAAGTGCACAACTGATTTCAAGCGTCGTTCGTTAGATTATTTCAACATCCATTTTTGATTTTAGCCGTATTATTTACTTACCGGATGCAGTTGAATACCAGTAGTTTACATGAAGCAACTGCCTATCTGACCTCTACAACCCAGTTAGTACTGGGTAATACGATACCCCTTGGTAAGACTGGTTGTCGACTAGACTTTTTGGGCCACTGACTATTTAACGACTGTCAAGGATCTACAAATGACACCCGGGACCAACAGCTTAACGGGCTTTCCGAGGCACGGAGGAAACACGCATAAAGCACTAAATTCGTGAAAAACAAATAAATGCTGATTTTTATGTGACACTTTTATTTATACATATTTCGAAATAAATTCGTTTTTAACAGCCCACTAAACTACAAGATTCATCAATACTTCATCTGTTAGCACTATTCGAACACTATAAACCTCAGCCAGGTCTCATTAAACGTAGAAAAGTGCCTATAAAGGCGCCATAAACTACTCCGTACTACCACAGATTTCGAACTGGTAGGTATTAGCAATTCAGTTTCCCATCTGGTGCCATTGACTTCTTCAGTGTGCATAGTAAAATGCTCTGCCAATACGGTTTATGCAAACTATACAATTTGATCTGGCAAGTTTTCGTTAATACTGCTTTAAAACTTATTGTAGCAGTAAGAGCCTAGTGGTGTGACCATCGGACTGCCAAGTCATAGGTCTCGAGTTTGAACCCAAGATACGCACCTCCGACTGAATTCAGCTGCATGCAGTTAGACTGGAAGCCGACCCCAACATAGTGCGAAAAGGCTAGGCATATGATGACACCTTCTCCTTTTGCTTCTCGCTTTTCAAATCAAATCCTGACCCAATATCACTTATTATAGTTTCCTCAGTGCATTTACCTTATACAACATTATTTTTAGTATATGCGAAGCCTGAATATAGTTTGTTCAGAATTAGTAACTGAATCGATTCCAATAATTTTTAAACCATGTTATATTTTTTCCCAAAAATATTTGAAAAAGGCTATAAGTTGGACACCGAGCGACGTTAAGTACCTATCGCAATAATTTAGGTACCTACTGCCGAATTATTATTATCAATGAGCTCAAGACGACGCTGGAGACGCGCACGCGGACACGCCGCGTGGTTACCACGTTTTTGTGCAGACAACCAGGTAACAGAACAAGCTTATAACTTTGTAATTTTTCATGATACAGTTTTGAAATTTTGTACATAGATTCTTTACATAAAAATACTAGACACGTGTTTCAGGTTTCGCATATACTAAAACTAATGTTGTAGATAGAACAGTGCCAAAATAGAAATCCCAGCAATACACTGCAAGTACAAAAGGTACATCTAGTTCAATTTTAGCGCCTTAACAAACTATAAGGCAACGTGAAACAGCGGCGTCCGTCCGCAGATTGCTATGAACGGAGTGCCAGGCGTTTCAAATTGCTTTCCACTACGACGGTACATGCAAATAGAACTATCCGTGAAGCCTTTGAAACTGTTTAGATTTAAACGAAAATACTAGTGTTTGTGTAATTAAACTAACTGATACGAATTTTGTTTTCAGGTGTGATTAAAACGATCGTCAATTTAGTCTAAGGTATAATGATTATGTCTCTCTCTATCTGTTAGTACTATTTATAGTATTTATTATTCTATAGTGCAGCTAGTGAGTATGAGTTCCGTATTATTTTATTGGTTTAAAAAAAAAATTGCCCCACGCTAGGAATTTCTCCTGTATCGTGGGTGCGTTTACAAACATTTAAACTCACATACACAAACCTCCAGACCTGGAACAACTACCTGTATTTCATACAAATATTTGTTCCGTGCGGGGATCGAACCCGCCGCACGCAGCGCAGCAGCTAATCGCTCAGCCACTGCGTCAACCGTGCCGTCAAATTTCTTATCTGATTTTTATCTCCCGTGATCAAGTTACTTTTAAAACTAATTACTGTGCCTATAGGCTACTTAAAATTGACGATAACTGCGTCCTTCAACTCTTACCTAGTTACCTCAAAGTCATATATCCTCTCATGCTTTTGATACAATCAGTCTTCGATCTAAATAAATAAACAAAATCAACTCTCACATATAACAGTAATTTGGCACGATTTGGAAGTTTTTTTTATGTTGTTTTTGTATTTGTCAGGACAAGATTTTTATAAAAAAATTGCCAACAGCACTTTTTATTTTCCTCATTTGAAAAATGCACCCGTGCCTCATGAGTGGATATCTACTCATGTGCCCGTGTGAAGACGGGCGGGTTGCTAGAAGTTGATGAAACCATTCGAGATATATTAAGAAACAAAATGCAACTAAAGCGATTCGTTTTTATTATAAAACGAAATAAAAGAGCATCAATCACATGTCCAAACAGCAACGACATATGTTTACAACCAATTAACATTATTACGATCAATGACGTCTCCCCATAAATAGGTAGGTACATAAACATATGCAGTAGGTACATAACTGTGAATTGTATATAATAACCTGTATATAATTGCAGAGGTGAACTCCCGAGATCGAAGCCATGACCTCAGTGTCGCATTACGATGCACTAACCACAAGGCCGTCCCCGTCTACATGAATGGTGAGTAGAATCACTCAGATGACAGACATTAGGTACCTACTTATACCTTGGTACAGGTAACATTGATAAAGCGATATTTTATCAGCGAAAAAAATTCTGGTAAAAGGCAGAAAATTATTGGATTGTCTTAAAAAATATCATAATTGCGCCTGTTATTCCAGAATGGTTAAACAGAAGTGTACACTCACATTTCCAGCCAGTTATGATTTAGTCCCACGTAGGTAATAAGGGAGGAGCCTATTGCCATTAACCAGGTACTATCTGACTCCAGGACCAGACTACTACTGACTAATTTTCGAAAACCCTTTTTACCCGTCTTTGCGATCATTTTTTTGTTCTAGTTACGGAGATATTGGGGGTCAAAGGTCCAACTTTTTCACGAGTTTTTTTTTAAATACATGTTTTTAATGTAAGATTTTTACTCTAAACACCTCCACGACTATTCAATGCACCTATCAGCACAATGCTTTGATTGCGTTCCATCGAGTCCTACCGTAAAACGTGATTTTTCACCCCAAAAAAAAAAGCCATTTCCCAGCAACAATTTTTTACTTAGTTTGATGATTTTGAATACTTGGTTGATGGCTTCGTGAAGGGTCTGTTTACCCCTGTATAAGGATTCCATTTCTGCCGACAGAGGTACCCTAAAAAAGTAATGAAATGTACTAGGTATCGAGTTTATTGACGGTCTGCCACCTTTATGCCTTAAGTGATAAGGTTGAAAGTCTTCTTACACTTTGAACGGCTTTTCCTCGTAATTGACAACGCAGACCATTGCAAGACACACAACTCAATCCGCATAGAACCGGACCCTCAAAGTAAGTAGGTGTTATCTGTCAAAGGGCGCTATACTGGGACCGATGTTACCTATTCGGCTTGGAACTGCCTTCCAAGAATAGACACTCTATTACGTGGTATTTTCGGTCGTTAATCTAGTGATAGGTCAAGCTCGCCCTTTGTTCTTACCAAAACCATCGTCGTGTTCAATTTGCTCCGCGAATCCGAACATAATTATCGTCTTACACATAATAGGACGCGGGGTCAGGGGGTTACCATGACGTCTGGTTTAATCTCACTCCAGTGTGGGAAAAAGACAGAGCGATAGAGGATATCTAGCGCCATCTCTTTCCCACTCTGGAATAATAATAAAACAATACTGCTTTAAGACGTCATGGTAGGTCACCTGGATATAAAAAGATGGTATTTTGAGGACAGGAACAAATTCATATGAAATCTTATCAAGATTTTAATCAGTAAATCAAACTGAATTTTACGTGAGCAAATAACGATACGATAATATAATTAACTAAGTGCGAATCATCATCTGCCTAGCCTGTTCCCAACTATTTTAGGGTCGGCTTCCAGTCTAACTGGATGCAGCTGAATACCAGTATTTTACATGGAGCGACTGCCTATCTGACCTCCACAGCCTAGTTAGTACTAGGTAATACGATACCCCTTGGTAAGGCTGGTGTCAGACTTTTTGGGCCACTGACTACCCGTAACGACTGTCAAAGATCCCGGGACCAACGGATTAACGTGCTTTCCGAGGCACGGAGGAAACTCGGTATGTAATGTGTGGTCACCTATCCACAGACCAACCCAGGCAATCACGGCTTAACCTAAACATCGATCCGAGCGGCTGTTATTATTTAGCCACGAGCTCCACATAAACTCACGAGGTAGGCAGAAACTATAGAAAGCTAATACTGCTTTCGCCATGTCCACGTTCATAGATCTGGTCATTAACTAAATAGTCTTTCAAAACACTGAAGCCGGAAGCTAAAACAAAATAAAAACAGACATAAAATACTTAACTTAAAACTGGCTTTCCAAAAGCCATTAACAACCGGCACCATTGCGGTAGACTTTCGACTCGCTGAAACAAAAAGGGTTACTTCATAGTCCACGGGCCAGTCGTAAACCGGTCCCTTAAACAGATGGTACACATAAGTGCAATGAATGATGGAAGTTTCAAGGACGAGGGTAAGGGAAGTGGGGAGGAGGGCAGTGAACAAGTTTTATGCAGATCTTAAAGGGAAGCGTGGTCCATCGTCGACGCCATCTTCGTTTACTATTATTACTTTATATGGTGTGTATTATTACTTTGTATGTGTGATTATTATTATTTTGTTTTTTTACATTGATTTAATATTTTTTTATTTTGTTTTTTATTGCTTGGACTATTAAATGACAAATTATCTTTTGTAATAATTATAAATTAAATTTTTGACATTCCATTTTTTTACCATAGTATTTTAAAATTTGATGCCATACTGACATTTTTATAAGAACTTGTTCTGACATTCCATTTTTATTGTTATTTTTTGTTTACTATTATTCACAGAAATTAGATGACATATTATTAATTATTTTAAATTGAATGTGGATTATTACTGTTTTGAATTTGTTACTCCATCTTTGACATGTTTTTTGATTGTAATGTTTTAATGGTACTTTTGTATTTTACATTTTATTTTTACTAAATTTCTATACAATGTATGTTATTCTGAAATAAATGACTTATGACTCTACCATCAGAAGAATACGTCGATATTTAAATAAAAAACACCCGTTTCTCATATAATTAATACATATTTTAATAATTCATTCATATTTATGGATGATACTGATTGTGCTTGTTGTAAACAATTTAACTAAAATGCTATTGGTTAATTGTGTTTTCGATGTATTTACGTTAAGTTTAGGTACTCCTGCTCGCTATGGCCTCTCGGGAGGGGGTGGTCGAACGCTAGTCTATAAAAGCTAAGCAGTCAAAGGTTTATAGATCATCATCATCATTATCCAGCCCTTATCAAAATTTATTTGGGGTCGGCGCAGCATGTCTTCTTCTCCCATAATTCTTTATTACTCAGGCGACTCCTTTCTTACCACATCATCATTCACACAGTCCATCCATCGTTTCTTTGGTATTCCTCTACTCTTAAACCCATCCACATTCCTACTCAAAACTTTCCTCACGACATTTTTAAAGGTTTACAGATATTGGAACTAAAACAGTGGTATAATGTTCCCTGTCAATTAAACGTATATCGTATACACATAATATTATGTAGCTGAAAGTTATTTATCTATTATTTCATAACAGAAAATGAACATGCTAGAAGTGGAAGGTCAAAGGTTACGATTAGGCTAAAATATAGAGATATCATGGTTACTACATACTTTTACATAAAGTTGTAAACATAACAGATAAGATCATTACTACTATCTATTTGTCGAATTTATTCCGTTAGGCTCGTACATCACGTGGGCAGAACATGGGTTTCGTGCAATGAAAATATACTGTTTCTATTAAACTAACAAATTACAATTTAATACAATAACACGGGGCACAATGAATCGGGTACATTTCCGGGACGTCTGAACTCCGCTGCGATCAGACATTGAATGTCGTCCTCGCCTCGGGCTGTAAACATCAAGGCTCTGTAGAAGCACACTGTGGTGTGGATAGAATTGTAAGTAGGTCGCGTGATGTCACCACAGGCTTATTTGCGATTCATTCCAACTCCGTACTAATGACCGGATCCGACATGTTTATTTTATTCTTATTCTTTATTGCATACCAAGAAAAATAAAATATAAGTACATAGAAATTGCAATATATATGTATATACAACATTATTTTTAGTATATGCGAAACCTGAATATAGTCTGTTCAGAATAAGTAACTGAATCGATTCCAATAATTTTTAAACCATGTTATATTTTTTCCAAAAATATTTAAAAAAGTTAAAAGTTGGACACCGAGCGACTTTGAGTACCTATCGCAATAATTTAGGTACCTACTGCCAAATTATTATTATGAATGAACTCAAGACGACGTTGGAGGCGCGCGCTGCGTGATGACCACGTTTTTGTGCGGACAAATAGGTAACAGAACAAGCCAGTAACTTTGTGATTTTTCATGATACAGTTATGAAATTTTGTACATAGATTCTGTACATAAAAATACTAGACACGTGTATCAGGTTTAGCATATACTAAAACTAATGTTGTAAAAAGACGTTGCCCCACTCTAGGAATTTCTTCTGTATCGTGGGTGCGTTTACAAACATTTAAATTCACATACACAAACAGCCAGACCCGGAACAACTACCTGTAGATCATACAAATTTTTGTTCCGTGCGGGGATCGAACCCGCGACACGCAGCGCAGCAGCCGATCGCTCAGCCACTGCGCAAATCGTGCCGTCAAATTAATAATAATTATAGCTTATGCTTATTTAGCTTATTTTATCATAAAATATTGATTCAATTAATTTAATGTCCCTCAATGTTAAGGATATCGACTGCTCTTAATTCCGCAGTTACTGAATTAACCTCGATATTTTGCCGTGGGGCATAATATATATATATATGGATTTATTCCCCTATCAAAAAAGAGGGGTGTTAAAAGTTTGAAGTGTGTATCTGTGTGTCATCGTAGCTCCTGAATGGGTGAACCGATTTTAATAGTTGTTTTTGTTTGAAAGCTGTCTTAATCGAGTGTTTTTAGCTATGTTTCAAGAAAATCTGATCAGCCGTTTTAAGGTCATCACCTCTTTTCTAGTTGATGAAGAGATATTTATTTATTTTAATAAGTAAAATATAAACAAATTCTACAGGTCTAATTCTAAATTTCATAACTATTTAAATCACGATGATTGGTAAATTTAGTGTTTTTGATGCAAGGATTAAATTTTCATCATTTTCTTGCACGTGTGCTTGATATGTGTACCTACACAGGAAGATGTTCACTACACAAATGTTCTTTTAAATATATGTTTTCAGTACGCACGCAACTATCAATGGTGCTACACGCAAGTCATGGAACAGAATATGGTAAACTAAATAAATACAAGGAAGACGGAAAACAAAGCTAATTGGTTAATTAATATTGACAAACAAGTGCGGATAATATTTTATTGATTGTGAAATTGAAACTTTTAAAAAGTAAGTTGGTTTTTTGTTTATGAAATTAGAAGTTGGGAATTACTTGCAATTAATATTGTGGTGTGTTCAGTTTTGTATTGTATAACGGGCTGGTGTCCGCAATTCCACGTCAAAGCGTTGTGTTCAGTAATAAGAATATCTTTTTATGTGTCATAATCGTTACGGTGTTAAAATCATTTATTTTTGTCTGTCAAGTTGAATAACTTACGAAAATAATGGCTGACATATTGACAGATTAGAAAACAGCAAAAGTATGTATATACGATCTTTTTGTAGGTAAGAACTTCTTTGACTTTAAATGTTTCCAAGATTTTAGCATATTATCATTGGAATGTTTGACATGAAAACACATTTTCCACAAAAACGAACTTTATTACTGAAAATGTAAGAATATAAATGTAAAACTTGCTTGTTTGTAGACTGTATGTAAATTGTGTTTTGTATACCGACGAACAAAATGTGGTTTGAATCTCCGTTTTAATACATTTATTTTCGGACTTGTAATAAAACAACACGGTGTTTCCGTGTGATCTGTCTTACGAAATCACTCGTATTAGCAGATTTGGGACGGCAGCCTCCGTTTGACTTTGAACCCAATTGTCTTTTATTAGCTGAGTCCAAGGCCAAACTTGTTGTGATCTTCTTCTATACATATAAAATTCAATGTCCTGACTGACTTACTGACTGACTGATAATATCAACGCACAGCCCAAACCGCTGGTCCTAGAGACATGAAATTTGGAGGGTGTATTCTTTGTGATGAGTAGGTATCCACTAATAAAGGGTTTTTCGAAATTCTACCCCTAAGAGGGGGAAATGGTGTTGAGTTTTCTGTGAAACTTTTTATTCTCTGGGTTGATTGACTAGAAAATTGGTGTACACACTCTTCAATTAAAATTATGAGAAGTAAAATTCCTTGGGCAATTACCGAACTCCATGCGGGCGAAGCCGCGGGCATCAGCTAGTATGATCATAAAATGAACAGTTTCACTTAATCCACAATTTTACGATAGTTGATCGATATTTTCTGCTTCTAGTTAAAGCCTTGTTTTCATTGAAATATCAAGTTGTTGAACAATGTTTCATCAACATGTTTGCAACATGTTGTGGGGGCGAGAAACATGTTGCTAGCAACTTGGAATTTTGCAGTTGTTTTCGCAACGCTCAAAATATCCAATGGAATCTTTGTTGTGGTAGTAATGTATGTAGCTTTTTGCCGTGTAAAATTATCATTATTCACTTATAGATCTATTCCTACTTAAAAATATGCTATTTCATATCAGCATTTGCTAAACAATTAAGTATTTAGTTATAAATTATCTTGTAAATACGATATTTGTAGTCGATAATTATTTTAATCATGTGAGTATAATAATATAATTATGAAATAAGTATTCAATGATTTGCATTTAATTTCTTACTAAGCCTATGCTGTCTGTCTGGCTACTCATCCGTCTCTCCGTTGTCCACCGATTGCATCTTTTTAACCATATGGCCTACATTATGACAAATAACACAAATAAAATAAAGTATTGGTGCATTCAGTCTGGATGTAAGAGATTGTCCAGAATACGGAACACCACGTTGCGTTCCAAAACGGGTATTAATGACGTAGGCAAAAAGGCTGTTAGGCTCAAATGGAACTGAGCGGGTCACGTAAGCCGCAGGCATAACGTCTCCACGCAATCGGCGCCTGAGGATGGCCGAGGCCGGGCCCAGAATGAGGTGGCGAGATGACCTTGACGTCCACTGCGATGGCTGGTTCCAGTTGGCGCCCTTTGCCCAGCTGTGGGACCTAAACGGCTAATAAAAAAATAGTATTGTCGGTACGGAATCTTCGGAAATGAACTCGGTAGTCCGAGATAAAACAACGTAGACTTATTACTTTATCAAACACGGAAAACCGTCTAGTTATTACTTGACACGTACTTTTTTGAGGAAAAACAACGGTTAATGTTATTTTAAGTACACACGGCGGCACATGAAGCTGTACATTTCCAGTATAACTTGGCCTCGCTTTGTATAGATTTTCTATACAATGTGCGATCCGCATAAACTGGTTTTGTATAACTTGATTGGCCGTCGTGTGTACAAATTATCCGCCTTTATTTACAGCATAACATTCTTCTTCTTAGCGTGTCGATGGCAATCTAAATTGTGTCAACCCAGAACTGAGCTACTAGTTTGGCGCTTTCGGTAGCGTCCGACCAAAACACATATTTTTTATCATAACATTATACAGGCAATTTTTTCTTACCTATAATAATGCTAATTTTATTTTGTGACGAAGCTAAAATGTCAGTTCTGTAATATTAGACAGCACGATTTTGAAATCATTCGACGGACCTCGCACGAGCGCACGAAGTAAACGTGCGTGTGAGTAAATATGCGTTTTTAAAAAATGATATGACATGTGTTAAATCATAATATTCATAGTGTTAAGAGCGTTAACGTCTTACTGCATTTCATACAAACTTTCAAGTGATTTTTTTTCGAAATTACTTAACCGATTTTAATGAAACTTCGTACGCATAAGTAGGATACATAAGTCTAAAAACTTGACCGAAAACTTTTCGAAGTGTCTTTTTAAAAAAAAGATAATTGGTATTTTATTTTTCTATAGAAAATCTAAAATCGGTCTAATTTAGCTGTAATACTATTTATCGACACTTGTATCCTGCTTATGCGTACGAAGTTTCATTAAAATCGATTCTGTCATTTCGAAAAAAAAATCACTTGAAAGTTTGTATGAAATGCCGTAAGACGTTTGGCTTTCGATACTTATTACATTTGTCGCGTAAAATGAAACCAAAGTGATATTAGAATACCTGTGTTTATTATTCCAAAAACGTTTGAATTTACGTTATCTATTTTTACTTTGCCAGTCAGCAGCAGGAGTTTCACTGCTTTGTACGCAGTATTTTCTACATATTTAAGAGCGTTCATCCAAAAACTTGGCAACGTCGCAAATAGCTGTCAAATGTTTACCTGTTTTAATTAATTTGGCAATACTACTGTATGAGAATAAGAAATATAGTTAACTGGTGAACTAGAATATTAATAATTATTATGAATTGCAATTAAAAAACTGAATTTGATATTGTAACCGTTTTATGTGTAAAAAGGCATTTGGAAACTTTCCAAATACTTTTTTTACATCTAAAACTAAATATTCAGTCTTACGATATTAATTATTGCATTTCATAATCAATATTTTAGTTCACTAGCTAGCCATATTTTTCTTATTTCCATACAGTAATATTGCAAAATTAATCAAAACGGCGAAATATTTGACAGCTATTTGCGACGTTGCCCACTTTCTGTATAAGCGTTCTTAACGTAACACCAATTTCCTTTTTTTTTCAGATGAAGTACAAAACAACAGCTGGCTTAGTTTTAATAAGCCTGCTTGTATCAAGCGAGGCTTTACGAATCCTAGTATGTTATCCTATGACATCGAAGAGTCACAGCATATTGGGACATGGAGTTGTCAATCGACTGCTGGAAGCTGGTCATGAGGTAATAGCCTAATTCTAATATTAAGAGAAGACTAACCAATGGGTATCGTATTACACAGTACTAAATGAGTTGTGGAGGTCAGATAGGCTGTTGCTCCATGTAAAATACTGGTATTCAGCTGCATCCGGTTAGACTGGAAGCCGAGCCCAACATAAAGGGTGTAAATAGACCCTTACCGAAGCCGAAAGGCACTTGTTCTCCCCGCCGATAATTTTTTTGTTCTAGACTATACCTGGGAACCTTCTAGTTACGGAGATATTGGAGGTCAAAGTTCCAACTTTTTCACAATTTTTTTTTAAATGCATGTTTTTAATGTAAGATTGTTACTTTAAACACCTCCACGGCCCCCGTACTATTTAATCCATCTGTCAGCACACTTTGAGCGCGTTCCGTCGAGTCCTAACGTAAAAAGTGATTTTTCACCCCAAAAAAAAAAGTTGTTTCCCAGCAATAATTTTTGTGTGTGTGAAGGGTCTGTGTACACCCTGTAGTTGGAAGATGATGACTGAAGTGTCAATTATTTCATGATCATTGCCTTCAAAACGGTGAAAGAAAACATTGTGAAGCAACAGACGTGTCTTAAAACCGAAAATCCGAAGAAATGTAACATTTGGGAAACCACACCGAGACCGCGTGATAAATAATGGCCACTTCCTCTTCTAATATCATTAGGCTCATTAGACGATAAGATAACTGACATTAGTGCTGACGTAGGTCTTCCTTGTGAATTGGAAAGAATTAGCGCGGAATCGTGACCGCTAGAAGAAGGTATGGGTCCCGAAGCCAGTCAAAATAGAAAAAGGTATATTGCGACCTTTGATTTCCAAAGTACAAAAGACGAGATAACAAAAGTGAGGAATTTCAACAAGATCTTAGCTTCGATTAAATTCTAGTACTAACCTCGACTTATGCTGATGGATCCCACGTCCTTGCTCTAAGGTACAATTATGCAGCAGATGCAAGGCATTATGAGAAAAACTATTTTTGCGTATACAAGTTGTAAGGAACACGTAAGGTGCTTTTTTCAATATCAAAATTCTGGATCGCGCTATTAAAAATATCCGCGACTTAAGGGCCATATAGAAAAACCTGACAACAACTGTCGTGCAGTAGCCTACCATAACACCGGTCTGGTCGGAGGATTCTCCCTTTTCTATGGAGTATTGAGGAACATCACACCCTGTTCTGAAGAACAAAAGACAAAACAAAAGACGTCGTGGTCTACTTTTAAACGGAGCTACTACTCGAATGTTGGGGCCAACGCCTCTGGGCGCTTGTGTCTTAATTAAATATCACAGACAGATAGATATACCTAGACAGCGGAAGAGCACCTACTTCGCGTGCTCGGCTTAAGCATTTTATGCTTAACTGTCGCAGCAAGCTAATTTGTTTAAAACAACAGCGTTACAACTCAAGAACTTAATTCTAGACATTTTAAGAACAAAAACGTAGTCTATTTTGTATAGTAACTTGTTTGTATGGTACCTAAATAGTGCTTATGACGTCATAGTACGTAGTCAAACCATGACACGGTTGGTTTTTATACGGATACTTGCGTTATCTAGGTATATCTATCATCATCATCATCTGCCTGGCCTTTCCCCAACTATATTGGGGACGGCTTCCAGTCTAACCGGATCACCAGCTGAATACCATTATTTTACATGGAGCGACTGCCTATCTGACCTCCACAACCCAGTTAGTACTGTATCTATACTGTGGTAAATATCAAACTTAGACTAGATCAATTGTTTTCTTTCTTTCAGGTGGTCCACATAACATCTTTTCCGCATGGTAAGGTGGTACCTAATCTGAGGGAACTCAATGTCTCGTCCATAGCTGATGTATTTTTAGCAGATAAGGAAACCAGTAAGTTAAATACCAATTATACTATAAAGAAAGATACTACATTTGTACAACTTAACTTACTTTGGAGTCTCCTAATAAAAGCAATTCCTTGCTTAAAAGGTGACCTTCAATAATAAGTATCGAAATGTCCATTGTAATTGAAATAAACTTCTTTTTTTTTTTACTTATTGTCAGTCTTACTATGCACCTTACTTTCTGTCATCATTCAATTATGGCAAAAAATTATGTAAAGCATCATCATCATTTCAGCCGAAAACGTCCACTGCTGGACATAGGCCTCGCCCAAGTGTCGCCAGATTGTATAGCAATACACGCACAAAATTTAAGATTTAGAAAGCGGTATTCTAATTCCCAAAACCTTTGCATTTTCAGAAGAATCATTCAAACTAAAGAACTTAATTGGCAAAGATAACTTTGGAGAGTCAATTTTTTTCCTGTACTTTGTTTTCACGATACATAAAAGCTTTTTGGAGGAGCCAAGTGTTGTCAAGTTGTTTAGTGACCCCAATGAGAAGTTTGATGCTGTGATTTTAGAATGGTTCTTCACTGAAGTCAATGCTGGGTAAGTCTTGTTTCATTAAGGTAACTACTACTAGGGCACGCCACAATAGTAGCGATAAGTCCCCTCTTTGAGGAGTGGCTAGAGAGGCGCCACGGTGCCCTCACATTCCGCCTGACGCCTCCGTTACCGGACACGGTGGTTTCGGGAGGTTCCTTCACCGAATCGGCCGGGAGGAAGCGCCCGAGTGTTACCATTGTGAGGATCGTCCAGAGGACACGGTGGAGCACACCGTGGAGGTCTGCCCCGCTTGGGAGGAGAATCGCTGTTTCCTCGTATCGGCGATTGACGGCGGCGACCTCTCGTGTCCGGCCCTGGTTCAATGCAGGGTCCGGAGTGAGAGGGAATGGAAAGCCGTCACCTACTTCTGCGAAGCAGTCATGCTAGCGAAGGAGGTGGCGCGACGTGAGAGGGAAAGAACCTCATGTCCCAGACACCGCGGTAGACGCCCCGGGCGTCGGGAGCAATGTGGTGGCTCCCGGCCACCGTAGGTGCGGGCCTGTGGACGGTGAGTAATGGGCTAGCTCGCCATCCGGTCATCTTATGACGACAAGCCGTGTCGACGGCGCTTCCTAATTCAACAGTAAATCGCGCGTTAATGGTTATCAAACCTGTAACCATTTTCTGTCTTAAGAACGCCAACCACGTGTTGTTCAATACATAGCTACAATAAAATATGTTCTGTAAGTCTAACATCTTCAAAGTCACCCAAATCACACTAAGCTTTACTCTAGAAGACACACTCTACTACTATAGCCATTTTACTTTTCCTTACAGTTTACTTTTACTTGCTCCTCAGAATCCCAGCACTATTCGACTGTCCCTTGATCTGGGTATGTTCAACGGAACCTAGCTGGCATGCCCTGAGGATAATGGACGGTATCACCAACCCAGCGTACACTTTAGACCTGTTCACACAACACAAACTGCCGCTGACCTTCTGGCAGAGAGCTGAGAGCCTGTACAAGGTTGTGAAGAAAAACGTACATCTGTAAGTGAAAGTATTATTTCTATTCGAATTGGCGTATAGATTTCCTATCAACTACTTGCCTGGAGCCTTGGGGATGAGTTTCATAAAAACGTTGAAACAAAAATATTTTATATATAGAATAATAATATAAGTCAACTTCTACGTTTCTAAGTTCTATCGCTATTCTTTTTCTTCGGGAGAATACTGCCTTAGTGTTCACTTTCTTTGTAATAGAAAATCTTGTGAAAGATTTAGTTTAAGTAGATGGAAACACTGCCTTCGTATCTTTTGGGTGTTCACTAGCCTCCTAGCAACACGCCTGTAAGACGTTTTGTTAATTTCAGTGTACTGGGTGGTACAAATAGTGACGTCATAAAAAAAAATTGATTCCAGGGATATCCGAAAATACTCCATGTATGTTCCGTGATAGCTTTCGAGTTATAGCTTCTTCAAAATTGTGCGGGTTTTTTTTTTAAAGCTGTTGCTTTAAAAAAAAACGATCTTTATTTTTACAGGACTTGTTGTGTTACTCCTGATGCTAATGAGATTAAAACATGTCTCTATTTAAAGTTAAAGAATGTGAAAAAGCCGTGTAAAAATAAAGATAGAATTTATTGAAAGCGGTTCCCATACAATTTTCCAGAGTCTATAACTCGAAAACCATCAAGGATCGCAAAACATACATGGGGTATTTTCGGGCGTGAGGAATAAAATCTTTTTTTATGACGTCACCATTTGGACCACCTTGTATTGTAATCACCAGTCGGTTTTATTCATGGCACAGCTTATTAATTCCCAGAAACAGCAATTACAAGTGAACAATTACAGAAAAAGTCCCGTTCGTTTTTTCTTAAAATAAATCTTCTAACTTTATAATATCTACTCTATGTAACTTTTTCCATTCTTTTTCTAGGTTAGGACTGTATCAGTTCGAAAAATGGGTCTACAACAGCTACTACCCCGAGATAGCAGCCAAGCGAGGAGTGACAATGCCTCCGTACGAAGATGTCGTATACAACGGATCCCTGATGTTCCTCAACTCCCATCCCTCCATAGGAGGAGCGATGAAACTGCCACAGAACACTGTCAACATTGCTGGATACCACATTGACAAGACCAAACCTTTGCCACAGGTAATGCCAACAGCAATATTTCGGCAACGGGTTAACCCATATACAAATGGCGTGATGAGACGAGGGCTAGACAAAGTGAATCTATCCTAACTATATGTCGGATATATCAGGGTTTATTCCGTAAGGCTTGTACATCATGTGGGCAGACGATGGATTTCGTGCTATGAAAACTCACTGGGTGCGATACTCTGTTTGTAGCAAAACTAAAGAATTACTTGAGATTACAACTTAACACAATAACACGGGGCACAATGAATCGGGTACAGTTCCAAGACTTCTCAACTCCGCCGCGATCAGACATTGACTGTCGGCCTCGCCTCGACCTGAACGTCAGGGCTTTGTAGAAGTACGCTGTGGTGTGGGTAGACTTGCAAATAGGTCGCGTGATGTCACGACCGGTGCACTTGCGATTCATTTTATGTCCATATTAACGACCGGATCTGACATATATAATATTGTAAATGTGCAATGAAGTATGTTTGTTTCTTTTTCACGCCTAAACCACTGAAACGATCATCCTGACATTTTGCATATACGTTGTCAAGAGTGGACATAGGGTACCTTTCATCCCGAAAAAAGTACTATTGCCGAGGAAAACTACAATAACGTTCTTATGATAATAGATGGCGCCACGTGTCTTTTGAATCATGATTGAATTATGTTATTTTTATTTATTGCATTGGCTACCGAAAAATTGTCAACCCTGTTGAAAATTCTTATAGAAATACAAAATACTTTGAAAGCGACTGCTATTTGCTGTCGCGATACTACTAATCAGCAGTCTCTCTCTCTCTCTTTTCTGTACTAATAACTTTTTAATGTTTCCCACACTCAAAACTCCTCTCCCGTGCAGTGCAACATAAACATACAGTTACACTTATAACTAAACACGTAAACTGTCCCGTCATCTGTTCTTGCGTTAACCGAAAAATATTCGCAAAATTAACACTCATCCGGAAAAGTAATATACGTTCTACTTTAGAAAAACGCATGTAGGATGAATTGTGTCCCTGAAATATGTTTTACTATGTGTAAGTATAGCCAAACTGAAGTGGCAGTGGGCAGGGCACATTGCTCGCAGAACGGATGGCCGATGGGGCCGAAAAGTTCTGGAGTGGCGACCGCGAACCGGAAGACGCTGCGTTGGAAGGCCTCCCACTAGGTGGACCGATGACCTGGTGAAGGTTACAGGGATCTGCTGGATGCGAGTCGCACGGGACCGGTCAATGTGGCGACACTTGGGGGAGGCCTATGTCCAGCAGTGGACGTCTTTCGGCTGAAATGATGATGATGATGATGATGTGTAAGTCTTTGACCTACATAGAAGCTATGATACATTTCTCAAAATGAATTGTTTTTATCTATTTGAGGAACACGAGAAAACCTATAATGAAAATGTGAGACATCAAACTTCTGTGAGACAGTCCGTGCTAAAGCGAGGTTGCAGGCGCAGAGATATGCTTTGCCTGTTTGCAAAGAATTAGAAGACTGAATAATAAAATCCCATTAAGTAAAAGTCTACAGAAAGTGCAGCCTTTCCTGAAACAGTTTTACGGCTTTGCAAATGATACGGTTATTGTAATTATTAAAAACGTTAAAGCTTTGTATCACTACGAATCCATCAAATCTAAAAAAGAACTTTAAAATGCTTATCTCAGAGTTATTTTTGCATGACAACCACTTTCTAAGCCTTACAAAATTATTTAGCACAAACCCCAAGCCCCCAAGCCGTTTCTCACCGACGCTGTTAATACGTAATCACGTTAATTCCCAAGGGTAGAATAAAATCTGAACGCCTGAGTCGAGCCAAAAGCAACGCGGACAGAATTCATTCCTCTAATCTTTGCAGCCGTTCAAAGGACTTAGTGCAACAATAGGGAATCAAGCGAAACGCCAGGTCTCTAAGGATTTTTATCCAGCTACTGTAATCTTATGCTGTGGATTACTTACTGCAGCGAAACGAACTTGTTTGTGTGGCACGTTTAAAACGTTTAGTCTGCCCCAAATATTTCTGGAATATATCCTAAGTACTGTATGGTGTCGGACGTAAAGAATAGCACCATCCCATATCTTCCCGAGGGTGTCGTAAGAGGCGACTAAGGGACTTACCAGAGAATGGGCCGCAGCGTTCTCTGTGCTCTTTTAACAACCGTACTGCGATCGCCAACCCGCCTGCCAAGCGTGGCGATTATGGCAAAACCAAAGGCAAAAGGCCAATAAGGCCAAAAAGGCCAATAAGGTTGTTTTTTATATGTATTAGTTTATTATTTTATAAGATTATTTTGTGTATTTTTATCTATGGGCCTCAGTTGCCTGATAATAAAATGATTGATTGATTGATTGATAAAACCCCCCCCTTTGGGGGAGGCCTATGTCCAGCAGTGGACGTCTTTCGGCTGAAATGATGATATCCTAAGGGATTCTTGGTGCAGGTGTAAGTCCTGTTTCCAAGAGGTATTTTACTAGCCGTTGTATATAATTGGAGGCTGTGATTAAGTCGCGATGGCAACGGATCACTGTAAAGACTGCTAAGATCAATGATTTCGGAGATAATATTGTCATTTCACCTTTGATAAAAGGATCGAGGTTCATTGAAATTTTGATGTCAAATTTCATGTTTTTTTATTTGCAAAATTAACCAACATGTTGGACTTCTGCCCGTTAGGCACAATTCTAGTCTGTTCGGAGGATCCTCCCTTTTCAATAGTGTAATATTATTATACACTTCTCCTCCGTGCACCATAGCTGTATCGATTTTTTTACAACACGAGTGTCTGCAATGAATTAACATCTTTCTTATTTATTTTTTGTATACATCTATTATACATATTTAAGTCCTGATGACCTGGTGAAGGTTGTAGGGATCCGCTGGATGCGAGTCGCACGGGACCGGTCAATGTGGCGACACTTGGGGAAGGCCTATGTCCAGCAGTGGACGTCTTTCGGCTGAAATGATGATGATGATGATGACATATTTAAGTACCTTTTCACCACCACCATTGATACAACACATAAAACTGTTGTACATCCGTGACCTCTCTAATTCAGGTCCAGTTGAAAACCAGCGTCAAGTACTAGTTGCTCGGTATTTTGCTGAATTGGTCCTATTTGGCGCAGCCATGAGATGAGGCACACAGTATTACCTACATTTTTTGTTTAGTTTTAAGTTTTTTTTTTCTAATATTATTTTTGTTTTGTATTATGTGCACTTGTGGCATGTGCCAAATAAACGTATTTTCTATCTTTTCTTCTTTCTTTTCAATTTTATCCTTTTTTTGCTTCCAGGATCTCCAAAAACTGATGGACGAAGCAAAACACGGTGTCATATACTTCAGCATGGGCTCCATCATAGAAAGTGATGGCATGTCAGATCAGATGAAGAGGTCTTTGTTGAATATGTTCAGCAAATACAAGCAGACCGTCATTTGGAAGTTTGAGACCGATCTGAAGGATATTCCAGCAAATGTTCACCTTGTAAAATGGGCACCGCAGCCGAGTATTTTGGGTAAGCTTATTATTTTCAAGAAGGAGGAAGGAGAGGAGGAGGGGAAGAGGAGGGGTGGGAGTTGTTTTTCTCTTCTTTTACCAAAAACTGTAAAGCGTTAGCAAGACAGAATTAACTATACATCGAGACCCTTTCCTTTTCTGATCTTCCAGAAAATTTACTGGAATTGTTTATGCCATAAATCTTATAATTTTCCTAAAACCTCATCATTATCTGAATTTAAAATGCAAACCATAACCCAATTTGCAATAACCACGTTCATATTTTTTTGTATATTCAATTTCAGCCCATCCAAACCTAAGGCTCTTCATCACACACGGTGGCCAGCTCTCAACTTCAGAAGCCATCCACTACGGAGTACCTTTAGTCGGTATCCCGGTGATGGCAGACCAGGTCCTCAACATGAGGTCTGTGGACAACAAGGGTTTCGGGATCCATATCACGTTGGCTGAGGAAATGATACCACAACTGGATGCCGCTGTCAGGAAGATTCTCACAGATAAAACGTAAGTGGAAACTTATGGATTTGATTTGATGAAGCCTAACGTTCACGGCGCATCTCAAAAATAACGCGATAAAAACTCAAAACAGCAATGAGTAACCAGAATAGCACAGCACCAGTATTTTCATGGTGGTCCGTACATGAAGTACGTAAAAGCGGTACGGACAAATTCCTGACCAGATGCGGACACCGGACACTTACAAATATTTTAGTATTTGTATGATTGTATGCAGGTGGACGTAGACTTGTCCGAAGCCGCGTCCGCAATTTGTACGTACCAGTTTGACCGACCCTACAGGTTACTTTTGAGTAGGAGTGACAGGGCGACTTGAAGAGTCACAGACAGCTGAAGTTTAAAGAAATAGGTATCCACTGACAAATGTGAGTCTTGTACTAATAAAACCAATATGGAACTAGCTGGACAGATCAATGATTCAAGTGACCACTTTTTTAACCAAATTATTCAAGAAACGTTTCAAGTTCGCGGTTCTTCCATTGTTTGCAAATTATGATTTACAAAACTTAGATTTCTTTAAAATTACTGAAAATCTGAAAAAAAACCTCATTTTACACTTAATTTGAAACACTTTCACCACCTATAAGATTACCCTGAAATTGCGACATTTCGACATGGGTCAAATCAGGTAATTCATATAATTATGTTGGCATAAATCGACATAATGTTAGTTAGTTTACACTGATATATTTCTATCTTCCACAGGTACGCTAAAAAAGCCAAAGAACTCTCAGCCCTATTCCACGACCGCGTGATGCCACCAGGTCGTGCGGTCTCACATTGGGTAGAATACATAGTGCGCAACCGCGGCGCCCGCCACCTCCGCTCCCCTGCGCTCGACGTCCCACTGTATCAGAAACTGTACCTAGATCTAGCAGTTCTCTTATCTATACTTATAGTTTTAGTAAAGAAAGCAGTGAAGTATTTGTTGAGTAAGCGGTCGAAGGAAGACAAGAAGGAGAAAAGAAGTTGATCAGATATTTTTGTTGATTAGTTTTCATCATCATCGTCTTCATCATTAGAAGCCACTGCCTCCTTCCATTTTTGCAATTCTTCCCTGGTCTGTGGGAGTCTCGATCAGGTCTTACCCGCGATCACCTATATATCATCTACCCATCTGTTTAGTTTTATAAGTAGTTAATTATACGCTCGCCCCCTATTATATGTGACTTAAACATAAGGGCGCGTTCCCACTATGTCGTAACGACAGATTATCGTGTCGATGGAGGTGTTCACACATAAGACGACACAATTCACCGTTGTCCACGACTTTTTCATATAATTATCCAACGATAAATTAATCGTCATAGTGGAAACGCGCCCAAACTGGCGAAATGTGGGTGTACCGTTAAGTACACCCCTGCCTAACCCTTCGGGGATTGGATGCGAGATGTTATATTATGTAATTATACGATTAGATGCAGTTAGCGACAGAAGTTTTAGTGTCAATCGTAGCTATTAGAAGATGTTGTTAGTTATAAAAAAATATCAGCATGATCTGTTCAGTTGATATGACTTTTACATAGAAAAAAAAATTGTAGAAAATTAAATGCAATGCAGAATGCCAAACCTTGTAATTTCCCGAAGAACTACGAGTATGTGTGTACTCAAGTGTATATTTACGTGAAGTGTGAATGATGAAGAACACAAATAAAATAAATTATAATAATTATGTTTGTCTGTTATCCTACGTTTTCATACAATTGGTTTTATTTCGGTTGGAAACAAAACAAAATGAAAAATCATCGTGCGGCGAGTAAAACGACGAGTTCGAAAACATGATGATTGTCATCATTAGCGAGGTATGAGGCAGCGTTAATCTGACGAAGTCTTTTCATACCGGGTGAAAATCATCTATACAAATATAAAATTTAAGTGTCTCTTTATAATGACTAAATAACAGCAGTGCATATGAAAGTAGGTATTTACGGTATTTATAAAAAAATAAACATTTTTTTTATTTGTGTCTATCTATTTGTGCCGGCTAATCTCCGAAACGGCTGGACCGAAATTGATGGGACTTTTACTGCCAGAAAGTTGATTTTATTAGGAGTAACTAAGGCTACTTTTTATTTTAAAAAATGGAATAGGGTTCATTGCAAAAAAAAAATAAACCTATGAAATTGTTTACAAAATGATATTCAAATAGGGAAATTATACTTTTATAACGGCGACGGCCCCCGCCGCTGCTGGTCGTTCCTTCAGCTAGGACCAACTTGCTGGCCAAAACCCCTCTAACTCGAGCAATTCGCACCATCAATTGCATTCAGGTCGAAATAGATATATTTACATGGGATGAATTCGCAAAAGTACTATTACACTGGGATCAATTCGCAAAAGTACTTTTGTTTACACTTTGTTACAAACAATGAGATGTGTTGTGCTTTAATTTTAATATTGTTTGTGTGACTTGACTTTTGTATTAGGTTATAGACCTGTAATGATAGTTTAAGGCATTTAAATAAATAAATAAATAATAATTACACACGGACGAAGGTTGCGGGCAACTGCTAGTTTCGATATAAAATTACTTGCAAAAATTGCACGCTACCTCCCGTAATATTGCTTGTAATCTATCTGCTTTAAATTCTTATAGTCATCATAATAAAAATTAAGAATTACCAATGTAAAATCGTTATCATGCTGATAAACGAGCTTGTCTAATAAAACACAAAAAATAAAAATAACATAATTACCATATCTTATTTGTATAATAAGATGTTATATGTTCCTTTATATTTACGTGATATAAGTCGGCTAATATTAATTATCAAAATGACAGTGCAATCTTTTATCTCCTGTTTTGTTGTTAACGGCCTATTTATCTATTATAGTAATAATTCGGAATACTCATGAATATTATGTAAGACTCATGTGGACTTTGTATAAATTATTTCATCGCCACTGCGGTACATTAGCATGATGATACGACGTTGATTATGTTTTCTTTCACCGTTTTGGAGATAATGTGATATTTACAAATCCGCACTTGGTACTAGAGTGGTAGACTACGGCACTCCGTCTCACAAAGCTGAGGCCTGTGTGCCGGCAGTGGATATACAGGCTGTAAACACCGGTCTCTGTAGTATCACCAGGAGCATCGAAAGCGCATCGGCGACCAATGTGCCCGCACCACCAACGTTCTCAGCTTCTAGGGCTCGAACTACCATGGCGTATTGGTATTCGGACATTTGTCGTACCATGTCAAGAAGGACTGATCAAAGCCTCTGAAAAATGAGTTTTTTTCTTAAGTCAACCTTCAGTGTTCTGCTTAATGCTTGGTTGACGGCTTCGTATAGGGTCCTTCACGAAGCCGTCGACCAAGCATTATGTACATCAAACTAAGTAACTTTACGCAAAAAATATTGCTGGGGAACATCACGTATTGGGTGAAAAATCACGTTTTACGGTTGGACTCAATGAAACACACTCAACACATTGTGCTGATGGATGGATTGAATAGTACGGGGATCGTGCAGGTGTTTAAAGTAAAAATCTTACATTAAAAACATGTATTTAAAAAAAAAACATGAGAAAGTTGTAACTTTGACCCCCAATATCTCCGTAACTTGAAGGTTCTCAGATATAGTCTAGAACAAAAAAATTATAGCAATGACGGGGAGAACAAGTCTTAGTGCCTTTCGGCTTCATTAAGGGTCTTGTTACACCCTTTATTCAGTCAGGACCAAATAGTTATGGATCGGATGGCCTCACATCATGAAAAAAATAATTTTCGTGAATTTTGGAACTGTACTAAAACATGAACCATGCACCTGTCCTCCCGGTGAGTGTCGATGGACTGTCTGACGCCAATGATATAGCCAACTTGTTTAAAGATGCTTTTGTAATTGATCCACCGCTGCAACCCTCGCCGTCGTCGGGTGACTTTAAGTTTAGTACCACGCCGTCACAGCTCACAAATCTTACCATAAAATTTACATCTAAAGAGGTAAAAACTGCAATTAGTCAGATGAAACGTGGCAAGTCACCCCGGATCACGACGGGCTCAGTGTTGAACATTTAATACATGCTGGTAAGCATCTGCCCCGAGTCTTAGCGTTGCTGTATAATTTTTGTATCTCGCATTCTTATCTGCCCAGTGACATGATGAAAACTGTTGTGGTGCCGATTATTAAAAATAAAACCGGTGACATGTCGGACAAGTCAAACTACCACCAATCTCCCTGGCGACGATTATCGCAAAGGTTTTTGACAGTCTGTTGAACAACTTTCTACAGAAGAATATTACGTTGCATGATGCTCAGCACGGTTTCCGCCGGGAGCTGTCAACAGACACTGCCATCATGTGCCTAAAAAGGCCGTAAGGTATTACGTAGATAATCAGAGTCCTGTCTTTCCTTGCTTCCTTGATAATTTTAAATACCTCGGCCATATTGTTACCGCGGACATCAAAGATGACCTGGATGTAGAAAGGGAGCGAAGAGCATTGGCGGTTAGATGCAACATGCTTGTCCGTAGGTTTGCTCGTTGCACGTGTGAAGTGAAAGTGACGCTTTTTAAAGCATATTGTCAGACATTGTACACGTGTAACCTCTGGACAAGCTGTACGCAGAAAACCATCAATGCTCTTTCGATTTCAATATAACAATGCGTTCAGGACGCTGTTGGGGCTGCCACGCTTCTGCAGTGCGTCGGGAATGTTTGCTGATGCGCACACTGATAGCTTCCAAGCGATCAGACGTAAGCGTGCCGCGTCGCTGCTGCAGAGGGTTCGAGGTAGTTCGAACAGTCTCTTGAATGTCATTGCGGGGAAATTTGATTGTCCGTTCTTGTTTTACCTATCTTGCCTACATGTTTTACCAACATAATTTTTAAGGTTTTCATGTTTACTAACAATATGTGGTTTTAAATTGTCTGAAATAAAATGATTATACATTTTTTTTATTATTATTAATAGATTATACTTATACAGTGTTACCAAATAGTTTGAGATTCCCTAATAAACTAAAATCAAGTCTAGTCAAGGTTCCATATAAATAACAACAATGGTGATTGAACTATACCTATAGGCAATTTCTAGACCACCGTCACCAGCCAAATGCATAACAGTACAATCGTGAAGGACACGGCACATCGCAGACTGCAGTTAGCACCCAACGGCAAAGACAGTCCGCAGTAGTTCTTCTAGTTTCTCTTATGCATTTCTATGAAAACGCTTTCATAACTGAAGATAGTGCCGCCTGCTGTTGCTGTTGCTGCTGTCAGTACCTGTCACCAACAGACCGATAGGATGTCATTTTTGTTTGCCAAAAGAATTTCGCAAAACTGAAGCATAGAAGAACTGCTGTCGTCGCAGATGTGACTTCGCTTTCTGAATCAAAACTGCAGCGACAGACGCTTACCTCTATTGCCAACCACAACACTACTGTCGTCGTCTTATACAAGTCACCTCTAATTGACCTTTGTGCGAGCAACACCATTACATCAATTTAGCTATCGTAACGGAGGTTACCAAGTGTATCCACTGGCTGGTCTATATTTAGTTCGAATGCTCAAGGGGGAAACAAAAAATCACGCGTCATGATTTAAACATAACTTTAGAAGTCGTTAAATCAAAAATCAAAATCAAAACATTTATTTCAAGTAGGCCAGTTGCCAGACAGGCACTTTTGAATTGACGAAACAAAGACAACAATGAAAAGTAGCTACAGTCCCAGTCACAAGGCATAAAAAGTGTGAAAGTACTGTAGTTGCCCATTCCCTAACGTAGATCTCTATGGAGAAGAACGGGCAAGAAACTCCATGGACACTCTTTTAAATCAGTATATTTTTACAATACCTTGGTTACATCATTTATGTTGAGATGGTACATTATGTGAGAACGATGTAGCAAGATGTGTACGTTAAAAGTGTCCATAGTAAAACAATTCAAAAATAAAATAATTAATTCAAATAAGCCGTGGCAACCAAGAGATGACCAGTCACAACTGACAGCGCCCGTTCACGAACATGACGCATGTATCGGCACCATTCAACTCAACCATTTTGAAGGGAACTAAATGATCCGACATACGCGCCACCATCAGCGAGACATTTGAGTGTGAACATGACATACTCTTAAACGCCAAGGCACATTCAAGTCAAGAAAAGACGTAGGTTTCCAGCGAATGACAGCTTTCTAGTACATAGTACTCACACAATATGGGCTATGGCTATGCTAATCATTTTATCACTACATAGTATAAAACAAAGTCGCTTCCCGCTGTCTGTCTGTCCCTATGTATGCTTAGATCTTTAAAACTATGCATCGGATTTTGATGCGTTTTTTTTAATGGATAGATTGATGCAAGAGGAAGGTTTATGTATATAACATCGCACCCGTGTGAAGCCGGGGCGTGTCGATAGTATAAAATAATATGATTTAACGACTTCTAAAGTTATGGTCTCCCTAAATTGAATCGCTAATGTTCCTTCACCGTACTTAAATCGCACGAAAAACTGTTCACACTGAAAATAGTGAGCTCCTGTATGAAACAACAGATACCATTTTCTATACGTTTCAACGAGACAATCTTACTACTATGTTTATTAAAAATTGCGAAAATTGTGTTCAAAAACTACTCGACAGATTTGGATGACATTTGGCACACAGATAGTTAAAACCTTACACACATTAACACATAAGATACTTTTTCTCTCGGTATTACGATCCGGGTAAGAAAACGGGCTTGTGTCCACTACAAAAAAAAAGAATGGAGAGTTTCAAATGATTGATTATAATACGGAGATAACAAAAAACCACATTATTTATTATGACAACTAAAGATCAATAATCATCTGCCTCTCGTTTTCCCAACTTTGTTGGGGTCGGCTTCTAGTCTAACCGCTTGCAGCTGAATACCATTATTTTACATGGAGCGACTGCCTATCTGATCTCCACAACCCAGTTAGTACCCGGTAATACGATACGCAGTTGTCAGACTTTTGGGCCACTGACTTCCAGTTGCGACTTTCAAAGATCTACAAAATTAAATGAGAGCCGGGACCAAGGGCTCAACGTGCTTTCCAAAGCACGGACGAAACTCATTATGTAATGGGTGTTCCTGTTCACCCATCCACAGACCAACCTAGGTAAGTGCGGCTTAACCTGAAGATTGATCCGAGCGGCTGTTATTATTGAGCCACGAGCTAAGGAGCTCGTTCCAAATTAGAAGTCTTCCCTCCAAACCAGGTTAATTAGTAAGGTGGCATGTATTTAGGGGCTCTATGTATTTAATTCAAATAATATTAAACAATTTATAACAATAAATAATTATAAATGACGGTAGATATTTTTGAGAGTTGGTAACCCTGATTTGTTCATTGTTGTTGACATTTGCATACACAGAGCTTTCATTCCCTTTTTAGCAATTTCTGATAAGTTATATCGTTATATCGCTATCGAATCAGGATTTTGCACAGCTGACAGCAATAAAAGTTAAAAATGTCACAGAGAAGATTAATGCGTGGTGTTTATTTTGTTGTTCATTTTTTTTTTAATGTGCGTTTTGAAACGTAAAATACATCATTTAAATAATTGTTATTTTTTCTAAATGATATGTATTTTGGTTAAAATACATTTGAATAAATTTGGTCAACTAGCCAATTTTTTTTTTTTAGGGTGTCATTTGATGATTTCCCATCATCAAATGACCGCTTTGGGCGGAGCAGAAGGGAGTGTCAGACTTGTACTGACTAAAACCCATCCATGTTCCTTCTTTGCCCTTTGTGTTCCAGGGCCGCGGTATCTCTTTCGAACAGTCCCGCAGCCCTGGCAGGCATCGGCCCATACGGACCCCTACGTGAACTAGCCTATTTAATTGCCGAACTTCACGCGAGCGAAACCGCGGTCATTACCTAGTATTGTATACGGGGTGGAAGAGACGTACGGACATCATTCTGAGCCAGGGCCACATATAAAGTTATTATGTTGCAACCCGGACCGTCCGGCTGGCTGTTCCATACATTTTGACCTACACGGTCAAAATGTATGGAACAGCTGATTTTTTTTTAAATAACCGTCGAAAAATTTTGATGTAGGGGTATGATGTACTCGAAGGTGTATCTACATTTAACATGAGTTGCGTTTTAAGTTCAATAAATTGGGAACGGTTTTATTTGTATTTACTTTGATTCGACCTCGGCAATATTACTTTAGATTAGGTACCGTCAACGAGAAAAGCTATAAATATTCAAATTCCGTTTTTTATCGTCTTTGAAAAAGCAAAATTGAATCATTCTGTAGTTAGTCATCATCATCCACAACCCGAACTCACCCACTGCTGGGTATAGGCCTCTCTTTTCTTGTGCCAATCCCCACGGTCCTGTAACAGCCTCATCCAGGTTTTTCCCCTGATGGCAACTATGTCAAAATTCGTTTTGACACCTTTTATAATACAAAATGGAAAAAAATATAGGTCGATCCGTTTTTGAGTACTTGGGCCTTGATAGCGACGGCGTTGATGGAAATATCAAAGAAGTACATTATGTATGGGACTCACATAAGCTACACTGCAAAATTTGTTACAATATCGTTTAAAACTTTGTAAAAATGCGACAAGATTTGAGTGCGATTACCATTGCAGGTCTGTAAAACCAAATATGTTTTTAAAAGTAACATGGAGTTTCTTGACGGTACTTCTAAATAAGAAACGACCGTTCGACCGACATGAACCGTGCACCTATATTTTGACGTTTCATAAGTTTATGTGAAATTAAATAATTAGATTTGATTCTCTCTCACCACAATTATTTTGCCGACCGTACACTGACAACTGTCAGTTGACAAGTCTCGATTACTTCACATAAAGCCGCATTTATGATTCAATCGTAGTTTAGGCCTTGCGCTTGCGCGTAGAAGACGCGCTTTGAATAGTAAAATATTAACTAACACTTCGATTTTTTCTTTGTACTAATGAACTAAAACTGTACTAAAATGAAGTTATTAGTGTTATTTTCTTTGGCCTACGTTCTTTGTAGTGCTGCAGCGTTAAAAGTGTTAGTTTTATTTCCGTATCCTGTAAAAAGTTTGAGTATATTAGGCACAGGTGTTGTGAGGCATCTGCTGAATGCTGGACATGAGGTACTAATTAAAAAAATGTAATATCTAGATATTTGTTTGTCTAAACTTCCGAATATAGTGAAACATAAGAACATATATCATTAATTCAAACAATTAAACAGGTTGTAATAAAGTACAGTCTCCAGCGCACCAAGTTACCACAAACTGTCTAATTTTCTCATTCGATTTTGAACTGAACCATCAACATTTTATGGTTTAAAATCGCTTGGAGAAATTTGATAGTTTGCGGTAACTTGACTGTACTTTAATAGTATAACCGAATCAGTAGCAACACAAAGCGTCGATTCGTGTCCGATTGATGGCAATAGGCTCGCCCCCTATTACAAAAGGACTCAAACATATCTGGCTAAATGTGGGTGTGCCGTACGGTACACCTCTGCCTAAACCTTGAGGCATAACAGGCGTTGTGATAGTGATGTTATGTACTTTAATAGTATGTATATTTTTTGTTCTACTACAAAAATTATATTACCTAAACTACATCGTTTAAAAAGTGATTAATGATATTTTTTGTTGTATCTTGCAAAAACTGAACATAATTATTATTATGTTAAGATTATCACAAAAAAATCTCGATTACATGAATACGTTAATCATAACGACGAATTCTTGAAGGCCAAACACAAAAAAAAATATGCTAATACACGGTTACCGTCCCAATAATAAAGTTACCGGCTCAACTTGTTAAACTGCGTAGTATTCTAATATAAATAAGTACTGTCATAAATATAGGCAAAGCAAATATCTAACATCAATAAGAAACGCAGACAGATTACCTGAGAAGCTATCAGATAATTGCCCTGTATTAAATACACGATCAGTTATAACTGAATACAAGTTGGTAACTATTAAACTATATCCCCATCGCAATGATAACATTTACAGCGTTTACAACATAAATATGTATAATCTTGTTGACTTTTATCCGACCGCGGCAAAGCCAAAAGGAAGGGTTATGGCTTTAGCAGTCTGTGTATGTATGTTAGTAACATAATTAGGTATATTCCTCCGTAGCGCCAAAACTGCTGAGTCGATTCTGATGAATGAGGTGTAGATTTTCATACGGGTGACATAGGTACGTTATATTTTATGCGAACAAAATCAATACGACGGGTGTTACATTACATTTAATAATTAGGGTCCCTGTTTTTTTTTTGCTGGCCAATCTATTAGGTTTTCGAAGAAGAAAAGTCTGAGTCCATATACACCGTGTTTCGGACGATATACAGAAACTTCGACCACGGAACATCAGTATTTCTCATTATGGACACATTAATGAATTCTTATTTTTTTTATTTTTTTTACTCTCGGGTTCCTCTCGTACGTGCAAATGAAATGCAAATAGCATTTGATAATTTAATTGCACTAAGCGGCAACATAGGCCAAATTAAGACCCTTTCTTACTGAATAGCACAATTAAATTTCATTAAATGAAATTACAAATATCTTTGTAACGAAGCCTCTGTAAGTACTACTTCCTTTGTAAGATTTGATTTGTAAAAGCTATAGAAGCGTTTGCCAAAGTTTATGGATAACGTGAAGAACACGGTGTATATGCATAGTTTTAGGATATTATAATTGTAAACAGGTAGTAATTACTAATATCCGCGTCGAGATAATGATAACATTTACAGCATGTAAACTTGTTGAATTTCATATTGTTTTATTTGCCTTGATAAGACTGAATGCGGCAGCGTCTTTAGATGACTAGATATAATTTTATAACAACAATGATACAGCGGACACTCACAAGAATCTCAAAGCCTAAGTTATCTAAAATACAATTAAAGGATGACTAAACTGTATTGTCTCAAAACAGAGTCCAAAAGGTTGACAATATAATGGCCGGATCAGCCGTTATTGCGATGGTAGGATCATCAAAACTGATTATAGCATCCATACATATAATGGTCATCAGGCCCATAGTATTGTTATACTTACAATACTTACAAGGCCAACTAGACTAGATTGCTGTTGTATTGAATATAATGGCCTTACAGACGATTGCTCGTTTATTGTATGGTAATTCATCCAACGATTTTTTTCCCTAGAAAACAAAATATACCCAGTTGATCGAACTTTAGTTTCGGCCGCAGATTTTAAAATTGTAAGAAAGTATCTGAATTTGTATAGAAAACACGCCTAGGACAACACACTGACAACGCGTCGGCACGCGTCGGCGTACAATGTTCAAATCTGTGGCCCCGGACTACGCGATGGAGCCGGAGAATTGCCTTAGTAAATTAGCGCTTAGCATCCCGAAGTTTACGTGCGGAGCTACATTAAAACAAAATATTTAAAACTACTAGGTTCCACAATATTGCTGTAGCTAGACCAATTAATTGAAAGTTGATCTGAGCCAAGGTATGAAGTGCCAGAAAACACTATTCTTTTGTAATAAATATAAAAGTTTCGTATTATAATTTTTTATCATTCCTATGTTACTTGAGATTCGATTGTCACCTGTCTCATTATCATTCTATCTCTTTTCAACAAACAAAATCCTATCATCTCTGCGTCGTTATCAATTTAGATATTAATTATTTATTATAATATTTTTAGGTGACCTACGTTACTGTTTTTCCATTGAAGAACCCGCCAACCAAAAACTTCCGTCAAATTGATATTAGTAATAACACGGAAATACTTAAAGGTAAGTCTTCATTATCATCATCCTTCTGCCAATCATCATCATCATCATCAGTCTTATACCCTTATACCAATTTATGTGGGATCGCCAAGCACGTCGTCCTCTGCCCTTCCATGTCTTTATCGTCATCTCAGAATAACACTTGCTTCCAAGACAGGAGTCTTTCATCGCGTTTAGTGTAAATATAGATTTTGTGACATTCCACTATATCGTGTAATTTATTTGGTTTGTACAGTTTATTAAGATATTTAGTTTATGTGATTGTGATAACATATTATATTTGACAGACTTTAAGAAACTATGTTTTAACTACATTCTTAAATCAATTTAACTCTTTAGTGTAAGTTGTTGTTCTTGGACATTTTCTCGATTGTGACATCATTTGGTATCTAACCCTAAGTATCTCCTCCTCCATCCTTCCTTAGTTAGTTCTTTCCTCTTGCAGGTCTGCATGAAGAAATTTCTTATGAAATAAGTAGTACCTTTGTGCTCTTCTATCTTTATGTGTGTCCTGTTAAGTATATTGTGTGTACATAAATAAATAAATAATATCAACAACTAACCGATGGAGCACTTATATTGTGCCCTGCGGAGCTTGTTGTCTGCACGGTACATGATCTTATGGACGTTACTGAAAAAGCTAAACTCGTAGCCGAATTCTGAGCAGCCTCAATTTCAAACACTAAAACGAAGAATAACTAACCACATACAATTACTCTTTACAGATGATGAATCACTAAAAATAGGATACGTAATAGAAAATAAAATAGAAAGAAACGGTGCCCTACAAATCCAATTATTTTGTCAAGAATCCGCAAGGCTAACCTACCAGAATGAAAATGTGAAAAAACTGTTACAAAACCCCAATGAGCAATTTGATGCTGTTGTGGCTGATCTGATAGAATCCGAAGTTCACGCTGGGTAAGAGAAAAATAGAATCATAACATTAGTTTTAAGAGGCATTGTAGCAGACGTTAAGGAAGATGCGGGACGAGTTAGCTTAAACCAACGGCCGGTGGTCTATATTAGACTTGGATGGAAAGAAATGGTAGTCATGAGGCCTTTGCAAAGCAGTGGGATGATTTAGGCAAACAGTTTCTTTCAGATTTTTCTATGTAAAAAAAGGATTCTCCTCTGATGTAGACACAAGCCATGTCCACGATAAAGGCAACGCAAATCATTAAATGAAAACCAGAGTTTGTATGAGACCTAGGGTCCAACTTTTTGATGGACAGATCAGTAGCTCAATTAGGCTGAAGCAATTCGTTAAAGGAATATTTTCTAAAACTCGTGTACCGATGTTACTTTAAAATTCAGTATTCTTCATAACTAATCTAACTGGTTTCCAGGTTATCAGTTCTCTACGACTGTCCAATGATATGGCTGTACTCCATGGGTGCTCACTGGCAAGCGTTACGTTTGATCGACCGTGGTACGAACCCTGCTTACGACCCAGACTATCTGTCTAACGCCATGACTCCTTTGTCTTTCCTGGAGAGAGTCGATGAGTTGTGGGCGAGGGTCAAGTGGCAGTTCCTTAAAACGTAAGTCTAAAAACTTTGTTACGAGCTCATCGAAATCATCATTTCATCTACCTAGCCTTTTCCCAAATACAGGGTGTAAACGGACCTTTCACGAAGCCGTCAACCAAGCATTTATTATTTGAAACGACTTTTATTTTTGGGGTGAAAAATCCAGTTTTACGGTAGGACTCAATATAATGCACTCAAAACATTCTGTTGATGCATGGATTGAATAGTATTGGGGTAGTGTAGGTGTTTAAAGTAAAGTTCTCACATTAAAAACATGTATTTAAAAAAAAAAAACTTGTGTAAAAATCTCCGGAACTAGAAGGTTCAGGTATGGTCTAACGAGAACGAGAACGAGTGCCTTTAGGCTTCGTTAAGGGTCTTGTTATACCCTTTATGTTAGGGTCGCCTTCCAGTCTTACCTAATACAGCTGAATACCAGTATATTAATATTAATATATATAATATTTGCAGGATAATGCTAGTGGCAAATTGAATATTACCTAAACGCACTGATCGTAACCATATTGTGTTATCATATGTCTGGTCTTTCATAGCCACTTTCGGTTTGGCTTTCATTATTGGTATGATTGAAGATTAATGATCAGTATTTCGATCAATCAAAATCAAAGGTTTATTTTGTATCGTAACGTTTAACAACATAATTTACATAAGACACTTAAAACCATCCTAAAAAGATTATTTATCTTTGTTCATGCACAGATTGCAGTATATCTTTTATAGACGTATATTTTTCCTTCATTTTCAGATTCTTTACTCAACCTGAGGAACGCAAAATCTACGAGCAAACGTTCGGACCACTGGTTGCCAAACGCGGCAGGACACTTCCAGATTATGAAAATGTAATCTTTAACGCTTCGTTGATCTTTGGGAATGAGCACGACGCTGTCCGTGATCGTCCCAGCACGCCCCAGAACTTCAAGTACATCGGTGGATTCCATATTGAGGAGCCTGTGAAGCCACTGCCTAAGGTTGGAACGAGTATTATTATGAAAATCCATCTTCACTTCAGCATTTTGTACATTGTTTATATTAATTCATATTTTTTCATCCACATTTTTATTTATCTATCCAAGCACATTATTATTTCTTCCATGATTTTCTTAAGAATATCTTAAGATTTTCTCGCATTTTTATATATATAAATTTTATATATAGTTTTTTAAATCAAGTAATGGTCCTTGATTTAAAAAACATATACAATGTGTCCGTTCATGAACTAGCGATACTCTAGGTACTTATATAACAACTAATCTATTATACAAATATTTGATTTGCAAAGACTTTGTTGCCAAAAAATTGTTGATATGCATTATTTTTTTATATTTTTCTGGAGTATAATTTATTTTTTCTTAAAGTTACGACAGTGAGAACTTATAATGTAAACGATAGACAATATCTTTGCCCTCTGTATAAGCCTTTTTTATCTCAGTAAGACAAAAACTTTGATAGATATGATTTTTTTTGTATGAAAAAAAAAATGGCAGGGAAGTGGATTGGACCCGTAGTGTATTAAATTTTTTGTTTTATAAATACCTAGAATATCGCTAGTCCATGACCGGACACATTGCATAAAATTTCCTAAATTTTATTTAAAGTAATTTAATTTAGGAAATAATAACGACTGTGTAAATAAAACTATGTTACCATTTATCTTTCGGTAAACTACATAAATGGTAACCTAACTTTAATTAAGGAAATAGCCAGGTCTTCTCGTCATAACAACTTGAAAAGAATTATTATAAAATGCGCTTCGCATTGATAACCTCTTCCAACCTATTAAGTGTGGTAATTATGTCCTTTGAGATAACTTCAAAGCAAATAATTGCAAAATGAATTTACGTTTCTTGACTTTACTACTCAATGCCCATATTTTTTTTTATATGCTTTAAAGCAATGTACTTAAATTCAAATTCAAATTCAAAATCATTTAATTCAATCCATGGATCATATGATGCATACATTTGAGACAGTGTTACAATTAGTAAATCAACAATTATAAAACTCCAGTCACATATTTATAAAAAACGTAATAACGTACGTACGTACGTACGTTTAATGTTTAAACTTACAAATGTTGTATTTATGACGATGGTGCTTAAGAAAAATGTACTCAAAACGACAAAAACATGAACTGAAATTGTTAAAACCGTGGAAAGGGCGGATTGTAGGAAATCGCTTGACGGGTTAATAAACTAAGATGTTCTCCTTTTTCCAGGACTTTCAAGACCTCATAGACAATTCCAAGCATGGTGTGATATATTTCAGCATGGGATCATTCTTGAAAAGTACTGATTTGCCAAGACCTCTGGTCGCTGCACTTCTAAAAGTGTTCGGGGAACTAAAACAGACTGTCATTTGGAAATTCGAGACTGACTTGACAGATGTTCCGAAGAACGTACACATTGTGCATTGGGCACCGCAGCCCAGCATTTTAGGTAATCAGCAGAACAAAAAGTACTCATTTTCTTGCCTTGTATAACGGGCTGGTGTCCGCAACTCCACGTCCAAAGCGCGTATTTTGCGTAAATAATTTTCCTTATAAGTTATGTTGTTTGCTGTTTTATAGTTTAAAGCTGCTGAATATACGGCCAGAATACAAAGCGATTAATTATAAAATTTTATAGACACAGTTCTTTGCTTGCCAGTCAAACTCGTAAAAACGATCAAAGAGTTGAGAGTGTGTTTTTAGGGTTGCGTTGTCAAATGGTAAAAAACCGGCCAAGTGCGAGTCATACTCACGTAGCACCAAACAAAACAGCAAAACTAAATTTGTTTTCTATAGTATGTTAATGAAAAACAAAGTTACTGCTACAGTTCGATGAAAAAGTCTTATATCTCAAAAACTAAACATCAAATCTTATTCAAACCATTCAAAATTCTGAATAATACAGAAAATTCCGATGATAACTTTTTCTATGGCCTCTTTCAGCTCATCCCAACGTCAGGATGTTCATCACCCACGGAGGCCTGCTGTCCTCAATAGAAGCCATCCACTTCGGCGTGCCAATCATAGGAGTGCCCGTGTACTTCGACCAGTACACAAATGTGAAGAAAGCGGTGCAAAATGAATACGCCCTGAGGGTTCAACTGAGTCACAATCTAGCTCAGGACTTGAGAGTCGCTATTAATGTGATGTTGAAGGATGATACGTAAGTTTTTATACTGGGTGTAAAAGTACCCTTAACGAAGCTGAAAGGCACTTATTGCGATCATTTTTCTGTTCTACACCGTACCTGGAAATCTTCTAGTTACGGAGACATTTGGGGTCAAAGTTTCAACTTTTTCACAAAAATACAAGTTTTTAATTTTATAACGGTACTTTGAATACCTTCACGACCCCCGTACTATTGAATGCATCCGTCAGCACAGTGTTTTAAGTTAGAGTTCTACTGTAAAACGTAATTTTTTACCTAAAAAAAAGTCGTTCCTCAGCAATATTTTTTGCGTAGAGTTACTTAGTTTGGTGTACAGAATGCTTGACTGACAGCTTCGTGAACTTTAGTTTTAATTCATAACACAAACATGGTTGACGACCCCGGTAAGAAATGGCGCAATAGAAGGATATCTAGAGGAATTTGGAGGAAGCCTTAGCCAAGTAGTGGGACAGTGTTCGGCTAACTAAAACAGAAATAGAAACAAGGGACCCACTAAACTGTAATTCGATGTATTAGAGGCCGAACCTCGAATGTCCTGGCTGCTACAAAGCACATTACGCCTGTAATCCCCAATGCAGAGGTGTACCAATAGTACACCGACATTTTGCCAGTTATGTTTAAGTCCTATGTAATAGGGGGCGAGCCTATTGCCATTCACCGTGCACAAATCCAGACTCCTTAAATTCCTTTGGAAAAAAACAATCGAACGTTTAATAGTATAAAAATGTATTAGGGTGAGTGGACCTGTGGGTCCCGCCTTTGTGGGGTCAGTTGACTAGAGAGCCTACGACAGACCAACGAAGACCATCTGTAATACTTGTTTTTTTTTTTCAACAGCTACGCCAAAAAAGCAAAGGAGCTATCCTTCATCTTCCACGATCGTCTGACGAAGCCCGGCGCAGAGCTCGCGCACTGGGTGGAACACGTCGTGCGCACACGCGGTGCCCGTCACCTCCGCTCTCCTGCCTGGAGTGTGCCCCTCTACCAACGACTGTACCTAGATCTGATAGCATTAATACTGGCTGCTGTATCTGTATTGTTGTATTTTGTTGGTAAATTGTTCAAGAAGAGTCCTAAGAAGAATGATCAGAAGAAACGGAATTAATTGATTTATTTACCGCCATACTTAGTTTACTATCAGAGTATAAATGGAGATTGTGCACAAAACTATTAATAAAACGGAATGATAAAGGTTTTTGTAAAACCAAAAGTGGAGCTCCAACCAAGCGTAGAAATGTACTCCAAAAACTCGGTGTAATTGAAATTGTAACACAAATAGTTCAGTACATTGAAATATTTCGTCGGTTATTGAAAAAATGCTGTTCCACAATGAATTTCAGGTTCAATTTCCCTTACACCCTGTACTTTGACGTACTGTATGAGATTAATACTAAGGTAGCCAATGAATAAGTTAAAGGTGATGTTAAGTTTAAAATATAATAATGAAAATCTTTATTCAGTCTTGTCATTTATTTTATTCATTTCATCTCTATCATTATTCACAAAACAATCAGTCGTATCAGCATCCAAATTGCGTAAGACACTGTCTATACAATCCATCATCTGCCTAGATTTTCCCAACTATGTTGGAGTCAGCTTTCAGTCTAACCAGATGCAGCTGAATACCAGTATTTTACATGGAGCGACTGCCTATCTGACCTCCACAACCCAGTTAGTACTTGGTAAGACTGGTTGTCGGATTTTCGGGTCACTGGCTACCTGTAAAGACTGTCAAAGATCTACAAATACAGCCGGGATCAACGGCTTAACATGCTTTCCGAGGCACGAAGGAAGCTCAATATTTAATAGGTGGTCACCCATCCACGGACCAACTTAGGCAAGCGCGGCTTAACCTGAAGATCGACTCGGCTGTTATTATTTTGGTGTGACCCGCAAGTCACACTTAATTTCTTACTGATATCCAGCTGTCTCTTCACAAAGTTGTGAAACAACACCCACACAAATGTATGATCGTATAAAAAATGACTAAATCCATTATTTTACGAAAATGCTCCTAAATTCCAGCTCTTAGTGAGCTAATCAAGCGTTAAAACGGTATTTTAATTACGTTTAGAACCCTTTGATGTGGCGGCCGTACGGAAACCAATGTTACGTACCCCCATACATACCCACCGAAGGTTTTCCAGGCCTATTTCGGATATTCGAACACAGCAACGGTGCTTGACAGCAGAAACAGGGATTGACTTGACAGGGATGACTGAACAGACTGACACTCGTGTGCTATTGTGCATAGTCCTTTAGTAAGTTAGTTATTTGATGTGGCTTTACTTTTTAAATAAGAAGTGGTACTACAGTACCTAAACATGCACATATGCCATGACAAGATCGACATGATCCTCAGATAGGACCATCCGTGGAGTTTCCTGCCGGCTCTTCATCAAAGGGCCCAATACGTGGCGTATATTTAAAACTCTTTAAATGAGTTTAGATACAAGCCTTTAAACCTCCCCGAATAATATTACTTGGGGTAGTGGGATAGGATATCCATTGAGGATTTCAACATCGAGAAAAAAAGCGAAAGCCAAAGTGTTGTTGGATTTTTCTATTAGCTATTTCACAGTAGCAACAGAGTTGGGAAGTTGATCGGTAAAATACTCTCGAGTCATGAAAAGCACGTTAAGCCATTGGCCTTTCGCCTCCCTATCATGTTGGATTGCTATACCATCGGACAATGAGATTAAGGGAAGAAAGTGTTCCTGTGTTCACACTTGTGCACTAAACACAACACACTACATACAGATCAGCAGGCAATTGTTGATAATGCGTGACTCAATGTTATTTTTATCCATATTAAGTTGTAGACTGCGTACAGATCTGTTTTTGTTGATAAATATACGCTGTGTCACCGTAGTAACAAGAACGATATCTTCTTGTGTTGTTGGTAAGTAGTCCTACTGACCGTTTTCCGTCATCCTCAATTTTTTTCCTCAATTCCGTCAATCTCATTGTCCGATGCTCCCATCATTGGACAATGAGATTAAGGGAAGAAAGTGTTCCTGTGTTCACACTTGTTTTTTTTTTTGTTAGCCTGTTTGAGTGTGCTGGGCAAAGGCCTCCCCTTTCTCCTTCCAAACCTCTCTGTCCTGTGCGATATCAGGCCATGGTCGCCCCGCAAACGAGATCAGATCGTCACACCACCTTCGCCGCGGTCTACCTCGACGGCGATTTCCTCCGACAGGTGTCCAGTGGGTGACAATCGTTGCCCATCTCTCCGGGCGCATTCGTGCTACGTGGCCAGCCCACTCCCACTTCAGCTTAGCTGTTTTTTGTCCAACATCTGCAACTTGAGTAATGGACTTGTGCACTATCATAATTATTCTGGGTTGCTGAAATTGGCAATCATGACGGAAAACGGCCAGTAGGACTACTTACCTACAACACAAGAAGAAATCGTTCTTGTTACTACGGTAACACAGCGTATATTTATCAACAAAAACAGATCTGTACGCAGTCTACAACTTAATATGGATAAAAATAACATTGAGTCACGCATTATCAACAATTGCCTGCTCCTTCAATACTATATACAATAATACGGGACAGAAGATAATATTAATTATATCTGGCTGACAGAAATAATTCATTAACGCATGTCGGCCCTTTCATATCAATGTCAGGACCATATGCCACGTAGACGTAGAGTATGTTTACATAATAATATAGAACACAATTATTCGTTTTCATATTCCTTAAAGATGCTGCGATGGCTGGACTAAGGGAAAAATTGTATGACTAAAAAGGGGTGACTACTAGAAAGACAACTAACTAAGGCGCCGACCCTAAATAAGTTCTGATAAGGGCAAGGAAGGTGAAAAACAAAACGGTGAAGGAAAAAATCGTGAGGAAACCGGCATGTCTTAGAACCAAAAAATTCGAAGACATGTGACAGCTGACAACCCGCACTGGACCCGCGTGGTGGATTATAGCCCATTCCCTCTCATAGAGAGCAGGCCTGTGTCCCAGCAGTGGGAACTTTATAGGCTGATTATGCTAAGGGCAAGAGAACGATGACATTATCGCAGTATAAAACAATTCATATTATGTTCATTAATTCATGTATTTATCGGCAGATCACTATTGCAATCGGCCGTAATTGGACTTTACCGAAAGCATAAATAGAATACACGGTGAAAGTGACATGGCCTTCCATGGATTCAGTAAAAAAAAACTACAACACAGAGCGTTGACATTTTTGTTTTGCTTATTAATTAAAAGTAGTGATCCGTACTCATTGTACTTTTGTACCTTACTTTATTATTGATTTTGTACTTTTGTACCTTACTTTATTATTGATTTTGATGTGCTAGGATGTCTAAAGACATGTACCTACAGAATCTTTGGTAAAAGTGTCACGCAATATGGCCGTGAACGTTAATGTTTTTATGATGAGTGTGACAAACTACTCTCTAAGTTTTAGTAGGTAACAATCGTTATAATGGACACCCCATATCCATAAAACAACATTTTAGGGTGACACTGACCAGACAGTTTGATCCACAAATTCAAGGCACGCTACGACATCAGACGAAATTATCCGGAAACGAACAGTTTGCTAACCGAAGAGACACAATTTGGCGAATAGGCGGCCACACTAGCGTAGATCCCGTGACCATTTGAGACGATGTATGTATTTTAAGTGGAGACCGTGAATCAGCAATCATAGCCAAGGACTCGGGCGAAGTGGAGTCTGGTAGCAGCTGGGTGACAGAAACCGAGTGGCGGAATGTTAGTACTCCTAAATGCTTTCTAATGCTGCAGCTTTCTTTCTTTTCTTTAGATGATGATGATGATTTTGTTTCACAAAATGTTTATTCGGTAACCATCTAAATGGAATTGTTGAATTTTGTGAAAGAGTCCGTGTAACACGCTTTAAGGGTGTTATTCCCTCTTTGTCTGAAATAAAAGAATTTTTTAATTATTTAAAATATTATTCGACTAAAAAAGGGCGGGGGATCGAAAATAGGTCCTCAAGACCTATCTTCGATGCGATATGATATCCATACTAAAGCATTTCTCCTCCTATTACATCAAATCATCGTCTGTTTCCAAAATAATCTATGTATCTGTATCCGAGCAAATCGTGCTACCGAATTTCCCATCAGCAAATCAAACGAACTTCCAAACTTTTCATCCCCTATTTTTCCCTATTGGAGGTTGAATTTCGATACGATCTTACTTGGGCCTCTTTTTTTTTTTTTTCCCGCTCTGGGCGGAGCGGAAGGGAGTGTCAGACTTGTACTGACTAAAACCCATCCATGTTCCTTCTTTGCCCTTTGTGTTCCAGGGCCGCGGTATCTCTTTCGAACAGTCCCGCAGCCCTGGCAGGCTTCGGCCCGTGCGGACCCCTACGTGGTTGCTGACATCTCTTTGAGGCGCGCGTGGAACACGAACGCGCCGTCGACACGGCCTGTCGTCATAAGACGGCTGGACGGCGAGCTAGCCCATAACTCGCCGTCCACAGGCCCGCGCCTACGGTGGCCGGGGGCGGGCCACCACGTGACCTCCGACGCCCAGGGCGTCTCCCGCGGCGGCTGGGACGTGAGGCTCTTTCCCTCTCACGTTCCGCCACCTCCTTCACTAGCATGACTGCTTCGCAGAAGGAGGTGACGGCTTCCCATTCCCTCTCGCTCCGGACCATGGCTTGAACCAGGGCCGGGCGCGAGAGGTCACCGCCGCCAATCGCCTCTACGAGGACACGGCGCTGCTCCGACCAAGCGGGGCAGGTCTCCACAGTGTGCTGCACCGTGTCCTCCGGATCTTACTTGGGCCTAGTAGATGACCAAGTTAATTGCGATATGTGTGTGGTTTTGTCTTCTAAAATGTAGATATAGGTTGATTACTTTGGGCACTCCAACAAATAGTCGCCACCTTTTGCGAGATCACAACGAAGATGAGGGGTGATACAACCTTCCTCTCTATCTGCAGCAGGTGCACTTCGCGCCGGAGGGCGTTTAATAATCTCCTCAGGGTCTGGCCTGCGGGTGACAGACTTGGGGAGTCTTTCGCCCGAACAGGCGCCCGTGAGTCAACAGCATATTCTGCTGACCGCTGCAGAAGGTGACGGGGAGCGTCACAACCTGCGCAAATGCTAGAACACCCCGGCCAGAGGTATTTTAAGGACACTATGTTGTTAAGTCAGTCAGATACTGATAAAACTCTTCGTGCACACCTTCCCCCCACCCCAAGGCGGAGGATATCCATGGTGAAAAAGAAATAATTCCACACGCAAAAAAATACTAAAATGAACTGCTTAATCATAGATGACACAACACTATTTTTGTAACCATGTTTACAGATAAAATCTACGTAAAAAATATATTAACGACTTAGTCATGGTTCTTTATCAAAAAAAGGCATTTATATTTGGTCATACTTAAAAAAAACTGGGTTATGAAGATCAGATTGTCATATGCTCCCTGACATCTATTGGGAAAGTGCTGGGCAGATATGTGTGATGTCTTATCTCTGTCTCTTTTTTACATTCCAAGCTATGATATTTTCAATCAATCAATAGCCCAGACACTTTCTAAAGGTCCGACGACTTCGGTCCATCTACCTGGTAGCGTCGCGTCGCAGGAGATGTTTGGGCCATCAGCCGTGGATACTTCGACATACGTGGCCGGCCCAAACCACTTCAGCTTGGTTATTCCGCAAGCTGTAACGCACTCTGGATGGATGGAATGGCGACTGGAACAACTTGCGACCGACAGATGCCCCTCAAGTTAAAGGGGAAAATATACAAGTCCGTGATAAGACCTGTCGCACTGTATAGATCAGAATGCTGGGCTGTGAAGGAGATGGATGAAAAAAGTTTGCTTGTAGCGGAGATGAGAATGTTGAGATGACAAGAATTGGTAAAGTAAGGAATGAGTACATTAGAGAAAGTTTGAAAATTGCGCAAGTTACAGAAAGTTGAAACAGAACTGTCTTGGTAGGGCATGTGATATGGAGGGACGAATCGCATGTCACTAAAAGAGTGATAAATATAAATATTGGTAGATGATTAGGGAGAGTAAGACCAAGGAAACGATGAATGAATTGTGTGAGGAATGATATGAAAGACAAAGGACTATATGATAGCGTGACGGTTGACAGAGGAGAATGGAAGAAAAAAAACGTGTTGCGCCTACCCCAAGTAACACGGGACGAGGGCAGAAAGATGATGATGACATTTCGCCAGTTATGTTTATGTCGGGGGCGAGACTATTGCCATCAACCGGGCACAAACCCCGTCTCCAACCACACTTCAGTACTTTGCCCGACCTGGGAATCAAAACCAAAACTTCATGGTCAGCAGTCACGCTTGCACTAGATAAACGAGGCAGTCAGCAGTTGACAGCAAGGAATACACCGAAAGGTAAGATCCTGGAGCAGAATCTAAAGACCCTTCTTCATGTCGTCGGCACGAACGTATTTTAAATTGTGATAGCCCAAAACTTTTCCACTTGCTTGATGTCGTCGCTGGCAACTTGAAAGTCACTTTGACTGCATATTTTGGGGCACAGAGGGTAAAATGGAAGGTGGAACATGGTTTCTGACACAGCACCATACACGCATCCTGCTGCCGTTTACTGTTAACCCCGCATTACATGGATGAAGTTACTTCATCCCACTTGGGTTTGAAAAGACCATTGAAGAACCATAATATCTTTTGATGTTGCTACGCACTAAATGGATTTTTTTTGGGAATAATCAACAGTGCAATACATAAAAACTTTTTAGAGTATATGTAATGAGAAGGTACACTTGAGGATCTATCAGAAGTTTGTTAGCTGCTTCATTGGTCTATGGTCTCAAGCCCCAGTGCTGAACGTGAAGTATTGGGTTAGATTGTCAGAGCAAATGATTTTTTTTTGGCCGGATTTTGGATTTCGTCCCACTTGATAGCATGTGGCTAGCCCCTTATTACATGGGACTTAAACTCATCATCTGCCTAGCCTTTTCCCAACTATGTTAGGGTCGGCTTCCAGTCTAACCGGATGCAGCGGAATAACAGTATTTTACAGGGAGCGACTGCCTATCTGACCTCTGTAATCCAATTAGTTCTGGGTAATACGATACCCTGGTAAGACTGGTAGTCAGAATTTCGGGCCACTGACTAACTGTAACGACTGTCAATGATCTACAAATTACAGCCGGGATCAACAGCTTAACGTGCTCTCCGAGGCACGAAGGAAACTCAGTACAGACCACCCACCACACCCACCCATCCACAGACCAACCTAGGCAAGCGCGGCTTAACCTAAAGATCGATGCTGAGCTGCTGTTATTATTAAGCCACGAGCTCCTCGGGGTACATGGGACTTAAACTTTCAAAAAAAAATTGTTACACCCCTGACCAACCCTTCGCGTCATGTTTATAAATACCTAGTCAACCAATATGATTGTATCTAATGTCTTATCTTTATATTATGGAAATTTGTGGGGTTTAAAGATAACATAATAAAAGTCATGGTACATGTAAGGTACGGGTGCAAGGTACGGGTTCCGTACTAATTGCAGACATGAGGAAGATCAGCACTTGAAATATACTTGATTCGCATTATAATACGTCTGTCTAGGCCAGGCTAATTAGACTGAATGAAACCCATGTTTGCACCCATAGCTAAACAAGTTGTGATAATGGTTTTTAACAAGCCATTTAAAATACTCCTAGGCTCGTGGCTAAATAATAAAAGCCGCTCGGAAATAATCTTATAAAATAATATACTAATACATTTAAAAAACCTTATTTAACTAAAACTAGACACGAATCGTTGACGGCGTCGTGTTCTGCTGCGTGGTGTCGCGTAACCGTCCTCGGAATCAAGGCAAAAATCAAAAAATCAACCAAGTCAATCGGTTTTTTATGTTAAGCCGTGCTTGCCTAGGTTGTTCTGCGGATGGGTGACCACCCATTACATACCGAGTTTTCTCCGTGCCTCGGAAAGAATGTTACGCCGTTGGTCCCGGCTGTCATTTGTAGATCTTTGACAGTCGTTACAGGTAATACTGTGGCCCAAAAAGTCTGACAGCCTGTCATACCAAGGAGTATCGCATTACCTAGTACTAACTGGGTTGTGGACGTCAGATAGGCAGTCGCTCCATGTAAAATACTGGTATTCAGCTGGATCCGGTTAGACTGGAAGCCGACCCTAACATAGTTGGAAAAAGACTAGGCATATGATGATTTATAAGACTACTCAAATCAGTTCGTGTATGTCGCATGTATCATCATGTATTGCTATTATTTTAGATGTATACCTATATTTCAACTATTATTTCTAACGTGGCGTATATCGTCGCGAGACGATAACCCGAAACGATAGCAAACACTGGATCTGTCTGTGCGCTCTCAATGATATAAAATAACAGATAAGTACCGTACACCGACAAAAAGAGACTTTAATCTGATTAGGTATCTACATATGTGTGCTTATTCTGAGGTTATGTCATCTTCGGTCGATAATTGAAGACACTCCAAACGAAATTTAAATTGCTTATTTATTGACGATGGTTTTTATAAACTTTTAGCCGACGGAACCCTAAAATAAATCAACAAACAGTGTACGCGAGTTCTTTGACAAAATCATGTGCAGAATTGCCTATTTAAACGCAGTCGTCTTGGTCACTTCGAATTGAAGGACCACTTTTAGAGTGGAAAAACCGAATTGTAATTTGGTGTTTAGTGAAGACTGTGTTTAGAAATTAATTAATTAAATATACATATTATTCGTGAGTATACTAAAGTGTTAATTATAATATTCTGCTTGTGTTTTGTGTTAAATTAGATAATTTAAATTAAATAATCTTTATAATATCTCCTTTTCAGAAAATGGAAAAAATAAAGTGTTTGTTATTTGGTCTACTATTTAGCTTCTCCATGTGTGATGCATCTAAGATTTTGCTTGTGTTTCCAATTCAAAGTCCCAGCCATGGTATTCTTGGAGACAATATGGCGAAGCATCTCCTCGATGGAGGACACGAGGTAAGTGGCTTTGGACCAATGTTTATCTGTGTTCGTATCATAGGACCAAAACTTGTTCCTTAAGAGCACCACTCAAAATAAATTCTCAGTAAAATACTGAGAATTTTTTTGAGTATTATTTATTTATGACATGATTAGAGCTCGTGGCTAAATAGTAACAGCCGTTCAGGTCGATCTTTAGGTTAAGCAGCGTTTGCCTAGATTGGTCCATGGATGGGTGATCATCCATTACATACCGAGTTTCCTCCGTGCCTCGGAAAACACGTGGTCCTGGCTGTCATTTGTAGATCTATGACAGACCTAGATGTCATTTGCTGATCATTGACAGTCGTCACAGGTAGTCAGTGGCCCGAAAGTCTGACAACCAGTCTTACCACGGGGTATCATATGACCCAGTACTAAATGGGTTGTTGAGGTCAAATGGGCAGTCGCTCTATGTAAAATACTCTTATTCAGAGACTGGAAGCCGAGCCCAACATAGTTGGGAAAAGGCTTAGCAGAATATGACGTTAGCATTCATTTCAATGCTGCAATGCAGCGATACACATTGATTTGTTGGAAACGATATTGATCGGGAGCGTTGGCCCTAAAAAAATATCTGGCGATGTTTTTTTTAACCATGGTGTTGTAGGGAGTTAAAAGGGAGAATAGGGGTATTAAAAACCACCTTAAAATAATAATCTATTTACAGGTTACGTACATAACGCCTTTCGTCAACAAGCAGCCAAATCATCCAAAACTGAGTATAATAGATGTCACGGAAGTCAATAAAGTTTTCAGTGGTAAGTAGATAAGTACACAATTATGTAAACGATACATTTCCATCGGTGGAAGAATAAAAATCAGGGGAGGAGAGGGCGAATGAAAATCACGTATATATCAAACTTGGTTTAATTAATATGAGTTTTTGAACGGAGTTCGAGAATGCTAAGGTGTGACTTTAACAATGACTAACTAACTAATATTATAAATGCGAAAGTTAGTTTATTTGTTAACTTTTCACGCCTAAACCACTGAACCGAACATCCTGAAATTTTGCATGTACGTTGTCAGGTGTACAGAAACGGACATAGATCCCGAAAAAAAAGTACTGTTCCCGAGGAAAGCAACAATAACGTTCTTATGATAATAAGTAGATCGTGCCACGTGTCTTTCGCATCATGATTGAATTATATTACAAGCTTCTATTTTTACACGCAGAACCGAATTGATTGTCAAATTCTAAATTAACGCAAACGAAGCCGCGGTCAAAAGCTAGCACAGAATAAAGCTTCATCTCCCTTCCACACCGAAACAAGATTTAACTATTATAACTATAAGAGGTGATGATAGGTCCCTGAGCTATTCAGATCTTGACAGTTACCAACCCAAGTATTTTTACCAATTTCTTTTACAGATAAAATGTTGGACGTGAAACTAATCATGAATGGAGAACTGGATCTACAAGAAGTTGACAATATGTTCGATATACAGTTTCTGATAGCGTCTAAGACGTTAGCCAATGAAAATGTACAGAATATGTTAAAGGACCGCAAGACCACCTTTGATGTCGTCATCGCAGAATATATGCTCACTGATATGTTTTCTTCGTAAGTATACTCCTTAAAATATACAGTTTAAATAGCCAACTTCTTGATTTTATACTAGCATGAAAAATCGAGTAGAGCTAAAACCAGATTTAAAGTCGCTGACAGAATAATCAAGTAATTATTATACTCTTTTAAGCAACGAATGCTCAGGAATCCTCAGGGCTGCGGGACTGTTCGAAAGAGATACCGCGGCCCTGGAACACAAAGGGTAAAGAAGGAACATGGATGGGTTTTAGTCAGTAAAAGTCTGACACTCCACACTTTTTTTTTGATGATTTCCCATCAAAAAAAAAAAAGAATCCACCCATAATTATCCAAAGCATCAAACAAAACCGTACCTAGCAGAAGTAAATTCTCTGATCGACCCGTTACTAATATAATCTTAGTATCTTGACTTGATTCGCTTATGAAAAACTGTTTAGACTTTGACTCAGACATTGCATCTTCACCTGATCAAATTTTCGACTAAGCTGCTGTTACAATTTGGGATCACCAAAACCATCTAATGACCTAATTAAAAAAAATGATTCAAAATCATCTATTGCCTTTAATCACATGTGATAAACATCGGTCATGTGATAAAGACCTTCGAGCTTCAACAGAACGCAGTGACTAAAAGAGTGATGAATATAAATGTTGAAAGATGGAGAGGGAGAGGAAGACCAAGGAAACGATGGCTGGATTGTGTGAGGAATGATATGAAAAAAAGGAGTAAATGATGTCGTCACGGTTGACAGAGGAGAATGGAAGAAAAAACGCTTTGAGCCTACCCCAAGTAACATGAAACAGAGGCAGGAAGATAATGATAAGCTTTGATCGAACGCAGCAAGAAAATAAAAATTTTTGATCCCGTTACAGATGTTGTTAAACTACATATGTATATTTGCAGGTTCCAAGCAGTATACCCATGTCCGTTCATCTGGTTATCACCCTACGAGCCACACTGGATGATTCTAAACGTGATGCATGGACCTCTGAACCCAGCTTACAATAGTAACTACCTGAAAGCACGAGTGGTTCCTTACTCATTTACTGGGAGGGTTCTGGAGCTATGGCATCAAATGAAAGGACTTTATAAACATAACTAGTAAGTATTATTGTTTGTTTTTTCTAGGCTAAAGATGTACAAAAATGACCTCTAACCTTACTAAATGCGACAAAGCTGATCTTAGTAGACGAAAGTTTGAAAGAGTCAACATTTCCCCATATTAATTGGTTATTGGTTTAGATGGATCTTTTGGCGTGTGTAACTAATTCAACTATCTTGTTTCCTTAATTCAATTTCATGAAGCATTTCACGCAATTAGCATTTAGCATTTTTAACAAATGGTTACCAACAATGCCCCTATGTCAATGTCATCCAAGCGCCAAAAGATCCTTGTAGCGTTGCAATTACTTACTGTTTGATGGCTATTTAGATTGCGACATCCCAAAATTAAGCTATGAGTTTTTAAATTTCAGCGCCTACTACAACAAAGAATTGGAAGTGTACAATAAAGTCATCGCCCCTATCGTAAAGGAACAAAGCACACCAGTACCTGACTACAATGAGCTAAGATATAACGCGTCTTTGTTAATGATCACCTCTCAAGTGGCCATTGAAAGCGCACTAGCATTACCACCAAGCGTTGTGCATATTGGAGGATACCATATTGATGATCCAGCCAAACCTTTACCAGAGGTAGGTGAAGCTATTAGTATACTTGTAAAATCTGGTCCTTTGGTCCAGTGTTTCATTAAAATTCCTTTTATTGATGGTGATATAATTTTTCTTCGTGTTGCTGGCTCGATGTTTTATTTGATGTGCCCAAAACTTCGCCACCTGGCAGCGCAGAGGTTGCTTTGACTGTATATTTTGGGGCTCAGCGAGGAGGTGGAGCACTGTTTGCGATATAATTCATGATTTACAATAAATCAAGCCAATTCCGCATCGATAAGTGCGGTCACTTTCATACTATACCAATTTTCAAAGATAACAAAATTTTGCATTTATTTTTCTTCAATTTCGGGATCTCACAATGTAAATAATAAGTTTATGCAATTTTCACAGGACTTGAAGAAAATAATGGACAATGCCAAGAACGGTGTGATTTACTTCAGTTTGGGCTCAAACATTAAAAGCAAGGAGTTACCAGAAAACATGAAGCTTGGCCTATTGAAGGTGTTGGGAGGACTGAAACAGACTGTGTTATGGAAATTCGAGGAGAATCTACCAAACTCACCGAAGAATGTCCACATAGTGCAGTGGGCACCACAGCAGAGCATTTTAGGTAAAAACTTGATGTTTTGGTCTACATACCATACCATACTACATATCATACTACATTGTGATCAATTAAAATCAAAGTGGACATATCCAAGAAAAAAAGTCCTCTTCAATAAGGGTAGACCCCTGTAGTACCCGTGGTATTAGAATGGCCATAGGCGCAGTGATCGCCTTCCACCAAATCCTGCTAGAATGCCAGTCATCATGAATTATGAAATAAAAATGTAGAAAACAAATCCCACCATGTAGAAATTAAAAGGTGGAGAGACTTGAGGGTATTCCATGTTCATTTGTGATTAAGACAATTGTCGAATAATCATTTGCAGTCGAGATGTGTTTGGCAGTGGACAACGTACAAGTAGACAAAACTAAATTTAGAATAACATCTTGTGCCTAATACAATCAAACTTCAAGGTTGAATGGTATTGAGCTAATATTGTCAGTGAGTCAACTAAAAGCACACATGTAATGCAGTACACCACTAGAATTAGTTGTGTTCAGTAATTAGATGTTAATTAAAAAACTATTGAAGACTAACCTTCGTCCACGGCAACGCCCACGCGGTGGTACGACAACATCCTCATCAATTAGATCTATACCACTGCTCAATCTAGCAATCAGTTCATTTATATCGCTGAGCTCATAAAAATAGTTTAGAAATGGTGATATTTCACTATCAAGTGGGAACGTACGAGCTAAATACCGGTGTGTTTTTAAAATGTGCAATTTTCTTACTGATTTTCACATTTTCTGTGTAATTGAATGAATTTCTTCTCTGTTCCAGCTCATCCGAACCTGGTCCTCTTCGTCACCCACGGAGGTCTGCTGTCGCTCACCGAAGCTGTCCACTTCGCTGCTCCTCTCATCGCCATCCCAATCTTCGCAGACCAGTTTCTAAACGTGAACCACGTTCTATCAAAGGGTTTCGTTGTGAAAGTTCCAATGACTTACCATCTACATGAGGATCTGAAGGTGGCTTTAGATAAAGTTCTTGGTGATCTTCCAAAGTAAGTAGAAAGGTGTTATTTTAGCTTATAGGAGAATGTTTGGACTTCGTTCTTTTTTAGTTTAATTAGTTTCTTTTAGTTTCTTGGCATGTTTAATTTAGTTTCTTGGCATGATTTTCCGAGACAGTCACTGTAGTAGCTCCATCATCTTCCTGCCCTTGTCCATGATTCTTGGGGTCAACGCAACACGTTTTTTGCTTCCATTCTCCTCTGGCAACCGTCTCGCTATCATTTACTCCTTTTTCTTTCATTTCATTCCTCACACAATCCGTCCATTGTTTCCTTAGTCTTCCTCTCCTTCTTTATTTGTATTAATTACTGTAGTAGCTCCATGTATGTATTTATTACTTAAGGCAGAAAAATAATTACATCTTATCTTGGGCTCTCATTTATGATTTAAGCTAATTTATTTAAATGCTTAAAAAGTGTGTGTCTCAAGAACTAAATACATTGCCACAGGCTTGTATCTGTCAGATCACACTTCTTACGATTTGTCATCACCCAATTCAGATTTAAATTTTGTATATATTTACCACTTCGAATTCAAATAAAGGTTCTAACTTATAAATTTAACGATACTGATAACATACTAATCTTGAACATATTCTCCACAGATATGCAGCAAAAGCAAAAGAGATATCATTAGCGTACCATGACAGTCCATTGAAGCCGAAGGACGCACTAAACTACTGGGTAAACCACGTTATCAAAACAGGAGGAGCCCCACACTTGCGATCAGTGGCACTACAAGTACCATTGTACCAGAGAATGTACCTAGATCTACTAGCAGTAGTTGTGTTAGCTTCAGTAGTGCTTTTGTTAGCGGTCAGGAGGATTTGCTGTTTATTCATTGGCAAGAAGAACATGAAAGTGAAGACGAACTAAGTTACACGAACTGCTGGTATAGGCAACAAAAAGAATAAAGTAACAGGCAACATAACCCATTTTTGGAATTGAGTAACAGTTGCACAGCAGGTGGTACTGGAGACATTACATTACTGCAACATGTTACTGCAACTTTTCGTCTACAGCTTTCATTACTGTTGCCAGTTTACTGCAAATATGTTTTATTTTGTCAGCAAACCGCACTCTTCCTGTTGTTGCATGTGCCATAAAAATATTTACAAAAGTTTTATTTTGTATTTCTTGGTTTATTAAAATATTGTTTTAATAAAACATTTAACGTGTGTTCTTATTAGGGACTTTAAAAAATTCAGAAGTACCTTCACACCGACAAGTCTAAACTCGAGGAGGTGAACTTTTCTATTTGAGGAGTTCCTATGATGACCTTTGGACTCCATCATGAAAACTACCATTTGCGGTATATTGACAAGATTTGTCAAGACAAACCCAACTAAACTAAATACTACGGAGTCATCTCGTTTAGTGAAGGTGTTCCTTTTGTCACCTTCTGGCTCCATCATCAGACACCGTACACATCTTGAGTTAACGATCTTGTCACAACAAATCCAAAAAGGTGAAATACAACGACATCATTGCGTTGTCAATGATGTTTCAATAGTTTCAGCTTAATCAGATCCCAAAAATAATAATTTATAATGTAAGTTTATTTCGTAATCAACAGGTATTAACAGATACATTTTAGAGGCCTTCTTTTAAGTATGGAAATACCTGTAACAGAAGACCTCCCTCTTCCGTATTTATGTGCAAACAATTTACAAAGCCAAAGTTATTTAGTTTGATATTCAATAATTAACAAAATGCATATTATCATTGTGAAGTATACAGTAGACACTCGTTTATTAATTCCACGTGTAAAGCAAGTTACTGTGTGTGTTTTACCATATATCCGGATGTAGAAGAGCCTCAGTTTCTTCATATGGCAGTCAAGGTTTTCTTACATTCGTGATGTGTTTTTTGGTAGATAGCCAGTTTTTTGTTAATGGCACTGTAAACAAAAGTAGTTAGGGCAAAAAAGAAGATGGATGTCGAAAAATACTCATTTAAAACCCGGAAACACATACGAAAATTATAGTTGTTGAAGAAAAGCTTTTAAATATATAGATTTTTACGTATATTCAAGAATATGAAGACATGCTGCGCTGACCCCAAATAAATTGGGAAGAGGCAGGAGTATGATGATGATGATTCAAAAAAGCATCATCCATTTTCTTTTATTTATGCTTCAGTTCACAAGAAAGGGTATATTGTTCAGAACCTCCTTTCCAATGCGTTACACATACTTTGACTTCAAATATTGCGTTTAGATAGGCTTAGTGAAATATTTTGTCAATGTTGAAGACAATCTTCAACATTACCCTCATTTACTATCATCCAGCTGCTCGCAACCACCTTGTGAAAATCTTCACTCCGACTAGCATGAATCCTAAGTTATGCGATTGCCGAATGGTTGCTCGCACTAAAGTGTACCATTCCACTAAAGCGCAGGCCACACCGCTACTACGAGCGAGCGAAAGAGGCGGGCGAGATTCTTTTCATACTTCGTTCAGCTCTTTCGGTAGTTCGTGGTGGGAACAAAAGTATGAAAAGAGGAGAAACGATGCCTCGTTCGGCTCGCTTGCTCGCTCGTCAACTGGAGGTGTGGCCTGCGCTTTATACTTTTCTAACTCCTTCGCTGCCTTATAACGAATCTGGGTCCCGGCGAATTTCATCAAGAAGTTTATTTTATCCCACCTCCATACATAACATAAATATGTTAGGAACAATGTAAACTTATAACTAGTTAATTATTGACACCTGTTCCTTTAATTTGATCGGGTTCCACGGCCAAGGGTACAACGGTTAAAATTGATCTTCCACTGTACCATTAAGGGTACACGGGAAAACAAGGGGTGCGGTCTGTGTGAAAAAGCGGTTATTATAATACCTACCAGTTCCCATAGAAACAAAATCTTCCTACCTGCTTATGTAGTATTTTCTAAAGCTATAAATTTGATATCCTACCTATATGAATAATGATTGCTGAGTGTCATCAATTATAAATCAATACAGAACATTGACTTGATTGATAAAGAAGACTGATATTATTTTATTCGAATAAATCATTAATTAATTGACACATGGTTTATTAATAGTACGCTAATATTCATTTAATCAATAGTTTAAAGGTCAATTGGCAGAAGACTATTTCAATTATATCTTATGTAAACCGTTCTGGTAGTAGATACTGGACAGTTTCTTGAGAATTATGGAGGTTAAAAAAGTCTATAATAAAGTGTTTGGGGATGTTTTTGAAAAAAACTTCAATCCAAGCGAAACACCAGGTTTTTAAATAACATAAAATATATTCCACACATTACAAAACACACAATCTGTACAAAACATACAACAGAATATCAAACTAAATAACTTTAACATAATATCCTAGGACTGAACATACAAAAATCAGAAGCCAAGTAAGTTCCTACAAATTCAATCAGATTAATACAGGTACTATCATAGGGTTACATCAAGTTAATCAGTGAAGAATCCTCACAAAAAATCTTGATGATGACGAGAATGTTCTCTTAGTATTAAAGAACTTATTTTGAGAGGAGTAAAATAATGATAGCGTAACAGCTGACAGGAATGCAAGAAAAAAAACATGTTGCGCCAAACCCTAGTGACCTGGAACAAGGTCAGAACGCTGATGATGGAAACATGGTAGGTATAGCTACTATGTCAATAGGAGACGCCTTGAAAGGAGATGTATCTTGTACAGACATATTTATCATTTAAACAGATGATTCAACACATTCAAGCAGGCAAACAAATAATCTAAAAAATCACAATATCGTACAACACATTGTACTTTTTTTTTTGTAAATCTATGGTACAGGCAACAAAAGGACGAGAGAGGAATGCAGACAACACTGGCAATAGTCATGAATGATTAGTTCGCATGAACTGTAGACACGTAGTTTGGTGTTGTTGAAACTGTAAATATTGTTTCCACTATCAAATGTAGCAACGTTGTTCAATTTTCTAAACACTGAAGCCTTGCATTGCTCAGGGTACACACAACAAGGGTTGAGTTGCCTGCTTATTTATCCTTTTACTTGCCTGTGCCACACCAGTTACAACGAGCAACTTAATTCGTCTTCACTTTTGTGCTGTTCTTGCCCGTCACTAAACAGCAAATCCTCTTAACTACTAACAATAGCACTACTGAAGCTAACACAACTACTGCTAGTAGATCTAGGTACACTCTCTGGTACAAGGGTATTTTCAGTGCCACTGATCGCAAATGTGGGGCTCCTTTTGTTTTGACAACGTGGTTCACCCAGAAGTTTAGAGCATCCTTCGGCTTCATTGGATTGTCGTGGTACGCTATTGATAGCGCTTTTACTTTTGCGGCGTATCTGTGGAAGAAATGGACATGATCAGTATGAAGTGCAAGTTTGTCGTAATCTTTACTGTATGTAATCAGTATGGTTGGATCAAGTATCTTTAGTTGGTAAGTAAATAAGTACGTTTGTTTGCATAAAAGGTGGTCTTTGAGTGCCACACAGATTTTTTTTAGCATTGAAGGCTAAGTCATAAGTGGAGTCAAGATAAGATTTTATTAACTTTTAGCAGTAGTTTAATCAAATTGAGCAATGAATTGACAGCTCCGGAAGCACCATGCTAAGAAACAGAAATGAGATCGATAAAGAAGAACAACCATTCTCCTAATAGATAAAGTAATATGTTTTTACTTACTTCGGAAGATCACCAAGAATTTTATCCAAAGCCACCTTCAGATCATCGTGCAGATGGTGGGTTAGGTCAACTTTGATAGCATAGCCCTTCTGTTGTGCTCGGTTGGCATTGAGGAACTGGTCTGCGAAGACTGGGATGGCAATGAGAGGAGCCGCGAAGTGGATAGCTTCGGTGACGGACAGGAGACCTCCGTGCGTGACGAAAAGGACCAGGTTCGGGTGAGCTGGAAGAGTCGAGAAACTCATATAAATTACATAGAAAATATTCAAATGAGACACTGGAAAAATACGCCAACATTTTATTAGTCGGGAACCTCCTTGATTTGAATGATTTTTTTTTTTTGCGTTTATTGCATGGACATCTCTTTAAGATCGATACAAGTCGACCATACGTCACTCCTGTTATTTGTATGTGTATACGTCACTCCTGTTATCTGTTGTGTGTATTAAGTTTTAGGAACAGTGGCGTATGTATTATGGGCGGGCCCTATGTCTGGCAGAAGACTGATGTGAGCTGGTGATAATAAGGTTGAGTTTTCCATACCAACCCTCGTAGTAGTAGCTTCTGTAGCAGTAAAATTCAGTACTTCTGACATTATTACATCGGCCATAATTATTTCTCTAACATAACACACATTCGAAACATTAAAAAAATCATTTTGCATTGTTTTTTTTTTTTTACATTAGCTACGCAGACTAACGACAAAAGCCATCTGCTAACCATATGTACAAAAAATACAAACATCATCTTCAATTATTTTTAACCTGCCGTGCAATTACTGCTTCACGGGTATAATAAGTACCTTGTATTCTTGTGGTACGTGTGTGTGTGTACATTATGTTTTTCATGAACAATTTTTGCTATTTATGTTATAGCTTTGAACCATTCATCCTTGTTGTTAGAATTGTATCTGCAAAATTGTACAGCATGTATCGAAAAGGTGTGGTCATATTCTTCTTCTTAACGTATTGATGCCAAAAAGTTCAAACGTGTCGATGGCAAAACAAAATGGTCATATTTTAAGATGTGGTATAAACCATCAAACTGAACAACTTTCTCCATTGATCCATCATAGTAGCCGCGAAAAAATCAGTCTCATACATTTGAGTCCTGCAGATATCAAAATTTTATTTGGGACATTTGAATATTTTATTTGCGATTGCGATCATGGTCCCATTCAGAAAGTTATTCAGTTTGATAGTCTGTCTGGTTAGACCCTTAAATATGACTACCCTTATCTGATATACGCTGTTTACTACTGAGAACAGAATAAACTTGGACTTTGATTTTATCCTATCGTGACCCTCCACTACCACAACACACCTCATCGTCTCAATTATCTCAATATCTATTTATTGATTGCTTTAATAATAATATCATCTTGTTTTTACTTAGAAGTCTAGTTTTTACACGCGGCTTCGCTCGCGTATAAGTTTGACATCATCCCACGGGATCGTGTTCATCATCATCATCATTTCAGCCGAAAGACATCCTCTGCTGGATATAGGCCTCCCCCAAGTGTAGCCACATTGACCGGTTCGTGCGTCTCGCATCCAGCGGATCCCTGCTACCTTCACCAGGTCATCGGTCCACCTAGTGGGAGGCCTTCCATCGCAACGTTTTACCAAGATAAAAATTAACCTACGTCCTAACCCAAATCTATCATGTGGTCAAATCCTTTTAGCGTTCAGCCATTAAGGCATAAGAACAGACAGAGTCAACTAATTTCTCATTTATAATACTAATGTAGATATTATGGATGCTGGCATACTCTTACCCGGTGTATTTTGTACATGGTGATCGACGGTACACCTTATGTTGCCTTTTTTTATTATTGTGGTCGCCTTCACGTTAAGCACGCGTAATACCTTACCTAAAATGCTCTGCTGTGGTGCCCACTGCACTATATGGATATTCTTCGGCGTGTTTGGTAGATTCTCCTCGAATTTCCACAACACAGTTTGTTTCAGTCCTCCAAACACCTTCAATAGGCCTTGTTTTAGGTTATCTGGTAAGTCCTTGCTTTTCAAGTTTGATCCCAAGCTGAAGTAAATCACACCGTTCTTCGCATTGTCCATTATTTTCTTCAAATTCTGAGTGAATTGCATTAATGTATTAATTATACGGAACAAATATGAAAAGAAAAAGTTTCAGAATGTAGTATCTGATAACAAATTATTTGGAAATATTGAACTAGGTGCAATCGGCAAGATAGGCAACGTATTTGAATATTAAAATCAAATTGAACAGAAGATGCACGAAATAAACTCGATATGTAATGGATGGCATCCCCCCATCCACGGACCGACATTGGCAAGCGCGGTTTGAATGACTGTCATAATTCAGCCACAAGCTCCTCATCACCGTTGATTATAGGAGCACTGGACCAAAGCACCAGATTCTACCAATAGACGAATAGCTTCACCTACCTCTGGCAATGGTTTGACTGGCTCTTCAATATGGTATCCTCCAATATGTTTGTAACTCGGTGGCAAAGGTACTGCGCTTCCAATGGCCACCTGCGAGTTGCCCATTAACAAAGATGCGTTGTATCTCAACTCACTGTAGTTAGGTACTGGTTTGCCTTGCTCCTTAGCGATGGGGGCAATCAGTTTCATGTATACTTCCTCTTCTTTAGCGTAGAATGCGCTGAAAAATAAAACAAAAGTGGTAACCCAGGAATATTGGCTCCGAATTGTGTCGAAATCAGGTACCAAAAAGGTATAGGGGTTCTAATCGGGGTATTTGTTAGTGCTAGATGAAAAACCCCAAAAGTAAAGGTTAACCCGTATCTCCAGTAGGGTTACTCGGCCCATAATAACCGGTTCAGGCACAAAGTTCATTTTTGTACATTAAAAATAGGCAAGAAAGTGAAGGATTTAGCCCGCGTTCGGTGTTTTGTTCCATTCATTCTGGTTAATCCACAAAATTTTAATGGTTAACATTACAAGGATTAACCCGTAATGTTTAATCAAACATTTGTGATGACCACCTCAAACAAAGAGGCCTGTGTATGTCCCAGCATTGGTAACGTTAAAAAGGCCTATGATTACGATCAACTTATAAGACAAGGTCAGGCAGTACTGTTGAAATAAGTAGCCAAGTACCTACAATAAGTACTGAATTCCGGCAAGTCATGATGATTAATCAAAAGGTATTTATGAATTATCAATATTATTATAAACTACCTACGTATGCAGAGATTATTCTCTGTCATTATGATGAAGGACTTTAAAATTATACATAGTAGTCGTAAAACTTGGACTGGAGCTGTCCTCTAACAACCAAGAATAGGAAAAGAACTGCTTGCTTGAGCTTAAAAAGGTTTTGTTACTATTGTGAAAGTAAGTATATAGGGTTTACAACTAAACTTGTACTGTCACTTCGGGGTATCTTCCGTGATTGTTCATTGTTTTGAGCTCCCGATATCAAAACAAAACAATGAACAATCACGGACACAAGTTTAAGGATACAGGGTGTAAACAGACACTTCACATAGCCGTCAACCAATAATTCATCATCATCAGCCTATAGCAGTCCACTGCTGGACATAGGCCTCCTCAATCGCACGCCATTCAACTCGACTTTCAGCAATTCTCATCCAGTTGCTACCAGCCACCCTGCGAAGATCGTCACTCCACCGAGCCTGAGTCCCACCTTACGTTTGCGGATTCGCGGTCTCCACTCAATAACACGTCTACCCCAAACGGTCATCGGTTCTACGGCTAATATGACCGGCCCAATGCCACTTCAGCTTACTTATTCTGTGAGCTATGTCGACAACTCTGGTTCTCTGTCGGATCACATCGTTCCGAATGCGATCCCTCAGAGACACTCCAAGCATAGCTCGTTCCATAGCTCGCTGAGCGATCTTAAATTTATGGACCAGCCGTACTGTGAGTGTAAGCATTCCAAGCATTCTGTACATCAAATTAAGTAACTTTACGCAAAAATTATTGCAGGGTATCGACTTTTTTTTTGAGTGAAAAATCACGTTTTAAGGTAGGACTCGATGGAAAGCACTCAAAGCATTGTGCTTATGTGTGAATTGAGTAGTGCGGGGGTCGTGGAGGTGTGTAAAGTAAAAATCTTACATTAAAAACATGTATTTAAAAAAAAACTTGTGAAAAAGTTGGAACATTGACCCCCAATATCTCTGTAACTAGAAGGTTCCCAGGTATGGTCTAGAACAAAAAAAAATATCGCAAAGACGGGGAGAACAAGTGCCTTTCGGTTATGTTAAGGGTCTATTTACACCCTTTATTTATTTGCATAAAATGTGGTATAAACAAGAAGTTACAAAATGTTATAGAGCAGGACACGTTCCGCCATAATATCATCATCATTCTCTTGCCCTTGTCCCAATTCATTTGGGGTCGGCGCAGCATGTCTTCTTCTTCCATACTTCTCTATTACTCGTCATCTCATCAGACACCTCCATTCGTGCCATATCATTCTTCACACAGTCCATCCATCGTTTCTTTGGTCTTCCTCTACTCATATATATCCACATTCATACTCAAAACTTTCCTCACGACATTTTCCTCACACCTTCGCATCACATGCCCATACCACGAACTTTTCAGTCACCGGCGCCACTTTCAGATACATTAACATAATAATAGCATGCAAAATCATTTTTTTACATAAAGCAGGTAAAAAAAATATTTTGTAGGACGAACTCGACTCTTTTCAAAAAGATTGGCGAACAACAGCACTGGATAGGGATAAGTGGAAGGAGGGAAGGGAGGCCTTTGCCCTGCAGTGGGACACAAATGGCTGATAATAATAATAATATAAGGTAGGTACATTAAAATGAACAACATAGGTACGTACCTATCTAACATAGATATCTATACATAGATCTCTTTTATCATAATCTATGAATAATTTAAAGATACTAAGCAGACCATCATTAAACAAAAAGTGCGATCTAGTGTTGTACCTACATATTTTCGGAGAGTCACGGTGATTAAATTTTTGAGCGAAACCGTCCAGTAATGATCAGTTTCTTATTAATGATGTTACTTTTAACGTATATTTAGTTTTTTTTTTGGAAAAAAAACGACTTGTTTGTCCATTTTTTTATAAAATGAAAAAACTCGTTTAAACCGAAGTCGTATTGTGACATAATATTATTTGTATAGACGAGATAACTCGTCGCCTAACCTTGGATTTTATTTGGGTGTAATCGTTAAAGCTAACGAACACCGAACTGGCAGCGCAGCGGCCGGCAGTTTCAGTGTCAAAGCATTTTAAATTTTATCTCTTTAGTAAATGGATGGTTTCAGGTTGGAGGCGCGGGCGCCACTGCCACTTACGTGTGAGTTAAACCCTCATAGGCGTTATCTTGCGAACTATGCTATCACAAGAGTTGACAAAATATAACATTTTAGTTTATTAAATACGCCAAACTCGTAGGTCAGTGTCGGACTAATATTATAAAAAAAAAATATTGATTGATTGATTATCTAGATTTCTATGGTTATGCTGAGAAGAAGTAATGAAGTAGGTATAGGACAAAATAAATCTTAATTTTGGAAGAAAAGACTAGGTTAATTCCTTTTAGTTCAGACCCACTTGAACCACAAATCACTAAACATCACTACATATTATAAAACAAAGTCGCTTACCGCTGTCTGTCCCTATGTATGCTTAGATCTTCAAAACTACGCAACGGATTTTGATACGGTTTTTTTAATAGATAGAGTGATTCAAAAAGAAGGTTTATAGGTAAACAACATTATTTTTAGTATATGCGAAACCTGAATATAGTTTGTTCAGAATAAGTAACTGAATCAATTCCAATAATTTTTGAACCATTTTACATTTTGTCCAAAAACAAAAATTAAAAAAGGTTACAAGTTGGAAACCGAGCGAAACTAAGTACCTATCGCAATCATTTAGGTACCTACTGCCAAATTATTATTATCAATGAGCTCATGACGACGCTGGAAGAGCGCGTTATTGAGCTGACAGGCAGGTAACAGAACAAGCTTATAACTTTCTGAATTTTCATGGTACTGTTTTGAAATTTTGTACATAGATTCTTTACATAAAAATACTAGACACGTGTTTCAGGTTTCGCATATACTAAAACTAATGTTATATATTGCACCCGTGCGAAGCCGGGGCGGGTCGCTAGTTTAAAACATAATATTTAAAATGTCATTCCCTATCATCTTCAAATGATTTTTATCTTCAAACGATTAACGCTTGCATGATTTGTGGTGTAATATACTCGTAAGTGGGACTTATTATTATCTCGTAGATAAGAAAAAAAGAATAGTAAACATAAAATGTTACAGACATTTATTTGCCTTTGCCGTAGTCAGATAAAAAAAAACGAACAGACGAAAAAAAAAAATTGAAAAACTTACCCATTGTGTTTATACAGTCCTTTGATTGTCGTCCACAACTCCTTGACTCTCACTGTGTACGAGTAAGGCGGCACCTGAGCGTTCAGATAATCACTATTGTAAGACGGGTTCAGAGGTCCATGCACCAGGGTTAGAGTCATCCAATGTGGCTCGATGGTGGAGAACCAGATGAACGGGCATTGTATTACTGCTGGCAATCTGGAAATGCATAATTTTAAGCCAGTGAAAATGAGATGAGTGATAACTGTTTCTTTGGTCTAGTTGTCGCGCGACTAGTGAACTTGAGGTCCTGGGTTCGATTTCCAGGTCAGGCAAAGTGTTATTGGGTTTTTCTATCAGCAAATTTTCAGTAGCAGCCACGGAGTCTGAATTTGTGCCCGGTTGATGACAATAGGCTCGCCCCCTATTACTTGGGACTTAAACATAACTGGCGAAATGCAAGTAAGCAGAGCAGAGGTGTACTCACAATACTCCAAAAATACTGGGTGTATTTTTGCAGAGGTGTACTCACAATACTCCAAAAATACTGGGTGTATTTTTGGAGTATTGTGAGTACACCTCTGCTCTGCTTACTTGCAGGGGTTACAGGCGTGATGTTATGTTATGTGAAGATGAGCTGTCTTTGACAGTTGTTACACTAGTCAGTGTACCAACCAGTCTCACCAAGAGGTAATTACGTTTATTTATCATTTAACCCAACCGTAAAGAAATTAAAATCAATGTCCTCGTATTTTCTCTACGGTTTAGTAAACTGGTTCACAATTTCAGCATAATTTTCCGTATAATTTGTTAAGTCATTATGTGATATTTTCGTTCTGCATGTTCAAGGTTAGTATGAATACTGATTTTTATTATCTCTAGACCTGATTGCGACATACAAACTCAAGTAACTTTGTAATCTGTACAGAACAGATTTTTTTAAATAGGAACAGTGCAGTTTTATGTCCTTTTCCATTTTTTTCAGAATTCGTCATTTTTTATAGAAATTCATGTTACTTACATCATCTGCCTAGCCTTTTCCAACTATGTTAGGGTCGGCTTCCAATCTAACCGGATGCAGCTGAATACCAGTATTTTATATGGAGCGACTGCCTGTCTGACCTCCACAACCCAGGTAAGACTGGTTGTCAGACATTTTGGGCCACTGTCTACCTAACGACTGTCAAAGATCTACAAAGGACAGCCGGGACCAACGGCTTAACGTGCTTTCCGAGGAAAACTCGGTATGTAATAGGTGGTCACCCATCCACAGACCAACCTAGGCAAGCACGGCTTAACCTAAAGATCGATCGAGCGGCTGCTATTATTTAGCCACGAGCTCCTCACACGCATGTTTCATATGTTACTTACGTAGAATACAAATCGCTGAACATATATTCTCCAATGATGACATCGAATTTGTTCGTCGGGTCCTTTAAGAATCTCTGTACATTTTCATTTGCTAACGTCATCTCGGCGATGGTCCCCATCATTTCGAACATTAAGTCAGCGTCTTGTAGATCCATCGCTCCACTCATGATCTGTTGCACGTCCAACATTTTTTCTGTAAAACATACTTCGTGTTAAGTAACTGATGCTTTCAAAAAGATGGGGATCTAGCATGTACAATTTACACAACAGCAGCGGACAGTAATTATACTATTGAACACCAGAGCATAAAGGCACGCGCGTGCCCTCCATGCCAAGCTTCAATTTCACCTACCATTTTGTCACATATTTGTGTCGTTTGGCGTACAGGGCAGGCGCTTGCTTATCACGTACATGTGATAGTGGCGTTCAAAGGGTTATAGACTAATGTCACTACATCAGTGCATCGTGCACTATGCACGATCTTATCCGGTGCTTTCTACATCGGTACATAAAAATGCGATAACTTTAACATCACGCCACCGACCTTTCGGAGCCGGCACAGAAGCGCAGCTAGTTCATCCATAAATGGAAATTAATCACGGCTTAATTTACATTTAATATTAATTTACTTACCGCCGAAAAAATCCTTGTTTCCCGTGACATCTACTATCCGCAGTTTCGTATTATTTGGCTGCTTCTCGATGTATGGCGTAATGTACGTCACCTGTTAACAAAAAGATGTGTTTAACTGAATAATCTTATTCACCATATTTACCCCCCAAAACAAGTAAATGGTTTGGACAATGTTCTTTTTTCAGGAAACCGAGATGAGAACATCGTGATCTCCACAAAAAAAAAAACTTTGAGTCTAGACCGATATTTATAAACGTTACTTAGCTAAATGCAAGAGAGAGAGGGTGTCATTTCAAAACCAAAGCATTTGCTAAGTGTTGTTTACAGATCTGTGCCTTACTTTTTTTTGTCTACAATTGAACATTCTTGATCAAGTGCATGTTTCAAATTTTACCGAATCATAATGCGCGCGCCACGGAGTCTGTATTTGTGCAAGATTGATGGCAATAGGCACGCCCTAAGAACATAGGACTTAAACATAACTGAAAAAAAATGGGAGTACTATTGGGTACACGTCTGCCTAACCTGTAATGCCTGCATGATATTGTATGCTACAATAAAATAAATTATTAAACAACGTCCGGTCAGTGATATTATTACTAAGCATTTAATTCAGATAAAAGTCCATAAATTGTTAATAAAGACTTTTAAAACTATGTTAGTAAACGTATATTGTCACTTACGGGATATCTTCCCATCAATGTAAAATATATGTAGGAGCAAATATTTGTATAGGATATTACAACTAAAAATGCAAAAATAAAAAATCTTGAATGCAAAAAAAATTAAATCAAACAAAAAAAAGTCACCGACTTCTGAAGCTAAAGTTATCACTTTTCTGTGTTTTTGAAATCGGTTTTATTTTTTGGAAAAAAGATTTTTTGTTCATTGTTTTTCGTGTTTGTTCGTTTTTTTGTTTTTGTGATTGTTGTTGATTGTAAGTGACAGTATAAGTTTAGTTGTAAACCGTGAAAGCTTAAAACAGTGTTATGTTAGTAACTTATCTACATATATGGAAAAACTGTTGGCCTGGAAGTCGTGTGCATACTGTTCCAGTACCGCACAAGAGGGCAATGAACCCTATAATGGTATTTATGATAACACTACAACACAGAACCGATACTCTAATCGGATATCACATTATTTCGTAATTCGACATTGGATATCGCTTGTCATGAGCCAGTCATTCATTCGATATTAACTCAAATCCCAATCAGCTTTATAATTATTTAGTTCACGACTGTGAATAACTGTAATTTTATAGAAAAAAAAAACATAACGTCGCGCCTTGTAATCCTCGAAGGGTTGCTCAGAGGTGTACCTAACAGTACACCCACAGTTCGCAAGTTTTGTTTAAATCCCGTCTTGTAATAGCGAGCCTATTGACATCAACCGTACACAAATACAAACTCCGTGGCAGGTACGGAGAAATTCCTGATCCTGGAAAAACCCATTAACACTTTGCCCGACCCGAGTATCGAACCCAGGACCTCATGCTGAGCAGTCCTGCTTGGGGCCACTAGACCGACGAGGCAGTCAAAAAAACTAACACCTTATAAAATTACACTTGGTTGTGAACTAAATAATTCGTTACAACCAGCATAATATCAAGTCAGACTATTGATATGATGATGAGATTTCCCATCATCATCTGCCTAGCCCAACAATATTGGGGTGGGGTTTCTGTCTAACCGGATGCAGCTGAATACCAGTATTTCGCATGGAGAGACTGCCTATCTGACCTTCACTACCCAGTTAGTACTGGGTACTACGATACCTCTTGGTAAGACTGGTTGTCAGACATTTTGAGCCTAAAGACTGTCAAAGATCTACAAATGACAGCCGGGACCAACGGCTTAACGTGCTTTCCGAGGTACGGAAGAAACTCTTTATGTAATTGGTGGTCACCCATCCACAGACCAATCTAGGCAAGCACGGCTTAACCTGAAGATCGACACGAGCGGCTGTTATTATTTAGCTACGAGCTCCTGAGATTTCCCATCGACAAAAATTCCGAAACATTCTCATTTCGAAATTATTTTTCTTTTTCGACGTTTTTTTTTTAATCTGGGTTGTGCATTTTTGATTTTTATTACGTAGATATAGAAATGATTATAATCAGTTATCAAAGTGCGTGACTACTTTATCGTTGGAATTAGCGATACTATGTCAAATCGTGAATGTTAATAAATTACTATTATAGTAATTTAACACTATGATAAACAATTTAATTTTCCTTTACTAAAATTATCACACATGCGTGTCCATTTTGTTGTTTGGATTCACAGGAAACGAGTGAGACGATAATTATTATAATACTTCATTTACATAACAAACTACTTACTAAATATGTCGCATAAGTAAAAAGTATGTATAATACGGTATTACGCATCATACCTATTTACTTATGCGTTCTTGTTGTATGGTATCATTAATACCATACATAAACATTGTATCGTTTAGCAATCACACTCTTACATACATAGATAAATATAGCTGACCCGCGCAACTTCGTCTGCGTTTGGATTTTCCCCGTTTTTGCAATCTTTTTCATAAAGGCTCCGCACCTATTGGTCGTAGCGTGATGTTATGTAGCCTATAGCCTTCTTCAATAAATGGGTTATCAAACACTAAAAGAATTTTTCAATTCAAACCAGTAGTTTCTGAGATTAGCGCGTTCAAGCAAGCAAACAAACAAACTCTTCAGCTTTATAATATTATAGTATAGATTATATTATATAAAATATTATTTAACGTAATCTTACCAAATAATTATTATGTTAAAAGTTTATAAAAGATCTCAATAAAATTAACGTTTTAATTTAAGTTATTTAATATTAAGGACATGTTTAAAAATTGTAAATTGAGTCAGTATTAAATTTATTTCACACATAAATTTCATACTTTTTGCTGTGCCCTACAGGGTCCGTAATTGTACCTTAGCTTTAAGCCCATTGTAAGATCTTCACACATTACGGAATGCAAATAAAGATATGAACACTTTACATAAGTGGTGCGATGCCGTACCTATATTTGAATTATACCTTTGGAGTTCATAAATACTTGTAATTTGCAATTTTTATGAACCAGATAACAAAATGATATCATCATCATCATTTCAACCGAAAGACGTCCACTGCTGGACATAGGCCTCCATAGACCTCCTTACGGCATTAGTGCAAAATTATATGCCACCAATAATATAGTTCAATGATTTTATAGAAAACCGTAACTTCGCAAGAATGTACAAAAACACTCTTAAGAGCGTTAATGACTTACTGTCAAGTTTTTAGACTTATGTATCCTGCTTATGCGTACGAAGTTTCATTAAAATCGGATCAGTCATTTCGAAAAAAAATCACTTGAAAGTTTGTATGAAATGCCGTAAGATGTTAACGCTCTTAAAAAGTAAATGAACTATTCTTTAAAATATATTCCGCATAAAAAATGGTCTGTTAGATATAAAATTTGGTCGTCACGCATAAACACAAATACATATGGACATTAAGGTATATATATACAAGGTGGAAGGAAAACCGATCCTAGAATTCAGTGTCTACTTTATTCTGAATCCCAAATAGAAATGTTTCATCGGTTATTTAAAAAAAAAAACAGCTGTTCAATACATTTTGACAGTCACGGTATTGCATTTTTGTAGGAACCAGCTGTTTTCTTTATAAATAACCGACGAAAAATTCCCCACATAGGAATTTCTCGTTCAGAAATTTCGAGGTTCAGAATGATGAGAGGTTCAGAATGATATACTGAATAAGTGGTAACCGTTTTAGCATACAATGTTATTGGTTCTAAGTTACTTACTTCGTGTCCTCCATTGAGAAGATGCTTAACCATGTTGTCTCCAAGAATACCATGGCTGGGACTTGGAATCGGAAAGACTGCCAAGATCCTAACTGCATCACATAGGGAGAAACTTAGTAGTAGACCGAACAATAAACACTTCAGCTTTTCCATTTTCTGCAAAATTAATTAAGGGTTTTTTAGCAACTGTTTGATTTTTAAATATTGAATTGATTACGTATTACTAATTAATGATAATGATTAGTTAATATTTAGTTAATTTATTTTATAAATTAGTGCTGTTTATTATTCTTTTATTTTATTCTTTAGTTTTAACACAAATTTACCATTCAACATTCCGTTTGTTGATTAATTAAAGAAATTAATGATTGATTTTGATTATTTATTTATATAAAAAACCATAAAATATTGAATTACCTATCACTGTAATTAACAATATTTTTAATTAATCGTAATCTCCGTTAATAATTTTCTGAACGATTTTTTACAAAAAATCGTTTCCCGCGCTCTAAAAGTGGTCACATTTAGCTCGGAGTAACCGAGGCGACTGCGTTTAAATTTAGAACGCTGCGCGTGATCACTCAACATACTTGTGGATCTTCGCGTAGGCTTTTTGTTGATGTTATTTAGGGATCCGCTGACGTAAATGGAGATATTAAAACGTTTATCAATATATATAAATTATCACAACGAATACAGATTAATGTTGTTGTTGTTTGTTTTATTATTTTAATGGATTGCTAATAACAATAGTTCTGTAATTTAAAAACGTCCCGTACACTGTTTTAAGCTTTTACGGTTTACAACTAAACTCACACTGTCACTTACGGGATATCTTCCAAGATTATCAAATTATTCTGAGCTATATTTCGACGCTGTTGCAATCGCTACGATCGCGGGATGACTGGAGAGTGCGGGTGGATAATAAATAAATTGTTAGGTTCAGAAAAATCTGTCTACCCTCTTTCTTGGTCTTTTGCTACGCGCACTACTGCAGCTCAATAAAAAGTCACGGTTTAAACCACAGATAACGCGAGACCTAGATAACGCGAGAGCAACTACTTCGCGTGCCTAGCTTACGTACAAAAATCGTAAGTGGCCAATTTCGAACTCAGTCTGCATCGGAGCATAGCGCTAGTCGGACGTCAGTGGGCGTCATGGCGGGGGGTAGGACGAGGGGGGCGCCGTCCGCGGCGGCGTCTTTGAATGGATTTGATTTTCCCATGACTAAATAGTGCTTGTGTCGTCATAATAGATAGTCAAAAAATGGCACGCTTGGTTTTCATACAGATCGTGATACTTGCGTTATCTAGGTCTATCTATATCTGTGGTTTAAACACACTCATAGTATCACTAAGTTTTGCGGATCACTGGATCGAGTTTCACAAGCCACGTATTTTGTCAACGGACAAAAATTACATACCAAGGCTGACAAGAGAAGCAATTAAAACAGCAAAATACAAAACAATTAAGAGGAGGGTTTTAATTGCCAAGTACGTGGAATCCAGTTTTAAGTATGCTCAAAAGCAACTGCCGGCGTCGATTAAGGACTTCCCAAAACGTAGTGACTCTGTCAGTGTGTTTTGCCTTGACTTTGTACCACCGCACGAGCTTCCTCTACTTAATAAAAAAGGAATCCCGTAAATCGATCCATAATTGTTGGAAATATCGATGATAGTACATAAAACGTCCTCCTTGAAGTCGGTTAAATTACAGAATCACCCACCTTACTCCGGTTCGAAATTGTTACGGAACCCAGTCTGCCCACGCCTCTTATGTTATCTTTAAAATTAGCAAAATTCCATAATAGGTACACATGTAACGATAATACAAATATAGATACATTCAATATTCGTCGATTGTGGATGGAGGTACACATAAAGTGCTGATTAATCTTCAAGTGGGTACCTTCCAATTGAATGTTTAACGCAATGTACTAAAGAATCTTTGTCATTATTAACAAGACCAGTTTATTACTGCATCAATAGAATTCATCATCATCTGCTTAGCCTTTTCCCAACTTTGTTGGGGTCTGCTTCCAGTCTAACCGGATGCAGCTGAATTCTAAAATTTTACATGGAGCGACTGCCTATCTGACAACCACAACCCTGTTAGTAACGAGTAATTCAATTCCCTTTGGTAAGACTGGTTATCAGACATTCAGGCCACTGACTACCTGTAACGAGTGTCAAAGATCTACAAATGATAGCCGGGACCAACGGCTTAGCGTGCTTTTCGAGGCACGGAGGAAACTCTGTATGTAATGTGTGGTCACCCGTCCACGAACCTACCTAGGCAAGCGACCCAAGTGGCTGTTATTAGCTCCTCACATACAGCTAATATGGCCGCCTACATAAAATTGTCTCGGTTGGACCGGTTATGGGTATCTGTTATTTTCAGAATAATATCATCTTACGACTTTTAGTGTTTTGAGCGACCTTGAATTTGTAGACAAACCAGACTGATCAATGACACCCTAATGGCCTTAATCTTTGAAATTGAAGATATAGGACCAATAGGGTACAATTTCAAATGTTACCAACTAATACTTCATCATTTGAGACACTGCTCTGCATGGTGATCTGGCTCTGAGTCAGACTATATGTCCTCCGCCTGACGCAGGTCCTCACCGGACACGATTGTTTCGGGAGGTTCCTGCACCGAATCAGGCGGGAGGAAACGCCCGGGCGTTTCCATTGTGAGGATCGTCCGGAGGACACGGTGCAGCACACACGTCTGCCCCGCTTGGGTGGAGCACCGCCGCGCCGTGTCCTCGTAGTGGCGATCCGCGGCGGCGATCTCTCGCGTCCGGCCCTGGTTCAAGCCATGGTCCGGAGCGAGACGGAATGGGAAGCCGTCACCTCCTTCTGCGAATCAGTCATGCTAGTGAAGGGGGTCGCGGGACGTGAGAGGGAAAGAGCCTCACGTCCCAACCGCCGCGGGAGACGCCCTGGGCGTCGGGGGTCACGTGGTGGCTCCCGGCCACCGTAGGCGCGGGCCTGTGGACGGCGAGTTATGGGCTAGCTCGCCGTTCGACCGTCTTATGACGATTGACGACAAGCCGTGTCGACGGCGCATTCGTGTTCCACGCGCGCCTGAAAGAGATGTCAGCCGGGGTCCGCAAGGGCCGATGCGTGCCAGGGCTGCGGGACTGTTTGAAAGAGATACCGCGGCAATGGAACACAAAGGGCAAAGAAGATACAATTAATGGGTTTTAGTCAGTACAAGTCTGTCGGGGGGGGGGGGGGGGGGGGGTCATTGTCCTCACATTTGTTTCCGTGTTCCCTTTGAAAGAAGTCGGAAAGGAAACACCAATGTTATTTAGTTTAAAGACATACTTTATTTTTAGCTTGCAGCACGGCAGTCTTAGCAGAAGGAGAAGCAGTAGACTAGATAAATTCAAATAGATAGTGTGCAAGATTAAATGGCCAGGAAGGAACAAACGTAGAAAAAGTAGTGCTATGACGACTCCAATTAATTTAGGATAACATTAAAAGGATAAATAAAACGTAGCAAGGGATGGGATCGCAGATCACGTCAGCCGCATGCACCATGACCGCGGGGCAAAATTCTCAACACGATATTTGCCGGAAGATGGACGGCGCCGCCGAGGCTGGCCCAGAAAGAGGTGGCGAGACTATCTGGACGCGTACCGGGTTTTTTCAAGGAAGCACGGGAAAAGAGGTCATGGATGGAATTGGGGGAGGTCTTTGCCCAGCTGTGAGACAGAACAGGCTAACAAAATGTAAAAAGAAAAGTAAGTACTCGTTTCAGTGAGGTTTGGTGCGTTCCGAATTATTTGAAACGAAATCTTGTCGAGTCATTGCGTTGTTGTCACTGTCGTCAAGGATAAGTGTTTTACCTATCAAAAACAGCATCGTATTGATGAGTCTAAATATAATTATTATCATCACACATTTCAAAATTTTAATGCATTATCATGACTAAGACATTAAATATAATGTCTTAGTCATGATAATGCATTGCATGCGTCATTAAATCAGTAAATCTTATTAGTAAATATTGTGCTGTGTCATCCCTGATACAGTAAATACTATCTTTATGCATATTTTATAACTTTTTTGGCCAGTCTTGATTTTAAGTTGTATACCAAAGAGTTGTCCACCCTGTATAATTGAATCGTAATGAAGTCAAAACGTTACAATGACCGTTTATGGGAATAAAATATACAGGTCGACTTGAGAACGTCGTCCTTTTTTCGTCAGCTAAAATTTATTTGATGCCTTCTAAATAATATTCATTCTAAAAATATCGTTTTAAAATATTTTGCCCATGTATGTACACGGCACATGAAGCTGTACATTTCCAGTATAACTTGGTATCGCTTTGTATAGATTTCCTATACAATGAGAGATCCGCATAAACTGGTTTTGTATAGCTTGATTGGCCGTCGTGCGTACATTCCAAGTTTCACGTAAAACCAGCTGCATAATGTGTGTGTGTTGCCAGAATTTCCCAGAACTTCCCAGAATTTGATCCTTATAAGCGACACTATCGAATGGTGTCAACTGGTCGATTCTTGGCTAGTAATATTGACTTCAAAAATCCAATGATGCAGTTTTAGTTTCCATCAAAATCGGACTCGAGACTCCTTTGAGTATTGTTCACTATTCCTCATAGTTTCGTGTTTGGCCATCCACCCACGCCCACTTAAAAAAATTACTCTGTATACGAGCATTATCACGCTATTCACTGTGAGGACAAGGAATATTCGTCTACAGTTTCCCCGGCAAAGTTCAAGGTCTGATGACCCATATGGACCCAGATAGTCACCGTAGGAACTCCATAGCTAGACAAAAACCCCCATTCTGCTTTAGTAATTTGATTTGTTTTGACAAGTACGTTAGTCTCAAGTGTAGTCCAAGGTCAAAATGATAAAGCTGTAAGGAAATCATCAATAAAACAATATAGGGCTATATTGTTTTATTGGTGTCGCTGTCTTGGCGAGTACGTCAGACCTGGTTAGTCTTAGATTTTTACGTTCTGTTAAATCAGTCAGCCTGCCGTCGGTTACACCGCCTTGGAGCTCGGTATAAGAGTGTATGGAAGAGAGAGAAGAAGACTTTCTCTCATGATTTGATTGATTTGTTAAACGTACTATAAGGGCATGAAGTACTCATGAAAATTTACAACTTTTAGTACGAGACCAATCATGAATCGTGAAATCAAATGCTGCAAAAAATGTAGGGAACAGGGGGTTTAAAATGGCCACTTTAGCATAATCATAATATTACTAGCTTTTGCCCGCAGTATCTCTCGCTTAATTTAGAATTTGACAATCAACTCGTACTAGTACTCTGCTTGTAATAATATAATTCAATCATGATTTGAAAGACTCGTTGCCCTATCTACTATTATAAGAACGTTATTGTTGTTTTCCTTGAGAACAGTACTTGTTTTCGAGATGAAACGTACCCTATGTCCGTTTCTGTGCACCTGATAACGTATACGCAAAATTTCAGAATGATCTGTTCAGTGGTTTAGGCGTGAAAAGGTAACAAACAAATAAACTTACTTTCGCATTTATAATATTATAGTATAAGTATAGTATATTATGGAAGTATGGATAATAATAATAATATGATCATCAATCCATCATCACTGACAGGACTATTGTAGCCAATAAGCCTGATATAGTGATGGTGGATCGATCAGAGCGGCGCGCTGCCAATGATTGATGACATAACGATCCCGCATGATGAGAACCTCGTGAAAGACGCGAAAAATAAGAAAATCAAGTATCTTGACTTGGCTCGCGAGGTTGTCGACATGTGGGATGTGGATTCAGCGATCATTGTGCCGATAGTCGCGTCAGCCCATGGCTTAATTGCCAAGAGCCTCGACCAATACCTGAGACGGCTCTCGTTAGGCAACTGGATCAAGGGCTTGATTCAGAAAGCGGTAATCCTAGACACGGCTCGTATTGTTAGGAGGTTCCTCTCTCTGGAGCCCTGACCGCCGGTAGCTTGTAGTTCCCGATACCGGTGGGCTACAATTTTTTATATTTTTAAATGTTTTTTATATTGTTTTTTAAGGAATATTTAAATACATAAATAATTTGTAAACATATAAATAAAGGAAATAATATGAAACACGTTAAAATTCTTAAAATGTTACTGACGCAGTTAATATTATGAATTGTCACTTTGTGACCATTTTAAAAATTGTAACGTAATTCATATTATTATCCTAAAAGCGGCCATTTTAGCACCCCAGATAATGCTTTTTTCATATTTGAGAATAATTAAAAGTTGTTCATATGCACGCCTTTTTAATATTGCCCACCTTATTAATCATCTAGTTTGCGACAGGAAAAATTGAGAAAAGGGCCTAACTGTTTAGTGCGAGCAAACATTCGGCTGCTTGGTAATAGTAATAAAACAGTGCGCTAGCAAAATATGTTGTAGGAACTTTTTAGAACATACACTAAAACAAGGCTGCTGTAGAAAAATAAAACATTGAAACTCCTCACGCGGCAATTCGTGACTGGCCACTTATCTTCAAGGTTCTAATGAAGTACCTTTGGCTATGACAAACAAAGTAAGAAGTAGAAGTAGAAAGAGCAAATAATTTACTGCCTTGACTGCGTGGTTGGTAGTAGAGTAAATATTATTTACAATTATATAAATTATATAATATACATTTAAATATAATAAAATTTAACCTACTAAATCTACAAGTCAGACACTAGTTGCAGTCGTTGTTTAACATAACATTACTCCCATTTTAGCCAAAGGGCTACGCCAAGATGTACACACCCACATTTCGTCTAGTTTCATGTAATAAAGAGCGATTCTATTGCCATCAACCGGGAACTAAGCCAGACAAAGTAACATTATATCAGGGATAGCTATAACAATGATGAAAAAGGATAAGCTACTGCGCATGAAAAGTTTAATTACTCTTCAGCCAACATTTCTGTGCCGGCGGGAAAACACAGAACTAAAATAAATGTATCAAGTTCGACATATCGATGCATATGTTCTTGACAAGCAACGCCACCTTGAACTGCATACTTAAAGTGGTCGTACTATATGTAAATCCTGTTGATTATCGTTATAGAAAGAATGATAGTATTGATAGGATGTTTCTTTGTCTAGACGTTCTTTTTGTAAATAGGTGGTAGACAGCATAAGTATATTGTATCTTAAGGGTTGAACCTCATGTGTCCGGCCCTGGCCTGGAGCGAGAGGGAATGGGAAGTCGTCACCTCCTGCTGCGAAGCAGTCATGCTAGCGAAGGAGGTGGCGGAACGTGATAGGGAGAGAACCTCACGTCGTGGGCCAGCGTTGTCGCGGGCCTATGGACGGTGAGTGATGGGCTAGCTCGCCGCCCGTTCGTCTTATGACGACAGGCTGTGTCGACGGCGCATTCGTGTTCCACGCGCGCCTCAAAGAGATGTCAACAAACCGGAAGGGCCGATGCCTGCCGGGGCTGCGGGAATGTTCAAAATAGATACCGCAGCCCTGGAACACCACGGGCAAAGAAGGAACATGGATGGGTTTTAGTCAGCACAAGTCTGGCACTCCTTTCCTTTCATTTGATGATTTCCAATCCGAAAAAAAAAACGGTTGAACCTCATCTGGCAGCTATCTTATGATGCTTGTCACGCCACAACCCACATTATAAAATATACACATTATGGACATGACGGTATTCAATATTTACATTGTCCACAATGCAAAGTACATAATTGTAACTGTTTAAAATTCTTCAAGCACCTGCACTTTGACGCGATTCACCAAGCAGTCAAGTGCTTCTCATATAGTGTGTAATAAATTATATGCAATTTGTATGCATTCCGAGGTCTGATTCCCAGGTAGGGCAGTGTTCTTGGGTTTTTCCATAAAGATTTTTTCAATAGCAGCCAGCAGTAAGAGCGATTGCGAACTGTCTTGCGAGCATTCTAAACTGACCTAAGCAAGTTAAGCATTTCTTCGTAAACAAAAGATTTAGTGTTTTTGTTATTTTTTCTTATATCAATTGACAATGTTAGGAAATATCGTCACCCTACCGCGAAAATAAACAAAAAACAGACAGATATTACTATACTTTAAATACATTTATGTGGGAATGTAAGGTTAGTTATATGGCAACACTGATTAAATAAGGGAAGGTAAGATAATGGAGTGACAACACTGTCAAGGACGGGAGAGGAAAAAGATAGACGATTGTGAAGACGTTACGTTCGTTCTGTTGTAAGAATATTTTTTGAAAGATTAAATAAAAGAAGTAAAGTTTGTTTGCCCCGTTTATTTCAGAGATCCCACAATACACACACTACATTTAATTCTTCTTTTTCTTCTTACCGACAACCACATTCTTCTTCCAGTACACAAGACTACACGCAAATCTTAACAGTAAGAAAAATACTAGCAGAACAACTGATAGCAACGCTGCTAGATCGAGATAAAGGAGTTGATACAGAGGTAGATGAAGTGCAGGGGAACGAAGATGAAGGGCGCCGCGAGTGTTAACGACGTGTTTAACCCAGTGCAATAGTTCTGCGCCCGGCTTTACTGGGCGGTCGTGGTAAACGTAGGATAGCTCCTTTACTTTTTGTCTGTACCTGTAAAATAATAAAAGAATTGGTGAAGAATTGGTGATGAATTGGTTAATGACTACATTGTAAAATAATTTAAATCAGAAGTCATCATCATCTGCCTCGTGCACTTAGCCTTTTCCCAACTATGTTAGGGTCGGCTTCCAGTCTAACCGAATGCAGCTGAATACGAGTATTTTACATGGAACGAGTACCTATCTGACCTCCACAACCCAGTCAGTACCTACTGGAAAATACTCTTTGGTAAGAGTGGTTGTCAGACTTTCGGGTCACTGACTACCCTGCAACGACTGTCAAAGATCTACAAAAGACAGCCGGAACCAACGGCTTCCATCATCATCTGCCTAGCCTTTTCCCAACTATGTTGGGGTCGGCCTCCAGTCTAACCGAATGCAGATGAATACTATTAGTTTACATGGACCGACTGCCTATCTGACCTCCAACACCCAGTTAATACTGGGTAGTAATACGACAAACCTTAGTAAGACTGGTTGTCAGACTAACTGTAACGACGAAACGAATCGAAAGATCTACAACTGACAGCCGGGACCCACGGCTTAACGTACTTTCGGAGGCACGGATGAAACTTGGTGAGCTGGTGGTGATGGTTTTAGCCAGGAGTCAGCTGGATGTGATCATCTGCTTTAATTTTCACCATGGTTGTCTAGACACAATTAAAGTAATATTTATATGTCGGGTATGTCAGGATTTATTCCGTTAGGCTCGTACATCATGTGGGCAGACCATGGGTTTCGTGCTATTAAAACACACTGGGTGCGATACACTGTTTCTAGCAAAACTAACGAATTACTTGAGATTACAACTAAACACAATAAACACTGGGCACAATGAATCGGGTACAGTTCCAAGACGTCTCAACTCCGCCGCAATCTAACACTGACTGTCGCCCTCGCCTCGAGCTGGACATCAGGGCTCTGTAGAAGCACGCTGTGTTGTGACTGGTAAGTAGGCCGCGTGATGTCACCACTGCACACTAGCGCGCTATCCAATTTATTTTATGTCCTTACTAACGGCCGGCTCCGACATATACAAGAAATCCTTTGAGTCAACAGACGATTTGGATAGAATTAACAAAGGCCTTCGACCGTCAAAATCTGGGATTATCTCATGTTTCACTATTGGTTCACAAAACTTAAGTCGCATAATCAAACTTACTTAGGATTGTTGAGAATTTCATTTATAGCCACTTTCAAGTCAACAGCCGTATCATTAGACAGTTTGACTTCTAAAGCGAAACCTTTACTGACAGATCTCTTGACATTGACGGGCTGGTCTCCGAAAACTGGTATACCAATTATGGGGACACCATAGTGGATTGTCTCTGTGGTCGAGAGGAGACCTCCGTGGGTTATGAAGAGTACGCATTTTGGATGAGCTGGAAACGAAAATGATTGTAAGTACACACGGGGACAATAAAGCTACACATTTCCATTATAACATGGCCTCGCTTTGTGTAAATTTTCCGTACAATGAGAGATCCGCATAAACTGGTTTAATATAGCTTGATTGATCGTAGTTTGGACCAGTGAGTACAAAATATAAAGTGAAAAAAGGTTAATTAATATTTAATGATTTTAAGTTTGTTTCTGTTTTTCTTCTCAGAGCAGTCTGATAGGAAATAGTATTTATACTATTTTTGACATGTTTGTAAAATCCAATTAAGAAAACATAATTTATCAAGGTGTTGTGAAAACACCTATGAATTTCAAGTCTTTAATAAAACGGCCACCAACACTAACTTTTCTATAAAGGGTGTAAATAGACCCTTAACGAAGCCGAAAGGCACTTGTTCTCCCAGTCTTTGCGATATTTTTTTTGTTCTAGACCATACCTGGGAACATTCTAGTTAGGAGATATTGGGGGTCAAAGTTTCAACTTTTTCACAAGTTTTTTTTTTTAATACATGTTTTTAATGTAATATTTTTACTTTAAACACTTCTACGACCTCCGTACTATTCAATCCATCCATCAGCACAATGCTTTGAGTGCGTAACATTGAGTCCTACCGTAAAACGTGATTTTTCACCCCAAAAAAAAAAAGTCGTTTCCCAGCAATAATTTTTGCATAAAGTTACTTATTTTGATGTACAGAATGACGGCTTTGTGAAGGGTCTGTTTACACCCTGTAGATACAAAACATCAAAACGTATAAGCCAACATATTTGTAATAACTGATGTTTTTTCACGAATCCGTAATCGGTCCCAGGAGGGTGCTTCCACCTCATTTAAGTGCTTCATGCGGGAGAAAAACGGCCAATAACTCACATAAAATACTTGGTTGTGGTGCCCATTTCAATATATGAACATTTTTGGGCATATTGGGCAGATCCTCTTCGAATTTCCACAACACGGTCTGTTTGAGTTCTCCAAACATTTTCAGGAGATCAGTTTTGACTTTCTCTGGCCAGTCCTTGCTCTTCAAGTTTGATCCCATGCTGAAGTATATGACTCCGTTTTTGGCACTCATCATAATCTTCTCTAAGTCCTGTAAGAAAATCGTCCGTATCTAAATATTTTCCAATGTGATAGTGTATACCCCCAAGCTCTGTATAATGCTTTAGCATACACACAATAATGATCCCACTGCTGGGACATAGGCCTCTATTCAGACAAAAAGAGTGGGCTATAACTAACCACGCTGTCCCAGTGCATGTTGGTAAATGTCACATGTCTTCGAAGTTTTTTTCCTACATTGTTTTTCTTCCGTTTTTTTATAAAATATCAACTCTCTCGCCTTATATTCAAAGAAATGAACATACCTATTTTAAAAAAAACCGGCCAATGCGAGTCGTACTCACACACACACAGGGTTCCGTAGCACCAAACGAAACAGCAAAACTAAATTTGTTTTTCATACCCCCCCCCCCCTTTTTTTTCCGGGTTCCGATTTTTTTACCCTAAAAACGTGTAATGTAACATACCTGTGGTAAGGGCTTCACATCCTCATCAATATGGTATCCTCCAATAGGCTTGTAGTTCTGTGGCAAACCTAGAGCCAATCCCATAGACACGTGTGAGTTGCCCAGAATCAAAGATGCGTTGTACTGAACGTCATAGAATGAAGGAGGCTGACGACCTCTCTTCAGTATGTAGGGCACTATCAATCTCTCGTATTCCTTTATATGCATGTCGTCATAGTACCTGTAACAATTAATTTATTATGTTTTAAATGATTGTACCAGCAGAATCTCGAAGCAGAGTTGGTAGATATTTAAACTATGTTCAGGGAAATTATAAGGTTTTATGGGATAATCTTCCCATATAAAGTGATTTGGAAGGACCTTTTACGACGCAAACCTGATACTAAATAAAAACAAAATAAAAAACCAAAAAAAAAATACTAAAGATTTTTTTTGTTTTGGTTTTTCATAATTTTTTTTATCAATACCTAAATATTTTTCTTTTTATTTTATTGGGTAGTATTTAAAGGAGCGAAAATAAATTCAAATTAAAGGTGTCAAAAATATTGAAAATGGGCTACTGAAATACTAAGTGAGCGACAAAAAGTGGGCGAATACAAATGTTTAAAACAGCGACTTGAAAATAAAAATGCGCGCGGGGCTTCTATTTCTGTTTTCACGGTTTAAAGTAACCTAACACGAAGGGGATTCCGGGGTCTTAGTTCGCTCACTTCGCTCGCTCTCTAGACCCCGCCATACCCTTCGAACCTAACCTGTCCGAGTCGGGGTGCCACAAGTCTCTCTCAGCCTTCGCTCGCTCTTGCTTCCTATATTCTCCTTGCCGCAATGACCGGATAAATGGTTACTACTTGATACAATAGTCGCCCATTTAGTATATTGGTCGCCAATTCAATTTTTATTCGCCCGATTAATAATTTCCCTTTTTATTCTACGGGCGGATTTCACCAACAGTTGAACCAGATTTACGCATTTAAATAGCATTCGAGTACGGTCAGGGCCAACATTCCATAGCAATTATGACACTGAAAGCTCTGCAACGCGGTTAAGATGTACCTACTGATCGTGTTAAATTTCTTTGGTGAAATTAGCTCTAAGTGAAATGGAGCTATGAAACCATTTGTTCTGATTTGTCATCTTTATTTAACGTCCATCATGTGATAACCCTCAAAATTATGATTCTTGGCTCAGGCTCGGTTTCCAGTCTAATCGGATGCAGCTTAATACCAGTATTTTACATGGAGCGACTGATTATTTGACCTCCACAACCCAGTTACTACTGGATAATACTTGGTAAGACTGGTTGTCAGACTTTCGGGCGACTGACTTCCTGTAACGACTATCAAAGATCTACAAATGACAGCCAGGACCTACGGCTTAACGTGCTTTCTTGGGCACGGAGGTAGCTCGGTATGAAATGGGTGGCCACCCATCCACAGACCAGCTTAGGCAAGCGTGGCTTAACCTGAAGATTGATGGGGTTGTTATTATTTTGCCATGAGTTTTAAAAAATTATGATTCTTGACTGATATGTTTTATTTGACTCTACGGTCAAATTCTGACTAAAGATTCTGCTAACACATGAAGTGTTCATTTTAAACAAAATTGCCCGTACTTACATAAATGCGTTGTATTTTGCCCAAATTCTTCTCCAGAGCTCTTCGACTCGCTGCGTGAAGCTGTATGGTGGCGTCTTAGGAGACATTGCATCAGTTGAATAAGCAGGACTGGGGGCTGCATCGATGAGGCTAAGGACACCGGAGTTGACCTCTACAGGAGACATCCAAATCAGAGGACAGTCAAATATTGGTGCGAAACTAAAACAATGACACAGAAATTATGATTGAAATTATGTTAGACACATTATAAAGCTTCAAGCATTATTATAAAGCTTTAAGCTTTATAATGTGTCTAAGGAACACATTTTTGAGGAAATTTCCAAACGCCTAGTTGCCGCTTCGCCTGACCCTAAGTCTCATGGGCACATTACCAGCTGACAGATTTGAGAGGGAGTTTTTTGATACAATTTTTTAGTTAATTGTTAGTTTAGTGTCTTTAGTTTAGTTCGATTAAATGAAAATCTTTACATCACTCTTTAAAATGAACCTCGAATATTTCTGAAATAAAAATACGACATAAAATACGACCATACTTCTTGAACATAAAATATTTGGCTACACAAAATCTGTCCAATAAAATTACCATCCATCATAAATGTTACAATTGTATTTTTTAGCTTTCCAATAAATAAATTAATTGATTGATTCATCTGGAGAAAGTAAAATGGTCTGTACCGAAAGGTCGAGATTAAGAAGGAATTGCGATTCTCCATACAAATTTTGACGAAATCGACGTTTGTATTCCTCTTTTTTCTTCCGAATATTGCCTCTAGAGCAATAACTTTTTTTTTCTAAAATCAAAGTCTACTGTAGGCACGTCCCTGTCATTTCCTTTTTTTTAGCAACTAATAAGGAAAGAAAATATGACCCCAAAAATGACAAAAATGCCCCATTATAACGGCCGTGATTACGGACTACCAGACAAATTCGAAAAGTTTTTAACGTAAAAGAAATTCATAGGAACCTAGACATACTCTCTCTTAAAAAAATTATGTCAAAAATAATTGAATCGGCTCAGTTTTCGAAGAGAAAAAACGGGAATCCGAAATGTCGATCTCGTCAAAATGTTTGTGATATAATCGGTCTGAGCTGCAGCTGTCCCTTTCGCACTCTACGGGAGCAGGCTTGACGCAGCGCGACGGCAATTCTTTCATCAAATACCTATTTTTCAAATTCCTCGCAGGCTCTGTTCCCTCATAACAAGCGTACGGGTGTACTACTTTCAGGAATTCCTGTAAACTTAGATTGATGTCTCATATTCAGCAAAATTGTTAAAATAATCGGAGGTAAGGCCTCCGAAATTACTCTTGGTATTTTGAAAACAGGTATGTTGTTCCGACGGACGCTTCCGGCCGCATGAACGCACAATGACATAGTGCACGAATGAAGTGCTACTAACATAGTCCTTTTTACTAACACAAATTGTATTGTTATAATGCGAGTATGTATGTCTGTTAGATATGGGTCAAAGTTACCTAAAAATAGATAAATGTTATGATAGTGAGACATTGACTCCCAAACTTTAATATTTTGGTATTGAATTTAAAAGGACGCAATTTTTTTTTTTTTTAATTTCTGTCTCCGTAGGAATAGAGACAGAGTGATCGAGACGATCTAGACGCGTACCGCGAAGGCTGGTTCGAGGAGGTACGGGAAAAGGGCACATGGAAGGAATTGGGGGAGGCCTTTGCTCAGCAGTGGAACTGAAAAGCCAACAAAAAATAAAAAGAGACAGTATGAGACCTATCCTTAATTTAAAACTAAGTAACTGGTAACTGTTAGCCTGCATCATCTTACTGTTAGGGTAACTTCTAGCCCGATCGTTGACCACTGACCGTTTGTTTCGTCCAACTCGTCTCACCATCCTCTACGACTATTAGTAACTAGCTTAAGCCCGCGGCTTCGCCCGCTTGGAGTTCGGGGTCGAGATAAAAAGTATCCTATGTGTTAATCCAGGTTATAAACTATGTGTGGAAGCATCTAAATCCGTTAAGTTGTTATTGCGTGAAATAGTAACACATACATTATCTTCACAAATTTTCACAATTATAATAGTAGTGAGATTAGTAATTTCTACGTACCCAGCAATAAGTTCAGAAAACATCCATTCTACGATAACCACATCAAAATGTTCTTTCGGATCATTCAGGAGCTTCTGAACATCTTTGTTCTCCACTGTAGCAGCCGCCATTTTCAGCATTAACCTCCTTACAAAGTTCTGATGGTCACTTGTTGACACAGATTTCTCCATTATTTTCTTTATGTTGATTGAGTCAACTGAAACGAATGTTGTTAAATAGCTTTCATCAACAGTGTGCTGATGATGATAGCCGACAGGCTCGACTGTCTATTCATCAGACGCTGCAGTGACTTGCACGTTACCTACAGTCTTCGGCTGTCAACATAAATATATATTTTTGTGTGTTGATTGTTTTGTGTTGTATTGGTATATTTAATTTAGTGTGTTACTTAACTAAACTAATTTAACCCTAATGCTTGACAATATTAACTAACTAACTTAAAAATAAACTTAAAAAATGGCGTCAAAAAACAAAGCGGCGTAAATATAGTAACCTTATTGGTAACTATATTTTCGAGCCGTTTGGGGTTGAAACTCTAGGTCCGTGGGGTCCGAGTGCTCACAGCCTTTTCAAGGACATTTCTAAACGTTTAGTTGACTCTTCCCGTGACCCAAGGGCTGGCTTTTACCTTGGCCAAAGGCTTAGCGTTGCCATACAACGTGGCAACGCCGCCAGTCTTTTGGGTGCATTACCAGTTGACTACGTTGAGGAGGAGTTTTTTGTGTTACTTGAATAAATAAAAATGAATAAAGGAAATAATAATAAATATTTTAAGAAATTCACGACTGGTTCCCGACTACACCCACTGGTGAGCTGCCAGCCCCATCCAGTTTTCACCCGTGATGGCAACAATATTTCGCCGACTGATTTGCTAATTTGTTAATTTGCCCACAATAAAAGTTAAATCACCAGACATACTAACTTAAATACACTACTAGAACATGTGACAGAAAAAAACACAAAGATAGTTTGCTGAATAGGCTAGGTACATAAGAAAATGTCATCATCTTCCTGCCCTTGTCCCATTCTATTTGGGGTCGGCGCAACACGTTTTCTTCTTCCATTCTCCTCTGTCAGACGTCACGGCATCATTTACTCCTTTCTCTTTCATATCAGTCTTCCTTCTTCCTCTCCCTCTCCATCCATCAATATTCATGTCCCATTTAGTCACATGCGTTTCATCCCTCCTCATTACATGTCCATACCAAGACAAACGACTTCTTTTCATAAGAAAATGTGAAGATATAAAATCAACATACCTGGCATGATATCAATATTGCTGCTGACGTCAATCTGTCGAAGGTTCGGAGGAGGATTCTTATATTCAAACGTTGTAATATATGTTACCTGAAACATTTGGAAATCAATCAGTAGACTTTTACTGCTATACAGGGTGTGAACGGACCCTTCACGAAACGATCAACCAAGAATTCTGTCCATCAAACTAAGTAACACTGCGCAAAAAATCTTACTGGGAAACGACTTTTTTTTTGGTGTGAAAAATCACGGTTTATGGTAGCGCTCGATGTGATGCACTCAAAGCATTGTGCTGATGGATGTATTGAATAGTACAGAGGGTCGTGAAGCTATTTACAGTAAATGACAAATACAATGAAAATTTGTGTTCGACGCTCTTTTTACATAATGATTTGTCTCTTTTTTTAATGTATAATGATTTGTTTTTACTTTTTTCAAAATATGACCTGTAATTTTTGATAATTATTAATAAATAAACAAAACTAAACTAAAGTTATAAAATTGAAAACTTGTTTTTTAAAACGTTTGTAAAAGTTGGTACTTTGTTCTTCGATATCTCCGTAACTAGAAGGTTTCCAGGGATGGTCCAGCACAAAAAAAAAATATTGCAATGACAGAAGATACGATCTTTCATGGTGTGAAATAATATCCCTGAACTCAGTACGAACCTCATTTCCTTCCTTCAGCAACTGTCTGACTACTCCATGGCCGAGGATCGAGTGGCTTTTCGAAGGCATACCAAACACCACCAAAGCCTTGTACGCCTCACATGATGAACAAATTAGGAGGCACAGCAACAAAAATACAGCCGCGTTTGCCGCCGCCATTTTCTGTAAAACAAATTCATTTTTTGTTAGTTAATTATATTTTTTGTGGTTAAAATTTCGAGTTCGGAGCGATTCCTCTCGCGGTAAGATTTCAAGGTTATTTTTTGTTCTGCTAATTAGTCATTAACGTCTGCAAAGGAAATCATAGGCCGTTTTTGAGTTTTTTTTTAAATCGTCATCCACAGCCTGACTGTAGATACCTACCTATTCCATGTACAGTAGTGGTACATAGGTGAACTTAACAAATATTGCGGCTTAAATAGTCAATATTCATAATCATAACATAACATAACATCACGCCTGTAATCCCCGAAGGGTGAGGCAGAGGTGTACCTAATAGTACACCCACATTTCGCCAGTTATATTTTTTAAGTCCCATGTAATAGGGGGCGAGCCTATTGCCATGAACCGGGCACAAATCTAGACTCCGTAGTTGCTACTGAGAAATTCCTGGTGGAAAAACCCAATAACACTTTGCCCGACCCGGGAATCGAACTTAGGACCTCATGCTCAGCAGTCGCGTTCCTTAATATAGACCGTATAATTATGTTCATAATGACTAAGTAATTACTATTACTAACAATGCTCCTTTTGCGTCCACGTCCATACATAATTATCACTATATATGGTCAAACACGAACTCCGACGCATATTGCGGTTGGTTGATGTTAGTAATGTATTATTATGTTATTTATACCGTTATAAAAAGATAAGCATAGTATCAAAGCTAAGCCAGACTGGCCAGGTGCGTCAGGTGTACTTACTTGTGTTTTTAGAGGGTGCACAAAGTGTGTGGGATGCATTTCTGCTGATATATTTATTTACAAAGTACAGAGGCGGACTTAATGCTATAGGCATTTTCTACCAGACAACCTTTGGGTGATGGAGTGACAAACAGCGGTTGGTGTATAATGTTGGCTGATTTGGTGCGCTATTGCATTCAAGAAGAAAAAGCCCTGTTCTAGTAACCTGTGTGGCACCGCATCAAGTGGACCCAAGATGCTGCTGCGCCCTGCTGTGCCTACGACGCAGCTGTACCTTTCGCGTCTGCATCACTCCACTACAACTGAGGACGTCGTGCAGTATTTGAAAGTTAAGACCAACTGGACTCTGAGGGTTGAAAAGTTGGGATCGCGCCATAACATCAACTTTAAGTCATTCGTGGTACGAGTTCCAACCCACCATCTACAGACCTTATTGAAAGTGGACTTTTGGTCGAAAGGTGTCGTATATCGACGTTTCCGAGGACCCACCCAGGGAATCACGACGCTGTCAACATTACGTGTATAGTCATAGTTTTAATAAGGTTTTTTAAATATGTATTAGTTTATTATTGTGTATTTTATTTATGGGCCTCAGTTGCCTGACATTAAAATTATTGATTGATTGATAAAGTAACATTACATCATATCATCTCGCCTGTACAGGCGATGTTAATTTATTTAATGGAGCACAAACAATGAACAGCTGTCCCATACATTTGGGGCGAGTAGAGTAGGCGGTAAAATTGATTATGGGACAGCTGATAAATTTTGTCGCGATTAAGATGTTGGTCCCATGCACAAAGTTGTTTAATATGATAGTCTGTATTCTGTACCACACACTTAAGTATGACCACACTTTTTGAACCGTACTGTAGTCAGTCAGCTCCGTGTCCACCTCACCCTTTCCCTAACAAATTCAGAAGATCAGTTTCAGAGGTACGGGAGCGCACTAATCGTGTAACTAGTATAAAAAAATGTAAATTAAAATCTTTAGATATCACACTCATAATACATATATGAGCATAACTCATATCAACTCATTTAGTTTCAAGTCAAATTTTATATTGTACCTATTCACTTTGTATTCTTTTATTATTAAGATTTGAAAACTTTATGTTGTTGTCTTATGGTGAATGCTGCGTATACCTATAATAGGCATACATACCAGCACTGTTATGTTATTTTTATCGTTTCACATTAATACTTAGTATGTACTGCTGTTGGGGTACCAAATAAATAAATAAAAAGCAGTCAGACGAAAGAAGACTTATGTAAACTTTTTCTATGAGGAAAATCAATTCATCTAAGTGCCATTATGTACCTATTATTATGTGTCCTTGTTATTAAACAAGTACACATAATAATAGGTTTTTTTTTATTTGATTCTCAGACGTTTTTTCAGAGCATTGTTTCCTCATATAATTAGAGCGTAGGTGACGATTTTGGTTTTACCTGGTATGTACTAAGTAAAACTATTTAAGGGGCCGTCTCCTCGAGCGAGATATTATCGCCGCGATTCTCTCGCCCGTGGAGACCGGCCCTTAGTCATGTGACTTAAATAGTCTTACGCCTGGTGGCACCTAATTCGATGCTTAAATTAAAGTATAATGTTGGAATTTCATCGCTCCTTTCAGTGGTGAGAGTTGAATTTACAGCAGCGCAAAATATCTACTCGTAGACATTAATTAAAATGTTTTTAAGGTATGATTAAGTATTTCTTGGTGTTCTTAAAATACTTGACCAAGTAAATGTATTTGATTAAACTGTAACTATAGATGTAAGATAAACTAAATGGCATAATTATCCTGTTATCATATTAATCTTTTAATTCTTGTTACAGACAATTTAAGAGTAATTTGATATACTAGAAGTCGTATTATTAAATTGATGGCCAATTTGTTCAACGATCAATTCCTGTTGCTCGTAGCTAAATAATGACAGAACCGCTTGCCTATGTTCGTTCGTGGATGGGTGACCAGACCACCCATTTCATACCGTGCCTCGGCAAGCACTTTAAGCCGTTTATCCCGGATGTTATTTGTAGATCTTTGAGAGTCGTTACAGGGTAGTCAGTGACCCAAAAGTCTGACAATCAGTCTTACCAAGGGGTATTTTCCAGTAAGTATTAACTGGGTTGTGGAGATCAGATAGGCAGTCGCTCCGTGTAAAATACTTGTATTCAGCTGCATCCGGTTAAACCGGAAGCCGACCCCAGCATAGTTGGGAAAAGGCTAGGCAGATGATGATCAACTCCTGGTTTAAGTCTATAATAATTATTTTCAATACAGTAACGCGTACCTACCTAGGTCAGATAAATCAAGTTTGATGTGACATAAAATTATCACATTCAAACAAACTGATAACATAATCACACGTAGACGATTATAAATAAAATACTACGATACTAGGCATTGAAAGAGCAATTCACAATAAAAGATAAAATTTACGTATTTATCTTTTATTGTAAACTGCTTTATTCAGACAGGTATATTGAATCACTTTAAACTTACAACTTTGGTGGTTACATTTTATAAATTATCATTCATTTACTAGGACACATCAACATGCATTTTCGCACTGCTTGGAATAGAACCTCCCATACCCACTCATATTAATTAACCGTCAATATAAAACAAAGAAAAAAAAAATATTATTATATATTTTTATTTTTTAAATTATATAATGTTTTTTTATATTGTTTTATATTAGAATGTTTAAAAATATATTTAATATGTGTAAAAATAAATAAACGTAATAATAAAATAATTTTCAACGCATAAATTAAAATATACTTCGAAACACTCATTATTCTCCTGACATTTTCCCATGGCTTTTGGTGTCGGTGCAGCATGTCATCTTCTTCCATACTTCTCTATTACTCGTCATCTCATCAGTCACCTCCTTTCTAGTCATATCATGTTTCACACAATCTATTCATCCAGTACAGAAATGCCATCAATATATTATTCCTATCAATTTCTAAAAATAATGCATTTATCATTCTTCCTTTTAAAAAAAAAAAAAACATGAAACACTATAGAATACTTACAATAACACGAGCGGTCCACAAACAAATATTTTTTTGTGATAATATTATGATCACATCGCTGGGTTCAAGGCTACTGCTCCAAGTAACAAACAACTAACACTGGCCAGTTAGATTAGAACCACAGGTTAAAACAATAACTTGAATATTTTTAAAGTAACTGACACCACTTTCCTACACCATGGGTTCGAAGCGACTGATTACTTTATTCATTACTCAATAATACATTACTTGAATGCTTTTATTATTGTTTCAATAAATAAGTTCAACTCAAGTTGGTCCCTAACTGTAGTCAAATGTTACCTACAAAGAAGGTTCTTTGACATTCGTTGCTATACACCATACGGAAAACGGGTTTTAAAAATAAACAAGAGTCAAAACCTTTTTGGATACAGGCCGTTGTCTGTGATTGACGGCTCCCAGCCTGTTCTGTATTTTTTGAGCTGCAATCGTTCAAACTGCCAATATTCTGTCTTTTTTTTTCAGCGAACTCGAGGCAATTGTATTGTTTGTTTCAGAAGGACCACGATGATATGATCATTGTGTTTCACTGTTATTTACCTCTGATTTAAAAAAAAACGGAGGAGGTTGTGTATTTACGCTGATTTCTCTGTGATTACTAATCCGATTTTCGTGATTCTTTTTTCATTTGGTAGAGGAAGCTTGCGCGGTAGTCCCATATAAATTTTAAAACTTTACTTGGGTAATTTATGAGTTATCTTCTATTAAACGTTTTTTTTTAATGACATGATGATATCTTAATCACGTTAAGTTATTAATAAATAATTTACTAAATAAGCTTACCTAATTGTGAATAATATTCTTAGTCATGGACACTCACTGTAGCTAGGTAGGCACTATTCCTTCATATAATTTTTGTAATGACAACTAAATAAATACTCTTTGCTTTATAAGACACGACCTAATCTTTGATCACACTTCTATTAATGTCACCTTTTGCCGATAAAACTTGTATTTGAATTGTATACCTTACCGATACAGTATCTTAGTAGGCGTTTGACGAAATGATACATATTTATCTCTATCTAGGTAACATAACATAACATCACACCTGTAATTCCCGAAGGGCAGGTAGAGGAGTACCTGTACACCCACATTTCGCCAGTTATGTTTAAGTCCCATGTAATAGAGGGCAAGCCTAGGGCACAAATCCAGACTCCGTTGCTGCTACTGAGAGATTCTTCATGGATAAACCTAATAAAAATTTGGCCGACCCGTGAATCGTACCCAGGACCTTATGCTCAGCAGTCGCGATTACCACTAGACCTACGAGGCTTTATCTAGGTTTTTTTTTTTATTGTTGTTAGGATCGCGTTTCCGTATGTTTTGATGGTAATCAACATTATTTGCAGCCTCGTTCCATCGACTGCTTAGTACTGGCCTCCTACATTAAAAAATAAAAACTTAGCCCCACACTCGGAGTTTATCCTGTATTATGGGTACGTTTACAAACATTTAAAATCACATACACAAACAGCCAGATCCAGAACAACTACCTGTAGGTTATACAAATATTTGTTCCGTGCGGGAATTGGACACGCGTCACGCAGCGCAGCATGCAGTCGCTCAGCTACTACGCCATCCGTACCGTACCCTGCTTCCCTGGTCTGTGCATGTCTCATTCAAGCCTTTACCGCGATCTCCTGTAGACCTTCATCTGCCTGATGGTCCCCTAATTCTGATTCTACGGTCTCTCGGCAACAATTTCCTTAGCGATTATGCTGTTGTGGACAGTGAACATTTGTCCACAATTACTTATAATAATAATAATACGTCAATCAAACGTCTTTATTTCAGACATCAAATTTTCTAAAATATAAATATTTAAAAATATACCGGAAGATTTAACCGATACCACCGTTTTATTAATAGCATTTTAAATAAAAATACCAAAATGAAAACGAAATTCAATAGAAAAGCAAAGAAAAAAACCACAATTTGGAATTGACACAATGTGACATTGTCTGTCACAAAAATTTTGGAAGACGAAGAAAAATATGAAGATAAATGTTGACGAGATCAGCAGCTGCACGACGCGCACGCCTATTGCCTCCGGACCCGTCGCTCAGCTCCGCCTCGCCGCCGCCGGAATCCAGCCCCATCGTGAGTGCTGTGACACCGGCCGTGGCAGTTGCGTCGAGTTCGAGCGATGAGTATTTCTCTCCGCCGACGACGCCACCACCTGTTCGTCGACGGGGAGGACGCCGGCCGCCGGACGGTTTAGGACCTCGAGGCCCACCAGCCTCTGATAGGGTCCCAGCTCCCGGCGGGAGTGTGCAGCGCATGCGATGGACGCAATCCATCAATGAAAACGTCATGCGCTCATACTATGGGGCTACAGAGGGAGGAAACAACCTGACTGCGTACCGTGTTCGGATGCTCTCTTTGTTTCAGGTGCTTGAGCCAGCTGTCAACGTGTCGGCACAACGACTATCGGATCAGGTGCGAGTCATCCAGCGTAACCGTATGTTGGATGACACTGTACTTGATCGCCTGCGAACTGAAATGCAAAGCAGCCATGTCATTACTCCGTCGGCGCAGGCTGTGGTACTACCACAGTCTAGCACAATAACTAATCGCGATAACGACGTGAGTAATGACATGGTTACTAATGTAAGTACCCAGTGCAATGAGGAAATGAGGAGTGCTTTGGAGGGTGCGATTCGAGAATATCGGTTCATGCAACCCGACCTTAGACCACGCATACCTCGTTTGCCCATGCATAACAAAAATAGGGCGCTGGTGGCTGTTCTGGATTCGCAGTTGTCAAACTATTTTGACAACTGTGAAGACCTCACCGATGCTCACTCAGTCCTGTATTGTGCGGCTGTAGCGGCATGTCGTGTAGCTCATGTCAAATTTTTTGGTGACAGAGCTACACGACCTAAACCAGTCGTGCCGCCATGGCAATACAGGATTGAACGACGTATTGATGGGGCCAGAGCACTCATCGGCAAACTGATCTGCTTCAGGGAGGGCAATACTCGCCCTAGAGTGATGCGTTTTGTGAGGCGGGCATTCTCGGGGACTGATATCAGTCCTCGAGACTACATGTCCCGTATCACAGAGCGCATCGACTTCCTGAAGCAGAAAGTGTATGCATGGGCAAGCCGTATTCGTAGGTATAAGCGGCGGATGGACCGATACACTCAGAATCGCACTTTCCAAAGAGATGAAAGGTGGGTATATAGGGCTTGGGAGCGACCGGACCAAGGTGTGGCTGACACGCGCATACCGGATGATGATGCCATGTGTTCGTTCTGGCGCAGCATCTGGTCGGTGCCTGTTAGCCATACCGAGGGTGAATGGACTCGGGAGGTTGAGCGAGCGTGCGATCTAGTGCCAGAAATGGGGGCAATCACTATCAGCCCCCAAGACGTAGTTCGTGCAGTCCGTCCGTTGCCTAACTGGAAATCTCCAGGGCCGGATGGGCTGCACAACTTTTGGATTAAATGGTTCACAAGATCGCACGCTCGCCTGGCGATCCTGTTCCAGTCAGCCTTAGAGTCAGGGTCGCTACCAGAGTTCCTGACAACAGGTATAACCCACCTGCTCTATAAATCGGGTAGTACTGCGGAGCCCAAAAATTATAGACCGATTACCTGTCTTCCGACGGTCTATAAAGTTCTTACATCCATTTTGAGAGCTAAAATTAACAAACACATTGATGACAATTCTATCATGTCCGCTTCTCAAAATGGATGTAGGAACGGGTCCCGCGGTACTAAGGAGCTACTCCTCATTGATATGGCCATTAGTCAACAGGTTCGCCGTTCCCGAAGGGATCTGTCGACATGTTGGATAGACTATAAGAAGGCCTATGACTCGGTGCCACATACATGGCTCATGAGGGTGCTAGAGTTGTATAAAGTTGATGCAACTCTGCGCACCTTCCTGATGTCATGTATGGGGCAATGGAGGACAGTCCTTCGCTATCCAGGATGTCGGCAAATCCAGAGGAATAGCGAGCCGATAAGGATAGAGCGAGGTATATTTCAGGGCGATAGTTTGAGTCCACTTTGGTTCTGCTTAGCCTTGAATCCTCTTAGCACGCTGCTGGAGGATTCAGGTCTAGGCTATCAGTTGAGGAGAGGTGGTCAAGTTATATCTCACCTCCTTTACATGGATGACCTGAAACTCTTTGCCCCCAACGATTTGCAACTGATGGAGCTACTGAAGGTAACTGAAACTTTCAGTAGCGCCATCAGGATGGAATTTGGTGTGGACAAATGTGCGGTCATGCATGTAAAGCGAGGGGAGATTGTGGAATCTGTGGGAACCCAGCTCTCGGATTCCATAAATCTTAGATCCCTCTCAGCAACCGAAACCTATAAGTATTTGGGTATGTCGGAAGCGCTGGGCATCAATGTTGCTGACATGAAGCAATCGTTGAAGGAGCGCTTCTTTGGCCGCCTGAAAAAAGTATTTAATAGTCTTTTATCAGGCGGCAATAAGGTACGTGCCTTCAACGGTTGGGTCATGCCGGTTCTGATGTACTCTTTCGGCATACTCAAATGGACTCAAACAGAACTAGACGCTCTGGATAGGAGGGTCCGTACATTGTTGACGGCATATCGAATGCATCACCCGCGTTCTTCTGTTATGAGACTGTATATCCCGCGGAAGTGTGGGGGTCGAGGCTTTTTAAACGCTAAGACTCTCCACAATCGCGAGATATGCAGTCTCAGGGAATATTTCCTTGAAACCGACGTGGGGATGCATCGAGATGTGGTCGCAGTGGACAAGGGCCTCACCCCGCTTTCCTTGGCTAAAGAGAACTGGCGCAAACCCTTAGTGCTTGACACTAACGACCGCATGGAGGTATGGCAGAGTAAAGAGCTTCACGGACGCTTTTTCCGGGCCCTGCATGGGCCCGATGTAGACCTATCAGCGTCCGTAGCCTGGCTACGTTCCGGGGACCTCTTCGGAGAAACCGAAGGTTTTGTCTGTGCAATTATGGATGAAGTTATGATGACGAATAACTACCGGAGATTTATTGTGAAGGACGGTACGGTTGACATATGTCGGGCATGCCACCGTCCAGGCGAATCAATCCGTCACATTATCTCCGGGTGTTCTCGTCTGGCTAACGGAGAGTACTTGCATAGACACAACCTTGTAGCCAGGATTATCCATCAGCAACTTGCTCTAAAATACAACCTTGTGGAATCGGAAGTACCGTACTATAAGTATGTGCCCGACCCAGTTCTCGAAAATGGCAGTATCACATTGTACTGGGATCAATCCATCATCACTGACAGGACTATTGTAGCCAATAAGCCTGATATAGTGGTGGTGGATCGATCAGAGCGGCGCACAATGATTGTTGACATAACGGTCCCGCATGATGAGAACCTCGTGAAAGCCGAGAAAGATAAGAAAATCAAGTATCTTGACTTGGCTCGCGAGGTTGTCGACATGTGGGATGTGGACTCAGCGATCATTGTGCCGATAGTCGTATCAGCCCATGGCTTAATTGCCAAGAGCCTCGACCAATACCTGAGGAGGCTCTCGTTAGGCAGCTGGATCAAGGGCTTGATTCAGAAAGCGGTACTCCTAGACACGGCTCGTATTGTTAGGAGGTTCCTCTCTCTGGAGCCCTGACCGCCGGTAGCTTGGACCCTGTTCCCGATACCGGTGGGCTACTATTTTTTATATTTTTAAATGTTTTTTTTATATGGTTTTTGTTAAGAAATATTTAAAAATGTAATTAGTATGTAGGAAGATAAATAAAGGAAATATAATAATAATATTCTTTATTTTTCGGACAACAATGATCCAACGTGTTAGTAAACAATAAAACCACAACAACAACACAACACAACACACAACTAAACAACAACACAACACAACACACACAACAACACAACTTATGAAGTGTTCTTCACTCGAAACTTACAGATACAAAATATTTTCAGAGTTTCTTCTGTGAACAAGTTCACTTTTTACAAAGACTGCCGCTGCCTGGTAGCATGTATGAACTTAGTCCCGCGACTTCGCCTGCGTGGAACTCGGTAATTGTCCCACGAGATCGTACGACCAGGATTAAAAGTATCCTATGTATGAATCCAGGTTGTAAACATCCATCCTCTCAAACATTTGCACTTACTAAGCGTTCAAAGTAAAAGTAAGCTGACAGTCAAATTAGTTCACTATAGTATTGGGATCATTATTTAAATTAATATACAACATTATTTTTAGTATATGCGAAACCTGAATATGGTTTGTTCAGAATAAGTAACTGAATCGATCTCAATAATTTCTAAACGTATGTTATATTTTTTCCCAAATATAATTAAAAAAGTTAAAAGTTAGATACCGAGCGACTTTAAGTACCTATCGCAATAATTTAGGTACCGACTGCTAAATTATTATTTTCAATGAGCTCAAGACGTCGCTGGAGGCGCGCGCTGCGTGGTGACCACGATTTTGTGCGGACAACTAGGTCACAGAACAAGCTTATAACTTTGTGATTTTTCATGATACAGTTTTGAAATTTTGTACATAGATTCTTTACATAAAAATACTAGACACGTGTATCAGGTTTCGGATATACTAAAACTAATGTTGTATATGCAAAATTCACGATATTCAAAACGGGTTCTCCGTATCTGGCAGAATCTTGATGCTCCGAAATTTATTTGGCATAACATTCTTGAGATAATCTTCTTTAAACGAATATTTTTAAGGCATACAAATTATTTAATACTAGCTGTTGCCCACGACCTTCATCTGCGTGAATTTTTATATCCTATAACCTTCCTCGATAAATGGGCTATCCAACACTAAAAGATTTTTTTAAAATCGAAGCAGTAGTTCCTGAAATTAGCGCGTTCAACCAAACAAACAAACTCTTTAGCTTTATAATATTAGTATACAACATTAGTTTTAGTATATGCGAAACCTGATACACGTGTCTAGTATTTTTATGTAAAGAACCTATGTACAAAATTTCAAAACTGTTTCATGCAAAATCACAAAGTTATAAACTTGTTCTGTTATCTAGTTGTCCGCACGAAATCGTGGTCACCACGCAGCACGCGCCTCCAGCGTCGTCTTTAGCTCATTGATAATAATAATTTGACAGTAGGTACCTAAATTATTGCGATTGGTACTTAAAGTCGCTCGGTATCCAACTTTTAACTTTTTTAAATATTTTTGGGAAAAAATATAACATGGTTTAAAAATTGTTGGAATCGATTCAGTTACTTATTCTGAACAAACTATATTCAGGTTTCGCATTTACTAAAAATAATGTTGTAGATATAACGTGCCCCAATGCTGGATATCATAGATCAGTCAGCTTGGTTTTTGTGCTCATTTGTGAGTGTTTTCCTAAGCAATATATGTTTCTTGGAGTTGCAACTGTACGAACACGGTTACAACCACACACAGTACACAGTACACACACAGTACGTGTACTGTACTGTGTGTGTACTGTGTACAGTACAGTAACACACACAGTACTACAGTATCTTCTCGAACAGTTTTGCTGTGATAGGCAAAAGACTTATTGGTCTATACGAAGAGACTTCGTGTAGTGGTTTACCGCGTTTTTTTCATAACTACTTGTGCAATTTTCAACTTGTCTGGATAATGGGATAGTCGCAAACAAGCGTTGAAAATCTAGACTTACGCTACGATATCCCTCATTGCCAGCTATTTCAAAAGTGTGCTAACGATTATATCGTTTCTTGAGGATTTACTTTCCTTTTGTTGTTTTATTCCAGAATAATTTCTCGAGAGCCGGTAGTTTTTAGTCGTAAATATATTATATTTCTTGTGCACTTTCTAGATACCCTATTATTTCCATGTCATGCTCATTTAATGGCTGGAAATCACTGTTGAGATATTCGGCGGAGCTGGCAGCCTTTTCTACGTCAGAAAAATTTATGATAAAAACATTATTACTTCGATATGGGTTTTCGGCGGCATCAGAGTTATCAGCGCGATAGACATGCATTTTGACAACAACTGTCGGGTAGTACTCCACCAGACACAACGTCTATTTGGTCGGAGGATCCTCTCTTTTCCATGGAGAATAAGGAACTTTACAACCCCATCTTCCACCTCACCTTGAGCTTGAACTCGTCGGGTAAATCTTTACCCTTCAAATTTGAGCCCGTGCTAAAATAAATGAGATGAGATGAGATGTCCACAAGTTTCTTCAAGTCCTATATAGATTAAAGTCGTGGGTTACTGATACTCTTTGTTATTCTAATTATTCTAATTAATAAGAAAGAGAAGAGAAATGAATTCAACCACTTTATATAAAGGAATAAAATTAATAAGCCACCAAAAATTTTTAATTAAATTTATTTTTATGAAATAAATACTTATAACAAACTTAATTAGTTATTCTTCTTCTTACTACCTGTTTTTCCTTTCGTTGAACACACTCGAGAACAAATATAAGCGCAGGCGCGCTTCAACAGAATGTAAACAGCTAAGAGTAGGACCGTGCTGAGCGCAGCGAGATCTAGGAACCTTCTCTTGTAGAATGGTAAGTCCACCGCAGGAGAGCGCAGGTGCGGGGCGCCGCGAGTGTTCACCACGTGGTTCACCCAGTGCACCAGCTCCACACCCGGCTTCACGGGCCTGTCGTGGTGGATGAACGATAGCTCCTTCGCTTTCTCGGCGTACCTGTTAAAAAGATGATTTTTCTTTAACAATTGCTCGATATGAGGTACACGACTAGTAGTCAGTTTTGTCCATAACCTGAAAAGTTTACTAGGAATTCTTTAAATATCAATCTCACTCTAATACACACCTTTTATTACTTAAAACTTCTACTATCTTATTCTTCAGCTTATCGACCATTGTGTAAGAAAGGTCTACTCTTTGCGCAAACCCTCTGTTGACTGCCTTGTCGACATTCATGAACTGATCACCAAACACTGGAATGCCGATAATTGGCACTCCAAAATGGATGGCTTCAGTCGTTGACAGAAGACCACCATGCGTTATGAAGACGACCAGATTTTTGTGAGCTGAAAATAAAAAATAAAACATGTCAAGCTTATTTCTTCCAAAGACAACTGGGATGTTATAGGTTCCATGATTCCATGTAATAGGGGGTGGCAGACAGAAACTTACAAAGAATTTCCTGTTGAGGTGCCCACGTCAGAATGTGAACATTTTTAGGCAGGTTCGGCAAGACCTCCTCAAATTTCCACAACACAGTCTGCTTCAAGCTACCAAACATCTTCAGGAGGCTGACCTTGAGGTCGCCGGGTAAGTCTTTACTCTTCAAATTTGAGCCCATGCTAAAGTAAATCACTCCATCCTTTGAACTGTCCATAAGTTTCTTCAAGTCCTATAAACACATCATCATATTTAAATTTAAGTAAGAAAAACCTCATACCTACATTTTTGTCAGAAATTCTCTTTAAGACTAAAAATCTTCCCTTCAATGACAGATAATTCTGTTCTCTCAAACATCGTCCTTACCTCAGGCAGAGGCTTCACAGTATCGTCAATATGGTAACCTCCGATATACTTGTGGCTCTGAGGAAGAGAAGCACCTCCTGTCGTAGTTACATATGCGTTGGACAGCACCAAGGATGCGTTATACCTGGCTTCATCGAAAGTTGCGAGTTTTCGTCCACGTTTCTCAACAAGAGGGCCAAAAAGTGAATTGTACGTGTTTTCTTGACGACCGTCCAGCCAACTAAAATTGTAGAAACATTGTATAAAACCTCAATGTTTCATGTAGTTTTAATGTCATGCAACTGATTATTTTGATTACATTTTCATGTACAAGATTGCAGATCTGGTTTTCATTTATGTATTGTAGTGGATCAAAATAATCTGAACGGGTAGTAACAATCATGCTAGTGTTTTGTCTCTGCCGATTTGCTTATGTGCCATACTCTTGATCGTGCCAAGCAGTATTATTGCTACATATAATTGAAATACTTACACGTATCTTATGAACTGAACTTTTATTTGGGTCCACAGTTCAAACGCTCGCTGCGAAAAGGTCAGCGGTGGTGAGAACGGACTAACCAGAGAGTCCACCGAATATGCGGGGTTCAACGGTTCATCGATCAATTGCATAATTTGCCAGTGAGGATCCACCGATGACGACCAAATCAGCGGACAGTTGAACACTTGCGCAAATCTGAAATTAAGGGAATTTATTTGGTAGATTTAGAAGTCAGTTAATGTAAGCCTCGCATAGAAAAACTAAGCAGAAATGAGCAGCTTTAACTTTCCAATGTTAAATTCGGTTTCTTACCCAGCTGGAGAATCGCCAAACATCCACTCAATGACGGCCACATCGAAATATTCCTTCGGATCATTCAACAGCTTTTGAACGGCTTCATTCAGAACAGTTTTCTTTGTTAACTCTGTCATCATGAAAGTCATAAAAATAGAATTCAGTTCTTGGGTTTTTTGCGCCATGATTTCTTTTATGTTTATAATGTCCGCTGAAACGATGAAAAAGATTTTATAAGTACACTTTTTGATAGACACTATATATTAATGGTTTATTCAACTTAAAAGGATATTGCTAGTCGCTTATTGAGGATTTTCCTCTTGTGTCGTTTTCTTCCCATCTTGAGGTAGGATAACTCATATGATGTAGAAACGACTAAGATGATTCGATAAACTGACTGTCCTGGGTACTGAACCTGACAAAATATTGTGTTTTCTGGAGTAATTCATGAAAGTAAGCAAGTAAAAAACTTACGAGGTAACAGATCGAAGTTAGCGCTAACATCAATTGTGCGAAGCTTGGCAGGAGGATTCTTGTAGGTAAATGGCGTTATGTACGTCACCTGGAAGTAGAGATACAAGGTTAAGAAAACAATGTAGTGAACGCTACTGTTTATACGTATAATCTCAACATGAATGATGTAACCAAGATTTTGTAAAAATATTTTGATTTAAAAGAAAGTCCATGGAGTTTCTTGCCCATTCTTCTACATAGAAATCTAAGCTTTGTAATGGGAAACTACAGTACTTTCTCAAGTTATTGTGCCCTGTGACTGTAGCTTCGCTTTCTTTCTTTTTCTGATATTCAAAAGTGCCTGTAATGGTCTAATTGAAATAAATGTTTGAGTTTAAGTTTTTTTTTAACCCATTACTGCGCCAAGTATATCATCTGTCTATCACAGGGATATGCCTATCTATTTAATTGTAAAAGGCATCCTTTTGAGCTCATTCCATAATATTACATTTTATTAAAAATTGGTGTGTACGCGTAAGAAAGTGATTACAAAATTTGGGATTCTGCATAATTCGCGTGTCAAAAATTCATAAATCCAATCGAAAGTACTGACCTCATGACCAGCATTCAGCAGATGTCTGACATATCCATCACCAAGGTTTCCGTGACTCCTCGCAGGCACGGGAAACACCACCAAGATCTTGGCAGCCTCAGTGCATGCCACTATCACGCTGAACAGCAAACAAAGCGTCTTCTTCTTCTCCATTTTCTATACAAAGTAAATAAACATATTTTTTACCACTATTGAAAAAAAACACGCCTGTAATCCCTGAAGGGTTTGGCAGAGTTATACCTATAATGCACCCACGAGGTTTTCCACTCTTGATGAATCAAAATTAAAGAGTCAACATCCGTCAATGTTCAACTTGGCTAATCTTTAAATAGCATTTTTACAATTGTTTCTAAACCATTGTAAAACTTGTTTTATTGTTCCATTGAAATTTTTTCGAGTCAGATATTATCATCTGTTGCTACAGTCAATTCATGGTCAGTAAATAGATGTTTAGATAGTCATTGGCGGTGTAAAGTCGTAGGTAAATCGTTGATGAAAATTAGTAGAAGTAACATCTGGGCTAAGCATATTTCCTTGAGATACTCCTGATTTCTTTCGAGTATTTTTAGTACAAAAGTATGGAGACTAACCGTTTTCTTGAGTTTATCGCTTCTTTTTGCTCATGATTAGACACATATCTAGGTCTAGTGATTAAATAAAATTCTTCTGATAGCTTGGACGTTTTTTTTTTAACTTTTATTCATGATTGACAAGGTCAAAAGCTTTACTTATAACAATGAACATGACAGTTAAGTAGATCACCCGGGCGTCAGTGGTAACAAAAACAGTAAACTGGCTTCTTACGCTCTTTCTGGGACGTAAATCAACACAAACATAACTAACGAATTGTCAAACGCGCGTAAACTGCTGGGACTGATTGATTGAATTTTCAACAGCCGTTGATAGATTTATTTCCAAAACCTGGTTTATTTTTTTCTGGTGTTATTGTATTGGAATTATGTACTAAAACTAAGGTCAAATAGTTAAACATAAGTATATTAGATTTGTCTTCGACAAATACTGGTTAATGTTTACTTATTAAATTCTGGCCAAGTCGTCTATATTCGTGATATTATTATTCAGTAAATTCAACCTGCATAATTGCAATTAAAGAGCTACAAATAGATAACATTTCTTATCAGTTATTACTGTAATTGAGGAGCTCATTTTCAAAGTTACCTATGCTGAGGTCGATCCGTCGATTGAACCATCCTTTATAAATCGGGACCCTTCCGACCTCGGAAATAACGTTAAAAAATTACAGCAGCCGGGATCCCAAGGATCGCGTCATTGGGATCCCGGCTTCTAGATATTTGAAGTATCTGTTAAGGCTAAAAGCCGAAGTAAGGTTACACCTAGTATTAGCCGGCTAGACCTAGGTGTGGCCGGTAACAGTTCTGTATCCTTTTTATTGCTAGGACACACGGCCGCGGGCCGCCGGCCACAGGATTAGGTTAGGTTAGGTTAGAACTGTGACCAAAGGCGCGCGAGCCGAGCGAGCGCAGCGAGCGCTACATCCAAATTGGTTGCATGTTATAACCGAAGATAAGTAGGATACATCTAAGTAAATAAATCAAAGTCCTAAGCTGTTTGATCCACATCAAACAGCTTAGGACTTTGATTTATTTTGATTGAAGAACAGCACTGACATCATAAACATTACATAATAAAACAAACACCTTAGGCATTACGTCTGCCTCTGTGCATTATGCGTGCTTAAATTATTAAATAAATAAATAAAACAAAATTACCACAACTTCAAAGTAAAATAACACTCAATTCACTCCTTTTAAAACCTAAAATGGTAAACTTGAAGAACTTGTGTGCTCTTTAAAAAATCACTTTTTAACATCGACAGTATTTTTAAGACAAACAAACTCAAACTACCGTGCGATCGACTAGAGTTGGATGTACGTACTGTTTCGAGTGAATGAAAGTCGTGTCAACGAGTATTATAAATAGTATATAATCATAAGATTATACATGCGATAGCCGTCAAAAGATTATTATTTTTGCATGTGCAATGTATGTAAATGATTCTTCTCGTTAAAATTGTCAATTAAAATTATATTTTGAGTAGGCATTGCACTTTTGATTGACCTTTACCCAGGGGGGTCAAGTATCATGTGCTGTAACTATTTGCGCTTCAATGATCCCAGCACCGTCTGAATTGTATTGTTTTATGTTCGATGTAACATTATCATCGTTAGTCTACAACAGTCCACTGTTGGATTTAGACCCCTCCAATAGAGTGTCATTCAACTAGATCCTCGACAATACAGTCCCCTGTCTGTGCAAAGTTTCATCAGTGGATCAAGTCCAAGGTAGGCATCTTGGACTTTGATCCACTGATGAAACTTAGGGAAACCCACAATTAATTCAAGCAAACAGTCATTTTGTTAGCTCACGATGACTTACATTTTTGCGTGATCAATTATCGGTGGTGACGTGTTCAGAAAACATTATAATCTGCATCAGACATTTACCTGGTATGTTATCAATGTTGTGCCGCTGACTAATTAAATTATTACGTACACAAGATACCATGAATATATAATATAATATTATTACATCTTCTTTATTTATTTTCATACATATTTTTAAATATTCCTTTAAAATACAATCTAATAAAACATTTAAAAATATTAAAAAAATAGTATTCCAGTGGTATTGAGAACAGGGTCGAAGCGGCGGTCAGGGCTCCAGAGAGAGGAACCTCCAAACAATACGAGCCGTGTCCAGGAGTACTGTTTTGTGAATCAAGCCTCTGATCCAGCTGCCTAACGAGAGCCTCCTCAGGTATTGGTTGAGGCTCTTAATCGGCTTTCACAAAGTTCTCGTCATGCGGGACCGTTTTGTCAACAATCACTGAACGCCGCTCCAATCGATCCATCACTACTGTATCAGGCTTATTGGCTATGATAGTTTTGTAAGTGCTGATGGATTGATCCCAGTACACTGTGATATTACCATTTTCGATTGATCCGAAAACCCCAACCCGAAAATGCTATATACGGCACTTCTGATTCCACAAGTCTGTATTTTAGAGCAAGTTGCTGATGGATAAGCCTAGGTACAAGGTTGTGTATGCAAGAACTTTCCATTAGATAGACGGTGGCCTGCTCGACATAATGTCAACCGTGCCGTCCTTCACAATAAATCTCCAGTTATCATCATAACTTCATCCATAATTGCACAGACAAAACCTTCGGTTTTACCGAAGTGGTCCCTGGAGCGTACCTAGTCTACGGGCGCTGATAGGAGTACATCGGTCCCATGCAGGGACCAGAAAAAGAGTCCATGAAACTCCTTACTATGGGAGGGAGGACCTCCCTGCGGTCGTTAATGTCAAGCACTACAGGTTTGCGCCAGTTCTCTTTAACTAAGGAAAGCGGTGTGAGACCCTTGTCCACCGCGACTATACCTCGATGCATCCCCACGTCGGCTTCTAGGAAATATTCGCTGAGACTGCATATCTCGCGGTTGTGGAGACTCTTAGCATTTAAAAAGCCTGGACCTCCACACCTCTGTGGGATATATCTCATAACCGAATAAAGTGGGTGATGCATTCGATATGAATGACGGGGAAGACAAGTGCCTTTTGGCTTCGTTAAGGGTATTTTTACACCCATTATATCATCAATTTGTTCAACACCATTTTATAGACCTGAAATTGTTATCAAAGAAACGCCATGTATAACTTAGAAAACCTTGTATTTATCTTTCTTCGAACACACTAGGCATTTGACAGGGTGAATCACTGCCGCCATGGGATCTGGAGGCGATAGTCCTCGCGTGCCTGCACGAATGGCGCGCGGAGGCACTACGTCGGAGGAAAACTCCGCTGCCGCGGCAAATCGCCGCTTAGCGGACAGACCTCCGGCGCGATCTCATGGTGACATGGAGAGAACGACTGTCGCAACCCCGTCCAGGGCATGCCACCATAGTGGCTATAAGTTCCCTCTTTGAGGAGTGGCTAGAGAGGCGCCATGGCACCCTCTCCTTCCGCCTGACGCAGGTCCTCACCGGACACGGTTGTTTCGGGAGGTTCCTGCACCGAATCGGGCGGGAGGAAACGCCCGGGTGTTCCCATTGTGAGAATCGTCCGGAGGACACGGTGCAGCACACTGTGGAGGTCTGCCCCGCTTGGGCGGAGCAGCGCCGTGTCCTCGTAGCGGCGATTGGCGGCGGCGATCTCTCGCGCCCGGCCCTGGTTCAAGCCATGGTCCGGAGCGAGAGGGAATGGGAAGCCGTCACCTCCTTCTGCGAAGCAGTCATGCTAGTGAAGGAGAGAGAGAATAATAAAAAAAGAAAAGAAAAGAGCCTCACGTCCCAGCCGCCGCGGGAGACACCCTGGGCGTCGGGGGTCACGTGGTGGCCCCCGGCCACTGTAGGCGCGGGCCTGTGGACGGCGAGTTATGGGCTAGCTCGCCGTCTGGCCGTCTTATGACGACACGCCGTGTCGACGGCGCGTTCGTGTTCCCGCGTGCCTCAAAGAGATGTCAGCAACCACGAGGGGTCCACATAGGCCGATGCCTGCCAGGGCTGCGGGACTGTTCGAAAGAGATACCGCGGCCTTGGAACACAAAGGGAAAGAAGGAACATGGATGGGTTTTAGTCAGTACATGTCTGACACTCCCTTCCGCTCCGCCCAGAGCGGAGGGGGGGGGGGGGTCATTTGGTGACTTCCCATCCTAAAACAATAGCTGCCAGGAGTCAGAGTCATTACACAGTGGGTGCCAGAAGACGGGGCCCGGTTTAGCCCAGGAAGGCTTAGAAAAACCTGGCGTGATGACCTAGAGGCATTTGTGCGAGATTGGCCGGAGATTTTCACACATAGGGATAAGTGGAACCCTATGAGGCAACCTTTGCCTAGCAGGTAGATAAAGGTACTCTTCTACTCTAAGTAAAAAGGTACTCTTCTGATGCATTCGAGTTAGAGAAACGGAGAAAGTGGAAGGATAAACATAAACCAACATTTTTTAAACAATTCATTTTCAAAAATATTAACAAAATAAAACAACCTTAATAATTATTATTTATTCTTTTTTTTACTTCCTGCTTTTCCCTCCGAACACGCTTGAGAACAAATATACGCACAGGCGCGCTTCAAAAGAGTGTACAGCTAGAAGAAGGACCGCGATGAGCGCAGTGAGATCCAGGAACCTTCTCTTGTAGAAGGATAAGTCCAACGCGGGAGAACGCAGGTGCGGGGCGCCGCGAGTGTCCACCACGTGGTTCACTCAGTGTACCAGCTCTACACCCAGCTTCACGGACCGGTCGTGGTGGATGAATGCTCTTTCGCCTACATTATACTTTCGTCACCTTTTTTAGAATTGCGGTAGTCCACTTATATCAAGCCTTCAACGCAAGATTTTTCGCACCTTATTTCTTATTTTTAATATTAACAATGACCGATTGTATATACAGTCTGCATACATATAACATTCGCGGTGTAAAGTTAAATAGTTACATAGTATATCAGAATAAGTAATGGGCTAAGTACACTTCCTTGAAGTACTCCTGATTTGGTTTCGCTGCATTTAGAAGTAAATGGTGTAACAGGTTTTCATAAATTGAGTTATTTCTTCTTTTCGCTAACTAAATAAATAGCTAGTGATTCAATGGATTAGAATTCTGATTCCGTTGTTATTGCATTTTTAATAACAAATTCAAAGTTATTGCCCATGTCAATGTGTTGTCTGAGGGTCGGTTACATAAACACATTCCAGACCAATTTTTAAATCTCAGTTTCGGTAATTCTCAATGGAGAAATTTCCATATTCTTTTTTTGGATGTTTTCAATTATTATGTTAATAACACTATGTATATTATGTACATTATATACAGACTACAAATAGAACTAAAGTAATGATAAAAATAAGACTAAAAGTAATTAAATTTAAACATATAAACAACGACGAGGATAGGACACTTAGACGTCAAAGTACTACTCCGCATCGCTGTCATCTGGAAACGTGCCCAGAAGACTGGCAGCATTGCCACGCTGAATGGCAGTGCTAATTCTTTGGCCAAAGAAAGAGCCAGCCCTCTGGTCACGCGAAGTATAACCCGCCGTGCTTGCAACGTGAGACGGTGCAAGGGTTGCGTCCTACACCAAAAGCCTACCCACCTTCTAAGGCACTAACGTCATGCCGTCTCTTCCCATCATCACGTTCTAAGCCAATGGAACAGAATTTTTCTTTTAAAAAATGTTAAATCTTTTAGGACTGTGTCCTCATCACTTCCCAGGGTTTCATCATCAAAATACCATACGTTAAATTTTGAATTTAGCTGCCGAATAATTAGATTAATTGCTAAACTAAAAATGACTGGCCCAAGAGGGTCACCACGTTGGGGTCCAACGGCTGATTCCAAAAGGTTGTCAAGTAATTTTGAGGGGTTCCTGTAGCATTGGTAAAGAAAACTGTAAATTTTGGGTATTTCTTTTTGAACCTCTATCAACAAGGTGTTCCTGTATAAGGAGTTGAAAGCATTTTTAATGTCAACCTTAAGGATGACCTCACCCTTATCACTATCAAGGTAAGTGGACAGTGCGTGTACCGTAGCCTCACAGCTCCCTTTGGACCCGAAACCAAGCTGAAGCGGCTGGAATTTCACTGTAAAAGGCGCAGCAAAATTTGGATGCGATACGACGGTAAGTTGACCCTACTGCAATGGGACGAATGCCGCTATCCTTCTTGCACCGGGCACAAAGATTGGCCCCGTACAAAAATATCGATTACTGCATCGTTTACGCTACCGGAGAGCATGAGATTAATGAGGGCCGTCAGCTCCTTCAAAAAGGGACTCACCAACTACCCCGGCGCCTGAACATATTAGATCCTTAAGGTGTTACGGAGTCAGGCCGTCGAGGCCGCCGGCGGAGCCACTTCGAAAGGAGCAGTCGACGCACATACTAGCTGAGCTGTAATTTGTAGAGTGCTAGTTTCTGGAACGGGGGGTCAGGGAAGGTGAGGTCATCTGCCCGGGCTGGGTGTTTGCTAAATTAGTCTAATTATTATTTTTTTTTATTCTATTTGATAATTTTTATTTATATTTTGTTTCAATAACTTGACATAATTTGTTCCAATTTAATTATTATTTATTTGCATTAATTAATCTTATTTGTATATTTCAATTTAATGTATTCTTAGTCAAGTTATTTTTAATTTTAAATCCGTATTCATCTGATCTGGATTACCTACATAAATGCTAATAACTTAGTCTTAAGATAATTAATGTGTTACTAACAAAATATGGACATTACCTAGTCTGAAATAAACAATTTTTTTTTTATTAGGAAGTGGTGAAAGGCGGAGTTTGTGATTGCGTCAGAATTTTTCTTAATCAGAGATATCAGAGAGAGAAAGGAGACGAATACTACAACTAACTAACTACAATTAACTAAAACCAATATATTTTACTTAACAATTTATTATAAAACTTATAACAATCCTAATTTATTTAGTTATTCTTCTTACCACCCAATTTTCCCTTCTTTGAACAAATATTAGCATAAATATAAGAGCAGGCGCGCTTCGACAGAATGTAAACAGTTAAGAGGAGGACCGCGCTGACTGCAGCGAGATCTAGGAACCTTCTCTTGTAGAATGGTAAGTCTAGCGCGGGAGAGCGCAGGTGCGGGGCGCCGCGAGTGTTCACCACGTGGTTCACCCAGTGCACCAGCTCCACACCCGGCTTCACGGGTCGGTCGTGGTGGATGAACGATAGCTCCTTCGCCTTTTCGGCGTACCTGGGAAAAAAAAGTTCTAACAAATGCAAACTTTCGTTTAATTACTGTTTAAGGCAAAAAATCGCAAGATTTCATTCAATCACTCGTTCTTTCCGGTTCAGAGAGATCAAATTTCAAATCCGTATACAAATATGTTTTTTCGCTCTAATCTAGGTTCTCTCAGTTAACTCCTGCGGGTTGATATCCTATCGCAGGTAGATAATTTCACCGGTTGCTAAGACAGTCTATCCCTAACAAATGACTCTCATTGCCTATTTATATAGATTTGTTTAAAGTTGCTACATGAATACACACCTTTTGTTACTAACAACTTCTAAAATTGCTTTCTTAAGATCATCAGCCATTTTGTATGAAAGTTTTACTCTTTGCGCAAATCCTACGTTGACTGCCTTGTCGATATTTATGAACTGATCACCAAACACAGGAATACCGATGATTGGCACTCCAAAGTGGATGGCTTCAGTCGTTGACAGAAGACCACCATGCGTTATGAAGACGGCCAGATTACGGTGAGCTGAAAATAAAAAAAAATTCAATCCTGTTTTCTCAAAAGGGGTAGATGCCTTAGGTTCCATGATTCCATGTAATTGGAGGTAGGAGCCTGATACTTACAAAGAATTTCCTGTTGAGGTGCCCACTGCAGGATGTGCACATTTTTAGGCAGGTTCGGCAAAACATCCTCAAATTTCCACAGCACAGTCTGCTTCAGGCGTCCAAACATCTTCAGGAGGCTGACCTTGACCTCGTCGGGTAAGTCTTTACTCTTCAAGTTTGATCCCATGCTGAAGTAAATCACACCATCCTTTGAGCTGTCTATAATTTTCTTCAAATCCTGTAACACCATTTTTATATGTTATCCCAAAATTCAAATAGCTGTTGCTGGCCTTACAGCTGCTAGGTTGAAGTGGACTGGCCTGGTTACGTCTGCCGCATGTCGGAGGAGCAATGGGCAAAAATTACCACTCAGTGGATACCAAACAGCAGGAAACGACAACGTGGCAGGCCCAGAAGGAGAAGGCGGGATGAGCTGGACTCTTTCGCAAAGGATTGGCCTACAATCGAACTAGACCGCGAAATGTGGAAGGAGGGAGGCCTTTGCCCTGCAGTGGGTCAATATAGGCTTATAATAAATAATAATCTTTGGGATGACCATTAATCATGTTCACATTATTTAATTTAAAATTGTAGATGTTTAAAAAAATTCGTAATCTTATAAAAGGTTTTAATTATGATTTTCAGTATCGGTATATTTTCCTTAATGATCATAATTATCTCTCTTTTCTATCCTTTTACGGGGTCCAAATTAAGTAACTGATATTCGGGATTCGATAATTAAATTATGGTAATACAAGAACAGTCTACGAGTTAGTTTGTTTATAACAGATTATCGTGCTAGCTCAAAGACGCCATTAAGCGTTCTGCCAGATCATAATTAAGCACACAAAGACGTAGATGTTTCATCTATAATCGTCATCCTCACCTCAGGCAGAGGCTTCACAGTATCCTCAATATGGTAACCTCCAATATACTTGTGGCTCTGAGGAAGAGAAGCACCTCCTGTCGTAGTTACGTATGCGTTGGACAGCATCAAGGAAGCATTAAACCTGGCTTCGTCGAAAGTTGGTAGTTTTCTTCCACGTTTTTCAACAAGAGGAGCAAACAGCTCTGTGTACGCTTTTTCTTGAACACCATCCAGCCAACTGAAATTTCCGAAACTTTATCATTCTTAAGGCTAGACAATTGCTTATAGAGTGTCTCGACTGACATATTATGTAAGCTTTTAGGAAGCTGATGTCAGTCTCGTACAATTTTGACTTTCCCATCTTTGTTATCGCTGATAGGATCGTTACAGGCAGTCAGTGGCCCGAAAGTCTGTCAACCAGTCATACCAAGGGAAATCGCATTACCCAGTATTAACCGGGTAGTGGGGGTCTGATAGGCAGTCGCACCACATAAAATACTCGTATTCAGCTACATCCGGTAAGACTGGAAGCCAACCCCAACATACTTGGGAAAAGACTAGGCACATGATGGTTTTATCGTTGATAGGATACTTTTTCTAGGCCTTATTGTCCTCGTCCTTTTTGTTGTTTTGTCAATTGTCGATGAAAACATCAACGTTGAATTAGTTGTAATTATCTTGACTGTGATGACCATGTTAGCTATTCCATTTAAAAATTTAACAGATTTCTTATACCATTCTCTACACACTACAAATAATCTCTAGTTCGTTGCCACCTAGGCAAACGACCATTTCCATTCGACATTCGCCATTTCTTCGACATACTTACGCGAGTCGCACGGGACCGGTAAATATGGTGACTCTTGGGGCAGGTCTTTGTCCAGCAGTGGACGACTTCCGGCTGAAATGATGATGATACTTACACGTATCCCAGGAACTGAATTTTCAATTGAGTCCACAGCTCAGACACTCGCTGCGCAAAGTTCAAGGGTGGAAAGTTCGAAGAAACGCAGTCTACTGCATAGGCGGGGTTCGACGGTTCGTCGATCAATTGTATGATTTTCCAGTGGGGTTCAACAGATGACGACCAAATAAGCGGAGCATTGAACACTGTAGCAAATCTGAAATTAAAGGAAATCATTGAGCAACTCTTTCCAATCAAGAAAATACTTTCAAGTCATCTAAAGGGTGTCTGTAAGAGAGTGCCTTCCATATTAAGACTTCCCATTGTATACCGGTTTTATAGATGGTGTACAATATGATGAGATGATAGCAGTGTACAATAAAATATTTAGTAATAATAATTCTCCTGCTTGTATGTTTTATAAGCAATAAGCTAACTATAGTAACTAGTAATGATCCGCCAGGTAACCATAATGCTAGGCTATAAACTCTTTCGAGCCATATTACTGTTACGACACCACATTCGAAAACCATACAGTTTTTGCCTATTAAGACTAAAATAAAAATCAATAAATATTTTACTCAGACTTGCTTCACCAAAAAATAACGTTGAAAATCTTGCTCGATATGAGTACCTGTAGCTTTCCTAGGTTCTATTAAATAACTTACCCAGCAATGACATCGGTAAACATCCACTCCACGATCACCGCATCAAACTGTTCCTTGGGATCATTCAATAGCTTCTGAACTTGTTCATACTGAACCGTCTTCTTTGCCATCTCTACCATCATGTAAGTCATGAAAACAGAGCTCAAATCTGCTTTTTTGTCATCCATAATATCCGTCATGTTTATATGGTTCGCTGAAATATGGAAAATGGGTTTTTTTTATATTTTCTACTGTCTAACCCTCCAGGGATATCAGGAGTGAGATTAAGTTGTTGTTTTAAATCACTTCACTTCCCACTCTTTTTATTTCTTGATCTTCTCATTATTCATTTTTAAATACAACTCACACAGCTATGTCAATATTAAACCCTGTGTGATGGATAGGCCAGCCCCCCAAGTCACTCATCTGCGAAACGTTTTCCCAACTGTGTTGGGGTCGGCTTCCAGTCTAACCAGATGCAGCTGAATACCAGTATTTTACACGAAGCGACTGCCTATCTAATCTCCACAATTCAGTTAGTACTGGGTAATACTTCTTGGTGAGACTGGTTGTCAGACTTTCGGGCCACTGACTACCTGTAACGGCTGTCAAAGATCTACAAATGAGAACCAGGACCAAAGGCTTAAAGTGTTTTCCGAGGTAACTCGGTATGTGATGGGTAGTCATCCAACCTGGGCAAGCAAGGCTTAACTTAAAGATCGACCCGAGCGGCTGATATTATTTAGCCACGACCTCCTCTCCTCTCTCTCTTTCACTATGATCAACAATTTGGTTAGTCTGACTTGTTTTATTGAGACAAACCCGGCACACGATACCCACCCAACGAAACTCTTGAGGTGGCCACCAGAAATTTAACTAAACGATGAAACTCGACGAATCTCGGAGAAACGATTTTCTTGAATCCCGTAACAAAATTAATCAGAAAAGACCAGTGGAGGAGTAAGAGCCTAGCTGGCGTGGCTACCAGAAGCAACAAATGTAAAATGGGACTCAATTTGTTAAGATCGTCCTGAAGACTGATCGACACAAAGAGGAGACCTATGTCCCGACAGAGGGAACATTATAAGGCTGTTATCGGAGGCCTGAATATAAACGTGAAAGTAAAAATACTTACGAGGCAACAGATCAAAGTTAGCGCTAACATCAACTGTGCGAAGCTTGGCAGGAGGATTCTTGTAGGTAAATGGCGTTATATACATCACCTGAAAGAAGAGATATAAAGTGTTCGGAACATTCTGTCAGCACCAATAGATAGTCTTTATTATTACACTCCATACAGTACCTTATACAACATTAGTTTTAGTAAATGCGAAACCGTGAACCGTGTCTAGTATTTTTATGTAAAGAATCTATATATATATATATTTTTTAATTTTTGGGACAAAATATAACATGGTTTAAAAATTATTGGAATCGATTCAGTTACTTATTCTGAACAAACTACATTCAGGTTTCGCATATACAAAAAATAATGTTGTATAAGGTTACACATTTGTTGTAAACGGTAACTTTTTATATTACTAAGCCTCTATTTTACGTTCTTGTGACATTCAGCTCGTCACAAATCTAAAACTATTTCATTGAAAATGTTATCGATACGAAATCATTGTCGTTGCATTATTAGATAACGTTACATCCATTTATGCTGCATTTCAAACATGGCCTTAAACCAGCGCTTACCTCATGACCGGCATTCAGCAGATGCCTGACATATCCATCACCAAGGATTCCGTGGCTCTTCGAAGGCATGGGGAACACCACCAAGATCTTAGCAGCCTCAGAACATGCCACTATCACGCCAATCAGCAACCAAAACGTCTTTACCTTCTCCATTATCTATACAAATTTATTAAATACATTATATTTTCGTTATTGATTTAGAATAGTTGCAGTCAACATGCAGCCTTCATCGAAAAATTTTTCGCACCTTATTTCTAATACATAATATCTACAATGACCGATTGTCTGCATAAACAAAACATTCGCGGTGTAAAGTACAAATAAATCGTTGATGTAAAATTGAATAAGTAATAGGCTAAATACACTTCCTTGAAGTACTCCGATATGGTTTCGTTGCATTTAGAAGCAAATAGTGTAATGGGTTTTCATAAATTGAGTTTTTTCTTCGTTTCACTAACTATATTAATAGTTAGTGAACCAATCGATTAGAATTCTGTTTCCGTTTATATTGCATATTGAATAACAAAGTCAAAGGCTTAGCTCATTTCATAGTGATGTCCGAGGGTCGGGTAAGTGTTTATGTAAGTTTTCAATCTCACTTTCGGTAATTCACATTGGGGAAGTTTCCATATTATTATTGATTAAGTTAAATAAGAAGAAACGAAAATGTAAAAATTAAACATTAAAATATCTAGAGATATTTGAAATAAAAAGGTTATGACACTTTAAAGTTGTTCTTGCAATGAAGTAAAGTGACATCACTTTACCTCATTAGGTTATTTATTTTTGATGTGTGGCTAACGAAACAAACCCTTGTAAAGCCCTATTTAAACTCCTTTTATTTGAGCACTAAAATACGACGGATCTAATGAAAAAAACCTCCAATAATGTGTTCACGTCAACTTTTATTTTATTTATTTTATTCGACTTTAATAATCTATTTCTCAGGAATTTATTGATGAATTTAAAAAAAAATCTCAGATTTTGTAGTTTTGATCAATATTTTAATTCCATTTAATTAAATATAGTGTTATCAACATCATTAAGCCTCTGAGCACTCGTACCCTAAGGCCATAGAATTTCAACCACAAACGTCTCAAAAAATTACCAATAAGGTATATTAACGCCGCTTGAGGTTCTCCGCAGCCGCTAAGAAAATGGGATTGCATAAGAGTATCGACACATGTTGCGTCCCACACTAAAGGCCATCATCTATGGAAACAAAGAATGCCGTCCGTCCTTTTGCCATCGCCGCGTACCAAGCCTTCTAATACAGCTGGAACACCGACGGTAACAACAGCTCTTCGGATTATGTCGTACAGGCATATCTAATCGATTATCTTGTTTGATCTGTGTAAATTAGTTATGTAGTACCCAGAACAACGATATGCCGTGGGGTCCACGCAAAACCTTTATTTGAAGTAAGTCCATGTCGTACAAACGCAGGCTTCCGAGCACCCCCAAGCCGCTTTACCAATCAATACAACAAGATCTTGGAGGCATCGCCTTCTTTTGTAACTCTGGTAAAAAAAAATTAAGACTTATCTACAAAACAATTTTAGATTTTATAATCTAAAATTAGTTAATTAATAGTGAACTTAAACATAGACAGGCATGCAAACAACAGAGAAAGAGCTACTATTAGTTAGTTTAATATTTACCCATTCTCTCTCCCTCTCTCTTTCTATGTTGTTTGCATGCCTGTCTATGTTTAAGTTCACTATTAATTAACTACTTGCCTGTTTTAACAGATTAGAATAGCGGACTGTTAGATATAACTTTTAATAATTATGTCGTAGGTGGACATTTATAACTCTTGTATATTTATAACTTAGTGTAAGATTTTAATGTATAACTGTTTATTTTCCCGAATAAATAAAATAATAGATATAATTTCAGACTGTAACTCCGATTCTATTGATAAAACTTACCACAGTTTTAATTTATAAAACAATACACTTCAACCGTCCAGCTTTACACTTAAAGAAATTAAAACACTACTTAAATAAAATAATTTATCAAAACTTGGTCTATCGATTGGCAAGAGAGACCTCTATCTATCTAGTGACTAAAAACCGAGGTACTTATACATATAGTATTCTACGTTATCGTTTGATTATATAGACGTTTACTGATAACTATCTGAAAAATGATTTTAAGGTGTTCGTCTCTTAGTAGAAGTTATAAGTTAAAATGTTGCATAAAGTGGATGTGTAAGGTTTTAAAATAAATTTTATCGGTGTGTGTTATCTTGTTTCGAATACTTTTGATAACTTAATAATAATCCACATTATTGGCATCTCAATTTGATTCATCCTTCAATCTGATTCATCATTCTAAAATTGATTCAGCATTCATCCTTCAGTATGGGTCACTACTGCAGATTCTAACAACAGGTCTTCTTCTTCTAAGAAGAACAACAGGTGCTGCCCACCTACTCTGTGCTTAATACATAACTCATGAGGGTGCTAGAGTTGTGAATATAGATACAACACTACGAACCTACCTTCAGTCGTCATGGGACAATGGAGGACAGTCATTTACTATCCTCATTCTACATAAACGACATCAATCCTGGTTTTTGCATTGAAAATAATTGCGTAGCAGGAAATATCTGCGAAAGAAGCAATATGAAGTTCAAAAGAGCATAAACCGTTTATGTAGACCAAGAACAACGTGGAGCAATAACCACAAACCAACATCTACAAGATCACAGATTTACTCATTAAAACATTTTTGGTCTGGTCCAGACCTACCTTAACAGACAAAGTAAGTAAGTAAGTGGTGAGTCTCGTGTAATTTCGACGTTCAAAAAAGCAATTTTAGAACGTCAAAAATCGACAGTCATCTTTTTGGCGTGGTCAATACTATGATGTTGACGTATTAAGGTGGAAATGCCAAGGTAGCCCGCGAAATTAAAATTTTCTTACGTTTTTTTCAATTTGCAGGTCAGTGTCAGGTTGTATGTTGATGAAAATATGAATCGCGCTAGTAAACACATATGTAGTTCCAGAATTATAATCATTAAAATCATCAATACCAATCTCATATATTTTATGAAAAAGTCTTTCAATGGGGTTACATGAACTAAGAAGGTTGTGTTGATGATTTTAATGATTATAGACCAATTCTAATTAGAGATATTAGAGAGAGAGAAAGGAGACGAATACTTAATTAACTAAAACCAAATATAGTTTACTTAACAATTTATTATAAAACATATAAAAAACCTAATTAATTTAGTTATTCTTCTTACTATCCGATTTTGCCTTCTTTGAACAAATATTAGCACAAATATAAGAGCAGGCGCGCTTCAACAGAATGTATGCAGCTAAGAGTAGGACCGCGCTGACTGCAGCGAGATCTAGGAACCTTCTCTTATAGAATGGTAAGTCTAGTGCAGGAGAGCGCAGGTGCGGGGCGCCGCGAGTGTTCACCACGTGGTTCACCCAGTGCACCAGCTCCACACCCGGCTTCACAGGCCGGTCGTGGTGGATGAACGATAGCTCCTTCGCTCTTTGGGCGTACCTGTTAAAAAAGGATTTGTTTTAACAATTGCAAACTATCGTTCAAAAACTTCAATAGCCTATTATATTATAGATTCATCATAAACAGGCTTTGTTTAGCCGGTGCTTCGTAGCTCGCTCTGCTCGCTCACCAGGGCCAAGGTGCAACAAGTCCCTAGTTTACTCCGTTAGTTGTTACATTCTTCTTAAAAGACGAAGGCCCACTTCGCTCGCTCCTGTATTCTAAGTTGTCTGAGCAAAATCACTGTCCACAAGCACCGCCCGGATAACAGATTGGCGGTCATAGCTCCTTGAAAAGGCACTCCTTTAAAAATATAGTTCTCTATTTGATACTGTTGTGTTGTAACCTTTTGTTATTAACGGCTTCAAGAATTGCTTTCTTGAGGTCACCAGCCATTGTGTATGAAAGGTCGACTCTTTGCGCAAATCCTCTGTTGACTGCCTTGTCGACGTTCGTGAACTGATCTGCGAAGACTGGAATACCGATGATTGGTATACCGAAGTGAACAGATTCCGTAGTTGAGAGGAGACCACCGTGAGTAATGAAGACGGCGAGGTTGGGGTGAGCTGAAAAATAGAGAAAGCAATATCAATAAATGTTCATGTGAAATTGTGAAATGTTTGCCACATTTCACTAGTTTCAACCCAGAAATAAAATTTCAATAGTTGAAACCCAATGTGATGAAGGGCGAGTCATTTGCCGGAGTTAAAATCAGCCTGCAAAATTGTGCAGCTGAGAATGTTCTGATATGAGAAAAATCTTATAACACTGCTTAAGGCAGACAAAATCAGGAAACTAGACAAATTACCCGATTTGTTTTAAAAGTGAGCTATCTTATGTTGATAAAACGGATCTGATGATCATTGAACAAGACTTACAAAGGATTGCTTGCTGTGGTGCCCACTCCAGGATGTGAACATTTTTAGGCAGGTTAGGTAAAACCTCCTCAAATTTCCACAACACAGTCTGCTTCAGGCTTCCAAACATCTTCAGAATGTCGACCTTGAGCTCATCGGGTAAGTCTTTACTCTTCAAGTTTGAGCCCATACTGAAGTAAATCACTCCATCCTTTGCGCTGTCCATAAGTTTCTTCAAGTCCTGTTAAAACATTATCATTATTGACTTGCGTTAATGTTACCAATTTAAAGACGTATTGGGTGGTACAGAACATTATTGATGTACAGGGAGAGGAAGACCAAAGAAGTGAATGAAATAATAAGAAAGAAAGAGGAGTGAGGCTTTTTTGAGTGACGGCTGATAGGAAGGAATGGAAGAAAAAACGTGTTGTACCGTCCTCGAGTAACATGAGACAAGGGCAAGTGATGATGATGATCAAATTACAAAGTTCCACGATCCTTACTTGTGGCAGAGGCTTCACATCATCATCAATATGGTATCCTCCGATATACTTGTGGCTCTGTGGTAGAGATTTAGCTCCGCTGGTAGAAACGTATGCGTTGGACAAAATCATGGATGCGTTGTGCCGAGCTTCCTCGAAAGTTGCTGCTTTTCTTCCACGTTTTTCGATAGCCGGAACGAACATAGAATTGTACGCACTTTCTTGAACACCGTCTAGCCAGCTGAAATTTTGAAAACATTGTGCTATTTTTTGTCATTTTCAGGTTACTGTCTTAAACAACGGTTTTCGATAGTGATACTGTGTACGTTTTCAAAATCAGTTGTATCCTTACCATCATTATTTCATATTTTAGTAAGCTATTAGTCGATGAAGATATTATGTTTTATCTTATTTAATTAGAAGTAAAACTTACAAGTAATTCAAGAGCGTAGTTTTGATTTGGGTCCACAATTCACATGCTCTCTGCAAGAAGTTTAATGGTGGGCTGTTCGTGGACATGACGTCTACAGTATACGCGGGGTTCGTGGGCTCGTCAATCAATTTCAAAATCATCCAGTGAACCTCTACTGATGACAGCCAAATAAATGGACAGTCGTACACTTGGGCATACCTGAAATAAGGGAAAATATTAGGTTATCCACTAATTCGCCTAAGCTCATTCTCTCTCACAGGGATGAGGCCTGTGTCCAAGCAGGGGAACATAAGCAGGTTGAACTATCAGGCGCAAGTTAGTCTACAAGAATTATCCATCTCATGCGATTGCTTTGTTTGGAACTGTCAAACAAGAGAATAATACTGCAATATCTTCGAATTCTTAACAATAAATTCAAAAACAGTTGTCAAAAAAAAAAAACACCTCATTCGCTTAGTAGTTGTCGGCACAAACAGCAAGTCTTCTTAGCGATCAAGAGTGAAATTGTAAACAAATTACAGTACTTGGGCTTAAGCGACATCGAGCTTTATATTACAAACAGTCTGCCACAACTCACAAAGGCATGAGTTAAGAATTGACTCAGACGACGTCCCGAAAAGCAGAACTTTGTCTAAAGCCCAATCTTGTGCCATATTTAGGGCTGATTAGAGTAGAAAAACTTAGCGGAAACGTAGTATCTTTAATATTCCGACGTCACATTACGTACTTACCCAGCAGGTACATCGCTGAACATCCACTCGGCGATCACCACATCAAACTGTTCTTTAGGATCGTTCAAAATCTTCTGCACGTGATCGTTCATAGTTGCTGCCTTTGAAATCTCAGTCATCATGTAAATCAAAATAATAATGCTCATGTCATTTGCCGTATTGTCCATGATGGATTTAATGCTCATTATGTCCTCTGAAATAAAGAAAGTTGGTTTATTATACTTCTAAAAGTTACAAAAAGCATAGCACATAATTATATTCAGAGGAGGCTTGTATTTATGCTTTTGCGGTTGCACAGTGACATGCTTTGCTTTCGCTTTGCTTGGTAGTATAGATGCAGGTCTACCTTACTACTTCCCTCAGAGGTGGCAAGGTGGCGATGTCTTGGGGAGAAGCGCTAGAGTCGTGTAGATCCTAAAGGCAAGTCTGGTGGGTTCACCTTCACAAGGTTGCCGCCCTGTTCTTGGTCTAATTCCTTAAGAAATAGACGCAACAGAAACCACCAGACGCTTTTTAACCTAACCCCACGAGGACCACCGATGCGAGGGATTAAGCCCCGCAGAAGTACGGATCTTCACTAATGGATCAAAAACAGGTACTGGTACTGGAGCTGGAGTCTTCTCGGAGGATCTCAACATCCACATAGCCACACCACTGGAGGCCCACAACACAGTATTTCAGGCAGAATGCATGGGCATTTCTCTGGCGGCATCAGCCATCTTAGCCACGGAGGTTGAGGGCCACACAAATCACATACTCTCAGACAGCATGGCTGTACTGCTAGCACTAAACAACCACGCAGTCAACTCCGGGTTAATAAACGAGTGTCATCAACGCTTGAATCAGGTTTGTAATCTTCATTACATAACCATTTAATGGATCAAAGGACACAGCGAGTCCCGGGGCAACGATGCAGCGGATGAACTAGCTAGATGGGGATCGAGCATGGCAGCAATGGGACCACACGCACACTGATAAGGAAACGAACCAGTGAACAACACCTCGAACTGTGGCTAGACCACGGTCAGTGCAGGCAGGCCAAGGAAGCACTTCCTACTATCGACGGCCGCTTCACAAAATGGGTGCTTCGGCTAACCAAATTACAGCTGCTTACAGCTACAGCCGCCATCACTGTACACGGCTCTTTTAACAAACACCTCTTTGCCATAGGAGTCACTGACGGCCCCCTGTGCTGAACTTGCATGGAGGCAGACGAGACAGCAGCTCACGTGCTTCTACACTGCCCCGAGGTTGCATCATACAAGGGCAAAGTACTTCTGTAACCCAGGTACTCTCCGCGAGATTGTCAGCAACATCAAGGCGCTGCTGGTCTTTCTCGGGTGGGGTGGATCGAATAAATATTCCCACCCGCACGCAAAATACGCGCTTTGGACGTGGAGTTGCGGACACCAGCCCGTTATACAATACAATACAATACAAAAAGCATAATTGCAAACTATTTAACCTTTTCACCACTGCACTCTCGGTACTGTGATAGCCTAGTGGCGTGACCGTCGAACTGTCAAGTCATAGGTCTTAAATTTTCGCGTATTGTATAATTATCACTTGTTTCGGTGAAAGAAAACATGAGCAAACCAGCATGCCTGACGGCATGTAAAGTCAAGTCAGAGGCCCATGGGTGGAATAAAAACTCTAACACCAGATTAGGTAGTAATCACAAGATAAAGAAGAAAGACCACTGTACTGGGACCGCGTGGTGGACCACTTTATTTTGCAGACAGACCTGCAGCCCAGTATTATGGGTGATTAAGTAAACTTTTCGTATCAAAATGCTGTAAGAAGCGTTCTCGAAAAAGTTATTCTGCCGAGAGGAGGAGCGAAGAGGAGACTCTTCTCTCAAAGCAGATCTAAGTCATATTGAAAAGCAGATGGTAGTCTGTCTCACTACTTGCTTAGTTGATCTTCTCAGAGTGCTGTCTGGTGTTTTCTGTCAACCATACCAACACACACAGTATGATCCCAAGCGACACTTGTACAGGACAAGAACGATAAATGGTTGTGGCTTGCTGACTGGTGCTCATTTGCGAAGTTTATTAACAAAATTAAACTTACCGGGTACCAGTTCGAAGACTTTGCTGACATCAATAACGCGAAGGTTGGAAGGAGGATTCTTGTAGGTGAATGGTGAGATGTATGTGACCTGGAAAAAGATACACAAAGTTAGTCAAGAATTTTACCATTTTAATAAGTAAGTAATAATTTTGGTTGTTTTCTTCTTGGCATATCAATATGAAACTTTTCAACCCCGGACGCACTTGAACGACTTCTATTATGAATTGTGTGATGCAGTTTATTTAACTACAATCGGCGATCGATTTGGTCGTAGTTAGTAAGTTATCTAAATATCAGTTTTCGGTATCGCTGACAATGATATGAAAGAAGTAGTGTCTCACTCTTTCTGGAATTCCGGTCGTTGCATGATTCTCAGTTTTAACAGTTTTTCGCGCGACCTAACAGCTGTTTTATAATAACAATATATACATCCATCTATGTAGCCCTAGGCTGTTTGTACAAGGAATTCCTGTGTGTGAGATAGTTGTAGAAATTCAAGTTTCACATCTATCCTAAACATACCTTTTGATATTTTCTAACTGCCCTACATACCTTAATAATAAACACAACAACTTCAACATTTTAATACCATACTTCGTGGCATGTGTTCTAAAGTTGACTGTCCCAAACTCGAAATAGGTCATACAAGACAAGAGCAAAGACCTGTTCAGACTTCAAAACTCAAACTGAGGCTTTAAGTTCTGAAACGTGACGTCATGTCCTACCCATTACTAGTAAGGACTAATTAGGCACACTTTGTTGGAAGTTCGCCTTTTTATTTAAACAAAGTCGAAGACTCAAATGATCTTAACATGAGTTTAAAAGTTCGTTAGGACCTTAAATGTGTTCTGACTTTGAATTTCGTGGTTCTCAAACACTGTTTTAAGCTTTCACGGTTTACCACTAAACTTATACTGTCACTTACGGGAAATCTTCAGTGATTTGTCTGCTCTTAACCATTTATTTTTCATCCAACCGCATTCTCAAGCCAACCCGCGATCATGGCGCTTGCAACAGCTTCGAAATATCGGGAGCTCAAAATACTGAACAATCACGGAAGATATCGTAAGTGACAGTATAAGTTTACGTGGTTCTGTTTGTAAACTTTGCATAATCAAAATGAGCATGTTATATTGGCTTTGCTGGGACAAAGACCTCCTTTCTGTGAGAGGGAGGGGCCTGTTATCCAACAGGCGGGCCCAGTGTGGGTTGGTAGATGTCACATGTCTTCGAAATTTTAATTTTCCGACCTGCCAGTTTCCCCACGATGTTTTCCTTCACGGTTCTGAGAGCTGTGGTGATGAAATATATTACACCGAATGCCGAAGTCACTAGGCTAACTTTGCTGTCTGTTTTTAAACTTAATTGAACCTATTCAGTATCTAAATAGGAATTATACAGGGTGTAGGGGGCAGCCCTCCACAAACTGATGGGGTGAATTCAGTATATCTAAGATGACCGGCACAAGAAATTATTTCAGGAATGTTATGGCAAACCAATAAATTTGATTTGTTTTATTTCTTCATACGCAATGTATCGTTACCGTGGCAAAACGCACGTAGCGAAAGACAAGCGCGACGACGAGTTCGATGAACTCTGTAGGAAGTGAACAGCTGATTTCAGGCTTCGTTCGTTAGAGTATTTCAACATCCATTGTTGGATTTTTTATTTTAGCCGTATTATTTACATAAATAGAGTGATGCGTACAAGGAATGTAATTTTACATTGAAATAAAGGAACAGAAACTGAAAAAAAAATATTAAAAAATAAAATCGGAGAAAAATTTCGGTGGAATATGATTCAAAATAAGGAGCTGAATGCACCCTGTCAGTTTGTGGATTGCTGTCCCGTACACCCTGTATAATAGCAGTTTTGTCATAAATTGGTATCGTAAGTTTTATCAAGAAGGGATGTAATACAAGATAAACGAATTTAGGAATCACAAATAGACACATAGGTACAAAGGTACTAAGGACTTAAGTACGTAACTAATAAGCTCTTAATTACTTTATCTGACATGTTAATCTAAATATTATATAACTAAGTGTGTCACTCAGCTACGTGTCTAGTTCCTACATTGTTTTTTGTTGGAGTAGGTACATACTTTTAGATTCCGAACATAAATGCCAAACGAATACTACCTTTGTCTATACTTCTATACTATAATAGGTATTATAAAGAGCTAAATTTTGTAGGTGTGAGTACTTCTCGAAATGTCTTTTTCAAAATAAAGATAATTGTAAATTTCTGTTTCTATGGAAAATTTAAAATCGATCTAATTTAGCCGTAACACTATTTTTCGAAAATGTTCTCTGTCAACTTTTAAGACTAATGTATCCTGCTTATGCGTATGAAGTTTCATTCAAATCGGTTCAGTCATTTCGAAAAAAAATGACTTGAAAGTTTGTATGAAATGCCGTAAGTCGTTAACGCTCTTAAATATTATAGCCTTTGACACCCGGGGTCAACATAGCTTCCCATTAGTGAAAAAAATATCGGAATCGGTTTAGTAGTTCCGAAGATTTTCACATATATCCTAACTTACAAACTTTCCCTCTTTATTATATTAGTAGCGATAATCTTAACAACAAGTAAGTACTAACCTCATGTCCAGCATTCAGCAGATGCCTGACAACTCCATCACCAAGGTTCCCGTGACTCCTCGAAGGCATGGGGAACACCACCAAGACCTTGTGCGCCTCAGAGAATGCCAGCATTATGCTGAGCAGCACCCAGAACGTCTTCATCTTGTCCATGGTCTGCACAAAGTAATTAAATAAAATGTTTAGTTGTTGTCCATTTATATAAGTTAGTAATCTTATCAGAGATGCTCCACCTATGGCTGATCGTATTATCGATAGTTTGAAACATTAGATTTTTTTTTTTGTGATAAAACAACTATTATTGCGTTATTTTGTATTGTAACTAGATAAGTACTTTTTTATGTAACTCACATGGCCAAATAATATAACAGATAATATTAGGGATTAGTCTACTACGTTTCCTTGTATGTTAAAACATAATGAGCCCATAATCATCAACACACCGGGCAGTTTTTTATGACAATACCTGTACTTGGGTACGTCAAGGCCGTCCATATTTACGGTTTTAAACAATAAACTATCAAGTTCAAAGTACGTTCATGATTACCAACTGATAATAACACATCATATGTGGTTTATATGCTGATTACTCCGTGATTACTGATCCGATTTACGTGATTCTTCTTTTTATTTGGTAGAAGAAGCCTGCTCGGTGCTCCAATCAAAATTTTATTAACTTTTCTTAAAAGCTTCTTTAATATGTATTTTTTATCCTTCGTCGATGTTGATGATTAATTAAAAAAGGGTAAAATAAAAAGCTTTTTTGTAAAAAAAAACCAACTACCTTCCAATAAAAGTTTCTTTTTTGAGAGCTTGTGGCTAAATAATAACAGCCACTAGGGTCGATCTTCAGGATGACCCGTGTTTGGCTAGGTAGGTCCGTGAATGGGTGACCGCCCACTACGTACCGAGATTCCACCGTGCCTCGGAAAGCAAGTTAAGCCGTTGGTCCTGGCTGTCATTTGTAGATTTTTGACGGTTGTTACAGGTAGTTAGTGGACTGAAAGTCTGACAACTAGTCTTACCAAGGGGTATTGTACTACCCAATACTAACTGGGTTGTGGAGATCTGACAGGTAGTCGTTCCATGTAAAATACTGGTATTCCACAGGATTCGGTAAGACTGGAAGCTGAACCCAATAAAGTTAGAAAATAGCTTGGCGGAAGAAGACGTGTTTTTTTCGACAGAATTTTTAGCAAAAAAAAGAAGTAATTAAAAACTAAGCAAATTCTAAGCTACGTTGAATTAATTGAATTAAATGCATCCTGTGAATGAAGGAAAAATGTTGACAACTGCTGTTAATTTTCATCCTTTTTTGTTAAAATAAAGACAGTGCAATGTAATAAGGTTAGAGTAAGATGGATAGTATCTTGTTGCTTGCTATCTCCCTCTCTCTTTGGTCATGGCGGATCTAATTGTAACTGTGTTGCTGTGTCGATTACAAATAAAAGTTTTCATATTAAATTAAGCCCCTATTTCATTTAAATTTCATCTGGTTATGGGCCCAGATCACTAACTAGTATGGATTAATAAATGTAGGCTGAAGGATTGCAAATACTGTAGTGAAAAATACTGGTGGCGTGGGTTGACGCCATTTTGAGGTTAAGTAACGCCGGGAAGGAAAATTACTTGTTCGACTGTCGTTGGGCAAGGCAGGAGAGACTACAGGAATTTTCAAAATGGATTTGACACAGAGTGGAAGTGGACAGACCGTCATGAAGCTGGAAGGTTCCAGGAATTGGAACATTTGGAAGTTCCAAACGTCCGTTTTGCTGAAAGGTCAAGGACTGTACAAAATCGTTGACGGAACAACAGTAAAACCTGAAGGAGGTACTGAGCGTACTACTTGGGAGACCCAGGATGCGAAAGCTCAGACGCTGATAGTTACGAGAATATCAGAAGAAGCCATGTTGCATATTATCACTTGCGATACTGCGGTTGCTATGTGGAAAAAGCTATTAAGTGTGTATGAACAAAAATCGGAGACAAGCATACACATTGTGCAACAACGCTTTTTTCAATTTAAGTTTGAAGAAGGAAAAGAGATGTCTGTGTTTTTATCAAGAGTACATGAGATGCAGAATCAGTTAAAACAGCTGGGAGAAAATATGTCTGATAAATTCGTTATCACCAAGGTTCTCATGTCTTTACCAGAAGATTACAAGCATTTCATCTCGGCTTGGGAGTCTGCTCCTGATGACAAGCAGACCTATGATAATCTGGTAGCCCGATTGTTAATAGAGGAAGAAAGAATTAAAGAAAGAGGCGGGTCGTCGTCGTCTACGGCGTTTGTGGCAAAGAAACTAGATAAAAAAAGTGTTAAATGTTATAAGTGTCATAGACTTGGACACTATCAAAGCGAGTGCAGATATAATAACAATGTGAACAATAACTTTCGTAATTATAAAGATAGTCGTCCAGATCTGAAGTGTTATTACTGTAATAAACCGGGACATATAAAGAGCCAGTGCCGTTACAAAAAGGACAAAGAAAAGGAAAGTAATGCCTTTTTAGTCAACAGTGTTTTTGATGAAAAGTTACAAAAATCTCAGTGGTTAGTCGATTCGGGTGCGAGCGAACACATGTGTTGTGAATACGAACTATTCAACTCATATTCGACCGTAAGCGATAAATCGGTAATAGTAGGGAACGGAACGCAAATTAATGTCAAGGGTTGCGGTCAGGTGGCGCTGCAAGTTTGGAATGGTAGCGAATGGATTGACACTACCATAGACAACGTACTTCACGTTCCAGAGTTGAAAACAAATTTGTTCTCTGTAAACTGTGCGACAAGCAGAGGTTATGTTATCGTAACAGAAGAAAATGTTTGCAAGTTTTATAAACAAAACAAGGTGATGGCTATTGCTGAGCGGCACGGAAGCATGTACTATCTGGATTTTCGCTATTTTAATGCATGTACAGCGAATCTTGCTGATGTGTGTTGTGACTTGCATGAGTGGCATGAAAAGTTGGCGCACCAAAACATGGTTTATGTGAAAGATGTTCTGAAGAAAAATAATATTGAAGTTAAAAATGCCAATATGCAAACATGTGAAAGTTGTCTAAAAGGGAAAATTCACCGCTTGCCGTATCCTGTGAGTAACAATGCGACGTCGAGAGTATGTGAAACAATTCACGCCGATACCTGTGGGCCTATGGAGAAGCCATCGATCGGAGGCTCCAGATATTTCGTGGTGTTTAAAGATGATTACTCAAAGTATAGGCGAGTATTCTTTGTGAAAACGAAAGACGAAATTAAATCGTGTATAAAGAACTTCATATCTCAGGCTGAAAACGAAACAGGAAATAAAATAAAGATATTTCGAAGTGACAATGGAACGGAATTTATAAACAAAGAGGTCAAAGAACTGTTTCAGAACAAAGGGATTATACATCAAACATCTGTGACCTACACCCCTGAACAAAATGGAGCTGCTGAACGGGAAAATAGGATTTTAGTGGAAGCGGCTAGAACAATGTTACAAGCCAAAGATTTACCCATCAGTTTGTGGGCTGAAAGTGTTAATACAGCTGCCTATGTGATTAATAGAACTGGTAAAAGCTCAATAGAAGGAAAATCTCCATATGAATTGTGGTCAGGCAAAAATTATGACATTAATAACCTAAAAATATTAGGTAGTGCTGTTTATGTCCACATACCCAAAGAAAAAAGACACAAGTGGGATGCGAAAGGTGAAAGGGGCATCATGGTTGGGTATGGAGAAACAACAAAAGGCTATAGAATATATTTTCCACAGAAAAATGAAGTTGAGACCAAACGAGACATTGTTTTTGTGAACCACAGTCCAGTGAAGCCAATACAACAATGTGAGACCACCAATTATATAGAGGATAGCGTCCAAGTTCCAGCTACAGTCGACGTGGAAGCTCAAAGGGAAGATGCCAGTGCTGCAGGTGCGTCAAGTCCCCAATCACAGATCACCGACGTGCAAAGTGATCCTGATAGTGATGACTCTCGGTTCACCATGCATAGTGAGTCTGGGGGCAGCCTATATGTACCCAGTGATAGTGATGAGTGTAGTGAGGTTGTGAGACGTGATGTGGACCCTGAAAACAAACGTGTTAGGAAGCAGACTGTTTTCTATAACTGTAATAATGTAATATTAGATAACTGTGAGCCTAAAACTTATCATGAGGCAATGAATAGTCCAGATGCGTGTATATGGCAGGAAGCTATTCAGAGGGAGCTAAAAACCCTCAAAGATAACAACACTTGGAGTATTTGTGACATACCAGATAATGAAAAATTAATAAGTAGTAAATGGGTATTTAAAATCAAACAAAATAATGGTAATATTCAATACAAGGCATGTTTAGTGGCCAGAGGGTTTGAGCAAAGTGATATATTAAATCTAAGTGATGTATATACTCCTGTTGCAAAGTTAAGTACATTCAGACTATTTTTGGCTATAGCAACTAAATTAAAATTACCTGTTTACCAAATGGATGTCACCGGGGCATTTTTGTATGGGGATATTGAAGAAAATGTATACATAAGCTTGCCTGATGGCGCTTATGATAATGGTAAAAATGTTGTAAAGTTAAATAAATCATTGTATGGGCTAAAGAAGTCTCCTAAATATTGGAACGAAAAGTTTAACTCAATTATGATCAGGGAGGGTTTCAAACGATCTAATTGTGACTCATGTCTGTACTCTAAATGTAACGATTCAGAACAAATATATGTTCTCTTGTATGTTGACGACATGTTGATGTTTGGTAGTAATGAAAAACATATATCAAATTTAAAGTCAATGCTAAACAAAGAATTTGAAATGAAAGATTTAGGTCTAATTTCAGATTTTTTGGGAATAAATGTCAAGCAAAATTTAAAAACAAATGTAACAGAATTATGTCAAAAGACTTACCTGGAAAATGTGTTAAAAAGATTCCATATGTATGATTGTAAACCTATTTCCACACCCATGGATCAGAATTTTAATTGTAAAGAGCTTGAAAGTGATAAATGTAAAGGCAATATTGAAAATATCTGTAGACAAATCATTGGGTGCTTAATGTATGCAGCATCAGGCACAAGACCTGATATTTGTGTTGCCGTATCAATATTAAGTAGATATCAAGATTGCGCTAGTAACATGTTATTGACCAGTTTGAAAAGAGTTCTGCAATACATTAAACACACATTGAATTATAAACTAGTTTATAAATGTGATGATAGCAAGTTGGTTGGATTTTGTGATGCTGACTGGGGAGGTGACCTCCGTGACAGGAAATCCACTACCGGTTACTGCTTCATGTATTCAAATTGCCTAATATCTTGGTGTTCTAAAAAGCAGAGTACTGTAAGCTTATCATCAGCAGAATCCGAATATGTTGCTATGAGCATGGCAGGTAGTGAAGCATGCTGGCTTATTAATGTATTGTGTGACTTCAATGTAAGTAATGTATGTCCTGCTATCATGCATTGTGATAATCAAGCTGCCATAATGATTGCAAACACAAATAGTGTTAAGCGATTAAAGCATATTGATATTAAATATCATTACATAAGGGAACTGATTGAAAATAAAAAGATATGTATTCAATATGTGACAACAAAAGACCAAATTGCTGACATGTTAACAAAGTCCCTGAATTGTAATACACTTTCAAAATTTGTGAAGTTGTGTGGGATGAATATATAAATTGTTTTGTATATTTTAATGTAGTCTTGGTTGAAAAGCTCTCTTATTTTCTTTAAATTGATGTTTATGATAAGTGTAAAAGGGATGGTTATAATTTTTTTTATTGTCACATAATTTGCTAATTAACATTATTACATTGACGGGGGGTGTTAAAATAAAGACAGTGCAATGTAATAAGGTTAGAGTAAGATGGATAGTATCTTGTTGCTTGCTATCTCCCTCTCTCTTTGGTCATGGCGGATCTAATTGTAACTGTGTTGCTGTGTCGATTACAAATAAAAGTTTTCATATTAAATTAAGCCCCTATTTCATTTAAATTTCATCTTTTTTTCCATAACGGTTGGTCTTTATGTGTGAATTGGGTGATTGTCTTTTTTTTATTATTCTATTGTTTAAAACGTTACTGAGATCTTATGATTATACCCTTTTTAAATAAGTAATTTATCAGATTTTCTCATGAAAAGTGACCATGGTTGTTTTAAGTATATTAGATAATACTTAATCATAAATGTTAAACGTATACTATCTTTAACGTAAATAACTAAATAGGTATTTATATTAGGCAGCCGGTCTATGAGGTTAAGTTAAACTCGTCTGGGTTTTGGGAGAACAACACTGGCAATCAGACATTATTATTATTAGGTATCACGGATTTATTTGTACAATTCAGTTATGGAGTGGATAATTGTCGACTTAGCAACTAAACTAAACTACTAGTTACTACGCTACATTTTACACAGGTATAAAACCTTTATGAATATCTAAACTTTCATAAATAAACACTGTTTTAAGCTTTCACGAATTACAACTAAACTTATACTGTCACTTACGGGATATCTTCCGTGATTGTTCATTATTTTGAGGTCCCGATATTCATTCATTTTCATACTCATTTCATATTCATTCATTAATAAGAATAAACTGTTTGCAGATGAACAATCGGGGTTTAGAAAAAATAAATCGATTGATATGGCAGTCTATAATTTTTTAAATGTAGTAATGCGTAATTTAAATAATAAGAATCATGCTTGTGCATTATATATGGACCTTACCAAAGCTTTTGATAATGTAGACCACAATATACTGTTATCGAAATTGTCTGCTTATGGTGTTAGAGGCAGTGCTTATGATCTAATAAAGTCCTACTTAAGTAACAGGAGACAATCGACTCAGATCACAAGGATTTGTGCTAAGACTAAAAAAGAAATAACTTACTCATCAAAATATAGAGAAGTAAAAATAGGGGTACCGCAAGGCAGTGTTTTAGGACCACTTTTATTTATAATTTATGTAAATGACTTGCCGCGCATTACGAACCATCCGACTGTTTTGTTTGCTGATGATGCCACAGTTGTATTCTCTGGTAAAGAACTGTCTAAACTAAAAGAAGAAATTGAAAATACATTACTTACTATTATAGAATGGCTGACATCAAATAAATTAAAAATAAACTTGACCAAAACTAAAATTATGACTTTTAAGAATAGAAATTGCAAACAAACAAACGTCGATGTTTATTTCCAAGGACAGAAGATTGAGCAAATCAATACTACAAAATTCTTAGGCTTACATATAGACTATAACCTAAACTGGAAATCACATGTGGAAAGCTTGTGTCTCAAATTAAGTCAGCAGTCCTATGCGTTATATATGCTTGCAAAAACGGTCAGTACCAGTGCGGTCTTAGCATCTTACCATGGTTACGTGGGGTCCTTGTTAAGATATGGCATTATGTTTTGGGGCTATTCTACAGAAAAAGAAGCTGTATTTAAAATGCAAAAGAGATGTATCCGCGCAATATGTAGTTTAAAACCAACAGATAGTTGTAAGCCCTTTTTTAAGAGCTTAAAAATATTAACACTGCCATGTCTATATATATTAGAAGTCGTAGTCTATGTAAAACGCAACCTGCATTATTTCAAAAATTATAGAAGTCAACGTTACAATAAAAAAATATATTTCCCTGACAGCAGTAGAACTACCTTGTTTAGCAAGAGTATTTTTTGGATGGCACCTCGACTTTATAACCATTTACCAAAATGTATTTTGGACTTAAAAAGTATGGACATATTTAAATATAATGTTAAAAAAATGTTATTGGTAAAATCTTATTATAGTGTTAATGAATATTTGTGCGACAAACTCTAAAAAACAAATAATGTTTATTACTTAAGTTTGACATAAATTGCGTATTTCACGATGTATTAATTCTTGACATTTTAGCATAATAGATTAACTTTGACATTATTACTTTGACATTATTTACTTTGATTTTAATTGACAATTTAATAGACATGTAATTGTGAAGTTTAATGTATTTAATTTTTAATTTAGGGACTCACCACGTTCCGAACTAAATGTTGCATGCCTAGTGCAGAATATGGTGACACTAACAACTTTCCTGTTTTTAAAAACCCACCTGTATAACTACCCATATTTGCAATAAATGAATTTGAATTCATTCATAAATTATTATTTATTTTGTTTTTAATTTTATTTTGAATATGTTTTTAATTTTAATTTGGATTTTGATTTTAATTTAGTGTAATTGTACCTATGATCCAAAGTTAATTGAAATAAAGAAGTGACAATAATAATGACACGATTTGATCTTGGGATGACAAACATGATTAAACACTGTTTTAGGCGTCGAAAGATCGGCAGCTGAAAAAATGAACAATCACGGAAGTGACAGTATAAGTTCAAACATTGGCTTGTATCAAGAAAAAAATTAAGTTCACTAAAAACTCACCAATTTCAATGTAGAATTGCAATGAATTCACTTCACTCACAAAAAAATCACTATAATATAAATAACAGTTAAGATTGTTATAATTATCTCTTATTTAAAAAAAAAAAAAAAATATTTATATATTGTCACTTTATTTAAATAACAGTGGTCGGACGGACATGAGACCCACGGTAGACCCTTCAAGTATATCCAATGAGCTAAAAATGTGTAATATGTGTTATATATAGCATGTTATCGTTTATTTAGTGTTGTATTTAGTGTCAGATAAGGTGCACAGTATCGGATAATAGCTTGTAATATAAGGTTACAACGACCCACAGGTGTAATAAGTTATATTATTGCATGAGAAATGTACCTAATCTATACTAATTTTATAAATAGGTAACATTGTTTGTAAGTTTTTAAGTATTGGATAATTTCCGGAGGTAACGATGAAATTCTAAAAATTCTATCACTGGCAGAAAGCTAAATTATTCGTGGGTGCATAGACTGCACAGGCTATAAATTATAATGATATGATGCAAATTAGCTTAAATATAGGAGCGTGTGTCCTGATCTCAAATGGTGTTTTATGTCTGTTTTTTTTTGTATTTATAGTTTATAGGCTACTGCTAAATATTTACGCAACTTTAATAATTTATTTATTTTAAATAAACATTTACTCATAAATTAAATGAATGTTTTAAAAACGTGTTTAAACAATGTTAAATTAATTTATGATTAAACAAAATACCAACAGTACCTTGAAGGTCCTTAGTTATTTTAATTAATTATTTTTCACTAACTTGTCATCATCTTCCTGCCCTTGTCCCATGTTACTTGGGGTCAGAGCAACATGATTTTTTCTTCCATTCTCCTCTGTCAACCGTCACGTTATCATTTACTCCTTTATCTTTCATATCACCTCACACAATCATCGTTTCTTTGGTGTTCCTCTCCCTCTCCATCCATCAACGTTTATATTCATCACTCTTTTGGTCTAGTACAAACAATAAACCAAATAGCTAGCATATCCTAATTTTTAAGCTTGTTTATGGATTGACCGTATTACGGGTATTATTACAGCTGTCCTTGACTGAAAGCTAGTCAGACGATACTTAAATGTATTTGTCTGTGTGGTTGCGCAATTATTTCTCATTCCACTTAGGAGGCCTGGCGCGGCGCCTGAGTGAATTGATACTATATCCTACCATCAGGGGTCTAAAATGGCCGCTCTAGCAGAATCATAATAGGATATGAATCACGCAGACGTAAACTTATACTGTCACTTACGGGATATCTCCCGTGATTGTTCATTATTTTGAGCTCCCGATATAATAACAAAAGCTATATAGCTCAAAATAATGAACAATCACGGAAGATATCCCGTAAGTGACAGTATAAGTTTAGTTGTAAGCCGTGAAAGCATAAAACAGTGTTCACGCAGACGTATTTAAATTGTGAATGGAAAAGTGCAAAAAGCTTTTCTCTAGATACCTTTACATACCCCTATACTGCGTATGCTGACAATGCTCAACGCACTTGTGGAGACTCACCCGGGATTGCACTTGTTTGCTGATGAATGAAGGCGATAATGTTAGATTGTTTGTGGTTTTGTGAGAAGACCGAGTAAAGTTTTATTTAATTATAGTCGCACGGGACCGGTCAATGTGGCGACACTTGGGGGAGGCCTATGTCCAGCAGTGGACGTCTTTCGGGTGAAAATTATGAAATGATGATATACGGAGGTAAGGTTCGTTTTAAGGAACCACGCCGTGCGTTAATTTTTTGATGAACTACGGTCCTATGGGTTTTCGTGTTTGTCGAATATCACCGATTTTTGTACAGACACAATGCTGTAGGCTATCTTAGTAGCAAATTCTGAAGTAAGTTATGAATTATTTTATTTATTTATTTATTTTATTTGTTAGGGACATAAAACAGTTAATGATGCGGAAAATACAAATAAAAGCTAAAGATCACAAACATGTAACCCACGCCAATATCCACGTCGTCACAAAATTATAACAGACTATGGGAGATTTTACAGAATACAGTGTTTTTTGACAGCTGTATTAGATTTATTTACAAATTAATTAAATTAATCTATTCCGACATAATTCAATTAAACTTATCTTAATTTCGTTTGATTAAATACAAATTATAAATTACGAATTATTACAATTCCAATTCCATTAAATTATTGATTCGATTCAGTTCAGTTCTATAAAATTGAGTTCAATATATTTGAAATCAAAATAATTCAATTCAGTTCAGTGTAATACAATTAAGTTCAATATATTTCAAAACAATTCAATTCAAAATAAAATACAAAATAATGCAATTAAATTATCACCTTCTCTTTACTGCTTTTTTGACAAAATATCTATAGCTTTTGTTTTAAACGTCTGGTTGGAGAGAGTAAAAATGTCAAGCTCCATAAAGTGAGTGTTGTACGTCTCAATAAGGCGACGAATAGGTGCGCGCACTCCAGCGTTAGTTTTGCACAAGTCTGTATGCAACAGTCGGGGTAAGCGCACGGGGGGTGCGCGTACCCCGACTGTTGCGGGACAACAGTTCCAGGTACTCTATAACATAACTGATTAGTGAGTTCAATACAGTCGAATTTAATATTACATAAGCCATGTAGTGTCATTGCACCCAGAAGCAGTCTCCTGGACTCCAAACTCAGAACAACGTATCGCTTCAGTAACTGCACGTATGGAACCTTGGAGTTAAAACATTTATAGTTCATAGACCGTAAGAACATTTTCTGTAAATTTTCCAATCTAGAGCAGTATTTGTCGTAGAAAGGGTTCCAGATCTTGATGGCGTATTCCAATTGGGAGCGTATCAGAGTTTTGTATAATAGTAAGAACGTAGAGGGCCGCACAAAGTCACCAGATGATCACATGACGAATCCATACATACGAAACGCCTTGTTAGACGAGAAAGTGTAGACGTGAATCCAATGTGATATCCAAGTCCCGGACGTTCGCAACACTGTCCAAGCGTGTGCTATTAATATAATAATTATAATGTATTATTTTCTTGTTTTTAGTAAATGAAACGGTATGACATTTTGGAAGACTGAGAAAAAGTTTATTTTTCGCATAAAGCCTGTCTAGGTCGTCTTACAAGAGTACACGCCGTCATGTGTATTTTTACATGATCTATAAACTTTTATGTCATCTGGTAGTTTTTAATGTCGTTAATAAGTATGAAAAAAGTAGGGGACCTAAAATGGATCCCTGTGGAACCCCAGACCTAACAACAACTGGCTCAGACTCATATCCATTTAACTACCGTTCTTTGGGTCCTATTAAAAATATATGAAGCGAACCATCTCAGCAAATTGCCACGAATACCATTGTAAGCAATTTTTTCTAAAAGCAGTTAATGATCCACCTTGTCAAAAGCCTTCTGAAAGTCTGTATAGACAGCTTCTACTTTGACTCGTTGATCCATTTTTTCAAAGATATAGTTCGTAAACACTAACAGATTTGTCGCGGTGGAACAACGTTTGACAAAACCGTGTTGTTCAGGCATAATAAGTGGATGAATATGGGGATACAAGGCGCTGTGGACAAGACTCTCAAATACCTTAGACAAGGTGGAAAGGATTGAGATGGGGCGGTAATTCTCTACATTATTCTTATCACCAGCCTTGTGAACAGGAGTAATAAACGCACGTTTCCAAATTGCGGGAAAAACACTCTCACACAAACATTTGTTAAAAATTATATGCAAAGCATTACACAAGGCGTCACATGTTTTTATGAATAAGTTTGGTGGCAAGCCGTCAGGTCCCATCCCTTTAGAAGGATCCAAAGATTCCAACTTCAATCGTATAACTTCCACAGACAGATTGCAAGACGATTTTTCTGCAAACCAGTCAGAAGGCTGAAATTTTTCAAGGTCAAAAGTAGAGGGTTCGTAGACGGAAGAAAAAAAAGATGAATACAGATTACATATGTCCGTGGGGTCATCAAAAGAAATATTTTTGAAGTACATACTGGCCGGATAGTTAGCTCCTAAGTCCAGAATTGCTTTATGTTCTTAGGAATGCCGTCTTCGACCGCTTCAATGTATTTTAACATTTTGACAACTCCATTATTTGGATTTCGCTAAACTTGGAAAACCAGTTAAAGAAATTCAAATTAAAACACAAAAACATCAGAGAGTCTATGAATACTTCTTAAATCATATGTAAGCATAATTCATCCCAAAATTTGGAGAGGGAAAAATTATCGCCAAAATTTTTCTTTACGGAGACAGAATAGAGACCAAATTCTAATTAGAGATATTAGAGAGAGAAAGGAGATGAATACTTAATTAACTAAAACCAAATATATTTTACTTAACCATTTATTATAAAACTTATAACAAGCCTAATTAATTTAATTATTCTTCTTATGACTTCCCGATGTTCCCTTCTTTGAACAAATATTAGCACAAATATAAGAGCAGGCGCGCTTCAACAGAATGTATGCAGCTAGGAGTAGGACCGCGCTGACTGCAGCGAGATCAAGGAACCTTCTCTTGTAGTAGGGTAAGTCCACCGCAGGAGATCGCAGGTGCGGGGCACCGCGTGTGTTCACCACGTGGTTCACCCAGTGCACCAGCTCCACACCCGGCTTCACAGGCCGGTCGTGGTGGATGAACGATAGCTCCTTCGCTCTTTGGGCATACCTGTTAAATAAGGATTTGTTTTAACAATTGCAAACTTTCGTTCATAAACTTCAATAGGCTATTATATTATGGATTCATCATAAACAGGCTTTGTTTAGCCCGTGTTTCGTTAGCTCGCTCTGCTCGCTCACCAGGGCCAGGGTGCGACAACTCCGTTCGTTATTACATTCTTCTTAGTAGACGAAGGCTCGCTTCGCTCGCTTCCGATTGTCTGAGCAAAATCACTGTCCACAAGCACCGCCCGGATAACAGATTGGCGGTCATAGCTCCTTGAAAAGGCACTCCTTTAAAAATATCTATATGTTACTTTTGTATACACACCTTTTGTTACTAACGGCTTCAAGAATTGCTTTCTTGAGGTCACCAGCCATTGTGTATGAAAGGTCGACTCTTTGTGCAAATCCTCTGTTGACTGCCTTGTCGACGTTCGTGAACTGATCTGCGAAGACTGGAATACCGATGATTGGTATACCGAAGTGAACAGATTCCGTAGTTGAGAGGAGACCACCGTGAGTAATGAAGACGGCGAGGTTGGGGTGAGCTGAAAATTAAAAAAGGCAATATCAATAATAGTTCATGTGAAATTGTGAAATGTTTGCCCCATTTTATTTGATTAAACACAATAAATAAAATTTCAATAGTTGATACCCAATGTGATTGAGGGCGAGTCATTTGCCGGAGTTAAAATCAGCCTGCAAAATTGTACAGCTGCGAATGTTCTGATATGAGAAAAATCTTAGAACACTGCTTAAGGCAGGAAACAAATCAGGAAACTAGACAAATCACCCGATTTGTTTTAAAAGTGAGCTATCTTATGTTGATAAGACGAATCTGATGATCATTGAACAAGACTTACAAAGGATTGCTTGCTGTGGTGCCCACTCCAGGATGTGAACATTTTTAGGCAGGTTAGGTAAAACCTCCTCAAATTTCCACAACACAGTCTGCTTCAAGGTTCCAAACATCTTCAGAATGTCGACCTTGAGCTCGTCGGGTAAGTCTTTACTCTTCAAGTTTGAGCCCATACTGAAGTAAATCACTCCATCCTTTGCGCTGTCCATAAGTTTCTTCAAGTCCTGTTAAAACATTATCATTATTGTCTTGCGTTAATGTTACCAATTTAAAGACGTATTGGGCGGCACAGAACATTATTGATGTCCAGGGAGAGGAAGACCAAAGAAGTGAATGAAATAATAAGAAAGAAAGAGGAGTGAGGCTTTTTTTGAGTGACGGCTAATAGGAAGGAATGGAAGAAAAAAATGTTGTACCGTCCTCGAGTAACATGAGACAAGGGCAAGTGATGATGATGATCAAATTACAAAGTTCCACGATCCTTACTTGTGGCAGAGGCTTCACATCATCATCAATATGGTATCCTCCGATATACTTGTGGCTCTGTGGTAGAGATTTAGCTCCGCTGGTAGAAACGTATGCGTTGGACAAAATCATGGATGCGTTGTGCCGAGCTTCCTCGAAAGTTGCTGCTTTTCTTCCGCGTTTTTCGATAGCCGGAACGAACATAGAATTGTACGCACTTTCTTGAACACCGTCAAGCCAGCTGGAATTTTGTAAACATTGTGCGAATTTTTGTCATTTTCAGGTTACTGTCTCAAACAACGGTTTTCGATAGTGATACTGTGTACTTTTTCAAAAGTTATTAGTCGATGAAGATATGTTATATCTTATTTCATTAGAAGTTAAACTTACAAGTAATTCAAGAGCGTAATTTTGGTTTGGGTCCACAATTCACATACTCTCTGCAAGAAATTCAATGGTGGGCTGTTCGTGGACATGACGTCTACAGTATACGCGGGGTTCGTGGGCTCGTCAATCAATTTCAAAATCATCCAGTGAACCTCTACTGATGACAGCCAAATAAATGGACAGTCGTACACTTGGGCAAACCTGAAATAAGGGAAAATATTAGGTTATCCACTAATTCGCCTAAGCTCATTCTTTCTCACAGGGATGAGGTCTATATACAAGCAGAGGGAGCATAAGCAAGTTGTACTATCAGGCGCAAGTTAGTCAACAAGAAGTATCCGCCTCATGCGATGGCCTGGTAGGACACCTCCTACCAGGCCATCGCATCTAGGAAATCGCATCGCAAACTATGGAATAATACTGCAATATCTTCGAATTTATAACAATAAATTCGAAAAATAGATTCCAGAAAAAAAGCACCTCATTCTCTCTGTAGTTGTAGGCACAAAAAGCGAGTCTTCTTATTTAACGATCAAGAGTAGTTCGGCTTGAAGTGAAATTGTATACAATTTCACTTGTACAGCTCGATGTCTCTTATAGACATCGAGCTTTATATTACAAACAGTCTGCCACAACCCATACAGACATGAGTTAAGAATTGACTCAGACGACGCCCTGCAAAGCAGAACTTTTTCTAAAGCCCAATCTTGTGCCATATTTAGGGCCGAGTAGAGTAGAAAAACTTAGCGGGAACGTAGTAGCTTTAATATTCCGACGTCACATTAAGTACTTACCCAGCAGGTATATCGCTGAACATCCACTCGGCGATCACCACATCAAACTGTTCTTTAGGATCGTACAAAATCTTCTGCACGTGATCATTCGTAACTGCTGCCTTTAAAATCTCAGTCATCATGTAAATCATGATACCAATGCTAATGTCATTAGCCGTTTTGTCCATGATGGACTTAATGCTCATAATGTCCGCTGAAATAAAGAAGGTGGGTTTGTTATACTTCTAAAAGTTACAAAGAGATTAATTGCAAACTATTTAATCTTTTCACCATTGTACTCTCGGTACTGTGATAGCCTAGTGGTTTGACCGTCGCACTGTCAAGTCATATAAGTTTTTAAACAGTCATGGTCACCCACATTATCATTAACACTAAAAACGGGTGTTAATGATAATGTCAAGTCATAAATTCGAACCCAAGACAGGCACCCATGATTTTTCTAATTCATGTGCGTATTGTATAATTTTCACTTGCTAGCTACAATGAAGGAAAAGATCGTGAGGAAACCAGCATTCTTAAGACATATTTCTCGACGGCATGTAAAGCCAAGTCAGAAGCCCATGAGCAGCATACAAATTCTGTCATCAGGTTAGGCAGTAATCACAAGATAACGAAGAAAGACCGCTGTACTGGGACCGCATGGTGGAAAACAGCCCCCTTTATTTTGCACAGGCCTGCAGCCCAGTACTATGGGTGATTAAGTAAACTTTTCGTATCAAAATGCTGTAAGAGGTGTTCTCGAAATAGTCATCCTGCCGAGAGGAGGAGCGAAGAGGAGACTCTTCCCTCAAAGCAGATTTAAATCATGTTGAAAAACAGACGGTAGTCTGTCTCACAGCTTGCTTAGTTGATCTTCACAAAGTGCTGTCTGATATTTTCTGTCAACCATACTAACACCTACAGTAGGATCACAAGCGACTCTTGTATAGGACAAGAACGATAAATGATTTTGGCTTGATGACTGGTGCTCACAATTATGCAAAGGTTTATTAATAAAATTAAACTTACCGGGCATCAGATCGAAGACTTTGCTGACATCGATAACGCGAAGGTTGGAAGGAGGATTCTTGTAGGTGAATGGTGAGATGTATGTGACCTGGAAAAAGATACACAAAGTTAGTCAAGAATTTTACCATTTTAATATGTAAGTAATAATTTTGAATGGGGAAACCATTCCTGGCATATCAATATGAAACTTTTCAACCCCGGACGCACTTGAACGACTTCTATTATGAATTGTGTGATGCAGTTTATTTAACTACTATCGGCGATCGATTTGGTCGTAGTTAGTAAGTTATCTAAATATCAGTTTTCGGTGTCGTTGACAATGAGATGAAAGTAGTAGTGTCTCGCTCGCTCTTTCTTAAATTCGTGTCTGTCGTTGCATGATTCTCAGTTTTAACAGTTTTTCGCGCGACCTAACAGCTGTTGAATTATAATAATATACAACATTAGTTTTAGTATATGCGAAACCTGATACACGTGTCTAGTATTTTTATGTAAAGAATCTACGTACAAAATTTCAAAACTGTATCATGAAAAATCACAAAGTTATAATCTTGTTCTGTTACCTAGTTGTCCGCAAAAAATCGTGGTCACCACGCAGCGCGCGCCTCCAGCGACGTCTTGAGCTCATTGATAATAATTATTTGGCAGTAGGTACCAAAATTATTGCGATAGGTACTCAAAGTCGCTCGGTATCCAACTTTTAATTTTTTTAAATATTTTTGGGAAAAAATATAACATTGTTTAAAAATTATTGGAATCGATTCAGTTACTTATTCTGAACAAACTATATTCAGGTTTCGCATATACTAAAAATAATGTTGTATACATCCATCTATGTAGCCCTAGGCTGTTTGTACAAGGAATTCCTGTGTGTGAGACAGTTGTAGAATTTCAAGTTTCACATCTATCCTAAACATACCTTTTGATATTTTCTAACTGCCCTACATACCTCAATAATAAACATCAATAATCAACTTCAAAGGACTAATTAGGCACACTTTGTTGGAACTTCGCCTTTTTATTTAAACAAAGTCGAAGACTCAAATGATCTTAACATGAGTTTAAAAGTTCGTTAGGACTTTGAATAACGTGGTTCTCAAATACTGTTTTAAGCTTTTACGGTTTACCACTAAACTTATACTGTCACTTACGGGAAATCTTCCGTGATTGGTCTGCTCTTAACAATTTATTTTCCATCCAACCGCATTCTCAAGCCAACCCGCGATCATGGCGCTTGCAACAGCTTTGAAATATCGGGAGCTCAAAATACTGAACAATCACGGAAGATATCGTAAGTGACAGTATAAGTTTACGAGGTTCTGTTTGTAAACTTTGCATAATCATAAAGAGCATGCTTTAATGGCATTGCTGGGACAAAGACCTCCTTTCTGTGAGAGGGAGGGGCCTGTTATCCAACACGCGGGCCCAGTGCGGGTTGGTAGATGTCACATGTCTTCGAAATTTTAATTTTCAGACCTGCCAGTTTCCCCACGATGTTTTCCTTCACGGTTCTGAGAGCTGTGGTGATGAAATATATTACACCGAATGCCGAAGTCACTGGGCTAACACTGCTGTCTGTTTTTAAACTCAATTGAACCTATTCAGTATCTAAATAGGAATTATACAGGGTGTAGCGGGCAGCCCTCCACAAACTGATGGGGTGAATTCAGTATATCATACTAAGATGACCGGTACAAGAAATTATTTCAGGAATGTTATGGCAAACCAATAAATTTGATTTGTTTTATTTCTTCATACGCAATGTATCGTTACCGTGGCAAAACGCACGTAGCGAACGACAAGCGCGACGACGAGTTCGATGAACTCTGTCGGAAGTGAACAGCTGATTTCACGCTTCGTTCGTTAGAGTATTTCAACATCCATTGTTGGATTTTTGATTTTAGCCGTATTATTTACATAAATAGAGTGATGCGTACAAGAAATGTAATTTTACATTGAAATAAAGGAACAGTAACTGAAAAAAAAATATTTTTTAAAAAAATCGGAGAAAAATTTCGGTGGAATATGATTCAAAATAAGAAGCTGAACGCACCCTGTCAGTTTGTGGAGTGCTGTCCCTTACACCCTGTATAATAGCTGTTTTGTCATAAATTGGTATCGTAAGTTTTATCAAGAAGGGATGTAATACAAGATAAACGAATTTAGGAATCACAAATAGACACATAGGTACAAAGGTACTAAGGACTTAAGTACGTAACTAATAAGCTCTTAATTACTTTATCTGACATGTTAATCTAAATATTATATAACTAAGTGTGTCACTCAGCTACGTGTCTAGTTCCTACATTGTTTTTTGTTAGAGTAGGTACATACTTTTAGATTCCGAACATAAATGCCAAACCAATACTACCTTTGTCTATACTTCTATACTATAATAGTTATTATAAAGAGCTAAATTTTGTAGGTATGAGTACTTCTCGAAATGTCTTTTTTAAATTTCTTTTTCTATGGATAATTTAAAATCGATCTAATTTAGCCGTAACACTATTTTTCGAAAATGTTCTCTGTCAACTTTTTAGACTAATGTATCCTGCTTATGCGCATAAAGTTTCATTCAAATCGGTTCAGTCATTTCGAAAAAAAAGGACTTGAAAGTTTTTATGAAATGCCGTAAGTCGATAACGCTCCTAAGTATAGCCTTTGACACCTGGGGACAACGTAGCTTCCCATTTGTCAAAGAATTTTCGAAATCGGTTCAGCAGTTCCGAAGATTTCTCCGTACATCGTAACTTACAAGCTTTCTATCTTTATTATATTAGTAGAGATAATCTTAACAAGGTAATAGGTAATTACTAACCTCATGTCCAGCATTCAGCAGATGCCTGACAACTCCATCACCAAGGTTCCCGTGACTCCTCGAAGGCATGGGGAACACCACCAAGACCTTGTGCGCCTCAGAGAATGCCAGCATTATGCTGAGCAGCACCCAGAACGTCTTCATCTTGTCCATGGTCTGCACAAAGTAATTAAACAAAATGTTTAGTTGTTGTCTATTTATATAAGTTAGGGAAATAATCTTATCAGAGATGTTCCACCTATGCCTGATCGTATTATCGTTAGTTTGAAACAGTAGATATTTTTTTATGTGATAAAGCAACTATTATTGCGTTATTTTGTATTGTACCTAGATAAGTACTTTTTTATGTAACTCACATGGCCAAATAATATAACAGATAATATTAGGGATTAGTCTACTACGTTTCCTTGTATGTTAAAACATAATGAGCCCATAATCATCAACACACCGGGCCAGTTTTTTATGACAATAACTGTACTTGGGTACGTTAAGGCCGTCCATATATACGGTTTTAAACAATAAACTATCAAGTTCAAAGTCCGTTCATGATTACCAACTGATAATAACACATCATATGTGGTGTATATGCTGATTACACCGTGACTACTGATCCGATTTACGTGATTCTTCTTTTTATTTGGTAGAAGAAGCCTGCTCGGTGCTCCAATCAAAATTGTATTTACTTTTCTTGGGGAGTGTATGAGTAAGCATCTTTAATACGTATTTTTTTCCCCTTCGTCTATGTTGATGATCTTCTAACATTTTCTAGTTATAATGTAAAATCAAACAATTAAAAAAGGAAAAAATAAAAAGCTTTTTTGCAAAAAAAAAACCAACTGAATAAATAATCGTATATAAATATAAATAACAGCCACTCGGGTCCATCTTCAGGTTGAGCCGTGTTTGGCTAGGTAGCGCCGTGAATGGGTGACCACCAACTACGTCACTACGTACCGAGATTCCTCCGTGCCTCGGAATGCACGTTAAGCCGTTGGTCCTGGCTGTCATTTGTAGATCTTTGACAGTTGTTATAGGTAGTCAGTGGACTGAAAGTCTGACAACCAGTCTTACCAAGGGGTATCGTACTTTCCAGTACTAACTGGGTTGTGGAGATCAGATAGGCAGTCGTTCCATGTAAAATACTGGTATTCCATTGGATCTGGTAAGACTGGAAGCTGAACCCAATAAAGTTGGAAAAAGCTAGGCAGATGAAAGGTTTTTTTCGGCAGAATTTTTAACAAAAAAAAGAAGTAATTAAAAACTAAGCAAATTCTAAGCTATATTTAATTAATTGAATTAAACTGTGAATGAATGAAAAATGTTGACAACTGCTGTTAATTTTCATCCTTTTTTCCATAACGGTTGGTCTTTATGTGTGAAGTGATTGTTTTTTTTTTTATTATTCTATTGTTTAAAACATTACTGAGATCTTCTGATTATACGCTTTTTAAACAAGTAATTTATCAGATTTTCTCATGAAAGGTGACCATGGTTGTTTTAAGTATATTAGATAATACTTAATCATAAATGTTAAACGTATACTATCTTTAACGTAAATAACTAAATAGGTATTTATATTAGGCAGCCGGTCTGTGAGGTTAAGTTAAACTCGTCTTGGTTTTGGGAGAACAACACTGGCAATCAGACATTATTATTATTAGGTATCACGGATTTATTTGTACAATTCAGTTACGAATGAATTGTATTATTGTATGTTATTTAATTCTTCAAAACTGAAATAGACATTTCATATTAGCGACTAAACTAAACTACTTGTTACTACGCTACATTTTACACAGGTATGAAACCTTTTTGAATATGTTAACATTCATAAATAGATAGGCAACAGACGCCCAAAATAACAATAATAACGACACTATTTGACGTCGGGATAACAAACATGATTAAACACTGTTTTAAGCGTCGAAATATCGGGAGCTCCAAATAATGAACAATCATAGAAGATATCCCGTGACAGTATAAGTTCAAACATGATTAGATTTAAACCCGGCAAACTTTGCTCGTATCAACAAAAAAATTAAGTTCGCTAAAAACTCACCAATTTCAATGTTGAATTGCAATGCACTTCACTCACAAAAAAATCACTATAATATAAATAACAGTTATGATTGTTATAATTATCTCTTATTATTTATTTATATTTTTTTAATCATAAATTGTCACTTTATTTAAATAACAGTGGTCGGACGGACATGAGACCCACGGTAGACCCTTCAAGTATATCCAATGAGCTAAAAATGTGTAATATGTGTTATATATAGCATGTTATCGTATATTTAGTGTCAGATAAGGTGCACAGTATCGGATAATAGCTCGTAATATAAGGTGACAACGACCCACAGGTGTAATAAGTTATATTATTGCATGAGAAATGTATTTAATCTATACTAATTTTATAAAGAGGTAACATTTGTTTGTAAGTTTGTAAGTAGGGGGAAAACTCCGGAAGTACTGTTCCAATTCTAAAAATTCTATCACTAGCAGAAACCTAAATTATTCGTGGGTGCATAGACTGCATAGGCTATAAATTATATTTATATCATGCAAATTAGCTTAAATATAGGAGCGTGTGTCCCGATCTCAAATGGTGTTTTTTTTTTTTTTTTAATAACCTGTACTGTCCCACTGCTGGGTAAAGACCTCCCCCAATTCCTTCCATGTACTCTTTTCCCGCGCCTCCTCGGGCCAGCCCTCGCGGTACGCGTCCAAATCGTCTCGCCACCTCTTTCTGGGCCGGCCTCGTCCGTCTTCCGGCAACCATCGTGTGGAGACTGCCCAGCGGTCATCGTGCATACGGCTGGCGTGACCCGCCCAATCCCATTTTAGCCTAGCACCCTTTTTGCCAACGTCCACTATGCCCGTTTTGGTACGCAGCGTGGTGTTTCGAACCCTGTCTTGTTTTTTGACACCCAGAATACTGCGTTCCATTGCCCTCTGGCAAACTTCAAGGCGGAACTTCTGAGACTCGGTGAGTGACCAGGTGTTTTATGTCTGTTTTTTTGTATTTATAGTTTATAGGCTACTGCTAAATATTTACGCAACTTTAATCATTTATTTATTTTAATTAAACATTTACTCATAAATTAAATGTATGTTTTAAAAAATTCCAACAGCCACAACCTTGTAGGTCCTTAGTTATTTTAACTAATTTTATTTTTCCCTAACTAACCTGTCATCATCTTCCTGCCCTTATGCCAAGTTACTTGGGGTCGGCGCAACATGATTTTTTTCCATTCTCCTCTGTCAACCATCACGTGACATTGTAATAATTATGATAAATTGTTTAATGTTCCATTTTGTCGTGCGGTAGCTCGATCCACCTCCCCTATACTGCGTATGCTGACAATGCTCAACGCACTTGTGGAGACTCACCCGGGATTGCACTTGTTTGCTAATGAATGAAAGACGATAATGTTAGATTGTTTGTGGTTTTGTGAGAAGACTGAGTAAAAAATCAGGCTATAATGTACCCATCAACACAGATCTCTCTATTAGAGGAGGTGGGTCAGAATCCACCACGCGGGCCCAGTGCGCGTAGCGTCACGCGGACGATGTCATCGATTTTTTGATTCTAGGACATGCCACCTATGCTTCTGTCTCTAGGCCTTACTACATTCCAAGCATTTGCAGCGTCAGGTTAAGCTCATGGCTAACAATAACAGCCGCACGGTTCTTGTATGTCAGCGCCTCCCGTTATCGGTCCGTGGATGGATGATCTTTCATTATATAACGAGACCCTAACATGTATCGGAAAGCACGTTAAAGCGCCCTTGGCTCTGTCAGGTAATCAGAAACTCAAAAGTATGACAACCAGCCTTACCAATGGATATCGTGTTGTACCTAGTAACTACATGGGTTGTGGAAATAAGAAGTCACTAGTAAACAATGGTGTTCAGCTGCATCCGGTTAGATGGGAAGCCGGCCCCAACATAATTGGGAAAAGGCTAAGCAGATGATGATGAATATCATCATGGCGCTTGCAACAGCGTCGAAATTTCGGGAGCTCAAAATTATGAACAATCAAGGAAGATATCCCGTTAGTGACAGAATAAGTTTAGTAATAATTTTATTTAAAATATTTACAACCGTATATAGGTTGGTCGGTTAAGATGTTTTCGTTTGGGAAAATCTGAGACATTTTTATTTAATTATAGTCGCACGGGACCGTTCAACTTGGGGGAGGCCTATATCCAGCAGTGGACGTCTTTCGGCTGAAAATTATGAAATGATGATAAACGGAGCCACGCCGTGCGTTAATTTTTGATGAACTACAGTCCTATGGGTTTTCGTGTTTGTGGAATATCACCGATTTTTGTACAAACACAATGCTGTGGGTATCTTAGTAGCAAATTCTGAAGTAAGTTAGGAATTATTTTTTATTTTATTTGTTAGGGACATAAAACAGTTACTACATAAAACAGTTAATGCTGCGGAAAATACAAAAAAATCTTAAAACCTAAAGATCACAAACATGTAACCCACACCAATATCCACGTCTTAACAAAAAATAACTGACTATGTTATAGATTTTACAGAATACAGAGTGTTTTTTGACAGATGTATTAAATAAATTAATCTCTTCCGACATAATTCAATTAAACTTATCTTAATTTCGTTTGGTTAAATACAAATTATACATTACAAATTATTACAATTCCAATTCCATTAAATTATTAATTAGATTCAGTTTAGTTCTATAAAATTGAGTTCAATATATTTGAAATCAAAATAATTCAATTCAGTTCAGTGTAATACAATTAAGTTCAATATATTTCAAAACAATTAAATTCAAATTAAAATACAAAATAATGCAATTAAATTATCACCTTCTCTTTACTGCTTTTTTGACAAAATATCTATAGCTTTTTTTTTAAACGTCTGGTTGGAGAGAGTAAAAATGTCAAGCTCCATAAAGTGAGTGTTGTACGTCTCGACAAGGCGACGAAGAGGTGCGCGCACAAGTCTGTATGGAACAGTTCTAGGTACTCTATAACATAAACACTGTTTTAAGCTTTCACGGTTTACAACTAAACTTGTACTGTCACTTATGGGATATCTTCCGTGATTGTTCATTGTTTTGAGCTCCCGATATTTCCGATGAACAATCACGGAAGATATCCCGTAAGTGACAGTACAACTCTATAACATAACTGATTAGTGAGTTCAATACAGTCGAATTTATTGTTACATAAGCCATGTGTCATTGCACCCAGAAGCAGTCTCCTGGACTCCAAACTCAGAACACCGTAACGCTTCAGTAACTGCACGTATGAAACCTTGGAGTTAAAACATTTATAGTTCATAGCCCGCAAGAACTTTTTCTGTACCATTTCCAATCTAGAGCAGTATTTGTCGTAGAAAGGGTTCCAGATCTGGATGGCGTATTCCAATTGGGAGCGTATCAGAGTTTTGTATAATAGTAAGAACGTAGAGGGCCGCACAAAGTCACCAGATGATCGCATGACGAATCCATACATACGAAACGCCTTGTTTATTATGTTATCAACATGTATGTCAAAGTGTAAACGTGAATCCAATGTGATACCCAAGTCCTGGACGTTCGCAACTCTGTCCAAGCGTGTGCTATTAATATAATAATTATAATCATTTTCTTGTTTTTAGTAAATGAAACGGTATGAAATTTTGGAAGACTGAGAAAAAGTTTATTTTTAATCCAGTACGCATAAAGCCTGTCTAGGTTGTCTTGCAAGAGTACGCAGTCATGTGTATTTTTACATGATCTATAAACTTTTATCTCATCTGCATACATTAAAAAATTGCTTTAAAAATTTTGAATTTTTGAAGCAGTTTTTAATGTCGTTAACAAATATGATAAAAAGAAGGGAACCTAAAATGGATCCCTGTGGAACCCCAGACTTAACAACAACAGGCTCAGACTCATATCACTACCATTTAATTACCGTTCTTTGGGTCCTGTTAAAAATATATGAAGCGAACCATCTCAGCAAATTGCCACGAATACCATTGTATGCAATTTTTTCTACAAGCAGTGAATGATCCACCTTGTCAAAAGCCTTCTGAAAGTCAGTATAGATAGCTTTTACTTGGACTCGTTGATCAATTTTTTCAAAGGGGTAGTTCGTAAACACTAACAGATTTGTCGCGGTGGAACGACGTTTGACAAAACCGTGTTGTTCTGGTATAATAAGTGGATGAATATGGGTGATACAAGGCGCTGTGGACAAGACTCTCAAATACCTTAGACAAGGTGGGAAGGATTGAGATGGGGCGGTAATTCTCCACATTATTCTTATCACCAGCTTTGTGAACAGGAGTAATAAACCCACGTTTCCAAATTTTGGGAAAAACACCCTCACACAAACATTTGTTAAAAATGATATGCAAAGTATTACACAAGGCGTCACATATTTTTATGAAGAAGTTTGGTGGCAAGCCGTCAGGTCCCATCCCTTTAGAAGGATCCAAAGATTTCAACTTCAATCGTATAACTTCCACAGACAGGTAAATATCGGATATGCAAGACGATTTTTCTGCAAACCAGTCAGAAGGCTGAAATTTTTCAAGGTCAAAAGTAGAGGGTTCGTAGACAAAAGAAAAGAAAGATGAAAACAGATTACATATGTCCGTGGGGTCATCAGAAGAAATATTTTTGAAGTACATACTGGCCGGATAGTTAGTTCCTAAGTCCAGAAATGCTTTATGTTCTCAGGAATGCAGTCTTCGACCGCTTCAATGTATTTTAACATTTTGACAACTCCAACTGACAACTTATTTGGATTTCGCTAAACTTGGAAAACCAGTTAAAGAAATTCAAATTAAAACACAAAAACATCAGAGAGTCTATGAATACTTCTTAAATCACATGTAAGCATAATTCATCCCAAAATTTGGAGAGGGAAAAATTATCGCCAAAATTTTTCTTTACGGAGACAGAATAGAGACCAAATTCTAATTAGAGATATTAGAGAGAGAAAGGAGATGAATACTTAATTAACTAAAACCAAATATATTTTACTTAACCATTTATTATAAAACTTATAACAAGCCTAATTAATTTAATTATTCTTCTTATGACTTCCCGATTTTCCCTTCTTTGAACAAATATTAGCACAAATATAAGAGCAGGCGCGCTTCAACAGAATGTATGCAGCTAGGAGTAGGACCGCGCTGACTGCAGCGAGATCTAGGAACCTTCTCTTGTAGTAGGGTAAGTCCACCGCAGGAGAGCGCAGGTGCGGGGCACCGTGTGTGTTCACCACGTGGTTCACCCAGTGCACCAGCTCCACACCCGGCTTCACAGGCCGGTCGTGGTGGATGAACGATAGCTCCTTCGCTCTTTGGGCATACCTGTTAAATAAGGATTTGTTTTAACAATTGCAAACTTTCGTTCATAAACTTCAATAGGCTATTATATTATAGATTCATCATAAAAAGGCTTTGTTTAACCGGTGTTTCGTTAGCTCGCTCTTCTCGCTCACCAGGGCCAGGGTACGACAACTCCGTTGGTTATTACATTCTTCTTTACTAACGAAGAACGACGAACGAAGGCCTACTGACGAAGGCTCGCTTCGCTCGCTTCTGATTGTCTGAGCAAAGCAAAATCACTGTCCACAAGCACCGCCCGGATAACAGATTGGCGGTCATAGCTCCTTGAAAAGGCACTCCTTTAAAAATATCTATATGTTACTTTTGTATACACACCTTTTGTTACTAACGGCTTCAAGAATTGCTTTCTTGAGGTCACCAGCCATTGTGTATGAAAGGTCGACTCTTTGCGCAAATCCTCTGTTGACTGCTTTGTCGACATTCGTGAACTGATCTGCGAAGACTGGAATACCGATGATTGGTATACCGAAGTGAACAGATTCCGTAGTTGAGAGCAGACCACCGTGAGTAATGAAGACGGCGAGGTTGGGGTGAGCTGAAAAATAAAGAAGGCAATATCAATAAATGTTCATGTGAAATTGTGAAATGTTTACCACATTTCACTTGTTTAAACCCAATAAATAAAATTTCAATAGTTGATACCCAATGTGATTGAGGGCGAGTCATTTGCCGGAGTTAAAATTAGCCTGCAAAATTGTACACATGAGAAAAATCTTATAACACTGCTTAAGGCAGTAAACAAATCAGGAAACTAGACAAATCAGCCAATTTGTTTTAAAAGTGATCTATCTTATGTTGATAAAACGGATCTGATGATCATTGAACAAGACTTACAAAGGATTGCTTGCTGTGGTGCCCACTCCAGGATGTGAACATTTTTAGGCAGGTTAGGTAAAACCTCCTCAAATTTCCACAACACAGTCTGCTTCAAGGTTCCAAACATCTTCAGAATGTCGACCTTGAGCTCGTCGGGTAAGTCTTTACTCTTCAAGTTTGAGCCCATACTGAAGTAAACCACTCCATCCTTTGCGCTGTCCATAAGTTTCTTCAAGTCCTGTTAAAACATTATCATTATTGACTTGCGATTATGTTACGAATTTAAAGACGTATTGGGCGGTACAGAACATTATTGATGTACAGGGAAAGGAAGACCAAAGAAATGAATGAAATAATAAGAAAGAAAGAGGAGTGAGGCTTCTTTTGAGTGACAACTGACAGTAGGAACGGAAGAAAAAACGTGTTGTGCCGTCCTCGAGTAACATGAGACAAGGGCAAGTGATGATGATGATCAAATTACAAAGTTCCAACATCCTTACTTGTGGCAGAGGCTTCACATCATCATCAATATGGTATCCTCCGATATACTTGTGGCTCTGTGGTAGGGATTTAGCTCCGCTAGTAGAAACGTATGCGTTGGACAAAATCATGGATGCGTTGTACCGAGCTTCCTCGAAAGTTGCTGGTTTTCTTCCACGTTTTTCGATAGCCTGAGCGAACAGAGATTTGTACGCAGTTTCTTGAACACCGTCAAGCCAGCTGTAATTTTAAAAACATTGTGAACATTTTTGTCATTTTCAGGTTACTGTCTCAAACAAGGGTTTTCGATAGTGATACTGTGTACTTTTTCAAAATGAGCTGTTGTACCCTTACCATCATTATTTCATATTTTAGTAAGCTATTAGTCGATGAAGATATTATGTTTTATCTTATTTCATTAGAAGTAAAACTTACAAGTAATTCAAGAGCGTAATTTTGGTTTGGGTCCACAATTCACATGCTCTCTGCCAGAAGTTCAATGGTGGGCTGTACGTGGACATGACGTCTACAGAATACGCGGGGTTCGTGGGCTCGTCAATCAATTGTAAAATCATCCAGTGAACCTCTACCGATGACAGCCAAATAAATGGACAGTCGAACACTTGGGCAAACCTGAAATAAAGGAAAATATAAGTTAATCCACTAATTCGTCTAAGCCCATACTCTTTCACAGGGAGGAGGTCTGTATCCAAGCAGAGGGAACATAAGCAGGTTGTACTATCAGGAGCAAGTTAGTCAACAAGAAGTATCCGCCTCATGCGATTGCCTGGTAGGAACAGTCAAACTAGGAAATAATACTGCAATATCTTCGAATTTATAACAATAAATTCGAAAAATAGTTTCCAGAAAAAAAGCACCTCATTCTCTCAGTAGTTGTAGGCACAAACAGCAAGTCTTCTTATTTAACGATCAAGAGTAATTCGGCTTGAAGTGAAATTGTATACAAATTACAGTAGTTGGGCCTTATACCAATAAATTGGGCCTTGGCCCAAGTACTGTAATTTGTATACAATTTCACTTGTACAGCTCGATGTCTGTTACAGACAAACAGTCTGCCACAACTCATACAGACATGAGTTAAGAATTGACTCAGACGACGCCCTGCAAAGCTGAACTTTTTCTAAAGCCCAATCTTGTGCCATATTTAGGGCCGAGTAGAGTAGAAAAACTTAACGGAAACGAAACGAACTTTAATATTCCGAGGTCACATTAAGTACTTACCCAGCAGGTACATCGCTGAACATCCACTCGGCGATCACCACATCAAACTGTTCTTTAGGATCGTACAAAATCTTCTGCACGTGCTCATTTGTAGTTGCTGCCTTTGTAATCTCAGTCATCATGTAAATCATGATACCAATGCTTATGTCATTAGCCGTTTTGTCCATGATGGACTTAATGCTCAGAATGTCCGCTGAAATAAAGAAGGTAGGTTTGTTATACTTCTAAAGATTATTTGCAAACTATTTAATCTTTACACCACTGTACTCTCGGTACTGTGATAGCCTAGTGGTTTGACCGTCGCACTGTCAAGTCATATAAGTTTTTAAACAGTCATGGTCCCCCACATTATCATTAACACTAGAAACGAGTGTTAATGATAATGTCAAGTCATAGGTCTCAAATTCGAATCCAAGACAGGCACCTCTGATTTTTCTGATTCGTATGTGCGTATTGTACAATTATCACTTGCTACGGTGAAGGAAAAGATCGTGAGGAAACCAGCATGCCTGAGACATATTTCTCGACGGCACGTAAAGCCAAGTCAGAAGCCCATGGGCAGCATACAAATTCTGTCATCAGGTTAGGCAGTAATCACAAGATAAAGAAGAAAGACCACTGTACTGGGACCGCATAGAGGAAAACATCCCCCTTTATTTTGCAGACAGGCCTGCAGCCCAGTATTATGGGTGATTAAGTAAACTTTTCGTATCAAAATGCTATAAGAGGTATTTTTGAAAAAGTCATCCTGCCGAGAGGAGGAGCAAAAAGGAGACTCTTCCCTCAAAGCAGATTTAAATCATGTTGAAAAACAGACGGTAGTCTGTCTCACTGCTTGCTTAGTTGATCTTCTCAGAGTGCTGTCTGGTATTTTCTGTCAACCATACCAACACCCACAGTATGATCCCAAGCGACTCTTGTATAGGACAAGAACGATAAATGATTTTGGCTTGATGACTGGTGCTCATATGCAAAGGTTTATTTTAATAAAATTAACCTTACCGGGCATCAGATCGAAGACTTTGCTGACATCGATAACGCGAAGGTTGGAAGGAGGATTCTTGTAGGTAAATGGTGAGATGTATGTGACCTGGAAAAAGATACACCAAGTTAGTCAAGAATTTTACCATTTTAATAAGTAAGTAATAATTTTGGATGGTTTCCTCTTGGCATATCAATATGAAACTTTTGAACCCCGGACGCACTTATACGACTTCTATTATGAATTGTGGGATGCAGTTTATTTAACTACTATCGGCGATCGATTTGGTCGTAGTTAGTAAGTTATCTAAATATCAGTTTTCGGTATCGTTGTCATTTCTGAAATTTGTGTCTGTCGTTGCATGATTCTCAGTTTTAACAGTTTTTCGCGCGACCCAACTGTTAAATAATAATTTATACATCAGTCTATGTAGCCCTAGTCTGTTTGTACAAGGAATTCTTGAGTCACAATAATTCATTAGAGACAGTTAGAGAATTTCAAGTTTCACACCTATCCTAAACATACCTGTTGATATTTTCTAACTGCCCTACATACTTCAAATAACCAACTTCAACATTTTAATACCATACTTCGTGGCATGTGTTATAAAGTTGACTGTCCCAAACTCGAAATAGGTCAGACAAGACGAGAGCAAAGACCTGTTCAGACTTCAAAACTCAAACTGAGGCTTTAAGTTCTGAAACGTGGCGTCATGTCGTACCCATTACTCTTAAGGACTAATTAGGCACACTTTGTTGGAACTTTGCCTTTTTATTTAAACAAAGTCGAAGACTCAAATGATCTTAACATGAGTTTAAAAGTTCGTTAGGACCATAAATGTGTTCTGAATTTGAATTACGTGGTTCTGTTTGTAAACTTTGCATAAGTGAAATGAGCATATTATGTTGGCATTGCTGGGACAAAGACCTCCTTTCTATGAGAGGCAGTGGGCTGTAATCCAAAATGCGGGCCCAGTGTGGGTTGGTAGATGTCACGTGTCTTCGAAATTTTAATTTTCGGACATGCCGGTTTCACGGTTTTGAGAGCTGTGGTGATGAAATCAAATACACAAATGGCCGACGCCACTGGGCTAATTATACCTATTCAGTATCTAAATAGGAATTATATAATAGCAGTTTGTGATAAATTGGTATCGCAAGTTTTATCAAGCAGGGAAGTTATACAAGATAAACAAATTTAGGAATCACAAATAGGTAATAAGGACCTAAGTACATAACTAATAAGCTCTTAATTACTTTATCTGACATGTTTACCTAAATATTATATAACTAAGTGTGTCGAGTGACACACTACACTATTTGGAGTACATACTTTTAGATACCGAACATAAATGACAAACGAATTCTACTTTTGTCTATACTGCTATACTATAATAGGTATTATAAAGAGGTAAATTTTGTAGGTTTGAGTGTACGAGGTAGCCTCTGAATTCTACTCATTCCGATTTCAAAAAATCTTTCATTGATGGAACACTACACTTTTTTCATGCGGGCAAAGTCGAGGGGTCGTTCATACGGATAGAATGTATATTCGAAATACGAACTCCGTTTTTAAAAGTCCGTAAATGGGGCCCCTTTAATTCTTAGACTGAAGTGGGCGTCAATTTAGCGTCATGTGTATTAACAAAAATTATTCATTCCTTCTGATTGATGTTTTTTTTTTTTAATAATTTTAATTTCAACTTGATGCCGAATTAGTGGATTTGTGTTGCTACGGTGTTCATGCTTATTTTTACCTCTACCTTTTAACAGTTTTATAATTCACTAGCTTTTACCAATGGAACGTCCTGCTTTTTTGCATTTAAATATAGCCTTTGACACCCCGGGAAAACGTACCTTCCCATTAGGGAAAGAATTTCCAGAATTGGATAAATAGTTCCGAAGATTTTTAGTAGAGATAATCTTAACAACAGGTAAGTACTAACCTCATGTCCAGCATTCAGCAGATGCCTGACAACTCCATCACCAAGGTTCCCGTGACTCCTCGAAGGCATGGGGAACACCACCAAGACCTTGTGGGCCTCAGAGAATGCCAGCATTATGCTGAGCAGCACCCAGAACGTCTTCATCTTCTCCATGATCTACACAAAGTAATTTAGTCGTTGTCCAATAAGTTAGGTAAATAATTTTATCAGAGATCCGCCACCTATGGCTGGTCGTATTATCGTCAGTTTGGAACAGTAGATTTCTTTTTTTTGTGAACTATTATTGTGTTATTTTGTATTGTACCTAGAAAAGCACAAGTATATTCATTACAAAGAGGTAATCAAAAACGAAGCACATTCTAATTTACATTCAATTAAATGCGACCTGTGAATGAAAAATGTTGACAACTGCTGTTTCATCCTTTTTTCCTTAGGTTGGTCTTTATGTGTGAATTGGGTGATTGTTTTTTTTAATTTTTTTTTTTAAAACATTACTGAGATCTCATGATTATATCCTTTTTAAGTAAGAAATTTAAATATCATTGACTAGGTTTGTTGGTTGGTACATCAGATTCTCACGAAAGGTGACCATGGTTGTTTGAAGTATATCAGATGATATTAAGTCATAAATACTAAACGTATACTATCTTTAACGTAAATAACTAAATAGGTATTTACAATAGGCAACCGGTCTATGAGGTTGAACTCGCCTTGCCAAACAGGTCTTGATTTTGGAAGAAAAACACGTGCAATCAGAAATTATTATTATTATTTGTACAAACGCTAGCACAACAAGCTACTACAAGCTGTCAAATTTCTTTAATTGATTTTTAACTTTATCGCTAAAGCATTAGGTTCAAGGTTGATAGGAAAAATTTGACAGTTTCGGGTGGCTTGATGTGCTGGCGTCTGTATAATTTGGTTATAGATTGTATAATATTGTACGTTATTTTATTCTTTAAAACTGATTAAAGTTTGAAATAGACATGCCAAATTAACGACTCAACTATACAACTAGTTACTACGCTATATTTTACACAGATATAAATCCTTTTTGAATATGTAAACATTCATAAATAGGTACGTAACAGACGCCGAAAATAACAATAATAACGACACGATTTGGCCTTGGAATAACAAACATGATTAGATTACTAAACCCGGCAAACAACTTTGCTTGTATCAACAAAAACTCACCAATTTCAATGTAAAATTACAATGGATTCACTTCACTCACAAAAATAATCACTATATAAATTATAGTTGAGATTGTTATATCACTTATTATTTGTTTATATATTTTTATTATTCATAAATTCTCACTTTATTTAAATATCAGTGGTCGGACGCACAAGAGACCCACAGCAGACGCTTCAAGTATATCCAATGAGCTAAAATTGTGTAATATGTGTTATATATAGCATGTTATCGTTTGATTTAGTGTCAGATAAGGTACACAATATCGGATAATAGCTCGTAATAAGTTATATTATTGCATGAGAAATGTACAAATTTTATAAAGAGGTAACATTTAAACTTATACTGTCACAAACGGGAAGATATCCCGTAAGTGACAGTATAAGTTTAGTTGTAAACCGAGGTAAAATTTGTTTGTAAGTTTGTAAGTAATGTAATGTAAAAATCTCCGGAAGTAATGATTCAATTCTAAAAATTCTTACACTGGCAGAAAGCTAAATTATTCGTGGGTGCATTGGCTATAAATTATATTTATCTCATGCAAATTAGCTTAAATATAGGTGCGTGTTTACCGATCTCAAATGGTGTTGGATGTCTGTTTTATTTTTTAGTTTGTTTAGTTTAATTATAGATTTTTTTTTGTTTGTGTTTTTTTTTATGTTGGCTACTGCTAAATATTTAAACAATAATCATTTATTTATTTTAATTAAAGATTTACTCATAAATTAAATGTATGTTGTAAAAACGTTTTATAAGTGCCATATAGGCCTACCTCTGTGAAATAAAATATTTTGATTTTGTTTTAATAATGTTAAATAAAAAATGATGAAAGTAAATAAATGACCTTGAAGGTCCTTAGTTATTTTAATTAATTATTTTTCCATAACTTGTACAAACAAAAAAACTAGTATGTCTTGGATTGACCGTCGTACAATAATACCTGTCCTTGACAGAACGCTAGTCCAACGATACTTAAATGTATTTGTCTTTGTGGTTGCGCCATTAATTCTCATTCCACTTAGGAGGCCTGGCGTGGCGCCTGAGTGAATTGATACTATATCCTACCATCAGGGAGCATAAAATGGCCGCTCTAGCAGAATCATACTAGGAAAAAAATCACGCAGACGTATTTATAATATTATGAATGGAAAAAGTGCAAACAGGTTTTCCCAGATACCTTTACATTCGTGTATTTTACGTAGATGTTTACATGCGGAGCAGCTGTGTCAATTATTTGTTCCAAATAATTATGATAAATTGTTATATGTTCCATTTTGTCGCACTGTAGCTCGATCCACCTGCCCTACACCGCGTATGCTGACGTTGCTCAACGAGCTCGTGCAGACCAACCCTGGATTGGACTTGTGTGCTGATGAATGAAAGACGATAATGTTAGAATGTTTGTGGTGCTGTGAGAACACAACGTAAAAGAAAAGAAAAAAAGATTGAAAAAAAACGAAAAGTTAAAAAAACTAAAGAATTTGAAGAGAATTACTTAACTTGATTTAGTAACTATTAATGTCTTATGCTGTACTAAATGTAATAAATAAATGATACAGATCTCTCTATTAGAGAAGGTGGGTCAGAAACTACCACGCGGGATCAGTGCGCGTTGCGTGTGGATGTCACGATGTCTTCGATTTTTGGTTTCCAGACCATGTCATCTGTGTAGGCCTTACTACATAGCAAGCATTTTAGTATTTTGCGAGAATCAAACCTTAACAAAAGCTGATAATTAAGAAAATGCACCAATCGCAGCGTCGGGAGGAGCTCATGGCGAACTAATAAGAGCCGCACGGATCTTCTATGTTAAGCAACCGTCCGTGGATGGGTGACCGTTCATTATATAACGAGACCCCTACGTGCCTCTGAAAGCACGTTAAAGCGTTGGCTACGTCTCGTCGCGTATTCCACAGAGCCTAAAGACTAAGGTCTTCAATCAGTGCGTCCTGCCTGTTATGACTTACGGAGCCGAAACGTGGACACTCACAGTACGGCTGGTCCATAAATTTAAGGTCGCTCAGCGAGCTATGGAACGAGCTATGCTTGGAGTCTCTCTGAGGGATCGCATTCGAAACGATGTGATCCGACAGAGAACCAGAGTTGTCGACATAGCTCACAGAATAAGTAAGCTGAAGTGGCAATGGGCCGGTCATATTTGCCGTAGAACCGTTGACCGTTGGGGTAGACGTGTTCTTGAGTGGAGACCGCGAATCGGCAAACGTAAGGTGGGACGCCCTCAGGCTCGGTGGAGTGACGATCTTCGCAGGGTGGCTGGTAGCAACTGGATGAGAATTACTGAAAGTCGAGTTAAATGGCGTGCGATTGAGGAGGCCTATGTCCAGCAGTGGACTGCTATAGGCTGATGATGATTAATAACGTGAGGTTTTTAGGGGGAGGACATAGAGCCAAATCTCCTTAGTCTAAGATATAGCCATAGATTCGAAGAAGAAGTAGAAGATTCGTCTAGGACTCAGGTTTCCGTAATCCATAGGTAACAACTTATATTATAAATGCAAAAATATATCTGTCTGTTTGTTGCCTTCGGATTTTGTACACAAAGGTACACGATGACCAGAATTGGGGCATTGTATACCTACTCCTTCTTCTTAGCGTGTCGATGGAAATCTAAATTGTGTCGCGAACAGAGCCCCGGGTTTGGCGCCTTCAGCTTCCATCAGTTCCTGTTATGAAAAATCAACAGGAAAGAGAAGAGGAGGAGGATGGGGTGTATGAAGGAGGGGGGGCGGATATTAAGTACCACATCGTTTGTGGAACAGCACACCATATTTACACTCCAGAGCAGAATAAAATAAACTTAAACTTAAAAAAAACAAGTATTTATTCAAATGAAAAGAAGAATATTAGGTTTATCCATCAACATTGAACGCGTTTACAAAGTTTGGTGTCCGCGTTATTAACCTTTGAGGAGTTCTCTCGTGAAGAAGCGATTCTGGCTGCAGGACTGAACCATATCTGTCATAAGAATGTATTGTCACTAGAACCAAAGGTATGTGCAACGTTTCAGCTCAATTGGTTCCGGGAAACTAGTTTGAAATTCAGTTACAACATTTGATACATACTAACAAGCTAAATAACAAGCAGTGGCGAAGGTTCCATACAACTCGATTCCTACCGGATTCCCTTTGAAAAATGGCAGTCAGTATTCTACAACATTAGTTTTAGTATATGCGAAACTTGATACACGTGTCTAGTATTTTTATGTAAAGAATCTATGTACAAAATTTCAAAACTGTATCATGAAAAATCACAAAGTTATAAGCTTGTTCTGTTACATAGTTGTCCGCACAAAAACGCGGTCACCACGCAGCGCGTGCCTCCAGCGTCGTCTTGAGCTCATTGATAATTATAATTTGGCAGTAGGTACCTAAACTATTGCGATAGGTACTCAAAGTCGTTCGGTATCCAACTTTTAACTTTTTTAAATATTTAAAAAAAAAATAACATGATTTAAAAATTATTGAAATCGATTCAGTTACTTATTCTGAACAAACTATATTCAGGTTTCGCATATACTAAACATAATGTTGTATAGACAGATAATATAATCACTCTAAACGTTTGCTCTTACAAAAATTTACCCTTCGCAATTGCTAACAAGGCATGGTAAATAAATCGCTTGTAACTACTACTATTGCGTCAGCTTGCCCTGGCAACATATAAATACTAACAGAAAATCCTTTATCATGTAACCTACCATGAAATTAGTGTTTGGTATCTAATCTGGCAAACGAAAGCTTTTTGTTGGTAGATTAGATTGGTTGTCACGACTGTTGCACCAGATTTAATCAGTGGTGCAAATACTTCCTGTCCAAACCAACATCATCAGCATAACTCAGTCCACAGCAGGATATAGGATGTACTTTCTTTGTCTCATCTTTCCTTTTTTCTTTGAATCAACAGCCCTGGTTGGCCTCGTGCGTGACTGCTGGAATCCTGAGTTCGGGCTAAGTGTTATTAGGTATTTTTCCATTAAAAAGTCAATAGCAGCCCCAAGTTTTAAAGTTAACGATATGTAAGGGTTGTATTAGTTAAGTACCTACTTTAAGATCTGTAACACTATAATCTATGCACCTTCTACACCTTTTATATGCACTATCCTATCAAATATATTTCAGTATTATTCGAGCATTCACTCGTTTCATTTACGATCAACATCGCACCTTACATGGCGACCGTGACAGGACGCTACGCGAACTTGAGACGTTAAGTGTGACTCCGTGACAGAATACCATTCGATGAGTAACGAAAAATAATAGTGAAAATGGGACGAATAAAAACTTTTTAGGCCTACGGACTGGACGTCAGAGGGACTGTACTAATCATCCACAAAAATGGGCAAGTAGCAGTCTAAAGAGGAGACCCTGATCGTTCAAAACGCGGCGGCTGGCAGTAACCAAGCAACAGCAGAAGAACTTCGCTTTCATATGTCCACATCCAATATTATACTGTCCTGTATCCTGCTTATACTACTACTCGGTGTATTGAGCTTCGTGTATCGGCTGTACAAAAGGTGCCATAAAAAATGGATCACCAATGAGATAAATAGAACGACTATGAGGAGATCTCTTTTCCGTCGACGCATGCGGCTGGGGGCCACGGAGCCATCTTCGAAAAACTACGAGGAAGATATAGTGTAAAAAGTGCTTAAAAAGTGTAAAAAAAAAAAGAGTGCGAATTATAAGTGCATCCCAATAAAATAATCAAGTGCATAAATATAAACACATATTAATCGTGTTAACATTCCAACAAGATCATCGATTACCAAATATGGACGATGCGCTGATTGAACTTTGGACCTTGGAATTAATTGCGTGCGGTGTTTAGTCAATAATACTTATACTAATGTTTAATACTGTATTGCAAACGCATCATTTCTCCATTTCTCCTTTTTTGTTATGGTGGTAATAAGGTATGGATGCTATTTTGAAATTGTACAATGATTTACAGCAGATAAGAGTATACTTAATAAAGTTAGGACCGAAAAGAAGGGCAGACAGAATATTAGAAAATAAATTAATAATAAATTAAATTGTTGTCGTCAATTTATAGATTTACGTGAGGATATTTTATTGTTGAGTGAAAGTGATATATTAGAGAAGTCGTCAAAAATGAATTCATTTGATTTGAAAACTGCCTTAACTCTTTTACCTATTATGAAAAATGAGGAAACTAGTATAAAACAGCTAATTGATAACATCGAATACTATAACTCACTACTGAAGGATAGTGCTTGTAAACAAAATTTAATTAATTTCGTCTTAAAAAGTAGACTTACACAAGAAGCTAAGATAAAGTTAAATGCAAAGTATGACACTGTAAATGACTTAATTGATGACATAAAAAAAGTGTTATTACCTAAGAAAGCTGCAACGGCGATACAAAATAAATTAATGAAAATAAAACAAAATGAGTTGTCGGTTGCTGATTACGGGAAAGAAATCACGGAATTATTTGTGGATATGACGATTACGCAAGCTAACGACAATGAACAGAACTTTAGTATATTAAAACCAATTAACGAAAAGATAGCAATCAAACAATTTGCCGATGGTTTGCGAAATCGAAGACTAAGTACAATTATTTCTGCAAGAAATTACAGCTCATTAAAGGACGCAGTACAAGCAGCACAAGACGAGGAGGTGTCGACTACAACTCCACATGGAGAAATCATGGGTATGTATAAAAGGCCCCACAATAATTTCTATAATAACAGAAGCCGTTCAAATAATTATAGAGGCCAATGTGGTGGAGGTAGAAACTTCTACGCATACAGAGGCCAACCGCGAGGGCAGCAGCAACGATACCGCCCTACCTCTCGGGGGCAGACGGCTCGAGGAGGAACCAACAGTCACAGATGGCAAAGAGGTAACTTTAATTATTCAAATAGAAGAAATCAAGGGATACCTAAAGAGCGTGACGTCAATGTTCTTAATAACTCGGAACAAAACACGGAATCAGGATTAACATCCAATCAGTTTTTTCGTGACTAACAGTAATAAATATATTTTAGCTAGTGATAGTAATTGTTATATTTCTTTATTATCATCATTACATAACCGTCATATTAAGAAACATTATTTTCTGGTAGATTCTGGAGCATCGGTGTCAGCATGTACATATAAACATGCTCTCGAATGCGGCATTCCAATCCATAACGAGCATGTAGCCATAAACGGCTTAGGTGGCAGAGTTCAAGCAATAGGATACGTATATTTACAATTCAACATAAATGGTGAAACAATTAGTCAGAAGTTCTTTGTTTTTCATAACTTACCTATTAAGGGAGGTGGAATTTTAGGTCGTGACTTTTTAAATAAATATAAGGCTCAGCTAGATTTCGATAAAAATATTTTAACTTTATCTACCGAAAGGACAACTATTTGTTTACCACTACTGGGTAAATATAATGAAACTTTAGATGTTCCTGCTAGAAGTGAGTCTATACACTTCATACAAACGAACTTTAATGAGGATTGTGTAGTAACTTCAAAAGAACTAACACATGGTGTGTTTTTAGCAAGTTCTATAGGTACTCCTAAACATGGACTAATACCTATTAAAATATTAAACGTTAATGACGAAGATATATCGCTAACGGAAATAGAACCTAACATTAGCAAACTTAGTGAATTTGACGTCTGTCTCTATGAAAAAACGCAAAATGACGCAGACAGGGTTAAAAACTTATTTTCTCAATTAAAATTGCAGCATTTAAATAATGAAGAACAAAAAACGATAGAAAATATATGTGCAAAATATTCGGATATATTTTACCTCCCCAAAGACAAATTAACTACTACAAATGTATACAGTCATACTATAACCGTAAAACCTAACACGACACCAGTATTTTCAAAACAATACCGTTTGCCACATTCTCAAAAAAGTGAAATAAAACGTCAGATTAATAAAATGCTAGAGGAAGGTATTATAGAACCAAGTAAAAGTGACTGGTCCAGTCCAATATTATTGGTACCGAAGAAATCGAATTCCACTGGAGAAAATAAATGGAGACTAGTAGTTGATTACCGAAAACTAAATAATTGCATAGAGGACGATAAATTCCCATTACCGGATATTACAGAAATATTAGAATCATTGTCGGGTAGCATTTATTTCACACATCTTGATTTGCACCAAGGCTATTATAACGTCAAATTAGAGGGAGACAGCAGAAAGTTCACAGCATTTCATTCCGGACAGTTTCAGATGACACGTATGCCTATGGGATTGAAAACCAGTCCTAGTTCGTTTTCAAGAATGATAACAATAGCAATGGCCGGTCTAAAATATGAAAAATGTTTGATATATTTAGATGATTTAATAGTATTTGGACGTAACTTAGAACAACATAATAAAAATTTACAAGATATTTTTGAAAGATTACGAACCGTTAACTTAAAGTTAAATCCCACCAAGTGTGATTTTCTTAGAAAACAAATTTTGTACTTGGGACACGTAATTTCAAGTGACGGTATAATGCCTGACCCTGCAAAAATAACTGCAGTTCAAAATTATCCATGTCCAGCAAGCACAGAAGAAGTAAAAAGATTCGTAGCTTTCACCAATTATTACAGAAAATTCATACCAAAATTTGCTGAAATTGCTTACCCTTTAAATACATTAACAAAAAAAGGCGTACCATTCGAATGGAGTGAGGCATGTCAAGAAGCATTTGAAAAATTAAAACAACGTTTAATACGTCCACCAGTGTTACAGTATCCTGATTTTTCAGAAGGAAATCGTTTTATAGTTCACACAGATGCATCAAATAATGCTATAGGAGCAATTTTGTCAAATAATAACGGACGACCTGTAGCTTTCGCTAGCAGAAGTTTAAACAAAGCCGAAAAGAATTACCCAGTCATAGAAAAAGAACTACTGGCAATTGTATGGGCTGTGAAATATTTTCGACCATATTTGTATGGACGACCTTTTATAATATTTACAGACCATAAACCATTAGTATACTTGTTCAATATGAAAGACCCATCAAGTAGACTAATGAAATTTAGAATGACTTTAGAGGAGTATAATTTTGAAGTACAATACATAAAAGGTTCTGACAATGCAGCTGCAGATGCACTGTCTAGAATTACTATAATAGCATTGAAGGAAATGCATGAAAGTATAATGAGCGTCATGACAAGAGCACAAGCGAAAAAATTAAATAAACCAGACTCAACGGTAGATATGGATGTTTCAGACTTGAGGCCTGATCAACCAAAAGTCGTAAGCACTCATATCAGACCCAAAGAATCTGTCGAATTAAAATTTATTGATATAAAAGAATTAAGAATCTTAAAGAAAGTAGGGGTTATTTCCAAAGAAAATAAAACATTCTGTTATGTAGAAAATACATCAACAGTTTACGTGAAATTCCTCAGTTCCCAATCGCAAATGACGCGAGACGCATTTGTGAGAGACTTAGATGAATTTTGCAAACTATTAAAATTAAAGGAAATATACATATTAAAAAATAAAGACAACGAGAACTTTATAAAAAAGTTAATAACGACAATAAAAAATAATAAAAGTAGGTCCGGACCGCGCGTATGCATTTTAAGTGATGTAAAAAGGATAGAGAACAAGGATGATAAGAAAGTAATTTTAAATGACTTTCATCTCTTACCAAGTAGTGGCCATGCTGGTATGAGACGGATGTCAAATAACATAAAGAAATACTATTATTGGCCCGGTATTGATAATGATGTTCGGGAATTTGTAAAGCGGTGTGACAAATGTCAGCGGCAAAAGTATTCAATACCTAAGAAAGAACCCATGGTGATAACTAGCACAGCTAATACTGCGTTTGAAAAAGTATATTTAGATTTGGTAGGTCCATTAGAAACAGACAATGATAATTTTACATACGTGCTAACATTACAATGTGAACTCACAAAATATGTAGAAGGCTATCCCTTAATTTCTAAAAAATCAGAAGAAGTGGCGAGGAGTTTTGTCAACAACTTCATTCTCAGATACGGTGTGCCGAAAGTAATAGCGACAGACCGAGGAAAGGAGTTTCTCTCAGAAATATTTCAACAGGTATGTAAATTATTAAACATAAAACAACTTAATTCTACAGCATACCATCACCAGTCCATAGGAGCATTGGAAGTCACTCATAAACATTTGAATGCGTTTTTGCGTATTCAAACAGAGAATCATCCAGAAAACTGGAGTAAGTGGATTCCTTTTTGGTGTTTTGCATATAACACGGGCGTACATACAGAAACAGGATTCACTCCATACGAGTTAGTTTTTGGTAAGAAATGTTCTCTTCCTAGCAACCTGACAGCAGACTTAGAACCATTATATAATTTTGACAGCTATCCTCATGAATTAAAATACCGATTGCAACTTTCGCAAAAAGAGGCTAGAAATAACCTATTAAAAAGTAAGTTGAATAGAAAGATAGTATACGATAAAAATGTAAACCCTATAAACTATAAAGAGAATGATTTAATTTTAGTTAAAAATGATACGTTATGCAAGAAATTAGACAACTTATATTCAGGACCATTCAAAGTTGTAAAAGATGTACCACCCAACGTAGAAATAATTAATCAAAGTGGGAAAAAGGACCTTGTTCATAAAAATCGAACAAAACCATACTATGTATCATAATATAACATATGTAAAAAAAAAAAAAAAAAACTATTCCTTATTTTTTTTTTTTTCAATAAGTGCGGTGATGTAAGGGTTGTATTAGTTAAGTACCTACTTTAAGATCTGTAACACTATAATCTATGCACCTTCTACACCTTTTATATGCACTATCCTATCAAATATATTTCAGTATTATTCGAGCATTCACTCGTTTCATTTACGATCAACATCGCACCTTACAGATATGATACCCCGTGGCGTGGAAAATACGTTAAGCCGTTGGTACTGCGCCTGATCTCTCTCAGGTCGTCTCGCATTGCCGTCCCAACGGATTATGAGAGTGATGGGAGAGAGACTTCGCCTATGTCTGCCTGTCTGCACACATACTTGTGCACTATAATATTTCCGGAGCAGATGGCTAATCGCCGCCATGATCGACAACGGGCAGGAGGGAGTATTTTAAAGAATTAAGTTCGTCTAACCTAACAGACAGATTTGTTGCTGGGGAGTTTGTTCCGCGACTTCTTCAGCTAAAACACTAGGAATTGTTGAAGAGCGCCTTTTATAGGGACTGTCTCATGTAATTTTCGTCGTTCAAAGATGGCTGATTTACATCCTAATTTAAATAAATTACTTTTGATAGCCCTCTCCAGCCACTCTCATACATCGGTGAAGATAGTCGCTCCTTACCTAGGTATAGTCCAAAAGCGCTCAACACTTCGTCTGCATTTAAAATCTGTCACATAACCACAAGATAAGGGTTCACAAAATGATTCTAAAAACCACCTGGGGTCCACACTCGGGATTCCCACACGGAACCATATTTTATATGAAATTGACAGCTTCGACAAATTGCAGAGGACGAACAATTTATCACTGTTCGGAACCAAACTAGACGAAGGTTGCACGATTTAGACGCCTTATTGTTTAAATAAATTGCTTTACATGCATAGCAAAAGTATCAGACCCTTCCCGGAGGAATTGGCAGAAGGATTTTATCCAGATCACCAACAAGAAAACAACAATATTGCCGTTAACATCAGCAACCGGCAACCGGAAAACACTACCCAATCCGAAGATTAAACTCCAGACCTCACACTCAGCAATGGCATTTATACCCACTAGACCAGTGAGGTCAATAGTCAACCTGTAAACAGCTGATCTTCACATCACACATCACACTCACAGCACATCATTCCATTCCGTATCTGGAGAAGGGCTTTGTTGGCGCTACAGTTTATACTTTTGCAGCTATCATTGTTTTACTTGTTGTACTTAGTCTTGCGTTATTGTTCCGAAATAAACTTTTAATCTTTCTTTAAACTCTGCAGATGCACTAATTTCCAGATAAAAACGCGTTGCTGGGAAGCTTTTTTCACACCGATATTTGAATGGTCTATTAAAATCGTGGCACCAAACCAATTGCTCAAAAAACACAAATCCTATAACATTTGTCTCAACATACAGAAGTGTATATTTTATACCCACATTTTACCGGCTATATTTAAGATCCATGTAATAGGGGTGGGCCTATTGTTATCAACGGGAAGACCGAATCCGGTCTGCTACGGTCAATTTCGTGATGGAGATACCCAAGAACACTTTGCCCGATTTGGGCTAATGCCAAATTTCTAATTGGTCTTTAAAAAGAAGAAAGGCATAAAAACAAATATTATTCGAGACACGCATAGCACACGTGCGTATTGTATACATAATGGCAGGTAATGATGATGATAGCGTTTTTTCGCACGTAAAACATATGCAGATTATCTATCCATACAAAAAAATAAAATTGAAGCGTCTGTTTGTAACATCAAAATAACAGATTTTTACTGAATGCAATGCATGCAAACTTATAACAACAACACTTTTTTTCAGTTTGTGTCTGTCTGTCTGCCTATCTGTTTGTGCCGGCTAATCTCCTAAACGGCTGGAGCGATTTTGACGGAACTTTCACTGGCAGATTGCTAATGTTATAAGGTCTAACATAGGCTATTTTTGTGTGAGAAAAATGATTAGGGTTAAGTGCAAAAAAAATAAAACCTTTGAATTTGGTAACAAAATTCAAAAATGTTTTTTTTTAATAATTTCACGCGAACGAAGGTCGCAGAAACACACACATACATCTTCATTACAAATATGTATGTAGGTAAATCTGATAAACGCATATTTGCAACATACCTTAACTCTAAACTCAGTTCACTGAATGATGTAAGATATATCAATGATTAGCCCTTTGCCTGCGTCTTTGTTTGCGTGGATTTACTCCCAAAACAGTGTTTGAAGAACCAGCTCTCTAACATAGAGAAAAGCTGTGTTCCAGTTGTAGGAACATTGTAACCTGATTCATCATCTGCCTAGCCTTTTCCCAGCTATGTTAGGGTCGGCTTCCAGTCTAACTGGATTCAGCTGAATACCAGTATTTTACATGGAGCGACTGCCTAGCTGACCTCCGCAACCCAATTAGTACTAGATAATACGATACCCCATGGTAGGACTGGTTGTCAGCTTTTTTGAGCCACTGACTACCTGTAACGACTGTCAAAGATCTACAAATGACAGCAGGGACCCACGATTTAAAGTGCTTTCCGAGGCACGGAGGAAACTCGGTATGTAATGGATGATCACCCATCCACAGACCAACCTAGGCAAGCACGGCTTAACCTAAAGATCGGTCCGAGCGGCTGTTATTATTTAGCCACGAGCTCCTTCCACTGTAAGCCGATTATGCATAAGAAAAGCCTAACTATGTAACTTGAACACCTTTTTACATTATGTTTGAAAAGTCTAGAACGAAAGAAAAAGTCTTGAAATGTTTTAAGTTGTATTGTAGTGTGTTGTAAAAAGTACTCAGATACTTGACCATTAAAACCTCCTAAAAAAACCGGCCAAGTGCGTGTCGTACTCATACGCACACAGGGTTCCGCAGCACCAAACAATTTAATATAAATATTTTGAAGGCTCATTCATGTTGTATTTATTGTATTAGATTCAACAGCAAAACTAAATTTGTTTTTCATAGTATGTTAATGAAAAACAAAGTTACTACTGCAGTTTGATGAAAAAGTCCCATATCTCAAAAACTATACATCAAATCTTATTCAAACCAATTTACGTTAAAAGTTTTTTTTTACGTTCTACAGTCCTAAATTTTTTTCAGAATTCTCCTCTTACTTTAGAAATTAGAGGGGGGAGACACATTGTACCACTTTGGAAGTGTCTATCTTTTAAACGATTGTTTTTGAGAAAAAATGGTTTTAGGAACCTCAATATCATTTTTAAAGACCTATCTATAGACACCCCGCACGTATAGGTTCGATGAAAATAGTTTCAGTTCCATGTATGGGGAATATTCTTTTATTTTTGTATAAAAATCGTAAAGCGATTCACAGAATACATCTACCTACCAAGTTTCAACTGTGCCAACCTAATAGTTTCGGAATAAAGTGGCTGTGGCATACAGACGGATGGACAGACAGACAGACATGACGCATCTATAAGGGTTCCGTTTTTCGCCATACGGCTACAGAACCCTAAAATAACATTCAACTTTTAAAACAGTTTTTTTGACATACTTAAAGTGTTTCAGATGGTTTCATCATTCCTCTACTGGTCATGAATGAATTAATCTATTGTTAAGATCGACGTGAGTAACAGATCTGGATATATTTAAGCCAGCCTGATTATCTAGATATCGCCTACGTGACACACCGTCTACACACCGTGATAAAGCATTATATTTGCTTGATCATGGTGTGTAGGCCATTTATAAATAACAGATAGTTTTGAAACTAAGTACTCATAATAAAATTAAATGTCTCAGTAAGTTTGTTAATTACATTTTCACAGATAAACTGCATAACTGGAATTGGTGTTTCTTTTTAAGAGCGTTCATCCAAAAACTTGGCAACGTCGCAAATAGCTGTCAAATATTTACCTGTTTTAATTAATTTGGCAATATTACTGTATGGGAATAAGAAATATGGCTAACTAGTGAACTAGAATATTAATAATGAATTGCAATTAAAACACTGAATTTGATGTTATAGCCGTTTTAGGTGTAAACAAGGTATTTGGAAAGTTTCCAAATACTTTTTTTACATCTAAAACTAAATATTCGGGTTACGATATTAATTGTTGCATTTCATAATCAATATTTTCTTACGTTTTGCAAGACAGTCAGTGTCCTGCAAAACGTAAGAAAATTTGAATTTCGCGGGCAAACCTGGTGCCTTTGCCTTAAAAAGAAACACCAATTTCAGTTGTGCAGTTAAGCTGTGAAACTGACTGTAACTAACTAACTCACTATGACAGTTAATTGTATTATAGTAACGTAGTTTCAAAACTATCGCATATAAATGTATGCCATTTATAAATATGCGATAGTTTTGCACCGTGATCAATCAAATACAGGATAATTGACCTAATGCTTAAACATGGTGTGTCGGCCATTTTTAGTGTAGTCGATATCTAGGTAACCAGGATGGCTCGGATAGATTCCGTGAATGAATCGATTAATTCATTCAAGGAAGTTATTTCTACTTGACCAGTATAGGAATGATGAAACCATATAAAACACTTAATTTGTTTCAAAAATTGCATGTTATTTATTAGAGTAATGGGCAATTAAGTCCTTTTTACTACATACTAAACGTTTCAAGGCTTTTTCTTCCGCTTCAGTCTTTCTGAAATCATTCGAATAAAAAAAAAAAAAAAAAAAAAAAAGGAAAAAAAAAAAAAAAAAAAAAAATGTAGAAAAGTTGATATTCGTTCAAGCAGAAATTATCGGATTTCAATATGGAATCTACTTAATAAATTCACGCCTTTTTCCCATGAGGGTAGGCAGAAACCACGCTACGATTCTGCTACGATTTTTACATCATTACTAAATCATTTTATCAGAATAAGTACCATGACAAGGGCATATTTGTTTGCCTTTTATCTCGTTGATACTTTCCTATCCATACATTATCTGGACTACATTGGCGAGACCTAAGTATATCTGATAGCGATAACTGTATCTGATGCAACACCAAACATTGTTTTCAGATAATGTTATGATTACCTATTCTTTTATCCTTTCGATTATAAAACATGCTAGAGATAGTGTTAATGAATGATGCGAGCTCCGTATACACCAGACACCGACATGTTATAAAACAATTAGGGTATCTGCCTCAGTGTTTTTGTGTTTTTTTTTTTGGGTGGTTAATCATCAAATGACCCCCCCTCCCGCTCTGGGCGGAAGGTAGTGTCAGACTTGTACTGACTAAAACCCACCCATGTTCCTTCTTAGCCCTTTGTGTTCCAGGGCCGCGGTATCTCTTTCGAACAGTCTCGCAGCCCCGGCATGCATCGGCCCTTCACGTAGCCATCAACCAAGCATTCTGCATATCATACTAAGAAACTCTACGCTTCTTCCTTTCGTGTCGATTAAACTCGAATGGTGTTAGATCAGTACGTAGCCACCTGCACAGCACTAAAATTCACTTCGATTAAATCCTGAAAGGTGCAGGTGGTTGTGCAGGACGGGCAGGACAGGTGGGGCATATCCTGCAAAAGGGCTCCACACTGGCATTCTATTTGGGATAGATCGAGGATTTGGGAAACGATTTTTTTTTTTGGGGTAAAATATCACGGTTTACGGCAACATTGATGTTACTCACTCAAAACATTTTTCTTAAGGATCATCGGCCCTTGCGGACCCGTTCCATTTTGCTGACATCTCTCTAAGACGCGCGTGGAACACGAACGCGCCGCCGCAGGCCGTCGACACGGCTTAGTGTGTCCACCTCGTGTGATGAATTTGTTCGATGAACGATGGGTCCTGAGCCAAGCAGCTTATGAACTTATGCCACTATCCTACACAAATCAAGACCGGTCTGCCACTGTGAAAATTTCTAGAAAGAAACCCAACATCTATTTTATGTTTCTCACTGCTGGGACACAGGCCTCTTCTCTATGAGAGAGAGTGGGTCATAAATTCATAACACGGATCATGTGCAGATTGTTGAAGATCACAGGCTTCGAGTTTTTGGTTCTACGTTATGACGGTTTTCTTTACAATGTTTTCCTTCACAATTTTGAGAGCACTGATGATGAAATAAATAAATACAAAAAGTAAAGTGCCTGTAACACCCTTAACCCCTCGTTGGCCGAGTGGACTGCTGAACATGAGGTCCTGGGGTCGATTTCGGTCGGGCTAAGTGCTATTGGGTTTTTTCATCAGAAACTCCGTAGCAGCCACGAAGTCTGGATTCGTGCCTGGTTGATAGCAACATGCTTGTCCCCTACTACGAGTACATGGGACTTACACATGACTAACGAAATATGGGTGTAGGTACTATTAGGTACACCTCTGTCCAACCCTACGGGATTACAGGCGTGAAGTTATGTTATTTTGTAAACTGGCTGTCAGGGTTCGAACCCACGACCTACGTCGAGGCCGTTACGCCGAGAATCGAATCGAACACCACGCGAATCTGAAGTCATCTATACATATAATAAAATCGTAGACCTTCTGTGTCTGTACATTACAGATTTTTGCAAAAAAGTCACTGGAAAGTGCGAGAAATAAGTAATAGAAAGTAAAAATATCTTTTTTTAAATTTTTGTCTGTTTGTCGGTTTGTCGGTTTGTCTGTTCGTTTGTGCGCGCATCACGTAAAAACCCCTCATTGTATTCAAAATCTAAATATTACAAAATAAGAAGCATTGTTGTATTATTTAGCGTTTATTTCATCAAAATCGACCAACAGACGCAAAAGATATTAACTTTTAAATTTTTTTAGTAACCTCATACGCGATTTCTATGATAAAAATAATTTACGTAAATAGGTTTTAGTCGTATTGTAGTCACTCGGAATGGCTGAAAACTAATTTTGTTTTATTTTTCCTTTTGTCATTACTCTTTGCACGGAAGTAATAAGTACTACGTACGCACGCGACGGTCAGTCAAGCTTTACAAAACCAGTTTATGCGGATCTCTCATTGTATAGGAAATCTATACAAAGCGAGGTCAGTTTATACTGGAATTTTACAGCTTCATGTGCCGCCGTGTGTACAACTGCAATTCTTGCTTGCATTAAAAAATTGCCACCAAAAGAGAGGTTAACGCTAATTTAGTCTCTTTCTAATAAGGTGACCAATCATTTTATGTAAAAAGTAGGATATGATGGAAAGGCTGAGAATATAACATTATTAAATTAAATTAAATAAAAAAAACAATTTTCGTTTCCGAGGCAATTAAATAATAAAAAAATAGTAATATGAGAAAGCTATTATTATATATTAGGCGTCGGTAGATAGGTATTAAAAAAATAATCATAATAATAAATCTTTATTATTATGATTATATCATATCGAATGCATCACCCGCGTTCTTCTGTTATGAGACTGTATATCCCGCGGAAGTGTGGGGGTCGAGGCTTTTTAAACGCTAAGACTCTCCACAATCGCGAGATATGCAGTCTCAGGGAATATTTCCTTGAAACCGACGTGGGGATGCATCGAGATGTGGTCGCAATGGACAAGGGCCTCACCCCGCTTTCCTTGGCTAAAGAGAACTGGCGCAAACCCTTAGTGCTTGACACTAACGACCGCATGGAGGTATGGCAGAGTAAAGAGCTTCACGGACGCTTTTTCCGGGCCCTGCATGGGCCCGATGTAGACCTATCAGCGTCCGTAGCCTGGCTACGTTCCGGGGATCTCTTCGGAGAAACCGAAGGTTTTGTCTGTGCAATTATGGATGAAGTTATGATGACGAATAACTACCGGAGATTTATTGTGAAGGACGGTACGGTTGACATATGTCGGGCATGCCACCGTCCAGGCGAATCAATCCGTCACATTATCTCCGGGTGTTCTCGTCTGGCTAACGGAGAGTACTTGCATAGACACAACCTTGTAGCCAGGATTATCCATCAGCAACTTGCTCTAAAATACAACCTTGTGGAATCGGAAGTGCCGTACTATAAGTATGTGCCCGACCCAGTTCTCGAAAATGGCAGTATCACATTGTACTGGGATCAATCCATCATCACTGACAGGACTATTGTAGCCAATAAGCCTGATATAGTGGTGGTGGATCGATCAGAGCGGCGCACAATGATTGTTGACATAACGGTCCCGCATGATGAGAACCTCGTGAAAGCCGAGAAAGATAAGAAAATCAAGTATCTTGACTTGGCTCGCGAGGTTGTCGACATGTGGGATGTGGACTCAGCGATCATTGTGCCGATAGTCGTATCAGCCCATGGCTTAATTGCCAAGAGCCTCGACCAATACCTGAGGAGGCTCTCGTTAGGCAGCTGGATCAAGGGCTTGATTCAGAAAGCGGTACTTTTGGACACGGCTCGTATTGTTAGGAGGTTCCTCTCTCTGGAGCCCTGACCGCCGGTAGCTTGGACCCTGTTCCCGATACCGGTGGGCTACAATTTTTTATATTTTTAAATGTTTTTTATATATATTATTTTTAAGGAATATTTAAAAATGTAAACTAATTTGTAAAAATTTAAATAAAGGAAATAATAATCTTTATTTAATTCAACATCAGAAGTAACAGGCACTGGTATATGCACAATCTTAAATAGAGAAAGGTATCTGAAGTAGGAAGGTCCTGAGATACAGATCACCTCTCCGGCATAGATATATCATTTTATTTGCAGCAATTTACAGCAACTCAACCTGAATTTTATTTAAATAATAAAATTACTATTATTTGGATTTTACTATATTTATTGGTGACCAGTGAAATGATGTATTAAACAAGATTAGTTCTTAGATAATAGGTAGATAAACAATATCCCACAACCAGTTAGTTGTTAGTGACCATGATAGTTTAAAATCTAATATCCCACAAAATAAAAACTTTATGGGGACAATACCAAAATAAGACAATGACGTTGTCAAATTCAACCAGACCACCTTTTTCCAATGTTGCCCGCACACAAACTAAATAAAATAGTTTCGATTGAATATTAAAACAGGACTTTCAGTATTTCGTATTTTTATATGTGCCTACCGAATGACTTCGAATACTAATAATTTAGTAGATTAATGATCATGTCCACATTGTGCGAGTGGGAAAAGGCTAATATCCGGCAGTGACAAGCCTCAGAACGGCTATTTAAAACTTACGTTAACGGAGTAAAATACTTATATGAACAAACTAACATTGCGAATGGGTTGCCTGATAAAGTTAAGTCAAGGCTACTCTTTATTAAAACTAACGGAACTAATCTTTTTTTCAAACCAAACGAAATCAAAATGGAATTAAAGTAAATATCTACAAAGCAATCAAGCCAAGAATCTGTTAGGTTGTCATTTTTTTGTCCCTACTACAGAGTTGTAAGATATAAAAAGATAAATTGATACTATATGTCCACTCATCTATTTTCTTATTAAAATGTGTATTAAAAGAAAACACGATGGAATAACGTACGGTTGTCTAAGTTAAATCGGTCAAGCCCCACGGTTGTCTCAATTTTAAATAGTCTTCACTTAATGATATCAGGCAACCCGTTTGTTATGATTTTTTTCATGTATATTAAACATATTTTTGACTCGGGAAACATAGGATTTTTTTTGATACTAGACAGGTTTATTTATAATGGTAGGTACCCCAGAGTGAACAGGAGTTATATCCGTAAGAGCAATTGTTTCACTCGCGGCATATCTTTAACGTTTAAATGCCCATGATAGCACTTGCATTTGAACTTCGGAGCAAAATATTAATAATAGTCAGTAGCAACATAAATTTTGTGAATAGTCAAATAGCTTGCTTTCAACACTATTTGTTACATCGATCTGCGTAATACTTGCGTCTACGGTTCAACTTTTTTTTTTTGCCCGTTCATCAGAGTCCTTGAAAAAGTATCCGCTTCGGCAATCATGGTCTACCTTCGGAAATATGAGATCTAATATAATTCCCATGTTCTTCTTCTTCTTTTGTATCGATGATTTATCACATTATTAGCACCCAGGTGGCTACGTTAATCGCGGTTTCAGTAGAGATTTTGACAGTAAATCCTCTAAATCGCAGGTGTAGGGACACTTTAGATACTCCAGGAAGTCACAGTTAGCTGCTGCTACCATGGAAGTACGTGTCTATTAGGGGCCAGCCATAAAATTTATGACGTAATTTAATTACGTCATACGTTAAAGAGGTGGGGGGTGACAACAAAGTGTGACATTGTGTGACAAGGGGTGGAAGGGGTCCTAAACTTGGTGACGTCACATTTAAAAAACTAATATTGCTAAGTTTTAAAACACGAAATTTGAACTATTAACGAAAAACTTATTAAAGAAATATTTTCAACTCTATCGGCGGGCAGCATGTAATATTGCAAAATATGTGACGTCACACTCGGGAGGCGGGAGTCTCACAAAAATTGACCTTCTGATAAGGACGGATTTTTTGACCCCTCCGGTGAAAAAATCATAAAATTCGTATGACGTAATTTATGGGTGGTCCCAATATAAATAAAATATTACAATTATACGACTAAAATCCTAAAAGTGCGGAATGAATGCACTACAGTGCCTTGAAAAACCAAACTTAGAAGCTTTATAATAGCGATGTTTGTGTTAATTCGGAAACATGAAGATTCTCGAAGCGCATAGTCATTCTGGTTCTATTGCTAAATACATTAAATTCAAGCGTTTGCAGTATTTTTCAATTGCATGGTTTTTGCAAATTCAATCGATTCAATTTGACTCAGGAATTTTTTTTCTCAATTTTGTTTCCATCGTTTGTGTCCATCACATTTTTTCCATCGGTTGATTGAGCTTTCAGAGCTGAAAGATTATTTTTTTAATTGTTAAGGATATTAACCGTTGGGGCCTAGGATAGATCATGAGTTGCATCTATATTTTGCTTACGTTCATAAACTTTGAGAATGACAAAAGAATGTGTGCTCACGTGAGCGAAGCCGCGGGCACAGCTAGTTCTTTAAAATAAAAATAAATATTATAGTTTGTAATAAAAAATCTTTTTTGCAAAAAATAAAACCGTCTTCAAAAACACAGAACAGTGAAAAATAACTTTAGCTTCAGAAGTCGGTGACAAAAAAAGTAAATCATCATCATCATCATTCATCATTTCAGCCGAAAGACGTCCACTGCTGGACATAGGCCTCCCCCAAGTGTCGCCACATTGACCGGTCCCGTGCGACTCGCATCCAGCGGATCCCTGCAACCTTCACCAGGTCATCGGTCCACCTAGTGGGAGGCCTTCCAACGCAGCGTCTTCCGGTTCGCGGTCGCCACTCCAGAACTTTTCGGCCCCATCGGCCATCCGTTCTGCGAGCAATGTGCCCTGCCCACTGCCACTTCAGTTTGGCTATTCTTCGGGCTACGTCGGTTACCTTGGTTCTCTTGCGGATGTCCTCATTTCTGATTCGATCACGCAAGGAAACTCCGAGCATAGCCCTCTCCATTGCCCTTTGGGTGACTTTAAGCCTTCTGATAAGGCCCATTGTGAGCGACCATGTTTCGGTCCCGTAAGTAATCACTGGCAACACACACTGGTCATAGACTTTCGTCTTGAGACACTGCGGTAAGTTGGACGAGAAGATACCACGCAACTTCCCGAACGCTGCCCAGCCGAGTCGGATTCGACGATTGACCTCTTTCTCGAAGTTAGACCTACCTAACTGGATCGTTTGTCCAAGGTAGACATAATCGTCTACAACTTCGAGTGTAGAGTCTCCGATCTTGATAGGAGTGGGTGTTACATGGGTATTCAACATGATTTTGGTTTTGTCCATGTTCATTTTAAGACCCACTTTTTCGGAAGCTCTACTAAGGTCATCGAGCATTGTACTGAGGTCCTCCATGGTCTCAGCCATGACCACTATATCGTCGGCAAACCGAAGATGAGAGATGTACTCGCCATTGACGTTGATGCCTAGCCCTCTCCAGTCCAGAACCTTGAAGATATCCTCCGGTGCAGCGGTGAACAGTTTCGGAGATATGACGTCTCCCTGTCTTACACCTCGCTGGAGAAGGATAGGTTCTGAGGTCTGGTCCTGAAGTCGGACTGACATGGTGGCGTTTTTGTACAAACACTTCAACACCTCGATGTACCGATAGTCGATTTGGCACCGTTGGAGAGACTGCAGTACAGCCCAAGTCTCGATCGAATCGAAGGCTTTCTCATAGTCCACAAACGCCAAGCAGAGAGGCAGGTTATACTCTTCGGTCTTCTGTATAACCTGCCGCAGCGTATGTATGTGGTCTACGGTGCTAAAGCCTTTTCGGAATCCGGCTTGTTCGGGAGGCTGAAAATCGTCAAACCTGCGCGCGAGACGATTCGTGATGACTCTTGAGAACAACTTGTAGACATGGCTTAGAAGTGAGATGGGCCTATAGTTCTTCAGCCGGGCATTGTCGCCCTTTTTGAAGAAGAGTACCACCACACCCCTGCACCATGCCTGCGGCGTTTTCCCCTCGAGTATGACGGAATCAAACAGCTTCTGAAGGGCCTTAAGTACCGGTTTTCACCCGCCTTCAGGAGTTCGGCCGTAATTCCGTCATCACCCGGTGCCTTGTTGTTCTTAAGCTGTTTAAGAGCCATCCTAATCTCGTACAGGCTGACATCCGGAATGTCTTCGGTATAGTGTCGGGTCAGTCTAGCTCTTGGGTCGTTAGCTAGAGTTGCAACAGGATTTCAAGATTTTTTATTTTTCCATTTTTAGTTGTAATATCCTATACAAATATTTGCTATGCATTTATTTCACATTGTCAACAATACATTTCATGGTAATAGGCTTATCACCAATAAAATGGAAGTTAATATACCTAACTGTCGCAATCTGGGTGTACTGTACGCATCTGCGTACCCCTCAGAGCATACAGCCGTTATGTTATGTTATGATATTGTATAAACAATAAACATCCAAGCGATTGCAGCAATCACGACAGATTTGCTGTCTACTATTGAAGAGTTCCATTGTATAACTCCGAAGATCAGGTCACCAAATTTAAACGGGACCACCGCGGAATAATATTCTTCCAAATTGAAAAAAAAATCATCGAAATACGTTCACAATTGTCGAAGATATAAAATTTGTAGAGTCGCCCTCGATTTCTCCAAGATCCCATCATTAGATCCAGACCTGATGACCATTGGACCACATGGAATGAATACTGTTTCAAACAATGCCCATAAAATTTGAGGGTTGGGCTTAATTTTACTGGGAGTCCATCATCTGATCCTGACTTATACCTTCCATCATCAGCTCAGCAATATGAGATGATGATTACCAGGCACAAATATATGAATTGCGTTAGAGAGTATATGAAAAACATTGTATGTGCCTATAAAATTTGAGGGTTGCCCTCGATTTCATCAGATTCTGATTTGGTGACAGTGGGACTACCTCAGGAGTATAGGCTTTCGAATAAAAAAATAATTATGAAAATCGGTCTGCAATTGAAATTTACATTTAAAAAAATACATACAGTCGAACATAGAAACTCCTTCTTTTTTTAAGTCGGTTAAAAATTGTCAAAGGAGTTTTGGTGAAACAGTAGTGAACCGTTAACAATACATGTCATGGTAATAAGCTTATCCCCAATGAAATGGAACTTAACATACCTAACTGTTGAAATGTGTGTTTATTGTAGACTGTACACATCTCAGAGCATTCAGGCGTGATGTTTTGTAAACAATGAACATCCAAGCGATTGCAGCCATCGCGATAGATTTGCTGTCCATTATTGAAGAGTTCCAATTGCAAATCTCCGAAGATCAGCATCAGATCTTCACCAAATTTAAATGGGACTACCGCCAAATAATATTCTTCCAAACAAAAAAAGAATCATCAAAATCGATTCACAATTGACGGTGATATCGCTGAACATACACACAAAAAAAAAAAACAGTCGACTTGATAACTTCCTCTTTTTGGAAGTCGGTTAAAAACATGGTTGGGAATAGTCAGATTCGACGACAGAGGACCGGAAAGAAATCAGGCGCAGATTCGAGACACGGGATTATCACACCGCCTCAAACTGAGCTGCTACTGAGAAATTCCTAATGGAAAATTAACTATGTAGATTAGGTACTAATTGATAGTATTAGGTACGCAGGGATGCAAATAATAAGCATTCAAAAAAATATCATTTGGTATTTTAATTTATCATTCATCTCTACTCGAAAATAATTAATTTAGCTGTGCTATGTCCCATAGTTTCCATGAAAATAATATCGAATGCAATAAGTACGTATTATTAACTCCTATATCATAAGTGGAGCGATACCATCATTGACTAATTAATTTTTCGAGTGCTGACCGTTTATAAAAGCGTCGAAAATGAACGAAATTACGACATTTGTCATTCGAAAAACCATTAGCTGGTATAAATTTTCGCGAAATAACAGCTTGACTCCCAAAATGAAGGCATTTATTGTGCTCTGCAGTGTAATTTCCATAGTTTATTGCAAAAGTTTTGGAGCACATTCTGGGTTTCACAAATGTAAGTTTACCAAAGCTTTCTTTTTGTTTGTTTGACAGTAATTTTGCCCTACACTGTAAACAAAACTGTTTCAATTGCAAACAAACCTTTAAGCACTAGGTAATTGCAGAAAAAGTTCCGGACACTGATCCTCCGAACAAATAACACTGAATTAGGTAGATGTCAATCAAGTTAGAAGTCCGCACGTCCGTCATTTGTACTTAGTTATCAATATGACTTCTCCCTTGCATTATAGTATCCACTTACTTAGTAATTTCTGATTTATTGTTGTTTTTTAGCTGGAGAAAGGATATGCATCAACATGTGGGATGAAGGATGCAACAATGGTCAACTCGGAGGGGCTGGTAAGTACCTAACTACTTGCCTTGTTACTTTTTTCCGGGGATAACCGTACAAAACTTTTTTCAAATAACCATACCACTACGGAGATGAATCAATACAGTCATGTCCCGAACATGCGTGGATGGGTGACAAGCATCATATTCGCATTGATCATAGATAGGTAGGTATAGGTAGAGTCCACTTGCCTAAACTTCAAGGCAGTAAGTAACATGTGGATAATACCTTTCTATAAAATCCCGGAATGATTTTTAAGTTCCAAAATGAAGCTGTTAAATTAGAGGAAGTTATCCACCTATTTCGATCTCTGATAATGATCATCATAAGCATTTAGTAGCACCATAAGGTTATAGTGAGCGACCCATCCGCCCGTTCTTTTAAAAGAAGAAGTCGCTGGCGCTGTTAAACCGTTACCTAAATTTTATTTCAGGCAATGACGATGACTACCTGAACGGTGGCTTCAACCCTGGCAAGCGTTGTGTCAACATGTGGGACGAGGGATGCGTCAACGGACAACTGAATGGTGCTGGTAAGTAAATTTATAGTTTATTTTATAGTTTATTTATAGTTTATTTATTTCCAAAAAAACTTAGTACTAGTTTACAATGGCAATGTGGCAACAATTTCAATTAAGGCAACGAGATTAGCGTCTGTAGCCGAACTAGGCATAGCCTGTATTTCGACTATCAGTACCATTCCCCTCGAGTATTTATAATACAAGAATAGGTGCCAAGCAAAAGAGGCATATAATTAAATCAGCACTACAGAAAAATAGTTGATAAGTACACTTTAGATAAGTAATTTGCAGATAGGTAAGTACATAAATTTAATCTAATTACTAAATGAATTTCGTGTATGTGTGTTCATGTGTGTATGCGATGTATGTATATGAGTGCATGTAGGTGTGTGTGTGTGTGTGTGTGTGAGAAAATTATGAGGTGAGCGTGTGGGTGCGAGTATGCGTGAGTGTATGGGTGTGTGTGAGAATAATTATGATGTGAGTTTGTGTATGGGTGAGTGTATTTGTGTGTAGGTGAACTATGTTGAAAGTGTATCTACGTTTTCTGTGCTCTTAGCCGTATTCTTAGTGTGGTAAATATAGTAGTTGTTCTGTCTCCTCGTAGCTTAATTTCTGTAAATATTGGCATACTTTTAATTTGCATTGTTTTCTAGTCAAGGGGTAGATATTTATTTTTTTGTTAAGCTTATTATAAAGGCAAGGTCCTAGAAAGCTTACAAATCTTTTACCAAAAGTTGTTTTAAATCTGGTTAGATTGTCACATATATGATATTTACGGCGTCTCTGTAATAAAATTGGGTTGTAGGGCTGATTTTTATGTTCTTGTAGGATAATTTTAAGTATAAATAACTGTCTTACTGTCAAAACCTCGCACAACTGGAACAGTGTTACAGTGGGAAAAAGCATCGGTTTAAACGTGCTAACCTTCAGTATAGCTCTCTGGGCGACCTCAGCTGCCTTTAGCGTGGTTTTGCAGATACCTCCCCAGGATGAAATGCAGTAGGTAAGAAGCGATTGACATAGGGCCTGATATATTCGCTTCAGCAGTGCAGGGTCCGCGACATGACGTAGGTTTTTGAATACATAAATTAATTTTCGAACTCTATTACAAAGAATTTTGACATGTTCTTTAAAGTTGAGGTTGTTGTCCAAAGTAATACCAAGGTACTTCAGAGTTTTAACGCGTTCCAGAGGTGAACATGCGCAACTGGAATCCACAGGAATACACTCATGTGAGACAATTCGTAAGTCACCACGAATATTCACCGCCTGCCTAATGCTGAAACAAATATACTTAGTCTTGTCTACGTTCAAGGTAAGTATGTTTTTTTGCAGCCATCCCTTAACCGTATCAAAGCCATTTTGTGCGATAGAGAAGACCTCCTCCCAACTATCACCCGCAAACACCAGCGCGGTGTCATCCGCGAAAGAGATAATTTCACCTTTGGTAAGTGTAAGACAAGTAAGCTCGTTTATGTACACTAGGAATAAGGTGGGCCCCAGTATACTTCCCTGAGGCACGCCGTGTGTAACTGGAAGGTGTGTACTTTTATGTTTATCCACTCGGACACACTGAGTTCGCCCAGAGAGGTAGCTTTTGAAAAGTTCCAGTTGAGTGCCCCTGATACCCAGTACCTCCAATTTGTTGAGTAAGAGGGAGACAGAAATCGTATCAAATGCCTTTGCCAGGTCAAGAAAAATAGAGAGACATTTTTTCCCTTTGTCCAGATTTGAACTAATAAAATCTATAAGTTTATTCACTGCCTGTTCTGTAGATTTTCCGTGCCTAAACCCGTACTGGTTTATTGAAAGAAGTTTATTGTTTTCGAGATATTTGACAAGACGAATGTTTATAATTTTTTCTAGGATTTTGGATATTGCGGGTAGTATGGAAATCGGTCTATAGTTGATTATACGATTTCTGTCTCCGTTCTTATAAATTGGGCACACTTCTGATCGTTTTAGGGAATCGGGAAACACTCCAGTCTTTAAACAGTCATTAAAAATTTTTTCCAGAGGATGTACGAGAATATTTTTATGTTGTTTTAGGAATCTACTGCTGATATTGTCACATCCTGGTGCACTGTCTGTTTTTAGTCCCATGATAAGATGTCCAATCTCGTATTTGTCTGTCTCAATTAAGACGAAAGAATTTGGCACATTTCGTATGTTATCTTGGGTATGACTCAGTAGTGGTAGATTCCGGAGATTAATATTTTGTTTACATATTTTATCTGCCAGTGAGCTACCCACATTTATAAAATAGCTATTTGCTTCATAAAGTGATTGGTCAGAAGAAGAACAGAGAGTTAGTAGATCTTTATGGTGTTGTGTTGTTTTTGTTGTGTGTGTGATGTTTTTGATGACTTTCCATAATTTTTTATTGTCGTTCTGTGCTTCCAGGATTTGGCTTTTTTCGAATGCTCTTTTTAACCTTCGTAATAGATTATTACAGAAATTTCTGTATCGTTTGTAGGTAATTTTCAAGATTTCGTTATCCGTATCAGTGCTTGCCTTTTTGTGTAGTTGGTCTCTGTTCCGCATGCAACGTAGTAGTCCTGGAGTTATCCAGGGCTTAATGATTTTTTGGCGTCTAGAAAGTGTTACAATTTTTGTATTCCTTTCAATTACTTTTTGTAAGGATTGTGTTAGGTAATTTAGACTAGTGTTTGGGTTTTCTGTTTGATAAATGGGATCAAAATTAATACGTAAAATATCTTGTGATAATGCTTTATCATTAATTATAGCCTTTGTTGTATTTGCATGTTGCCGTGGTTTTTTTAAGTTTAAACAAAATAAAACGGGATGGTGATCCGTTAATGTTGCATTAGGGACAATGGTGCTACTGGAGACTTTCGTTTTTATAAGGACATGATCTATGCATGTTTGGCGAGCGCTGCGTGTAACTAAAGTGTGCGCTGGCAGTAGGCCGTGAGAAGCAGCTAAGGTAAGGTAGCGTTCCCCTTCAGATTTAATTTTATTAGAGTTTATTGCTAGATTCATGTCGCCTATAACAACGATGTGCTCGAAAGAAGACACTGATTGTAACACATTATCCAACGACAAAAGGAACGGCTCCAATTTAGTGTAGGAAGGAGATCTGTATAGACCCATTATGGCAACTTTTTTTCCAACGGTGGCTAGTAGGCAATTACTTTCATGGAATTCAGGTTCTATTATAGTTAGGTTAATGTTTTCTTTGTAGTAGATAACTACACCGTCATTTTGTTTTGGGAATACTTATTAAATACTTATCTAAATTTACAAAATTCATGTTCGTGCACCCTAATTAATCTCCGAAGACACAAAACCAATTTCAATGAATTGAATGGTTGGTTCCAGCTTGAAATATAGGATAGTTTTGGACCCGTTATGTGGCACCGTAATATCTACTACAAGTTCTACATAGCTCATAGGTCCTGGGTTCGATTCCCAGGATTATCACATAAGTCAGTAGCAGCCCGGACTTGTGCCCGGTTGATGGCAATAGGCTCGCACACTACATAGGACTTAACATTACTAACGAAATGTGGGTGTACTACAGGGTACACCTCCACCTAAACCCTTCGGGGATTACAAGCTAGATGTTATTATATGTAAAAGCTTCAGTACTGAATACTTAGGTAAGTTTTCTTTAAAAGTAAGCAATGTCACGCTATGCCACACTTTGCCGCAAATAAGCGAAAAACCTTTTGCGCACCCAAGTAGGCCGCTGCAAAGACAATCTGGCAAAATACTTATACATTTTATATATTTTAGTTGAGATTAGGAGATTTCTAAAATGGTTGTTTGAGCCAACATAATTTTATAGAGCTACAACGAAGAATAATTCAAATATTAAGTGACGCCCATTTCTGCAAACACTAGGAGCGAAAAAGCGCACTTTATGTGCCTTGGCATTCAAATAAGTGTTACTAAGTATAACTGTATGGTGTCGGACGTAAAGAATAGCACCATCCCATATCTTCCCGTGGGTGTCGTAAGAGGCGACTAAGGGACTTACCAGAGAATGGGCAGCAGCGTTCTCTGTGCTCTTTTAACAACCGTACTGCGATCGCCAACCCGCCTGCCAAGCGTGGCGATTATGGCAAAACCCCCCCTTTGGGGGAGGCCTATGTCCAGCAGTGGACGTCTTTCGGCTGAAATGATGATGATGATGATGAAGTATAACTGAAAACGGGCATGAGTATACTTTATTTCAGGCAATGATGACAACTATCTGGGAGGTAGCTTTAACCCTGGGAAGCGGTGTGCCAACATGTGGGATGAGGGGTGCATCAACGGACAACTTGGAGGTTCTGGTAAGTATGCCTATTAATATAAGGTAGATAGCGTCCCTACAACACGATTTAGTCAGAGTGATCTGTTTGATGGACTGACGACCTTGGTATAAAGGTGACTCGCAGTGCTGGGACAGAATGAATGCCAAAGGCAATGGAGTGTTGTGGCCCTACTTGAGAGAGGCCTCCGTCCGACAGTGCATTGCGGTGCACTGAGTTTATCAATTGATTTATTCAGTAGATTGAGAGACGTTATATTATTATATTAGCGGGTCGATGGCAGCTCCGCCCCGCCTGGCGACGCCCATAGTGTTAGTAGATCAAAACTCGACTAACACTAAGTATCTACGACCAGATTCAAAACCGGTATATAGGTAGGTACCTAATAAGTCCGTAGGATTCAGTGGCGAGCGACCTTCGTATTCTTCTTTACTTACATCTCGTGTTTTGCTAGCTATAGCATGACCTGTGTTGTGGTTAAAGCCAATTACAACAACATTTCAGACTTAGTTCTGAATTCTGAACAAAAAGAAGCAACCTTCGCGTCCTAGGAATCGAACTCGCACCCTAACGATCACGGTAACCCCTAAACCAAAGAGGCTTTTTCCAGCAATGTTGAGTGTTTTCAGGACAAAAAAAACACATTTAGGTAGAAAGTCAATCTGAAATTCTTAAGTTCCAACATGGAAACTCGATTTTTTTTTATTTCAGGCAACGACGATGACTATCTGAATGGCGGTTTCAACCCTGGCAAGAGATCCCTACAAAGCCTGCTCCAAAAACTGAAGAATAACAATCACCATCAATAAGATGACGAGATGTTTCCGTGGACATTTTTTTTTTCCTTTATTTTAAAACTATACCTATGGCTTTGTTTCTGTGTAATGTAGGCTGGTCTCATCACTGGTAATTGAATATAAATTATGTAATAATAGAAAAGCTTTTAATTTAAAAATCATGACGCCTATAATTCCTGAAGCGTTAGGAAGCGGCATTTATATCCCAAGTATTAGGAAGCGAGTGTTTTGCGGTGTACTGGATACAAAAACAGACTCCGGCGCAGTACTGAAAAATATATATATTTTTTTTAAACGGTGCCCCTCACTAGGAATTCCTGATGGAAAAACTCAATAACGCTTCCTGATCTGGGAATCGAACACAAAACCAAAACCACATTCTCAGCGATAACGCTTGCGCCTACTAAGGGTTGAACCTCATCTAGCAGCACAGAATCGTATTTTCCCATGTTCCTGTCCTTTTCTGTCGCTTAGAACCGTCATTCGCTAGAGCGAGAAGCTGAGCGTGATGCAGAACGCATCGTCAATGCTACCGCTTGCTACAGCACTATCGCTGTTTCTCGCTCTAGATGAGGATCAACCCTAATATGGTAAAAAAAACAAGTCTGTGGATTGGCACAGACCGTAGATTCCATTCTCGAATCATGTTGCATGAATAAAACAATGAAATAGGGATACAAATAGGACTAAGGAAGCATAATATTATATGAAACAAATTCCAGTACAATAAAAACTTTATTAGTCCCAATAAACTGCTATGAGCACAAGATGCTTACATAGACACTTTATAAAAAATATTTTAGAACATGTTTCAGTGATCACACTGTAACTATATCTAATGACTACATACTAATGTATATATTTACAATATTCTGAAATAGCTACCGAAAATTTTGTTTTTGGACGAAGGCAATGGCAGTTAGTCTAAAATTTGCTTGGCAAGTAAGATAAGTCTTTTAGTGTACATAGAAAACAGTAACGTCTTAACTTCGAAAACATTACTTACTTAATGCATTGATTTATGATACAAATAACAGATTAAGAAGAAATTTATTAATTTTATGATAGTTTGTGTATAATTTTTAAAATAGCTGTTAAAAACAATTTCACTATTACTAACTAGTCTTGAAACTACTATACATACAAACTTATAGACAAGAAACATAATTTTTCAAAAAATGAGAAAAAGTTATCACAAAAGCGGCAATGTTAAATAATGATAAAATTGTTATTATTTTTGTATCCTACAAGCGGTGGGCAAAGCATTGAAATTACTTAAAATTAGGGCAAATTGCAATAATTGGTAATACTAAAGGCTTGTACTTGTAACCAAGTTAAAACGGCAATCAAATGAGATCAGAATAAAAGAAGTTGCGATTCTCGTACAGACTGACACACATAAAATTCAGATTTAGGCACATTCTATATGATATAACATTGTGTAGTCTACTCTTTATTGTCACAATATAATTGAACAACTTGCACATTGCTATCACAGCACTAATCTTAACAATATTCAATCATATGGGTTCCATTAATCTTTCATTGTCATTTCATCACAACAATCTTGTAAAATAGAAATATCATTTCAATATTTTTCCTGGCTTTTTGTTTGTGTCACACACATTTTATTAGACATGGCAGACATTTTTCTCTTTACATTATTTTGCCACTTTTTAATATGAAGATAACAATTCAATATAAGTACATACTATGAGCTAAGTTTATAACTACTATAAATTCTCACACCAATTCCAGTCAAAATAAGTTAATAGAGAGTAAAAGGTAATTTTACAATTTACAGATTGTTTTTCAAAAGATTCTTTAGTTAGTTTGTCCGTGCCAATGTTCTTGAGCATATTGTGGCAACTCCATGGGCAACTTATTATAACCTGAATTTAAACTAGCACCTGGATTATTTGGGGCACTTTTTTGAACATTACCTTGTCTAAATTTTGTAGAATATTTATAAAAATCAGACATTTCAAAAGGCTTAGTCTCCTCTCTATATGGTATACATTTTCCCTGTTCTATCACTGTAAGGTTTTTCGGTGACTCCAAAGAAACCGCACCAGGGGATAAGACGGGAGGACTTTGTGGCATGTGATTCGGACTTTGCATAGCCGAGTGGCGACCAGAGGAGATCATTATCTCATATGCTTGTGAGTTTCCTACGCTAGAAGTCCGTTTCAAACTTGAACTCTTTTTCAGAAGAGGCGCTTCAGATTTAGTTGGTGAATCCAATGATGTCTCATACCATTGTTTCTCTTTCACTTTCATGTCTGCTTGAGAGAGTGGTGAGAACTTATTCATGCCAATAGGGTCAAAATTATAAGACTTTGTACTGACTGGAGTTAATTGGTCTTGGTAATGTCTCCTATCTTCTCTAATATAGTCATCAGTAGACACTTGAAGTTGCATGTGCATAGGATATTTGATAGCATTGTGTTCTCGTAGAGGTAATGTATTTGGTACAACTGCTGTCCGTTCTATTGGCATGTGAGGCTGTTCTTGAATGTCGGGTTGGGACCGGTGTTGATAGTTCATCATTTGTGCTTCATGCTTCATATTTTCTAAATGCAACTGATTATAGTCACTGTGAGATGTTAAATGGTAGGTCTGGGTCCTTTGTAATGTGTTTCGACGAACACCTTCAGTGCGTCGTTTAGATTGTTGCATTTGATGCTGATGAGCTAATCCAGTCAAATGTTGGCTTTGAGCCTTCAAATGTGATGCATATTGGTACAATAATGGTGTATTACGCATACCATTTTGTACTGGATGTGGAGCCATATTTCCATGAGTATAATGTGTTGTTATATCAGGGTGGCTAGAACTAAAGTGAGTTTCTCGTAATCTAGATACATTATGGGCTTCTGGAGTATTGTTGCAGTAAAGTTTGTTCATATAGTCACTTGTCATGGTATGGTGTCTGTAAATAGTTCCTTGCTGCATGTCATTTTGTAGATTTTCGTTCATTGGTTCATGTCGGCCAGCCAATGCTGGGTAAGTATGGGATGTATGTATGGAAAATGTATCAGTGTTCCGCTCTTGAGGAGGTGAAGGAAAAAAGTTAGAACAGCTAGTTTCTGGACGTCGAACATGTCTTGAATGTGAGCTTTTAGTTGAAACACCCGATATTGACGGAGTGGATAATCTATGTGAAAGATTTTTACGCAAGTTCGCGTCTTGTTCCATCATTCGGTCACCTGTGACGGCCCTGAGGCGCCTGGATGAGTTATCAGATCCATCTTGAACGTCATTACCGTCTGTTGACCTATCAACACTTTTGATACTACCTAATCTTTCTCTTTGAGGCACTTCTGGGCTAAGCGGCGCTTCAGGGGGCATGATGCCCGTTAACTGTACTTCTTGAACACATAGTTTGTAGAGCTCCTCGTTTTTAGCTGCAAGTATCTGCTCCAATTCCTTCTTCCGAGCTTGCAGCTTGAGCAACTTGTCCTGCTTATCAGAATGCAAATCGCTGCCCATTGTGCTCGTACCCATATTTAACGGAACTTATAACACACAAAACATAAGTCAAAATCACGTCCACGAAATTGTATAAAGTTAGTTTATTGATAAAAGAGTCTAGTAGTTTATTCCTAGATAAAATAAACAAAGAAAATTATAAATTCTTGAGCGTTGACACATATTTTCACACGCACATCCGCACCCATGTTTGTTTGTAGAAAAAAAATAAGTTGCGTTCAAATTAAAACTCTTACAACTGTCTATTTTACTAATTATGGCTATGGGTAAATCAGAAACTATGTATTTTAATTATGAAATGATATCACATACCTTTTAAAATAAATAAATTTGCGTATCGAAATTATTTTTTTAATGTTGCTTACAATATTCTTAAAAATAGTTCTGTGACTTGAACGCAGATTTTATCTGTTGGCAAGATGTTTCCAAAGTTGGTTACGGTTGTTTTTTTTTGTACTTCTATAGACTTTTCTAGAACCCAGTGTATTTTTATTTGTTTTACGAGTTATCAAGTTTTTAAAAAACATATTTTGTCGTTGGTCACCGCATGACAAAAATTAGTGGTGAATCCAATTGGGTAAGCTGAACGCGGTCAAGTAAAATAATTGAACGCACCACGAGTGATGACGAGTGACCGAGTGAGACACCAAGTGACACTGACAAAAAACTGTTGACATTGTCAATTTGACTTTGACATCATTATCTTATCAAACGAAACGGGCTGAAGGCTTTCAGAGAGAGTATTGCTTCGGCTGCTATCAGTGCCATGTAATTTTAGTAAAATATTAAAGGAATTCCGTAACTATCTTCCTTCCCGTACCTCTGTGTCCTACTTAGAAAGGCTTTCACCACACTACAAAAAATACCCAGCAAAGATGTCGAGAGTGTACAAGTCAATTGTAACTATCGCCGATAGATTTGTCCCCGGAGCTATGCGTCCCATGTGGGAGCATCCAGCTGGTAATTATGATGAATAACCTTAGCACTTTATTTGATAAAAAACAACGCAGTCTATTAAAAGTGAGTTTGTTCGTTTCAGGTCCCAAAACAATTTTCTTCTGGGCGCCTGCTTTTAAATGGGTAAGTTATGCGGAATTGCGGACGTAAATTCAAGGTCATACTATTTATAATAAAAAGACCTTGCGTAAGGGCAAATCTAATGCGCATAGATATTATGAATAATTAACGGGATTATCATGCAGTGACAATTTAAAAAAAAATGCATTCTATTTGAATGATAACCAGCAAATTCTCAAACGCAACTCAGTTTTAATTCACTGTTACGTCTCTCTCTTTCACACTATAGGTTTTTGAAAGTCCTTAATGTCTTAAAGCTAAGTGTGTTTGTTTGAGTATTTGGGTTACAAAACTGACCAGTGGCCGTATGATTTATTACCAAAACAAATGAACCTCTATTTGTAGAGACATAAAATTCAAAAGCACTAATATAGGCATCAAATATTCATAATACGGGAATATCATGATTAAACCAAATAAATCTAGATACAGTAGTGTAATAAACTAGAAAACTTATCACAATAATCAAATCAATCATTTAATAAATCCTAGCTTATCTCTAAATAGTAACTAATGTCACAGTCATAGTAGTGATTTATTTTTATCTATGACATAGATAACATCCAAGTTCATGCTTACTCTGTAGATAAATTGATAAGACACAAGACATTTATGAAATCTCATGTTACATGCAGAAACTACATGGACAAATGTCATTGAAACCAGAGCCATTATCTTTTCTTTTTCTTTTAATACCAGCCCCCATAGCATGACCACCGTAGACAAGGATTTCTTTGACGGAAGAATCAACAAAATGACAGATTGTGTCGTGACAATGACAGATTTCTTTGCACTATCTGTCATTTTGTTGATTCTTCCGTCAAAGAAATCCTTGTCTACGGTGGTCATGCTACAGGGGCTGTTGTAAGTTTTTAGTCTCCACTATTGCCACTAGGGTGATTAAAATCTTATACAAATGGCAAATTGTGTTAATTAGTTACACCTGCTGTAAATAGGTGAAGGTGATTTATTTTTAGTAGGCAGAGTAACACAACAAAACAAAATATTTAATTTCAGGCAATTTTGGACTTTACAGACTAACAGTCATAAGCATTAATATGTAAACACTTAGAAAATTTTAAATGTAATTTTCATCTAATTTTTTATTTGAATTATGAAGTATGTTGTTAGGAACATAGTATACTTTTACATATTATTGTGAAATAAGTTTTATCTCCAAATTGCAATTGTGGTTTTGAGATAAAATCACTTGAATTTTGCTATCTGTACATGTATTTGTGTTTGTGACTGTACTTGTACTGATAAAAATGTTTCTTAGACTATGCACTTTAAAAAAACATTGTGTATCATTTTTGTCCATGATACTGACAAAAATTAAAAAAATCATTTTGTGATTGTGAATGTTTCCATCCTAATACTTCATTCATCTGGGTTATTGGATTGTCTGAATAAAACTGACTTCTGAAATATTTAATAGCATGACCAAGGGTGACATTAAAAACGGAACTTATGTGGTTTTACAATATTTTAATCTTCTAAATGATTTTTAGATTAATCTCTCCTGTCATACAGTAGTGCAAATCACGTGGTTATGTCATGTGACTTTAATCAAAATTGACATTGGTTGAAAATACATTAACGCGCGCGAGAAAAGTAATAATTAAAAACCGCGCAACCGTGGCAAAGCGCAGATTTTTGCAATTGCAGAACAATTATATTCATCCTTCCACACTTCGAAATAAAGTCTAAAATCCTTCAGCCTGCTTTGATGCCTGCGCGGACTAGTGAATTGTTTATTTATTTTATACTTTATTTCAACATAAGGTTGCTTGATATTGTTAACAGCAAAACTACGCTTCAGTGCTTCACGTTTCTTGCCATAATATTAGCCATTCCTAACTTTGTACAACCACTTAAGTCAGTGTATAATATGCCATGTATAACATTAAAATGAGGCAAATCATGACCTTAGTAAACAATGGGCACATAAAACATGACCTTCAATAAATTCCATTGCTTAGTAGTAAGGGTAATAAACTAATAACCCAGAAGTCAGTATTGTTCATAACAAAGTGACTATGGCCTTGACTCATCACATTCTCACCACTTTCCAGGGTTTGGTGTTAGCTGGGTTGGGTGACTTGAATCGGCCTGTCGAGACCTTGTCTATCCGCCAGTCCGCATCCCTCGCGGCCACCGGCATTATCTGGTCCCGATACTCCTTAGTTATTATACCTAAAAACTACAGCCTCTTTGCTGTCAATGTGTTTGTGGCCTGTACCAGTGTGTACCAGTTAAGCAGAGCATACGCGTACAATCAGCAACAAAACAAATTAAAAGAGGCAACTAAACAATAAGTCAAACCTCTTTTGACAAAGTGTTACAAAAAAAAAAAAAACTTGTTGGTTAGGTCGATAGTTACGGGATGTTATGCACTTTAGTAGTGGCCAATAGCGGTAGCCTTTTTTTAAATTGAGCGCCAATCACGCCTCTCTCTCATAAATAGAATCTACTTCAATATTATTGACAAAACAATTTTTTTAATGTTATTTTATTAAGTAATAATAAGCCAATTTTTTAATTTATTTTATATGTTGTAGGTAGATTAAAGTATAGAATATATTTTGGGGATGGTAGAATCAATTTTTAAGTTAGACTACGATAGTAGTACAAAGCACACAATCTTTTAGAATTTAGATTGTTGATTTTTTTATTATTATTATACGAGTATACGAAGGAAAAAAACTGTATAATTATTAAAATGCAATACAGTTACAAAATATGAATAGGTACCATTAAAAAGACGCATTTTTTAAATCATTAACTGGATTTAAGCGAAATTGCTATGCCATACGTTGTACACGCAACGCGAAGTCAAAAGTCGTTAAACAATGGCCATACTTTACTACCTGTTTATCTGATTAGCTCATTACAGTCTAAATAAGGTGATTGCGGAAAAAATGAGCCTTACTGTATGCGCCTTTTGTGTATAGTAAGGCAGATTTTTCCTTACATTTTTCCACAGATACAGAATAGTCGGTAACCAATTTTATTGTGACCACACTGACACGCCTAAGCGGGACGTCTTATTGTACTTGTGTCATTTCTTATTTTGTGGCTGTATTGTTACTCTTTGTTCGTAATGTATGACGTACGAATGAAGTCTGGTACTACGTATAGCATTAATTTGTTAAAGGGCCTCTAGGTGGCGCCCTAAGCAGTGGCGGATACAGGCTAGGCAGGCTAAGTGCGGTTTGGGAGTGGTCCTTGCACGGTCTATGCATACTTTGAAACTATATGCATGCTATGCTAGATAAATCAAAAAGGCCTTATATTTTTATTCATTATTGTTATCATAATTTTATTCGAAAATCGATGCCAAGTAGAATACAATATTTACATAGATTTTGAGCCCTATCAATATTTTTGCTCCCCCATTCCCAATTAAATCTGAATCCGCCACTAGATCGAACGCGTTATTGGTTTCTGTTACAGCCATATTATCATAGAGTAGCGTCTATGATCTTGTGACCCTTATCTCAGTGTTGCCAGTTTTTAAACAATGCGAGATCTCTCATTTTTTATTAAATCTACAAACGCACTGTGACAAAAATCAACAGTGCGATAAAGAGAAGCTTATCTAAATTATGATGAATAAGGTGCTTGAAGTTCTGATTAAATATTTATCTCAACTGTGATAATTAAACGTAAATGTGGTTACTGTTAACCAATGTTACCATGTGTTAAGTATTGTTATATATATCACACCGTTTTATGTAACATAGCGTTATCCGTTATTAAATCATAGTTTTGTAAAAACAACACATTGTCTATTTTTGTAAAACCTTTTTGGATTTTGGAAATATATATTTTTATATTTCGAATACTTTCTTGTTTCTATTTTACTTTCTTGACTTTTCTTACTAATTCTCTTTCAGTCGTCACTACTAAATAACTAATTTCTTTATTATATTGGCCTTCTGTTAAAATGTTGCATGTTGTTTTGTGAGATTTCCATTCATACATACAAATGATATGAGGACAATCATTTGCATCTAAAGTTCTGTTGCATGTTGCTATTTTTATATGCTACTTGAAATATCAATTGATTAGAGTTACTTCATTAAATTAGTGAAGTTTGTATGTTTATTTTGTTATGAAATTTTATCCCCCTTATTAATAAACGCGGAGTAAAGTTACAACCAGTATAACCTTAAGATTAACCAAACATTCTTGGAGGGTTAAGTTTCGCATAACTTCTACGTGCTCATTAATATGTGAACTGGATATGAGTTTATTTTAAAGATGAATTAGGTTGACTTTGTTAATTAAATATATCTAGTTAGCTAGTTTAGGCACGCTTTGTGAGTGGATGCTTAATGCAAATTTGATGGCACGGTTGGCGCGATTGGCTGCTGTTCTGCGTGTCGCGAGTTCGATCCCCGCACGGGACAAATATTTGTATGATCTGCAGGTAGTTGTTCCGGGTCTGGCTGTTTGTGTGTCTGAGTTTAAATATTTATAAACGCACCCACGATACAGGAGAAATTCCAAGAGGGGGTTTAAAAAAACTAATTAAAGCTTGTTGCATTTTAGATTAATTTAAGCAAGTATATTGCATGCTTACCCAAATATAATTAGGACCTTGGACAAATGAATCTTTAGATATTATACCACATTGCTGAAGCATAGTATGAAAATATTATTCCATGGTTGTAAAGAAGGGGTAAGTAATTTATGATATAATTACAAAATCTCTAATATTTACAAGATATAACAACTGAATGTATAATTTTATTTGATATAATGATCAGTTAATATAACAAACAGTTGATATAATTTTAAAATAACTATATTTATAAGCATAACATACATTGAATATAAAATCGTTTGATATACCACTCAAAAGACAAAACCTATTTAGTTTAATATGATAAAAAGGGGTCTACTATATTTACAGCAGAACTTTTTATGTCATTTGGCAGAAAATCGTTTGGCAAATACTCATTTATAATACATTCAAAACTCGTAATAATGTAAGTCAGAATCATCTTTAGCCATACATTTCATATCCATAAGAATTAAAAAGTAGAACCATCATATCGCAGAAAGTTCACAGTCAGAATCGTCTTTTAGCATACAGTTCATATCGATAGTCATATAAAAGGCAGACAATCAATCAATTAATATAAAACAGTTATTCGGTGGCAAAACCCCCCCTTTAGGGGAGGCCTATGTCCAGCAGTGGAAATCTTTCGGCTGAAATGATGATGAGTTGATTGTGAACATAATTGCGTGGGTTTTCAATTCCCTGCAAGAAGCATGCAAACATGGATGCAGCAGGTAAACAAGCATACACCATGCATGCAGCATGCAAGTAGGCATACAACATGCAGCAGGCATGGTTTCTGTCTTCGGCTAGCCTCAGCCGCGGCAGCGAAACAAAAAAAAAATATCGTTCTATTGATTTCGTTAACAGTTTAATGCTATTTAGTTTGTTTGATTTTTTTTAATGTCGATGTTAGTATTTATTTGACAGTTTAAAAATATTCCTATGTACTAGTATTACCAGTGTTTTCATTAATTGTCGTATTGTCGGCGCCACCCTGTATATATTTTAAACCATAGACCTAATGATTTTCGATTAAACAAACGTTATATCCAATAACGTTACACGAAATAAATTTTAGAGTATATAAATGTTATAAGCGTATTAAAGACGCTATTGAGCGGAATAAAGACTCCAAGGTATTTTCAAGAGATCTGGCTATTGGGCAGAGCCAGCTCTCGAAACTGAAGACCGAAGATGGCAGGATCGTATCCGCAAACCGGCGCTGCTGAGGGAGATCGAGAGTTTTTATTGGCAGTTGTACACTTCAACCAGTAAACCCGTTACAAATCTAGCTAACGATCCAAGAGCTAGACTGACTTGACACTGTACCGAAGACATTCCGGATGTCAGCCTGTACGAGATTAGGATGGCTTTGAAACAGCTTAAAAACAACAAGGCACCGGGTGATGACGGAATTACGGCCGAACTCCTAAAGGCGGGTAGAAAACCGGTACTTAAGGCCCTTCAGAAGCTGTTTAATTCCTTCATACTCGAGGGGAAAACGCCACAGGCATGGTGCAGGGGTTTGGTTGTACTCTTCTTCAATAAGGGTGACAATGCCCGGCTGAAAAGCTATAGGCCCATCTCACTTCTAAGCCATCTCTACAAATTGTTTTCAAGAGTCATCACGAATCGTCTCACGCGCAGGTTTGACGATTTTCAGCCTCCCGAACAAGCCGGATTCCGAAAAGGCTTTAGCACCGTAGACCACATACTTACGCTGCGGCAGATTATACAGAAGATCGAAGAGTATAACCTGCCTCTCTGCTTAGCGTTTGTGGACTACGAGAAAGCCTTCGATTCGATCGAGACTTGGGCTGTACTGCAGTCTCTCCAATGGTGCCAAATCGACTATCGGGGTGTTGAAGTGTTTGTACAAAAACGTCACCATGTCAGTCCGACTTCAGAACCAGACCTCAGAACCTATCCTTCTGCAGCGAGGTGTGAGACAGGGAGACGTCATATCTCCGAAACTGTTCACCGCTGCACTAGAGGATATCTTCAAGGTTCTGGACTGGAGAGGGCTAGACATCAACGTCAATGGCGAGTACATCTCTCACCTTCGGTTTGCCGACGAAATAGTGGTCATGGCTGAGACCATGGAGGACCTCAGTAAAGGTTCCGAAAGAGTAGGTCTTAAAATGAACATGGACGAAACCATAGTCATGTTGAATGCCCATGTAACATCCACTCCTGTAAAGATCGGAGACTCTACACTCGAAGTTGTAGACGATTATGTCTACCTGGGACAAACGGTCCAGTTAGGTAGGTCTAACTTCGAGAAAGCGGTCAATCGTCGAATCCGACTCGGCTGGGCAGCGTTCGGGAAGTTGCGTGGTATCTTCTCGTCCGACTTACCACAGTGTCTCAAGACGAAAGTCTATGACCAGTGTGTGTTGCCAGTGATACAGGATCGAAACGTGGTCGCTCACAATGGGCCTCATCAGAAGGCTTAAAGTCACCCAAAGGGCAATGGAGAGGGTTATCCTCGGAGTTTCCTTTCGTGATCGAATCAGAAATGAAGACATCCGCATGAGAACCAAGCTTACCGACGAAGCCCGAAAAATAGCCAAACTTAAGTGGCAGGCACATTGCTCGCAGAACGGATGGCCGTTGGGGCCGAAAAGTTCTGGAGTGGCGACCGCGAACCGGAAGACGCTGCGTTGGAAGGCCTCCCACTAGGTGGACCGATGACCTGGTGAAGGTTGCAGGGATCCGCTAGATAAGAGTCGCACGGGACCGGTCAATGTGGCGACACTTGGGGGAGGCCTATGTCCAGTAGTGGACGTCTTTCGGCTGAAATGATGATGTTGAATGTTCTAATTATGTGAAGAAATTATATCAACAGTTGGTATATCTCATGTTTATTATATCTTGTGAACGTTATTGAAATAAAAATATACCAAATAAGTACTACTATTACCACCAATCACCACCTTGTTTTTGATGAGCGATTTTCTGCTATGCAGTTACCCGTATGCGATTGTCGGAGTGGTACATTTATCTACGGTGGAACGAAAACATTGTGAGGCAACCTGGGACTTACGCAAATAATTGAAAACACACAAAGAGCAAAATAGCCTTCGTCCTACACAGCTTTTAGCCCCATTCCTAAAGTCTATGAAAGGTCTAGCGAAGCGACTTACGTCGCTAACATATATAATAACAAACGGTATTATCAACATTTCATAATACTGAACAATTAAACACAGTCTAAACAATAATTTTAAAAACATTGTCCGATTCGTGAGGGTATAATTAGGTATCGAGATTGGATTCTATTTATGTAGTATTTTTTGAATAACAAGTAACATTTAATTAAAAGTTTCAAAAAACCCGACTACAAATTGTATTATGTACCTACATACAACATTATTTTTAGTATATGCGAAACCTGAATATAGTTTGTTCAGAATTAGTAACTGAATCGATTCCAATAATTTTTAAACCATGTTATATTTTTTCCCAAAAATATTTTTAAAAGTTTAAAGTTGGACACCGAACGACTTTGAGTACCTATCGCACTAATTTAGGTACCTACTGCCAAATTATTATTATCAATGAGCTCAAGACGACGCTGGATGCGCGCGCTGCGTAGTGACAACGTTTTTGGGCGGACAACTAGGTAACAAAACAAGCTATAGATACAGAATGATACAGTTTTGAAATTTGTACATAGATTCTTTACATAAAAATACTAGTCACGTGTATCAGGTTTCGCATATAATGAAACTAATGTTGTATATGAGCATTTCTCAAAAAAAATGCACCATTATTATGATATAGTACTAAAATAAAAATGTTAAAATAAAGTTTTTGTTTTAATTTGTAGATAGATGTCTAAAGTATCTGAATATGAGGTTTATTTTGAAGTTTAATTTGTAAAAAAGAAGAGAAATTGTTAGAAATAAACCAAAGGCGGAGAATTTTTGTTACCTTCTATCAATAACGTTAATTAAAACACCAAATTAATTTGGAGAAGTTTTATTAATTTGAATAGGGTGACATAACCATAATTTTACGTCTCTAAAAATACTAAACTAAAACTATACTTATAAGCAGTAATATTCCCTTAACGTTACTATTTGTCCACAACTCTGTTTTAAAATCACAGCAAAGGAGCTTTAAAATTGTTTTATTTTTATTTTATGTCTACATATGAAATAATAATGCGCACCTTTGTGCTTTTTTCATAAAAAATACTGCTTAAGATTAAATAAAAATATATTTTGAAAAGAAATACGTGTCCGCTTTTATGGGACAGTAACAAAAATGGAATATTGGTAGCAAACTAGGATTTTATAAGCCTAGTGTTCACAGCAGTTCAAATTATAATAATTATTATATTTATATAAAAATAATTATAATTATTTTTAAAAATTATATAAATTATAGTATGAACTGCTGCCAAAGTCTGTCTTTGTTTCCTTTTTTGTCTTCTGACATTTCCTTTACCGATTTATTATAAATATTTAGATGTTTATGTGTTTAGATGTTATCCTTTCTAAGTTTCGTATTCGCTGCTCCTCCATCTTTTCTGGTTTTTTTTAAGCCTTTCCCGGTATCAGCTCATTTTCTCAGCAGGGGTTAGAGGCATTTTGGATTGTGAGCTGTAAAAAAATGAAGCGTAACCATGCTCAAACAGTTAATGGTCTTTTATGATCAATACTAATTGATGTTTAATCCAAAACCGGTGCAGGTTCCAACAATATGCATTATATGTATAATTGTAATCATTATTATTTCAGCCTAATAATTTCCTATTTTCTTACCATCTTTTCTATTTATACGTTACCACACAAACGTAACAAAAAAAGAAGTAACAAATCAAGTACAAAGTTATATTTAAATTATTGTAAACGCGTGAAACTCAAACGAATACTCTTGTAACGATTTGATTAACGAAATCAATATTGGGAGCTGTAAAGGTAGTATAAGTGAAGTAACAATAAAATCTGAACTTACCTGTGTTTTTTGAGTAAAAAAAGCTAGGATTTTTTTCTGACCGCTAACTTAAGCAACGACTTTCACCATTCGCATAAGGCACATAAAAGACCTATCAAAAATTTAAACAAGATAGATGCCAAGCTTGCTACTGCTGCTGCGGGACTGTTCGAAAGAGATACCGCGGCCCTGGAACACAAAGGGCAAAGAAGGAACATGAATGGGTTTTAGTCAGTACAAGTCTGACATTCCCTTCCGCTCCGCCCAGAGCGGGGCGTCATCATTTGATGATTTCCAATACTAAAAAAAAAAAAGTTGCTACTGCTGCCATTATCCTAAAATATGTTTAGTACCTATCGATTCTGATATTTTCCAAAATGATGGTCACAAAAACTGGAATTTCAAAATGGAACTTTTTACGGAACAAGTAAAAATAATTAATTAAAAACATATTAATAAATTAATGCCAAAAAGGGTGTTTTAAAGTGAATTGTGACTTATGGTATAAATAAATAATATTTGATTTATATGCAATGCCCATGTCCACTCAAACGAAACGGATTATTGATATATATTTTTAATAAAAAATCTTATTGTATCGTCGTCTTCATATATACATATATACGTCTTCTTATTTTTTTTATTATGTAGAGTGGTTTTGCTGCCTAGACACGTGACGTGACGTTATAAACAAAAACTGATGAAAGAACCAGCCCCCGTAGCATGACCACCGTAGACAAGGATTTCTTTGGCGGAAGAATCGACAAAATGACAGATTTCTTTGCACTATCTGACATTTTGTCGATTCTTTCGTCAAAGAAATCATTGACTACGGTGGCCATGCTACGGGGGCAGAACGTACACTAATGCCGAAGATGGTGTTGTCAAGTTTTAAAATTTTGTTAGATTTTAGGAAAATGGTAGATAATTTGGGCACAAGAATCAGGGTTTTATTTAAATTTATTAATATGTTTATTTTCATGAATATTTTGTTTCTTATTTTATTTGGTAATTTCATTGGTACCCTACCTTTCGTATCGGACAGGGTTTTTTTTTAACATATTGTATATTTATTATGATGAAGTTCTGTTAAAGTTTTTATCTTTAACTTCTTATTTTATCTGTCACTTCTTGTTATATTGCAGCATGGTATTGTTGCGCTTGGATGACATCGCTCAGAAGAGCACGGCTGGTAAACGTTTGAGAAATTGACTCTTATGAAAAAACAAGATGACGACGTTAGTTCCGACTATGGCCACGTACCAAAAGAATCGTGCTGGACTATGACATAATTTTAAGTGTCATCTGCGTCGTATTTGTTAGGTCTTTCGGACGCTCTTATGTTAACCAAAATTAATATCCAGTGCCATGTAATACCCAAAATCATTTAGTTTTTTATTATCAAAATTAAATAATAACAAAAAAATGTCGTCACTTTACAAGTTCGTCGTTCGGACCGTGGACAGAGTAGTCCCCAGGCCTTTGAGGCCGCTATGGGAACACCCGGCTGGTAATTATGTTTATATTTATAGTTATTTATACAGAAAGGTTCAAAACGTGTTTCTAAGTAGGTTTCTTCGTTTTAGGACCTCAAACAATTTTCTTCTGGGCTCCTGCCGGGAAATGGGTAAGTAAAACTAGTAGTTGGTTTACGGGGCAAAGGACTATGCATCCCACAGTCGACGTCCCCTGGGCGATACTTACACACTCTCTAACGGCAGGGCCAGCAGAGCATAAGCGGTATTCTCGCATAAGCGCGTTTTTGCTAACTTTCCGATCGATCAATGTGCCACGGCCCCGTCGACTGTTCTGAACAATGTGTACAAAGCACACCGGTTTCCCTTATATCCCAGTTTCGCAACTTTTTTGACGCGACGTTATTTTGCTTCGCTCTGAATTTTCAGCGCTTTGTTGGCTTCTTAGCTCCCAGATTTATAATCCAGTCCGTGGTACATAAGTGCCCCTGCGGACTTGGGCAAACTGTGTGATTTTTCTCAGCAATTGATAAAGATGGATGGTATTCCATTTGGTACCTAACTACACATATTGCAGCCACGTTACAGTCGCAAAATGTGATCAAATCGAATCTTATTCACCATAGACATTATTTGACCACCTTGATTCAGTATATCATTACCAATTTCAGACCTTGGTGCTCGCTGGATTGGGCGATATAAAGCGGCCCGTCGAACAATTGTCTCTCAGACAGAACACGTCCCTAGCTGTAACCGGGAGCATATGGGCGCGGTGGTCGCTCATTATAATACCGAAAAACTACATTCTCTTCACTGTCAATGTTTTCGTCGCTTTATCAGGATTTTACCAACTTGCCAGAATATACTTGCATAATAGTAAATTACCAAGCAAGTCCAAAACACATTAAAAGACAAAAAGAAAAAGAAATTATATCTTTTACCAAAAAAATCTGCTGATCGATTTAGGTATGGATTGCTTAAAAAAATCGTTTTTATAGTTACCGTGTTGTGTGAAATGGAAACTTGTTTTAGTTCCAGTCTGTTAATCTGCTCTTTTCCTTTATAAGCCGTACGCATTAGGCTGTCCGCTGTTTTCGTTGTACTGATTAAAACTGACTGAAATTTTCGTAGTTCTACAGACGTCAGCACATCAAGCTACCCGAACCTAATGCTTTAGCAATAAAGTTGAAAATCTATTAAATTAACTTGACTGATTGTAATGACTTGATGTGCTGGCGTCTGTACCTATGGTTATCACCTCCATTCGTCTTGACCAATCTTCCTCGTCCAATTGGTCGATTGTTCGTGCATCCCATGTGGCTGTCTCCAATTTGTCTTCACCAAATTTTAAATTGATCTAGAATATGACTAAGCTATTGACTGTTAATCAAACATTGGAAAATAATTGGAATTATTTATAAAAGCACATGACCAAACCAATTTTGAACACTCCATAATGTTCAAAATTGATGTAGAACTAAACACTATCCCGTTTTGAAAACTGTTAACTGATCAGTAAATAAAGAGGCATTTGGCCGCGATCCTTGAATGAACCGTCAAAAGAAAACTTAAAGTATCTAATGCGGTATGCTGAAAAATTCGAGCTCACTTTGCGTCCTACATGGGCCTCATTATCCTAAAGTGCCCAGGATCTGTAAGGTGAAGACGGCCCTAAGTAAATATCTATTTACATAAATGAACTCACTTAAGTGGCAGTGGGCAGGGCACATTGCTCGCAGAACGGATGGCCGATGGGGCCGAAAAGTTCTAGAGTGGCGACCGCGAACCGGAAGACGCTGCGTTGGAAGGCCTAGGTGGACCGATGACCTGGTGAAGGTTACAGGGATCCACTGGATGCGATTCGCACGGAACCGGTCAATGTGGCGACACTTGGGGGAGGCCTTTGTCCAGCAGTGGACGTCTTTCGGCTGATATGATGATGATGAATGAACTCACGCCTTTTCCCCGTAGTTCCTGCCTACACCAGGCAGGAACTACAGAATACCTCCTGCGTCCAGCTACGGATGAGTAGGTAATTATGCTGTCAAATATTTGGCGTGATTGGTTAGTGCGTAGAAACTAGAAAATCGCCAGATTAGTCGGGACTATAAAACTTTTACGACAGAAATATTGGCAATAAACAGCGCACCCAATCACAGTTTTTTAGTACACATAAGCTAAAATTTCCTAGAATCATACGTCAGTTGTTATGTTATGGTTACTAAACGTCACCCTAAGCCGTATTTAGATCAATTCCCATTGAATTCTCCAACCTCACTCACTAATAGCATTACGACAACGTAACGCGCGGGCCACCGGCAACGACGCGGCGACGATGCTAGTTTGGCTTCACTGTAATAATTGTAGTAGTTACTTCCGCCTCTCCCCTTTTTTATCACACCTGTATTGTCAGTCAAGTCAAGTCTCTCCATATCAACCATAAGTGACATAGTGCAGTCATATTAGGGGTTTCAACCTCGGAGTGTGAGATAAAAAGCTGTTAACTTGTTTATCATTTTCGTCTTCTAAAAGTTGTGTCAAAAGTCTCATAAAATCTCGTGTCTGCGCGGTAAGTTATTCAAGGTCAAAGGTCACAAAAATCAGTTTTTCGCTATTATCTCGGTTTCTATAGCTCTAATGATGTTAACATTATCTATATGTATACAAAATTATTTTTAGTATATGTGAAACCTGTATATAGTTTGTTCAAAATAAGTAACTGAATCGATTCCAATCATTTTTAAACTATGTTATATTTTTTTACAAAAATATTTAAAAAGGTTAAAAGTTGGATACCGGGCAACTTTGAGTACCTATCGCAATAATTTAGGTACCTGCTGGTAACAGAACAAGCTTATAACTTTGTGATTTTTCATGATACAGGCTTGAAATTTTGTACATAGATTCTTTACTTAAAAATGCTAGACACGTGTATCAGGTTTCGCATAAACTAAAACTAATGTTGTATTAAAATGAATCCCAAAATGAAGGTGTATACGAGTTTACAGCTTATTATCTCTCATTTCGAGGTTGACCCCTTTTTTTGCTTATGTGACTGCACTATCATGAAATAATCGACAATAATATGTTTTGATTCCCGCCATACAAACCAATGCAATACTGTTTAGGTAACCTTTCCCTAACCTTGTGAAGATTACGGGCGTGTTTATTGGTTACAAACCAGAGCGTCGATACCTAAATACCTGTTATCTTTGATAATCTAAATTGGATGGTTATTGAAGTTCTGATTAGATAACTAGGTATTAGATACCCTACCTAATTTACTAGACTGATCGTAAAAGAGAATTACTTATAGTAGCGTGACCATTACCTTATAACCGTTGAAATGATTGTTACATAGCCTTGTTACCAATTAAAACTTTATTTTTATTTTGAGTGTTCTTTTTATTTACTACCTCGTTGGCAGTGTGGTTGCAAGCGCAACTGCTGAGTATGAGGTCCTGGATTCGATACCCGGGTCGGGGAAAGTGTTATTGGGTTTTTCCATCAGAAATTACTCAGTAGCAGCCACGGAGCCTGGATGTAAGCGCGGTTGATGGCAATAAGCTCGCCCTTATTTTTTTATTTGCCGCAGGGACATGACGTGCATCACACAAAATTACAAAAAAAAAATAACAAAACACTAATAAAACTAGTAAATTCAACTTCAGCAACTTCAACAAAAGAAAAAAATTAACAGCTTGCACGTCCTGACTGCGACAAGCACTAGCATAGCTACCTAAGCATAAACTCACGACTTTTTCCCATGGGGCTAGGCAGGTACTTATTGCAGAACACCTGCTAGCTGCTACGATTCTTCCGTCATATCAACTCCTGAGATTCTTCGCAATGTTTTCGTTCCTATTAAGTGGTGGGAATACCTCCTACCACCACGTAAGTCAAAAATAGCAAGTTTACAGGAGAGTGATAAAACCGCATAATTATACCTAGGTAATAATAATAATAATAACCTGACCGCCGGTAGCTTGGACCCTGTTCCCGATACCGGTGGGCTACAATTTTTTATATTTTTAAATGTTTTTTATATATATTATTTTTAAGGAATATTTAAAAATGTAAACTAATTTGTAAAAATTTAAATAAAGGAAATAATAATAATAATATTCCACAACTATCACACAACGCCGTCTAGTCTCAAGCTAAGCAGAGCTTGTGTTATGAGTACTAGACAACTGATAAACATACTTATATATTTCTAAATACATACATATATAGATAAATTACACCCAGACACAGAACAAATGATCATGCTCATCACACAAACATTTGTCCTGGGTGGGAATCGAACCCACGACCTCCGGCATAGCAGTCAGAGTCACTGACCACTAGACCAACAGGCCAGTCAAGGTAGGTAATCGTACAATACCATTTTATAATTTATGTTCACTTCAAATTAAATAAGAGACGTTGCTTGTTTCTGATTAGCTGTAGGAACGCGTCTTCAGATTCTCTTAAAATTGACTTACGTGGTGTTAGAACTTCAACGACGATAAGTAGGTAGGATATTAAGCGACTCAACCTACCAACTTCCTGCTTAAAACTATATTCAGCAAGCCCTCTGGTTATGTCAATAAAACTTTACAATATGTTACCCGAATCAATAAGAAAAGAAAAAAAACTCTATTCACGAAACAATTAAAAAAGCTATTATTAAGCAAATGTTACTACAGTGTCAACGAATATTTAAATGATAAATCCTTGAAAAATATATAGATTAAACAAAAATGTTTTTAGAATAAGTTAGATTATGAGATACTTAAATGATAAGTCCTCATCTCCACATATTATTATCTTTCTTTTGCTGTGCCCGACAGGGTCCACGATTGTTTCTTTTAAAAAATGTCTACCACCTAAGCCTACATTGTGGAATGCAATAAAGAATTGAGTATTTAGGCGCGTCTTGTAAGTAAAACAAACAAGTTGCTGCATGCCCTGAAGCATATAATTTTAGGAGAAGAGCAATGGGGAACTACGGAGAAAGAGTCGAAGAGAGAAACTCATGTGGTTCGCATCCTACGAAAAGGAGCCAAATCGACGAGTATTAAGTATAGTTGTACAAAGATCTTTTAGCGTGTGACGAAAATCAGAACTAACAGCGCCATCTTATTTTTCAATATAATTTCGCGTTGTCAATGTCATTCGAGCGCCAAAAGATCCTTGTGGTGCTATAGGTATAAGTATTACTGGGTTTTGCATTCAATTTTATTCTGTGTTCGCATGTTTTGCACGCTACATTGCGCATTGCATGGTTAGTATGACGAGAAAACCATCCCACGATATTAATTTGCAAATAGCACACCTACTATGCCCGTTGTCATTAACTGTTCCCACTGCTGGGACACAGGCCTTCTCCCTATAAGAGGGAATTTGAGAGCGGGTTGGTAGATGTTACATAAGTCTTCTAATTTTTGGATCTAAGATTTGTCGTAGTTCTTCACGAAGTATTCCATCACCGTTTTGAGAGCAGTGGTGATCTAATAAATTGCACAAAGTAATGGGCTTGCCAGGGTTCGAACCCACGGCCTTCCAGTTGTAAGTCGGGACCGTTTCTACTGGGCCACCACTGCTCTAAGCGACACCGAAATAAATGCCTAAATATTATACAGCATTGTTGGACTTTCAGCTCTTGCTGCTGAGCTGAGAGTTGTAAATCTAATAGCGAGGTTTCTATTTAGGCATTCATTTGGGTGTTAGCTAGTTTTTGTGAAAAGAGATATTAGATAGATGACTTAAAAGATGTAAGTTAATCATTGTGTTGTCTGCTTAGTAGTTTATTTGAATGAATTAAAGAAACTGCTGATTTTCACTTACATAAAGGTATTGATTTTTATTTGTTAGCAGCTCTTCTGAATTTGGTAATTTAAACTTGAAAGTAATTTTACCTGTGTGTGTTTGAGGGATTGCGAAGAATACTGCTAATGAGCATACTGTTGACGCACAATTGCGGCATGACACATGGTAACAAGAGGTTCAAATATGTTGTTGGACTAGTAGTCACAAGCGCGACTGCTAAGCAAGAGGTCCTGGGTTCGATTCCTGGTCCGGGTAAAGTATTATTGGGTTTTTCCATCAGGAATTGACAGTAACACCCACGGAGACTGGATTTGTGCCCAGTTGATGGCAATATGCTCGCCTCTTATTACATGGGATTTAACATAACTGGCGAAATGTGGGACTGCCCAACCCTTCAGGGATACCGCTGTCACGGCTTTACTATTATTTGTTTTCAAGCTCTTCCTCCAATTAGTATTTTACGCTGATATAAGCAAAAGTTCATTGATTGCCTAGAAAAGGCTAATTTTTTTTCTGTTACATTTTTTTTAGCCTTTTCTAGCCAATCAATGAACTTTCCAAGTCTGTACATAAAACATGCGCCTCACATCGACACGTGTCTCACTCAACTATGCATCAACGCCTGCTCAAAAGCAGTATTCTTGAAACCCAGATAAACTTTAATAATTTCCTTGCAATATCCACAGGCACTAGTTCTGGCGTCGCTGGACGCGTACAGCCGCCCACTGGACACGGTGTCGACCACACAATCGGCCACGCTGTCCGCCACTGGCCTCATCTGGACGAGATACTGTTTGGTCATTACTCCTATCAACTATTCTCTCGCTATTTGTAATTTTATGTTGGGGGTCGCGAATGGTGTACAGACCGTTCGCGCCTACCGTTTTCAGAATCGGAAGGCAATTACTGCCTAAATGTGGAAAGGGAAGGAATTATTTCAACGCGTTTGCTGCCCCTGATTTGTTAAAAAAAATTCTAGAAAAAAAAATCACATTTCAAAAATTTATAGACCAGTTGAATGTTTTTGGAAAAAGAATTTAATACAAATCAGCGGCAGCAAAGGCGTTAAAAACAAAAATGCCTTCGAAAACCACAAAAAAACGAAAAATGCACGAATTAACGTCTCGATTCATACTAATAGCTCGCTATTGAGACTACTTAGTTTTTAGGAACCGATATTTAGGTTGTAATACAAGATACTCCGTTGAGTGCCATTATGGCGATTTACGCCACAAAAAAATACGCTGAAACTTTATAATAAGGTAATGGGATCGAATTTATTAATTTTAGATACTTAACTATTTTATCCAAATATTTTTTTTTTATTGTCTAGTCACAATTTTACAAAACATTTCTTGCCAAATATCTACCCACCTGGCAGCGAGGCATAATACTTCATTAGTTTTTATATTTGTCACAAAATTGGCCAAACAGAACACTTAATTTTAAGAAAAGTGATTTTCGCTTTATTTTCAAGAGGTACTTACCTGAGTCTGTAACTAATCACCAATTTAAACTGGTGGCGCGTCAAGCTAGGTCGATTCCTAGCTGGCATTTTTTACAGCAAAAGATACTTTACATGGCACTTATACATTCCATATTTGCCTGGGTGGCGCCACCAGCGTAAGTTGGCCCCTACACTACGCTAACGAGGCTCAAGGCCTGCTATATTATAAAAACTAACAAAACACGATGTGTCGCCACGTCACCTTACATTGTACTTAGCAAAAATATTGTAATGTGTCACTAACAGCCTCAGTAATACTTCTCTGTTGAACTAACAAACGCCAGGAATGTTAATTGTTTACGTTTCCTATAGAAATTTGCGTTGGTTTAGTTTTAGTCGTTATAACACCGGTAATAGAGCAGAACTTTGAAGATCAAGACAATATTACGAAAGATGTTTGAAAAAGGAAAATAGTAGTAACTAAATGGGATGAAAATTGCCCTAAATTTGGAGGTTACCGATTTGACTCATTTCAATATTTTATTTTATTAGGATAGTTACCTCCAGAGCCCGTTAGAAGTTTCCATTCTATACAACAAAAAAAAAATATACTGATCAATGACACAGAAGACGGATTTTTTTTTCAAAAATCACATGAAACCTGCTAATGATTTACATTCCTTGCCACTAACAGTCAAGCCCCAGTTCCTGAAACAGACTTTCAGAAATCTAAGGGCTTAGTATTTTTTTATAATATACTCAACCAACTACTAACATTGTATCTAAGTACTTATAAAATCCAAGAAAGAATCTAATGCTATTTTGGGAGAAAAAATTGTAATGTAGCTACATATTTTTATTATTTTAGTAATTTGTGTTCATAACATACTAATTTTAATATTTTGTAGAATGTAGTAACTGTAGTGTAGTATGCAGATGCGTGGACTGCTTTTTTCTTTTTTAATCCTGGTAATGTACATACCTGGTGTGAAATACTCATGATATAAGGCCATAAACTATGGCAACACTCAAAACTTCTCTATGTGTTACCATATCATCAAGATGAATTATTAAATTAAATTACAGTCCTTTACAGTTATTAATCTCTGATGCATCGCTGTCAAAATTAATTTTAGTTGCAATAAAGATGCAAAAATCTGTCTGTCTGTAATCTTTATTTTTTCTGATTTAAGGTTTTTGTTGGGTTACTGCTGTAAGAGGTTAAAATAACTGTGTATCAAGTCTGTGATTGTATTGACTGGGGCACTTAATGGGTATTTCTTACAGTCCACGTATTTATGTAGAAAGTAGTTTATAGTATGCATGCACGCATGTAATTGTGTTGTTCTAAATTGCACGTAGTGTTATTAAATCTTGCCGCAATTTTATTATGTATTTATTTTTATTCAAAACTTATACTGTCACTTACGGGATATCTTCCGTGATTGTTCATAATTTTGAGCTCCCGTTTATTTTTATTCATGTACAAAAATATTCCGCTTTGCAAACCCAGCCTTCTTGAAACCCCAAATAAATTATTTGGCAAAGCTGTAAGTGCCCAATCTGATGCAAAATTGACGATAGAATCATAGACAAGGTTGCTTTAAAAAAGACGGAAGAAACAGCCGAAAGCGGAACTTGACAGTCAGCCAATAAAATATGTGACGCAATAGAAGATCAACCCATTGGCTGTGGCAATAGGATTTAAATCGTGCCAACTCGGGCAAGACCTTGGCCCCGTTGGAGGTTATTGTAATTGATTACTGTAAGGAAGACGTTGCTGTATTACTCCTTGGGTCTAGTAGTCGCGAACTCGACTGCTGTGCATCCTGCGTGCGTAGCATGACCACCGTAGAAACGGGTTTTATCGACGGAAGAATAGAAAAAATAACAGATCAACAAAAGAAATGTCATTTTGTCGATTCTTCCGTCGACAAAACCCGTTTTGACGGTGGTCATGCTACGCGTGCTGGGTTCGGTTCTAGGGTCGGGTAGTGTCACTGGCTTTGGTAGTAGCCCAGGAAATCGGCGCCTAAACTATATTTCTGCCACTGAAACTATGATAAGAATGAGTCACACCAATGTTTTTGTTATCAGCATGCCTAAAAAATAGATTTTTTTCCTATCTTCAAAAATGGCTGGTACGGCCTCCGCGTCAAAATCCGACTAACGTGTGACGTCACGCTGCGAGCTGCGAGTCGAAATAATAAGTGCAAACCACTTTACAAATCAAATTTTATGAACGTAAACACTCATAGAGTTTAAATAATAAGTGCAAACTACTTTACAAATCAAATTTCATGAACCTAAGCACTCTGCATCACCCGCAATCGGTCATAACACTCGCAGCGTGACGTCATCGCAGTAGCGCACGAAGGAACGCAAATTTAAAAAAAGCGGTGAAACTTTACAACACTGAAACTTTGCAAATTCTGGCCCGATTTCGATGAAACAAAAACTATTATTATTTGCACGAGTACGCGCATTAAACTTTAATAGTAATATTTTGATGTGTTGGTGTGACTCACTGTCGGAAAATAAAACTCAAAAATATATTAAATTATTTTAATATACTGAATCCTCCACAATACTCAACAACTTATCCATACTTATAGGATTGAAACTCCTACCATTGTCATTAGAAAACATTATCACATTTCTTATAACGTAACACTGTAGTTCTCCAATCTTATACAGAGGTCTACCTTCCCTGGTTTTTCCAGCTATAGGTACAAAAGTAATGCCTTTATCGATGCACCGAGTTTCAAGGAGCTCTGAGAAGCTTTTGGCTTGTGTAGCGGTCGCTAAGACTTCGGATATATGTGATAGTTCCTTCGGCTCCGGCATGGTGAAGCGGGGGGGCGGGGGGGGTTCCACGGAGTCGATGTCGGCGCTTCGGTTCATCATGTCTAACGCTTTTCGGAAGGCGTCGCGAACGGCAGGCTCCTTGAGGACTTCTTCGGGGAACATTTTCTGAAGAATAAATAGATTTTTTTATGTGATGGTGTTTTTATTTTACATAAAACTAATACGAAAGAATACACTTTTATTGAACCCCTGGCATTTTCTTTAACAGATTACTAGTCAATAGCTACACTTAAACAGCAGTGGATCGGAAAGACTGGTTTCAGAACGACAAAAATATGTTCAATCCAAAATATCGCTTCGGCTGACGCAATTACTTTGAAGAATCTAATTATTTATTCTAGCGTTGGCTAAAGTTGTCCAATTTAATGGTCACTACCTGAGAAGTATTGCGCTTATTCTATTACAGCCTGTAGTCGAGAAACAAAAAGTAAGACTTACCTTAAAATCCGTATATGAGTTGAGCACAGTGGCATGCGGCGGGTTGGTGTTGAGCCAGGCCGCCAGCGCCGCCAGCCAGCGCGGCAGCAGCGCCCGCGCCGCTATGGCCGCCACGGTGCCCGCGCCCAGCAGCTCCAGCCACTCCACGCACCACAGCCACGCCGCTGGCGGAGTAGAGGGGAGGTTAATAAACATCATCAGCAGGAAGATGATGACTACCTATCTAATCCAATGCCTCCTTAATCCAATTACTGGGTAAGGGTGCTTTCATAAAGATGTAGGTTCCCCGATTCCGATTTGTTGTTACCGGACCTTTCTACTGTTTTTATGCATGTTTCTATATACGCCGTGACTTTTTAGTCGTCTTACAAAAGACCACTCAATGTATCTGACATAAAATACCTCTAGGCACGATTCTTTTTTACCATTAATAGGCTTGTGTCCACTAAGAATACATCTGGTGGATTGGCTTGGGAAAAAAAATCGGTAAAAATACGCATTCGGTCACGTGACATTAAACGCTAATCAAAAATCGTGACGTCACGCCGTGCCAAACAAACGCCATTACTGTTGTGACATTTGAACAAGACTTTAATTTGTTTGGCACGGCGTGACGTCATTCACGTTGACAGGCTATCTGAAGCGTTTTCGCGGTAAATTTAAATCGGCATATTAAAACGCAAAATAAATGATCGACTTTTTTTAGAAATAATATATTTTTAGGGTAAAATAGATAAACAGGTAACGTTTTAATATTATTTAGAAATTTAGTCAACTAGCCTAAAAAGATAATAGGTACAAAGAAAAATTAATAATACATTAGATTTATGAAAAATCCTGTTAATAATGTTTACATGTCAAATGATAGAACCTTCCTACCCAGCGCACGAGTCGAGTAGCTTAGATCTTCGGTCGCAACAAAGTGTTTCAACTACGTCATCCGTTATAATAATGAATAATATTTTTATTTTGAAATGATACAAATCTCATAAATATGTCTTTTTTTATGAGTGTTTAGTAGTCATTGAATACATGAAGTAGGCTCCCGGTGTAAGACGACCAAAAAGTCACGATGTATTATGTGCTATGGTAAAAAAAAAGATGAGATTATCTTATCCGTACCCATAGGTACTGATCAGGTTTGTAATGGATGATGTCCTATCCACAGACCGACCTCGGCATGCAATGTGTCTGTGGTATTTTCGCCCAACAAACCACTCGGAATCGGCCATTCCAAGTCAATAAACGAGGTCACTCCCTAACTCGCTATACACATGATATATACGTACTGTTCTCCCTGCCGACTAGCTCCAGCGGCGCATGCTGCAGACAGTGGTCCAGCTTGGGCACGATGTGCTGGTGCAGCATGGCCTGCAGCGCGGGTCCCCAGGCGCCGCGCCAGGCCCGCAGCACGCCGCGCGCGGACCCGTCGGCCGGGTGCCAGGCCGACAGCGCGGCCGCCAGGCGGGAGCGGATGAGAGGGTACACTGAGCTGGCTAGGGCTTCACCTGTACAAAGATAATGAGATGTATGAATGACAGGATATTAGGTTTGGGGTATCGCGTATGTGGGATTACGGACAGCGAAAAATCATGCTATTACGCAGACGTGGCGTTTGAGCGGCGTCTACGCCTACCTACGCGTTGCGCATCCAGCGTTTACGTAACTTATATGATTTGTGACCAGCGTAGAAGCGTTGTACATGCATTTGGTACGCAGTCTTCACGTAACGTATATGCATCATCTACGACAATACACGTTTTGAACATCGTTGCTCTGATCCCAGACATTCACAGCCTAAAACAACTTGTTAATTGTGAATTTAGGAAGGATTTCACTTCAAAAATCTTCCATGTTACGTTATATTTAGTGACTAAGCAATACCACTCACGTTTACAGTAGGCAGAAGTTATACGAACTGTATCACGGAAAAACATATAACCACGATAAAAGTAGAAAGAAGTTGTTAAAAAAACATTCAAAAACTTAAAGGACTGATCCTCAGCAGAGACATACATATTATCCTTACATCCTTAGTAATATTATAAATGCGAAAGTAAGTTTGTTTGTTACCTTTTCATGTCTAAACCACTAAACCATTCTTAAATTTTGACATAGGGTACCTTTCATCCCGAAAAAAAAAGTACTGTTCCCGAGGAAAACAACAATAACGTTCTGATGATAATAGATGGCGCTACGTGTCTTTCGAATCATGATTGAAATATATTATTACAAGCAGAGTACAATCCGAATTGATTGTTAAATTCCTAAACCCGAATTGATTGTTAAATTCTAAAAATTAACGCGAGCGAAGCCGCGAGCAAAAGTTAGTTAAAAATAATACTAAATTTCTACACTAATATTTCCATTTTAATAACCAAAACTCTGTCGTCGTATTCCGCTTCTGCTTACTCAATACTGCAAGTATATCCTGTGTACCAGAATGGGATAAACATTTCCAAGTTAGAGTTGTTACCCGTAAAGAATAAGAAGTATCTTGATGTAACAAAAACTGCCGATCTTTTAGAAATTTCTAGCATTTGCTTTAAACTTTTTTATTGAGTCGGGTGCATTTCCCTATTTGATTAAACTTGTCAAAGTGTTTCCACTGTACAAATCTGTAGCACAACTGATCCCACGAATGTCAATTTTACCTATCACGGGCAAAGTTTTTAAAACAAATATTGTATACTTTTATACAAATAAAAAGGACCATTCAACTATAGACGCGGGCGTGGAATGACTGAAGACCACATTTGAGCCCGCCAGATGCTATTGGCATTTTCTGTGACTTTTGCAAGGCCTTCGATTGCGTACATCATGATACCCTCATCAGAAAATTGTACTATTATAGTATGAGGGATAGGGCTCTTGACTTTTTGACTTCTGACCTGAACAACGGAATTCAGTGGGTTGATCTTAAGGGCAACAGATCTACAGGATCTGTGGTCACCGTGGGCGTTCCGCAGAGTTCAATTCTAGGTCCGTTCTTATTCCTTATTTATATCAATGACTTACCTTATCACGTAAGGGATGAACACAAAATTTTATTTTGTTCGCGGATGGTACTTATCTCATTTTCAAAATCATTTAGTTTACTGTAAATAATGTTATTCGTATATTGTACTGACCTGCCATATCATGCCAGGGCAGCACCCAGTGGTGCAGCGGCTGCGTGTCGTGCGTGGGGTCCCAGGCGCGCACGGCCGCCAGCACGCGCGGCAGCACGCAGCGCGACACGCAGGCGCGCGCCAGCCACGCCGGCGCCGCGCTCTGCCACGCCGACACCGCCAGGAGCATCGGCGTGGGCATGCGGGGGTTCCAACTTCTGATGACAAACAATACTCAAATTTAGAAAAAAATATGATCATGTTAACTTATTGAAACGTGAGCATTGACTGGTCCTCTGCTTCTCGCATACAACGAATTCCCGCGGCATTTACTGAGTCCACCTTAAAGGATCTGGAAATAGCGTTAAAAGGCCTCCCCTTTTAACGCTGTTTCCAGATCCTTTCGAAATCATGAACCATCCGTTCTGCGAGCAAAGTACCTGCCCAATGCCACAAAAGTTTGGTAATTCTTTGGGCTATGTCGGCAACCTTAAACATAATTGACAATTGTAGATGCAATATTTACACCTCCGCCTAATCCTTCGGATATTATCTCCGTGATGTTATGTTATGTTACGTCGGTAACCTTAGTTCTCCTGAGGATATCTTTAGTTCTGATTCGATCGCGCCGGGAAACTACAAAGCCCACAACTATCAAAGACACTTATATCATTGCTATCACAAAAAAAACAATTAAAAATACTCACTCAGCGGCCGCAGTAAGTTGCGGTACAAAGTGTTGCCACAGAAGACTATTGTACGCCTCTTCAGTAAGCAATTTCCTCCATTTCAGGAAGGTCGGGATGGGCTCGTCGGGGGCCGAGAGCGGCTCCCACGTGGCTAGCAGCGCGCTCAGCAAGGGGCTCACGATGTTACCCGCGATGGTGCCTAGGCCGAACATCTCGTATTCAGTAGGGTAGGAGTCCTGGAATAAAATAATTGACCAAGTGAATATTATCTAACTAGCTTATGCCGGCCGTGGAGTTCGGTTGTTGTACCACGGGATCACACTACCGGGATAAAAAGTATCCCATGTGTTAATCCATTTTATACACTATCTGTGCCAAATTTGATGAAAATCTGTTGAGTATTTTTTCCTTGTAAGAGTTACAAACATCCATCCTCGTAAACTTTTGTATCTACATAATATTCATATAAGATTCATAACAAAAAAATTGTGAAAGGTAAATAAATTGTCCAATTTGTTGTACAAATTACCTGATGGCTTCAAACACTTAGCTTCAGAACATTTAAATGTAAATTGTTTAACTTTCTTTTAAGCAAATGTGATTGAGTGAGTGATTTTATGGCTGAAAAATTTACCTAAATATTTGACATTATTGCCTAATCATATTTGATATCCTTGACTTATTTGAAATTTTGACTTATATAATTTATCTCTTTTATTTTTCAACTTATTTAAATTATTTGTAATTGCAATTCTATTGATTGATAATTTAATTTTAATGTACTTAATGATGACCCATAATTTTATAAACCATATTTGTACGCCGGAAACGGCAGAATATTATGATCCTAATACATTATGAACCTAACAGCTTTATACAATATTCTGACAAATAAATGCATTCATTCATTCAAAGCAATTCCCATGTCAATGGTTCAACGGAAATTGATAAGTGGCATTGTAACACAAATTAATATCTGATATCATAAAATACCTGTGTATGTTATATTACCGAAACCGTCTGTTCAGGTGAAGATTAATTCTTCAATCAAACAACAATAGATGGCAAAAGAATTTCTGATATTTTCTGTTAAAATTTTGAAAAGATAAGTTGGCGGTCTTAGTATGACCACGAACCATGCAGTATAGGATTATCCTACCTTCAACTCTGCCAGCACATCATGAGCTCTCTCCAGCGACACATCAGGTCTGTTTAGCATGTCAACTCGCTCCAGTATGCCTTCCACCTTGTCGATCACTTTGTCTTGTTCCGACAGCTTAATGTTGCATTCTTCTAGATCACGCTCCAGAACGACGATCTCGTCTTCCGCTGATTGAAGCTCACGGGCGTTTTGGATTATATCCTGTGGAAATTAGATTTCATTAGATAAGTATTGGAAATTGAGATGGTAAATGAAAATGGTAGTCTTTATAATGGATTGAGTAAATATTACAGCTTAGATTAGAAAAAGTATTACATTCAGAATAACAAACATTTATATTTCCCGGGCGAAAGTTAATCATATTGAAAATACTAGCTAATGCCCGTGGCTTCGCCCGCGTGGAGTTCGATAATTGTCTCACGGAATCGTACTACCGATATAAAAAGTATCCTATGTGTTAATCCAGATTATAAGCTATCTGTATGCTAAATTTCATCCAAAAAAGAGTAACCTCCATCCATCCTCACGAACTTTCGCATTTATAATACTAGTAGGATAATTAATAAATTCATAGGAGCAAATCACAGCAAACTCACAGGAGGCTATAGCCATATTTCTTTGCCAAAGTATGTTTCATGTCAGCGACGAAAATAAAGGCATTTACGCCAACTTTTGTCTCACTTGCTCGCTTATCTTAGCCCACTACTAACGAGACAAACCATGATAGTTGAGCCAACATTACCTGCTCGCAGCACTCGACCATCAGCTCCAGGTTGTGCACAAGCTGCGGCGCGGCAAAGTTGTCGCACTTGCGGCGCGGCTCGTGCTCGAAGCGCGGCGCGGCCGCTCGCAGCGCGTGGTACCCGCTCAGCACGCGCTTCTCCTTGCCCGTCATGTCTATCACAGGCACGCGGGACAGCTCGTTGCTGTGGAATGGTGAATAGAGATAATTAGTGAATATTCCGGCAAAATAAATAAGGCAGTTTTTTTGTTTTGTGCATGCAATAAAATGTTATTTTTCATAAATTAAACATTTTGAGGAACAAAAAGATCAAAATAGAACTAGGGCAACAAAATAAAGGATAGACCCCTTTATTTTCCTTTCTTGTTTTTGTATTGGTTTTATTCAGCAGTTTCTTAATTTTTTTGAGAAACCATCCAGCCTGTGTTTCGTGAGTGGTAATCGACGGCAAGGAAAACTTTAGCGCGGATACACTTTTTTTTTTCGGATGGCAAATCATCAAATGACCCCCTCCGCTCTGGGCGGAGCGGAAGGGAGTGTCAGACTTCTACTGACTAAACCCCACCAATTTTCCTTCTTTGCCCTATGTGTTCTAGAGCCGCGGTATCTCTTTCGACCAGTCCCGCAGCCAAGGCAGGCATCGGTCTTTGCGAACCCCTTCCTTGTTGCTGACATCTCTTTGAGGCACGCGTGGAACACGAACGCGCCGTCGACAAGGCTTGTCGTCATAAGACGGCCGGACGGCGAGCTAGCCCATTACTCACCGTCCACTTTGAAGTAACTTGAATAACTTGCAAGGTGAAAATATAAAAGAATTTCGAGACTGGAGACTGATCCCACTATAAATATTGAAAAGAAATGACATGATGACAAATGATGATGTTGTGCGTGTGCAGGTAACATATCGGGCTATCTTTAATAAAGAATACTATTAGTATCACAACCCTTAAAGATAAAATCGTCCCCTAGCTAGATATCGAAATCCTGTATACCTGGTAATAGTATGCATCGTGGGTTTACCCTCTTGTATGACGTCAGCGGCGTCGCGATAGAAGTAGCGCCCCTTGTGCGACTTCTTCCAGTTGTAGGTCTTCTCCTTCGTCCCTTTCTCGTCTTCCTTCTCTTTCAGACGGCGCGCTTCTTCTTCTCTTTTGGCTTTTTGCTGGAACATTATTATTGAATTGAGTATTTTTTGGAAGACACTGAGGCTGGGTCGCGGGAGCACGGTTGCGACGACGGGCGCGAAATATCAAGCATATGAAACCGCTTGGTACACAGTGTAGTGACTAAAGAATTAAATAATAACTGAGTTCTGGTTGTTGTTTGACATCAAATATAAGGTCCCATTAAAATACATGGACCAAATTTTAGAAACACCAAAATAAGGACAATGGTAAAAAAAAAAATACGAAAAACGCATTAGATACTTACTAGAAAAAAAATCAGCTAACGAAAATACACCAAAAAGTTGGTTACTCAATGACTTTAGGTCAAAATAAAATCACTTTAATCAGTGTTTTTTATGCTTGGATATCTTTGGTTAGACGTACTGAATGTTGTGTTACAATTTGTCCATCTATTTTAATGGGACTTTATATATTGAAAAGATTAACACTGTTTTAATATGGTCCATATGCACTTGCATGATATTAAGTGAACATATTATCACAACTGTAATCCCCGAAGGTGTAGGAAGAGATGTACTTAATAGTACACTCACGTTTCACCAGTTATGTTTTTAAGTCCCATGTGTGGGGCGAGCCTATTGCCAACAACCGGGCACAAATCCAGACTCCGTGGCTGCTACTGAGAAAATCCTGATGGAAAAACCCAATAACACTTTGCACGATCCGGGTATCTTGCTCAGGACCTCATGCTCAACAGTCGTGCTTGCAACCACTCGACCAACGAGTCACTCATATTTAGTGAAGTTGATACATAATAGGCTAGAGGAAGAGTGACCCCCAATAGAAAATATAATTATGAGCTAAGCTGATTCTGAGCTGGGCCAAAATAGCCATTATGTGGAGCTTAAGGCGTCTTGACAGATCTGGTGGATGGCAGGACGAGTTAACAAATCTAACGACAAGAGGTAGTAGAGGTAGGTTTAGCGGCCTGAATTAATAGAATTGGAATTCATGTGCCCAGCCGTAGAATAATGCAGGTATGTAACATCAATCATATACTTACAGCTGCTTTCTCAGGTCCATAGGCACCAATAGCTCCCCTTCCTCGTCTGACAGTAGCCTCCACAGGTGCTGATATACCCTGCAGGTCTTTACCCAAACCCATGCCTGGTTGGTAACCCATCTGTACAGAAAACATTTCGTTTAATTTAATATCTACCACAAATTGTAAGAAAAATGGTCGAAAACAGTTGAGGAAGTTCATAAGTTAGGTTAAAAAATGAAATGTCCGACAAGACAAAAATAACTTGTGTGCACTTGTAAATTAGAACTGATTCCAATTTGAATCTAAATGAGAACAGAGCAATGCTGCTTGGTAGCAAACACAGGTGGTATCATAGTAATTCTTAACTTTACTTTTAGAAAACTTAATAATTTCTAAGACAGTGAAGAAAAACATAGTGATGTCCTAGAAAATTGAAAATTCGAAGGCATGTGAAATTCACCAAATTCAAAAACCCATAGGAGGTGTTTACAGCCCACCCTCTTTCACAGGAAGGACGCCTCTGACCCAGCAAGGAGACATAATAGTCTATTTGACAACACCAAAAAAAAAAATGTTTAGTCCCTCAGTTAGATCACCAAAAAATATTGGTCACGTATTTTTTGTTTTGTCACATAATCAAAAAAATACGACGATACAGCACACCAAAGTTCAAGAGAGGGGGCTTGTGACATCACTCGCTAGCAAAAATTAACAGAAATTGTGACGTCACGCGAGGTTTCAACGCGCTGTCGTGGTCATTTTTCGTTTACATAACAAAAGAAAAAATACATGTCCAATGTTTTTGGATAATCTAACTGACTGACTAAATAGATTTTTTTCAGTCAAATACCCTATGAGCTGATAATTATGCACACATTTGTAACGCATATTCCTTTAATTACTAGAGTAAGGAGAAAAATACTGACCTTCAACAGCAGCTTAGCTCCTATGCCCTTAGTATGCTTCTCCCAGTTCCCCACATTGGCTCCAAGGTTGGCCGACCTCATGCCCTGCCCCTGTCTCCGGATCCCTGCCGTCTCACTTGCATCCGGGGCATTCTGTTCGTCTTCATCTGAGCTGTCGGCTGCAAACTTGGGGCGGGAGGTGGATGCTTCTGATGATTCTATTTCTGACAAAGTAAATTATTTGGGTTTATATAGTTCTACTCTATTTAACACTTCTTTAGAAGTTTTTGACTACTGTGTAGTAACTTGGAATGTGTTTTATCATTTCAAAGCATGATGAAAGATTTATAATTCAATTTTGATATTATGCCTAAATTAATCAGTCAGGTCAACCAGGGTCGTCCAAACTCGCAGGAAACAGATGGATGAAGGACACACAGAACAGAGAAGAATTGCAGGAGAAAGGGGAGGTATATACCTTACTGTGGGTGATTCCAGGCTGAGTGACAGGCGAGCATTGAATTATTTGACAAATTATTTCCTTTATTCGTATTTACACATATAAATTACATTTTAAAAATATTCCTTTGCAAAGAAATATTAAAACATTTAAAAATATAAAAAAGAATAGTAGCCCACTGTTATCGGGAACAGGGTCCAAGCTACAGGCGGTCAGGGTTCCAGAACTCTCTCTCCACAACCTCCTAACAAAACGAGCCATGTCAAGGAGTACCGCTTTCTGAATCAAGCCCTGGATCCAGCTGCCTAATGAGAGCCTCCTCAAGTATTGGTCGAGGCTCTTGGCAATTAAGCCATGGGCTGTTACGACTATCGGCGCAATGATTGCTGAGTCTACATCTCACATGTCAACAACCTCGCAAGTCAAAATTTGACAAATTATTATTAGTTTTTATTACCAGCTTCACATACATTGAGGGTGGAAGTTATTCCATAGGAACATACTACTAAGATGAAAGAATTTGGTACTCTCTTCTTACCATAAATTTTTCTTTAAATTCATTAACCTTTTGACCACCATAGTCATATATACGTGACAAGCGAGCGTGTGCCCTGTATGCCAAATGACACAAATATGTGACAGAATGGTAGGTGAAATTGTGGCTTAGGGTGCTTTTATGCTCTGGTGGTCAAAAGGTTAAAACAACATTAGCTTAAACTAACCTTTATTTTCCTCCTTCTTCTTGCCAGCTTGTTGTACTCCTCCAGCAACAAACCCAATGGGTGCCGTAAAGTCTTTGGGTTTACGAGACCTTTTTCTGACATTGTCTTCATTATCCTCCTCATCACTGTCTTTGGCCCAGACACCTGAAATAAAAGAATGATTTTGTTTCTTCAAATCTTCACAAAAATAATTCTACTTGGTAGAACCAAGTAGAATTATATTTTGTTTACTGTGTGTTCATACTGGTAAAACATTCACACAAATACATGTTGTCTGATAAGTAATACCTCTATCAGACAACATGCATTAATGTGAGTGAATTTTATAAACATATCAACTAAGAGAAGAGAGAAACAGAGATTTCAACATTTATGGCATTTATTACATCACGTAATTACCACGTTTTAATGTGAATGTCGTGTGTGTTGTATAATGTGAACACAGTTATAGTAATTACAACTTGACAACATAAAGAGTGAGCTCAACAATGGGTTTTATTGAACCTTGAATAAACCACCAGAACCTGAATTGGTATTAGCATCACCATACACAGCCCGGCTTGACTTAATGCTTCCCAGCATTAAGTGAAGTCATTTGGCATGGACACTGATCGCTGGTTAAAGCACTTTTATTTTAATACTTCTCCCAAATACTGCTTTTACATAGTAAGGAGTGTTCTTATAGCTAAACAAGGTTACGTTACCGTAAATCTGATGCTCTTTTTTAGCTCTTCTGGCTCTGTTTGGATTGAATTCGTTCTCCAAATCATAGTCGGTGATTTCAAACCGCATTACTTCGTCGTCCGACATGGTTTTGCTAATTACCACGCTGTTATAATAGAGTCACTATTGTTTCTTGCACTATTATATTTAATTCATTTATAAAAATACACTTTTTGGGTCTAATATCGCCCGAAAACTGAAGAACGAAAACACAACTGCTTACTGCAGACGCCAATACTATTTTGACAGTTGACTGACAGTTAAATAACACGCCGTACGGAGTTCAAGGAAACAAAAAATCGACTAAAATCTAAAATTTATAGTCATGTGGAGTTTTCTGTAGGATTTAAATAAAAATATATTCGTGAGAAGGAAGGCGTTTGCCCTGCAATGAGACCCAACGGGCTATCTCTACGTTGCCATTGTGGTGGGGCTTCTGCGCTTCTATGAATTTTAGTGCCGGAAGAGTTTACTTTGCCAAACCCATCTAAGGCTCGCCCTAGATGAGCTAGACCAAGAAAGATAGAATTTCGGAGTAAGGAAGTATTTCAGTAAGTGTTGGTAGGGCTCGTGACCGTACTTCCGGATTCCCGGTCGGTTCTAATAGCCGTGGAATACTTCTCCTCTCTTATCGCTACGTCACTTAGTGCTGGCGATAGTTTTTCGGTGCTTTTTTTACCCTTTTGTTGAGCGTGCACTCCCTGCCATTTTATCTGCGTGTTTATAAAACATTGGTTAGGCAGGGGCTATACTCCTTCCATATCAGGTAATCGTCAGCCCAGTCCACTAAAGCTATCCAATTTCATAACCCATGGTCCTATTTGTTTCCACAGAACGGCAGCAGAGTGTGAATTGAGCATGACGGCTCTAGTCATGGCTTTTTTTTGGGGCCTGTTCCATAACTTTCTAATTTTCTTTGCGTCTTGTCTACTTCGACGCGGACTCTATTATCTAAATTTTGCTTTAGCATAATTATACAATTTTAGAGAACTCCTTTCCAACTGTCAGGTTCAATGTATAATGCGTCGCAGGGATTTATCGGCGACATTGGAAGTACAAGTCGCTTCATCAAAAGAAGGTTAAAAAAAAAACACCGGAATATGTTATTCACATTTTTTTATTAAAATTCTTCATTATTTTTATTTTAAGTATATAAAACTCACGTAACATAACATTCCATACTATGTATTGTGCATCTAGTCACAGACTTAGAATATATATGTAACGGTGTGAATTCCATTGGCAAGTAATAATCAGATTAAAGTCCTTTCACAGTTTTGGACCTCTGACAGTACCAACTCAATAGCAAGGTTGCTATCGTGATGGAAATAAGGGCGTCCGCTTAACTCGTGCACCCGCGCGCGTTGTAACGGACGCCCCAAAATATATAATTCTGGTAGTACTACAAAATTAGAGGTAAAAACACCGAGAAAAGACTGTACAAGAAACTGGCAAGGTATGTCAAAACTGTTCCTATAAAATTGAAAAGTAGTTTATTAAAAATCGGTTTCTTCATATTATACTCGGCGAGATTAGTATTTTTTTTTTACACAAAATTTCATTCACAAAAACTCATTCCACAACAAATACAATTTTATAAAAAGATAATAATTATGAACACCAATAAAAGATATTGCAGTTACCACGGAACCGCACAAGGCTCGATGTTTTTCGAAATTAGTCGAATTCATGCAATTTAGTCTTAAAATACGATCACAGAAAATGTTTCGATAATAATTTTCTTTTTACGGTTATACTTCTGACAATTTAAACACGTCTCGTATAATTTTGCGCGAATAACAATTGTTTGATATTGCATATAATTTGATACTAATATAAATAAAATATTTGCATCCTTGGGACGGAGACGGACGACATTCAAACTTTTTACTTAGGACGTAAGTTAAAGGTAGTGTCACACTTGATTAATAAGACGCACGGCCTTGCTTGTTATTGTATATGAATATTTTGGCGCATGCCCTAGCTAATCTAACGCCGCCATTTTGTCAACAAACGTCTACGAACAGCGGCGTCCTGACAAGTTTATTCAAGCGCCAGAATATACTTTTAGTATAACTGTCGACACCAAACAGGGAATCAAATGCGGAACTACCTTAATATTTTGAGCGAAATAGGTTCTCTACACAAATCAAATAAATTCTATCAATTATAAAGTTGTATCGAAAGTAATTTTTTAAAACGTTTTTATAACAAAATAAAATTATACGTTAAAACACAAAATAATCGTTTTACGAAAATAACTAAATTTAATATTACACACAATATTGAAATAAACATATTTTTCAATCAAAACATTCAAAGTCAAAAGTTAGTAAAACAATTAAAAAAATAGTAATGTCCAAATAATAAAAAAGTTAAATTAGGTAGTTTTTTTTTATTCGTTTGAAGACACTGTTTATCTCAATACTATTTTTTTTTTCTAGATATAGATTTAGAAAAAGTTAAAACAACTTACTTTATAAGTGTATTATTTGATCTACAAAAAGTATAAGTAAACAGTGTCCAAAAACATTTAATAGTTCAAAACATAAATATTTCATTAAAGTAAGATTAATCATAATAAAAACACACAGACAAAACCAGTTATGTTTTTCGCAAATAAATATTTACCAAATTTTTTGAACATTACAAAATCACAGTTCAAAATTACGTTGATGGCAATCTAGTTAAAAATAATTGCAACTAATTTATTCTAGTAAAGTTAGGTACTTAGATTAAGTATGTGATGCTTACTACAACTAAAAAAGTGTACCAAGGTACAATCTAAAATAATGCAATTATTTGCAGAATTTGTTCGATATCACGTCGAAGACATTTGAACATTAACGATTTTAATTTGATATTTTTGACATATCAACACTACTTAGCCAGGGAAGGGAAATACCGAGTACAAGTTCTAGTAAAGAAGTTATTTTGTTTGTAAAAAAAATGCTTTTCTAAACCGTCGATTGATAATGAATTAATTTAACTATAATTAATACACCAATATTGGCATTAAATACTGTTATTTGACACTAAACTAACATCAATAGTTGCATACAACAACAATAATGAAATATGCAAAAATGCATTGAATAAAAATCGTTAACGTTCTGATACCGTCATCTATATCATAAAAAACTGTCCAATCTTATTTTACTATTTACGTACGTTGTATAGTTTCGCTATACCTAGAAGGCAACTCTCAACACCCACGGTGGATCATCACATGTTTCAAAAACCCTTGGACTTGTGAGAAAAGACTTTCACACAATGTGCGACGAACAACGATTGCAATGTCCCCTACGCAATTACCTAACATTTAGTCGATTACATCGTAACTCGCAAAAAATCGACTAAAAAAATCGTTAGTCACGACACTAACTTTATTATGGCGAATCACGTTCGAATTTTTAAACGAATGTGTCATTTGTTTTCCCGCTGACGGTATATTTTTTTACGTATATGCCTTCAGCGGCGTTGGCTCTCAGTCATAATGCCACCGCTTGTATGTAGCTTTCATCTTCGTAGTTTCCTGTCGCTAGCCTTAGGGCGTGTTCTTCGCAGAGTGAAGCTAGTTCTTTGAGCCATTCGTCGAGTATGACTGCGTTCAGAATCGAGCGGAGGGTGATGGATTGGCTCCAGTAGGAGTCCTGTGTGAAGACTGGTCTTTTCTGTGGACTAGCGTAAGTGTGGGGTTGTGGACTGTGCGCGTTGTTTTGGGAGGGTGATGATGCTGGAAAATAAACAGATAGTGATTATGAGTAACTAGGCTTATTCTCTTCGGAATCTGGGTCTAAAACTGAAGAGGGTATAGCTTGCAGCTACTATTTTCTCGCGGGTTTACTGGCTAAAGTCGGACAAAAAGACAGATAGGTATGACACGTAGTGTCTTGATAGGTTCCATATTACTTACAGGACAATCTCCTTCCAAACATGTTGGAAATACTGTTAGAAAAACTCCGTCGTTTAGCTTCCACGCGCTTGAACGGAGAGTCGTCCAGTTTTTGAGAAGAATCGTGGCTGTGACCTGAAATTAAATTGAAAAGGTTGAGATTAGCAATTAGTAGCTCTGGTGGTCTTGAGTGTTCGAATTAGACACGGTTCTGCGCGACGAAAAATGCGAGGAGCATAGATGTGGCGCAACCATAAGCAAGCTGCGCGTAGGAACGGGCTAGCCATTACGCCGATGAACTTGGGGGATAGACGTGTTCTTGAATGCTTTCCGGCTAGGTGGAACGACGAACGAAAGTTGGCTGATAGCAGCTGGAGGAGAGTAGCCGAGGACTGAATTGAATGGCGTGCGATTAAAAAGCTCTATGTCAGTACACTGACATAGAGCTTTTAGCTTTATTTATTTATTTAAACTTCATGTACAAAAGTGGTACATAGGCGGACTTAATGCCACATGGGTCAAATAGCACACAATATGATATGCATTGTGCATTGATAGAGTACAAAAAAAATAAAAAAGAAAAAATCCAATTTGTTAACATAGATTGATATACATAAATAGGTACATACCAATACACATATATACAGTAAAATGAAATAAACTAATATATATTATAATACATACAAATAGTCCAAATACGAGAAACCTTATAATAATTACTATGACTACTAACTAATATCTAGCTTGTGAGCAATTTAGTCTGATTTTTAAATAGTACTTCCGAACTGTTCTTTTGAAAGCCATTTTGTTTTCAGCTTTTTTAATGCCAAGGGGTAGCGCGTTCCAGAGTTTTATAGTTAAGACAGCGTAAGAATTGGACATAAAACCAGTACGATCTGATGGAATTTCAAGTGATCTTCGAGTGGCTTCGATCGTTAGTGAAAATTTACTGAGTGAAGAGCCCTATTAGGTTCACTCCAACGATATAACCGGATTCAGGACACCAGAGAGAGCCGCGTCCGCAGTTTGTCCGTAGCGGTTTGAACGAACTTTAAGTAAAGGAGGACTTACTATCATCGTTGTTCGAGCCCCGTGTCTTCACTAGCGCCATCTCTCGTTGTATGAGGTAAACTCGCGCCTTGTCCACTAATTCGCCGGTATTATCTATGCCTTCTGTTAACTCGTCCACTTCTTCTTTTAGTTTACTTAGGATCTGGAAAATAATAAATAACAATTTTGAATATAAAATCTCGTGTTACGGTGTCTGTGGTCGCACTCGTCCGAAACGGCTCGACCGATTTTTATAGGTATATAGGTAGGTGTGAGAATAGGTCGTAAAGTATATTTCACACCGGTAGGCTGTTAAATTCTAAATTAACGCGAGCGAAGCCGCGGACAAAAGCTAGTACTGTTATAAAAATACAAAGTTTTTGGTAACAATTAAGGCTCGGAAATGGTGCGTATCTATATCTGTTTGTTCGCAGAATATTGCGATACCTTATTAGAAACGGGATATTTACCATGTTTACTGTTTTCATTGAGTTCCCGATATTGGCGTTGTTGCAGTTCAGTTTATCCGTAATCATGATGCTTATCATGATTACGGATAAACTGAAGTTATGGCGGGTTGGTGTTTATGAGCAGACAAATCGGTCTACCCTCATTCTTGTTAGTTTTTTGCTCTCAGTACCGCTACCACTGTCACTCGCAACTCGATTCTGTTTCCGACACACGAAACTCACTGTGTCCGCTCGCAAACTTTTATAGCTTCAGTTTATCCGTGATCATGGTGCTTGCAACAGCGCCGAAATATAGGGAACTCAATGAAAACAGTAAACATGGTAAATATCCCGTTTCTAGTGTAAATAATAATGTTAGTGACCATGATAGTTTAAAATCTTATATTGCGATACCTTGTCATTGAGTTTACTAAAAATATGTAGCATAAAAATATATCTGTCTGCTTCGATAATCTTTCGAACTCGTGAATAAGTTTATTTATTTTAGTCTTTATATCAACTTCAAAGTCCATAGTTAAAATTGCACTGTTTAGCGTGTCGGCTCTTACATAATCTGCCCCTAAATAATCTCACTCAGATCCAGCCTGTCCCTTTGCTGCCCTCCCCAACGACCCCACAGGGGGTCCCCTTAGCGCGCGGTTGCTTAGTTTATAAGTTTTATGGCCCTGGCTGGAGCCCTTACTCTCAAGGCACCCACAGGATAGTCCGGTTAAGCAGAATGTCATTCGTAAAAAAAACTTACATAACCCCTACTACTTTTATAAATACACAAACAAAAACTCACGCCTTTTTTCATTAGGGTAAGCAGAAACCAAAGAACGCCACCCGCAACGATCATAACATACTCACTTAGCTTTATCCACTTACATAAGTAAGAGCTACCTGATATTCTAGTTTCATCTTCTACATAAAATAAAGCAACTCACTTGAAACAAAGAAGGCACGTTAGGCTGTAACACGAATCCTGGGCAGAGCAGTAAGGAGGTCAGCAGAGGTGTTGGTAGCGAGGCTAGCTTGGACACCACACTCGTGACTCGACAGTTCACTAGTACTTCCGATTCTAGGAGGACTGCCGTTTTCTTTAGTAGGCTGGCTAGTAATGGTCCTGTAAATGGGAAATAGTAACATGAGCAATATTCTCGTAAAATTACATTATGAAGTATCTGCCACTGTCAACGTTGCTGGGCCAGCCTCATCCAGGTTTTACCAGCGAATGCAAACATTAAAAAAAAAACTGGCGAACTTCCACTTTAACCATTCCTCGGGTAAAAGTCATCTAACTATTGAATACACACATAATACCAGTTTAAGTAAGCCTGGTCAAATGTCTTATTGATCAGTGAGCCTGCAGTAATTGGTTGACCAAAACACCAACAACCAATAAAAAGGATTTACACTTTCTTCACTGTGACAAACCTGGCAAGCAAGTGGCAAGCAGTGGTGGCAAGTTAAACACATAAAAGGTGCAAGCATTCTGTACATCAAAATAAGTAACTCTATGCAAAAATTATTGCTGGGACACGACTTTTTTTTTGGGTTAAAAATCATGTTTACAGTAAAACTCAGTGTAACGCACTCAAAACATTGTGCTGATGGATGCATTGAATAGTAAACGGGTCAAGGAGGTATTTAAAGTAAAGTTATAACATTAAAAACTATGTATTTCCAAAAAAAATGTGAAATAGTTGGAACTTTGACCTATAATATCTCCGAAACTAGAAGGTTCCCAGGTAAAGGTACGTAACAAAAAAATTATCGCAATGATAGGGAGAACAAATGCCTTTCAGCTTCGTTAAAAGTCTATTTACCGCCTTTATAAGAAATAAGTTCATAAAACTGATTCTAAATTACAAGCAAAAAGAAAATAATAACACTCACCGATAATAGATTCAGCACTGGCCCTCCAGCTCCTAATCAAAGGCACTTCCCCTTCATACTCCCTCTCTTGCTTAGCAAAACTCCTCCTAAATAACTCCTCAGCAAAACCCTCATCGCCATCAACCTCCTTATAAATCTTAAAGCTCTCATAACCACTACTCTCCCCTGTAGAAGTCAAAGAATCATGTTCCTTTCCTTCATTCACTATCTCGGTCTTCACTTCACTCTCTTGCTCATTCAATTGTTCATTCAGAGACGTCAAACTGTGTTGTTCTTTTTCTGAGCTGTCACTGGTTTTGGTTTCGTATCCACTGGTGCATGATATGAGGCTGTCCTGTTCTTTCGTGAAGGGGACTATGTCTGTCTCTTTCGTGTTGTTGTTGGTCTCTCGCTTACGGTTCGTGACGCTGTCGTAGCGGGAGCTCCAGTTGCTGCAGGCTAGGATGCGGGAAACTATTTCGAATCGAGAGTCACAGATGTAAGCATGGTAGTTGCCGTATAGTGTGTCGTTGGGATTCTGGAAGGAAATATCAATAAGGTTATCACAAAATTGGGGCAGCAGAGAACCATTGTCGATACAAATAAACCTGTAGAGGCACACTTTGTGTACGATAAGCCGCAAGTGGAAGAGAGTATATGCTCTGTCTCATTACCCCATTCAAATCTTAAATGTGATTGGCTGGCAAGCAACTTTACATACAATCTACCTGATGTCTCCTTAGCTGACAATATCAAAGTCAACTGAGAAATAAAATGTTTAGTGCACTTGAAATAAATGGATCCTAATCCTTCTAACGGAAACAGGGTACCTGATGAAAGAAATCATTAAAGTGGTACTTTCCAAAACGAGCTGTTTCACAAAAAACCTTACTACCATCATCTGCCTAAACTTTTACTATGTTGAGGTCGGCTTCCAGTCTAACCGTATGCAGCTGAATGCCAGTACTTTACATGGAGCAACTGCCTTTCTGACCTCTACAATCCAGCCAATACCATACCCCTTGCTAAGACTGGTTATCAGACTTTCAGGCCACTGACTCTGATCTGTAACGACTGTCAAAGATTTACAATGATAGCCGGGACCAATGGTTTAACGTGCTTTCTGAGGCATGGAGGAAACTCGGTATGTAATTGGAGTTCACTGGTCACCCATCCACGGACCAACCTCGGCAAGCGCGGCTTAACCTGAGGATCGACCCGAGCGGATCTTATTATTTAGCCACCAGCTCCTCCTGCTAATCCTGCAACGACTACTACATAATACATGTTTGAAAATCTTACCCCATAATTAACTTTAATTTCATGGACTAGATGGCTCATGGCGATGTCGTCATGCACTCCGTTCGTTCGTCTGTCGTGCTCGCTCTTCAGGTCAAGCACGCGTCGACCGCTTAGAGCTAACTCGTCTATCCATTGCTTTGTCTGTAAACAAGTTGGTGATGTTATTTGTTGGTCTAGTAGTCGCAAGCGCAACTGTTGAGACTAATAACAGACTTTTATTTATTGTCACAGGCTGAACACCAGAGCATACACGCGCGTGCCCTTCACGCCAAGCCACAATTTCAGCTACCATTTTGTCACATATTTGTGTCGTTTGGCGTACAGGGCATACGCTTGCTTGTCACGCATATGTGACAGTGGCGTTCAAAATGTTAAAGAAACTGAGGCCGAAGAACTGATGTAGATTGTGCTGCTCAAGAGCGCCACAAATAAATATTATCGCCGGGTGTTTCCTTGACGAACACACTCGATAAATAAAATATTTTTATTAATTTTTCTAAAACTTTAGACTATAGTAAGTGCTCTTGTTAGCTGGTAGCGTCCCTCACATGTCCAACAAATAATATAAATGCACGAATAAGAATAAAAAACAAATAGATAAAGCCATACCATCTCCATAGGCCTGGAACAACATCTTGGCGACAGTGCCAAGTACGCGATGGCAGCGTCCCTATAGGGCTCCGGGTCAGCTATCCGGTGCCTGTAAGCGACCGCGAGGTGGTGTCCGTTGAGAAGGTGCTTGAACATGAGGTCCACCATCACGTCTTCGCAGTTCAGGTCGATGAGCGTCTCCATTACGGACAGGGAGACTAGTGAAAGCTGGAAGGTGTAAATGTCAGATTTTAGATTGGAATATTTAATTTACGCAGGTTTAGAATTTTCTATGACTGTAGAATTTAGCGCTCGTCTGGTTTAGCTCTAAATCCTGAGTTGGTTGATATTTGGTTGATTGGTTACGGTTTGGTTGCTGGTATATGACCACTGGTTAAATTATACGAAATTATATGGGTTAAAAGTTTATATTGAGACTGGTTATAAAATGGTAAATCTAAGCTAAATTAGCACTAAGATGGTTTGATATGGTTTGGTTGAGTTACGCGATTGGTGTCCGAACACGCACTAACTTGATAATACTTGCGATGCATGCATTTATGTAAATGCACGAAGGTAAAAGTGCTGAGCTGTTCGGTTGCAAATATAGTATCGAATAATGACTATTGGGAAAATTTGCATTATTGAGAATAATAATCAAGGGATTGAATAAGGTGCAAGAACTTGGATGTTTTTTTTTTCGTTGTGAGACAATCGACGACATAAAAACGCCAAGTTTCTTGATGCAACGTAGAAAGCAAGACGACACGAATTTCGGGAAGAGATTGATAAACGTTACAAACCAAGTGTTCCTCTATGCCTTTCAAAAGATTGAATAAGGTGCAAGAACTTAGATGTTTTTTTCGTTGTGCGACAATCGACGACATTACAACGCCAATTTTCTTGATGTAACGTGGGAATCAAGACGATACGAATCTCGGGTAGTTACAAACCAGGTGACTTTCAGAACCTGCTGCTTCAACAAGACGCAAAAAAACATGTCTCAATTGTACAGATGGTTCACCAGCACAAATTGAGAATATCACTAACCTGGGAGTTGCCCTCAAGTCTCCTCAACAGCACATCGACGACTCTGACGCCGTCATACTCGTACACGAACAGGAAATGTAGCACTGCCCTCAGTAGGCCCCGACTGGTCACACAGCGCAGTATCAGCTCCAGATACGCCATGGCGGCCGCTTGTTCGCCCGCGCCACTCTGCAAGGGCGCCGCTTTCGTCTACGGTGTGTCTCACGTTAGTAGGCTTTGTTTATGCAGGACGTGTCGCGGTTGAGTGACAGTTTTTATGGAGGTAGGGAAGGTAGTCTATGGTTTCAGGGGTTTTTGGGATAAAGAATAGAAGATTTTCGCCACCTCCTATAAGTTTAAGGCGTCTGGCATCTGGCAAACAAATTCCTTTTCAACTCAGTAATAACAAAATTAAGAGTCTTTTTCTATTATTGATTTTTTTGCATGCTGACCTAAGCAAGCAAAATATGTGGAACAATTTATATTTAAGACCTATGTATCATATTTTATGCCAGTTATAGATATTTTAATCCATACGTCTTTTTAATGTATCTGGTAGCATATTTTTAAATACTGTGAAAAGGTTGGTTGTGCAAAAGTAATTGTTAATTTTAGTTACAAAATTAATACGAAACATTGATTATTATTTGTTTTTGTAATAAATACAATGTTAAGGAGGTGCTGGAAAGAGAGAATATGGAAGAGATGTTAGAAATTTAAATAATAGAAAAGATTCGAGCCAAATTCAATACAAAAAAAAAAGGTTTTGGGTTAAAAACTACCACCAAAATTGAGGAATTTAATCGATTCATTGCTGCGACTTAATAAATGTAAACCATAAATAAATAATCATAATAAAATTACTTTGACTTCACCACTTCATAAAAGTCAGGGTGTTTGGTAGACAGACCGACACATTTTTTGGGGATTGAGTGTTGCTAGCACAGAAAATATAACTTTTTATTTTTTCTAATAAATTTAAAAAAATCGGATTACAATCCTTTTGCAATTTAAAGATTTAAGAGGTTAATGCATAATTTTCTAGAAGCAATGTACATTGTAGATTATTACATTGTGGATAGAGAGACCAAAATATTTACGTTCTATTACAGCATCAAATGAAAAAAAAGACGTAATATAGTAAAGTAATATCCAATAACCGTGACACAAAAGAAATATTTCTGTAGATGAAAACTAGGATAATTATGATAAACCCTAAACCTAAGAAAATTGAGTCGGCCCACCTTCCAAACACCCTGTATTGCCACAGTAAATAAAAGCAAAAAAAAAACACCCACAATACATGTCGTGTCACCCTTCACCAAACGTGATACATGTCCAGGAATGAATCGATCGTTGGATGGTTACCGTCACTAAACCGCCGGCGCCGGCGCATGGCCCACACCGGTGCGTCCCGCGTGCAATGACAAGCCCACTTACGTGATGTTATGCCGTAAAGCCGGATTCACATAGACCGTGTTGTCGTGTCTTGAAACCTCTGACACAATGATATCCAATCAAAATCCTTATCTTTCCGACAAGTTAACTTTATGTGAATCCGGCTTGGAACATATCCTATGTCTATGGCAAAGCACATTCCAGAATAATTATGGAAAAATGAACTCTAAGCAGGTTACTGAACACCTGATCAAATATCAGATCTGCTGTCAAATCTCATATTAGATGTTGTTATTTGGTTGATCGCTAAAATAACAGCCACGCAACTGCTTGGCGTGGTATCTTTATTACTGGAAATCCCGAAATGTGCTTTTAGCCAATAAATAAACATGTATTATGACTTGATATCAAGTTAATGCAAAAATTTAGGATGAAGGATTTTAGGCAAATGTTAAAATAGATTTTCATATTAAGTAGAAATCAAATCATAACACAATTTATCAAGTTAAAAAAATCATTCCTCGTTCTTCATAGTTCAAGTGTTTTAAAACGTGATTATGACGTATATTTTTTTAATGGAACAAACACATGGTTATATGAACACACAAGATGCCAATGAATTTATAATATAAATAAATATACATAATATTTTTACCTTACACTGTTGCACTTTGACGGAAATTATTTCATATATTTTTGTATTCTGTACTTCTGACTTTTTTGCTAATAAAATGTAACATTATATTAAGCACTAATAATAACTATTTAAGGTACAATTCCAAAAGCGACTGCAGACTGCAAAGCTCAGCGGCAAAGCAGTGCTGTCGTAATGATAGACCGCAGCGACACTACTACTTTGTATGTAAACCTGCCTCGTTGGCCTAGTAGTCGCAAGCGCGACTGCTTAGCATGAGGTCCTGGGTTCAATTCCCAGGTCACGCATAGTGATAGCAGCACCGGAGTCTGAATCTGCGCCCGGTTAATGGCAATAAGCTTGCCCCCCTGTTACATGGGACTTAAAAATAACTGGCGAAATGTAGGTGGTGTACATGTTAGGGAAACAAGACCCTATTAAAGAATTACAGACCCATTTCGCTCCTTAGCCACGTGTATAAGCTGTTTTCAAGAGTCATCACGAATCGTCTAGCGCGATGACTCGACGACTTCCAGCCACCGGAGCAGGCCGGGTTTCGAGGAGGATACAGCACCATAGACCACATTCACACAGTGCGGCAGATCATACAGAAGTCCGAAGAGTATCATCGTTCGCTGTGTCTTGCATTTGTGGACTATGAGAAGGCTTTTGACTCTGTCGAGACCTGGTCAGTTTTGGAGTCTCTGCAGCGATGCCAAGTCGACTGGCGATACATCCAAGTGTTGAGAAATCTTTATGAGAACGCCACAATGACCGTCCAAAGTCAAAACCAGCAAACGAAGCATATCCCATTGCGTCGGGGGGTGAGGCAAGGGGACGTTATTTCCCCGAAATTGTTCACCAACGCACTGGAGGATGTGTTTAAGACGCTAAAATGGTAAGGACGTGGCATAAACATCAACGGCGTGTACATCTCACACTTGAGATTTGCAGATGACATCGTCATACTGGCTGAATCGCTGCTCGACTTGCAGCAGATGCTGGATGGCCTAGTTGATTCTTCAATACACATTGGTCTCAGGGTGAACTTGGACAAAACCCAGGTTATGTTCAACGAACAAGTCACCCCAGGACCCGTTGTCGTCAATGGCGGTCCTCTCGAGGTTGTTCGAGAATATGTTTACCTCGGGCAAACTCTGCAGTTTGGTAAGAACAACTTTGAGAGAGAGGCTAACAGAAGAATCCAGCTGGGCTGGGCAGCATTTGGGAAGCTTCGCCGGGTCTTCTCGTCGCGTATTCCACAGAGCCTAAAGACTAAGGTCTTCAATCAGTGCGTCCTGCCTGTTATGGCTTACGGAGCCGAAACGTGGACACTCACAGTACGGCTGGTCCATAAATTTAAGGTGGCTCAGCGAGCTATGGAACTGAGCTATGCTTGGAGTCTCTCTGAGGGATCGCATTCGGAACGATGTGATCCGACAGAGAACCAGAGTTGTCGACATAGCTCACAGAATAAGTAAGCTGAAGTGGCAATGGGCCGGTCATATTAGCCGTAGAACCGATGACCGTTTGGGTAGACGTGTTCTTGAGTGGAGACCGCGAATCCGCAAACGTAAGGTGGCGTGACGATCTTCGCAGGGTGGCTGGTAGCAACTTGATGAGAATTGCTGAAAGTCGAGTTGAATGGCGTGCCATTGAGGAGGCCTATGTCCAGCAGTGGACTGCTATAGGCTGATGATGATGATGATGACATGTTAGGTACAGCTCTGCCTAACCTTTTGGGGATTACAGGCGTGATGTTATGTTTATGTAACTCCATGAAAACGCATCTGTTGATGGCCACATTGCCACTTATAGCTGCTGCTCTTAGTACTATCCGTGGCTTCTTTAACCTTTTGAACGCCATTGTCACATATACGTGACAAGCAAGCGTGTGCCCTGTACGCCAAACGACACAAATATTAGACAAAATGGTAGGTGAAATTGTGGCTTGGCATGGAGGGCACGCGTTTATGCTCCGGCGTTCAAAAGGATAACAGAGCGACAAAACGTATTTTTTAGTTTGAGAAATGACAATCGCTAAAATGAAGATACTACAGTTAGCGGTCGGTCGTCGTCTTCGTAATTGTACCTTTAAAATATGATTCTGTCTGTCAAACTTAAACGATTGGCAGAAATAGAACAGCTCGTAAATTACTTTTTTCGCTAAATTTATTCATTGATTTCTGATGCAAGTGAGCCTTGAAGTTTAATTAAATATAATAGTAAAAATACATGAAAAATTAAGATATTTTCCACAAATCTATTCTTAGTTATTCTCACCTGCCATAACTGAAAGAAATACTGTTAGTTATCATAATTATTAGTGCGTTAAATACTTGACACAACTTATTTGGGAAAGTTAAGTGCAAACTGAATTTAAGAATATTTTACGAAGTTTTTCATTTAATTTGGAACAATACTATGATCCTATTAAATATACATTACTTTAAGTAAATATAATATTATCATTTTTGTAAAATAATTATGATGGTATTTGATGCAAAACTCGTTAAAAATGCAGTTAGGATTCTGACATGGACATGTAGACTCCAAAAGCAAGTAACAAAGGTTGAAATACAATTGTTGAAATTTGCTTTGAAATCAATAAAAAATCAAGTCATTGAGTTGGTAAATTAGTGACGTCACCGGTTGGTATTGCCATAAAAAATCTATGGGGAACCGTGTTTTGATAGCTCAAAAATAGTATGTCAATGGGCATTGTCCAAAAAATCTAACCTGTATATTTTTATTTTTTTAGTTTAAAATAGTATTTTAAGAAACTAATTTGAATATTTTTGAAATTCAATGGCTAGTTTAAGTTATATTTAATTTTAAAGTTTTAGGGCTGATGACGTCATCACTGGAAAATATACCTTTGCTCATTATCGGTTTAATACGTGAGTGACACTCTAATGACAGTTTGTTTTTAATGGCATCCACATGAATCTAAGGGCTCGTTCAGACACGGGGTCACCGCGCCATTGCATAGCTGAACGCAGGCTGAAGCGTATTTCATTATTCCTTCTTGAGATGACGCCATTGAAGGTCAAATAAAGGTCAACCACATTTTTTCAAAAATATAAATATAGAGTATTTTTTTCATTTCAACGAGAAATAAATGATTAGAGACCTCATTCCTCGAAATGGTTTTGCAATTAGCACAATTTTTGAAAACTAGACAATACCCATTGGTTGGTGGTGCACATGCCGTATTTATTTATTAGAAAAGCTTGCAATCACCTTCGCCTTTAGTACTAAAGAGTCAAACATGTCCATAACATAACCCAGTTGAAACAAATGACATCCGCAACGCATACAATGGCTCACTCATCCCGCACCCTGTAGGTATGCAGTAGTTACCTGCAGCAGCGCGGGGCCCATGACGGGCACCAGGAACCCTTGGTACAGCAGGTCTAGCAGGTGCTTCTTTATTGAGGGATGGGCCACCTGGAGAAACAAAAATAATTTGATTGGTTTATTTAACGGCGCAATATGGTTGTAATTGACATCTTAGGGCGAATTCCACCAATGCAACTAAACGCAATCAAATGATTTTAAATAAACTGCGTTTAACAGCTGTCAGTGCTACCATTGTTATGGAATATTGACACTAAGGGGCCATGCATAAATTACGTCACATGAATTTCATGATTTTTTGTCATTGTCACACCAGCCCCCGTAGCATGACCACCGTAGACAAGGATTTCTTTGACGGAAGAATCGACAAAAAGACAGATTGTGTTGACACAATGACAGATTTCTTTGCACTATCTGTCATTTTGTCGATTCTTCCTTCAAATAAATCCTTGTCTACGGTGGTCATGCTACGGGGGCAGCTCCCGTAGACAAGGATTTCTAGATCTGTCATTGTGTCGACACAATCTGTCATTTTTTCGATTCTTCCGCCAAAGAAATCCTTGTCTACGGTGGTCATGCTGCGGGGGCTGGTCACATTTGTGAGACTCCGCCCTCCCTAGTGTGACGTCACATATTCTGCAATTTAGAATGTTCATAGAAATATTTTTAATTTACGTTAATATAGTTCAAATTACGTGTTTTAATACTTAGATTTTGAAATGTGACATCACTCGAAATTTTGAACCCGTCCCACTCCTTGTCACAAAGTCGCACTTCGTTGACCCCCCCCTCCCCGTTTATGGACGGCCCCTAACAGCTCTTGGACGCGGTTTAGAAGTGGTGATCGAGTTCAGTTTCATTAGTAAAATTCATTCTTAGTCAGATTTTTCTGGGAATGGCGTAATGTTAAGTTTTGTCCTCGAAGGATTAAGATTTTTCGTGTGAATACGTACTTTCAAGTACTATAAGAGCCGGCGAAGTTATTGCGTAAAAAGTTTCAAACTCTTGAGGTACACTCGGTTTTTGGCTTAAAATGTACTACTACTAACTTAGTAAAAATAACTTACCTGTGCCACAGCATTGCAGAATTCTAACGAGTCAATAAACAGCGTCAGTTTATGAACATGATTGACATCATCAGGCGTGAGGCGGTAGATCTTGTCGCTTAGAGTTCGAGGTAGAAGGGAGTATAGACCGCTTAGACCTGTAGGCGAAAATAGACAATATTTGAACAGACATAGAGTTGGGTTTTAGTTTGACTCTGGTTTAGGTAAGACTGAGGCTTGATGATGGCCAACATGGTTGGGAAAAACTTGCACGGTATATGAACAACAATCAAGAACTATAACTAACCTGTTGCTAGTACGGGACAAGTATTCCCGGACAGCATGAAGTCGGCTAGCTGTGCGCACCGGGCAGACATCTTGGCGCACAGCAGTAGAGCGTCGCGCGCGGCTGAACCCGTAGTGCCCTCGCGGTGTACCGAAGACAGAAGAAGGCGGACTATAATGAACCTGGAAATAGTAAGGTATATTTAGAACTACTGATAACTAAACCAAATGTTGGTCCCGGCCGTCATTTTTAGATCTGTGACAGTCGTTACAGGTCGGTAACCTGAAATTCTGACAACCAGTCTTACCAAGGGATATCATACCCAGTACTAACTCGGTAGTGAGTTGAGGAGGTCATATAGGCAGTCCCTCCATGTAAAATACTGGTATTCAGCTGCATCCGGTTAAACTGGAAGCCGACCCTAACATAGTTGGGAAAAGGCTAGGCAGATGATGAATAACTAAACCAAAACCTAACCTAACCTAAAAAACGTAACAAGAATGTAACTTTAAAGTTACTTGATATCTTTAGTTTTTGATTCAAACTGCTTTTATTGTTTCAACGCACTCAAATTCAGTCTAAGCAGGGTGTTTATTTTGGTATTTTTGTTACTATCACTCTGGTCCAATATAGTGAGAAGTAACAAAAGAAGTACTCAAAATTCTGTTATTTGATTGACTTGAAAAACTTAACAAAAAAGTACTCAAAATTCTGTTAGTTGATTGACTTGAAAAACTTAACAAAAAAGTACTCAAAATTCTGTCATTTGATTGACTTGAAAAACTTAACAAAAAAATACTCAAAATTCTGTTAGTTGATTAAACAGGTTTTTTTTAATTGGACACTTTTCTCTTTTAGACAAACGTGAAGCGACATTGATAATATTTTTTGTTATTATCAAGATAATTATCACCTGAATCCTGATTTATATGTTTTAGAAATTTCTGAAGGTGGTTTTGCGATGGGGAAATACAAGAATTTTCGAAAAATTGTGCATTATCCTAGATAATATTCTGATCTACTTTGGAATATCTGAGGTACTCACTCGGCCTGCGATCCTTTATGCGTGTGCGTCGTAAGGAAGAAAAGATCTAGAAACTTGATATTCTGCATTAACGCCACGCATAGTTGGTTTAAAACTGTCACTAGCTGACCTGAAACAGACACATGGACCAATTAGATAATATATTTAATAGTATCGAGTGTTTTACCTGTTGATAGGAACTACATAATATGTCGAAGCAAAAAATCGCTTTTTGTTGTAATTGAGGTGAGAACCATTTTCTTTTTAGCATATCAATGTCAAAAAGTTCATATACGTTTGCCATATTGTTCGTGAAACCGATAATAGTTCAAATTTCACATTGCTTTACACTACAATTGAAATAATATTTCAGCAACATTTTACTATCAGCGACCGGATGGTAACATCGACCTAACACATATCTACATCAATTTCATATGGAGTTCTTTATTTAATGTTATTGTGTTAGGAAAAAACTACGCAGATGTTGCAGCTTTTATCTCTTTTAGATGTATTTACTGTCACAAACAAACAGATTAGCAATCCGGTTTAACTGGTTCTATCTTCATGGGAGTGTACTTTATCAGTCACACTTGCATATACAAGTGTTTATCCGCACACGTGGAAGATACTGACATTCCGGAGATAAAATGAGTCATCTGAAATCTATGTATATTATTATTTCAAGATGTTTTGGAAAAACGGTTTTATGACACACACACACACTGACACATTGATAATTATGAGTTTTCTGAACGGTGCGCCGGAGAGATAGTCATAAAAGTGTGCAAACATAATCGAAAACTACGTTAAATAGCTACGATAAAAATACTTAATTGATATACAAAATATCACGCCTGTTTAAGTGTTACTCATAGATAGAGGTGTACCTATACAGGGTGGAAGGGACACCGACGCGAAAACAGCTACCACGTACTCAGTAAATCATTCTGAGCCACGAAGAAATTTTTCCCACGAAGAAAAAATCAGCTGTTCCATACATTTCGACCGTGTAGGTATTGCACTGTCGTAGGAAACAGCTGTTTTTATTTTTATTAACCGATGAAAAATTTCTTTGTGGGAGCTCAGAACGATGTACTGAATACATGGTAACCTTTTTCGCGTCGGTGTCCGTTCCACCCTGTATAATAATACACCCACATTTCGCCAGTTATATCTAAGTCCCATGTAATAAGGCGCGAGCCTGTCAACCAGGCACAAATCCAGACTCCGCGGGCTTCTACTGAGACATTTCGGATGTCACTAATTGCATGATAAACGGTAAAAAATATTACTTACTCTCAAGATTAGGCGGAGGTAACTCATTTCTGAATCCGCTCAACAGCTTCAAGAGAGGTCTTAAGAAGGGCTCCGCTGCTATCACCTGTAAATAAATTGTTAACTATGTGATTTCAGAAAAAAAAAATCTACCAAACACTGCCTGTTGGAGTCTTAATAAATTAAATTAAAAAAAAAACAAGCTTTTATTAAAATGAATAGAAGAAAATTAGGTTTGTCTATCAAAATAGAAAGTGTGTACAAAGTTTCGTGTCCGTGCTATTAACCGTTGAGGAGTTCTCTCGTGAGGAGACTATGGCTGCAGGATCAAGTCACATCTGTCATAAAAATGTATTGTCACCAGAACCAAAGGTGTGTGCCAAATTTCGGCTCAATCGGTTGGGGGGAACTGGTTTGAAATTCAGTTCCAATATTTGACCAATATGTACTAACCAACTAACTAACAAGGTAATTAAAAATAAAAGCTTATTAAAAGCGTCCAGATTAAAATTTTCTCATTCGATTTTGAACTTAACCACGACATTTTATGGTTTAAAATCATTTGAAGAAATTTGACAGTTTGTGGTAACTTGATGTGCTGGCGACTGTATATGGGTATTTTGGTGCGTGGCGAAAATCGGAAGTATTTTATTAAACATTCACAAATAGTTAACCAACCTCTGTCAATGTCGTTGAAACCTCAAAAGATCCTTGGCGCATCGAAATTACTTTTTTTACGCCATTTTTGTGCAGGAAATAATTGATTTGTGTCATTTCTATCCTATAAATAATATTATCAATCTTTTGAATGTTTGCGAATATCTCTACATGCTAATTTTGTGATGTAAGTATTGTGTAAAGTTCTTGGTCACGACTAGGTAAACCGTGTTAAATGTAGAGTTGGTCATGCTTTCGCATTATTATTTAATGTTTTTGTATTCAACATTACCTTTATACTCTCATTGTTTTTTTTTTTTTATTGATTACATGTGATATCCATTATTCTTTTTCGTAACGTGGCTGTATACTGGGTGTAAAATAATAAACGCAAGACTTCTCGTTTTGTCTCTCAGACCATGAAACTGAACAACTTTTTTATATCTTTTTTTTTTTAGTTTTACCATACATTTTGATCAGCTGATCGCGTCAGTTTTTTTGCGAATTTCAGGAACTCGTAGAATAAAAGTTATTCAGTTTCATGGTCTGACAGACCACACGTGAGGTATTGCGTTTATTATGTTACACCTTGTATCGATTGACATCTAAGCTAAGTTCTGGACAGACTCAATTATGTGCTGAGTGGCTATTTTCTTAAACTTTAATACTATTTCAAGTTTTAACTGAACACATTTTTAGTCACTTTTAGTAGTACAGGAAGAGTTAGGCGTAAAGCAGTCTATTCCAATAAAAAAATCCAAGGTCCACCAATGAAATCATTGTGAAATACTCCGTTTTTCTTTTGTTTGCAATCCAAAATATATAAATAAAACTAATCACTACAAATATGCGATAAACTAAGCTAGTCAATATCTAATGACGTATTTAGCTAGAGATTTATCAAATTGCTGATAGTATATAGATAGATACAAGTACATAGAAACAGTATATAATTACCTGTGTACTGTAGTGACCGATCAGGTGGCCGAAAAGCTTCAGTTGCTCCAGACGCACAGCATTCTCGTATCTGAAATCAAATGATGTTTTGTAAAAATTGTGTTCTAAAGTCGTTGAGGTCTGCGCTTTTCGTAGGTATGGAAAAATAACTTTAGACATCTATTATGTAAACACTGTTTTAAGCTTAGACATCCCGTAAGTGACAGTATAAGTTTATCTATTGTGTATTCTGTGCAAGTTGTAAACAGACCCTTTTTTTTAGGATGCGAAATCATCAAATGACCCGTCCCGCTCTGGGCGAAGTGGAAGGGAGTCTCAGACTTGTAATGACTGAAATCCATACATGTTCCTTCTTTTCCCTTCGTGTTCCAGAGCCGCGGTATCTGTTTCGAACAGTCCCGCAGCCCTGGCATGCATTGGCCCTTGCGGACCCCTTCCTGGTTGCTGACAGACCCTTCACGTAGCCATCCACCAAGCATTCAGCATATCATACTAATAAACTCTACGCTTCTTCTTTTCGTGTCGATTAAACTCGAATGGTGTTAGACTAGTACGTAGCCGCATGCACAGCACTAAAATTCGCTTCGATTAAATCCTGAAAGGTGCAGATGGTTGTGCAGGATGGGCAGGACAGGAGGTGGGGCATATCCTGCAAAAGGGCTCCACACTGGCATTTTGTTTGGGATTGATCGAGGATACCCCATTTGGCCAGATTATATCTAAAGCGGCCAACTTGGGCCCGCAGTTAGCTAAGAGATTTCCAACTTACGCTAAAATAATTGCTGGGAAACGATTTTTTTTGGGGTAAAATATCACAGTTTACGGCAACATTGATGTTACTCACTCAAAACATTATTCTTAAGGATGCATGGAATACTGCAGGAATCATGGAGGTTTTTACAGTCGACTTATAACTTGTGAATTTGACCTCCAATATCTCTGTAACTAGAATGTTCCCACCCAGGTATGGTTCAGAAGAAAAAAATGGCCACGGAGTCGTACATGTATGTATAGTGAATTTTTAACTTTTATCTTGTTGAGGGCAATCAGATTACGGTTCGTCGTCCAGCGGTTCTCCTACCTGATATTGCAGTCAATAAAAAAAAACTGATAACAGATTACAATCCACACAGTAGACTGACTAACTATAATGATAAGAATCCGCAATAATAGCTAGCAAACTAATTAATAAAATATTTTATCAGATAGTTTCGAGTTGACGTTAATCTGAAGAGTGACTGATTAATAATATTATGTGGATTAATTTTATTGAATTGATTATCTTCGGTAAGTTACCGGTTACTGACATTTTCATGTAATTTATATGAGACTAGCTTTTGCCCGCGACCTTCGTCCGCGTGAAATTTTATAGCCTATAACCTTCCTCAATAAATGGGCTATCTAACACTAAAAGATTTTTTCAAATCGAACCAGTAGTTCCCGAGATTAGCGCGTTCAAGCAAACAAACATAATTATAATATTAGTATAGATATGTGAAATATTTTTGTTGGATTCAAGACAAGAGTAGTACATAAATATTCAATAAAAAAATAACAATACATAGATTTTTGAAAAGTTATGCTAATTTAATTTACTGACTTTTTTAGCAAGGTACATGATTCTAAGCAAGGTCAGGCACGAAATAACCAAGGGGTCTAAAATGGCCGCCTTAGTAAAATTATAATAGGATAATAATGTAATGTATGTAAGGTGTCATTTGTTTTAACTATTGACATTCCAAATTTAATAAATTTTAATTTTAATTATAATATGTACTAGTTTTGCAAACCTGTTAGGGACCATATTCTAATATGGTCCTGAGCTATATTTGTTGTTTCATCCTTATGTGTACCCATATTTAAGCAAAATTAATGATTTGATTTGAATAATTTTGATGTATGCGGCGCGCCGTCTTCCTTTTTTTGTTGGTTTGAGACTGGGGGTCTTAAATCTCCTCTTTAGCAGAATCTTAATAGGATAATAATATGAATTACGTTACAATTCTTAAAATGGTCACAAAGTGACGAATTCGTAATATTAACTGCGTCTGTGACCATTTTAAGAATATGAACGTGATTCATATTATTATCCTATTATGATTCTGCTAACGCGGCCATTTTAGAACCCCAGGCACTTATGACTTTATGTATGAACATACACGAAACAAAAGGAGTAAGTTAGGATGGTATAAAGTCTCTGCCTGTACGGACCAAGATCCCTACGTCATTTTACAGAAGCTGAAACTTCTTCTGATGATGTACCTTCTACAGGTAAGAACTATCGGTTATTATGAAATTGGTTTTATTAGGAAAAAGTTGAAAAGTTTCAGCTTTTATAAAATGACTGGTGATGATGATGGAGAGATTTCCCTAGAGTGCGTAAAAAGTATGAATTTAGCTACGAAAAAATGATTCTTTGAAGTTATTATAATCAACCAATCATAGCCAGTTTAATTCTTAATTCAACAAAACAATCACAAAACTCACCTACTTAATTGAATTACTTTTCAATTTAAAACAATAATACAAAAGCAGAACGAATCTGCATTCCAGATTCATTAGTTCACCACGGCGAGTTTTATACATAATTCAAAATCGATTTTTACGCAAAGCAGTCACGATTATCGATTTGGCGAGCTGTATTGATATTCGACTTTGTTCATTCTGCGTTTTGGGAAAGTAACAACAAAGGGCATAGACAAATACACTTTCTATAGTCTTTGATGTTCGCAGATAGGTTGTACATATTATGAGAACAGAGAATTGGAAACGCATTTACGTTTGTCGTCTGAGAAAAGAATAGTAAATTTGAACTCTCGTTTCTTACTTTTAGGTTGAAATTATGATTCAACAGTTCTGTATGTAGTAACTTTATCTATTACTTTTTTTTTTACCAAAAAACTGTCATCATGTGTCAAAAGAAATTTCCTGACTTAGTCACTGACTGACTCATAAAAGCCTATCTCAAACCCTAGGACTTCGAAAGCTGAAATTTTGCACAAAAGCTCTTTTTTAAGTAGACGAGGAATAAGGCTGGAATTTTAGAAATTCAATCAAAATCTCGGGAAAAGGAAAAGTGACTAATTTGAAAATATATTTACTGTACTTCCATGACTTATGCCAATCCTAGGCGCGATTTATACAGAAACGGCGTAAGGTGAAGGTGCAGCGCAGGCATGATACCGTTTCAAAACGTTTTCATACAAAATGTACGTAGGCGACGTGTCGTGAATTACACTCAAGCGACGCGGCGCAGGCACGCCGTTCTTTCGTTTCCTTTTAAATTCCACGCCTGCGCTGCGTCTTCACCTTACGCCGTTAGTAATTCGCGCCCTAGGTAGACCTGAACTGAACCCAGCAGTGGGTGAAAATGGGTTATTAGTAAGTAGGTAGGATTTTCTGAGGTAGACGTGTCTTTAAATACATGTAAAATCCCGATTTTCGCGTTGGCTGGTAATACTCGACATTGATATTAAATATTATTCCTAATGAATCATTTGATTGTCGTCACCGGTGTCCAATCTCAAACAAAGGTTTTATTTCATAATGTAATTGATATTACTATGAACTAATATTTGCAAGTTATAAGTAAGTACATGTAAACATACGCGGGTGTGTCTATATTACTCAAATAAAATTAAATACTTACACTAACTATTCTTTATTACCTTTTCAAATTTAAAAGTAAAAACTAATATTACGCGTATTAAATCTTACATAAACTATTATAAATGCAAAAGTTTTGATGGATATATCTTTGTTACACGCCAGAACGCCTGAACAGATCTGAATGAAACTTGGCACAGAGATAGATTATAGTCTGGTATAGCAGATAGATTACTTATTATCCCAGAAGTAAGATCCCGTGGGCAATTCCCGAACTCCACGCGGGCGAAGCCGAGGGCATAAGCTAGTTCACAATATTATTATAAATATTTGATGTTATTACGAGTTCGTATCGCATTGTTTTGGTTGGCGCCGTGAGTCACACAGGAAACTATACTGTTGACGTTAAATGGCATGACCCCAGTTGTTATAATCGTAATTAGGTAAGCAATTATTGTTTTATTTTGGTAATTAAATAAGGCAATAAACGCTTCGTGGTTATTATAGGCGTCTGCTGCTGATAAGGGGTTTCCTTATAAAATCAGCGACAATGGAAACGGTTGTGAGAAAATATTATAGGGGATTCCCCTGAATGGTAATATCGTTGGTGTTATCAGTTTTATAGCAGGATACAGTAACTATTCCTGACATAATCTCTGACTTCATGTTTTTACCAAATATCCTGCATGCAATATCCAAAAACCGAATTTGAAGTTACTCATCAAAGAAAAAAAAAAAATTCTTAAGGAAATAAAAAAAAATATAAAAGAGTCGCGAGCGACGAAATTTTTTTTTTTATTTTTTTTCCCCACTTCTCTAGGAACTCAATAAAAAAAGTCCCATGAAAATCCGAGCACTATAAACTTCGTTCCACCTTTTGAGTATTTTTTGTCTAATTGCACTCGGCTAAGACTAACTTTGACATCAATTTATATTCTAGATTTTTTTTAATTTGTAAGACAGTGTCCCAACTTCTTCCTTAAAATCTCTGACCAGCCTCGCCGATATGAACCGCGTTCACGATTCAAAAACACGCTCGTAATGCCCCAACCAAAGCTAAAATTACACAGCACTAGCCCTCACATTACTTCAATAAAAATATAACGTAATAGCCCCTAACATCAAAATTATTGAAAAAAGTTCTCTTCGTCTCCTTGGGTCTCCAATCTTCGAGAATTCCTTTCCCGATTTTATCGAGGAAAAAATTCAAAATTTCAATGATATTTCGGAAAGGTTGCTCCGTGCATTCGGCCATCACCCTAATCCGTTACTGCTGTTTCGGCCCAAAATTAACAGATTTCCTACGTGCTTCCCCTATGGAAACACACTCATATTTTGGACAAAATGGATCAAATTATCAAAAATACTATATAATACATTTTAAATGTGGCTTTGGACGACCGTGCTTGGATACAAGCTCCTCTTCCCATTCGTATGGGAGGATTCGGCGTCCGCAAAATTTCTACTATTAGTTTAGCGGTGTTTATATCTTTGGTCCACGGCACTGAGAAATTAATCAGGAATATCCTGGCTTCCACACTGATTGATTTTGATGTGCCGTGCTTCTCCGAGGCTATCAATGCCTGGAAACTCGCTTGCCCGAATTCTAAAGAACCCGACCATCCATTTTCCCAGAGACATTGGGACGAGCCGCTCTGCAGAGTAGTTCAGAACAATTTACTGCACACGTCTGCTACTACTGCTGAGCGTGCGCGTCTGCTGGCTGTGGGTGAGTGGGAGTCGGGTCTTTGGCTTCACGCACTACCGTCGTCGAGCATAGGCACCTTGCTCGACGACAGTACTTTCCGCCTTGCTGCTTCTCTACACCTAGGCGCCCCTTGTTTTTCTCCTCATCGCTGTCACTGTGGTGAAGCTGTCAACAGCTTTGGACACCACGGCCTTTCATGCAGCCGAAGTGCACAGGGCACGCGAACTTAAATGATATCATCCATCGAGGTCTTGTCACCGTCGGCGTTTCAGCTTTATTAGAACCTAATAGCTTGGCACGCGACGATGACAAGAGACCGGACGACATGTGTTTGTTTCCATGGAAGATGGGTAGGCTTTTAGTGTGGGATGCAACTTGTGTCGATACTCTTGCGCCATCCCATCTTCCTAGCTCATCGTGCTGTGCTGGGGCTGCCGCTGCGGCTGCAGAGAACCTCAAGCGGCGTAAATATAGTAACCTTATTGGTAACTATATTTTCGAGCCGTTTGGGTTTGAAACTCTAGTCCGTGGGGTCCGAGTGCTCACAGCCTTTTCAAGGACATTTCTAAACGTTTATTTGACTCTTCCCGTGACCCAAGGGCTGGCTTTTACCTTGGCCAAAGGCTTAGCGTTGCCATACAACGTGGCAACGCCGCCAGTCTTTTGGGTACATTACCAGTTGACAGCGTTGAGGAGGAGTTTTTTAACGCTAACTAAAAAATAAACTTAAAAAATGATTTAAGTTTATTTTTAAGTTAGTTAATATAGGTTATTTTAATTCATTAATGTATATGATATTTACTTCTACAAATAAAATCTATATAGGACTTGTAATTAAAAAAAAATATAACAACAAAATTCCTAATGTCGTAAGAATGGAAGAGAATTACAACATATTTATAAAACAAGAAAACTATTAATTGATTATTGTTATTACTCATTGAATGATTTTTTTTAATGATGACATCAAAATGGATTGACTTTTACCTTGTACTATAAATAAATAAGAAGGTTATTCATTGAATTTGGTTTTTTTTTAATGTTTTAATAATTTGTATTTTTTGTCCTGTATTCGTATTTACACATATAATTTACATTTTTAAATATTTTTATACAAAGTAACATAAAAAAAAACATTTAAAAATATAAAACATAGTAGCCCACCGGCATCGGTATTTTTTTTTATTATTATCTTATTAACATGAATGTATTTTGATTATTATTTTAATGACTATAATTTTATTTTATTAGACTTTTTATTCTCTAATTATCTTTTTTTTAAAGAATTTATTAACTTTTAATTACTATTAATTATTTTAAATGCTACTGCCCGACAGGGTCCATTAGAACTTTGTTATTATTTTAAGATCTTGTAAAACACTTGAGATGCAATAAAGAATTGAATTGAGAACGAACTTAGATTTCACTCAAGCTAGTGTGCATATTCCTACAAGCGACTGTGATCAAGCGTATCATACGAATAAGAACATTAAATTAATACAGGTAAGGTTGATTTTCGGACGATGCAGGTTTAATAGATCTTTGGCTTTAGAGAGCCTAGTCTGTCTACTAACAGAGGCTAAGATATTAAAATGAGATTTTGCCCCTAGTCCCATCGAGCATCACAGTGACCCGTCACTGTAAACTGATTAATTTAGAAGGGTATTTCAACAGCCATAAAATTAATATTTGTTTGTCAGTGATAATAACTTACTGTGGGCTGGTCAGATCTCACACTTATATGAATTAGTTTTATCTGCAGGAAAACAATACAAATACATAGTTATATGTTACACAGTAGCTTATCATATGTACGTGCGTATGCGCACCTTGTTTCATAGTAACAAGTATGTATCATTAGTTGTAAATGACACACTTCTTTGTTCTAAATCTTATTATCAGCTTTGTTTCGCGCCATTCCACTCACACAGTCATTATCGGGAGATAATGAACGGCAAATTGATTTCATAGAAAATAACATTACCAGGCTTTTACTGCCCCACTGCAAAAGCCACTTCTCATGCAAAGAAGTCAGGACTCAGGAGCATTGCATTATTATTTTTACTTTTAATTTTTAATTATCTAATTTTATTTTTTTATTTTAAATCTGTTTTTAATTAATTGTAATTTGTCCAATTTTTTTGTTGTTATTATTGCAAATTACTACGTACGTACTAAGCAACTATCATTTTAAATATTTTGTGTAAACAATTGTTTGCTAATCTAAATAAATAAATCAGCCTATAAGTACCCCACTGTTGGGATCCAGGCCTCGTCTTTGAGAGGTTGTGGACTCTAATCCACCACGCGGGCCTATTGCGGGTCGGTGATATGCATGATAAGATAACTGATCACGATGCTTTCTCAAAGTGGATTAGCGATTTCTGACTTTTATTATTTTTACCCGACTGAGGAGGGTAATGTGGTACACTCTAGACTAGCAAAAAAACAAGCGCATTTGGAAACAGGCGGGACCCATTCCATTGTTTAATAATTTTATACTTTACAGTCGGGTTTGTTGGTTTCAAAATTCACTTCTTTTTAAGTCGAGAGTTACTAACTACGTTTTCGTGCACCAATGTTAGTGATGTCCAAGATAAAAGTAAAACATTTTTTTTTACATTTAAAATGTTATGCTTTGTTGGTTGCACATCTCATTATATACGTTTTATGATCATCATCTCTAAATACTAAGTACTGTTATTGAGAAATATTAAAGACGCTAAGAAAATGTCTCAAGTAGCGCCCACTGCTTACGAAACTGACAATTGACCTTCAACGTGACAGCTTAGGCGAGAGAAGTATTTAACAATGATTTATAACCGTAATACAACATTATTTTTAGTATATGCGAAACCTGAATATAGTTTGTTCAGGATAAGTAACTGAATCGATTTCAATAATTTTTAAACCATGTTATATTTTTTCCGAAAAATATTAAATAAAAGTTAAAAGTTGGACACTGAGCGACTTTGAGTGACCTATCGCAATAATTTAGGCACCTACTGCCAAATTATTATTATCAATGAGCTCAAGGCGACGCTGGAGGAGCGCGCTGCGTGGTGACCACGTTTTTGTGCGGACAACTAGGTAACAGAACAAGCTTATAACTTTGTGATTTTTCATGATACAGTTTTGAAATTTTGTACATAGATTCTTTACATAAAAATACTAGACACGTGTATCAGGTTTCGCATATACTAAAACTAATGTTGTATATTTACGTAGGTAACAAATATTGCATCTGATAACAAAAAAACTCGAAAAAAGTGAAATAATGGATGTAAAAATACCCTTAACAAAGCCCAAAGGTACTTGTTCTCCCCGACATTGCGGATTTTTTTTTGTCCTGGGACATACCTGGGGAACCTTCTAGTTACGGAGATATTGGGGGTCAAAGTACCAACTTTGTCAGAAGCTTTTGAAGCCGCTATGACCCCCAAACTATTCGATGCATCCGATATCACAATGTTTTGAGTGCGTTGCATTGATTCCTACCATTAAAACTGATTTTCCACCCTAAAAAAAAATCGTTTCCCAGCAAAAATTTTTGGGTAGACTTACTAAATTTGATACGGCATAAAAAAGATCTGACACTAGGTTAGGCACACGGAAAAAAAGATCGACCGCCTATAACCTCAATTTTTGATGGAAACCAAGCATAGTAAAGGAATAATGTTTATAATACGCATAACCAAAGTGCCAAAGAACTCTCTGCATCTGTGTTCCCCACACATTTAACCCGTCTGCCGTCAAAGCAAGAGTGAACAGGCATCTTCTGGGCACGCTCGTCCCATCATAGACCTCATCTATCGCTTTCTATCAGGCGTGATCGAGGTCAAGAGCAGGACCATTTTGTAATGAAAAATAAAAAAGAAGGAAAGAGACATTGGTCATAGTCTTTCAGTTACTCACTTGCCAGTACAAATAGCCCACTCATACAGCTTATCCAGCAGGTTCTCACTAAGCAGATACTCGAGACAGGCGGCCGGGCTGGTTGCTGTGTTGATCTCCCTCGCTTTCGCCTCCAGGACTAGCAGGGTCGTTAGCTGTTCCAGGTGGTTCACTACGCCTAGGACATCGTCGTGGAGGTGGTTCGGCTGGAAACATTGCGAAGCTTTAGTCTGACTGATCAGTCTTAGCAGGGAATATTCCTATTACCCAGGAAGAGGTTGTAGAGGTCAGATAGGTAGTCGAAACTGGTATCAGCTGCATTTGGTAAGACCGGAAAGCGAGTTCAATATGATAGGAAAACGCTAGGCAGATGATTAGACTGACTAGGGGAAAACACTTCAAAGGCTTCGACTGAATAAGTCTGCCTGTAAATTCCGATTTAACTTCTTAACTATAAGGTAGTTTTATATCTGAAGAAAGATATAGGGTAGTTTCTATTACGGCAAATCATGAAAAAGCAATTTGCACTGTAATTTAAACCTTACTAATCAAAGATTTAAGTATAATATCGTGTGGCAATGCTTGCAGAAGGAACTTCAGCAGGCCTAGGACGCCAGCTGTAATTTGAACCGTACTCACCTGCGATTTAAGTATGATATCGTGCGCCTGCTGCCAATGTTTGCAGAAGGAGCTATAGCAAGCCTGTGGTTCATAGTCATGCCGAGGATCGAGCGACCTCGACAGCTGGCGGGCGAACGAGAGGCTCGTCGTACGAAGCCAACTCATGGTTGCTGATTATCTTGGTTGGGGCATCTGGAACAAATGCTGGTGTTAACATTGGATTTGGGTTGTGTTATCCAATTGGTCACTGTATACTATCTGATTTGATTAGTAAACTATTCAGAATTAAACTGACTCTTAAAGATCCTAGCTGTAATGTTAAAAAATCGATCTCCTTTTCGATCAAAAAGTAGACAATTACATTAATTTGTGAACCAATCTAACGATTTTGGATTTCGGCACTCGATATCTTACACTTGTCTATAGAAAAATGAAATGTAAAGATGAACGTTCATTACTATGTAATTTTATCGTCGTCGTGTGAAACTGGTAACAATGAAACAAAAATTAAGTGTGACCAAGGGAACCGTGCACTCAAATGAAGCGTCTGTAATCAGCTTTAGCAGCAATGGTATGAAACAATTTCCCGTAAATATTGATATAGGCTGGCTTTCTCCACATTAAAAAAAAAATACTCTTATTATGATTCTGTCTACGTTAATTTATAAAACAAGTTGTTTTTGTCTCTGTTATGACTTTCATAACATGCAAACAATAAAAGATATCTTCCAAGGGAACCTTACCTTGGAAGATATCTGTTAGATTCATTAGTTTGATGATTCATTATCTACCAAGCCTTTTCCCAACTATGTTAGGCGATTCTCCCACTGCACCGCGCTCCGTCGCGTAGCGCGAGGCCGCAGATTTTAACATTGAAAGAAAGTATCTGAATTTGTATAGAAAACACGCCTAGGACAACACACAGAAAACGCGTCGGCACGCGTCGGCGTACAATGAATTTACCGCGCTACGCAACGGAGCGCGGTGCAGTGGGAGAATCACCTTAGGGTCGGCTTCCAGTCTAACCGGATGCAGCTGTATACCAGTATTTTACAAGGAGCGACTGCCTATCTGATCTCCACAACCCAGTTAGCACTGGGTAATACAATACCCCTTGGTAAGACTGGTTGTCAGACTTTCGGGCCACTGACTAAATGTAACGACTACCAAAGATCTATAAATGAGAGCCCGGGACCAACGGCTTAACGTGTTTTCCGAGTCACGGAGGAAACTCGGTATATAATGGACGCAAGCGCGGCTTAACCTTAAACCTTAGTTTAATGATTACCAGCCTATTATCACTCAATTAAGAATCATAACAATGACATTTTCATAACAAAGAAACTCCTGTTTAAAGCAAAACACGAAGTTATCAAAATTATCTCTATATCCAGCTCGTTATCTACTTAAGTATTAAAGGACTAGCATTTCTTGATATAGCACTTGTTTTAAAATTGTAAATAGATACAATAATAATTTTATTTCACACATAAATTTTATACTTTTTGCTGTGTCCCTCAGGGTCCGTAATTGTACCTTAGCTTTAAGCCCATTGTAAGATCTTCACACATTATGGAATGCAAATAAAGCTATGAATATAATATAAATTCACAGCCATGTTCGAAAAGATGTTAGTAGCACTGGTCAACAACACTGAACTATGCATCCTGCTTTGTAATATGGCATGCATACTGATTTTCAAAAATGGTAAAAGTTGTACGACTTGCACTTTATGTTCAAAGTCAATGATTAGAATTTTTAAAACGGAAAAGATTACCCTTTTGTACTCAGCAGTTCAGTGAGCATACTGCTTTAGGAGCGTTTATTATTAAGCTAGTTTTGTACGCGGCTCCGTCCGCATGGAGGTCGGAAATTATCTCACGGGATATGTTCCCGTGGGATAAAAAATATCCTAAAAATACCCAGGTCTATCCGTGTGTTAGCACGCCAAAACGTAATATACAGAGTTACTTTCGCATTTATAATATTAATCCGGTAACCAGAAGCAGTCCAGCGGCCACAGCGCCACCTATCGGGTCCAACTATAGGTAAGTACCATCCGACTAACCCTAAAGTACTAAAAAAACATCTGAATCGTTCAAGCCGTTAAGGAGAAGAAAATTACACACACACACACACACAAATCGATATTTTATATACTAATAATAAATCTGGATGGATATATTAACTCTTAGACCTTTTAACTCCATTTTAGAGCACATATTGCTTTAGGAGCGTTTATTACCTGTTTATTTTATACATAGGAGTACTTAATGCCTTAGAGATTGTTTAGGTGAACCTTTTTTTTTTAGATATGGCCGCTCACAGTCAGCCACAGTTCAACTCAACCAAAGAATCCTGTTGTGACCTCAAATGAATTTAAGGCTCCCAGCCAGGGCTTACAAACTAGGATATATACTTTATAGGTATACAGCGCGAGCTACTGCATTGTTTCAGAGGAGATAGTAAATCTGTTTTATGTACTTTACGCGCCGCTGGCGAGTAAACATAGCTTTATATTAGACACATACCAGTTTCCGATTACATTGAAAACTATTCTTTATGTTCATTACAGTAAAGTGTAAAATTGTACACACAGACGCAGACACGAACAGAGTCTTCTGGCTCGCTCGTGCAGCATCGTTTACACTTTCAACTCACAGATCAAAAAGTTTATTATTCAATGTCATCAGATATTCAATGCTCTTTTCGGTCTGCACCAATCCATATGTTCAATTGTTATGTGCCTTAGATGCAAATAGTGTAGTACGGTCATAGTAAACGTGTGTGACACTTGATTGAGCATCCTTATTCGTCCGCCAAGGCCAAATTGGTGTTTATTTACATGTTTTGCATATTAATTCGTCAATGAATAGGACAATGGCAATGAATTAACTATTCCAGCTAATTCTACACTACTAAGAATCTGTTCATACATTTTAACGTTATCATGGTATCTTTGTCTTTTTTTTTTCAATGAATAGTTAAAGCTGGTGTTTCTAAAACTTAATTTTGTAAATTATATGTTATTTGTTAAAAAAAAATTTTTTTTCGAAACTTGAGGTCAAATTTTGCATCCTATGATTTATTCATATGGTGTCTACTATGTAGCCTGTCCATAGTGTCCATGCAGTGGTGATTCATAGTGTGTGTAACACAGATACACATTTACATGATTTTACAAAACAAAATTTAAAATATTATTATTTACACTAGAAACGGGATATTTACCATGTTTACTGTTTTCCTTGAGTTCCCGATATTTCAGTAAAAATAATAATGTAAGTGACCATGATAGTTTAAAAAATTAAAATAATGACTCAACACCTCCAAATAAAGTGTGACAACATGTGTTCTATCAAATATAAAATAAATAGATGATGTGATGACTCGGCATAGCAATGTTAACATACAACTCATACAAAATACTTTTCCCTTTACAACTTTCACACCATAGCAGGTACCCATCAGTTGTATGGTGTGAACTGAGCTTATACCTCTGTGTGAATCCATTCATGAACAATGTTTGTCGACGTCAGTGAAACTGTGCCTAATTACCATTTGTTTAGATTCATGCAATTTGAATGGAGTTGAAATAGGAATATGATGCAATTTGAGTTGGATGATTTTGTAGCTTTGTACAATCCAGAAAATAAGATCACACCTCATCATCCATGTTACTTGGGGTCGGCGAAACACGTTTTTTTTCTTCCATTCTCCTCTGCCCACGGTCTCACTATCATTTATTCCTTCTTCTTTTATATCATTCCTCAAACCATCCATCCATCCATCGATTCTTTGGTCTTCCTCTCCCTGTCCAACCATCAACATTTAGATTCATCACTCTCTGAGTTTCATGCGTTTCTTCCCTCATCATCACATGCCCACACCAAGGCAGACAATTTCGTTTTAACTTTTTTGTAACTAGCACAACTTTCAAATTTCCTTTAACATACTCATTCCCTACTACCTTTAAAACAACATCACACCTGCAATCAATAATCATAAATTCCTGATGGTATAACCCAATAACATTTGGTCTGACCTTAGCATTAAACCCAGGCTCATTGCTCACTAGACAATCACTAATCTGTACAGTGCTTAAACAATCTGACCAAATTATCTGCCTTTTGATTGTGACCTCTGAGTTAACATCTCAGATTAGTCAGATAGGAAACACCAACTTCATCATCATCATCTTCATTTTTATCTGGTTTTGCTGATTACAACCAATTTACAAAATATATTCTGGCCTCCTGGTAGTTTGTGTGATTTTACTTGTTACTACATACATAATCTTTGAGTGTAAACTCGCATAGTAACCTGAGGTTATTCATGCCAATATACTACTAGCAAATTCAAAGCGGGGTGAATTTGCATTAGCTTTGTACAGTGTGAAAGTACGACCCACGCAAAAACATAGTACTACTGAGAACAAAAACCCCATTTGTTTTAAAGTATAATTGTGTAATAGAACAGTAGAACAAATGGGAATTTTTGGTCCCACTAGTTTTACCGTTTTGTACCACTTGAAATCATTGGACTAGTGGGAAAAAATATTACCATTAGTTCTACCGTAGAACAGTTTAGTAGAACTAGTGGAGAATAAACCAAAACAACAACTTTATAATCAATAACAAAGCAGACAAGGTTACATAGTTATTGAAAAACTCATTAAAATTAAAATATAGCATACCAAACATGTAAATTTTAAAACATTATAGGCAGTTGACCATGAGAAATATGTGTAAATCGGTTTCTCAAATAGCTGTCCAATTAACAAAATTGTAGGCATTGCATTTAAATCTGTTGCTATCAACATTTGAAACACACATATTTCACTTAAAGCTCAACTTTAATAAAAAAGACCTTAAGCTGGTGACAACATAATGTTAATGACACAATCTATAGGAGGGAAAACTTTGTCAATATTATTTACTTTGACTAAGTTTTCCAGATTTTGCAATGCAATGTGGATACCTATAGGATGTAGGAAGTGCTGTGGCCGAAACCGCTGGCAATAAGGCGGAACTAGCTTAGCGTTCAGACTATACCCCTAGGTACAAAGGTATAGAAAAAACCTTGACATTCGACATATTGCTAATCCACCACGAATACTAAGAAAGTATGTCGTAGTAACTTTACTAACACTTATCACTACTAACATAGGAAATAACATAAATATACTCACGGCATGGAAGATTCCCGAGTTGAAAATAGATGCTTTAACCCGCAAAAATAAACCACAAAAGTTACATGATACGCAGTTCACTTCAGGGAATAACTCGGTAGCCTGTCGAGTGGCTTTTGAACAACACTTTTGTACTTAAAATATTATTTCTATGACTGTCATTGCGTGTTTCTATATTGTTTAACTCAATAGCTGCAAATTATGATAAAAAAACTTTAGAATCGCAGAAAAAAGAATGCAATCCGTAAAGACAACCATGCATGAATGACAGGTAGTGATGGTACATTACACTGCTATGTAGCTACAGATTATAGCAATAGGCTTTTAGTCAGTTTAGACGATTTAATATGTGAGTAAATTATACTATTACTTCTTCCGGAAAACTAAAGTTCTTTGAGGTCTTCTTCTTCTTCGTGTCGATGATTTCCATAATTATTTAATTCAATTTGTTTCGACCACTACTCAGTTTAGAGTCTTCCTGGTGGGCAATGGCAGTCAGTGGCATGTTGGGAGCTTTTCTGCAGGCTCAAGAAAGTGAGCCGGAGAGGGATGTCTGAGGGGTCACAACTATTTTTAAGCTTCATCAACTCTATTGTTGTCGATTAGTCGACCTAAGGATGCTGTTCCGACTCTTCAGCCTGCCTCGTGGTCCCTAAGTATTGTAAAGAGGATGAGGTTTGTCTGTTTCTTGTTTATATTTTGCAGAAGAGCAGGCAACCTCTCTTCGGACCCCAGGGGGTTCTTGACATAGAGGTATAAGCTATAGAAATGGCATAGCTGGGCTTACCCTCTGCGAAAGTACAAACGCCAGCACATCAAGCTACTACAATCTGTCAAATTTAATCAACTTTATCGCTAAAGTACTAAGTTCAAAGATGATTGGGAAAATTTGACAGTTTCGGGTAGCTTAATGTGTTGTCTGTACATTGGTCATTGGACCGTATACGTATAAAACTAGTTCAGACGCTATTGAGTATCGTTTTAAGTCACAAACAAGTGCTCTCTAAAACGCAGTTAATTGTGCAGTTTCCTGTTGTAAAACACCATCTGCCACTTAAAACTACTACACTACTTTAACACATCAAGAATTTTACAAAAATGTTTTAGTTCAGGACCCATTCCGCCATAATAATAGCATGCAAAAAAACAGGTTTTTACTTTACATTGAAATTCACACCAAAGGTATTAATATAACCTTCAATCAGCAGTACTACTAGATTAACTATTAGGAACAAAAATACATCGTGCAAGTGGCCAGATTTGCCGGCACACATTTATATTTCTCACAAAATGTATTTTTTTTTAATATAAAATCAACAACTTCACTTTACCTTAATAGTCGAACACTAACTTTAAGTACGATTTTCAAGTTCGTGTGTACTAATCGCACAATTGGCGGAGAGCAAAAGTCGTGTCCACTGTTCCTCGACCTGGCTTATGCCAGGTGAGTGAGAGAGATAACCCAAAATCTGTCAAGTCCGGTATCAAAAAAATTTTGGGTTATCTCACTCTCCTCTTACAATCTTTTCTCTATTTCTTTCTCCCATACTTTTATACTATGTGACATGAGCTTCATCCCTTGATAGTTGTTGCAGTCCTGCACATCACCATCATAGAAACTTGGGCCTGATGTTACAGTAACGATTACTGCATTATTTTATGTATATACTAATACCATTTAAAAAAAAAACAAATTATTTACGACTACTAATGTATAATGACTGCTTGAAAAAAAAATATAGGATGTTATTGGTTTGTACAAAAACAATCTCTAAGGTATTCATCCAACGAGCTCTCACGTTATACTTTAAGAAAATAATTATTTGACTTTATTTTAAACTAGAATTAACCTGAATTTATTGTAGGACATTCACACATTGAAGATTCAGACGCCGTCCAACTAGATTCTAGAGGCTTGAGATAATTATAAAAAATCAGAGGGAGTATGTTTTAAAAACACTTTCTCTTCTAATGATTTATTCATCTTCCACTTCATCATAAACAGTTAACATATCGTCTAAAAACTGTGCAGGTGGTACTAAATTCTCTTGATGCCTTATGCCCAGCTTAGGTACCATATTATAATAACTGAAAGAATGTCTTCGTCTTCTATTTCATGTAATCCTATAGAATGATTACGCCGCCAAGTAGCTATGCCGTAGTTGATACAATGATGATGTTGATCACTTATTGTATTTTACTTCGAAATCCGGTATATGAATAGAATAGAATATCATTTATTTCTGAGTAAACGGTAGGTACATAAAGATATATAATAATTATACTATAATGTGACTAATACACCAATATTAATTAATTATGTAAAGAGGTTACAATAATAATTATACATTTACAATATTATAGGTTAGGTTATGATCAATGAATTCGCTGACAGAGCTGTTTCTAACACTTGAAAATATTGCATGTTTAAATTTATAAACACAAAAAAACTGAAAAAAAATATTGATAGATATTTCATTTGTGTAACGTTCTAGCCCTTTTGTCGACTTAGTCTCAGTAGTAGACCCGCTATCTTTTATCCTTCGCCTCTTAGGAAACATTTGCTAACTTTGTTCCTCTTCCAGTCATCGTACCTACATTCCAGTTTGCACACCTCGTTCTTACTTCTCTTACACTCCGAGCTTGCGTCTTATTTCGCACACGCCCGTTCTAGTGCGATAATCCTTGTCCACTTTCCGCAGTGGCCGGGTGTTGACTTTGCGCGTCACCTATGGGGTACGCCCTAGCCCTAACGTTACTTCCATTTGTTCTTTGCATACTGCTTACACTGTTTTCTCTTTAGCATGGTGCGAGTGACATTTGGTGACATTGGTCGCCAAAACATGTTTGGTGGTGGGATGTTGCTATGTTTGCTGTGATAGTCGATATCTTTAATAAAAAAAGAAGACAATGCAATTCAGTTTTATCTGTAACTAGCTGACCCGGCGAACTTTGTTCCGCCTTAATGTCAATAAATAAGCAGTTTTTTTTTTTATTGGAAAAAATACAAAAAAAAAAAAATTTCTACATCAATCATTCATAATTATTTCTGTATTTTAGTACATAGGTTGCTCTTCATTTAAGTACCTTGTGATACACGACATTTTTTGTTTTATTATCAGGCGCAAAAACAAACAACGGATGGTCTTCCGACCCGTGAACATGCCACGTATAATTGACCATGGGAAAAACATGAATGTTCTAGATTTAAACCACAAACTTTTAAGGATTAGCCTTGTGATTTGTTGATGGTCATGGCAAATGCAAGACGTATCGGAAATTGAAGTCTTTTAAATTCAAACGGCATATCGGTTGGGATCATCGGTATCCTCGGAATGAGAACTTCCTCACCTTTGAATTTTCCTATCATTATCGTAGCGTAAATTACATTGTTCATCAATTTTCTAACCACCAAACGCGTACCGTTGCACAGTTTTGGTTGGTTTATGTTTCGAAGCATGATTACTACGGAGCCAACCTTTAGGCGTAAATTGTGCGGTGGTAAGCCAGGCACGTCCAAAGAGTTTAAAAATTCAATTGGATAGTTGGTGGCTTCATCTTCATTTGTGACGCAGTCAATAGATTTGAATGAATGCATTGTTCCAATGATCTTATTTTGAATTATGTAGTTTAGGTCATCTACATCTTTATTCTTTGCCGCTAAAATTGCTCGCTCACTCATCCATTCATAATTTTTGTAGTTAGAAATAATTTCTGGAAATACATTGTTGATAAGTTCGTCTTTTGATGAGACAAAATTACAGAAATTATTTGGAAATGATATTAATCCGCTCGATTCATCGACAGGTACTTGACCATTACCGATAGTCAGCAATTGCTCCGAGAAATCTTCAGCAGATGTATCATTAAGCAATGTAACTCTCATGTTTGTTGTCAGTTGCAGTTTCTTCACATGGCGCCATAGATTTGACGATTTGAGGCAAGCGTTTATTTCGTCGGCAGCCGTAGATCTTGGAATTACTGGCAGTATTTGGCGGAAATCGCCAGAAAGTAAAATCATTGCTCCTCCAAAACATCTCGAGTCATTGCGTAAATCTTTTAATGTTCGGTTAAGTGCTTCTAATGCACGTTTATGCGCCATTGTGCATTCGTCCCAGATGATGATTTTCGATACCGCTAAAACTTTGGCCATTGCTAAGTGTTTTGCAATATTACACGTTGGTTCTTCAATAGTTTGAAGATTTAACGGTAATTTGAATGCTGAATGAGCCGTACGGCATCCTTCTAACAATGTGGCTGCTATTCCAGAAGAAGCAACTGCAACCGCTATGTTAGATCTCGCCCGAAAAGTTGCTAAAACTAATGACATGAGGAATGTCTTACCAGTTCCACCAGGGGCATCTAGGAAATATAAACCACCATTTTCATCATCGATTGCCTTCATTAAAGTATCATAAACTTCCTTTTGTTGGTAATTCAACAGGGGTACATTCGTTTGAACTACTAAATCTAATTCCTGGTGATCATATTCACGTTCCCGTTCCAATTCTCGATTAAATGCGTCATTCATTTCACGATATGGTGCTGGAAAACTTTAATGCACCACAATACTCGCAAACTACGTCCATTTGCCCAATGCAAACGCTAGGATGCAAGCTGTAATCATTGCTGCAATCGTATTGAAACGCTGCTCGATTCAAATCAGCACTTGATAAATATCTTGTTCTGCGTCGCAAATTATCTATTTGTTGACCTCTGTTGTTCGCTCGACGATTCTGCATTGCCAACCGAGCTGTTTCACGGGCTGCTTCACTTTGCTCTCGTGATTGAGAAGCACGAAGTCGAGCCATACTATCGCGGCGCTGTTCACGTGCAATTTCTTGTTCTTCTTCAGTCCTTTCATTTGCAGTATTTCGTATTCTTCTTGCATCACGGCTTTGTCGGGAAAGATTCGATCGTCTTGGTCGCGGCATTATTAATTAAACTTCACTTCACCTAAAAACTTAAATTTTCAACCATACCGAGTTTTATAGTTCACTTCACTGTTTATACGAATGGGCAATTGGGCAATAATGTTAATTATTTATTTAATAGAAATAGTTTTATTATTGATTTCTTACAAATATCAAATTGTCATCCATACGTCATTACATAGCTGTCATTATACGTCAATTTTGTTATTCCAAGTCTGATTCTTTTTTGTTATACCACGTTTTATAGTGACTGACGTTACATGTCAAGTCACACGGGAATGATGTCGAACGGGATAAAAAGTATCCTATGTCCTTCTCCTGGCTCTAAACTACCTCCCTGCCAATTTTCAGCTAAATCGGTTCAGCCGTTCTTGAGTTATAAGTGAAGTAACTAACACGACTTTCTTTTATATATATAGATAGAAGATAGATTCTCGCAGCAAAATCTCGTGCTCTTTATTATTATCATGTAATTAATTTTAAAATATGTTTTTGGTACGAAACATTAACACATACATTCAAAGCACAAAGGATATTAAGATATTTTTTTTGTGGTATCATTTTTTCAGCTGCTATTTTGCGAGTGAAAGTTACAAGTGCGAGAACCTTGTATGCGACACGTTTGGCCATTTGTCATTCCGTTATTTATTTTCTTTTTTCTTAAAATTGATATTAGTTATAGTGATTTCTATCAAGAAAAATTTTAAAGTAAACTTCTATATCTAAAAAAATATTGACTATCCGTTATTGCTATACATCCACATTGCTAAATATGTATTTGGCGTTACGTTACATGCATAATACTTTGCTTTATTTTCTATCAATTAGATTTTTATCGGTAGTCGATTACATCTTGGCATCATCATCATCATCATCATCATTTCAGCCGAAAGACGTCCACTGCTGGACATAGGCCTCCACCAAGTGTCGCCACATTGACCGGTCCCGTGCGACTCGCATCCAGCGGATCCCTGCAACCTTCACCAGGTCATCGGTCCACCTAGTGGGAGGCCTTCCAACGCATCGTCTTCCGGTTCGTGGTCGCCACTCCAGAACTTTTCGGCCCCATCGGCCATCCGTTCTGCGAGCAATGTGCCCTGCCCACTGCCATTTCAGTATGGCTATTCTTCGGGCTACATCTTGGCACATTTATTTAATTTGCCAGTTATTACTGATTCTATCAGTTATTTCTATTCTATTTTTCTTCTGTTTTTTTTCTTGTTGTTTTCTGTTATTTTTCTGATCTTTATGACTATGGTATTTAGGGTGCAGCTAAGAAATTAGTCATGATTGTAAATCGCGGTAACGTTTAAGATTGAAAAGGAGTTCATCTAATGTCACCCGCACCATGCTTCAGCGAAAACAGTGAAAGTTTTGGCATGAATTTTACGACCGGGCACCTGCCTGACATCAACCTTGCCTGGGAATGAGATTGTGCATATCTTCATTCTTGTTTATATTGCTAAGTATTCCATTAGTTGCCTCTTACGACCGCCGCTGGAAGAGATAGGGTGGTGGTATTCTTTGAGACCGGCATCATACGTGTATTTGTAGCAATAATATGTTACATGTGTCTGTGTTTGGTTGTTAAATTCCCGTAGTGTGCTGTATTGTGGTTAACTGGCCTCCCGCAAAAAGTGGCGGAAAAATTTGTTCGACGATTCGCTCTTTGCTGCCTCCATTGCTTATTCCTCTATGGGTGTTGATTAACACTGTGAAATTGTATTGAAAACTAGCACTTCGCCCGCGACTTCGTCCTCAAAACATGTCATAGCTCGGCTAATATGCATGACTTAAATATAATTTTTAGGCTATAGCATCCACGAATAACTAGTAGCTTTCTGCCAGTGAACCAACTTTTAGAATTGGATCATTACATCCAGAGATTACCCCTAACTACATACAAACTTCCAAACAGATACCTCTTTATAATAGTAGTTTAGAACTTTCACGCGATGTAGTACTTAATAAATCCATTTATTTAGCTTTTTCAGCCTTCACCTTCGTAGTCTTTTTTGTACTGGCCTTTTTCTAAAAATATTTAGAAGACACTTAATAAAAAAAAAGAATAATTGTGGCAGTTTCATAAAAAGGGCATTTTGTTTTATAAAAATAAGTACCTATAATTCATGCATAATGAAAAAAGCGTATTTTCAAAAGTTGAAGAGTCAGTATGATTTGGCTATTACGAGCGACTCCGACACTGTCGTTTCCGAAGAAGGCGCTCCTTCTCCTTTGAAATTTGATATTTTCATTCCTTGGGTGTGTAAACAATGGATGGTCTCAACGTCTGTTGTCATAACTCCGAAGTTGCAAGGTACTTTATTACCATACCTACTAAGCGCCACATAACACTTCGTGGGTGGCATCAACTGCTAGTGCAATGACTGCCACGTTAGTCTAGCTAGACTCTAGGTTAGCTTATACTGCTGCGAATCATGATCCTCGAATTCGAAAAACAAAAAAAAAAAAAATTTCTTTACACGAGTGTCTCTTCCTGCTTATAATATATATATATATATATAGCTAGCCCATATTGTCCCACTGCTGGGCAAAGGCCTCCCTCCACTCCTTCCAAAGCTCGCGCTTCTGTGCTACTTCTTTCCAATTCTCAAGGAATACATCCAGGTCGTCCCGCCATCTCCTTCGTGCTTATAATACACGGTTATTTTTAGGTCGTTCTGGAACCGAAAGCCATAAACTCGATCATCGAACTCGAAACGATTGGGACTATTTTTTTCAAAAAGTAACAATAAAAAAAATCACGAAAAATTAAATTTATTGTTTTTTTTGTTAAATAATGAGAACTCGAAGTAGTAGTCCTTGCGGTAAATGCATATGTGTGTGTACGTAACGTATCGACGATCGGCAACACATGCAAACGGTACCCATTGAAAAATCCATTCATCGATCAGACAGCTTGATCCGTTAGCCACGCCCCCACCCCACGCTTACACAGTCTAGCCGACGCGATTGGCGCCCTTTCTTCCTAGTGTTGTCGCGCGCTTCGCTGTATTAGGTCACTCACGCGTAACCTAATCACGTGTCAAAAATGATTCGGCAATATGTCTACTCCAATGTGGAGTATTGGGCAATGGTGGATTTTTATGGGATGGCGCACCAGAACTTGGAAGAGGCTAGACTCATGTATGCTCAGCCGGAAAACCTGAACTCACTGCGCGCTCGTGAAATCACCGACCCTCAAGTTCCCTTCACCTTCACCAATCTGGCTGTAACCCAGCGCCTCCTCGATCATGGAACGTTTGGGCAGGCATTATTAATGACTAAATAATAGAGCCTATTTTTATTGAAGGGCACCTGACTGGTGGTTCTTATTTGGATATGCTGCAGAATATGATACCGGAGTTGCTAGAGGATGTGCCTCTGGCTTATTTACGCGGTATGTACTATCAGCATGTTGGATGCCCTGCTCATTATGCGAATTTAGTGCGTGCGTATCTGAACAGTGAGTTTGGTGAGCAGTGGATAGGTCGTGGTGGCCCTGTGGCTTGGCCCGCAAGGAGCCCTGACTTAACCCCACTGGATTTTTATTTGTGGTCTGAGATAAAAAGACTAGTTTATTTCGAGGAACATACTACTCGAGATAGAGTTAAGAAGTGCGATTGTGGACGCGTTTAATATTGTGAAAAGTGACAGAGACGCATTAGCTAAATTAAAAGACAATCTCATTAAACGTGCCCGTTTGTGTATCGAGGAATACAGAATACTCCCTGTATTCAAGAATACAGAATACAGAATACAGGGAGTATTCTGTATTCCTCGATACACAAACGGGCGATACACAAAGTCAGTATAAATTGTGAATAATGATTATGTTTGTAAATAGCTCAATTTTTTTAAATACGCCTGCGCCTGTATTTATTTTTCTTGACATTAAAAGTGTACAAGTAAGTAATTATTTAGATACGTAAAATGTATAACTGACGCGACGTTCCTAAGCCTGTAGAAAGTATGACGGAAAAATTAGAGTTATTGAACTTATAAGTAGATAAACGCAATATAAATCAAGCAATAATTCGGCGCCGTGTTCTTTAAGATAGGTACATCAACATAAATAAAAATACATACGCGGTAGATAAATAGGTAAACAAATAATAACACGAAAAGCGAATTCAGACTTTATTTCTTAACCGTAAACGGTGAAATTTAGAAATTTCATCAAACTAGGTAAATACGCAGTTTACTAAAAAATATTCTGAGAAATCTATTGTATCGTGTTGGAGTGGACTTTACAAGGATGCACAACCGAATTCCACGGTTAACGTTATGAAAATAGGGTCTTTTTCTGTTCGAATTGCCTGCCTTTGTAGAAGCCGCCACTAGCATTGCCGCAACAAAATTGTTTTAAGCTGTAATACTATTTTTTATTTATCATATGGTAGGGTATTGGGTATGTTTCTTAAGTACCTATTAGATCGATTGATCAACACTCGATTCAATGCCTTAAAAACAACTCCCAAGCGTACTCGTCGTTGTGTAGTTGAATAAGTACGAGTATTAGTGATTTCGTGATGCGAGACTGGTGAATTAATTTCTCTCGTTTACGAGGAGACGAGAGATGATGGAGGTAAATGAACTTACACCAACCTTAATCGTACCTGAAATGAAATATCTACTTGCAAGTACTTTTTCAGCTGGTTATTCGTCCGGAGTCCATTGACCCACCGCGAGCGCACGACCTTGCGTTTATGAATGAAATAGTGAAACCGCTACTAAGATTTAACTCGAATGACAGAATAAAAGTGATAAATTTCTAACTTCTTTATTTGATGTCTTAAAAAAACAATAACAATGCTAATAGTAACTATTACTCGACTGGAGTTACTATGTTTCGGCTCCAGAACGATGTAAAAATATTCGTGTATAATAAATAATCATAATTTTCAAGTATTTTAAAATTATAAATATTTTCTTATATGTAATTTTGTCACAAATACGCACAAACTAAGAGACACTCGTGTATGTTTATTCTAAAGGCGCACATACAATGGTTTTAGAGGTACACGATTCTGCAAAATGTTACCAAGCAGGAAATGCAATATCTCGAAAACCTGAAGACGCCCAACCTACATTTTCGGTGCACTTTTTTACACAAATATAACCTCTCTGGCCATGCACAATATTTCTCTCTCCGATCATTCGTTTAGAATTTTCCTGCTAGAAAAACGTTATCCTAGCAGGAATTGTTCTTTTCCGTTTTTTTCCAAAACGACAAAGCGCACTAATTTTTTATGTGGTGCACATTCACAGCAGATTATACACTAATTATACGTTCCACTCATATCACTCTAAGAGCCACTTTCCTGCTAGGGTAACGTACACATTATAGTCCATCACATTTGTAGGCTAAAGGTAACCATTCTGTTGTTAAACATTCTCTCCTCCTAAAATAAAGCAATGTTCTGTTGTCATCAAGCGTAAATAATTCGCTTTAAGGGCATTACACCGCTCGATGACCTTGATGATTTGATCCCTGTACTGGTTTTTGTTTATTTGGCGCCCCTGCCGGCAAACGACCATTACTACAATAAAGATTAAGCAAGAACACAGATGTGTCACACTGTTGTCATCGTTTTTGCCTAATTTATTCGTTCTCTGAGAGACCTGAATACATTTTGTTCCAATTTATATTTATTTTGAGATAAATTATACAGTTTGACTAATGAGCTAGCTTTCATCAGTTATTTTACTGAGCACGGGTACCCCTACTTGATACATTCTGAAAGTCTGATGATGACCAGGTAAGTGCTTATCGGTTCTCAGTAACAGAAATAGTTAGAATGATGTAGTTTTCATCTTTAATCTAATTGACCACGGGTGCATTTGTGACATTTCACATTCTGAAGGTCTGATGATAACCTTTATGATTGAGATTTACACCTTACAGTTTTACAAGATCAAATTTTGATAGCGAAACTTCACATGCATGATGGGTATCGCCCGACAATTTAACTTGACTGTGTCTGATGATGAGCGGAATAAATAAAATATAGCTTTCTTTTAATGTTGCCACGCTCTGATAAGAACAAAATGTTTCCATTCACAAAAAGTCATTAAAATTCAAATATCTTGAACAGGTCGGTTGGTCGTTTATTGGAATTGGTGTTGGTGTTAATGGTGCATGTAGACTCTCTTGAGTAGTAAAGCAGTAAGCACCGCACACATTCTTATCTCCGATGCGTGGCATCGTTTTTCATCCATCTTTTTCACAGTCCAGTATTCTGATCCATACAGTACGACAGGTGTAATCACGGACTTATATACTTTCCCATTTAATTTGAGAGGCATCCGTGTCCGGAGCGAGCGAGAATGGGAAGCCGTCACCTCCTTCTGCGAAGCAGTCATGCTAGAGAAGGAGGTGGCGTAACGTGAGAGGGAAAGAGCCTTACGTCCCAGCCGCTACGGGAGACGCCCCGGGCGTCGGGGGTCACGTGGTCGCGCCCGGCCACCGTAGGCGCGGGCCTGTGGACGGTGAGTAATGGGCTAGCTCGCCGTCCGGCCGTTTTTTGATGTCAGGCCGTGTCGACGGCGCGTTCGTATTCCACGCGCGCCTCAAAGTGATGTCAGAAACATTGAAGGGGTCCGCAAGGGCCGATGCCTGCCAGGGCTGTGGGACTGTTCGAAAGAGATACCGCGGCCCTGGACCACAAAGGGCAAAGAAGGAACATGGATGGGTTTTAGTCAGTAGAAGTCTGACACTCCCTTCCGCTCCGTCCAGAGCGGGGGGAGGGTCATTTGAAGATGTCCCAACCGAAAAAAAAAAACGGGTTGAGAGCCGACCCTTGGTGCAAGCTGAAAGCCACATTGAAGCAGCCGGTATTGCCGGCTGTAGACCGGACTTAAATTGGATACTGCATCGACTGTACATCGCACGGATCAACTGCACACACTTCCCTCACGGTACTACACGGGGTACCCGGTCGTATGCCTTTTCGAGGTCTACAAAAACCATGTGCAAATTTTTATGTGCACGTCTGTATTTCCCTCACAGCTGGCGGAGAGCGAAAATGGCATCCGTCTTTCCTGACCAGGCTTAAAACCGAATTAGTTCTGCGAAATTTGGCTCTCTTCTCTCAGTCGCCTTTCAATAATTTTGTCCCAAACTTTCATACTATGTGACATCATCATCTGCCTAGCCTTTTCCCAGCTATGTTAGGGTCGGCTTTAAGTCTAACCGGATGCAGCTGAACACCAGTATTTTACATGGAGCGACTGCCTATCTGACTTCCACAACCCAGTTAGTACTAGATAATACGATACCCCTTAATAAGACCGACTACCTGTAACGACTGTCAAAGATCTACAAATGACAGCCGTGACCAACGGCTTAACGTGCTTTTCGAGGCACGAAGGAAACTCGGTATGTAATGGGTGGTCACCTATCCACAGACCAACCTAGGTAAGCACGGCTTAACCTAAAGATCGATCCGAGTGGCTGTTATTATTTAGCCACGAGCTCCTTTCATACTATGTGACATTAGCTCTATTCCTCTACTCTATAATTGTTGCACTCCACCACATCACCTTTGTTTTTAAAAATGGGCACGAGATAATTGTTACACCATTCGTCAGGAATCGTTTCTTTCGGCAACAGTTTACTGAAGAATAAAGCTAACCACGTCCATCCGTCCATCAGAAATGCCTTACCATTCTTAATTCCATTTCCTGCAATCCTCACTTCATCCAAACTAACCTTTCTCACTAGTCCCTCATTCGCTGGTTTATTTTCAAGCACTGAAAACTGCACTTTCTTTTCTGTTTTTTTTTGCTGGTTTTTTTTTTGTGTTTTGTTTCTTTCAAAGTAACCCTTCCACCTATCCTTAATTTTCTCACAATCCGAAATAACCATTCCAGTTTGGTTTTTTATGCATTTAACCTGACATACATCCTTCGCCTTTCTCTCTCTAGCTCTAGCAAGCCGGTAAAGGTGTTTTTGGCCTGCTGGATTATCCAGTGTATCATAGAGCGGTCTTCGTTGTAGGTCGATGTTCCCTTAGTCGCCTTTTATTTATGGGGTGGTCGTATTCTTTAATTCCAGGACCACACGGAATTGCCTGTAATATACAGGATGGAATTTGACAACCTCACCTGGAGGGAAAGTACTCTAAATACCGGAGATAGCAAATTTTACTCAAAGGAAACATTACTTAATTTTTCAAAAGATACAAATCTGTATTCAAAGATTTTCGAAAATTCGCTTGCCATACTCGGGATTCGAACCAACTAAAATTCGAAAAAATAACATCTTGAAAAAATGAAAGGAAAACCATGAAATCTAAACTTAAAAATTCAATGGTATAAGATAAAGCAATTTTACTCAAAGATCCATCCGATTACTTGTTGTGTTAGACATTATAACATCAGCTATCTGCCAGTAAAAGTCCCATCGAAATCGGTCCATCCATGTCGGAGATTAGCCGCCACAAACAGAAAGACAGACAGATAGACCGACAGAAAGACAAAAATTAAAAAAAATGTGTTTTTGTTATAAGTGCCGGATATATTTTCAATGCATTCAGTAAAAAGCTGATATTTTGATATTACAAACAGAAATTTCAATTTGATTTATTTTTATAGAAGTGTACATTTAGGCATAGCTGTCACTTGTCAGGCTTACTCTATGATAGGTTCAAACAACAAAACGAAATTACAAACTACTTTAAATATATTTTATTAACGTATTTTTTATTCTTATTTTACGAAATATTTATAACTGTACCATTTACAATATTATTTCATTCAGAAATCATTAAAAACGTGCAGTTTTGAATTTTATTTGGAAAAAATAACACGCGTGCAGTCCACCCGTGACAAGAGCCGTCAAGGCACTGACGTATTGCGGTCCCGAGTATGCGTCACAGGGTTTGCCCCGCACATTTCGCGAAATTTCAGTTTTTATTTATTATTTAAAAATATTGAAAGAAATAACAGAAAAAAAAACAATACAGATTGTTAAGTATATCATAACGTATTTGTTGTTACAAAATTCATGCCGATCTATTCAGCCGTTACAGAGATAATTTACAATTAAGGTTGAAAAAGGACCTATTTTCTACGATTACCCAAAAAAAATTGAGAAGGTTTATTAAAATTTTAAACAATACAATTTATTTATGATGAACTTAACTATAACATATATTTTTTACATGGAAAACGCACGAAGGGATTCATCAACAAATTTCTTTGAACATACGCTATTTTTGGGATTTGAGCCATGTAATGCCCTTATTAATCTTTTTCTTTACTTCTAGGGGAGCATACAAGTAGCAAGTCTAAAAATGAAGTGGGCGTGACGTTTCATCTAGACGACTCAAACAGTTCTGTGTCAATGGCCTCCAATAAGTCGATGGAAGATATAGATCTGGTTCCGGTGACAGCATACTACGACAGTCAGCACCGCCTCGTAGAAATAGCAATCGAGGGAAGCGCAATCAGTGCACCTAGAAAAATGATCACTGCAATCGGCCTCTGTCTCTCTTACCACTCGTCGGTGACACGATTCACGTACCGAAGAAGTCGTCTCACTGCTACATTGATATATGAGATAAACAAATTACTACCAATCTCAAATATTTCTGAAATTGTTTTTGACGATTCGAACGTGCCAGAAGCGAACTATTACATTTTACTTGAACAGATTTCGCAATTGATGTATTTGTCTCTGAATAGATGCAAGATTAATGACGCAATCTGCAAGAAAATATTTGAAAATATTAAGCCTGATGCTCCCGCTGCAAATAACCTTAAAATATTAGAATTAGGCTCAAATGACATTACAGATGATGCGGCGATATTTATCGCATCCGTTCTTAGAGCGAATCGACGTTTACTACACCTCAATTTATCAGGAAACCAAATCACTGACAGCGGCTTCGTACCAATCTTAGACGTTCTTATGGAATTTCCTCTGAATAACAAAGAAAAAAATGATATGAGACGCCGAAAATTTAAGTATTTTCAGGGTAAAGCAGCCGTTTACGAAAGATGTTTAAACAATCTAAAATGTACAAATACGGATGATTTTGGTAGCGGCCCAACTATCCCTGTATTGAAAAGTGGACGTTCAAAGGCTAAAAGACCGATACGCAATTTAGAAGAGGAGGCTGAAATTATGACTAATAGAATAGTAGGAGAATTTCATGACCCTTTTGCGCCTGACGATGTGGTGGTTAAAAATGAAGCATCCTACTCTAAAGGAAACTTCGTTTTGTGTTATATAAATATAGCGTATAATAATTTGGCGGAATTATCAGTTCAGAGGGTGTACGATGTTTTGCGGTATCAGGATGCCATGGGTGTGAGCCAACCCAATAAAGAAATAACAGGGCTGATTAAAATTACTTTAGACGGAAACCTTATACCAACAACATGCTCCTCACTGCTTGAAAAAATTAATTTTTATCTAAAAAAAGTTATATTATTGAGATCGATGGGAAGTAAAAAATTAACGTCTAGGAGATCCCGTTTTGTTTCTTCTGCTACGAAACCCCGTCGTAGCACAGTGCCAAAAGGTTTAAAAAAAATAAGCAACTACAAGAGTTAGATTCGCCATTCGATTCAATGAAGCTGTTAACTTTGGCAGCCATATTTGTTAATTCTGCCATAGTACGAAGAACAGTGAGGCCGAGCTTTTTTAAGGGTAGTTACGAACTAAAACACGAGTTAGAAGGTAGTCTTACATTTAACTGTAAAAGAGAAGTTGTTTTTATTTTAAGTTTAGCTTGTGTTTAGTCTAAGAAGCGCATTTTTGTTCGTTAAGTAATACAATGTTTGTGTAGTCAACAGGGTTCCAAGGTCGTTAGGTATCTAGAAAGTTAACTAGAAAGAGGGTTTTTGCGAAGCTATTCAGGGGCCCACTTTCAGTATTCAAAAATTACCAAAAACTAAGAACGGGGTTTACAGCTAGGTTGATTTATATCTCATCGCACGGTGCCTGAACCAAAAAGACAGAAACAGCCAAACTATAAAGATATTCTAGGCTTTTCACTAAATCAAAAGAATGGCAAAAGCAGGTATTCAATAAATATTTCATGAAATATTCATTCAATTTAATGAGTATAAATGTGTGAAGCCATATTTGTTACGGTCATATTTTAATCAACATACAACCCGACATTGACCTGGAAATTGCAAAAAACCTAAGATAGTTTAAATTTCTCGGACCACCCTGGAGCTTCCCCATTAAGGAACGTATTGTTATGAGGTAGGTATAGGATAAATTGAAACACTACCAATTAAATACCAAATATAATGTACTGAATATGTGGACGTTTTCGCGTCAGTGTCCCTTTCACCCCTTATATAGGCTAGAAACTCTTAGCGGGGAGAACGAGACTAGCCATAATTTTTTTTTTAATTTTGAATCCCATTCCCTGACTTTAAAAAAAAAAATTACATCTAGCATGAAAATGGCCATTTTACACAATTTTTTTATTGATGCCAGTCGATCCTGTTTCCAATACTGATAAAAAACTTCATTTGGACCCACCATCGTTGGAGTACTAAAAAAGTCATACATTGCAAAAAACTTTTTTTTACATTTCATAGGAAATTATTGCTTGGTCCTATGAAAAAATTTGTGAAACTGAAATACAGAAAATAAAATAAGACATGATCAGGTAAACGGTATGTAATATTACGTCATTTCAAAAATATTATATTTTATTTTGTTATATACATAATTTTGTTGTTTTTTTTTTTTTTTTTTTTCCCCCCTTGGGGAGGCCTATGTCCAGCAGTGGACGTCTTTCGGCTGAAATGATGATGATGATGATGATGATACATTAATAAATTAAAATAACCTATATTAACTAACTAACTTAAAAATAAACTTAAAAAATGGCGTCAAAAAACTCCTCCTCAACGTAGTCAACTGGTAATGTACCCAAAAGACTGGCGGCGTTGCCACGTTGTATGGCAACGCTAAGCCTTTGGCCAAGGTAAAAGCCAGCCCTTGGGTCACGGGAAGAGTCAACTAAACGTTTAGAAATGTCCTTGAAAAGGCTGTGAGCACTCGGACCCCACGGACCTAGAGTTTCAACCCCAAACGGCTCGAAAATATAGTTACCAATAAGGTTACTATATTTACGCCGCTTGAGGTTCTCTGCAGCCGCAGCCGCAGCACCAGCACAGCACGATGAGCTAGGAAGATGGGATGGCGCAAGAGTATCGACACAAGTTGCATCCCACACTAAAGGCCTACCCATCTTCCATGGAAACAAAGACATGCCGTCCGGTCTCTTGCCATCGTCGCGTGCCAAGCCATTGGGTTCTAATAAAGCTGGAACGCCGACGGTGACAAGAGCTCGACGGATGATATCATTTAAGTTCGCGTGCCGTGCAAAGCGGCCCGCACTTCGGCCGCATGAAAGGCCGTGGTGTCCAAGGCTGTTGACAGCTTCACAACAGTGACAGCGATGAGGAGAAAAACAAGGGGCGCCTAGGCGTAGAGCAAAGATATTATATTAATTTTATTATTGAAACATTACGATGTTATCTTTCGATTACGACTTTTCTGACTTTTTATTGCTCCTCACGATAGTTTGACCAATACAAGTTTTTTTTCAGTAGTTGAAACAGGATCGATTAATATTTTTTTTTTGTGTATAAATTTTCATACGAAATGTACGGGAAAAGTTTTTTGCAATTTTTGACTCGTTTAGTATTGCAACCAGGGTTAGTGTCTTAGAAGTTTTTGAGCTGTATTAGAAACAGGATCGATTGCCATCAATAAAAAAATATGTAAAACTGCCATTTTTTTGTTATCTGTACATTTCTTAGAAAATCTGGGAATGGGGATAAAAATTAAAAAAAAAAAAAACATGTAGCTTCAACGGTTAAGGTAGTTCCCCTTACTGCCCCACTGAAAGTTTATTATTAAGTTTATGTTAGTATATTGTGTTAGGTAATTTCATTTATCTTCTTATGGATTCGCTTTTCCCGAAACACCCTATCGTAAGTCCTTCTGTGTCGCATGGTATAGTGTTTACCATGGTATAGTGTTTACCATGGTATTGTTAAGAAGAAACTTGTTTATTTTTAATGATAAGTAGGTACTTAACTTAGTTAACTTATTTCACTTTTAAGTTCAAGAAATTCGTTGTAAGTTTATTTTTATTTAATGCTCGGGGCATTACATAAAAATAAACTTACAACGAACTTACAACGGTTAAGGTAGTTCCCCTTACTGCCCCACTGAAAGTTTATTATTAAGTTTATGTTAGTATATTGTGATAAGTAATTTGATTTATCTACTTAGGGATTCCGAAACCCTATCGTAAATCCTCCTGTGTCGTATGGCATAGTGCTAACCATGGTATCATTAAGAAGAAACTTGTTTTTATTTTGATGATAAGTACTTAAACTTATTTCACTTTTAAGTTCAAGAAGTTCGTTGTAAGTTTATTTTATGTAATCGTGACTTTAAAGTTCAAGAAGTTCGTTGTAAGTTTATTTTATGTAATTGTGACTTTAAAGTTTAAGAAGTTCGTTGTAAGTTTATTTTTATGTAATTGTGACTTTAAAGTTTAAGAAGTTCGTTGTAAGTTTATTTTTATGTAATGCCCCGCGCATTACATAAAATATAAACTTATAACGAACTTCTAGCGAAACATCCTATCGTAAGTCCTCCTGTGTCGTATGCGTATGGCATAGTGTTAACCATGGTATTATTAAGAAGAAACTTGTTTTTATTTTAATGATAAGTACTTAAACTTATTTCACTTTTAAGTTCAAGAAGTTCGTTGTAAGTTTTTTTTATGTAATCGTGACTTTAAAGTTCAAGAAGTTCGTTGTAAGTTTATTTTTATGTAATGCCCTGAGCATTACATAAAAAATAAACTTATAACGAACTTCTCGCGAAATACCCTATCGTAAGTCCTCCTGTGTCGTATGGCATAATGTTTACCATGGTATTATTAAGAAGAAACTTGTTTTTATTTTAATGATAAGTACTTAACTTAGTTTACTATTTCACTTTTAAGTTCAAGAAGTTTGTTGTAAGTTTATTCTTATGTTATGCTCGTTAAAATATTTATTTTCGTTTTTATTAAAGAAGTCTTTAAGAAAATTTGTTTTACATTTTTTGTCTACTTCATGTCATGGGGCACGAAATAGCCGCGCCGCTCGCCTTACCGGGCAGGTATCAGGGTGTCTAGAGCAGTAGTCGTCAAACTACGGCCCGCGGACGATATTTATACGACCTGCGACAAAACAGATAATAATTTTAGTCTTTACACTCATCGTCAAATGCTCCCGATAACGCTAACGATATTTCGGCGCTGTTGCAAGCGCCATGATCGCGGGTTGATATCGGGAGCTCAAAATAATAATGAACAATCACGGAAGATATCCCGTAAGTGACAGTATAAGTTTAGTTGTAAACCGTGAAAGCTTAAAACAATCTTATATACCTATTTTATTATTTTTAAGCATTTAATTAAGATGAAAAATCCATAAATTGTTAGTGATGACTTACAACTATGTTAGAAAACTTATCTAAAATGAAAAACTGTTGGCCTGGAACCCGACAAGAGGGCAATCAACCCTTTCCATAACGGTATTTAAGATACTGCTGGCACTGTTGCGCACTCGTAGTATCTACGAGTGTATTAAAACAATCCGTTCTGGCCTCACCAAACATTCCTGGCGCTTTACAGAAGCGAGGCAGCCCCAGCAGCATTGTAAAACCATTACTATACTGAACACGTGGGGCGTCCAGCGATCTACGTGTACCTAAATTTCAACAGGCTGCAGGTGTAAAAAGTCTGGTAGTACGCCTTGAATAGCGTAACCTTAACTTCCTTTGTACACTTTGCGGACCTACGGGCAATCATGTTGCAACGCATTGCCAACGCCCTACGTTCACGTTCAATATCAGTGTCGTCTGAGAGGTCCTCGGTGACCCAGTGCCTGTTGGTCGCCTCAAAGCAACTCCCCGAAGGAACACTGGAAGAATGGATTGTGGAACATTCCCAGACTTGAAAACAAGAAGTTCGCTTTTATACCTTTTTTTTAGGATGGGAAATCATCAAATGATTCCCCCCACTCTGGGCGCAGTGGAAAGGAGTGTCAGACTTGTACTGACTAAAACCCATCCATGTTCCTTCTTTGCCCTTTGTGTTCCAGGGCCGCGGTATCTCTTTCGAACAGTCCCGCAGCCCTGGCAGGCATCGGCCCATGTGGTCATTTGATGATTTCCCATACTAAAAAAAAAAAAAAAAAAGGCCATAGGCCTCCGCGGACCTCTCACAGATGTCCACTAAGGACTGCAACGCTCTGACTGACGGACTCAGCAAAACCATATCATCCGCATAACTGATATTATTTTAAAGAACTGACATTTGACTTTGGCACTACTTGACAGTGATATGCCGGTGCTGTCATGTGTAAAAAATGCTCCCCACGATGTTTTGGGGAAATTTCGACGTTTGTGTTGTGGCAATTCTGTTGACATTTAGTTTAGTGTTACTTCGATGAAGAAACACATTTGCTGTAATATCAGCAATGGTCAAGTTAAAGTAATACTTTTACCGATAACTTTAGTTGTTGATGAAGAAACTGACTATTAGAAAGAAAAATCCATGATCAGCTGGCGGGCGCTCGAGTGTGCGTGTCGCGTCGGCCGCTAACATTGCATGAGTGTGTGTGCAGGGATGTTGTTGCACATACGTTTTGCGTTTAGTAAGGATAACTATTTTATAAAAAAAAGATTAGGTTTGGTTTAAATTTTAGACTTATCGTTTAATATTCTAATTGGGGTGTCTCAGGTATTGCGCTTAATGTGTTACACGTTGTATATCAAATATAGAACAATAGACTCTGACTATTATTTATTATTCCGGACCACCTCCAACACTATCCTGAGCGTATTTGTGAACAGGTTTGATTGTCAGTACATTAACCATTGTAATATGATTAATGTAATGACAAACAAGCAAATGACTCAGAGGCAGGTGTGTTATTAGGATATTAGTTATTCTGTATTAGTTGTGTATTTTATTTTTGACGTTTTAATTTAATTCAATAATATTTCTAATTTAATGTAATGTGTGTTCTGATATTTAGGTTTTAGCTATAATTTGTGTTTTTAATTTGGTATTTTTGTTTTTATATGGGTCTCGGACCTGAAATAAATGGAATTTATTATTATTTTTTTATTATTAGTTTAATCACGTTATTTTTTTCGAGTTTTAAAGCGTCTGGCAAAATTTCCGCCAACGGGAAGTGTCTGTCAGTCTCGATTATTCATTTTTAACAACATCCTCTGCAACATATATAAAAGTCAGCACTCACGTTTTAAGTTTCTTAAAACCTAAGCGAGTAACATTTTCGCCCCTGATATCTGACAATTAGCAGTCGGCACAAGTTAGCAGGTTCACGGTACATGCCGACACTACTCGATGCCACACATTTGGTTCGCCAGAAAATAAGTACCGCCTGGTGGCCCTGGGATCTTGGACCATTACGTGGATACGAGAGATTAATTTTTACGAGGTATTCAAGGTGGCTATGCCCATCATTCCTCACGGATTTTAAAAAACCCGAAATTATTGGAATTCGCTAATGAATTAAAAAACAGAAGTTGTTGCCTGATATTTAAAATGTCTAGTAAAGGAATTTCATCGTCATCGCTGAGGTCTGAAGGCCGTCTCCATGAATGTTCAAAGTCTACAACTTCCTCTGATGACGGTGTACAATATATGGACTTTGGTTACTTCATACATAATACCTGTAAGAAATTCAACTGTCCATTAGCGATTCATGTTACTAGCATGATTCTGCATCGTAAGTTTATTTTCTAATTAGTTGCGTATAGTTTATTCTTTACTCTTGGTTTTACCATACTTTACCATTCAGTTGCTTTTCAGCACTAAAATACAAACGCAGGAAGTCCATTCAACCACCACCAGAGGTGCCCTCGTCGGATTCATCGCGTGAGTGTGAACCAACACTAGATAATAACACGTTACTTATAACAGGAATATATGACATATACGACAGTTTATATGAGCTGGTAGAGATACTCATGTCTAAATATTCTTACGCTCCAATACCAAGAGTTTTGATGCAGGTAATAGCTTTGAAAGTTCCATTCACCTCTCAACTGACCAAGTTTACCATCAAACAATGCCGCATCGACATGTACACCATTTATGAGTTGAATAAGATACTTGCAATATCCAATATTACTGACATATGTTTGGACCACTCTCCGCTAAAGGAAGGGAATTATGACTTACTTCTAAGCAATCCATCCTCTCTTCGAAGCTTGTCGCTATCGAGATGCAATTTAAATGATATTGTCTGTGAGCGAATAGCTTCACGATTGCATTACCTAGAACCAGCTGAACCGACCTTGTTGGTTTTAAATCTATCGTCCAACCACATAACTGACGTTGGGTTGAAATATTTAGGAGAAGCATTCAGAAGTAATAGACATTTGCGGTATTTGAATTTAGCCGACAATCTTATTGGTGATGACGGTGCTAAATATATATTTGACGTGCTAGCAGAATTCCCATTGAATATCGATGAAATTCAAGACAGGAATAGGTGCTATATGCATTATTTAAAAAGCAAGGAAGCACTATATCGTAAAAACATGTTAAATTTGGTTGTTCAAGCCAAAAGGGCAAGTAGGAGACGTGCGTCAATGAGAGTTCGAGCGAAACGTAAACCGTCAATGAAGAGTAATACATCTACTGATGAGTATTTGATTACGAAGGCTCGAGCCATGGCACTAGAAACAGTAGGACCCTTCGAACATCCTTTCAGTCTATCGAAGGTGATATTAAATGGAGGACGAAGTCATTGTATAGGGAATTTCACCCTCTGCTACTTAAACTTAAGGTATAACAACTTGACGTATCAAAGTGTTCAGAGATTAGCGGCCGTCGTCTGTCACCAGAAGACGTATAGGAATGAGAAGTCTTGTGGGCTTCTGAATGTTTTACTGGAAGGTAACTATGTGCCTGAGAACGCTGATTTGTATGAAATGATCAATAAGGATGGGGTTGGAATCGGGAGTCAGCCAAGGAAACACTCAGGTAAAACGATGCCAACTGGTAGACGTTTGTCCCAACGCAAAAAATCGAAAGAGCAAGAATGAAAGCACTTTTCGTGATTTTGTTGCCACAATTGGGATCGATGCCGCGATGTTCTGTTTATCCATTAAGTACGTTTGTGTTTTTCCTGATACATTATTTTCTTTAACGGTTATCGCCAAGACAAGAAATGCTGCTGTAGTGTAGTTTATTTATAAGAAAATTACAAAAAGAACTTCAGCGACATCTATGACGCAAATTAAAATCTAAAATCTTGCATCGCGGCTTGAGCTATTCTAGCTATGGGATTGGTTAGTTCCACATACGTCCCTCGCTACGCATCCTCGCTCATCTCTGGTGGGGACGTAGTCTAAAGCTCATATAGAACACCCTGACAAGTTGACAACAAGCTCCGGGCGCACTAGACACAGCACCCATCTTGTCGGAGCCTCCCTTTTTATGGACTATGAGGAACTACACACTCTGTGTCTCATACCTCTGAAAGCACACTATAACCACTGCAGTCAAGCAAAGCAACTCTCCTTTAATTTCATATTGGAATGTAAACAAACGCACATGTATTGCTGAGATATTCATTTATTTGATTATAGAAAATAACATGTGTATTTACAAAAAAAGTGATATTAAAGATAAAGCTTAATTTTTAAATGATCTCTTTAGGATTCGGGGATACTACTAGTTTTAATTAGGTACAAATACTAGTTTTGGTAACTTTCGATTTCAACATCACATTTTCTCACCAATTATGGCCTTAAGATTAAAAAAAACGAAGTCAGTAATCTTAAAATTAACAAGTTAAAACTAATAAATATCACTAAAGTATAATTACGTACTAAGTTTAATAAGTCAGCACCAACTTTCGTTTGTCAAAATTGTGCTTAATACTGGCGCCACAGTTATTAGGATAGGTCCTAAATTGCAGGGTTTTCATAATCTAAAAGCTTTTTTTGTACCAGAAATCAATGCAGGTTTCCCAAATGGGCCAGCTACTTAAGTAATCAGGTACAGTCTTTAAATACTGGCTTTATTAATTCCTAGGTGGGAGATATTCTCTGTTGGGTTTTTGCGCTGGTCTTCCCCTACTGCCTGTTGGGTTGAATCCAGGCCCGCTGGGTCCGCCTGACGGATAGCCTTGGCTGCCTGGAGCTGATCCTGGATAGGGTGTACTGGAGCCAGGGTAGTTGGACCCAGGGCTACTTGGACCGGAAGGTCCTTGTGGACCGCTGCCAGATCCTGGGTAGCCTGGGTAGTTTCCGGAGGGACCTTGAGAACCTGGGTAACTGCCTGACGGACCTTGAGAGCCAGGGTAGCTTCCGGATGGACCTTGTGATCCAGGGTAGCTACCGGATGGACCTTGCAATCCCGGGTAGCTACCCGATGGGCCTTGAGAGCCGGGATAGTTACTGGACGGACCTTGAGACCCCGGGTATCCTCCTGATGGGCCTTGAGGATATGAGGTTGTCGACTGGATGCCAGGGTAAGGCGTTGAAGGTCCGGAACCAGGGTAGCTCGAAGGCCGTGATGTACCAGAACCTGGGTAAGAGGAAGGTCCCTGTGGGCCTCTACCACCAGGGTAGGTAGAGCCCTGGTAATTATTGAAGCTATTGTAGTCCCCAGAAGATCCTTTGATAGAGTAATCATAGAGCTTGGCATTCAGCTCGTAAAGGCCAGGAGCAGACTCGCAGTTGAACTGGTTCCACCAAACGCAAACGAAGTCCTCTTGAGAGAAGATAGTACCGTTAGGGCAGAGGAAATCGTACGTTATGTTATTGGAGCAAATGTGGAAGACTTGACAACGAGTTTCAACATCAGCATAGTAACCTGGCAGAGGTTGAGACTTGCAGTCGAATGATGTTTGGGGGATGTAGGACAGTATAGGGTAGTCTATATCTGGCTCGCCGGGTATAGCCGAGTAATCCCCACCTTCGTAACTACCAGTATCACTGTCAGAGTAACTTGTAGTCCCGAAGTTAGAGCCAGATCCCGATCCAGGATAGTTTTGACCTGATCCAGGATATCTTGCTGGGCCGCGGGAGCCTTGCGGGTAGTTTGAGCCCGGCTGTCCAGGGTAGTTTCCAGACGGTCCACTGGGTCCTTGTCCTGGGTATGATGCGCTGGGGTATCCTGAACCCTGGTTACCTGATCCGGGATATCCTGGACCCTGATTGCCTGCTCCGGGGTATCCTGGTCTTTGGGTTCCTGATCCGGGGTAGTTGTTTGGTCCTGTTGGGTATCCTGTGGTTGGTCCTCCGGGTCCGTTGTAGTTGTCGCTCTGTGGTCTATTGGGGTATGGAGTGGTGGTGGTGCCACCGTATCCAGGTGAAGTCCCGGGCCTACTGGACGATGTTCCCGGTCCAAATGGCCTGTTGGGCTTGTTGTAGTCGTACCCATTTTGAGCGGCGGCGAGGGCCAGTAACACTGAAACATAAGAGTGGTCATATTGAAATATTTTCTTTGGAATGGCACATTGTTTGTATATGGTTTATGTCGAGTCAACCCGTACTTTAATATATTGCAGCCTAGTCGATCTAGTTTAGATTCTATGGTAAGGTGTAATGTCAGTCGCGGGTTTTAAACCACGTGCGACGACTCACAACCAATTAAGTGTTGGTTCTTAATCACATTGAATGTGATTTGAGTTACTAAAGTGCACTTTGCAGCCCGCGAAGCTTGCATATAAGTATTTTTAATTTTGAAACAATACCTCCACCTCTCTGAAAGGTATGGAACACGAAGTTGGTGGATTGTCCAATCTGCGCTCGTTTACAGCGTAACATCTGATCTGATCCAATTGGGAGTACCTACCTACACCCTGAGGCACAATAGGCGAGATAAGATCGCGTGAGACGTTACGGTATCGACGAGGTGTCGCAAGAAGGCGGGAAATAAACGTTACGTTTAGGAGTGAGTGAAAACGTTTTTATTACTAAATTGTTTTGTTGACTACTAATGTAAATGGCAGCTGTAAGATTTGGTCTAATACTGATAAAGATTTCGGAGATCAATCAAATCATTTGAATTAAAATATTTTATTTTACATAGTTCTACATGGGTCCTTAGGAAACATCAAAAGATGAAAGAATCTTTAATTCTTTCTTTGAGTTCGGGTTGGTCGTTTCCTATGGAGAAGATCCGACAAGGTCGACGCTTCTCCCACTGCACCGCGTTCCGTCGCGTACCGCGGGACCGCAGATTTTAACATTATAAGAAAGTATCTGAATTTGTATAGAAAACACGCCTAGCAGGACAACACACTGAAAACGCGTCGGCACGCGTCGGCGTACAATGAATTTTCCGCGCTACGCGACGGAGCGCGGTGCAGTGGGACAAACTCCATGGTTACTCTTTCTATCAATATACAAATACATGCAATAGATTCTAAAGTATGTGATGTTCTAGCTTTAAGTCTTGTAGCTTTGTTCACAAGGTAAAAAGATAAATCTATGATAAATTACATAGAAATGTTACAGTTATTCCGAGTGGGCACCCAGGATAACTGTTAGTAACATTTATTTCAAGAATTTATATCGTACTGAAACAATTATTTATAATTAGTCATTATTTTAAGCTATGCATCATCGCCTATGTTAGGGTCGGCTTTCAGTCTTACCGGATGCAGTTAAATACTAGTATTTTTCATGGAGCGACTGCCTCTCTAAGCTCCACAACCTAGTTAGTACTGGGTAATACGATACTGCATGATAAGACTGGTTACCTGTAACGACTGTCAAAGATAAATGACAGAACTCGAAATTGACTGAAACTCGTACATTAGGCCTTACATCACTGGTAACATTTTGATCCTGAGCTGGCATACAAAGGAGTTTCAATAGAGTTTTAATAGGCCTTTTACGCTGAGTGTCTATGTCCCAAATAAAAGGTTTTTTTTACACGTATTTTGCCACTTACGAGCGCCGTACAAGGAACAATGTTCAATCAGAAACAACACAAATTCAAACGATAAAGTGAGTAATCAAGATTTAATGTTATTTACAACTATTCAGTTTGATGTACCGTAAAACATTATCTTAAATCCGATCTGCAAATTGGTTTTACATGGAAATGATTTCAAACAAACAATTTAAAGTTATTACTAGTGTTTAGTTTTAAACGCAATTTTCTTAGAAGAATCGAGCAATTTTAGGTAATTTGTTGGGTTTTACATAAGTTTCATAGGATATTGTTAAGATTTTTTAGTTAAGTATTATAAGTACCGAGTTTAATGTTATTTAAAAATGGTTGTTATTATGTTGAATTAAATTACGTTATCAATTGTTTTCATATCGCGTTTTATTTAGTCAATAAACCTACTCAACCTGATCTAGGTACATAGTCTATAGGAGTTCGTTTTGTCTCCTATTAGTTTTCCCTGTGATACGACAGGAAAGAACTCAAACACCACTATGTCCTTGCAACGTTAGACCGCGGCGTAATGGGGCTATCGCGCATGAATTCGCCGCTAGAGGCGTTCGTGTAGCGTAAGGTTCTCAGAAATGTCATAAAAAGTTCGCGGATGGCGCGCTTTTTTATCACGTATTTTATTAATATTCACGTCTGTGGTCAAGATTGAGCCATTCCTGATTAATTATGACTTAAAGAGTTTACGTAGCAAGTTAGGATCAAATTTGTTAGTATGTACTTGGAGGAAGAATGTTTTTTTAAATGTTTCATGCTTGCTAATTTTAGGGACAATATTGTAAATATACACTGAAGTTTATACTATGTTCTTATACGTAATAAAATAAACTTTTTATGAAGTTATTGGTACTTTAAAGAATAAAATAGAATTAATGACAGGACCTTACTCGACAGTGGCGCCATCTGGTAAGCTCAAAAACGATAGCCCTCATTGCGTGTCGAGAAGTATGTGGGTAGGACACGGTACGTTATCGTGAAGTTTTGGGAATAATCACTTGTGGAGTACCACTGGGGTCGGTTCCTTGCCCGCTCTTAAGGAACCTAGCATACGATTGGGATGTGGTTCATCGAGTCCAAAAAGTTTGACAATTTTAAAATTCAACCACCGTTGACGTCGGCTTCCAGTCTAACCGGATGCAGCTGAATACCAGTATTTCGCATGGAGCGACTGCCTATCTGACCTCCACAACCCAGTTAGTACTGGGTAATACGATACCCCTTGGTAAGACTGGTTGTCAGACTTTCGGGCCACTGACTATCTTTGACTGTCATTCAATGTCACATATCATCATCATCATCATTTCAGCCGAAAGACGTCCACTACTGGACATAGGCCTCCCCAAAGTGTCGCCACATTGACCGGTTCCGTGCGATATAATGAACATAATTTGTGTAGGTAAGTTAGGTAGTAATATTAATAAAAAAATAAACAAACATTGCAGAAACAATGTTCTAGGATCAAATGAAGTAGAAGACTAAACATATTTCGCAAACTAAATGCCAGTGACGTGACACCAACAATTTAGTGAGAAACATTAGTTTGATTGTTCGCATCGCAAATGGTCAGTTGACATGGTCATGTTTCCCAATATGGTTAATGGCTGTTACGTTTAATGTTCCTAGATGCGTTGGATTTTAGATCGCTAGGTCATTTGGTTGGTCATTATCTAGATCTTCACTGAAATCTTGTTTGATACGCTTGTTGCGGTTTTTCAATACAGGGATTTGTACTCGAAGATTTATTTACTCTCATGCTGCAAAAGCATTGTCGGTTTGCTGTTGAGTTCATTAGCGGATATTTCACACTGTTGAAATTACAGATGATGTTACATTTCGTGTACAATTCATCATTTCAATTGAAATACATGCTACTCGTGACTTCGAATCATGTATCACTTCCATTTTAGGCTTTGAAACTCCAAGACCCTTACTCCGAAACGGTAAAAGCGCTAACCGCAACCTCCTTGGTAATAAGACATAGCTGCTCCAGTTTCTCTATGCTCAGTCGTGGGTGTTCGAAATTCAAACAGGGAAGTGCTCTATATTCAAAATAGTTAGTTGCCGCAGTCTCACCACTAGATGGCGCATCTCTCGTGCGTTCCGTCACGAACGCTATACAACAATAGAACAAGGAAGATTCAAATTATACTAACTTAGATGTACATTCAGCCGAATTAAATTCGCTCTAATAATAAGGACGTAGAGTTTATATTACAGTAGGTGTTAGTTTCGGAGGTGCATGAGTTAAGTTGGTCAGATAACGTGCGAAGATGCTATTTAATTCAGTGCTACAGTTTGTGTCGCCGTTTCTTCATTAGTTGTATAAGCTATTTTGCAAGGAAAGGCCATTGTAGATGGGTGTTTAGATAAGATACACGTGTTTTGTGTTTTTTGGCGGGATGTTAGATCACTGGAATGTGGAGTTTCTTGTTAACCATATGCAAGACAATGCTATGTGAAAGGAAGGTCCATTCAAGCGGAATTTTACTTAAAAGAACGCGAAAGGGAAATGGTCTCATTGATTTTACGACTTAGAATTTTTTTTATAGTCTAGTGGTGTGACTGTCGGACTGCCATGTCATAGGTCTCGAGTTCGTACCTACGACACACAACTCTCATTTTTCGGATTCATAATTATCACTTGGTAAAGGACAACATCGTGAGGAAAGCAGCATGCCTGAGAGATATTTCTCGATGGCATGTAAAGCCAAGTCAGAAGCCCATGGGCGCCATTAAAACTCTGACACCAGGTTAGGCTACTAACCTGGTGTCGTTCCTGGTATCATGTGTCGTGGCCACACGATAAAGAAGATTGGAAACCGATAAGTATGCAACAATGAAAACAAATAAAAAGTTTAATTAGTATCTAACGAATTCAATTCGAACTTGAATTAGTTTGTAAATAAATGTTAGTTTTTATACCTCCAGCAATTTTGAAAAATTGGCCATTAAAATAAGAAATAAGGTCCGTTCCCACGATATACCATTTAATTTACTTTTAAATTGCAATGTCCACTAATTTAACCTCAAAGAAGGAAAAACCTCTACAGTGCGTTATGCGTTCATGGCGCTATTTCACAAGCTGCATTAGATGATGTCCACAGTAATGATATGGTAAATAGTCTCACGCCGGGTCAGGCTTGCTAGGTAAATACTTGGGAACGAGTGGTTATTAGGAGTTTGAGACACAGAACAGTAGTGGTTTGAGAGTAATTATGTGATATTGGGAAAATGGGAATTTACTTTTAGAGAAATAAAAAATACAGAATGGAAGGGACTGACGCACAAACGGTTCCCATGTATTCAGTAAATCAATCTGAACCCTGCTGAAAAAAAAACCTGCTTATATTATTATATTTTAGGGTTCGTACCTCAAAAGGAAAAAAATGGAACCCTTATAGGATCACTCGCGTGTCTGTCTGTCCGACTCTCACAGTCAATTTACTCCGAAACTACAGATCCGAAAACTTTGAATCTAATAAATATTAAAAATACATTAAAAATTAAAGGGGGCTCGCCTACTACGATGCCGCAATGGTACAGAACCCTTCATGCACGAGTCCGACTCGCACTTGGCCGGTTTTTTGGATTCATGTGCGTATTGTATAATTATCACTTGCTTCGGTGAAGGATAACTTGAGGAAACTAATAAAGTTATTTCTCGACGGCATATTGTGAAAAGCAAAGTCAGAGGACCATGGGCGGCATAAAAAGACTGACACCAGGTTAGGCACTAGCCACACACAAAAAAAAAGAATATAATAATATACAATATAGCATTCAACTGCATTCAGTTAGAGTGGAAGTCAATCCTAATAAAAATCGTAAAATACAAAAGACTAAGCAGATGATGAATTCGTCGCCGTAGCCATATGATTTCATGACAAAATTTTCCTAGATCAATATTTGAACACCAACATCAATTTATCCAACAATCTATAATTAGACAGTGAATGTCTCATTGAGGGCCATGATTGTCTTAATTACAGACATTTGTGATCGCAAATCCTTAGACCCAAGATTATGCAACACGAGGGGTGTGAGGAGAAATTGCATAGAATTCATTGCTATGATGTCATTTTCTATAATTCCTTGATTATTCTAAGGTGAGGAGGTTGCGTGCGTGTTCCTATATAAGTGAATGTTTGGTGGTTAAGAAATCATTATTTTACATAAGATACGTACTATCGGAATCTTAAGATACGTAATATCGGAATCGGAATCTCTTGGATTTAAACTTGACTGGTTTTCGTAACAAGAAACAAAGATTTAAATAGTTTTGCTTTGTATGGTCTAGTGGTCGAAAGTGTAACTGCAGAGTATGAGTTCTTGGGTTCGATTACGATTACCAGCTCGGGAAAAGTGATATTAAGTTTTTCAAGTCTGGATTAATGGTAGGTAATGATATCATCATCTGCCTAACCTTTTCCCAACTATGTTGGGGTCGGCTTCCAGGCTAGCCGGATGCAGTTGAACACCAGTATTTTACATGGAGCGACTGCCTATATGACCTCCACAACACATTACTGGGTAATACAATACCCCTTGGTAAGACTGGTTGTCAGACTTTTTTTTAGCCACTGACTACCTATAACGACTGTCAAAGATCTGCAGATGACAGGCGGGACCAACGGCTTGAAGTGCTTTCCAAGGCACGGAGGAAACTCGGTATGTAAAGGGCGCTCACCCATCCACAGACCGCTAGGCAAGCACGGCTTAACCTAAACATCGACTGGAGCGGCTGTTATTATTTAACCACGAGCTCCTCAATAAAATTACAACTTCATTATTATTCTCTGAGCTCTCTTTATGGTATGGTGACTTTTCCGGGCTGTTAGTACTTTGAGAGCAAATAATTATTGATTTAAATTTTCGTTTGCGAAGATCCAGTGCTTAAGACAGCATTCTTTCTGAACAGCAAATAAAAAAAAATAATACTTACTGTAAAAAGTTGACAAACGCAGCATGGTGTTGGTGCTGCACCTCTGAGCTTAAACTAAATCTGGAACAATAAAATAATAGATTAGTTTTAAGTTGTTATTAATTTGGTCCTATGAGCCGAGAGTTAGTTAAACCTGTTTGGTCTTTTAAGTCGATAATGATCAAAGACAAAAACTAATCACCACAGATAAAAAAATGTTTTTCAATCGCTTTTCTTATCTTGTAGTGTATTTCCAGTTGTGTAAACTAAAGTGTTAAGTATTATTAATAAATAATAGTCAAAATAATCTGACACGGCCGACAGCTGCATTAAATCTTAATTATTTCTGCAATATCTGTGTATCGATATGTATCAGTAGCGAAGGGTCATTTTTTGTAAGAGGTAAGCTGGAGTACGTGCCATTGTGCCATTTTTCAAAGGGAAGCCAGTAGGAATTGAGTTGTATGGAACCTTCGCCACTGGTCTGTGTTTAGGTAAATATTGCAGAAATAATTGAAACACCGATTGCCTACGGCAATGCGCATCCTCTGAGTAAGTAAACAATGATTACACAGCTAGTGTCTTCTACCGTCTGCTGTAATAAGCTAATCAAATGTAATAAAAACGCACGAACGTTTCAAATTACTATGTGTGAGGTAGGACGGGATGTTACCTGTCTCGTTACAATATTTCTGTACATTATATCATTATATAACGACCTACTTTTGCGATGAATGATGAGCTTCGTTATATTTTTTATTCCAAAGGTCACTGTGACGATATGCTGCACGCATAGGTACTCAAAATTAGTCAGAATTGTGAGAACTCACACAGAATTTTCACGTAGGAACCTGGTTGAAGTCTACAGTATTTTTTTATGTAAAAATCTTTATTTCTAGTAAAATGGGTACCGTAAATCTCCTTAAATACTAATTTGGTCGAGTATTATGTGCACTTAAGTGACAAAGGAGTGCTTTGGCACTCGTATAGAGTTACCCTGTATCACGAATGTCACCAACTTCCTGACCAGCTAGGTAGTTCTTTAATCATTATTTTTTTTATAAATGAGTGCAAAATAAAATAAAGAAACTAAGTTATATAAGGTAAAAAAGATAAGATTAACAAAAGGAGTAAGTATATACGTGAATTATTGTTTTTGTGTTTGTGTGTGTGTGTGGGGCAGTGTGTGTATGCGAAATCATTTCACTCCAAAATGGTGGTGGATTATTTAAATAGGGATTCGTTTTTTTTGTCTTTTTCGTCCTACTGCGGGGCAAAGATTCTTCTTTCCATTTTCCTTCTCTTTCGCAATTTGAGCCCAATCTTTTAGAATGAGTCTAACACGTCAGGCCATCATCTTCTGGGCCTGTCACCTCGCCGGTTCCCGTTGTTCAGTACCCAATCTGTGGTTACTTTCAGTGAGTGTGCATTATGTTGTACTTAATAACTTTCGATATTCGATAAAACTGATGTTGTGTCTATATCGTAACATAGCAATATTCACAAGACCAGCATCCTAGAAAATAACTTAACACTAGTGAACACTTCACAAATAACATGCGCAGTGCCAGCTATTACTTACGCCCTTTGCAAATTACCTGTACACACTAAACTACCTAAAAGCGGAGCTGTATTATTTAGTAAATGTTCGCCGTGGGCCATATTAGATTTACAGTACTGTCTTCATTAGAATTTACGATGTGTTCGATTGATTTCAGATATTTTTGTCATTTTCAGATCGGTCAAACACAAAGACTGACAGATACTTCAGTAAAAATTGGATTTTTTATGGGGGGGTGGGGAGTGGGAGGGCTACGTACGCAATTTGTCTGTACTGTTAAGACCGATCTCTACCAACCATACGGTCTATGTTGTAGCACTTGTAGTGCATGAACGCGTTGATGTCTTTTGTACTCATCATCTGCCTAGCCTTTTCCCGACTATGTTGGGGTCGGCATCCAGTCTAACCGAATGCAACTGAATACCAGTATTTTACATGGAGCGACTGCCTATCTTGCAGCCTATCTTGCAGGGATCCGCTGGATGCGAGTCACACGGGACCGGTTAATGTGGAGACACTTGGGGGAGGCCTATGTCCAACAGTGGACGTCTTTCGTGCTTTCCGAGGCACGGAGGAAACTCGGTATTTAATGCGCGGTCACTTATCCACGGACCAACCTAAGCAAGCGCGGCTTAACCTTAAGATCAACTCGAGTGGCGGTTATTATTTAGCTACGAGCTCCTCTTTCGTCTTTTGTACTATGGCTACGAAAATCAATCGAAGGAAATTATTTTTTTTTAGGTTGTTATAACTTTTTCCACGACCGAAAGGACCAAAACCTAAACGTTGGTTCGAAAGAATCGGGACTCCCTTCCCTCGTCACTTGTCTTGTTCCAATTATTCTGCAAGTGCCATGTTAATCATCATAATATCAGACCTGTAATCCCTGATTGGTTAGCATAGGTACTTACTTATAAAGCAACCACATTACGCCAGTGAAGTTTAAGTGTAACAGGACCGAGTCTTTTGACTTTTTTTTTTTTGGACACCAATCTACATTGTACGCGAAATCTATACAAAGCGAGGCTATATTATTTCGTAAATATATAGCTTCATTTGTCGCTGACACTATGAGGTCCTTTTGGCATTCAAAACATTGTTTTATTTATATTTTTTATGACAAAGTTTTTATTTGAATGCCAATAAACGCGTTTTTTCTCTATATCAGTGCTATCTTGTTAGATGAAACAGATCTAGTACTTAGCACCTAGAGCCCTAGATGTGGTTGGCCCGGGGTCATGTTCTGTAATAGCGTGTTCTGAAACTGTCGGTCTGATGGAACGTGACCGACGCATCACTGCGGGCCATCCACGCAATACGCCTATTAGGACCAAATTAGTGATGGTAGGTCATTTCTTTGGAATGTGTGTGCTTCTCACAGGCTGGGTCGGATAGATATACAGAATTCTCGACGCTAAGAAAATGTCAAGTACACGACATAACATCACGCCTGCAATCCCCGAAGGGTTAGGCATAGGTTTAGCTAATAGAACACCCACATTTCGCAATTTACCTATATTTAAGTCCCATGTAATAAGGGGCGAGCCTTTTGCCATCAACCGGGCGCAAATTCAGACTCCGTGGCTGCTACTGAGAAATTCCTGACGAAAAAATCCAATAACACTTTGCCCGACCGACTTTGTCATTATTTCCCAGAATTTGATCTTTATTAGCGGCACTAACGAATGGAGTTATAATTAAGTGTGTATTTTTTTCCGAAAGCAATTAGTTCGATTCCTGGCTAGGAATATTGAGTTTCCAAAAAATCTAATGATACAGTTTTAGTTTTCGTCAAAGACTCCCTTGACTACACTTGAAAAATTCACCCTGTATATAAATACTTCAACACTAGTTTCTTAGTTGTGTGTCACTAACCAAATGGACTTTGTCTGAAATAAACGATTTTTATTTTTATTTAAAAACTGTGTTTTTGGACATGGTTTTTTTTTGTTATCAGTGACAAGATTGTTGCTGAAAGTTAAATCTGTTAGGTAGTTCTTTCCTATTGCATCGGAGTTCATGTTTCATGTGTTAAGTACATGATTTGGAGTTTTTTCGTAAAACTGGCATGGGAACTTACTTGTAAAAAATGAATAATTAAAATTAATTACTATTTGTAAATCAAACGAATGGCTCCATAAATTCAATGTTGCTGACATGGACTAGTTATAATTTTAGCAGTAACTCTTCAATTACAAAGGTTTAATTGGTATGTAGAGCATTTACTTATTGTTTTGAAAAATAAGTTGTGTGATTCGTGAGAATTTAAAGTTTATTAGTTTGCTACCTTTACCTATAAAGCCAGTTCTCAGCCAAAATGAAATATTACTCATTATCACGGTCAATATTGTTTCTTTCTTTCAATATGGTGTAATTTGAATTTATCTAATTTTTATTCTTCACTCACTAACACGCGCAGTTGTATTAGGTAGTGCAGTAGGTCAACCAGAATTGAGTGAGGTAGGTCAGTTACGCAGTGGATGAAATAGATTTTCAGTGGTAAAGCGATTCTCCCACTGCACCTGATTTTAACATTATAAGAAAGTATCTGAATTTGTATAGAAAACACGCCTAGTACAACATACTGACAACGCGTCCTCACGCGTCGGCGTACAGTGTTAAAATCTGCGGCCCCGCGCTACGCGACAGAGCCCGGTGCAGTGGGAGAATCGCCTAAGGTATTTATTTACGCTATTTACAAAAGAAGTATGAAATGATATGAGTAAGACTGTATTGTTAAAAACAATTAATTGTGATTTAAATTAATACTTATAACACTGTTTTAAGCTTTCACGGTTTATAATTAAACCTGGTACCGTCTAGTTTACTATATCGGGAGCTCAAAATAATGAACAAACACGGAAGATATCCCGTAAGTGACAGTTTAAGTTTAATACTTGTAATTTGAACTGTAGGTATATAAGGTCTATCTTTTCATACACGAAATATTTTAAGAGTAACTTCTATAAGTCGTAAAGTCACCATAGTAACGGAAAAAAAAATATCTGAGTGTTTTTTTTTACGAAATTATTATAATTCTAAATTTTTTTCAGACTTTTTGCATAAAAACTTTTCTCCCATATTCTAACAATGACAGTAGGTATATACGACGTAGTAAACTAGCGTAATGGATGTTCAAAAATAAGGAGCTAGTATTTATTTTGTGGGTCAAGTAATTTTAAATTATTTATTTTTTTATAAAAATAAATTCAGATTAAAAAAAATCCCTTGAAATGGCTTCGTTATAGCCGTTAGATGATTCCCTGAAAATATTTGGTGTATGAATAGTTAGACCTTATATGTTTTATATAGGTAGGTATTTAGTATAAGTCTAGCTTTAGCTTCCTTTTTAATACCAAATAACTTTCACATGATTGGTTGTTACCTAACTCCATTAAAAACTCGTCAATCTGAAACTACGCATATCTAATTATCTAGCTACCTACCTAAGCGTTCAGTGGTAGTGTATCGAATTAGCATGAAATAGAGTTTTACTAAACAAATATACCTATTTTACTAGCTTATGCCCCCGGCATCACCTTATCACCTTCGTGGAGTTCGATAATTGTCCCACGTGATCATACTACCGGGATAAAAATCTTTTATGTCAATCCAGGTTGTAAACTATATGTGTGCTAAATTTCATCAAAATCCGTTTAGTAGTTTTTGCGTGTGAGTAAAAAACATCCATCCATATATCCATCCATCCTCGCAAACTTTTACTTTTTATAATATTAGTAGGAAGTAGGATGTTTATTAAATAATAACGATATCACGCGATCTTGTGGCAGTTGGGAGGCTTCTAGTAGAAGCTATTATTATATAAATGTACCGTATCAAAGTTATATTTTTTTCTCATGATTATTTTACTTTTAGATTCGAGATAAATAAAGGCAAATCTAATAATTAATAATACGGCTTAATTTTTATGATACAGTAGACTGAATCGAATGTGAAATACATCAATAAAAAGGCAAATCTCTTCAGGTCGAATCCATACGACGACTCTTGTTTATATTTTTCGAACAATTTTAAACTCTACGTAGAACTAAATAAAAACATTTATCTATTGCCCGCGACCTTCAATTATTATAAAAATATTATTTCCCTATTTGAATCGAACTTTGATAACTATTTCATGGGTTTTAATGTTTTGCACGGAGCTCTAATTCTCTTTCTAAAATTAAAAGTAGGTAGCCTAAGTTATTTCTTATAACATCAGCTGTCTGCCAGTAAAACTCCCGTCAAATTCGGTTCAGCCGTTTCGGAGATTAGCCGGAACAAATAGACAGACAAATAAAACTGTTTTTTTTTTGTTATTTGTACCGTATATACAATCAGAAAAAAGCTGTTATATTGAAATTACAAACAGACACTTCAATTTTATTTATTTGTTTATGTATGTTTAGATATTTTTGTGCTATTTATAAAACGCATACCATCATGAAACTTAGCTGATCATCTCTATTAGGCTGAGTTTCCACCAGACATGTGCGAGGATGTGCAGCGAGAGATGTGCATAAAACTAACCAATCACATAGCTAGTTAGTTCAAAAAGTGAAAAAGTAGCTTTACTATTGATTAGTTCCACACATCCTCGCTCATCTCTGGTGGACACGCAGCCTTAACAACGATTATTGTAACGAGCTTATTACCGAATTTCAGGAAGCTTACATTTTGTAACAAAAAATATAGCCTTACGAAATAATAGCTGGCACAATTTCAGTGAATAAAGATGCACCTACATTCTGCGGAAATGACCGAGTGAATAGATAAGTTTGATAGCAACTGGCGGCGAAAACAAACTGTGCGAATCTGACGCGAATAATTACGATACTGTTAATTCATGAGATTAACGAGAAGAGCGAGCTTAATTTGGAGAGCGGTTCTGTCTATAATGTAGTCTCTGTTCTGTGATTAGAATCTTCTATTCTATAACAAACAAAAAAACAGTTATAACCAGTCTATTGCATTTTGGTTACGAATATCAAACTCGAAGCTTTTTTTAGACCAGTTACATAGCACTTATAAAGCCGCGTTGACACGATGTGAGTATGCTCGGACCGAGTGGACTCGGATGCAAGTCGTATTATGGCAACCCATAATCCGAGCGCACTCGGATGACGGCGTCCGATCCGAGTTGACTCGAGGGTGAAAAAAATGGTTGAAAATAAAAACATAGAAGCGTCTCTAACCAAAAAAAGTGGTCAGAGCGTGAAACAGCTAGATTTATAAAACTGTACGAAGTACAATCCTTTAAACTTACGTTCCAGAGGTTCTCTGGAACGTTAAAGAAATACAAAAATAAAGACGCCAGGAACGCGGCTGTGCAGCGTCTGATAAGGAATTTTGATTATGATATCACTGTCGACGAGTTAAGATCCGATATTTGTCGATATTGTCGGTGAAATATAATTTTAGAATGGAAAATGATCCGAGTGAACTATGACAATGTCAACAGGACCAACACCACTCGGTCTGAACATACTCGGACCGTGTCATCGCGTCATAAATTGTCAAAAATTTACTTTTAATAAAGCATTGTTTTTTAAACAAGCGCTTTTGTTTTTCCAAAAAAAAAACCAATCTGGTTCCCAGCTAGTTGTAAATTGTATTACAGAAGCTAGGTCACATTCTCTTTAGTTTGGTTATTTGAGACTGATAATATAACCTAAATTTTGTGGTCTATCTACGAATTATAACATAATTTTCTTATAGTAAGGATACCTTGGATGTCTTCCTTGAGAATTGGAAAGAAGTAGCACTGAAGCGTGAGAGTTGGAAGGAATGGAGGGAGGCCTTTGCGCAGCAGTGGGACAATGTGGCTTGCTATAAAATAATATAATAGGGATACCGCATTTTTGATCTATTTGATTTAAAGAGAGCAAAAACTGGATAGCTTTTTGTTCATGTTACCTTATTTTGAAGCCGATTGTCAAAATCTATTAAAGGTTTGACAATCGGCTTCAAAATAAGGATTGGCAAAGGAACCACTGCTTCATAATTCTTCCTAAAGTCATTTTGTAAACTACACATTTGTAGAACGAATATTTCAATAAACACATACCACAATGTACTAACTTACACAACAAAGATCAACCAAGCCTTTTCTATGTAAAATAATACACAGATCTCTGAAACGGCTACCAGCTATTCAACCGAACCGCAGTGCAATGCGTCGATTGTTCATACATATTATTAGTCACAAAAACCTGTCATTGTCACCGCATGCGCAGGCGCAGACACGCTTCGGAAAAACGATCAATGTGAAAAGAATGTTGCCGACATTGTGAGAGACGAAACTTTTTGTAAGTGACATTATAATTATTATTCTGATTGTAATAGTGTGGAAGCCGTTTTGTTAAGAATTTTGTCTCAGATTTGTTGGTTAGTGGACTGGCGATTTATGATCGTTGAAGTAGTAGTGATTTATTGGCTCTGATTTATGGTTTTATCAAGAACAGTTCGTATCATTTGAAGCCCGGGAGACATTAAAAAGTAAAGGTTTATTTTTGAGAAAACAAAAGCATTTATTTAAACAAATAATTGAAGTCTGGTCCTCAGATCCGCAAATAAATGAAATTAAATCATGTGTTTTTCTTTGATACACCTTCACACTTAATTTTTTTTGTCATTATTTTAAATTAGATAGCGCATTACTTTTCCTTCCCTAGATTCATAAGGGATTTATCTAAAAGTAAGTAGACTGTGTTTAGTAAGTAATTCTGACAAGGCCTTCGGACGCCATAATTTGTAATTTGTTTTACGATTAATAATTGTAATTTTTTGTGGTATTAGGTAAACAAGCTAAACCACGGAATGATGGATGGCTGTGGTCGCTTCCTTTCAAAATAAATTAGAAAATTATAAGGTACAAAAATATAGTCTTTAAGAACCTTAACGACACTGATATAAAGGTTACATCTCAGCACAGTTCATAATATTACTAACCGAAGAAATGTTAAAGGTGTTTTTAATTTGGTAAATGTCTAACCATAATTGCAAATTAAAGGAAAAGAATTTCACGTGAAATGAAATGAGTGCTAAGAGCATTTAATAAAAATATTCAGTGAAATGCAGATAGCGGGAAAATATATGGGCGGGCGGAAAAAGTTCGACGGCCAGTACTGTTTCTCATATTTTGAAATATTTGTTAAGAAACCAAAATCAAACATTCGAATATTTATTTATTTTGGAATTTAAAGTATATTTTTAAATTGAATATAACAAGCTAATCAAGTACTATTAACCAAAATACACTCTCAATTTTGACCAGTACTAAATTTCACCACTTAAAAATTCTATTAAAAAATACTAGACCACCAAAAAACTTTAGTCAAAAAATAAAATCAACACTTCAAAAAACGAACTATTTCCAAAACAAAAAACAACTCACCGAGTGCGTACGGAGCGCTTGCGCGAGTGCGCGGACTGTGCTGCGCTGCGGCCGCGCAGGCTTTTATCACCGTTGTCATAGCAACCACCACCGCGCACCAAGGGATGCGTACGATTTGCAAACGTTAAGTTTTGCAAACTGGGTCACTTCGTTCAAGCTTCTAAGGTACCTGTGGTTTACCGGCAAACTTCCAACAGTACCATATTATTTACTGGACAAAGTATTAATTGTTTATTTCATTGTTTGCGGTAACTTGTACAGTTAATAGTTTAATTACATTTAAACTTACTTGCTAGTTTTAAGTAATAGCTCATATTTTGGACGTTAGGTAATTTAAATTAAAAGTTACTAGGCCGTTGTGTCTGGACCAAAGCAATTACAGACGATAAAGTTCTCATGCTAGTATTTTCGGTCATCCTCATCAATTATAACAAACTCAAAAATTATGATGTCATAAATACAAGGTGGATGGGACACCGAAGCTAAAACGGTTACCACGTATTCAGTACAACATTTTGAACTGGGGAGGGTTCAGAATGATACACTGAAGACGAAAAATTTCTATTTGATGTGTTCCAACCCTGTATAGGAAAACTATAGCCGGAATACACATTGAAATAAGCTTCCAGATTGTTGGTCATTCTAGCCAGAATTTTGGTTATTTTCCTCCCAACCCAGTAGACTCGAAGGACCAATTTTTTTATGAAGACATTGTTTTATTTGATTGTGATTTCGGGAAACTCTTCAGATACAACAATTAAACAGTGTAACCACAAACAAGACCACTTTATTGGAGGTTACGACTAAGATTTGTGAACTGTACTAACCGATCTCCAAAGTTCATCTCAGATTGCAATTTCGAAACTTCACCACAAATTGTATAATAGACACATCTTTTTTGTCATCTCATTGTCTCAACAGCGAAGTTATCGCAATCTGAATCCTCGATAAGATCCTAAGATCAGCAATTAGAAATGATACCCGGTACTTTCTACAGATTGGCGGCTATTTCGGCGGCCATTCGTACTGCAATCGGATCTAGTGTATCGATTAAGTTCTAGATACGATTTTTTTAATGAGTATCAGAAGTGGACTCGTTGCTTTTTTTGCAAAACTCGTGTCTCTGGTATGTATTCAATTATTGATTCTGAATACTAGATTAACTGAAGCGTACAGTTATCGTGGTATGAACATGTGATGCGGGAGGTATGATGAAAATGTTGAGTATGAATGTAGATGGCCATAATAAAAGTAGAGGAAGACCAAAGAAGCGATGGAAGGAATGTGTGAAAGACGATATGGCTAGAAACAAGGTAACGCTGAGATAACGAGTAATAGAGAAGTTGGAAGAAGAAGAAGACATGCCGCGCCGACCCCAAATAAATTGGGATAAGGGCAGAAGACTGATGATAAGATAAACTACAGCAGGCCCTCTAGAAGAAATGAATTTCTATCAACGATGAAGAGTATTGAAAAGTCTAAAACTGTTTTGGATTAACATAAGCTCGGGTGGGCCGCGTTTAGCAAATTGGACGAAATTTTGAATTCTGCCAAAATTCCGTTTTGTCTAAAGTCCCGCCTCTTTAAACAGTGTGTTCTGCCCACAATGACGTACGGTGCTGAAACATGAACGCTCACGCAGGAGGCTGTGTACAGACTGAGAGTTGCACATAGAGCCATGGAGCGTTCCTTGCTCGGCATAAAGCTTATCGAGTTCCTAACGTCGAAATCCGAAAACGCACAAAGTTTTTCGATATTGGAAAGCGCGTTACGGTACTCCAATGGGGTTGGACAGGACACCTAGCAAGGCGCAGCAGTGATGACAGGGTAACTAAGGCTGTCACCGAATGGCGTCCAAGAATTGGCAAAAGAAACGTGGGTCACCCGGCGACGAGATGTCCAGACGACATAGTTGCAATCGGAGGAAAAACCTGGATGAGGCTGGCACAGGACCTTGGATATTGGCACAGAAAAGAAAGGCCTATACCCAACAGTGGGTGAATTCGGGCTGTGGATGTACGTAAGTTTACGTCAATCCTGTTTGAAGTCTTTGTAAAAATATGAACCACCAATAACTCAAATCAAAATCTAAACTTCTGTAAACAAGCCAAAACTGGTAATTTCATCCATCTTTTTCAGCCATAATCGAATGGCTAAAAGTGTCGCTAACGAAAATTACAGTAATCAATTTATTCACAAGTCGACTTTTATCCGTTTAGATTTATTTGGAATGTAGGACCATGACCAAACTACGACCATGAGTCAGTCACACTCATTTCGAATAAAATACGACGAAAACAAGTAAAATATGTGAACTGTGGACATACATAATATTAACACATTACGTATTTACCAAAACGCATTACTCTAGTGTGTTAATAGATCATAACAAAGTAGACAGGCCTATTCAGAGCCTTGGAAATGCAAATCCTGCAATCGTATACAACACATTCATAACGCGAACATCTGCTGAGTTGACGTATGTTGCCTTACTGTGTGTTGTAATGTGAACTGAATATTTCAGGCGTATTGTACATCTGAATACCTTTCTTTGTCTATGATATTGTAATTTTGTCGTTTATTCATTTTGCTAACTTACTTTTTACATTTTTTAATCGCCATCATCATCATCTGCCTGGCATTTTCCTAACTATGTTAGGGTCGGCTTCCAGTCTAACCGGATGCGTTGCAGCTGAATACCCGTATTTTACATGGAGCGACTGCCTATCTGACCTCCACAACCCGGTTAGTACTAGGTAATACGATACTCCTTGATAAGACTGGTTGTATTTAATATTCCTATTAAAAAAAAATATTAGAAATAGTAGCCCACCGCTATCGGGAGAAAGGAACCTCCAAACAACAGCTTGTTAAGAGATTTCCTTCTCTGGAGTCATCTCACACTCTCATGGACGTAGTAGGAGTACCACTTTCTGAGTCACGCCCTTGATATTGTAATCTTTTTTGATAAACTGTACAACAAACATAATATCACGGCTCTTGTTCCAGATTAGGCAGAGCTGGACCTATTGTACACCCACATTTCACCAGTTATGTTCCGGCCGGTCGGAGCAGAAATTCCTAATCGAGAAACCCGCCAGTCCTGGGAACCGAACCCAGACTTCGTGTCCAGCAGTAGCATGATCACCAAACAAGCAGCTCTATTTACTTTTCTATTTCAATGAAATTGTGAAAAATGGGACACTTGTAAACTTGACAACACTAGGTGACGAAAATAAAATGCAGGAAAAAGTTATAATTGTTCCACAATTTATTCCATTCCTTCGTGACTCTCCATCAAAATATGACACGACGAACTTTGTGATGTCTGACTTTGCTCTAAATATTATTTACTTAGGGTAAAATATTTTAGGGATGTCTATGATCAGCTAGCAGAAAACCGCATTCACGATTTTTTTCAAGAAATTTAGCGAGTTATGTTGTTTCGTTATGTAGTTAGAAACTAGACTACATGCCGTCTTGGCTTTACATGCCGTTGAAAAATATCTTTCAGGCATGCTGGTTTGGTTTCCTTCACCGATGTTTTCCTTCACCGAAGCAAGTGATAATACAATACGCACATGAATCCGAAAAATCTGAGGTGCGTGTCTTGGGTTCAAACTCGAGACCTATGACTTGGAAGTCCGACGGTCACACCACTAGGCTATCACTTAAATAATAATTTAAGTACACAGTAAGGCTACTGTCACGTTTTAATGTGTACGTTCTAGTAAGCAATATGAAGGGAGTAACAAGATCTTTACGAAGCCGAAAGGCATTTGTTCCCCCCGTCATTGCGATATTTTTTTTTGTTCTAGACCATTTCTGGGAACCTTCTAGCTACGGAGATATTGGGGTCAAAGTTCCAACATTTTCACAAGCTTTTTTTAAATACATGTTTTTAATGTAAGATTTTTACTTTAAACACCTCCACGATCCCCGTACTAATCAATCCATCCATCATCACAATGTTTTGAGTGCGTTACATTAAGTCCTATCGTGAAACGTGATTATTCACCCAAAAAAAAAAGTCGTTACACAGCATTCATTTCTGCATAAAGTTACTTAGTTTGATGTACATAATGCTTGGTTGACAGCTTCGTGATATTCTGAACCATAGCGTAGTGCATTCATACTGAAAGTGGCGCCGGTAACTGAAAAGTTGTGTGGTAATCGGTTGTCGTGGTATGGGCATGTGATGCGGAGAAATGACGAAAATGTTGTGAGGAAAGTTTTGTGTATGAATGTGGATGGGTATATGAGTAGAGGAAGACCAAAGAAACGATGGATGGACTGTGTAAAGAATGATATGGCAAGAAAGGAGGTGTCTGATGAGATGACGAGTAATAGAGAAGTATGGAAGAAGAAGACATGCTGCGCCGACCCCAAATGAATTGGGATAAGGGCAAGAGAATGATGATAGCGTAGTGCATTCAGGCATTTAGGCAAGGACAACCCTAAGCTGCAGGACTATAACAGACGCAAGAAGAGTACCCACAATATTATACCTAACTTTAAATACAAATCGTTTCACGTCCGTCAGAATTGGGCAACACTGTTCATGCTCGTCTTATTTATTACACAAACGAACACAAAACGGGATGAATATTTTGCAACAGACGCTCAACTTTGCCCTGAGCTGCTCCAATTTGTGGAGCATCGTGTGAGATTCATTAAACTAATAAACAAACGTGCTGAGAGATAGACTAGTTCATTAAGACTGGTTAGATCGATCTACGTGTCGTACGGTCTCATTTGAAAATACAAAGAACGTAACATAACATCACGCTTGTAATCCTCGAAGGGTTAGTCAGAGATGTACCTGATAACATACCTCCACATTTCGCTAGTTATGTTTTAAGTCCCCTGTAATAGGGTCGAGCCTATTGCCATCAACCGGCCACAAAGCACGACTCCATGGCTGCTACTGAAAATTTAAATGAATGTAAATTAATCACCAAATGTCTTACCAATAACAAGTTTTTAAGTACTTATTCACTAACCCTTATGGGACCCAGTTTTTCGAAATAAATATTTATTTATTTTGATACGAAAAATTCTTGATGGAAAAATCCAACACTGCCCCGACCTGGGAATCAAACCCAGGACCTCATGCTCAGCAGTCACGTTTGCGAGAACTAGACCAAAGAGACAGTCATAGAAATTGTTCAAAATTAAGCGCTCGAAGAGTAGGACTAAACAATTCACTAAATACAGTTACATCTTTAAAAAAGCTCTCCGTCTCTGTCATCTTGAAACGATTAACAGAAATAGAACGATGATTTGAATACATTTAGCGCCAAACGATAGTGATTTGTGATTCAAACGGGCCTTAGGACAAGAGTGCGAAGTCACCCACAGTCCTTTCATATTTATTTTACCTCTGCATGACATCTGTCAAAATCACAATGATCTTGATATCGTAATTACAAGGTGTAAACGAACCCTTCACGAAGCCGTCGACCAAGCATTCTGTACATCAAACTAAGTTACTCTACTCATTAACAATTGCTCGGAAATGACTTTTCTTTTTAGAACTCACTGTAACGCTCTCAAAACATTATGCTGATGGATGCATTGAATAGTAGGTAGTCATAGAGGCATTTAAAGTAAAATTATAACATTACAAAACTTGTATTTAAAAAAAAAACTATTGAAAAAGTTGAAACTTGGACCTCCAATATCTCCGTAACTAGAAGGTTCCCAGGTATGTTCCAGATCAAATAAAATATCGCAATAAAGGGGAAACAAAGTGAATTTCGGCTTCGTTAAGGGTCTTTTTACACCCATTAATTAGTTGGTGTTTGGTTGCTTCCACTGACAAGTCTGTCAAAATGACAGCGGTTTTTATTTTCTAAACAGTAAGGTTGTGGTTTGGTTGCACTTGTCAGATGTAATAGAACTTATTGGCTTTTGTAAAAGTACGTTGTCAGAGGGACAGGTCAATGTGTGATGTAAGGTGACCTGAGCAATGTGCATATAAAAATGACCTCCACGTTGCATTTATGTTATTAGACGAACACTGAATACTAAATAAGCGAAAGTTTGTACGTAGTATTTCAATGCCTTTTTACACTAACACTTGCAAAATTAATGCCTAAATAAAAACAGTCTGATGGAGTTGCCAAGCTCAGAACAGCACCGAGAGTCGAAATTCTAACAGAGCAATAATATCTTAGGTGTAGCTTATATACTTAACATCACGCCTGTACTCTCCAAAGGGTTAGGCAGAGGTATAGCTCACCCACATTTCGCCAGGTGTGTATAAGTGCTATGCATTTTGGGTGACCCTATAGCCATCAGCCAGGCACAAATTCAGACTCTGTGGCTGCTACTGAGAAAACCCAACAACAATTTACCTGACCCAGGAATCGAACCGAGGACCTCATGTTCACCATTAGTGTGTAGGCAATGTAGCTTATACAGGGTGTAACAGAAAAGGTACCTACTCGACCCAAATGTATGGGACAGCTGATAATTTTTTCGCATTTACAATATTGGACCCATTGAGGAAGTTGTTTAGTTTGATGGTCTACAGAACATCCTTTCATAATGACTATGGCCTTTCTGTTACACCCTGTATAAACTAAATGTTTATATGGAGAATTTATATTTTGTTCAGTTTGATGGTCGGCAGCATATCCTTAAATATGACTATACCCTTTCTGTTACACCCTGTATAGGCATAAGATATCTCATTCATATTTCGCACACGTATAATTTGGTAGTTACTGTCCACTTATACTTAAACATGAGAAGATCCATCAAATATGCCATAATACGGTCAAGTTCATGCGATGCAATGCGTAACCACCGTAATGACAGATTATAGTAAATTGTGATACTTTTGACCTCTGAGGCCAAAGACGAAGGGAATGTCAAAACGTTCGGGTACTATCTGTGGGATAACATATCATAACATCACGCCTGTAATCCCCAATGGGTTAGGCAGAGGTGTACCGAATAGTACACCCACATTTCGCCAGTTATGTTAAAGTTCCATGTAATTTGGGGCGAGCCTATTGCCACCAACTGGGCAGAAATCCTGATTCCGAGGCTGCTACTGAAAAATCCTGATGGAAAACAAAATAACACGTGCCCAACCTGGGAATCGAACCCAGGACCTCATGCTCAGCGACCACTCGATGACTCAACCATCATTAATTGAGTCTCCTTCAATACAGGTAGATTACCTATATTGGGTTAGTCATGTAGCTTTTGCTCTAATGCTCAAAGAATCATTAAAGTTGACTAAAGTCAACATTTCGGTCAACTAACCCAAGATCACAAAATTCTTCACTATAACTTTTCGTTCCAATAAATCCTCGACACATTTTTTTTTCAACAACCTGAGACATCAAAACTTTTACAAAAATTTTGTTTCCACCTTATGTCGTACATTAAATCATGCTTATGACCCCTGACAGGTTAGACGGGGTCACAATTAGTGCCAAAACATTACATGTCATGGTACTGCAATCATTTTTTATTTTATTAAAAGATGGTATTTGCTTCTTCGTTTTTGAGGCCTTCCGTCTTCGAGTTGAGTGCAATTGATATTTTTCGGGGCATTGCTTTCTTCTTCAATGATAATTAACTTATTTGTTTGCTTATGCTCTCCTATTAAATTGCTTTCCATTTTTAGACGAATATCATCTTTTTTACGGCATCAACACTAGTATCTATTGGTTTATTTTTCTGTTGATTAATACCCGAAGATTTCATTATCTAATAAAAATAATTATTTATTTCTAACGTAACGTAAGACATATCAACATCTCAGCACATTTATGATTACCAAAAAAAAACACCACAAACTCGTAGACAATATTTGAATTCGTAGACAATTTTGTCATCCGCCAAGGATGCTCGTTATGCTTTCAATTCAGATTTAAGTAAAGCATTTGACATAGAAACGTGATCATTTAGTGAAACGGCTGAAGATACAATCGTCTCTGTATAAGGGCATCGATAATTTTAAGCTATGGTTTAAATAAATAATAAGATAGAGAAATAATGATGGCATGTCATGTCCCAAGAAAAGCAAAACACATTTTCCCATGAAACAATAGTCGATGATAAAGGCAACTCAGGGGCAGCAGCAGGTAAGTATTTTAAACAGGATGGAAGAGACACCGACGCACAAACTTGTACCACGTATCCAGTACATTGTTCCCAACCACATTGAAATTTTTCATTGGCAATTAAAAAAAAAACAGCTGTTCCATACATTTTGAACGTGTTTATGTCCTTTCCACCCTGTATAGAGAAATCATAAATAAATCAGCCAGATGGACAAACGATTTTGTAGGTAAAGAGGGTTGCAGAGTAAACAAGGATATGAATGACAGAGGGCCAAGACGAAACACAAAATTGAGAGTTCTGTGAGCTTATAAGATTTTAAGCTATCATGGTCACTAACATTAAAAAAAAACTAAAAACTAAAAATCAAATAAAAAAATTAAAAAAAAATGAAATGATAATGATGTGATAATTAAATAATGAAATATCGCAAACTCAATAAAAAAAGTAAACATGATATATATCCCGTTTCTAGTCTAAATAATAATTCTGTGAGCTTGTTGTTTCCTTATAGCCAGGGCTGGTGGTTTATGGGCTTTGATTGCCTGATAATAAAATGATTATATTATATAAAAAAAGCGATCTGGGGGATCTCGCAAGAAAAGCCTAATCCTAAGTTGAGATAATTGTGATGATATTACAAATAAGAATGCAAAATTGCAGACATATTCATTACAATCACATACAGTTAATTAGGTATAATGTTTATCTCCGTTAGAAATAGGAACCGGATCGTGTTGCGTGAAACATCATTATGAGCGTCGCCTGCGCCCGCGCCGATGCAAGATCTCATCTCATGAGAATTGTTCCGATTAAACGTAGCTATGACTCCGTTATATAGTTTGTTACGTTGCTATTATATACACTTTAAATGATGCACATTTTTTGTAGTTCATTAGAGATCCTTGTTGAAGAATTTCATCTTGGCCCAAATGCTACTTCTTTGTTCTAGTTTTAGAAGGTAAAGATACGATTACAGGGCAAACTTATTATTATTAGCCAATTTTGTCCCACTGCAGAGTAAAGACCTCCTTTCCCTCGTTCCACTTATTCCTGTCTATAGCTATTATTAGCCAATCCTTGTGAAAAGAGTCGAGTTCGTCCCGCCAGCTCCTTCTGGACCTGCCGCGTTGGCGTTTGCTGCTGTTTGGGACCCATTGTGTGGTTACTTTAGCCCATAGCTCCTCTGTCATGCGACAGATGCGGCCAGCCCAGTTCCATTTGAGCTTGGGAGCCGTAAGACCAATATCGGCAACAAGCTAGATTTTGTAGAAAACAAAAAATAGGCGTTTCCAGTTAGATGGAATTGTTTGTATCATTTCTATTACACGTCGTGTATTATTTGTTTGTGACAAGTTTGTTGAACAAGGTTTAATGATAGGTCTGAATTAGTCATAGAAATTAATAGTACACCGTATCTACATTCTAAATAATTAGACCTTACATATCGATCAACTCACCTGCGCGTGAGTCAATGCTTTTACTCATAGGTCAAAATTAGATCATGTTTAATAGTCACAGACTGTATTACCGCTATAATGGTATGCCTGCCCTTAAGGCTATGACCTACTGGCTCATAATTATATGTATTTATAAAGCGTTTAGCTCACAATCTAATTATAAAACTAAATGTCAGAGAGGTAAAGTGAAATTTTGATTTGTGTTTGTGTCATCATTCTTTTGAGAGGTTATGGAATCGTATCATGTTATTCGAGTGAACATTATTGATTCACAATTTAGTCCTTTGGTATAATAAGTAAGTAGTACTTCATCATCATTATTTTTTTACCATATTATTCGGCGTCAGTGTCTTCTTCTTCTTCTCCATTAGTTGTCATTTTAGTAGGCACCCCCTTTCTAGCCATATTATCTTTCACACAGACCATCCATCGCTATATCTTTATCCTCTTATTTATCATCTTCCCCTCTACAGCACACACCACCACGTCCAAATCCGTGCTGAAAACAATAAATATATTAAAAATAAACTTTTTTTTTTTTTAATCTCTATCCCGCACTAGGTATTTTCTCCTGTATCGTGGGTGCGTTTGCAAACATTTAAACTCACATACACAAACAGCCAGCCCCGGAACAACAACCTAGATCATACAAATATTTGTTCCGTGCGGGAATCGAACGCGCGACACGCAGCGCAGCAGCCGATCGCTCAGCCACTACGCCAACCGTGCCGCCAAATTCGATCATAAATTATTAGAAATCAGAAACACTAATCTTTATCAACTATACCAATTCTCCAACCGGATTTCTAAGCCTAATACGTACAATAGGCCGCTTAACAAAAACCTGACCAGAAGCATTGTTACCTCTATACAATTTTCTTGTACCAAAAGCCAGGTCAACGGTAACCCCGTAATCTGATTGACTGTGTCGACATAATTCTAATTAAGTACTTATTAAAATCCTAGCCCCCTTTTTAGCAGTTCTTAAACACACAACAATCGAACAATAGACCCGTATCAGGCACAGAATCGATTTTTTATTCGGTTACCGAGTGGGAGCATATAATAGATTCAATAGTCAATGCCGTGTTGACGTGTTTTATGACAGCAATGAACTTAGATAATAATTTCTATAGATTATCTGGGAATTTTTGATAAAAACTTAGTATAATCTTATCGCGTGGTCTTCGGCTTTGTTGAGCAAGGGAACATTTTAGGTCCTGCTAGACGCATTGTCAATTTAGAGAAGAGCGTGATTGTAACAATAATCCATGATCATTCGCAGTGTGATCTGTGATCCCCATCATCATACATCATTCTCCTGCCCTTATCCAAATTTATTCGGGGTCGGCGCAGCATGATTTCTTCTTCCATACGTCTCTATTACTCGTCATTTCAGCTGTCACCTCCTTTCTAGCCATATCATCGTTCACACAGTCCATCCATCGTTTCTTTGGCCTTTCTCAACTCTTATAGCCATCTACATTCATACTCGACATTTTCATCACTACATTTTCATCATCCTCATATAACCAAATTCGGACTTAAATTGTTTGGCGAATTTTTATAAATTGCACTTCGTGATAATGGTTTGATAGTAACACCCATTCAATTGACTGTTTCCGTAATTTTACCTTTAATAGTATTACGAATAACGGAAGAAAACTGTGCATACTGATCCAGGCTCCAAACGTTAGAGCCTCAAAAAGCTATCGCTGGTTTTAACTACCTGAACGCTCGTTTGGTCATCAATTTCCCACGAACTGCTGATCATCATGACCTAACAAAAAATAATACATATTATTATCAAATTAATAATATAATAACTTACGTAAACCGTATTACATTCTCAAACAAGTGTGTTCACCTATGACACGACATGCGTAGGAAATCCCACATTATAGTATCGTTTGCAACTAGCCTTTATGTAATTATCAATTATGAGCTGTGTTAGCAAAAAAACGTTGATATTTCGTCTTTAAACCGTTTTCTGTGCAATCTAGAAATATTGCAATTTTATATGCCCAGTTATTGCGAAAGATCTCATCATAATAAAGATTCTAGACGTGTCTACATGACCTATTTCGAGTTTATGAAAACTCGAAATAGGTCATGTAGTCAGATCAGGACAGATAATAATATTGATGGTTATGCCGCCATTATTAGGAATAGATGCATCCCTGATGACTCGCAGCACCAACAGTATTCTCAGTGTATTTGCAGATCGGTGGGATTCCCCGATGTTGCGGAGGTGGATGCAGCTCCATGCTGAATTTTAATTGTATATTTTCATCTGTGTCTGTAACCACTACTAACACTAGCAGTTAAGTAAAATTATTACTAATCCTATGGACTGCGGTCTGAAATAAAAAAAATCTACTCTATTCTATTCTATACAACAGGCTGAACTTGCCATATCGCCCTGTACAAGCCTGGTGATTAAAAGATCTTCGGGTTTGCCGAACAGTAGGACAAAAACTACTATTCTACTTTGTTGGATAAGGTTATTTGAGAGTTTACACAAGACTGCCTCGACTGCCTCGTTGGTCTAGTGTTCGCTATCGCGACTGCTGAGCATGAGGTCCTTGGTTCGATTCCTGGGTCGGGCAAAGTATCTAATTTCTTTCTTTCTTTCTTTCAATTTGATTTTTCTATCAGGAATTTCTCAGTAGCAACCCCGGGGTCTGGATTCGTGCCCGGTTGATGGCAATAGACTCGCGTATTACATGGGACTTAAACATAACCGGCGAAATGTGGGCGTACCATTAGGTACACCGCTGGCTAACCCTTCGGGGATTACAGGCGTGATGTTATGTTTAAATATAATACCAATTTCAGCTCAGTAAATTTTGTTATGATGGCTTCTAAGGCAATACATAAACGTGAATCAGAAATTGCCGTTGCGGGTCATTAAAATATACTTTACACATAAGTTCATGTTACACCTGTCATAATATTATCACATTTTGACAGGGAAAGCGTCAAACATCTGCAATTATTTAATTACCTAATTAAAGACACACGATTTTCAATTACTTAACTCTTTGACTTAATAAGGTGAATCATGCAATGGTCACTGTAGCATTGCATCAACGTCAATCAAATTTAAAAGGGCTTTGTATTAGTGTAACAAGCTAAAGTGTTATAATCACAATAACAGCGCCCGAAGAGTAGGTCGAAATTCAAGTTATACAGATGTGTTCTTATCTCATCATCTGCGTAGCCTTTTCCCAACTATGTTGGGGTCGGCTTCCAGTGTAATCGCAAGCAAGTGATTACCAATATTTTCCATGAAGCGACTGCCTATCTGAGCTCCTCAACCCAGTTAGTACTTGGTAATACGATACTCCTTGCTATGACTGGTTGTCACTTTCGGGCCACTGACTATCTGCCCCCGTAGCATGACCACCGTAGACAAGGATTTCTTTTACGCAAGAATCGACAAAATGACAGATAGTGCAAAGAAATCTGTCATTGTGTCGACACAATCTGTCATTTGTCGATTCTTCCGTCAAAGAAATCCTTGTCTACGGTGGTCATGCTACGGGGGCTGTAACGACTGTCAAAGATCTACAAATGACAGCCGGGACCAACGGCTTGACATGCTTTCGGAGGCACGGAGGAAATGGTATGGTATGGGTGGTCACCTATCCACTAAAGATGTACCTGAGCGGGTTCATGTATAAGCCATGACTAATAAAAAAAATTAGCCATCATTGTAGTAAAAAAAAAAAATATAAATCACACTAAATTTTGTGAAAGTGCTTAGAAAAGTTTCGTATATTCAATAGAAGGCAATTTGTGAACAATGGGATGTTTGACAAGAGAATGTATCTCAATTTATGTGTATTGTGTATCCAAGCACCGCCATGTATAGTACCTCAGCAAGAATGCCTACAATCACGTTATTAAATAACAAGATCGCTTTTGTGTTTGATCTGTATGTATAAGTATTTATAAAAATACACACAGATATTTGACGGCATGGTTGGTACAGTGGCTGAGCGATTGCCTGCTGCGCTTCGTGTCACGGGTTCGATCCCCGCACGGAACAAATATTTGTATGACCTACAGATAGTTGTTCCAGGTCTGGATGTTTGTGTATGTGAGTTTAAATGTTTGTAAACGCAGGAGAAATTCCTAATGTTTCGTCAACATTTTAAAAACAAAATATTGTAGAGTTAAAAGACAAACAAACAAAGATTTTCTTATCATTGATTGTTTATTTGCTGAATTGATGATTACAACTTATTTAGTTCCGATACAGAAGTCGGTATTGGATATCTATTTATACAATGGCATAGGTCAATAACGACCAAATTCTAGTATCCTAATAATCATAGAAAATCATAGTCGTGCAAAGTCACAATAACCATATTGAAGACTATATGTATAGTCTTGACCTCCCGGACCTAAATATAAGAGAACATACAGCAAAACATATTCGTAACGAACTGACTGGGAACATGACAAAACCAAGATATTGACGGATGCCTGTCAAACGGACGATCTTATCTTGAGATCAAATTGCGAATATTTATCTAACTTAGTAACAATGCGAAATCGATCAAAAGGTAAAGGTGTAAAATTACAGTATCTCGCTTTCATACATTCTTGGGCCTGAGTGTAAAAAGATGAAAGTGGTGTCACTATTTTTAGTATATGCGAAGCCTGAATATAGTTTGTTCAGAATAAGTAACTGAATCGAATCCGATAATTTTAAACCATGTTTTATTTTTTCCCAAAAATATTTAAAAAAGTTAAAAGTTGGACACCGAACAACTTTAAGTACCTATCGCAATAATTTAGGTACCTACTGCCAAATTATTATTATCAATGAGCCCAAGATGGCGCTGGAGGCACGCGCTGCGTGGTGACCACGTTTTTTAGCGGACAACTAGGTAACAGAACAAGCTTATAACACTCTCAGAGCTGAGTTATAAGAGATTTAGTAAAAGTGCAGTTATGCAACAAGTTGGCAACAACCTATACGAAACAGCTGATTTTTGAACTGCGATTGCGATTTCGTTTTGACTATTTCATGAAAAAGTCATTCAATGGGATTATACATATATGAACTTAGGGTTGTATTGATGAGTTTAATAACTATAACTCTGTAAAGCCATATTTGTTACTAAAGCCATATTTGTTACGGTTGCGAATCATATCTTAATCAACATTCAACCTGGAACTGAACTGTAAATTACAAAAAATTTGTAATGAGTGGGAAGGGGGGGGGGGTCGTATTGTGGTGAGTGGTGTGCCGTGGTGGGATGGGTTTGGAAACTCACAAATAGATTAAAAGATAGGGCAAGTGATGTTTAAAAAAAAATGCTTATCTAATAATTATCTTTTATTCATTTTTTATTATTTTTTATTCGTGCTTCTATTCGCAGTTCAAAGCTGGACATAGACCTCTTCCAGCTACGGCAAATCACTGTCCGTCTCCTGGATGCTCACACCGTACAAAGGTCGTTAGTTCATCTAGCTACTGGGCGTCCTCATCTGCACATGACGATATATTTGACAGCACGTTTGGCGCAGCGGCTGAGCAATTTACTACTACGCTGCGTGTCGCGGGTTCGACTACCGCACGGAACAAATATTTGTATGGTCTGCCTACAGATATGTAGTTGGTCCGGGTCTGGCTGTTTGTGTATGAGTTTAAATGTTTGTAAACGCTCATAAAGGAGAAATTCCCATTGTGGGGCAATGCTCTTAAAAAAAAAACTGTGGAGATAGTTTTTTTTTTCTCCAATACTCAGTTGCTCCATCGACCTCCTTTCAATTCAATTCATTTTTATTTCAGATAAATAATATTATAATTATCCATACAAGTTTTTTAAATAATATAAAAACAAACAAACAGACCAGATCAGGACCGCACGACTCGTGCATGGAGTTTTGTCCAATGCTCCATGAAGGAGCACTCCATGTCCATTCTCCCACCAATGAGCTGCAGGAAGCTGCTGTTTGCGTTTGACAAACGTGGCCGGCCCAATGACACTTACAACTTGCTCTGCAAGCTATGTCGGTTGGTAACACCAGTTAGTTGGTTGGTTGGTGTTTTTTCTTTTTCTTACGTTTACTTTTTTATATAATTTTTGTTTTATTGTGAATTCAACCATTTTTTTTTTAGTTTTGTCCTGTTTGAGTCTAATAAATACTTTTTTTCTTTTCAGTTCTTTTCCGGATAAATCCATTTCGGATCTTAGCAAAGCTCGCTCTGAAGCACTCTGAGTGATTTTGAACTTTGACACATTGTCTCTTAACACGCATTTGCTCCATTGACCATTGCTCCTTCGACAAATAACCGGCCGACTACTGCAGTTTCAGTAGTTGCAGTATTAGATTAAATTAAAAATACCAATTTTTTACGTGATGATGCTACGTCTTTCATGCATCGAGAAAGAACGGTCCCTCTTGTCAAAATCGATATATGGTAGGAGTTGGGAAGCATTATAATTTTCTGTAATAAAATTAGAAGTTCCTGCATATTTTCATTAAATTACTTACATTTTAGTGCTCACTGCTCATATTCTCTTACAAATCTAATCTAATTTGCTTGACATTTGAGATACTTAGTTATTATAATGAAAGAGTCATCTAAATTCCATGTCATATCATATTAACTTGTTATAGAAAACCCTGTCAAACGAAAATGCACTCTTTCGCATCGGAATAAAGGTGAAGTTTAATAGATTTATTTTACTGATGTCACTGATTTCATGTGTTGCAAGAAATGACAGGAACTTGTCATGGGTAATGTTACCTTTCAACGAGTATTAGATATAAGTATCAAATGGTGTAGGTATATTGCATGGAAAACAAACTGTTTAGCCAATTAGATATATGTTTAGACTGGCAGTCGCAACCGCTGCATTCGGTTAGACAGGAAGCCGACCCTAACATAAATTGGGAAAAGAGTAGGCAGATGAGTGTCAGCATCGTGGGTATTGAAATAAAAATCTTGTTTATTAATTAATGTTTGCTTTTTATGGCGAAATGTGTCCTTGCACTACATAATATTATTTTTACAATCTTTTGTACCACAATTACCTCAAATAGATAATTTTAACTTTTATCAAGGTACAATTAGACGGAAAAACAGTGCTATAGGTACCGATGCTGTACATCGGTACCTATAGCATAAATTAGCATCATAAATTAACACCCTCGCCTGCAGCTCGGGTGTTAATTCTGCCTCGAATGCAATAACAAAGTTTCCCCACATAAATCAAAATATACGACCCTGTACAGGGTGATTGGTAAATTTGTCTTCTTCTTCGTGGTAAGGATGATTCCCATTATAATCTAAATAAATTTGCTTTGACCAGAGCTCTGCCACATCGATGGCTTTGGTAGTGGTTTCGGTTAGATCCCTTAAAGTACGGATGCAGTTGCACAAAATGGAGGACAGGAGGTGGGTCATAGTTTGTGATGAGGCTCTGCAGTCGCACCCTGCTTCATAATTCGGCGTAATCCTTAAAATGGAAATGCACCCAGCACCGTCTACCGAAGAACTAATTTGCAAATTTTTTTTCCGATGATAGTGTGGCTTAATACAGTGCACTAAAAGGTTTCTACAATAATAACCCTCTATCATTGGCTATTACACTCAAGTATGTGCGGACACAAGTGAATGTGTGAGAAAATCATTATTTCATACCGAATGTGATTCTCGTATTCACAAGTAGTTAATTCAGTCCATTTGTTTGTCAATCTTAAGTTGTAATGTACTGGGAATTGCTTTTTTATTGCTACGGATGGTAAATAGATCTTTTTAATGTATACGGTGATGATGTGCTAATGATGTGATATTTATGTTCAACAACTTTTTATCACTTACCTATAAGGCTCATGCCAAACGAGCGTAATTTTTTGAGCTTTGAGTCGCGGAACACGGCGACGCAAAATGAGTTCACACACACAATAAACAAATAAACAGGTCAGGTTAAACAGGACTTTAGTATGAAACCGAATGCAGCGTAAATTCCGCGACTCATTTTACGCGACTCACAGCTCAAAAAAATACGCTCGTTTGGCCTCAACCAAACTTGTGAGATTGGGCAGTGATATGCTTGTAAGTTTAATTTTAGGAAATTGAAATGAAATAACTATCAGGACAACAGATGTAGTCTATCAAATCATAATCAGCCTATAATGTTCCCACTGCTGGGACACAGGCCTCCTCTCTATGAGAGGGAATGGGCTATAATCCACCACGCGGGCCCAGTGCGGGTTGGTAGATGTCACATGTCTTCGAATTTTTGGTTCTAGGACGTGCCGGTTTCCTCATGATGTTTTCCTTCACCGTTTTGAGAGCAGTGGTGATGAAATAAATTACACAAAGTAATGCGCCTGCCGGGGTTCGAACCTACGACTTACTGCTCGTAAGTCGGGACCGCCACCACTGGGCCACCGCTGCTCTCCAAAACAAATCTAAAAAAATACAAACATTTAAAGTTAAAATACAAAAGTTATAGTTTTAAGCTACAAGTTACAAAATTAAACGAGTGAACAAAACAAGGGGAATAGTAAGAGCGCGCCGCCGAATAAGGGAATGAGCCCTTAGCCACGCTACGCGTTGCCTTAAATAGGCTCGGTCATATGGTCCGGGCTTTCTGGTGGGGTGTAGGTTGGAGACGCAGCTAACATTAACATAAAACCGTTTTTTTTGTTAATGCTAACATACGATGATAGTCTCATCATCATCATCATTTCAGCCAAAAGACGCCCACTGCTGGACATGGGCCTCTCCCAAGTGTCGCCACATTGACAATCGATGATAGTAGTAGAGAAGCTATTTAGTGTTCAGTAGTGCTCTTTTCTAGTATACTACAATAATAATAATGAACAATTTTTAAAGCGAGTAAACAAATAAGCAATTTTATATATAATTAAATAAATAAGAAATGAACAGATATACTTACATATAAGATATTAATAGATTAAGTAAATGAATGGAAATATAAAATACTTAATAGGATAGAAAATAATTCAAACTTAACAACAAGGAAAAGTAATAAAGTTCTCTCCTCTCTCAACTTATTTATTGTGCTGTGCCCGACAGGGTCCATAATTGTTTATATTTTTTTTATTTACCACCTGTAAGTGTACATTATGGATATAGCAATAAACGATTTGATTTGATATCTAGGTAGCTTATAATAATGGCCACATTTGCTCTACATGGTGCAGAGTTACCTCTGCATTTTAGCTTTTTTGCTAAAACCTCAAAGCCATATTCAGTCTTCTTTTAAAATTGTCAATCCTAGATTCAAAATTAAAAATATTTATAACACATTGTTTGATTTTTTTTTTCTCAGTGGAGCACTGGATTTTGATTAAAATAATAGGAAGGTCATGACCTTCCTATTATTTTAACGAAAATTTTGCCTAAATTTTTAAAGTATTTAAACATCGTCGTAACAAAACAAGGAATAGGAATTGGGAGAATTTGATTTGCCCAGTGGGACAGTATAGGCTATTAAAATAATAATATTAACACAACATCTCGCCTTAAATCCTCGAAGGGTTAGGCAGAGGTGTACCTACCTAATTGTACACCCACAGTTCACCAGTTATGTTTAAGTCCCATGTAATAGGGGGCGAGTCTATTGCCATCAACCGGGCACAAATCCGGACTCCGTGGCTGCTACTGAGAAATTCCTGATGGAAAAACACCAATAACACTTTGCCCGACCTGGTAATCGAATCCAGGACGAGCTCAGCAATCGCGCTTGCGACCACTAGACCATAATTTAATGATAACTGGCGTAATGAGGGTGCCATCCACCACAGCCTAGCCCTTCGGGGAAATTACGATATGTTATAGGTATGATTTTGGTCATGAAATAAAACAGGCATATTATTCGTTACATATAAAATTTAATTATCAAGTCAAAGGTAAACTCGTCGTTATCACTAATAACAAGAAATATACAGTGTGTTGGGAAAGTAGACACCAATACAATCATAGTTGACTCTTATTGCCAGAGCATAAAGTTTAAAGTACTTTAGCAAACAAACCAATTAAAGCTAGTTTTCCATTTGGCTGCTCAGACTGAGCAACCGCCCCGTAAATGTGTAAAAGGCGAACAATTCGGGGAATCTCAAATGAAGGAATAGCTTTAAAATCATTTCAAATACTACGGAAGCCAAAATACAAAAATATTCAAATTTAAAATCTAACAATCCGATACAATATTTATTGCTAAATTAATAACTGATTATTAAATAATAACATTACAATATATGAACATTTTAAAACTACTAAATAGACTTACGGTATGGTAAGGCCTCTTATAATCAAAATCGTAATATTTAATTTTGACGGCGATCGTCACATCATTGCCCATTCAATCGCTTTCCTAGAGCAGTACTTAATAAATGAAATTCACCTAACTCTGTACATTCTATCTATCTTTCTTTCTTTCTTTACTAAACATCGTTCCGTAATAAAAAGTCTTTCACGCATTTCACTCTTTCAAATCAAAGTTCTATCAAGAGATTCAGTAACAAGTTCTATTTAAACGAGGCCTGATGCCAATGTTCAATCAAGCAACATCATCACATCACTGACATGGACTATTTAACATTCTATTTTTATGAAATACTCAAGTCTATATTTAAGTTGAACTAGATAGTATACATGACAAACATGACGATTTCAACAGGTTGAAAGGTAGACTAATTTAAACATTGGCGAAAGGCCTCAAACTAAGAAAGGAATTAGACTTATAACTTTACTTATTACTTTAGCACCACTACTTACATCAAAATAAGGCTGATATTGATATATAGGTGGGAATGCCAAAATGTGAAATAAAAGCAATTTTTAATACTATAGTTTGACAACCTCTTTATACTGAAGAGTGTTCACTTTTTAGAACAGCCTTAGAGGGTACCAAAATATGATATAACAATATAAGCATCGACACGAAAATGCTACATTTTAAATGCGTTAACCTCACGCATTCGGCAACCATGACCATGACCATAGTACCAGTGTAACAGTATTATACGTTAAACTGTTAATACTATAGTTACTGTGGTTACCCAGTGCGCGAGACGAATACCTTTTAACTTTCAGTTCCTAAAAGTGATCAACTTTAACAGCAACAGTATTCAAAGTGGTTGTCGCAGGGAGGTGTATTTGGTCCCAATCTGTGCTGAGATGTGCTTCGGTATCAGTGGCCTTGATTGTGAGGCCTAAAGAGGGTACGGCGTTCGCGCAGTGAGGCAGACGCAGCGTCACGGGCCTCAGGAACACGAGACCTTGAGGACCGCACATCACTAGTGGGGACAGCATCGCTTCACCTGTAGTTAGGTTATAGTTATAATATGTGACAAAGAATTGTAGTTCTGATTGTAAAGGTTTTAATGTGATATGTGAAAGTATTGAGTAAGGTAACTTTGCAGATAGTTGAGTATTTTTTAATAGATTTAATTTGAAAGCTAGTTTTAAATCTGAATTTAATTGGAATAATTAAGAAAATTAATCTATAAAAAGTGTGCAAAGGGTAGTTTTAAAATTAGCAGTTAAGGCTGTGTTGGGTACACGACATTGAGTTGAACACACAAACACAAATCGAATCACATTAGTAGTTGCAGTTAGTCAGCAGGCAAAGCTTGAAAAATGGCAGAAAAAGCAAGGCACGACAGTAATGAGATAAAATATGTGTTTTTTAATGTAGATTTGACGAATCTACGGAAAGATGATGAAGTATCGAAACGTGAAGACAAATAAAGCGAAAATTTAGAAAAAACAATCAAAATAGACGTCATTGAACATATAGTACAGTGCACAAATATCATCAAACATTTGTTCAAACATACTATCACGACGGATGTAAGTAGCAGAATCGCTGACGTCTTCGCTCTTCGATCTTTAAGTACGAGTGTATTGTGTTGCAGAAACTGCGCAAATATAAATGCAATAAATGTTTTATACAACCAATGTTAGTCTTATAGTAAGTTATTTTATAAATATATGAATGTGGTGTGGTATTGAAGCTACTAAAACTAATGTGCATAAATACATTTTATGATAGAGAAGGTGTTATAAACACAAGTTATCCCATAAAACTAAACCAACCGACTAAAATCTAGAAGATGCTACGTTTAATAAAGACTCAGTACACATAAATGCTCTCCATGCAATATCGTGCAATAAATATGTTAATATACATAATATAACATTAATTGTGTATCAAATCCAAAACATCGAATCTAATATTCGAGAGAAAAATTTCGAACAACAATCACAATTCCCAGTCCTTGTGCAATATTTCCAGATTCCAATCCATTCGCAAATATTAAAATGCCAATTAGTATGTGCAGACTAAGACACTACAAGGTTTTAACGCGTGCTTCATTACAAAAGCCTTTACCGTTGTCCATATCGATGGGAGGTCCCCCCACTCGCTGGCTCAGTCGCGGATCAGACACCGTAAAGTAGATCTTTTGCTTGATTCCCGGAGCTATCGCTTTTGGTGGTATTATTAATGAGACGCCCCATTGCCTATCTTCTAACACCCCTCCTTCGCTATCAAATATTCCCCAGGTTGTATGAGGTCCATCAGGCTCAACTTCCTCTGGTTTGCTCGTACTAGATTCGTTAGCCTCAGATGTTGACGGTATTACTGTAGTGTTTTGCTGAATTACAGTAGTTTCATTCTGACTCGAGGACATATTTTGTGAATTTTGTTCACTTGTCTCTGGACTGTTTTCCAATATCTGTTCGCAGAATGTCACGCTTCTGCCAGGTTTAGCAGTCCGGTCATGTAAATCTTGCGATGTGTAGGGAGTGCTTTGAGGCTTATTCTCAAAGTTCATACTACACTCGGACGCGTAATGTGTTTCCATTGATGTGGTCGATTCATAAGGTACTGGAGCAGTAGTCACCTTCAGGGCGTTGGAAATGTGATCAGCTTTTCCATGCAATCTTGGAGCATACATTGGTTCGCCTTTCAAAACACTTGTTTCCAAATTTTTGGATTTTTGTTTTTCTGCATCTGTTTTTGAATCCGTTAGACGGAGTTTCGAGAAATCAATTTCTTGGAATGTTTCACTTTCTATACCACTCTCAGCCTCTGCCTTTGTTTGATACACGGGTTCTCGACGAGATAAGTGGTTCGCATCACCAAGCTCGTAAGGGCTACTTCTCGCGCTACTACTACTACGAGAACCATCTTGCTCTTCAGGTTGTGCCACTTCTTTAGTTTCCTGTTGAGACTCATATATGACACTCTCTTTCAAATCTCTTTTTGAGACATAAAGAGGTTCTCTTATTTTAACCGAATCACTTTCATTGGCTTCCTTTCGAGTTTGATAAATCATTTCTTTTTTGGCCTGATTTCTCTGCTTTATTATTTCAAGTTTCTCTTCCAGTCTTATACCGTAACTTGATTCTTTTTTAGCCAGTAAAGCTGCTTTTTGTGACAATATTTCTTGTTTAGATACGTAAGTACATTCTGCAGAGGCTGGCCTTACATCAGGTCGCATATCCATCATATCATGGCCAGTGCTATATTGTGAATCAGAACAACTAGATTTTACTTCAGAGCGCGTGGCGTATGGTGATTCGCTTTGGCTCAGTCTCGCCATCATCTCCGTTCGTGTAGCGTACGGGGGCTCACTCATACATTTACTCATAGGAGATACTCGTCCAGGGTAGTTTACTGGCGTCTGTAGTCTTCTATCTGGTCTTACGCCGTAGTGACTCTCATTCCAAGATGTGCTAGGTGGCGGATCGTATGTCCTTTTACCATAAAGAGGTTCTTTACCAGAACCATCCATTCTTTGCTTCAACATATCTTCTTTTGTGCTGTAAGGAGACTCGGAGAATCTATGTCGGAGCATTTCCTCTTTCGTCGCATATCCTGGACTATCGGGTGTTAGCCTCGTTCGTAACATGTGTTCTTTACTAGAATATGGAGATTCGCTGTAAAGAGAATCAGATTGCTTGGCAATCTCTTGTTTATTTGTGTATGGACTTTCTTGAATTAATTCATTCCTGGTCGCATAAGGGCTTTCTCTTATACATTCTTCCCTTGATGCGTAAGGGCTTTCTCTTACGCATTCAGCCCTCGTGGCGTATGGACTCTCTCTGATGCATTCATTTCTTGTCGCATATGGACTTTCTCTGGCACACTCAGCTCTGGTCGCGTAAGGGCTTTCTCTAACACATTCAGCTCTTGTTGCATAAGGGCTTTCCCTTGCACATTCAGCCCTCGTCGCATAAGGGCTCTCCCTTATACACTCAGCCCGTGTCGCATAAGGTGGATCCATTAATGGCATTTCCAATGTCTGCCTATTTCCATACGGATTTTCAAAGCTCTGGTTGGACGTTTCAGATCTGCTTGCGTAAGGGTTCTCAGTTGATGTATCATAAATAGAAGTATAAGTCCTTCGAGGTTTAGGTATAGGGTCATAAACAAAATGTTCTTTGCTTTGGTATATCGGTTCTGGAGGTAACGGTTGTGTGGGGTGAAATGGTTCATGTTTAACTTGCTGTTGTCTTTGGTAGATGGGATCTATTTTAGTAATCATATTAAAGCTGGACGACTGTCCGTAGATGCCTCTCCTATTATACTCTATGAGAGAGTTCTGTCTACGTAACAGCGGGGTAACTTTCGGTTCCGTTTCTATGTCACACATGGAGTTCTGCCTTCTCAGGCTCTTCATCACTGGTTTGGCGTCATAATCTCTGACGGTACAGATAGATCCGTTTCTTTCATCGCAAAACGAGCTCTGTCGTTTTAAGATTGGCTTCAATACTGGTTTTTCGCAAGAGGACGAGTTGCTTCGTTGCAACATCTGGTTCCTAATTTGCTGGTTTCTCATGTGTATGCTCATGTCACTGAGGTCAGACTTCTCTCGTCTTAACATCGGCATTTGCGGCACGTTGTGTCTCTGTTGCAGGTCACTTTCACAAAGTGACTTTTGCCGAGACACCTTTTGTGAATTTTTCGTTTTCGAGCGGAATAGATCGAGGACGGCATTTTTAATGAACGATGGCTTTTTAGATAATTTCTTTTTAGTTTTTGGTGAGAACGTCTCGTCGCGCTCCACACTTGAGTTCATGGCATCTGATGAACTGCGGACACCCACAACCAAACACCCTCTTAGTTACTCAATGATAGATAGTTTGAGGACATATCAGATGGTTCAACATATAGAACTAAGAAGTTACAGAGAAAGAAATAGAATTAAATGAATGGAACAATATTGAAATCTCTGAAATGTCCCAATGAGCATGACAATTTTCAAAAGATGAATTTTGTGATTCTAAAAAAAGCATATTGAAATAATGATCTGGAAATATCTAAGAAACATTTCCTAGAGATACAACATATTATAAAAAGAATTCATGGAAATAAGTGATAAAGAAATGGATAAGTAAAAAAGTTGTAAAAAGATAAAAAGAGACAGATTTCATAAGAATACATATTGAATTGAATAAAATAAGAAAAGGAGACAAAGAACTTAATTCAATATGCTTTTATAACATAATCAAGTTGCACTAAAATGCAGACACGCACTGCCAATAGTTTGTTCCGAAACAAACAACTAGATACTTCTAATAGATTACAATGTTATTTCAATATTACAATTTACAGACTAACGCCCCGATATAGAGATATATGTTACAAAATATATGTATAAAACTGTTTATAATACCACATACAAAACCATAACTAATACTGTGGCCCGACAAGACATTGTTAGTCGTTGGTGAAGCGATTGGTGTTTGCATGTTAGAGCAAATTGTACAGGGGCTGATAATAAAACTAAGGAGAAAATGACAAATATGATTATGATATCAGAAACATGCATTTTGTAAAAGAGAATCAATCATTTTGATATGTTTTGTAAAACTGTTTTGATTGTAAGGGACCTAAAGTGTAACACACGCAGATAAAGTACATTATGGGTAGCTTACCTTAAGTTATGCATGTGTTGAGGTTTCCTGTAAAGCTCGAACGCTGATCCGCGTTGTTCTCTACTACCTGCTAAATCTGTAAGAAAAAGAAAAAAATAAGTCAAAGACGATCAATTACTTAGAAGTTCAGACGCCAGCACATCAAGCTACTACAATCTGTCAAATTTCTTAATTAGATTTTCAACTATCGCTAACGCATTAGGTTCAAGGTTGATTAGAAATATTTGTCAGTTTCGGGTAGCTTGATGTTCTTGGCGTCTGTACCACAAAAGAAGAAAAACAGAAACTGTTTTATTCTGCAGAAATAAGATGCACATAAAATAATACAAAGTAGCCAAAAGCCTCGTATTTGATAGTATAAATAACTCTCAAGTGCTTGTTGATTTCGGTCATGCTGCATCATCACTGTTTCTTTGGTGCGAAAATTTCATATTGACGGATTTTCATCCAGTCTTTTCTAGACATCGTTATGCTAACAATCCTCCACCAAAAGAGAGAGCATCTTATCAGTGATCGACTTACCTATGAGATGTGGATTGTGTGGTAAGTTGATGGCCCGGTGGTGTGACGGTGGTCCTGAGTATGGCGGGGACTGAGGTGGCATCTGACCACCGTACATGTTTTGCTGAAATTACACCATATATATTTAGACACATTATGAAGGTTATCGCTCCACATAGCATTGAAAATACCTAAAAATAACAATGCTTAATTATCAGGGTGTCATTGATTACGACGTTCAGATTATTGAAAATAAATACCTAAATCTGTTTAACTTGGTGACTCATCAAAATGAACAGCTTTCGTGCTGCATTTATCAACAAAATACCTAACCCTCAATCATATATAAGTATGGCAATTAACGTTATGCTATCGTTCGTGCTTCAGCAGTATTTCAATACCAGCATGAATATCTCGCCCTGCTGATGTTTATGTATCGTTGGCGGTGGTTAAACCTACTAATCCATAAGTATATTTTTTAAAGTGTTCAGTGCAACACACGTCATGCAGTACTTACCTGTTGGTAATTATTGTGGTTATGCGGCCTATGTGCGGGCTGTGAGTGCGAGTGTTGGTGCGAGTAGTGCGGGGAGCCCGGGAACCCGCCCGGCGCCGTCTGCCGGGGGCCCGGGGGGCCCGCCGGGGGGGGCTCCATGCTCTGCTGGGAGAGGAGGAATGGTCTAGTTAAAACAGCAAGCAATGCGCTGATGAAATCCATGCAAATTATTTAGTCAGTAGTGAGATCATTTAAGTTCACAACCCATGTGAAAAGAAAAACGCTGAGGGCTAGTTCCATTAAAAATATCTAATAAGGTGTCCATACCAGCAAAATTTTGTAATAATAGAGTTCGGAAACGAGTGAATTTTATGGACCTAACAAATTAACGTCTTTGGATTCAGACACTGGTTATTATCAAATGTTACTGTAGATCCAAATTGTGTTTAAGTTGATTTGTTCTAGCTGCTCAAATGCGTTACACATTTAAAACGTAATGAATAAATTACAATTAAAGACCCAATGCATTAAAAACTAATATTATGTCATAAAACACCAGTAAATTAAAAAAAAAAAGTGTAGATCTAGACGATATCATAGTATTCTTACCCCATTCCTAGGATGGTGTGAGTTATCTGGTGGCCGGTAGTGTTTGGGTTTGGGCGGCGGCACGGGCTTGTAGGGCGGCACGGGAGCTCCGCCGCGCCCTCCGTAATCCGCTTGAGACGCAGAATTTGTACGCCCACTGTACAGAATAAAACAGAAAATATTTGGTAAATATAATTTTTTGCTATTGGTCTCTTTAATTTGTTGTTAAATATCATGTCAAGCCATGATTCAGTGTGGCTAATCAATCACCAATCTAACAATCAGCTAACATTTTTGACAGCAGATTAACTGTTGAGAGTCATCTGCTCGTTTTCAATAGCACTAAGTGATACCAATGCCTAAAGGCACTATTGGAATTTCAACTCTCGCCTCAAAGCAGAGCTTAGCTAAGCTTTTATTAAGTCATTTATTTGGTGTCGCATAGTAATAGTGAAAACAGTAAAAAATCACAAGAAATCGTCAAATTAAAAAAATCATTAATAATATCTGTTTGTCAAAAGCAAAAGGTGGTTTATACAGCATTTACCAGACATGTGTGATTCAGACCACCAAATTGAACGACTTTCTCCATGGACCACAAGAGAAATCGCGAAAAAAAAGGCTGTCCCATACATTTGGGTCGGGTAGGTATTGAAGTTTTGTACTGGACAGCTGATTCTTCAGCTTAAAATCGTTACGTACCTGTATTTGGCATGGTCATTTGTTGGCACATTGGGCAACGACGGTCCCCGCGCGTGCATGGGCATGTGTGGACTGTTGCCGTTCATAGGCGGAGGACGGCTGGTTTGAGGACTTCGGTATTCCGGGGGCCTGTCACAACAACCAATTAATTATTATCACCTAGACACAAGTGAGGTGCAAAGGCTTCTCTCGGGGTATCTATACATTGAATAAAATTGTAATAGGGCGAAGTCTGTACTGTGAACATTTTGAAAATATATATGGGAGTCTTTATTAGAGCAACAGAAGCCAAAACAACAGTTTTTAGAATTTTTGTCTGCCCGTCTTTCTGTCTGTTTGTTTGTACGCGGATCACGTAAAAACTACTGCATGGATTTGGACCTAGTTTTCACCGCCCTACTGCTAGATGCTTAACTTAAAATATAGGCTACATTAGATATAGTTTTGGCCCCGATAGGTGGCGCTGTGTGAACCTAGGGCGGGTAGCTAGTTGGTATTAAAATCCGCTATAATATCGTTACAATTCGCAATTTTATTCGTTAAAACTTATTTTTGTCGTTCTATTTTCCTAACCTAAGGTAGACTGGTAGAGAATGCCCTAGGTTTCTACGTCAATAAAAAAACCCGACTACTGAATAAAATGTAGCCTATGTTACCCGGTTTATAATAACGAATCGATTCACACCTTATTCATCAAAATCGGATGAATAGTTTAGGCGCTACGGAGGAACATACGTAAATACAAACATACACACATACATAGACTGCTAAAATCATAACCCTTCCTTTCGGCTTCGTCGAAGTCGGGTTAAAAGAAATTGTGAATAGTATGAGGAGATAAATGACATAGATAATATACTAATAAACACACGCACAGTTTCCTATAATTACTCATAACTACACAGGATCGTATTAACTGTGTTTTTATTTGTTGTGTGTTAATGTTCTACAGACTTCAACTGACGGTCGACCACTTTTCGATCTTATTACTTAGAAGATGCGAAGATTACAGGTTTATACATACTTTTTCTTGTAATTAATCATTTTCAACACTTTATATCATCAGCACTTTGTCAAATAACCACACATGAGCACCACTTTCAATGTTGTTCAAATCACACGAAACATCTGCCATACAAAAACTGAACTGACTCAAAACTAGTAGACATATTCTCAAACTCCAAAACGCGATGATCATGTAGTAAAGAGAGCTTTGACACCGTGAAAGTAGCAACAAGTTGCTGGTCCATTGTCTGAGATCTATTGTAAGTTAGTTTTGGTCAGTTGACTCGACCTTTTTTGGGTTTAAAAGGTGCCTATTGTGTGTTTTTTTTTTCTAAACTGCATGGTATTTAAAATGGAATGAGATTGTGTTACATATTGCTGTGTGACTGTTGAATTTTTTTTTTCTCTAGCCATTGGTGTCCTACTGATAATCAAGGACCGATCATTTTATTTCAATAATCTACTGTAGATTATTTGTGAGAAGTAGTGTGGTCAGCCTCACAGTGTTTACGATAACTTCTAAAATGGAACAGAATTGATCTGCTGGATATAGCATAACCAACCTATTATCCTCACACGGCTGGGACACAGGCCTCCTCGTGACACGGGGACATTGCGAGTTGGGGAACGTCGCATTTCTTCGAAGTTTTGGGTCTAAGACATACCAGTTTCTTCTCAATTCTTCAGGAGAAATGGTGATGGAACTGCTGAATTGCATCATCGAAACAAAAGTAACGATGCCATGGTGTATTCATAATAAAACTGACCTGTAGTTTTGATCTGGACTTCTGTAATCAAGTGAGTTGTGTTCGTGCGAGTTTGAATTCCGTTGAGGACTCTGTGTCATGTTGCTCTGTGACATTGCCGTCGGGTTCGGAGGTGGTGGAGGTTCCATTTTTCTGCAAATTTAAATAGTTCATAGGTATAAGATATATTTTTATCAGACTGCGGCGGACCCCAAAAGACGGGTAATGTTTTTACATTCTTATGGTCTCATTGAACTTAAAAATTGAATAATACAAAGGAGTAATATAAATGTTTTACACCGAGGTTTTGTATAACATGATCCAGGACAAGGGAGGGCGATTCTATTGTCATTAACCGGGCGCGCTCTGAACTCCGGGTGGTGTTGAGAATTATCTTATAGAAAAGGACTGAAAGCCCCAAATACAACCCCGGACCACACGAACAGGCAAGACCAAAAATGAAGGCGCTAATGCCTTGCAGTAACACTGCATTTTGATTCAAAATGTACCAATAAATTTCGATACTTACATAGAAGGTGGTGCAACTTTGAGGTCGTCGGGTGCGTTAGGTGGAAGGCGACAAGAGCCTACAGCTGAGCCATTGTTGGAGGCGCCACTGTAGTCGTACGATGAAGTCCCGTCGTATGAACCCTGCTGTTTTGGACAATAATACTTTGTTAACCAAACAGAAAATAACAACTCATTCAAAACAAAGAAAATCACACATGTACTTCCAAAAAAATATTTGCTATTAATCAGATATATGTTTCAATACATTTTGTTTATATATTTTTAACTAATGGATTAAAAGGCACTTTTTTCCACCACAAATTCAGTTCGGTACGCTGTGCATAACCTTTCAAGAGCGAATTTGTGTTCAAGTTTCTGGACTTGGCTAAAGTACACAGAAGTATAATAAAAGATGTATGTATACAGAAAAATGTGTAGAGGAGAAAAATCAGTTTGATGGTCTGCTGTACCCTTAATTAATATGATCACGCATTTCTGATACTTTCTATAAATGACACAGCATGAATGAGAAATGCGTGTGGACATACAGTATGTCCACAAAGACACATTAACTCCACTAACCGGGTTAGACGGATGTCGATGCCTATCCAGCGACCCCTGTCCCTGACTAGGCTGTATGATCATACTGGTCGGTCGCGCGGTGTACGTCGCCGCCTCATCGCTGCCCGGGTCTTTGGGAGGCCCGAATAGACGCTCTTGAGCGCTTGGACGATTTCCCTGAACGAAGAAAAATATTAATAAAACTTACGCAATCGGAAAATTCAAAGTCATATCATGATATTTTTTTCTAAAAGCGCGTTTTTCAGTTAAAGATGGCCTTCAAATCGATTGCTGATCTTCCAATCTGACCATGATACAAAGGACCAAAAATAGATCTAGCGAACTTTTTGCAGGTCCTTCCGTCTCGAAGGACTTTTAAACTTTACTTGTCGACTTTTAAATAGAGTTTAACATGCCAGCTAAGCGCTGAAGTTCAAGCAAATAAAACCATAGTTATAGGAGAGAGGTCGCGATGGTCTAGTTAAAAAATATATGTGGGTACTTACAGAAGTGTTATGTCGTAGGTTGTGTGGCGGTCTACCAGGAGGCGGTGCGGGCAGCAGCACTCCTCCGGCCGGCCGGCTCACTGTGCCGCGCGGGGGCAGCTCTGGTACTGACGGAAACGATGCTTCATTATAAGTTGTACTAACATAACATCACGCCTGGAATCCCCGAAGTGATAAGCAAAGGTGCATCAACAATACACCCACATTTCGCCTTAAGTCCCATGTAATAGGGGCTGAGCGTATTGAGTTCAAAAGGTCAGACCTAGTGGCAGCTTCTATGAAATTCCTGATGGAAAAACCCAATAACACTTTGCCCGATCTGGGAATCCAATCAAGGACCCTCAGCATTAGCGACTACTAGACCAACGAGGCATGGGTCATTAGAAAACCTGGACCTTTTCTTTTTTAAGCAATAGGTTAATAATACTTTTCATTATCTGACGGTAGTTGCTATCGTAACGAACTTACCGGTTCCATAGAGCGGTGAGTGCGGCGGCGAGTGCGTCATAGGATTGCACTGGTAGGGCGGGGCCTCGTTATTGCCCAGACTGTGGCTCTGGCTGTGGCTCACGCCATTGGTCGGCGCACCGTTCGTGCTCGCTGAGAAGCCGTACTTGCTGTCTCCGTAGCCGCCTTGCTGTTTGTCGAAATGCTATGTGTTACTTTACTACTAATAATGGTAGGATACTTTGCGCATTTTGACATCTCCCACCGCCGAAAAAGAAGCGAATAGCTATCGCCTATTTTGTCGCTCAAGAAATGAAATAAATAAATTATTGAATGTAATATAGTAGTTTTACTCGCTTCTCGGTCTTCGCTGGTAGTAGTACACGTGCCTTAACGTCTTCAATTGGCTATACGTAAAAATTAAAACTAGGATTGGTTTGTCACTTCCACTGATCGAATATCTTCGGGAACAAGTGAGTCAACTGTATTTACAGACTCCCCACTCCCCACTCCCCACTCTTAATGAAGAAGTTAATTTAAGAGATATTAGCACGTGAAGCTGTAGAGTTAAATATATACCACCTTCTATTCTAATGGTTTGAAATACAAGAAAGGAATCAATTAAAATAACATATTATAAGTTATGCAATCCTGCCTGACATTACAAAGAAGATAAATCCCATTTACTAGTTCCAACGTCCTCGTCTTGATATGCTACTTTATTAATTTTCCGATCTAAAATCAATTCGGTACTTTCCAAATATGGCCAGAACACAATAAATCATACAAAGAGATACAAACCGTATAAGGGGGTGGCACAGCGTCGGCCATATGGTTGATATCGTCGTCCCGGTCCATGTTATCTTGCGTCGTCGCTATCGAGGGATCAGAAGACGACTTGACGAGTCTCGGAGCCGGCGGAGGACTCACTTCCAAGTCACTTTCAGGACTCGAAGCGTAAGACAGCCTATTCTCAGTACTCGATGACATTGAGAACAAAAAGTCGTCCGATAGTGGTTCTGGCCTCTGTTCCGCCATTCCAGAATGTTCGATGTCGCATCCGGTAGGGTGGGTTATGGAATGGGGTGACAAGACAAGACAAATGAATGATTGCATTTAACACATTACAGAAACTAAAAACGGGGTTTAGCGTCTGTCAATGATTAATGGTTGTACTGGGTTTTTACACACTGGAATCGATATTCAAATAAAAAGAGAATTAAAAAGAAAGAAGAATCAAATCATAGAACTGCAATAAAACTAAGTTACATAAAACCTTTGATGTCGTCCAAAAAATAGGAACAATTGTTACAAAACGATCGATTGTATTATCACATGCTTTTAAAAGGCTTGAGATTAAGTAATTGAATATCGATTCAATATAACACAGGTGGTATTTAACACTGGTGATTTGTGACAATATTTACAAAACAAAAACACACTGGCAGTAAATCTTTGTCTAAAACTAAGTAATAAAGAATAAAACAAACAAAATACACATATTAAAATAAAAAAAGAAGTGCTATGAGCAAATTAACATAAGCAGTCAAGCAGCCAATATACAAATAAAAAAGCTAAGAAAATATATAGATGAATACTTGTGCTAAATCTAAAATGGTAACTTTGGTTAACTTTGTTAAAACTGTAACATCTATTCTAGACATACCCTAAATGCTGTTCGGAAATCGGTTTGTTAATGATGACGTCTCTTTCTGCTTCTGCTTTACTTTCATTCTCTATTTTCTCTATCTCTTCCAATTTTAAAGTGGGAAGAGATAGGTTTCTATACTTATTTAAGTTTCTACCGGAAGGTATAGGTAACGTCCGTACTTCGCTAAACCTCCCTGGCTCTAGTATTGGGGCCTTGTCACTACATTTGCAGTTTGGGATCCTACACGTTTGCCTCAAAGGTCTTTCTAAAGTTTTGAAAAGAGGTTTCGGATTCTCTTTTTGAAGTCGCACCTTCCATTCCGGGACTTCATTTGTCTTTTTTACGTCATTATCGGTTTGGAAAAATGAAGCTGGCCGGTACTGATCCGTCATTGGAACTACTGAAGAGGGTCTTTGGATATTTTGAACTGGCGACTTGCTAGTCGTTTCCAGAACGCTATAAGGTCGAAAACTCTGTGGTGGATAAACATTACTTTTGGCAAATATATGAGACATTTCAGGACTTTCGTTCAGAGCAGTTTTTAATTTTGGTATTATTTTCCTCTGATAATTATTCTGCCGGTCATCGTAGGGATAACTAGCTAAAGTATGTCTGTTTTTATTAGTCAGGTAAGTATTTGGCACACTGTAAGCATTGTTAGGCATGCATGGGGTTAGAGTTTCAGAATAGTAGTAAGGTACTACATGATTTCTGTTAGCGTCATACAAATGGTCGTGATGTTTAGTGCTGGGGTTAAGATTCAAGGGGGGTAAGTTCTGGGGAGAACTGACGGGTCGTTGGGGCGAAGGGGGGTACATGTTCAAAGGATAGGAGATGGGGTAGAAGGCTGGGTACGGCGAAGGGGGAATGGGGAAGTATATGTCCGACACCATTTCAACGTGCTACACCGCCGCAAGACAGAACAGAAACGAATTGGTTAATATATAATGTTTTATGATCTTAGAAATGTGGATACTACCAAATGACAAGACTAAGACTGATGAATATTAATGTGAAAATAGATTACGGTCAGTCAATGACGATCTGGTATAATGCATGACAGCCGCATTACACGCATCCATTGATCAATCAATTCATCATCAATTGTGTTTTGGGTGATCAATGTGGACCGGTCTATGACAACCGACCACAATCTAGCTATACTTTTATACGACCTTCTTGGGCTGTCTTAAAGTCCATTTTATGATGAAATACTTGGTGAAGTTAGTGGTATCCACATTTAAGACGCCCATTAATAAAGTATAAAGATACTAACAGACATTGAGAGCATATAAAATTCACCAAATGCACCAAATTGCCTTTACCAAGCAACCATCTTGAAGCATGATGCGTTTACTGTTGTCATACAGAATACGTTAACATTGAGAAATGAATCCCATTAAGTAATGGATAGTACAAATAATATGAACATAAGAAGTGTTTGGTTTTGTTATAAAACAAGTACTTCATGGATTTAATTAGATAACTAACGGTCATCGTCATATTATACTTAAGTATAACACCTTCTTTTCTGCCTGTGTTTACGGTACAATTTAACACAATTACATTAGGCAAGCGCGCAATATAATTGATCGCATCATCGCTTTCCATCCCTGAGGCATTGGTCAAACGCAAAATGCCACACAGACAACATGATACTTCGGCGCCTCAAAATTGAGTTGCTTTTAGACATTAAGACATAACAGAAACATTAAATTGATCCTTGTTTTACAACAAAACCCTCACCAACATCCTAACATTTATTCCAAATAACCAAAATACCGTCAATTTCAATATAGGAACATTCAAAATGCTCACCTTAGTCTCCGACACCCACAGCTGTTGCTGCTGCGTCCTCTGTATCAGGTCGATGAGCTTGCTGAACCAGGTGTTCTGGTTCGCTTCACTCAGTGTGATCGTGTGCGTGAACACGTGGCCCCATACTCGCTCCATGTGTTGGCACTGTTCAAGGAGTTTCTTTGAGGATTTGTGTGCAGACCTGCAATGAAAGATTAGGTTATATTTTTTAACCTCGAAGACAGTAACTCTTTTACAAAAACGGGGCTTTAAAAGGGGGCGTGAAGTTTTATGCAATTATTATAGTATGCCCTATATATATAAACCTAGAGTCTGGTTTTGTTACTATTAACGCTGTCCTCGAAATGTTACTAGTACGTACCTACTAGTACCTCTGCCTAACCCTACGGGGATTACAGGCATTATGTTATGGAGGTCTAGGAATCGAACCCAGAAAATCAGCTGCAGCGCTCAGCAGCCGCATCTGCATTTTTTATGAATTATGCAGTCAAGAAGAAGAAAGCATGTCCTTTTTAAGTAATATATTCCCTGTAAACTTTGTTTTTTGCTATAGCAAAAAAAAAACTCAATGATATTGATAAGTGAATACACGTAGTTTACTTACTTTGGCAACCCAGCTCTAAGTTGTTTAATGATATGTTTGTTGTCTGCTTTCAAGAATATCACAATAGGGTAGAACTGTGCATAGTTGAGCCTGTCCACTGCGTTGGGGGTGATGTCTAGTAAGGCATGCTTGCCTCTTTCCATGATCGTTCTGATGCTTGACAGGCGGATAATACCGGCGGACTTCGTTTTGGTATCTTCTAAAGTGCTGTCCATTTCTAAACAAAAGAAAATATTACTTTAGAATGGTAGAAGCTGTTGGATGTGGCTAACGGGTAATATCAGGTAAGTCGACTACATCGAAATAAATTTGAGGTAAGATTCGATATCTTTATAAACATTCAAATGAAAGTGTGTTTGAGAAATGGATAAGTAATTTTGTGAATATTACTTCTTATTGACTTCACGAATGTGATCAAGTTTGTATACTTAGATGATATCATGATTTCAGCTTATTCAAATAAACCTACAAGAACAGAAACTTTTAGATACCACCAGAATTAAAAACTTAAAAGCTAAGGACATCAAGTTCAGATTAAAAATAAATATATTTTAAAATTAATAAAAATAATTATATTACATTCTCTACTTACTTGGCGAGGAGAATTTATCAGGGCTCTCAGTCAGCAGCCGTTCTCTAGCTATATCGGCGACTGCGCCCAGCACTATGACGGGTCGCACGAAGCCGGGTTGCTTCAGCACCACGCGCTCGTACGCTGGGAACTTGCTGATGCTGTCTGATAGAACTACCTCGTCCCAGTGTTCCTGTGGCGGAATTAGAATATTAGTTTATATTTTCGATTATATTATTATTTTTTATTATATTTTATTTATTTATACTTTTCGCCGTCGCCAACCCAATGCGCCAAAATAAAAAAAAAAAGTGCAGTACATGTTCAAATGAGTAAATCAACATTTGAGTGACCGTACACGTATTATTTCAAAGAATCTCGGGTAGAAAACAGAATTGTTGGATTGATTTTGTCTGAATTCATGCAAACAAAGCCAGGCTAAATATTTAATGCTATATTAAATACAGGTTCTTATCCATATTAAGGTTCAACCATGTTTAACTATAATTAATTTTAACTTACCTTGCCAAGACTCTTGCTACGCCGATGCGTGGAGCGGCGTCTTCTAAAGAAGTTGTGTTTGCCATCGTTGCCGCTCATCTCCTTCTTGGTAGCGTTGAACTGCGCCGTTGCCAGCTCTTCAGCGCGAGCCTTGTTGGGTATTGTGCCTTTTTGAACCTCTTGGTTGTTACGACCTGAAGGAGATACAACGAATTTATTATTGGTATCTTACTTGCCCTTTTATTATTCTGCGAGTGCTGTGCACTTCTATAAGTGACAAATTCACTATACCTAAAATTGAATGTGATTTATGTTTATGTATGTTATAGTGAGTAAGTCGTTGAAGTTCCATATTAATAAATAAATATATTATTATTTAAACAGGGTTTGAAGTAATAGTAGACAATATGCACATGATGTTGTAACATACAACTGACGAAATGTAAGTTTACTATATTAAATAAGCTAAACTATTCGAGTCTTACAGGCATGTGTTATGTTTTGTTTGTGATGAGATAACACGTTCTCCAAGTTTTCTCTTATCCAGAATATTTCAACAAGCTGAATTGATTGTATTATCAGGTAATATCAAACTTTCAAGAAGTTGCTTTAATTTTTTTTCTTTAATCAGAACTAAAACCTTTCGCCTGATCGACCAATGAATTTAAATAAATAACATCATCATCTGCTTAGCTTGTTCCAACTACGTTGAGATCGGTTTCTATTCTAACCGGATGCAGCTGAATAATGTTTATTGATATTTGTCGGTGTTAAACTGACCTATCCTATAGACCTGCCAGGCTCCCACGGTGCCGTTGTGTAGCGTATCGACCACGTGGAACACGTCTCCACACCTGAACGACATCTCGCCGTCCGTCGGCTCCGTGTAGTGGAAGTGGGTCTTTATGTGGAACGAATCGCCCGCTGAAAAGGTAAGGTTATACGCATTTAATATTTTATTTTGAAAATGTTGATAAATTATACCTATAATATAGCAATAACTAAATGCTTGAGTTGTGAAAATAAAACCTTGAATTTTCAAGTGGAGGATTGCTTTTAGAAAACTCAATAGTAATATGAATGAGATTAATTCAGTGAAAGTGAAAAGAAAGAAAAAAGACATTGACTCACGAATTCACGATACTTATGTAATCTTAGGGTATGGGGTCAATATTAAGCCAATATTTTCATGTCATGGTCTACCCGTGTACTAAAATTCATCTACACCCATTCAGTCATTACGGCATAATAAAAAAACAATCAAAGACTCACTTTTACATTTAAAATATTAGTTAGGAAATAAGATGTACTCACGCATCTGCCCACTGGCCACAGCATTGTATTCGTCAGGTGAATGCTGCACGATGAGATCGATTCGCTCCTGCAGACTCAGCAGGAACAGCACAGCTTCCTCCCGGGTTACGCCTTTCATCTCCATGTCGTTCACCTGTTCGACCGCACAAAACTAGGACTCAATGTTCATGTTATTCTTACAATTGTGGTATGAAATTATGGACACAGTAATGGAAGCTTTGGTGTCCCATAACCAAAAAAATGTAGTAATAAACAAAAACTTTGGTCACTTACTATTTTTTATGGATAATCCACACGACCAAAAAATTTGTATTATACTAAAAAAATTTTCATAAAAAAAGCTAAAGTTTACTACGAAAATTTCCGGGTATCTCTTATGGTTTCTGATATCACCTAGTTGCATAACTTCAAAGAAACACTCTGTACATATTCAAATCTCGTGCATAACTTTAATTGCGAGATGCAGGATTGTACGATTTGTACGTGATGACAGGGGTTCCTGTGTGGCGATATAGATGTCGCCACGTTAATACACAGTTTCACATTTTAAAGAAAACTAAAATAAACACATACCTTAAGTATCTTATCAGCCGGTTGCAGGCCCTGTAACGCCGCCGGACTGGTCGGCTGTACGCCGGACACGAACACTCCGGACCGGTTGCCGCCGCACAACCGGAGACCGACAGACCCTTCTTTTTGGAAACTGATCAGACGCGGCTCAGTACTGTCAAAGGAAAACGGCAACTTTATAGTTCTAACCTTATGGATCTTTGGTGTAAGACATATTTTACACTAGCTGTGCCCCCCGGCCTTCGTTTGCGTGAAATGATTTTAAAAAGATTACTTCCCTTTTTGAATCGGATTTAGTAATCTAACAATTTCATCTAACAGTTAACAATTTCAATGGTTTTTTTTTTTTGCACGGATCCCTAATTCTATGTTAAATAAAAGCCTATGTTACTTCTTATAACATCAGCTGTATGCCAGTTAAAGTCCCATCAAAATTGTTCAACCGTTTCGGAGATTAGCCGGAACAAACACACAGACAAACAAAAATTTTTTTAAATGTGTTTTTGTTATAAGTACCATATAAACTTTCTTAATTATGCATTCAGTAAAAGCTGTTATTTTGAAATTAAAAACAGACACTTCAATTTTGTTTATTTGTATAGTTGTTTTGTGATGTAATTTCAAGGTGTTCTTCTTTAAGGTATTTTACATTTTTTTTAGGATCGTCGTACCTTAAAAAGAAAAACCGGTCCCTTTTAAGGCCACTCGAGTTCGAGTGTCCGTCCGTCTGTATGTCACAAAAGTCTTTTTAATGTGTTTTGTAAAAGAGATTGAAGCTAGATAATGGGATGGTGTCAAAGTATTAACTTACGATGGTTTATTTCTTTGATTATTCATTGCTTCTTCTTCGTAAAGTTGTCTTCTACTGCTGTAGTAATCTGTAAAGTTGATAAGTAAGTATTATTATTCCGAAGGTGTTTGAATTTAATGGCCGGCCTAAATTCCGCCATTTTAATTTTTTTTTCAAAGTGGCGGCCACGCATAAGACCTATATTAATCGATAGATGCTATCAAAACAGACAAGTTTTGTATGAAACAAGATGTTCTAAATGTGTCACGTTTTCGAGATAAGAGCTAACAAAATTAAAGTCCATTCACTGAGGGCATCTTCAGAACAACTTTTGATTAATATAGGTTTTATACATGGCCACAACTTTGAAAAAAAATTAAATGGCGGAACTTAGGCTGGCCAGGCTTCATACAAAAATCTTCCAAGGCCTTTGTCAACATTAAATTGCATCTATGAGCTCGCACTAAAATGTCTCTTAGATTCCTTGTCTTGATTATTTTCATATTATCTGCATTTTAGTGCAGATTTTCATTAACACTTTCATCATAATTTCAAAAATAAACTATGAAAGTCAACAGGACAAAAAAAATGGGAGATTATTTGTACATTTTGCTGTATGGTTCTTTACGTTCTTGAACGAAATGATCAGGAATGCGCTGTTGGTAAAAATTTGTGAAATTGTCGGTGTAAATTGAAAAAACAATTTGATGGTTTTAGTTCCAACTAGGGCCACACGCCTCAAGCACCGTGTGGCGTGCAGCATTGTAATAAAATGATTTGAATTAAAAAGAAAATGGCGGCGTAACTTTGGATATAGGCCGCGCGCCAAAAGTGCCATGGCAAAACTTTCCACAAAGAAGGATTTTAATATTAGAATTTTGCTTTCTGGTCGTTGTAGTCTAGATATTGGTCCTTCTACCCAACATACCTTCATTCCTCGGCGGCGGCGGCCTGGGCGGCTGGTCGATCAGTTCGTGCGACATCGGGCCTCTTCGTGCATCTCCGCCTCTCACCGGCGCCGCCACGTACAGGTTCTGCCCGCTGCTCGAGTACCCTGGGGATGCCTCCGCAGCGCCGTATACGTTGTGGGGACTGGCTTCTGTTATAAAAAAGGGGAGAAAATTGTAATGACAGATTCTCTCGAAAAATATGGATGACAAGTAACCTAGATACAAATAAAGCTAATAACAATGACAGTGTACTTATTTAAAGTTGTTTTATTTTATTTAGTCTCTAATCGAAATTATAATAGCTACATTATAATACAAAGTATGTAAAGGCAACGAAATGACACTGAAGGATAGAGTAGGTATAATACTATGGTTAGTTATGCAACAGGAAATCCAGATGGCGCTACTCGTGACAGGTTGGCATAAAAATCTCGTTTGATGCACTCTTTAATACCGTAGGTAACATAAAATGAGGAGCAATGTTTAAAAAATCTTTATAATTTTTATCGTTTACCTAAATATGAATAATAAGTCCTAAAATATGCTCAACTAAAATGTTAATCTCTCCATAATAAGTTGTACCTAATCCTATTTTGTCAAAAATAATTTGCAAACCTAACAAAATATTTGATTTTAAAATATTTGCTAAGGCCACAGATTTGCATTAATTTTCTCAATTATTTACGGTAATTCCAAGATTTACATACATTTTTAAAGTAGGTAAATACTTTTCTTGTCTTAAAATCTTGAATAGAAATGAAGATAAGTCGGTCATAAAGATCGCATGATATTTTTAAGTGTTGATACACAAGAATAAGTACTAACTGGTAATAAAATGATATCTATTGAATATTTCTTCACATCAATGTTTTATTCTACATTATATTTACTTGTTACCACGCTTACTAAAATGAACTCGTGGCTAAATAATAACAGCCTCTCGGATCGATCTTTAGGTTAAGCCGTGCTTGCTTATGTTAGTCTGTGGATAGGTGACCACCCATTACATACAGAGTTCCCTCCGTGCCTCGGAAAGCACGTTAAGCCGTTGGTCCCGGCTTTGTAGATCTTTGACAGTTGTTACAGGTAGTCAGTAGCACAAAAAGTCTGACAACCAGTCTTACCAAGGGGTATCGTATTACCTAGTACTAACTGGGTTGTGGAGGTCAGATAGGCTGTCGCTCCATGTAAAATATGGTATTCAGCTGCATCCGGTTAGACTGGAAGTCGACCCTAACATAGTTGGGAAAAGGCTAGGCAGATGATGAAGCTTACTAAAATAGATATATCCAAATTTCCTCGCTAGGAAGTTAATGCAAGTAGCATTAAAGGGTCGCCGTTATCGAAATCGGTAAGCACTATATATATATATATCCAAATTAAAAGCACCTTATCTTATCTATGATATGTTATAGCTGAACAAACAACTAAGAACTTAAATTAGTATCTTGTGCATTAAACTTTTATTCATATTTCTTTTTCTAGTTATTATCGTGAAGAGCGTTAATATTTTTTTTAAAGATTCCCAAAAAAGAGTTGTCATAGTTTTGATTGGATTTCGACATAAATATTAGAATGCTTATCTATCCATTTAAATAAAAATCAATAGTCACATGTATGACGGAGCATCACTTGAGAAAGGCTAGACCGATATAGATGGTTTTTTTTTTGTTGTGTTCTTAATTATTAGGACAAGGTTTGTTTTTTTAATTTCGTCAAGTTTTAAAAATAAATAACGAAAATAACTTAAACAGAAAGACACTTACCAAGACTATTATAGTTATTCTGATAATTTCCATTAGTAACTGTCTCCTCCCTAATCAGCTCCCTCGTCACCACCAGATTCAGACGGTCCTTGCAAGACTCGATGAGTTTCTTGGCTTCCTTCAGGGTCATAGCATCAGTCACTGGGGTATTGTTGATCCTGGTCACCATGTCGCCTTCGCAGAGACCCTGTCCTCCTTGGTTCAGCTGCTCTCTGGCTCGCAAGGTTAGTTCTTTGACGTAGAGCTTGCATCCTAATACTATGCCGAAATCTGGAACAGAGAATGGTTGTATTAAGACATGTGATTTTAATGGTGGGAATATAAATCAAGTTCATCATTATATTTAACAGAATACGTCTTTTGGCATCCCTCAAAGATTTGGGTCAAATGGAATTCGTTTCATGCCTGGAGGCCTCCTCTTTTAACAGTATAATTTTAAACTGAAGTAAAAGCTAGTAGAGATTTTGGTCTTGGTAGTCCCCTGGTGAAACAAATGAAGCCAATACTAAAACCAACCTTCTTTCTTCCCATTCCTGGTGAGCGACAGTTTGATGGTAGTGGGTGCGGTGGGCGGGGGTGCGGGCGCACGTCGGCGCACCACCAGTGACACGGTGGCGCCACTGTCGCGCAACACCTGCACTGCGCGCGCGTATTCCACATTCTCTAGGGGCACTCCGTTTACGGATACTATTCTGTCGTTTACTCTGGAAAGATGAGACGTTTAAGATGAAACTATGCAAATTCATTGTTAAGAGTCGGGGACACTTCATCCACAACCTCCTGCTTAGGGAGTACGGGAGGTTATGCAGGCAGAACCGTGGAATTATTCCCATAGTTCTCGCTATTGTCATCGACGGTGCTGGCGATATTCGCACATACACTCTCCACCCTCGACTGTCCCTGGGCATCGAGGACCTATTTGCACTAAATTAGAAAAGAACGGAGCAAAGTCACGTGTAAGATTTGACCTATCACATGACAGACGAGAGATGCGACGTTGGTGATTGGTCGATTCCCGCGCGCGTCCGCTCCTGTCCGCTTGCCCGTTTTCCAGCGGACCTTAAGGAACGGTTTTGCATTCGAAAAGTTTCAAACTTTGATATATTTACTCAAATTTTTGATCCAAAAGAGAAGAATGACAGGTTCTACCACGCTTAATGTCGGTCGAGGGTGAAAAGTCGGTCGACCGTCAAAGAGCGCGGTAGGACATATTTCGTTGATTAGAAAAAGCGAGGAGAAAATGCGGATCCTAAGTCCTACGAGCTAATATGCAACAATACTCACTGCAGCTTATCCTCAGCCGGTCCCCCTCTTAACACATCAGATACTGCGATGGACGGGTCGCCGCTGGCGAAGTGAGGGTTGTCCCTGCCGCCGGAGACCGCGATACCGAAACCGTAGCCTGGTACCCGGTTGAGACGGACTCGGTGGGTCTCCCAACCTGCGCTGCGTTCGGCTGTCTGTAAGGTAGATATTGCGGGTAAGTAAAATTACGGAGATATCTTAAGCAAAGAGAAGGCTATGCCTAGCTGTGGGAGCCGTCAGGATTTGGATGATGATGATGATGAAGACGAAGGTAAAAGACATCGAGAATACCTCATACATAACACACAGGTAGGAAGAGACGATTGGTAGCTGAAATCAGCGTTTTACAATAAGTAAGGTTTAATTTTCAACTCGAGAACGTGTCGAAGTGTGGAAGAGAAAATTATGAGACCATCAGAACTCATAAATACAGTGGTAGGTATTTGCAGAACGGTTAGTAAGGTAATCAACATTATTTTAGTACGTTCTCTTCTCAAGTATCGGTACAGATTCTTAAGAGCATTGCTCATGTTGTGGACAGTCAGCAGGATGATGACGGGTCACTGCCCAGGATACGTCAAAACTACTTTCAAGAGTAGCCTAAATAAAGAGCTTAGAGACTTATATCTTATTATCTGTTGCCCGCGACCTTCGTCCATGTGAAATTATTATAAAAAATATTCCTTCCCCTATTTGAATCGATTTTGTTAATAATTTCATGGGTTAATATTTTTTGCACGGAACCCTTATCTTTTTTCTAAAATAAAAGTAGCCTCATTCCTTATAACATCAACTATCCGCCAGTGAAAGTCCCGTCAAAATCGGTCCAGTCGTTTCGGAGATTAGCCGGAACAGACAGATCTATAAGTACCGTATATAATATACTTTCGTATGCATAAAAAGCTGTTATTATGAAAATACAAACAGACACTCCAAGTTTATTTATTTGTATAGATGATCAATACAATTTCCACTTCAAAATATTCACACGAAACCTTGCTGGCAACGAAATGCACAAAAGATACACAAAACGACATTTACATTAACCATCTAAAACTCAAAGCCATCTACGCTAACACTAATCCTGCTCACACCTTAAGAGAAAAGGTCGTGATAAATCAGTGCTAGAACAACGATGTACTAGATTACAAGCCTGGGTTTATGACTAGCAAGATTAATGAAGCCTGTTATCCTTAACCTGCTACTCCAAGATGGATGACGAAGCTTAGAACATACGTTCGTTAGTAATCACGGTAAAGACTAAAGCGAGGTGGAGTAATTATATTGTTGAGTAAAGATATAATTAAATGAACATGGTTTTCGTAAGAGTGTTAAGTACAGTAAGTAGTTCAACGTGTGGGACGTTGAAGTCTAGTAGTACGCACAACGGCCAATCAAGCTATACAAAACCAGTTTATGCGGATCTCTCATTGTATAGGAAATCTTTACAAAGCTAGGCCAAGTTTTATTGGAAGTGTACAGCTTCATGTGCCGCCGTGTGTCCTTAACACTACTAGTAGTGAAAACCAATTTGGTAGAAAAAGTTAAAGATGCTTAAGAGATTTATAAAAGCATCATTTGGGGTCTTCCCTAAGGAGGACTTTTCGTGTAGTGATGCTTACAAGATTGAATTTAAAAGGAAGAATAATGCAGTAGTGTAAGACAATCACTGATTGTTAAACTCTTCATTTTTGTTAATCCATAAGCACAATTTAATGCAAGTGTAGTGGATACAAGATTTTTTTGTTTAATCGACCAATTCTTATTAGCCATTAGTTTACTTTATCAGCTAAAGTGAGGTCAAAATAACTCATAACAGTCTGCTAAATATGTAAGAAACATCCTCACTGTAATATTATCAAGATCCGCTTGGAAAGTTGATTTAAGCCTTATCGTCCCTGGCCTCGCAAAGAATTCAAATATCTAAGATATTTAGAAGATAATATTCATGCGCACAGACTGACCGTTGATTGCTGTTTATGTACAAGCTTTGCGCATACGCTTACTATTATAATGTCACTTGTACATAATATTATGGACATAGGGACCTTGAAATGTCGCAGCTTATCAGAAAAGTACTGACTTGAATACACAAACAGATTTTTTTTGCTATACCTACGGGGTTCGCGATTTGGTATCCAAACATGAAAACGAATGAGACTTTTGTATATCCACATTCAGAACCCAACTTAATTTAAGGCACTATAAAGTTGATATTCCTTGAAATGAAAATGACAGCAATTGAAAACTAGAAGGACTTAATAGAATTGATGGTTTCTGTTTAATTAATTTTAAAAAATTCTTTATATGACAACGAAGATAACACAGCAAGAGTTTTAAGATGTTAAACGTGTAGGTATATCTTTTTGATAGATTTCCTTACGATAACGCGTGGGAACCGAATTCCGAACGACCAGCATCATCATAATTAATTCATTATCACCTTTATCTACTCTAAGATCATTAATAACTGACTGAGGAACTGATATGGTATTGCAAAACAATGTTTCTATTCTGTTACCATATTCTTTTATCGGTTGGATCGTGTGCGTGTGTGTTGATCGGTGTTATGTACCAAATTGCCATAATAGCCATTACTACAAAATACCCAACTGAATCACGTTAACTGCATCTCATTAGTTAATGTTTAGGAAATTAATACCATCCTCATTTAGGGTCCCGAAATTGATCCTAAGTTAAACATAAACGACCTCTGATAACACAGTCCCCACTTATCCCAATTAAAGATGACATCAAAAAAATCAATTAAAACTGAACTCACTGCTTAGTATAAAGAAATGCAATTTTCCCTTCGATAACGAAAGATCAACCGTAGATTTCAAAGAAGTTTTTGTACTCAGTATCAGCGTTTTGACAACAATGCTCATTGTTGACGAGTCACCAATCTGCGGGTTTGCAAACACAAAAGCGACTGTGTACATAAATATGCGAGCAGCAGTGTATTATTCTTACTTGGTAAACAGTGTAAACAACATAGTATCAATAAACATTGTGTGAAGGATGATGGAGAGCCAATAAGTGGCGTAACTACTAATAGTTAGAGCATGCAGGACCACGTAGTTTCTGCCAGTTGCAATTCATTGCAAGAGGCTCCCAGAAAAGGGCTATGACTCACAAGCAGGCAGAACCAATGGCGTGCAAAGCAGTTGATCGATTGAAATTGGTTGCACAAAAGCAAAACTACGAACTAAAAGAAACGAAGGACGATTGTGGTCAAATCAGCAATATCCTTTTCCTAAACCCAACGTCATGTCGCTTGCAACGATGAATAAAGATGATAACAAGAAAAAAACGCCAGATCCAAAGATTAATTCTAACAATTCACTTTAACCATTCATCAGAACGGATTACGACCATTTATTTAGCGTTAAAGTAGATACATTTAACAGTCATTAAGCGCCATGCAGCGACCTATACCGAGTAGTATTAAAGTAGAATGAACATAAACATCAAGACGTGATTCCCACGCCGCCGGGAGGGTTCGCCACTCCTTGATAAACTACGAGAATTGCGTTGGATTTGACTTCACTCACGCGGGTCCCTTTCCTATTCGATTGATAGACGATGATTGTTCTGGTTTGGCCGATTACGAAAGAGTACTTGATTTCATTACAAATCGATCTATTAAATTATTAAACGCTATGACATGATGGTTTGTTCACGATATCGTAACAGTCGCGAGAAACCCTTGGATGAGGGACGCACCGAACTGAGAAGTATAGCAGAAGAAAGGCCTATAACCAGCAGTGAGCGATTTCAGGCTGAACTGATGATGATGAGGATAATGACAAGCTTGTTGGAAACTACACTACTTATTTAAAAAAAAAAACTCCCAGAAGAAAATATTTCATAAATTTTCTAACATTATCATTCATCTTCTAATGGCACCGCTTATGCAGGTTATGCAAATACAATTTCATCACGGAATCATGAACCATGCTACAGATACTCATCTATAACGCACAATAATTAGTGTATTCTTGCAATGTTGAGCAATACATTACGGTTATACCGAATCAGATAGGAACCGTGACTGCAGATTTGAATGCAGATAACCGAAGACTATTATGTCAATAAATAAAATGTGTCAGTAAATCCATCATTCTTATATTTTCTTGCACTGAAGGAATGTGAGGCCTATGTCGGCTGAAATGATGATTAGGGAATGGGCACTAAACTTGAATGTTATGAGGAACGGCTATGCAGGTTTTCAGACTAGCAAAGAAGCAGTGTCTATCTTTTGCAGGTCTCTTTGAGATTTCTCCTGGTAGTGTGCTGGTGTAAGGTGGACTGAAAATCTTAAAAAAAGTTTGCTTGGGCAGACTATATGCGGAAGTTGGAGTGGAGGATTGGACGTTGAGCCGCAGCTTGGGAGAGGCATAGGTCCAACAATGGACTTGAATAGGCTAAGTTGATTGATTAAGTGGCTAGCAAATGGGGAATGAGTTATTGGTATCTGACATTACTTGGCTATGCGTATGATTCGCATTTGCGTAAGCTTTCAAGGGAGTGAAACTTCTGATGGTGCGATCTTTTTGTTCCATTACCAGTTTTTTTTGTCTACATAAATGAAACGCACATTGAAGTCATTAATATTCGTTTTGCGTGCATAAAAGAAGTAAATTATTCTATTGGTACCAACACAACCTTGCTTCCTACGCTAGTCTGTCTAAGTTACGCATGTTTTAAGACAAAAAGACCACATTGTATTCATGTTGTGCCTTCTGTAAGCCCACGTTAGAGACGCTTTAACGGTGATTACCCAATTCCCATACAATGAGCCATAAAACTCGTAAAAGTAGCTAATACTGCTGTGAATAGATGCCCAAATACAATGTTTAAGAATTTAAAGCTTCTGGCTAGGAGTGTTCTCAATATGGAAATAACTGCAATGCATTACTGCATTTTGGTAGATCTACGAGCATTACTTGAATTAAATGAAGATTTTAACAAAATCAGGAATGCAACGATTCTTTCGATGAACATTTTTTTTAAATGAATCATGAACGTCGTCGCCCGGATGTTCAGACTATTTTTAGATTAAAGACCCAACAGGCCGTGTAAAACTGCAACATGTCGATACTCGTCACAAAGAGTCAAGGAAATTAATAATATTGAAAGGTCTTTAGAACCTCGAACACAGGTAGATCTTTCGACAAGTTGCGACACGTCCAAACTCGCACGTCATCCAAGGAGTCGGATCCTGCTAGACCTAATTAAATAACAGGTTCCAGGTCTATTGATAAAGACTTGGCATTTTGTGGCATGAACAACCATTCATAAATCGAGAAAGAATGTGAGGACAATTAATATAATTATGACCAGAGCTATTATAATTATTGTCCCACTGCAACTTAAAGACCTGTTCTGAAGAAAATTGTATTATTAAATACTTTGTTTTATTAATATGGCAAATCAACAGGTATCGCACAGACGTAAGTGTAACAGAATTTAAAGATAAAAATATAAAACAGATAATAAGTAGTAAAGAGATGCCCCGACTCTACAAACCCAATAGGTGATCAAGTTAACGTAGACTAATATTTGAATAAAAGAAGGTTTAAAAGAGATAGGTATCAATTAATATGAAAAGAATATATCAGAAGGATGATAAAATCGCTACATCTGCATATCAATAAAATAATTGAGCACCAGCACTGTTAAGTTATAATCGGATGGGTCCGATTATAACTTAACAGTTCAAGGAGGCTTTATGTTATCGTTAACCTCAATAAAATATTTGCGGCATAGATGTAAAATATTTATGGTATTGCGCTTTTAGTTAAAAATGTGTGGCCCATGGATTTATTATTACGATCTATGCAGATAGCTTTTAGCAATCTATTGGAACTTTGCAGCAATATTTAACTAGGTTGGTGTGATTAAAAAATCTAGATTCTGGAAGCATAGTGAAGGTCTAAATGAGTTTTCTATAACAAAAATCGTGTTTACTGTAATCCCAAACAAACAAAATCCAAAAATCTCAGACTTGATGACTTGAAGATTTGAGAAGTGAAGACAATTATGTCAAAAAGTGAAAACATTTATTGCAAACTAAATGTAGAATAATAGTTTCTAGAGAGAAGTATGCTTAGATGAAAAAGCTAGCAGAATTTACTGGAGAAAACAATATGATTGATAGAAGTGAAGCTTGGTCAGCTAAAGGAGATGAAGTTTGTAGATCGTATGAATTAAGGGACCAAAATTATGTTAGTCTTGCAGTTTCCTTGTATGACCAATGTTAAGAGTTTCTACCTAAATATGAACTAGAGAACAAGGATTGATTAGGAAAAGAGTATTGGATTTTTAAAGTACTGTTGAATTCAAAACACGACAGTTGTGTGCGTTCTATTTTAACTTACGCAAATTAAGGAACAACTGAACAAATAATCTGTTATGAATATTACAATAGAAAACAAATTACCTCAATAACAACTCGTGGTATTGAGGCTTATAAAGATTTCTCAAGTTTTATTTAAACAAACTGTTTGACACATCACAAATAACCAAGACGAGTCCCAAAATTTTGACCATTTACGGAAAATCTTACATAAAGAGCCACATTGGGCAACTTTACTTTAGGTTAAAGTATGTATATTGCACCTACGCAAAACCAAACAGGTAGATACCTATTATGCAATAGAAATCACATAAAGTCAAGCCATAAGTACTAATAATACATTAATGCCTGATATATTTAATAGTGCGTAATATTCATTGAGTGGATAGAATTTCAACTGCAACGTGAGCAAGGGCGTTCCGCAAATACCGAGTCTTGGGTATCATGAATTTGTTACCAAACAATGGGGCATTTTGTGAACATTTGAAGGGAGGAGTGATTTCCGAAGAATGGAAGACCTGCTTTAATCAAAAGAATTACATAAAACGAAAGAATGTTAACGACGTGTTACGTGAAGATGTTGAACGTGGGAGGATAGATTTCTTTGGTCAAGAAACATGGCTTTTTGTGTCGAATTGGTAGGAAGTGTAGATAAAAAGCCCACATTCGGCACACTTAGTGCAAGCGTAGTAAAATACCTCAATAGGCGTATGAAACATCCAATTTACGAAGAGAATAATTTCATTTTCACCAATTTTAGGAGCATATTCTTTCGCCATTTTGGTCATCACCTCTTGAAGCGTTAACTACGAAACCACCTTTGAATTGAACTTTATTATCTTACCTAATGACATCAACAAAGGGAATAAACACATGAATAGCGTCATTCAATTGTCAAAATAAAAATAATAAAAACGAAGGAAAGATTCCAACGCCTTTTGGCGCATGACTCACTCCCTAGCCGGAACTCTTAAACGCACTAAGTTTATTAGCTTAGAACTTAGCTGCTATTGCAGTTGCTGATACATTTCGCGCCCTTTATAACCCTAGTTCGTAACATTCAAGTAATTGTTATGATGTATTTAGTACACGTATTTCGCTAATGGTGTTCGACCTTTTAGTAAAGGGGTGACGAGAAATTTAAACGGTAATAAGTCGAGGTGGAACAAGACATGTTGGTAAGGTGCGGGATATTGGGGTCAAAGACGAATCTAGTACCTACAGAGGTTATAGAACTTTTATAACAACGGGTTTTAGTGAAGTCATTGATGCCGCTGCCTGTAACTGTCCCAGGACTCTCAGTATAGGACTCTCCTCTTACATAGAAGGAAGCAGCATGAGCATAACACGGCCACGCAAGTTCACTGCCGTTTGTTATTATCAAACCCAAAGTCCCTAACCACGTTTTCTTCTAACATGAATCCAGAACCCGATTAGAATAACTAACTAAGAAAGGTTTCGACATTACAATTGGTTCAGTAAACCATCGTGCAGCCAGGTCGCCCGGGCGGGGTGGCGGAAGAAACCTCCAGAGAAAAAGCGAGAACGGTGTACCAGGAAGCTTATGTCGTCATTTTCTATTGCACCAAGTAGGTACTACTGAACTAAACCAAATGACCACAATCTCATGCTCTCATAATCACGAGATGACGACTTTCCCTCACGTTACATACGCATACGCTAAATAATTCATTCACAACGTAATGACGATTAGCCATGCAGTTGACAGTCGTTGCACAAGCAATTACGACAATGAAACGCATATGATTTGAATAATCGGTAGGCAGGTACCTACGCGTTATGAGGTCAATGGTGTCCATGTGAAAACGGCTGCGACTTACCGATTAGTAAAGCCCTAGGTTCGGACCAGACAGGCACGTTGTGTGAATTATTTTACTGTCACTGCTCTCAAAATGATGAAAGAAACGAGAGTAAGGAAACCAGTATATCCGAGTACCGAAAAATCGTAGACAAGTGACATCTATCAACCCGCACTCGGCCCGAGCGGAGGATTACCTACGGCTTATTTCGTCTCACATAGAGATCCTCATTTATCGCTAAGGAAGATAGGAGCAAATCGCCGAACAAAATGTTCTACCACTTTTTGCGGGAGGCGAGGTAAGCACATACAGCACACTACGCCACTACGGGAAATTGACAATCCGGCAGTGGGAAAATTAGCATCAGCTTACAGCAGTTCAGGCCTCAACAATCGCACGCGACACAACTCGATTCTCAGCAACTCTCCAGTTGCTACCAGCCACCCTGCGAAGATCGTCACTCCACCGAGCCTGAGTCCCACCTTACGTTTGCGGATTCGCGGTCTCCACTCAAGAACACCAACGGCCATCGGTTCTACGGCTAAATTGTATAAGTACGCTGATAATGCTACGCATTAATACTTAAAGGCTCGCCCCCTATTACATGGGACTTAAACATAACTGGCGAAATGTGGGTGAACTATTAGGTACACCTCTGCCTAACCCTTCGGGGATTACAGGCGTAATGTTATGTTATGTTAATAGCAGACGTTACTCATGTTTTAGCTAAGTTTTGAACTAGGTAATTAGCTCAGTGTTTTGAGTCTCTTTAACATAACACAGAATTGTATAATAATAGCGGAGTTTCTCACAAATGTGGAAGACTGGAAGTTAACTGTGTTTCTGTATAAATAACTAAATACAGTTAGCTAAGTTAGTTGTTACTACCTAGATAGAAACATGGCTTCCAATGACATGGTACACTTTGTGCAATTTTTAATAAATTTTTAATACTATTTCAAAAGATGCGTTGATGAACATAAGCGTCCAAATCGAAAGATAGGTTTTCTGCACAAATAAGACGCACATTATAAAATAACATAAAGGAGCCAAATAAATGCAGATATGATGAAGCCATTGAGGTGTTTAATACCTCCTTAGATAATACATATCGAATTACCACATCAAACCTAGTTATCCAAGATTCCAAGGTAATTAAACGTAAGTAACTGTTGCAGTCTGTTTCACCTGTGCTACTGATGGGTTCAATCGCAAGTTATCTGCCATGCCCACAGATAATAGATGAATTATATACACCTGAAAACTTTTAAGAGAAGTGCTAATTCAAATTCCTAAAATAAACAATTAAAAGTGACCTCATAAGTACCTGTAACTTTTCAAATCCAAAGTTATCCAATTTCATATTGAAATTATTTAGTTTAATGGCGCCTATAACACTCATTTATATCACTAAACTTTTTAACAACAGCCTCAATTTCATTACTACAATAATTAAAAACAATAATAATTCACTTCAACCACAGCACTATTTTAGTAACAAAAACACAGAGGACACAGAATTTAAAAACTATATTTTTTAATACAATGGCACAGAGCTTTTTGAATTTAGAATTCAAATGTCACGCCGACGCTGAAGGTTGTATAGGCGTCCACCGGAGACGCCCGACTCGCGCCATATGAGATTACGAATGCGAACAGCCTTCCCAAACTCCGAAGGCACTAACTACTCTACAGCCGAGAATTAAAATGAACTCAACGCGAGTTAATATCTGTAACTAGCACTCGTTTTCCTAACGCGGCTGGTTAAACACCAGTATAGTTGAATGCTATGTACTGCTATGCAAATTGAGGTTTTGTTTACTTGTAAGTTAGTTTAGTTAGTACCCGGTGGCGTGGCCCAAGAATGCCCAAGATAGACCGTCGAAGAAAGTATTGACCAAACATGTACAAGTAGCTGGCTCTTTAAAGAACAGCGTAGGCTTTGCAAGTAGTTTACGTAGGTACCTTTTTAAGAGTTTACTTGGACAATAACAAGCTTAGTCTGCAGTCAAACGATTTGATACAAAATGCACTTCTAGTTCGGTACGTACACGCTCTATTTTCAAGATTTTCAACAATAATTTTCTTAGAAATACCCAAAACGTTCGTGTACAAGAGGATAAGATCCAAAACATCTTGTTCCATGTCTTGTAATTAAGTTTGAAAAAAAAATCATAGCACGAATGTACCTACCTAACTACTGCAGACTTGTATAGATTGTTCGAAATTGCCGTAGCTAACAGCTGATGGGCTGCGGCCTGTGGCCAGTAGCCTTCCAATCGGGGACAAGTCCGGGGAAAGCCTGTGCTATGCAACAAACCACCGCACACGCATAGTAAGCCACTTATCGGTACTTTTAATTAAAACATTTGTATGCAACGTTCGCACTTTTCCTCTTCGTTGAAGAAAGCTTAATTTAGTATAGGGATCGCTTGATTTAACGATGTCAGTAGCGACGCTTAGAGCAGATAGATAAGTGCTAATACTTTCATAATAACGTAAACACTATAGAAATAGCAAGTACCTAATTTCGGTGACCAAAAGACGGAATCCCGCAACTGTATTAAAATAATATTGGAAGATGTCACGAGATGGCAACATGCAAAACTTGCTAAAGAGAACCAGAAAAAAACGGGAAAGAAATACTAAAAGAGCTTTAGAAAATTAGCATTTCACAGTAGATGGATAGAAAAATTTAAAGGACAGCCGTTTTTAATGCAATTTAATTAGTTGCCTATCCCTATTCTGCCTTAATAATTATTAGGAGTTAGAGGTGACCTCTAGACAACTGTAAATTCATCTTAATAACTTTATTTGACGGGATGAGCTGCTGGACAGATGTAATCTATTGACTAGTCATCCAAAGGGTTATTGACCCTTGCCCAGTTAATGCTAACTATGTAGTTATGTACCTAAGCCCTAGTCTTCATTCCAATTTGCCTCCTCGAATACCGACATTCGCGATTCCACAACGATACAACAGGTCTCAAATTGAATTCCAGTTACACTTTGTATTTCACAAAGCTGTCGAGTTCACAGTAGTGTAGGTATGCGGCCACATCATTATTCACCCAGCGATTCGTATACCAAAGCTACAAAAAACAACAATTTCACACGCATCAAAAAACGATGACACCCTTATGTCAATGACATAAGGTTTACCATTGTGTGAAGAGCTATTTTCCCATCAGCTGTTGTGGTTTTGTTTTAGCACAGAAACAATGGACATTCTATCCACACCGGATCGGTAACATTATCTGGGGCTTTTCAGTTTGTTTAGCCTTTGAAACAGAGGTACAGAGTTCAAAATTGCTTGGCAATGCATTCGCTATCCTAGAATTGATATTAATACAGTCATTTTGATGCGTCGCAGCGCCTATCGACTATGTGTTATTGAATATCAAGTATAGACATTTGCTATAAAAGCTGATATGTGTATTTTAGATATCCAAATATGGGACTTGGTATTCTGCCTGTTTCAAAAAGAATATGTTATTTGGTCATTCTGTCTGTATTTGGAAGGACGATTTAATGGAGGCACAGATTTTAAGAAGACGATAATGTGTTGTAAGAAAGTGAATGGATTTAATTGGGTGCAACTACAATATTCTCAAAAATTCAAGATTTGTTAGACAGCCTAGTTGTAGTTATAGAAGCTGACATAAGTGAAGACTTAGGTTTGATACCCAGTTGCACGATCAAGTTATGAGCCCCATGCAAGGAACATATTTACTCTAGGGAGCCATGTATCAACCTTTATGCATAGATTTAGTGTACAATATTTGGGGATAATGCTTTTAGTTTAAATCCATTCTATAACAATTGTTGACAACACTGAATCATTGCTCTGACACTGCTTAGTTTCAATTAAACTATCAAGTAGAAAGTTATTGCAATTTTAATTAAAGTTACGAAGAATTGTTTCATTGCTTTATTTTACAAGACAAAAGCTGAATTCCATGAAAAATTATTGACATTTTAACTCAAAGATGATGTAAGAATTATGACTAGCAAACTGAAAATGGGTATTGTTATAAAATAAAACAGAAAAGACTACAAATACAGAATGCATAATATTTATTCATTCATTATTGTTATTAACAAAAGAATAACTTATAAATAATTAAATACATCATGTATTCAGTTCTGAGTATACCGTCGATATCATGAATATCCAGGGATTGTGGACAAATTAGTGCCTTTAAATGCTAAAACCTCATCAGGGTTTGCTTTTAACTTCTCTATGATAGCATGTTTATCAAATTTTATATCATTTACATATTCCTGTTTAATAATCCTCATTTTCTCTATAATCTTGTTACGGAGAGTTCTTTCTAAGTCTGGAATCTGTAAAAGACTAGCCAGTTCTGGCAAATTGTCAGATAAAGCTATTTCGTTTTCAGTATACTCTATTGCAATAGTTTTACTCCTAGTTTGCATTTCAGTGTGCCTTTTATTTGCCTTTTTTAAACAAATATGCTTTTCCGAGATTGTTTCTACTGTTGACTGCTTGCCGTCATCATCAAATACAATCTTTGTGTTCAATTTACAATCACACTCGTCTGTATATTCTTCTGTATTAAACTTTCGTTTTTTACGTGAACTGGGTCCTGCTTCACTATCTAAAGCCAATAAATGGCCATACTTCGACTCAATCTTTAACATAACCTCTTTGCACTTGTTGTAAACAGTTTTCAGCTCTTCTAAGTCATTTTTATCTATTTCTGTCGGGTTGTTTGTTTCGTCGACACATTCCACCGAGGTCACTGGTATTTGTTCAGTCTTTTTATGTTTTTTATCCGATTTTAACTTCTTTTTTTGAACATTTTCCAATGGCTGTGGTGACTTTTCTTTGCTAGTCATAGCAGGAGACGTGGTTTCGTCTGTTTTAATAAGTTCGCGGACATGATTCTTCACAATAACATAAGATTTTTGCTCCAAAAGCGGCTTGCGAATAATGGCAACTTCCACTGGCGTCTCGATATCTTCATGAACGACCATCATTAAGAAGTATTTTAATTATTAAATAAAACTTTGCTTTTATGAATTATTCCGGTTTTATTCACAAATTATCCAATTTTTACACACGTGCTACACCAACAAACATAGTTACGCCCCAATAATTTGACATTGACAGTTGTAGTGACGTGACTCAACGCGCGTTGGCGCGGTGTGGCCTTAGTCAGATGGCGCGCAATCTCGTTGGCTCCCAGAATCGATAACGCGGTTCAATAGTCGACTAAATTGAAATGTTTTTAATTTGGTTGGGTGACAAAACTAACAAAAGCTCAATATTATAATTTGTAGTCATAAAACAATCCAACCTTTGTAAAATGTGTATTTTTAAAGCCTGAGTATTGCCATTCAATTTAGTTTTGAACATTGGTTTACGAACTTTTTTCAATTCAAGCTCTTTTTGTATGATTTAAGAGAAGAAAACAACGAATTACAAACAAGAAAACTATGGAGTGCAATAAAAATATAATATTTATTCAGTAATATTCTTATTTTTCCTTTTTTTCTTTTTCTTAGGTACATAATCATCTCTAGAATGATCTTCTACTGTTTGAACATCTTTTTTCTTTTTAGATTTCTTACTTTCAACAGGTTCCTCAAACAATTCCTCAAAGTCTTTTTTTTGGTTTTTCTTTTTTGATTTCTTGGCTTTTTCTGGTTCATCTATTTGGGTATCAACATTTTCTGAACTATCTACAATTTCTTGTGTTATATGTTCTTCATCTAATATTTTTTGTTTCTTCTTTTTCTTACTTTTCTTTTTAATCTCAACAGAAACTTCTTCACATGCAGGCACCATATTTTCTTCAGATTTATCATTTTCTTCAGTATTATTTAAAGAATATGCCTGGAATCCAAATCCTTGATGATTTTCTTCCTCCTTTTCATCATTACTTGCTCCAGAGAACCCCTTGAATGAAAAGTCAGCACTATCATTGTAACTTGTATCATTACTGTTTAAATTTAATTTGTTTTTAGATTGTTTAGCAGCCAATTTGCTTTTGAAATAATCTTCCATACTGCCTTTTTCAGTGAAAACTTTTTCAGTATTAGTGATGACATTATTTTCTGCAGCTTCTTGTTTCTCTTCAAGTTTTGGTTTTTGTTCATTTTTTAAGCTTTTTTTTCCAAAAATATTTGCTAAGTCCTTCTCACTGTAGCGTGTTAAGTCTTTTCCACGAGTAAACTTATGATAATGCACTCTCGCTTTACTTTTCTTGGACTTTACTTCTAGAGATACACCACTATGAAGTTTTTCATCATTATTATCACCTGAAATTGGAATGAAAGATTTCTTTATTAAAACATCGGGAATTCTGTTTATTTTAGGGACAAATTCAAGAATTATTTTCCAAGGACAAATAGAATAGTTACACTATCTACTTGATGTATTTAGTTACAGATTTTAATTATCTATCATTTAAGAGGTCAAGGTCTTGGGTTCGATTCCCAGGTCGAGCAAAATGCACTTGGGATACTCCATCTGGAATTTCTCAGTAGTAGTCACGGAGTTTGGATTTATGCCCGGTTGATGGCAAAAGGCTCGCCCCCTATACATGGGACTTAAACATAATGGCGAAATGTGGGTGTACTATTAGGTACAACTCTGCCTAACCCTTCAGGGATTACAGGCGTGATTTGATGTTATGTTAATGTTTAGAAGTCTTATTACATTTTTAATCTCAGGAACAATATTTGAAACAGGGATTTTTCAGTACTTACCGTTGGATAAATTCGCTAATAGTGAATTGAAATCGTCTTCATGTTTTGTCCACTGGTCGTTCTTTTCCTCGAAACCCAATCCTCTGTCGTCATTCTTGTATCTAGCCACAACATGTTCTACCATTCCATTTTCTTTAGCACCTAACCCCTTTCCTTCACTCCATCCCATTTTTTCCAACATTCGCTGTCCGAACTTCGTTGAATCATCGCTCCACGCATTATTTTTAGCACGTAAATTGATCACTTTCTGTTTACGCCGGGGTGCCGCTAACATTGCCATGATTATTATATTGTTATAAACATTGCACACGTGAATCGTGATGTTCTAAAAACAAGATGGCTGTGGTGGTGGGTGCCCGGTGTGCGCACTGATACGACACGTGATTGGTCAAAAGTAAAGTGAAGTTCGTTCGCTTTGTAGTGGAAACAGCGGTGCGATTGGTTCGGGTTTTGTTACGTTGGCACCACTGTCTAGAGTGCGGTTCAGCGATTCAATAGTATAAATTTGAGCATATATTTGAGTTCCGGATACCGCATGTTTAAAGTTCGTATCTAAGATCATTCTAACGTGAGATTGGGTGATGCCAACCAACAGCACAATGTAGCTAGTCTCCATCCAAAACAGAGAACTTTTAGTAAAACTCCAATTCAATTTGCTATGAGTTTAAGTTAATATAGTCAGTTTTACTAATAAAATAAGAATATAAATAATACTTTTTAATTTTAAGTAAGTAGTTAAATTTGCAGAACATAGCAAAAACATATCCATGTATCGATTATAATTTGCGAAACATAGCAAAAAATGCTACTAGTGTGCCGCCGTTCTACTACTGTCCTTTCACAGTTATTTTACCTCTAGCTATTAAATTGTCTAACCTGAGTTTCGTGTAAAAAAGAAAGTGCTGTACAGGGAAATCGTTCAAACCTGAGGGTAGCAAACATTGTTAGGTAAGTTAAGTTACGTTTAAGCTCTGATTTTGTGTTGTATTCACCCTAACTTGCTCATTCATACGAAATTTCACAAGTTTGATAAAAACAAAAACACTTTGTAGATTTCAAAGTAGTTTTGGGGTTGCATCCATAAATCATAACTTGAATAATTACCTACTACACCCCAATGAAATGACAGCTGCAGATACGATCCATAAAACGCAACAACGTCTAAAACCTCCAGTCGCGTAGCACACCATCACGGTAGATATACGTGAAGAAAATATTGTGCTAGTTAGTACAGCAATTCAAGTACTTTAATAAGAGCGATAAAGATTTCTTCTTATTCTTAAAGTTGCGTATTATGTCGCTATGTCGAGAGATTTTACCCAGCGTGTCAGGCGCAAGAACATCTCCAAACACAAACCCAAGACAAAAATAGCATCTGGGAGGCCGTAGGAGTCGAAAGAGACGCCTCTGACCATCACCTTATAAGATTTAAATTAATGTCGTACAATATGCTTTCACAGTCTTTGTTAAAAACCAACAGTCATCCATTCGAACGTTGTAAGCCATCGCACCTGATTTGGGAGACGGCGTAGAGAACTGTACACGTAGCTCAGGAGCTTGCGTTGACTGTATATTTTGTAGGTACTATAATGTGCGCACAGGTTTCAGGCCTCTGGAACGCCTCCGTCTAGCGGCTTTCAATCTGCTTCCGAATGAGTTCTCTGGGTCCGACCACCAATCGCTTGTGGTTATCTTCGAGCTGAATGCTGAGAAGTCATACTAATAACTACAGCTTTTCACCATTTGGCTCAAGTACCACGAAGAACGAAGTGGTGTGGCAAAGATAACTAACAACAATTTAATTGACTACCAAGTGATTCGTAACGTTAACCGATATTTTATTACTTTGTTGTGTATTTACAATTTTCTACTTTTTATAATCAGGGAGGCTCGAACGGTTGTATTACATACTTCAGAGGCCTTTAGATACACATATTTTCTATTTTATTTATTTAATAAAAGTCAATAAATAAGAATTAAAAACGGTATAGGGTCTACCTCAGATGTCAGCCTTCTTTCAAGACATTATTCAAAATACTAATTAAATATGTCTTCCTGTTCACCGTGACAATAATATGCACATGTATCCGAGAAAGGTTTGTGATTGGTTATAAACCAAAACTGTTTTGTTTTTAATGTTAAGCGCGTCATTGCATGCGAGACGCTTATTACGTCACGACTTCCTTTCCGCGTGATGATTCCGATGTTAGAACAATAATGGTATAGTTTTTTTGTGGTATCGATGTCGTGATGGGATTTTCACGAAATACTATAGCTCAATCATCATCAATGAGGGCTATCGGTGTTGAGCTCACCAGATGGCGCCTTTGGCGAGTAAGGTCCTGTCATTCATTCCATTTTAAACTTTAAAGTACCAATAACGTCATAAAAAGTTTATTTTAATACGTATAAAAACATAGTGTAAACTTCAGATACATATTTACAATATGTATTGACCCTAAAATTAGCAAGCATGAAACATTTAATAATTATTCTTCCTCCAATTACTAACAAATTAGGTTTACTTGCTACTTATCTTAAAGTTATAATTAATCAGGAATGGCTCAATGTTGACCGCAATTGTGAATATTAGTAAAGATACGTTAATAATTTTCTTTTTGCTTTACCAACTCCATATTTTCCTATCGATTTCTGTCTCAAGTGCAGTGCAGTTTCCTTACAAAAAATTATTTTACAAAAGAAGTTGATAGGCATTCATTTAGATTCTGCTGAGCGAAAACTGGCATTAGTAAAATAATGAACGAGAAAGGTGTATTTGTAACTACTTTTTGAATACCCAGTATTCACTCTATAGCTTTCATTCAATAAACATATTACTTTAGAAACAATTATTAACTTGCTTCTTGTAGACATCTTTACAACCAAAGACATTCAACTATTACGAGCTATTCACAACTTTTTAATAGTCTGAAATAGTGATGAGAAAGAGTTACTATGTTGTCTTTTACAAAAATTGAAATACGATTTCCTGGTCAGTTACGGTTTTTAGAATATAGGTACATATTTACGTAATAATTAAAAGAAAAAGGTAATTAAGTGACAATTTTCAGCATTCCATCGATAGATTAGTTGAGTAAAGCGTACAGGAAATTAGGAAAATGGTTATCGAAAGGAAACGAGTTGTTATGGTCATTGCACCGGTGGCTAATACAAATAAATGTCATCTAAACATCCATGTTGCAGTCATGCACGAAACTTGTGAAATGACGATGGCGAATTATTCGATTTAAAACCGTAAGAATATGAGAAAAACCTGACCGAAAATGTTGTGGTAAGTTTGACTAAAGCAAAATATTCAGTCCACTTTTTCTCTTTGGTCATACCAACTAGGGTAAAACCAGTGGTAGAAACTGTCAATTTGTAAATTTTGTCTTGATTGCAAAAGTTATGTGGTCAATTGAATGAAATTGCAAAGGTGTCTGTTTCTCACCAGTGCTGGCTTAATTTCCTTTGAATGATGATACATTCGTAAGCTAATAGGAAAAGAAGGAGGTATCTCTGTAACCGAGACCGCAAGTGCTATGCAATTTAAAATCATGTCTGGTCATTTACATAACCCGTAAAGATCGAGACTTTATGTATAAACACACCCAAGTTTCACTGCCATAAGGTACTAAACACCATTTTTTCTTTGTCCATAATTAAAATATTGTAATAGTGAAATCGTGGCCATAGCGGGCGCGATGTTTTCCACCGACACTGCGGTCTCGCTTGACCAGAGCGGCTAGAAGAAAGCTGCTAGTGAGAAGCATTCCTATGAAAACGAGTCTCAGTATGTTGCTGAAGTTACTTACCAACTTCTTATAGTCTAGGTATCTATTAGAACGGGACCACTTCCTCAATATAATTACCCTCGAGACTTAAGAGGTCCTTGTAAAGACAGGATGAAGTAATTTCGCTGGACGTGAGTTTAATCGATTCAGTTACATAATAAGCGCTATTGCTTGTCAGGTTTGCATTTAATTAAATTATAAATAATTTTTTTAACATAAAATATTATTTGGTCATTCGCGATTATGACGTAAAATTAATAACAAAATCGTGAGGGGTGGAAACACTGGGGGAAATCTTGAACCAAGGGGCAAGGAACAGGGTTTTTAACTAAAAAAAAGTATTTTAATGCAGTCTTAAATCTGCATAATAATAAAGTAACAATTTTGGTTGAGTAAAAAATACCATATTAACTAGAAAGTTTTGTCTTGAATAACACATCCAAGCTAATGAAGTAATGCGATTGTTTATAAAGTATTTACAAATGGCTAGAAACGATAGAACAGTGTCGTTACTTAAGGGGCACAAATTAAAACAAATCAGTGCAAATTCACAGCATCCAGATGAGATGATCTGTTAATCGATATGCATTATTTATACGAAATGCTAATCAAAAACGAGAATCGACTAAATAGAGAGAGTTGTTCTGGCCACTGGCTGTACGCGTAGTTTATGGTCAGTGAAAACGCGCGAAAACTCCGCGCTTGCGTGATAGCATCCATAGAAGCGGGAAACGTCTTGCGACTTATTTCGTGTCATTCGTGTGGTTCCATATTTTTATTGCTATGATTGCATGATTTTGTTCACTCTATTTTCGAGTAATTGACCTCAACAGTTATTTATTTTTATTTATGGCGATACCTTGTTTGCTGGAACTGAATGGTTGGGTACAGTGAAGAATATTGCCGCTAAACTTTACAACCATTTCTAACGTTTATTATCTCAAAAGTCTTACAGTTCAGCATTCCGATACCGAGGTAAAATCAATTGTATCATCATCTGGCTAGCTTTTTCTCAACTACGTTGGGGTCGGCTTCCAGTCTAACCGGATGCAGCCGAATGAATACCAGTATTTTACCTGGAGCGACTGCCTATCTGACCTCCACAACCCAGTTAGAACTGGGTAATACGATACCTCTTGGTAAGACTGGTTGTCAGACCTTCAGGCCAAATGTAAATTTATAAAATCAAATGTATATAAACCCTAAACATAACAGTGCTACTTGCTCAGTCAATCGCAAAGTTATGCAGAATATCATATTTCCTTAACAATGTCAAAATGGTAGTAAGCATTGAGACAAGCCTATCAAATTGGACTCTTTACGAGGTGTATCAGGACATAAGATACCTTATTCAAAGCTATGTAGATGTTAATCTGTGTTCTATGTAGGTGTAACTATGTCCATATCGCCTCCATATTGCTTAGTCAACGTGGTCATTTTGCATCTTGCAGTTATTTCAGGATTTAGACGGGAAGCATTGCAGACGACCTATATTGGTGGTCGGTACTTCAATGGAGGGAATCTATATTTGTGTGAATTGAACTTGTCAACTACTTACTCTAACAGTTCATTTAATTGTAAGGAAAATATTCTGAGTGCGAAAGCAAGATATATGGCCGATGCGAAATATGTCGAAGTAGAATTTAGGACAATATATTTTTTTCAAACTTGCTTACCTATTGTTTTAGTTTACTAAGTTGGTTTACAAATCCAAGAAAGTTTAAGAGATAAAGGCTGGATTTTGTGAAAGGAAATATGACAGAAAGGTGGTGAATAAAAACTACTGAAATTACAGCTCATTAATGGAAAAAGAAGACAGCGCTGATCCCGGACAAACCGGTGCCTATAAATACAGGAGGATGATGATGATAATATAACTAAATCTGATCTTAAGTTTAAGGTTTTATATCTCTCTTTGCTGTACGTATCCACAACAGTTTCAGTAATTAGGTACTTGATTAAAGTCCAGATACTACACGTCATATTTCTAACAGTTTCGTAAAATCATTAACTATCGAGCGAGTGAGAGGTGAGTGATGAAATGGTCATGCAACAGTATGTGATGCTAAGTAAACAGCAAAGTTTGTTGCACTTCGGTGACTCATTTATCGTTCAGAAATGTTTGGTTTATGATAACCGAGCTTTGAACGTTAACTTACACGTTATCGTTACGTTTCTGTAGAAGAAATTGTGACCTGAGAATTCTAGAGACACTAACGTCATAGTCATTGGATAATTACCTTCTCTCTTCACACCGCACAATAGTGTGTATAAAATATGTCTATCTTGGTAATGATAAACCCAACCTCCACATACCACTGTCCGGTGTTAATAACTTGAAAGGTCAGCTCTAACTATGAGAGAAATCTTTTAAAAGCTTCGAATGTAACAAATATTTGCATTAATGAACGGATATTGTAAGTAAAGGCTGCCAGGCCCTCAAACGTGGGAATCTTGACGTGTGAGTGTGTGACTCATTCCTTGTTATACGACCCAAGAGTAATTTAGCAAAACTGCATACAAAATAAAAATATAGGTACAGAGTAAAACATCTTCGTTTAACTTTAGTCCTCTATTATAAGATACAACAGGAGCCAATAATTAGTGAAGTTAACGGTGTACCTCGGAGGCTGAACGACTGGGTTCGAGGCCAACAAAAATAAAATAAAAAAAGTAAATTATTGGCGACCCGACCACTTCGCCGTCGACAGCTGCGAATTGGCGCGAAACAGGTTTTGGCGGGATCAGTGACGTCACCTGACATGTGCCTTCCTCCAGTTTTGGATGTTGGGGCAAAAAACAAAGACTCTTTCATCTCAGAGCTCCATTCGATTTTACGGCTCCTTATTATTATGTTAGTGTATTGTCTGCCTCGACTGTTATTCTTGTTACAAGCAGGTGACGTAGGAATTCTTTGTAAGTACCTACCATATCCTAAGCACAGGTACAGGTTCTTGAAATTGAACTATGAAAACTTGAACAGGACGTAATGGGCAACTACAGACCTTTCACAGTTATTATGCCTTGTCGCTGGACTGGTAGCTTCATCTTTTAGTTATTTGACAATTCAAAAAAGTGTCTGTATTTCTGAGTTTGAACTTCAGAGCTTTCTTTGTCTTGTTAAAACTTCAAGTGTTTGTCTCGTACCTTTTAAAAGCATAGCCAAGTTACGTGGCTAGCAACTATATATCTAGATTAGCTTGCTTACTTTCTGTATGTACCTAGTATTGTTATGTATTTCTCAAGCATTGGTTACTCATTAATATCATTAAAGGGCCTGTGGATGCCATTACTTTCACGACTCTTGAAACTTTCTCACTCAAATGCAATATGCACAATGCATCAAAGTTTTCCTTACCAAATTACTTTTACCAGTTAATTTGTTTATTTATTAACTTGTGTCTTTGCTTTGCAGTGTGTGGATATTGATGTATTCATTAAAATATTGTTCAGAAGTTTCAAAAAAATGGAATGATTGGCGAGGTATCGATTTGTAGCATTAGCATTAGTTCTACTCTGTGTTATTTAATCCTCTTAGCATTTGCGTCATCTTACCAACCATTGTAAGAATTATGTGAAAATTGTCGACTTGTCTCAATTAATATAAAAGTGTATCACGTTATTTTATAATTAACCGGTCCATCTAATGAACTGTCTTCACTCGAGTTACTTTCCAAGCGTTGAAGTATAAGTCACACGCAACCAGCATTTAATTCTGCAGTCTTATATAATTTGATATCAAATGTGCATGCAACCACTGCATAACTAACTCACTGGAGCTAGAAAACTCGTTTGTGTTCAAGTTTCATATTTTTATATTATAGTTGCACAATGACACAGTCACATTACTATGTAAATAGACCCATTGTTTAACGCGAATTTTTGTAAAATCTGTTTTGTTTCTTAGTTAGTTACGGTAACTTTTGGCTGATGGGAAGTTTTCACAAGGCAACGTGAAAATTACTCGCATATTGTGAGTTGAGACACCACTAACCGCAAATTAGTGGTCAACACAATTTGAACTTTAACAATATCACAGGTTGCTCATTCGCCACAAATAATGGTGAAACATTAAACTAAAATGTATCAAATTATTGAGAAGTCATTGCACTTATTCATAGGTAGACCTATGCAACGGCAAACGTGTTTTGCTTCATCGATACCTACTCCGAGAAGCGGTCGGCTTACCTGAGAGTCACTCCGGACGTGGTTCAAATTATTCACCACTAATCCGTTGTCTGTTGCTATTGGATCCATTTCTGTCAAATCATTATCCGTATATAACTTGAAGTTTCAACCACACATTGCACTATTCACGTTCAAACTCCGAGCCGCGGCCGAATACCACCGACACCAGTCTTAGTCACTAAAGAAAAACGCATCTAGGCACAGAAACTAGCGAACACAGGCGCCTGACCCTCCGGAGTAAGGCTTCACTGGCTTATTTTAAACAAACGAGTTACACCACCGACTTAAATCAATAAACCTCCGTAATAACATTACGATGTCAACTACAAAAGTTTTCTCGGAAATGAAAGAGTTTGTCACAAGTTTTGTTGAGCACAACGTCTGGCTGGCCGATCGTAAGGACGCCAGGCGGCGAAAAGTTAACCGTGCGTGATTTCTGGGGGACTCTCAAAAGCAAATGGTCATATAAGCTATCAATCTTTGCATACCAGAGTGGTTAGGTGAAACGGACATTCTCGTTTCGGTGCGTAGCGCTTCGAGAGTGAAAGGGACGAAGTATCCGCAGGTACTCCGTCTCGAAGTGGGCGAACAGTATCTACAGGTTTTGCTCTCCCACTACAAGGAGGCACGGTGCGGACTCGGAGAGCCTCGAGCTTGAAAGTTTAGTTGAAAAACATAACAAGCATTACATAGTCGTCAAATTGCCACTTAACACCACGCATTTTTAGTATTTTGGACACGTATGACCATAACCCTCAAACAGTACCGGTTTGTAGAATATCTTGCGTTGATTTGTTTGGAAATTAAGCACGTGTTACTTTTGTTTTTAAATTTAATCTTTCATTTATGTTTGGTGTGGATGTTAGGAAGTTTAATTTTAATTAAACTTTTAAACTTAACTGTAATAGCAAAGAAACAAATTCAATCTCAGAAACGATCGATATATTTGATAAATCGAACGAAACCGGTCCCAATGCATCTCTGGTGAAGGCCGCTAGAGCTAACCTCTACACAGGACACTCCTGCGCTGGGACCTACGCACACTCACACAGCCTCTCATGCTACAAGGGACCACATTGAAGAGAGCTGTCGGTAAGACGCACGCCGCTATAAAACAGAGATTATTCTTACCTGGTCTTTGCGTTCCTCTGCAATTGGCATTTTTTTGAGGTGCTATTTCTATAAATACTATGTTGTCTACTTAGATGGGCAGCTTTGTTCGATTTTTCTTCGATATTGGTGTATCCATGAGGGGAATTATGAAACACCAGGCAATTTGTTTTATTCAAAAAAAGCCTTTTTTTTTTTAAACAGATCTAGTTTTAAACAGGCCAAATTTGATTTAGCCCTTTTCTTGGTGACCGTGAGACTGTATTATTTAAATTCAAATCTTCCCATTACGAAGCAACTAAGTAGGTACCTACCTACCTTACTCACAGACATCAGCTATACATTGTTTTGTAAATACAGGGTGTAAACAGACCCTTCACATAGCCGTAAACCAAGCATTCTGTACATCGAACTAAATGACTACGCAAAAATTATTGCTGGGAATCGACTTTTTTGGGGTGAAAAATCACGTTTTACGGTAGGACTCGATGGAACGCACTCAAAGTATTGTGATGGTGGATGGATTGAATAGTACGGGGGTCGTGGAGGTGTGTAAAGTAAAAATACTACATTAAAAACATGTAATTAAAAAAATTTGGAACTTTGACCCCCAATATCTCCGTAACTGGAAGGTTCCCAGGTATGGTCTAGAATGTTAAGGGTCTATTTACACCCTTTATGTATTGCGGAAAATAGAAAAAAGAAATCCGCAGCGTTGGCCAGGAATCACCCAATTGTATTATCCAACTTAAGATTATTTTCAATACATTCGGTTAACATAGTTGTCATTGCCAAGTGAGCGGTTTCTGAAAAACACTAAAAGCTCAGTGTAGTACCTATTAATTCTATGGCTAAGGGCCAATTCAAAACGTTCCATATTCAAAATCGCACAGCGAGATTTTGAATCATTAATCAGAACCGTTTGGTTTATAAGTATTCTACTCTTTGATCAGAACCATAAGCAAAGAATACACCTATCTAGAAACAGTACATTTTGATATTAGTGTGGAAACTTTGTTATTGCATTCGAGGTGGAATTAACTGCAACAACAACTGAACTGCAGTAACAAATCCCCACGCGTGTCAAAAGACGGTTTTCAATACACTTTTGAAGAAATAAAATATTAGAACGGAAAGTATTTTTGTCAGGAATTATTATTACTATGATTTAATTTGTTTTTTTTTCCCGCACTTTGCTTTCGCCAGGTTGCAGAAGAAGCAAAGGTATGACGCCGCTAAACAGCCTAATATGAAAAATAGAACATTCAAATACATTGCATGTTGAACCTAATCGTAGTGCGATAAGAATCAGTTTTCAAGAAAGTGTATTGAAAACAAAATTAATAATCTATGAACAGCAACCACTTTGGAACAACAAGACATTTGAAAAAAAAAATTAGAGATGTCAAACAATATGCCATGAGTAGACAAGATTTAGTTTTTATAGTTACATTTTCAGCAGTGATATCATTTGTAGCCACAGTAATTATTAACGAAACTGGCGGATCTCGACGCAGGCCATGATGGTAATCTATTTTTCTTGCTATTATCTATTTTACTAACAACAGTCATGGGTTTTTAATATGGCGGTGCAGCACCACCAATTTAGAAACCTATTATATGTCATAAAAATATACTGAAATCTTCAGTCTGTAGACAATTGTCCTACGACGGGGCAAAGGCTTCTTCTCAGTCTGAGAAGGAACGAGGCTTAGTCACCACGATGATTTAGTTCGATTTAGTCCGAAACGGCCTCCATATTGCCATGAATATAACTTGGGATACCTTTGATCATTCTTAATCGGTGTAAGTTGATCTAATGCTTGTTTTAAATTTCAGGCTTCAATCACCAAGTCGGAAGTTTAAACACCCAATGACCAACCGCAAGGCTAACAAATCACTTGCCTCCCCCCTCCCCCCCACACACAATTAAATGCAATCTCGAAGTAACATTTATGAATAACTAGAATCAAAATGTGGAACGGAATCAAACCAACGCGGCTCTGGCACAAGACAGGAATAATACATTTTAGAAACATGTTATTTTCTCGACTCGAGACCGCCAGGCTTGAAGCCGAATGTAGTACTAGAGTCTATAAGCAGCGATCAAAAGAAGACATGTTAACATTCCTGTCTCTTATTTTGGGCGGCGCTGCATTTGCTGGTTATTTATTTGGAATGTTTAGTCCACCCAATGACTGTAAAAAGACTAAGAAAGAAGGAGCAGATGATGAAGGCGAAACGTGTCCTCCGTCTCCACCCTGTCCTCCCATCCAGTTACCACGTGCTCCAAAAAGGTGCCCTAAAGCGGAAAGATAACAACTTCCAACCAAAATAGTTTATGTCCATCAATTTACTGAGTAAAACGACAATTCTAATAAAACAAAACAGTTTTATTTCAATTATTTATGATTTATGCCCGGTTGATGGCAATCCTATTGCCATCAACCGGGCACAAATCCAGACTCTGTGGCTGCTACTGAGAAACTGAAGGAAAGCCCAATAACACTTTGCCCGACCAGGGAATTGAAGCCCGGACTTCGTGCTTAGCAGTTACGCTTACGACCACTAGACCAACAAGGCAGAATTTTAAGTAGAGTGTCAGAAGCAAGTACCCGCAAGTAAGCAGTGGGAAGTGATTTATCTCGTGGAACTGTAGAAGAACACGAACGACTTAATGATACTGATACTGCTAGCCTGCGTCATCCCACTGCTGGGCAAAGGCCTCTCCCCATGACTTCCATTTGCTACGATCCAGGGCTAATGTGGGCCACTGGTCGTTTGTTTTGTCCAGCTCGTCCCGCCATCTTCTACGAGGTCTGCCGCGACGCCTTGTGTCTGTGTCAGGGCTCCAGAAAGTGGTTATTTTGGCCCACAGCTCATTGGGCATGCGGCAGACGTGGCCAGTCCAGTCCCACTTCAGCTTAGCGGCTTTTTGAGCAACGTCAGTAAATTGTGTTTTTTTGGAGCGCAGTGTGGTGTTGCGTACATGTTCGGTTAGTTTGACGCCTAGAATGCTGCGCTCCATTGCACGATCGACATACAACTACAACAACCAAAAAGGCTGTCACTGACGTTATGTTTTAGGAAAAGTTTGTTATCAACAAGTTCTCGTGTTTGATTTAATGTTCTTTCACACTTTATTTACCGCTAGCTTTTAAGTTGGGTAACCTGAGTTTGGTATGTTTTCCCTGTGGAACATAAACAAACCTCATGTTAGCCAACTGAATACACAGAGGTAAAGTGGCTGTGAATGGTCAGTAGTTTGTTCATGGCACGCGCATAATTATGTTATAATACTGTCAGTGGTTTATAGCAATATCATTATTCGATTTAATAAATTTTTGTGAATTCCGTTAATCGACGTGCGACGTCGAGTTTTTCATTTTTTCGATATGCAGCATTTAAAAGTTGCCGTTATGGTGTCCCTCGGAGTGGCAGCGGGTTACCATTATTTCATGAACATGAGAGATTAGTACCATTTCAATGATGAGGAGACCAAAGAAAAGGTTAGTAAAACAAAAATTATGAAACGCGCTCAGCCTTATATCATCATTCTCCTGAACTTATCCCAATTTATTTGGGGTCGGCGCAGCATGTCTTCTTCTTCAATACTTCCCTTTTACTCATCATCTCAGCAGTCACCTGCTTTCTAGTCATATCATCGTTCAGACAGTCTAGCCATTGTTTCTTTGGTCTTCCTACACTCTTATACAATACTCAAAACTTGCCTCACTACATTTACCTCATTCCTCCGCATCACATGTCCATACCACGATAACCGATTATCACACAACTTTTCAGTTACAGGCGCCACTTTCTGACTTCCTCTTATGTACTCATTTCTTATTTTATCCATTCGCGTTACACAACACAGCCTTAGCATTCTCATCCCAGTCACATCATTCATCCTTTTTGTGGCCCAACATTCTGATCCATACAAGACAGCAGGCCTAACCATGGTTTCATAAATGTAAAAAAACTTAATATAAGCCTTAATAATAAGTTTTTTTACACCCATTATACCTTGACGAAGCCGAAAAGCACTTGTTCTCTCCGTAATTACAATTTGTTTTTGTTCTAGGCCATACCTGGAGACCTTCTAGTTACGGAGATATTGGGAAGCCAAAATTACAAAGTTGTCACAAGTTTAAAAAAACGTTTTTAATGTTGTAACTTTAAATATCTCCAAGACCCCTGTACTATTCAATGCATCCACCAGCACAATGTTTCGAGTGCGTTACGTTGAGTCCTACCGTAAACCGTGATCTTTCACCCCAAAATAGAGTCGTTTTCTAAAAATATTCTTTTGCGTAGAGTTATTTAGTTTGATGTACAGAATGATTGGTTGGCGGCTTCGTGAAGCGTCCGTTTAAACTTTGTATTAATGAAGCTATTTGAGAATGCAGCATACACAACACTACACTGCGCTCTAAAAAAAATTACTGACGTTGCTCAGAAAACCGTTATACTGGGACTAGGCTGGCCATGTCTGCCGTGTGCCAATGAGTAAGAACCACTATGTGGCGCCCTCACAAAGCTAGAAAGTAAAATGACAGTTCTTATATAAGATGGCAGGACGAGCTGAAAAAAAACAACGACTAGTGGCCCTGGATCATATGCTTTTGCCCAGCAGTAGGATTATGCAAGCTAACAGTGCAAGTAATTTGAGTATGTAAAGAAGCGAGTTACAAACGCGAGCCACCCGCACAAGCTACATAATTATGCTGTTTGTTAGTCAATCTTGAACTGGTGTGAAGAACTATTCACCGTTGCTGATTGGCACAGAGGCTGTGGCAAGCGTCCAGAAATTTACTTACCTGGGGAGCGTCGTGGCAGAGTCTGGGGGCAGTGAAGAGGACATCGCTTCACGAATCGCCAAAGCCCGAGCTACCTTCGCGCAGCTGAGACCTGTTTGGCAGTCGCGGAAATTGACCCGAAGGATTAAACTTAAGATATTCGGGTCCAACGTAAAATCTGTGCTGCTGTACGGGTGCGAAACGTGGAAGGTCACAAAGGTCATCTCACGCCAAATCCAAGTCTTCGTCAACAGCTGTCTTCGTCGCATTCTCGGCATTTACTGGCCCGAGACCATCTCAAACGTAGAGCTATTGGAGAAATGCGACGAGAACCCGATAGACCGCCAGATCAAGCGTCGCAAGTGGAGATGGATTGGCCACACGCTCCGAAGGGACACCGACCACATACCCAAACAAAGTTTGGACTGGAATCCCCAAGGAACAAGAAAGCGTGGCCGTCCCCGTCAAACCTGGCGTCGCACCGTGCTGGCAGAAGCGGCGAGCATCGATATGACGTGGAGCGAGGTGAAGCGTGAAGCTCAAGACCGATTGCGATGGAGAACATCTGTGGACGCCCTCTGCCCCATCTGGGGGACATAGGACATTAAGTCAAGTAGTCAATCTTACTTATATATGCGAAAGTTTGTGAGGATGGATGGATGTTTGTTACTCTTTCACGAAAAACCTACCGAACGGATATGCATTAAGATATACATCAAAATAACACATAGGCTATCATTTATAAAGATATTGTGTTTAAATTTTATTTATGCGAGCGAAACCGCGGGCGTTAAAGGTAACGTTCACCTCATTGCACGCGCAGTTTTAAAGTCTCACAACTCAAATTTTTGTTTCATCTCATTAAAATTAAAAGAAAAAAAAATGGAATCTTGTTCACTAGGCACTTTGGAACTAGCTCACTAGGCAGCAAAGAATTTGCTCAATATGGCTGCTGCAGCTTGTCTGCCCTTAAGAGCATTAAAGTTACTGGACACTCTAACAGTTAACTAGATGCATAGCCTAGGTCAAGTTTGGGTCAAAGAAATCAGAACCGTCCAAATGCGCGTTGGGTTGACGATTTCGTCAAAAACGCAGGATCTTTTTTTTTTTAATTCTTCTTTAATTATAGAGGGTTTAATCAAGAGGGTTTAAGCCCTCATCGGTACAAACAAATATTTCTTACGATCTAAATCCTATCTTAGCTAATTTATACAAGGTTCTTGCATCCTTTGACAAAGATGACGCAAGAACACAGTTCCATTTACCAACATCTCATCTCATCATCAAAAAATTAAAAGTCTTTCGGCCTCGTTCCGGACACACTCCATCAGATTATGGTAAGTATCTTCCACTGTACTACACTCCGGACAATTTAGTGAAGTAACTTAACCGATGAGAAACGCAATACTGTTCAATGGTATGTGTCCCGATCGAAGCCGAAGAGCCATGACAATTTCTGATCGACTCATGTTGGCCTGGTCGAACCATGACCTCGCGAAAGTGTTGGTTGGATCGTCCGATACCAGATTCCCTTGCTCAGTGACCTCGGGTCGAAGTCTGGTCTGGTGAGGGACGCATAGAGCCGAGAAGTATAGCAGACAAACGAGGAGGCCAGTGTGTGATTCCGGGCTGAAATGATGACGATAGCCTGTAACTTCCGCGCGACGTTCCAAGCACCATAAGACCCTGGGCTGTAGTGCAGCTGTCGACAGTCTCAGATTCAAGGCCTGACCTGTTGCTAGAATTTAGATTAGGTAGGCGGATATGACACTCCAACGTTGATGAAATTGTAGAGGTGTGTAACACACACCTACACACACCGTGTCGTCCACATTACGGTCAACCGGAGAAGTTCACCTGTACGGGCCTGGAGACCGGCGTGAGGGATAAAATTTTGATATAACGGCGCAAATACAATAACTTAATTGGTAGTTATGTGTTTGAGCCGTTTGGGGTTGACACACTAGGGCCATGGGGTCCGATTGCCCACCTAGTATTTCGGGATATCGCCAAGCGGTTGGTCGACTCTTCACGTGACCAAAGGGCTGGCCTCTTTTTTCCCAAAGAATGAGCATTATCATTCAACGTGGCAATGGTTGCCAGCCTTCAGGGAACTTTTTCTATTGTATAATAAAATAAAAACTGTGTGGCAGGTAATTAACAGAGAAACTGGAAAGGCAGAACAACGAGATCAGAATCAATTGTCTTTGAAAATAGAGAATCAGACCATTTCTGATAAGCTAGAAGTCGCCGAGACTCTAGAAAGTTATCTCCTCTCTTCTTCTAAATTAGCTGAAGCTCTTTTTAAAGAAAACTTTACTGAGGACATACCAAACCGTAAATTTAAACCAATATGTATTGCTACAATTAAAAACGCATTCAAAAGTCTCAACATAAAAAATACTGAAGACTTATGGGGCATATCCGTCAAGGTTCTTGGAGATATTATTGACTCAATCGCTCCTGTCCTAACAGGCATATTCAATCAATGTTTGGACAGCGGCAAGTTTCCTGATCTAATGAAACATAGTAAAGTAGTAACAATTTTCAAATCGGGTTGTAAGAGCGATCCTTCAAATTATAGACCTATATCTGTGCTTCCAGCATTGAGGAAAATCTATGAAAAAGTCATGCTGGACCAGATGTTGTCTCACTTCAACTCAAATGAGATTCTGCATTGACAACAGTTTGGTTTCACGAAGGGTAGGTCGACAACGGACGCGGGAGTAAAACTCATCAGTCACATTTTGGAATCTTGGGAGAAGTCCCAAGATGCCATTGGCATTTTCTGTAATCTCTCAAAAGCGTTTGGCCGCGTCGACCACAACACACTGATCTGTAAATTACACCACTACGGAATTCGTGGACAAGCTGCTGATCTTGTTCTTTCCTATTTGTCTAACAGGCAGCAAAAAGTAAATGTAAATGGGGCGATGTCTTCTGGGTCTCTAGTCAAGATGGGCGTGCTCCAAGGAGGTGGAGGACTGTTGAATTTATAGTTTATTGTTTATTTTTTTGTAATTTTGTATGATGCACGTCATGTCCCTGCGACAAATAAATAGTTTTTCTTTCTTTCTTTCTTTCTATCTTTCAAGGTTCAATTCTCGGTCCTTTCCTATTTCTTGTTTACATTAATGATCTCCCTTATATGATGGCCAAATAAATTATCGGATATAATTCTATTTGCTGATGACACTACGCTAATTTTTAAAATAGATAGAACAGATACGAATGTCTTACATGTCAACGAAAGTCTAACCGTACTCTCGAAATGGTTCGCAGCTAACATTCTTTTACTGAATGCGAACAAAACAGAATGTCTAAAGTTCTCTTTGCCGAATGTACCACAACGGGCTCTAAATCGGGATTTAAATCTTCACGGAAAAAACTTGATGTTATAGCGGAAACTGTATTCTTAAGGTTTACTAACGATTCAAAATTGCAGTGGGGCGCGCACATTAGAACTCTTTCGGGTAGGTTAAGCTCAGCTGCATATACAGTAAGAAAAATAAGGCAGTTAACTGAAGTGGCTACAGCTAGGCTAGTATACTATGCTTATTTCCACAGTATTATGTCTTATGGCATTATGCTGGGGATCAGCAGCAAACGTTGACTCAATTTTCATTCTACAAAAGAGGACAGTCCGTGCGATCTATAAAATGGGTCCTCGCGAGTCCCTCAGAGAAAAATTTAAAGAGATTGATATACTGACCCTGCCTTCATTTTATATGTTAGAATGTATTTTATATGTCCGCAAAAATCGAGCGCTTTTCAAAATTAGAAGCGACTTTCATAATATAAATACACGCAGTAAACACGAAATTATAATACCTAAATTCAGATTAACAAAAACTAGCAAGTCTTTTCTTATAAACAGTTTACGCTTTTATAACAACTTGCAAAGTCAGTTATAGAACTGACCGATGGAAAGTTCAAAAACTACATCAATCGTGTCCTTATTAAAAAAGGATATTACAAAATCAAAGACTAAGTACGTTGAAAACAAAGAAGTTTGGCTTTAGTTCCTTCTGCGTTTGCGGCTTCCTTGGTAGCTCTTAAACGGCACAAAATGTCTCTAACTATTCTCAATCTCATTTTTTCTCTTCTTTCGAATCAGATTTTTACAATAGTTTTCAAATCATTTATACATCTTTTGGTCAAAATAGTTACAGCACTGATAACAATATTTGTGTCACTTGTTTAATTTGGTATTTTACAAAATATTTTCTTACCTTTGTATAGATTATTTTTTATCGATTGTTTGTGAATGTGTGAACATTTTAGTCTTTGTAGATTCCCAGCTGCTTGTTAACTTTTTATTTTGTTCTACATTTTTTGTGTAGTAAGCAACGACTTTTGTCGGGCCTACGCTGTCCCCCCATACTTAAGTACAAATGCTGTATCCATGCTAATATTGCAATACTAAATGATTTGAAAAGAGGAACCATGGAGTTTCTTGCCGGTTCTTCTCCATAGGAAACGACCAACCCGAACCGTGCACTTTTTTGTCGACTTTTTATACGTGCCCATCTAGGCCTATGTGAAATAACGTGTGGAGGCGGCGCAGCCCGCCACTGCTACTGGTACCTTCAGCCAGAACTAACCTGCTTGCCAAGGCACCCCTTACCAGAGCTTTCCGTTCCATCAACGGCCTTCAAATACAGATCGATGTATTTACATGTTGTTGGAGTGAATTCGCAAGGGTATTACTATTTATATTAAGCTACAAGCAAAATAATATTTATTTTTTATTTTATTTTTTAAAGTAAACTATGTTTGTGTTTAGGTTTTTGTACTATGTTTATATAAGTAATTATGTTATTACGTTGTGTGTTTTAATGGTTTAAATATTTAATAATGTTGTTATTTTTAAATTTTGTATTTTTTTTATTGTAAGTAAGTTTAAGTTCTTAACTGTCGCATTAGGGTAACCCTGTAAAGATAGTCTAAGCTGTTATAAATAAATAAATAAATTAAATATTTTGATTTATGATTTTGGTTGATTGACAGCGATGTAGACAAATTTTTACACGCCTTGACATTCTTTTCTCTTTTTGATAGTTGTACACATGGTTGTACATATTTTCCTTTATTCATGAAATTATCTTATTTTGTATTTTTTTTAATATTTCTTAAAAAAAAAACATTTAAAACAAAAAAAAAATTAAAAAATTGGTTTCCGTCGATGTCGGGAGCAGGGTCCAAGCTACCGGTGGTTAGGGCTCCAGAGACAGCAACCTCCTCACAATGCGAGCCGTATCGAGGAGTACTGCCTTCTGAATCAGGCCCTTGATCAAACCGCCTAAGGAGAGCCTCGAGAGATGTTCCTCGAGGCTTTTGGCCATAAGGCCATTGGATGTTACGACAATCGGTACAATGATAGCCGAGTTCTCATTCCACAGGTGTTCTAACTTCGTGTGCCAAGTCAAGATATTTTATTTGTTTCTCTTTCTCAACTTTCACGAGGTTCTCGTCATGCGGGATGGTAACATCGATTATTTTACGCAGCGCGCTGATCGGTCTATCACCACTATGTCAGGCTTATTGGCGACAATAGTCATGTCAGTAATTATAGACTGATCCCAGTTTAGCTCGACATGGTCATTCCCAGGAACTGGGTCGAGCACATACTTGTAGTACGGCACCTCAGATTTCACAAGTTTATATTTCAAGGCAAGTTGCTGGTGAATAATCCTGGTTACTTGGTTGTGCCTGTGCTACTTGCTGTTAGCTAGACGAAAACAACCAGAAATAATGTCTGATGGACCTACCCGGACGGTGGCATGCCCGACACATGTCAACCGTCCCGTCCTTCATGATAGTACATATTTTTATTATTATTTTAGATCTATTGGTAGTTTGTAAATAATGTACAATATACGGCGGCACATGAACCTGTACATTTCCAGTATAACTTGGCCTCGCTTTGTATAGATTTTCTAAACTGGTTTTGTATAGCTTGATTGGCCGTCGTGTGTACATTAAGATTTATTTCAAGGATTGGCGTATAACAGCATTGGATAGGGATAAGTAGAAGGAGGGAAGGGAGACCTTTTCCCTGCAGTGGGACACAAATGGCTGATAATAAATAATATAAGATCAATTTAATTGTTAGAATTTTGCAGTACAGTAAAATGTTGTTGCATTATTTAAAAAAGAAAGTAAAATTATTGTCTGTGACTGGAAATGTCATCGTTGCCAAGAAAATGTTTGTCAGCCTGACAAATATACTGACAGGAGCATTTTCTAAAAATATTGTATAGGATATGGGAAAAGAATTCAAATTTACTGGTTTAAAATGGACAGACGGGAGCAGTTAAAGTTAATATGTTTGGTTATGTCAATGACAGCTGGTGTTGCATATTCGTATGGTATGTATACAATACGAATACCTTCTTTATGGAGTAGCAGCGACGGCAGTTTGCCAACTTTGCACAATGTAAGCAAAGACGACAGAACAGAACAAAAAATACCTAATGCGCCCAGGCCTGCTGCTACATTGGATTTGGATATTCTTCACAATGCTAGCAGCAATATTGATAATGAAAGTTCGTGAATCAAACTCAGAACTACGGACGAGTGGTGTTAAGCGTACAAGAAACCAATCGGGGAAAAGCATTTCCCTAGTTTGTCGTTTTATTTTTGTTTTCGTTTCAGCATTCAATTGTATATCTTCGTACATTTTTTATACGATAACACTTATAAGTCGATAAATATATGCTAATTTAAATTCTAACGCATTCATATTTTCCTTTCATCAATTGCTTCCTTTCGTCCACTGCTTGTCTTCTTTTAGAAGAAATTTGTCTGTCTGTCTTACTGTCTTACTGGAAAGCACACAAACTGGTACAGCAAATGATTCCATTGTAACCGCTCCCAGGTTTCTACGTTAGGGAGGTCTAAAAATATTTGGTAAAATTATGTCGATGTCACATGCACCCTTAGTCCCTTAGATGATCTGCACCCTAGTACATGGTGTATTAGGGGGCACATTACCTGGAATTTCATCAACTCAACGTTGTTTAACGGATGAAGTAACTGCCCCGTTGGTCTAATGGTCGTTTTTGTTGTAATTGGGTTTTTCTATGACAGAATTTCTCAGTAGCCTGGAGTCTGGAAGATGGTGATGTGAAAACACTTTAAACCGTTGGTCCTGTGCCTGAACTCCTTGCACCTTTGTCTGTGCACACATTTGTGCAGCATTATAATCTACCCCGCGTCGACGGCGAATCAATGAGCCGAAATATGGTCAGAAGGACTATATTTTAACTTAGTCTCATAGTTAAGGTAACCGCACACTGATGGTCTTGGAGGGAGGCCTTTGCCCAGCAGTGGGATGATAGAGGCTAACAGTAACAGTAACTAGGTCCTAGTACTTTAATATCACAATCAAGGTCTTTGCAAAAAATATTAGTGTTGCATGAAACGGTCAGTCATACAATTCTTACATTGTGCTCACATATTATTATAGAAGCAACAATGTTGTACCAAGAGGTCTGTAAAACTTGATTTGAAAAGAGTATCCATAGTATTACTTGGCCATTCTTCTGCATGAGATCGACGATTTTGGAACGCCTGGACTGTAGTACACAGAAAAAAAAACTAATGTAGTTATTTTTTTACACTGACAATTATTCAGTACTAACTTATGCCCGCGGCTTCGCCCGCGTGGAGTTCGGATATTGTCCACGGGATCTTACTTCTGGGATAATGAGTAATCTATGTTTGTATAGTTCATACATAGTATATTTATATATAAGTGATACACATGTCTCATAATTTTAATTGAATAGTGCGTGCACCAATTTTCGAGTCAATCGACCCAGAAAATATTAAGTTTCACAGAAAATTCAAACCCCCATTTCACCCTCTTAGGGGTGGAATTTCGAAAAACTCATAGTGGATCCCTCTTCACAAAGAATACACCCTGCAAATTTAATGTCTCTAGGACCAGCGGTTTGGGCTGTGCTTTGATATATCAGTCAGCCAGTCAGGATATTGAGTTTTAAATTGGGGGATGATTTTGGAAAAACTGTGATACACGTATCACATAATTTTAACTGAAGAGTATGTACACAAAGTTTTCAAGTCAATCAACTCCGAGAATAAAAAGTTTCACAGAAAATTTAACACCCCATTTCACCCTCTTAGGGGTTGTATTTCAAAAAATCTTCCTTATTCCTTGTCTACATTATAAAGAGAACCTCTGTGCAAAATTTCAGCTTTCTAGGTTCTCAGAATAAATACGTTTTATTTTAGCATGATTTAAAAAAAAAAATACGGAAGGTGTATTTTTGTTGTAAAATAAAATAGGGTTTCTGTTTTTATTTCCCCCAAAACTGAAGTTGACAGGAAAATTATAGATGTTGTGACCATTACTGAGTTAAAATAACAATAACAAACAGACTTATTGATCAATTAACGCGTTATCAATAATATTGTGATTTGTGATTCATGTCAGTGACACAAATCGTTGACGCCCACAGTAAAACGAGCTCAACCATCACAGATGTTGGCTGATAGCGATAACTGCTGCGGAAATACCATATCATTAAAAAAAGTTTTTGAATATCTGCAGAATAACGATGCAATCCAACGCAACTTTCTGCTCTTCTATGTTAAAGTAATGTCCAAATTCAAATTCAAAAAAAAAGTGCGTGTATTAAAATTCTTTATTGCGAACTAAGTGTACAGTATTTTGACAATGGTAACAATAGGTAGGTTCTTAGAACTTAGTTGGCTGTTAAGGCATTGCAATTTAAATTAACTTAATATTACAATTACCATTATATTATATTAATTAACATTATTCAAACATTTTATATTAATCCATTTTATATTATCCTGTTAAGTATTTTGTGTGTACATAAATAAATAATTGCTTAAACATACAATAGCATGCATTGCTTTATACCTGTCATCTAGCAGACGAATTTTTTAAACGTATGAAGAAACGGGGACTGATGAAAAACGAGTGCATGTAACGGAGATGAGAATGTTGAGATGGATGTTTGAAGTGACAAGAAAGGATAAAGTAAGAAATGAGTATAAGAAGCCAGGTGCGTAGTACTCGTAACCGGCGTGCGTGTATGATCAGATGTGTGAACGTGGAGATGGTGAAGGGAATATGCAAGAAATACAACAAATCACAATACACAACACAACACACAACATACAACACACACACAACAACACAACACAACATTCACAACATTTCACAACATATCTTGAAAATGCCTTGTAAAAAGCCCATAAAAACGTGGTACACTTGTTTAATTTTCTAATACATCACTTATTTTAAAATTGATTATCTAAAGAAGCATGTTTTTGGTGAATCGGAACGCAAACTCGAACCTTCATAATGCCGGTAGTGACGTCAAATATTATGTGTCAAAGAAACACTTTTATTTTAAAAGTACTTAAAATTTCACTAAGATTTTATTATAATATTGTTATAGCAATTTTTGCTTGAATAAAGCACGTACAATTACTAAAATTATTCTTTTAAGGGCAAACAATTAGAAGTAGGTAGATTGAGGTAAGTGACGTCACGTCATGGCCGCGACAGTCACGCACGTTTGAACTGTCGTAGAAAATTGTAGGAGTTTAATTTTTTTTTTTGAACAACAAGCAGTAGTTGAACTTAACTTTTAATACTTTTCTTGGTTATTAGTAAGTTAATAAAATTTATATAGAACCACCGAAAGAAATGAATAATCACTTAAGTTTTGGTTTTCACGAAGAAATCAGTGTCCATACATGAAAAAAAAAAAAAAAGATGCTGGTCGTATCCCTTCTACCTTCCTCCATTTTTAGAAGGCGTTTAAAAAACGAGTTCCACCAACCCTAGTAACATGCGAAACGAACGGGAAAATTATGATGAAGCAATGGATTGGAAAATTTCCTTCATATGATAAAAAAATACTTTCTGACTCCCTTATTGAGTGACACACTCTTACACAATTGGAATGCTGTTTGTCATGACTACGCTTACCGATTCATCACAAGCCTTTTCCCAACTATATTGGGGTCGGCTTCCAATCCAACCGGATGCATCTGAATACCAGTATTTTACGTAGAACGACTGCCTATCTGACCTCCACAGCTACTGGGTATTATGATACGTCTTAGCAAGACTTAGGCTTTGACTTCCAGTAACGACAACGTGTCAAAGATCTATAAGATGATAGCAGGGACCAACAGCGTGCGGCTCTCTACATGTAATTGACCAGAGTTGCTTAATGTTTGAGCAACCCATGAGTGTTATTATTTAGCCATGCCTTGCTTGTAAGTATATTAATCTAAATATTTTGTTGGCTAAGCGAGCCGAGTCATCAAAAAATCCGTAGGATTCGATAAAATCTATAATCTATCGCGAAAAAATCCACTTTCCCTAAAAAAGTATTTTTCTTTATAAAAAGTGAATTTTTCGATTGTCTCCATACTGGCAACTTTATAACCGACGAGTCTGACAGGTCAAGTGACACAAGCTTTAATGGCAGCAAATCACCATTCAATTCAATCAACAACAATAAAATGGGAATAAAAACACCTGGAACATAATCTCTAAATTCAAATATGTGGGGAAAGGGGTACGATTTTATGTGGTTTACGGGTGCGTGCATTGTCGGATACCGCTTCATGGTAAATGTCATAAACCAATATGGAACACACACGGTCGATGGAAGGCCTATAGTAAGAGGACCAGATGGATTGCCGTGTGACGACGACGATTGACTGTGAGTACAACCAGACTATGCGAATGCGGATCCCCAACACAGGATATGCCACACTTCTCTCTTACCCGTCGTGGACAACTACAGAACGCCAAATGCTGCGACCTTACATACTCCTTATTTATGAACTTATGTTTTTTTCTACTCCTCCGTTATTCTTTTCTGATTAATTTCGTTGCGGGATCCAAGACAGTTAAGTTGATGCTCTGGGACTTCGTCGAGCTTCATTGTCTCGTTGCTTTATTGATGGTCGCCACTGTTGATTCTGTCTTTCAAGAGTTGCAGTGGTTTGGGAATAGTTCGCCACACTATTCCCAAACTTGGGTGGCTTGTCTCATTAAGAAAAAAACCCTTCTCTTTCCGACATCTACTAGCTTTAGCCCACGAGATCGTACAGAGATATACAGGCTCATATGTTTTAACCCACGTTGTAATCTATCTGTGTGCAAAATTCCATCCAAATCCATTCAGAAGTTTTTGCGTGAAAGAGTAATAAATATCTTCACAATCTTACGTGTAGATTTGTAGTAAGATACGATAGCAACGTCTCATTGAACACCTATAACCTGTGTACGCAAATAAACTTATAATTGAATCACGTGGACTTCCAGGTGTGGGTTACAAATTATCGTGATAATGAGATTTTCGACTGTCTCGTTGGTCTAGTCCGTGGTCTAGTAGCCGCAAGACTGACTGCTGATCATGAGGACGACCTTTTCAGGTTCAATTCTCAGGTCGGGCAAAGTCTTGTTCCATCAGGAATTTCTCAGTAGCAGCCACGGATTCTGACTTTGTGCCCAGTTGATAGCAATAGGCTCGGCTACTATTATATGGGACTTAAACATAACTGGCGAAATGTGGCTGTACTAATGGGTACACCCATATTTCCCCATTCTAAGTGATGAGATATTTGTCACCCTTAAAATTAAACATCAGTCATCATTATTGTGTATTTACCTTTGTTAACACCATATTTTTTAAATTAATTCAAATATCAACCCAAGGAGTAATACAGTTTATATGAAAAATCTATTTTTCTTCTTAGCGTGTCGATGGCGTCCATCAGTTCCTGTAGTGAATTTGTTCACTAGTTACGCTAGTTCACTTGTTAATATCGTGTCCTGCGTCACACATGACATGATATTAAGTGCCCCATCGTTTGTAGAACAGTAAAACATTTAAAAAAAAAATCTGTTCAGTAACTTGAAACTTGGTACAAACGCTTATCTTGGTGTTTAAGTTCGAAAGCGAAAATACGAAATCTACGCGAGCTAAATCGCGGGTGAAGAAGCTACTAGATTATAACACAATTATCTGTATTTGTTACAGGTACATTTGCTTACTTGAACATAATATATAACCAGACGACCTGTTAATATAAGGAGCAATGACTCGAGGCAATCAGAAATTTAAACCTCGAGGGCATGTTAGTTTTGCGCATGAATTTTAATCTTTGACATCACCGGATGCCACCTGACAGCCAAAGATTTCGGATAAATGAAAATAAACTATAATATAAATATAATATACTATTAGAAGATTCTAGCGAAATCTAAATGTGCAGGGGCGGAGGCGATGTTATACAGTTTGCAGTGTCATTCTGGTTTACGTACAAATTATTGCAGTCTATTATACTTAGATATGGGTCTTACGGTCAATACGATCGACTGGAAGAAGAAAATTCAGAAGATTGCTCAGACTCTGACGTCGATGATTGGTAAAATAATTTCTTATAGTTAGCTTATCGTTTTTATGTAATATTCTCCAAGCGAGAGCGGTTACAGAATACAGTTTTTTTTTTGTGCGTAAAAACACTTACACGTGCGTCAAATTTTGCACGCGCTTATTCCGGCGTGTTTGCTCGAACAGAGCGTCAAAAGAGCGTTAAAAGAGCGTCAACACTCGTACAAGTTGCGCTTGTGGCAAAAGGCGATACGCTCTAACGCGCGTACACGCGCTTCCAAAAACGAGTTTGAACGCACCGAAAAAACGCTAATCTAAAACCGCCCTCACTGTCTGCGCCTTGACACATTCATGTTACAAGTTGATCCATTCTGTTAGGTTACAGGCGAATGCTCCCGGTGAGGGAACACTTTGAGAGTTGCCTGGTCTCATTATTGCTTAGTAATATATCGGTTCCTCATAGTCTATCTACGCTTTGGGATGACTCGTAGCTACTATAATCTTCGTTTAATCGCCAGCGACTCGCTGAAGATCAATTTCATTCCACACACAGTCTGTCATAATATGTAGGTCGTCGGCGACCTTAGTCGAAAGTGATTTTGAGGGGATTTTGAAATCGCTAAGGACAAATAGTTTGTCGTAATATGTGTGTCAATATTACAACTGGAAGTCATGGGGAGAGGCCAAGCAGTGGGATGACGGAGGCTAACAGTAATAGTAGTTACGTGTGTGGACGTGAAATTTTGAAAGTGGTGTTTCTGGCATTATACTGACAAGTAGTGATAACTCTTTCTGGATAACTTTGTGGTTTAATTTAAAAAGTAAAATCTGGCAGTACCTTTTCGCATTGACAGCACCAATCATTTCTATAACGTCGTGCTGACATGACAAGTGACCCCATGAAATTAACAAAAATACCCAATACCTACAGCAAAACAAACAGGATGTACGAGTAAATAAAAGTGACCCACCCACCACCAGAGCCAAGAATCTACCACCTAGAATGTGCTAGGAGAAAATAAAAATAAAAAATAAAATAAATAAAATTCTAGTAATTCTTCTTTATCAAATGGCGAGGGCGTTGTTCTACGACTGGATTCAGTTTGGGTTTTCATTCTGGTTCTCGTACAAATTCTTTCAGGCCGTAATCGACAAAGTCGGGTCACATGGTCATTACGAAGATCAGAAAAGGGGTACAAGATGTGATGACGACGACTAACCGTATGTTCAATATAAGTTTTTAAACTCTCATGGTCACTAACATTATCATTAACACTGAAAACGGGATATCCATCCATACTAACATTATAAATGTGAAAGTCAGTTTGTTTGTTACCTTTTCACACCTGAACCAGTGAACCGATCATCCTGAAATTTTGCTTATACGTTGTCAGGTGTACAGAAACGAACATAGGGTAGCTTTCATCCCGAAAAAAAGTACTATTCCCGAAGAAAATCATAATAAAGTTCTTATGATAATAAATGGCGCCACGTGTCTTTCGAATCATGATTGAACTATGTTATTACAAGCAAATTACAACTCGAATTGATTGTTAAATTCTAAATTAAGGCGAATGAAGCCGCGGACAAAAGCTAGTTTACCATGTTTGCTACCACACCCACCCGAAATAACTTCACATTGTGCTTGCAACAGCGCCGAAATATCGGGAACTCGAAACAAAGAGTAAACATGATAAATAATTATCAAAAAATGTTTGTTTAATATCCTATATTCATCTACTCTTACTCCAATTTGTTATTAGGTACTTTAAGATGTGTGTGAATCCTAACCTAAATTATAATGTGAAGGTTTATTCGTTTGTCAATTCTTCACACATTATTCATCACACAGCTGAATGGAATTTGATAAATTTAGCATTCGGGAAGACCATAGAGCATGCAAAACTCTGTTTCGGTCCTGTAGTGAAATCCGGTTTTACTCTGGGACCAAAACACGGTTCTGCGTGCCCTAGTAGTGCATGACATGGGAGATTTTTACCGCGGAAGGACGTTCCCGTGCATATCCAAGGACAAAGCTAGTTGTCTGTACAAAACGTTGAGGGCCCAATAATAGGCTGAGCTAGCTTAAAGCTATATTTAGGCATTTATTTAAGTTTACAGTATTTAATGAAAATGGTATATGACGTATTTTCCCTAAATCTATGTCTTTCCGTCGTCTTTGCAGCAATGATGAGCACAAATATATTGTACTAAATGAACTCATTTCACAGGTCCGTAACTTGGCGACTGTATAAAAACCATATGTGGTCCACAGCAACGTCTTCGAAAAAATGACACAACGAAATGCAAAGAAGCTTCTCATCGATGTCCTGCAAATATCAGTTTCTTTCTTCATTGGGTACAAAGTTTTTCAGACTATCTTAATTCATTATAGATCAAGAGACAGTGGGCGCCACGAATAAAGAAAAAGGAAAATTATTATAAATATTATTCGGTTGCAATTCAAAACTTTTTGATGGAAATGTAAACAAACTACTTTAGTTATATTCCTACGCAATAACTGTTTTAAAAGAATTAGTATCACCTTCGTGTGTGTTTAGAAGATTTAAGGACTGCGCACATTACACTCGACGTCGACTCCACTAAGTGGAGTCGGCCATGACTCAGAAAATATTAAAATGCGAGCAGGCTTTATGTCGTGTTCCATTATACGGTAGAATTTTCAGCGAGGTCGTAAGTGTAACACGTATGGTCGCCGCGTCGCGTCAAGTAAATGTTTCAATTAACTCGTGTCGGAGCGGAGTCTGCGTTAAATCTGTGTGTAATGTGCGCAGTCCTTTAAATATGAGAACTCATCGGTTTTTCCAACAATTATTGTTTGAATTAAATTAAATCGTTTTCACATTCGTGGATCTTCCAGTCATTACGGTAAGCCTGAAAGTATCAACTAGTCTCACCAAGCGGATCGTTTCTCACAGGAAGTGGGTTGTGGAGGGCAGGCAGACAGTCGCTCCATGTAAAATACTAATATTCACAGTTAGGGAAATGCTTGACAGTAAGGGACAAATGAAAAATAACATAACGGTGACTTAAAATTAAAATTTTGGGCGTGACTAGTCAAAATCAAATCAAAGCACTCTTGTAAGGGTAATCTACAATCAAAATGGCGTCCACATTCCGTGAATATCAGGATGATGAGTGTACCTCAAAAAACAGTGATTCTATACACATGAAAGCAATGTTCTAGCAACGTGAGGAATGTGCGTAAAATTTAAAACAATGTGCTTTTATAAAACTAGAGTTATTTAAAAAAGTTAGGGATCCGCCAGCCTGATATCAGAATGATGGGTGTATTTTTAATCTGAGCAAATTACTTACTATCTAAGTATGAAAACATAAGCGTAGCAATGTTCCTGCAATGTGCTCGAATGTACCAAAAGCAGAATCAGATGCGGCAAAAGGTTTAAAAGTAATTCTGAAAATAAAAATTCTAAATTTGAACGCCTGCACATTTTATACTGGCAATCACGACGAAATGTATAGAGGAACATTTACACCACAGGGGTTTCCTGCAGTGCAATGCAAATGAGATAACTTTTTCCTCATTTTCCTTTTATTATTACATAACACATATAATTGTATTTATAATAAGGTTATTCATAAAAACACACTATTATTTTTATACTGTTCTTATAAGTACATACATTATTGAGAATATAGTGCAGGAGGTCGTCTACAGCGATTGTTCCCAACGAGTCACACTGTGACATATTAATCATAATCATCATTTATTGCATTCATGTAGTTTACAAGTTGTTAAAATTACGTACATGAACCCTGCTAGGGCACAGCAAAATAAATAAATAGTTTAAAGTGCAACAGTGTCGCAGTAATAAACAAACCACTGTGCTTAAACAAATACTAATTTCAACATGTTTATCAGATGCCCTTCATTTGTTATTTAAATAAGATAGGGTAAAAACAATTAATTGGTCATCATTTCCATTCGCAAATTAAAATGAGATAAAAAATTAAATTAAAACAAATAGCGGTAACAATAATAATCATAAAATAACATACCTTAGGTTGGTAATAAGCAGGGCTGCCAGATTGTATAATTGGATACAAAAACTGTATAATTTAGTTACTGATTGTATCCTCTTTGTATCCTGGACCCTCATGTATATGTATTGGATACGGGATTCTGAATACATTATATGAGTTTTCTATGGTGATATTTTTGAGTTGTCATATGGATGCGCGTTAAGCCTGTGAGTACCATAATAAATAAAAAAAATAAACGTAGGTAAGTTCATATGATTAATCATTATTGTGTATGTTTAAAAATGTAAGCACTGTTTGTATCCTGAGATTAAACTTTGTATAATTTCAGAAACATTGCCGAACAATTTAAAAATATCTACTGGCAGCCCTGGTAATAAGTCAAAATTGTAGGTGCTGTGTGTATTGTGGGGGCTGCGTGTATTGTGGGGTATGAATTTCAATATCAAAATTTACTTATCGTCAAAGAATTCCAGTGTTATACGATTTTAATATAAGGTATTTTTGGAGACAGTTTTTAAATTTATTTTCGTACTCTATGTCCTTAATTGCATTTGGAAGCTTATTATATATTTTCATGCACATGGCTAAAGGTCTTAAATGGAGCTTAGTTAATTTTGAGCTTGGTAAGGCTAATTCGTTTATGTTTTGGCGTCTAACACTGCGATGTTGTGGGCGAAGGTCCTTAATGAGTGGAAATACTGACTGGTGTTTTCTTACAAATTTGCTAACTTCTAAAATGTAGATACTAGTTAGTGTAAGGACTTCGTATTTTACAAAGAATGGCTTACAGCTTTCTGTGTTATCTATATTGGCAAGAATTCGTATACATTTCTTTTGAAGAATAAAAAGTCTATCTTTGTCTACACCATTTCCCCACACCACGATTCCATAATTTAGCCACGAGTATGCGTAGGCATAGTATGCTGTTAGAGCAGTTTTAAAATCGGTAGCTATTTTAAGGTCCTCCAAGGCATATATAAATCTGGCTAGTTTGTTTTTCAATGTATCTGTGGGCTTTCCAGTTTATATTGGATGCAGTGGCGAAGGTCCATACAACTCGATTCCTACCGGCTTCCCTTTGAAAAATGGTACAATCAGTATTCTAATAGACAAATAATATTATCACATTAAAGATATTTCCTCCGGCTTACCTCTTACAAAATTTGACCCGTTCGCTACTGGTGTCTACAGTCAAACCCAACAGTTTAAACTGGTTTATGCATTGCAGCTTTATGTTGTTGTACGAGTAATTTATATCTAATTTGCGCTTTTGGTATGGTCTATATTGCATTAGTTTTGTTTTGTCAAAATTTAATTCTAAGTTATTATCTTTTAACCATGCTATTATTTTGGAGAACTTATCGTATAACTTAAGTTTAGGTCTTCTTTATTTGTGTAAGGAAAAATAATAGAAATATCGTCAGAAAATATAATACTTTGAGCGTCAATTTCTTTAGGGAGGTCATTTATATAAACTAGAAATAATAAGCAGATAATAACTCGTTGGGAACAATTGCTATAGACGACCTCCTGCACTATATTCTCAAAAATGTGTTCTTATAAGAACAGTATAAAAATAATAGTTTGTTTTTATGAATAACCTTATTATAAATACAATTAAATGTGTTATGTAATAATAAAAGGAAAATGAGGAAATAGTTATCTCATTTGCATTGCACTGTTTGGAAACCCCTGTGGTATAAATGTTCCTCTATACATTTCGTCGTGATTGCCAGTATAAAATGGGCAGTCGTTCAAATTTAGAATTTTTATTTTCAGAATTACTTTTAAACCTTTTGCCGCATCTGATTCTGCTTTTGGTACGTTCGAGCACATTGCAGGAACATTGCTACGCTAATGTTTTCATACTTAGATAGTAAGTAATTTGCTCAGATTAAAAATACACCCGTCATTCTGATATCAGGCTGGCGGATCATTAACTTTTTTAAATAACTCTAGTTTTATAAAAGCACATTGTTTTAAATTTTACGCACATTCCTCACGTTGCTAGAACATTGCTTTCATGTGTATAGAAACACTGTTTTTTGAGGTACACTCGTCATCCTGATATTCACCACATTTTCGAATGTACGTCTTCTGAACCGTTTGTTTACGTTTCCATCAAGTACTTTTGTAGTTTAATCATTATGTAAAACAGTAATTGTAACAGACGCAATAAATAATTTATACCAGTACTGCTATTCTGATTTCATCATCATCACTTCAGCCGAAAAGTCCACTGCTGGACATAGGCCTCCCCCAAGAAGGGGGGTTTTGCCATAATCGCCACGCTTGGCAGGCGGGTTGGCGATCGCAGTATGGTTGTTGTAGATTCAGAGAACGCTGCTGCCCATTCTCTGGTAAGTCCCTTAGTCGCCTCTTACGACACCCACGGGAAGATATATTTAACTGCATGTAAAACCTCGCTTCACAATCAGCCTGGTACGTTCCTACCGCACACAGGCCTCCTCTGGGAGGGTAAGTGGACTGTAATCCACCACGGGGGCTCAGGTTGGGTTGTAAGATATTGTCACACTTCTTTTTTTTTTGTTTTCTTACATGCCTGTTTCTACACTGCTCCGTTTTGAGTACAACAAAGTAACGCGCCTGTCTGGGAGTGAAACATCGAACCCACGACATCGTGAAGTCGGGGTTGTTACCACTGGGCTGTGCCGCCATTGTTTTACCTTACCTAGCCCCGGACCCCACCAAAGCGGAGACGAGTGGAGGAGAGGAGACGTGCGGGAATCGATCAATCGTACTGGTTGAATTCCACATGGCGTGTCTCGTCTCTCGTTCCGCTCGACGCTGCTTTTATGTACAGGCCTTGTTGACTTTAATATCGGCCCAAAAATGAGCCCAACCCAATACCTACATTATAATTAAGGGTACCTTTTAACTTATGTAAAACTCGTCGACATGTGTATTCTGTACGTCCTGAGCTACGGTGCTTATCACTTACTGAACAACAAAAGACCAAACTCAAGATTTGCCAGCGAGCAATGGAGCGCAGCATAATAAGTGTTAAGGGAATAGATCGCCTTACAAACACCATCCTCCATAACTCAAGTGATGTTGGAGAAAAACAGCCGGGCTGAAGTGGGAGTGGGCTGGCCACGTCGCACGGATGCACTCGGAGAGATGGGCAAGGATCGTCAAACAATGGACGCCTGAGGATGGACAGTGCCGTCGAGGTCGTCCGCGGCGAAAGGTGGCGTGACGACCTGATCATGTTTGCGGGGTTAACATGGCCAGAGATAGTACAGGATAGAGATGTATGGAAGGCGAAAGGGGAGGTCTTTGCCCAGCAGTGGGACACGATGTTGGCTAATAAATAAATAAATGCACCAAGGAGTCAACCAGGGACCAATAAAATTGTTGCCAATACCAAACTCTTTCTCTTCTCAAGTTTGGTAAGAACAACTTTGAGAGGCAGGCTAACAAAGGAATTCAGGATGAGTTGATCCAGCAGAAAACCAAAGTTGTCGACATAGAATAAGCAAGCTGAAATAGAAATGAGCCGGTCATATTAGCCGTAGAAACGATAACCGTAGGGGTTTGGAGTATACGTGTTTTTGAGTGGAAACCACGAAGCGGCAAGCGTAAAATAAGATGCCCTCAGGCTAGGTCGAGGTAGGTGATAGCCAGATCTTAGTCTTTGTAGACCACAAGGCTCAGTTTTTACAGCGAAAACATTTCAGACACAAGAATTTGAGATAAAAATATTTCCCCAATTTGGCGTTTCTGGGGTCTTATGGATGTAAAATAGGAACTAACGCAACCATATTTTTTTTTTCAAAACGTTTTGCAATTTCACAAACGTTTAACAGCTGTACTGCCGCCTGTTACAAAGCTAGTCTAGCCCATCATGTTGGTCTTCATCTTTTCTCAAATATGCTGAGGTCGGCTTCCAGCGGCGACGACCAGTAGTACCTCCGAATGACATTTGGGATCAATGGTTTACAGTGCTTTCCGAAGCATGGAGGGTTTCGATATGTAATGGCTAACCTTCAATCGACCGTGTGGCGGTTACTGCCACAAATCTTATTCTTCCTGCCGTTGCCCCTTGTTACTTGAGGTCGGCGCCACACGTTTTTTTTTCGTCCATTCGCCTCTGTCAACCGTTACGCTATCATTCTCACTCCTATACTCCTTTTTGAAAAAAAAAGTTTTGCAAACTATATTGTTTAACATATCAAATGAAAGGGCTCATTGTGAGCATCTCAAATATATTTTTTTTATAATTTTAAGATAAATAGGGCTAAAGGGGGCTCGCCTACTACGATGGTACGCAACCCTTCATGCGCGAGTGCGACTCGCACTTGGCCGGTTTTTCTTTCATAGCATTCCTCACACAATCCATCCACCTTGGTCTTCCTCTCCCTCTCCATCCAGCAGCATTCTTATTCATCACTCTTTTAGTTACATGCGATTCGTCCCTCCTCATCACTTACCAAGACAGTCGATTCCTACTTGTTGCTGTATAAGGAATATTTCTATGGTTATAATTAGCGCTCCTCCAGAAAATTTTAGATCGATAACAAAGTCATAACACGCATATAATACTTAGCATGCAAAGCAACGATGAAGGAAAACAAACATGAGGAAACCGGCATGTCCTAGAACCAAAAATTCCAAGACATGTGACATCTACCAATTCAACCCGCACTGGGCCCGCGTGGTGGATTATAGCCCATTCCCTCTCATAGAGAGAAGGCCGTGTGTCCCAGCAGTGGGAACATTATAGGCTGATTACGCTATGCAAAGAAAAGAGGTAATAGCTGTAAACCATAATGAAAGAAGAAAAACAAACAGCTGTCAAGTTGACAACATAAAGAAGTAAAATAAAACGTCATAATATACTACTCTTTAAGAAAATCGCAGATTAGTTAAAAATAATGTAATAGCAGAATAAAAACAAGGAAACAAAATTCTAAATTTATAGTGATGACGCCTAGAAATCTATTAAACGATGTTATCTTGTTTTCAATATCATTCTTGGCGTCGTACAAATTCATGGAGAACTTCATAGAAAAGCATCGATGCTGCGATCAGAGTCAGAGGGAGATTGTTGAACCTATTGATTTCGTGAAGAGCACCTCCCCTCCAAAACCATGTACAAAACCTATCCAGAGAAGGAGCGACCATCATCCTTACTCAGAAGATACTTAAGGGTGTGTAAAATTGTGGTCATAAGTACCTAATCAGTACACGCAATATTTTGCAGAATTGTACGCTTAACTAGCCAGATGGATCGGCAACCTTAAAAAGTGGCTGGGTCAGACTTGATACGGAAGGCGGGGAACAACGCCTGTGGCAGCTTGAGAGAGGGATATGTCCACTAGTAAACTGCGTTAGGCTCAGTTGGCAATACTTTTACCGGCGATGCATTTAGAATTTAGTGCAAGATGCAGCAGAACTGTCTAATAAATTGAATCTAGGGTTAAGTGCAGGTGCACTAGCCGCTCAAGTAGGTAAACCATAGTAAGAGATGGTTTACTTTCTTGTAGGCTAAACACCAGAGAGAGATGGATTTCAGATTTGGCCATCCAGGCCCACTTGAAAAATTCATCATGTATGTGATGATTTACATGGAAAAATTTAATCTAGAAATCAACGACTTATGTAAACGATACAGTTTGGGACGCTCAAACTCAATCCGTTGTATATGTATATTGCTCATAGTTAAACAATATCAAAATATGTAGCTCAATGCCAGCCATGCTTAGCTTAGGTGTGTCATAGTCCTCATAATTTATTTCTTGGTATGAAACGCACAGTGATTTGATCACTCAGTCAAGACGACTGTTTCTCTTTGCGGCAGCTGCCATGTGCATGCGTGCTACAGTTTGAATGATCAATCGCCTTTCTAGACAGGAGTGTATCTAGACATCCAGTTTTTTTTTTCTATTTCCTGAATCATCAACGGCATCACGCACTAAAGAGGTTTTCGTCTGCCTAATCGGATGATCCTGTGTCTCAAGACTAAGGTCTACAGCCAGGGCGAAACACTTATAAACTAATAGTCTATACGTTAAGGGCACCTCCTGTGAGATACGGTCCTCAGTTGAGGCCATCGTTGGGAGAGAGCCGCAAAGGACAGGCTGGATCAGATCAAGATTATTTGGGGACTTGGAAAAAAAAACTTGTAATTTAAAACATACCTTTTTTCGTCTCTTTCTTCCAGGATACGTATTCAATGGCTGCGGTGGTGGTGGAATATGGTAAAAATATTGTGGCGTATAAACCATATCGTCCATCCCTGAGGCGATAGGTGTCCCTCGTGAAGGAACCATCGATCGCACGGTGCCGTACAAGCTCCTGTTACGTCCCTGCTTGCCGTACATATTCATCATCACACCGAATTCACACTGACTCCACAGTTTGCACGTTCACGTTCAAGTCTCATAAAATACACGCGGAAATGAAACAGACCATCACGAAGACCGCGTACAGTGCAAAACGCAGTTTGTTTAAGTACAACTTATTTTGATTTAATAAAAAAATAAGCAACCGCAGTATTGTTTGTTATTGATATAGTTTTGTAACGAGGTTGTCTAATAGATAAATATTTTTTGAAATATTAAGATCTTTAGTTCCCCGTTTTTTGAACGATTAAATTTTGTTTGAATGAACGCGAGCGACCAGTGTTGTTGTCACAGTATCAAATGCGTGTTTCGCTGGAGAATGCAGAGTTCCATCATGAACACATTACATCTAATTATCATAGTTTATCTGTTTTTTCCAATAGGCTACGTGGAGCGCGACGTATCGACATACTGATGTTTGAAAATGAACAAAAAACATGTGCACACGCAGATTCGCGCGCCGATCCACATCGGTAGGTTTAAAAAGTCTGTCATAATTATATTTTATTGATATTAAAATCAATTATTTTTAAATTTTATTGGTCTTTTGAAACTTGTCTTGCTACCTAAAGGTCTGTAGTATCAGTACCTATATTATTCATTTCAAGTGTGATTAAGTAAGAATCAGACAAAGCTCATTCAGACATTTCTCTTATGGTACGAGTATATCTTTCTTTTAGAGTATCTTTGCGTAGGTAGGTCAGGTTGCAATTTGTAGGACGACGGTATATTTAAGTCCCATGTAATAGGGGGCGAGCCTTTTGCCATCAACAGGGCAAATGCAAACTTCGTGGCTGCTACTAAGAAATTCCTGATAGAAAAACGCAATAACACTTTGCCCGACCTAGGAATCGAACCCAGGACCTCATGCTCAGCAGTCGCGGTTGCGACCACTAGACCTCCTAGCGGCTAGACTAGCGGCGTCTACAATTGTACAACATAGGTACTCAGTGTGTCCATAAAATAAAGTAATTATTTTTTATTTGCATTTTTTTTAATATGAAAATAAACTACGCTACTTTGTTTGTTTTAAAGACATTTCAATACAAGCTTATCTTGTGAAAAGACATCTAGGTACTTACCACTGGCAGGATACCAAATTACCTCTAACCTAGGAATAAAAGGGGTTGTACTTACTAGTTCCAGATTCCAATATTGTTTGAATAATAGGTAACAATGGTGTCAACTCGAGTATGGACTGTCATAATGATAATACTCCTAGAATACCTGCCCCCAAACCTTATATGAGTCCTATAGGACAATTATTATTTCTAAGTGAGAATCTATAAAGAAGGTTTATGTTCAAAAGTTAATTTTAACTAGCAGATTCATATCACACTACAACACACAAAGTTCACATTTAACCCTCTAAAAAGTTTTTAATTAAGATACCTGCCACCTAGTGGATAAACCCGAAAACAAAACAATTGAGACCACCAACACAACAATGTGATCTCGTTCATGAATCACAAGCCTCGCCGGTATTTAGTTAGTTCTACCTGCGCCCACTAGATGGCGTTGTGTTGCGCGGCTAGTCAACATGGTCAACCTTCTTGATTGAGCCGTGCGTGACACTTTCAATAAGCTTTCATTTTTAAAAACGTTTTGTCAAAAATGGCGGATCAAAAAAATAACATACAAATAAAATTAAAATGTACATAAATTTTGATATCACGAATTTTGGACCCTTGTCTAAAAACTGGTATGGTGCGAAAAAAATTAAAGTAATAAAGAAATAATGGCAGCAGCTGGAAAAGCGGCTAAGGCATTTTTCAATTTATTTTTCGAAAGGGCACATTGTGCTGGTGTGACTGGGAAGGACAATGGATTTGGAAACAATTACGTTTGGGCGGGATCGTTAGAATCAGGTCTCCAGATTGCCACTAACCACAAGAAGCCTGTGATGGTGATTATTCACAAGTCTTGGTGCACAGCATGCAGAAACTTGAAGCCCAAATTTGCAAACTCTACGGAGATTCAGACTTTGAGTAAACATTTTGTGATGGTCAATCTGATTGATGAAGATGAACCTAAGAATAATGTTTTTGCGCCGGACGGAACATACATACCGAGGTACAAGTTGAAATTGCTCGCGGAGCTTAGGTCCAGGATTCTTTTAGGGTTGTCAAGGTCCATTGATTTGACTTATCTAGCAGGGCTGCCAGATTGTATAATTGCATACAAAAACTGTATAATTTGGTTACTGATTGTATCCTCTTTGTATCTTGGACCCTCATATATAATTGGATACAGAAAGCCTAAATTATATTATCTAAGTTTATATTAATTATTATTTGGTGATATTTTTTGAGTTGCCATATGGATGCGCGTTAAGCCTGTGAGTAGGTAGGTACCATAATAAATAAAAAAAATAACGTAGGTCAGTTCAAGTGATTAATCATTATTGTGTATGTTTAAAAAAAAATTAAGCACTGTTTGTATCCAGACATTCAATTTTGTATTATTTCAGAAACATTGGCGAATAATATTTACAAATTTTAAATTAAAAATATTTACTGGCAGCCCTGTTATCTAGTTGAATCAATGCAACAGGCAACAGGAGTAGAGTCTACTAGTTACGGCATTATGCAAGCTTTTCCTTACCTTATGTCTTACTAACTTTTGCCCGTGGCTTGGCTCGCTCGCTTTAATTTAGAATTTAAAAATCAATTCGGGTTGTACCTACTCTGCTTGTAATAAGGACGCCTGAGGGTGGGTAGCGCCGACGAAGTCGACCGCGGCGAAGGTGGTGTGACGATCTGATCACGTTCGCGGGGCAAACGTGGCCTTAAATTGCACAGAACAGTGAGGTTTGGAGGTAGAAAGGGGAGGCCTTAGACCAGCAGTGGGACACAATGTAGGCTATCAAAAAAAAACCATGATTCGAAAGACACGTGGTGCCATCTATTATCATAAGAACGTTGTTATTGTTTTCCTCAGGAACAACACTTTTTTTCGGGATGAAAGGTACCCTATGTCCGTGTCTGTACACCTGACAACGTATATGCAAAATTCCAGGATTATCGGTTTTAGTGGTTCAGGCGTGAAAAGCATACTTTCGCATTTATAATATTAGTTGAGATAACATTGATAAGTTGATGACGATTACGAGTGTCCCACGTTCAACGGTAGCCGTTTACAGACTGACTGATAATATTTAAGTAGATTATGAAAATTATCGCAACCGAATTTATTATGCTAAGTTTATTTTATCTTCTTCATCTAATTTAAATGTATCGTGTGTATGTAATGTGTGTAGTAATGTTATTACTCCTTGCTAACAGGAATTATGTTCATGACTTTTCAAGTATCACCAATCATGTACGCACGACGGCCAATCAAGCTATGCAGATCTAGCTAGCCACTTTATGCAGATCTCTCATTATATAGAAAATCTATACAAAGCGAGGTCAAATTATACTAGAAATGTACAGCTTCATGTGTCGCCGTGTGTACAGTAAGCTTCTCTAAAATTGTGCAACGGTAAAATCGGTCCTTTGCCTTCCACGAACACTCCATGTCGTTTTATTTTTCCACTGGAAGTATTAATAAGATGGGATGGATTGTGTGAAAGATAATAAATCTAGTTAAAAAACTTTTATGAAAAAAATAAAACAGACTTCAAAAACACAAAAAAGTGAAAAATAACTTTAGCTTCAGAAGTCGGTGACTTTTGTATGTTTGATTCAGTTTGTTTTTGCCACCGACTTCTGAAGCTAAAGTTATTTTTCACTTTTTTGTGTTTTTGAATTGGGTTTTTTTTTTTTAAGTTTTTTTTTTATTTTTCCATGTTTAGTTGTAATATCCTATACAAATATTTGCGCATTGCTCTAATGAGACAGCGAGGTTTCGGAGTAAACAAAAATATCATCGACGTATAAAATTTTTAGATATTTGTTGATTTTTCAAAAACCGCTCGACCGATTTCGATAAAATTTAAATGCGACTTCCTGGGAAGCATACCTTAAGAAACAAATAAAAAATCGAAATCGGTTCAGGGGTCTTCGATTAATCGGTGAACAAACAAAAAAGATTCCGAGGAATTGAGAACCTCCTCCTTTTTTGAAATTGGTTAAAAAAGAAGAGAACATGACGGCAGTATGGATCAGAGTATAAATTGGGATAATCCACGTTTGCTTGGCGGGCCCTATGTCCAACAGTTGACTGTTTTAGACTAATTTTAATGAAGGTATATGATAATAAACATCGTATTAAAATTCACATTTCTTTCCCCAGAATCCTATTCATATCACCAACAGGCTTGGTGGACACCGAAATTGTGAACGATGAAGGCAGTACTCAACACAAGTACTTCTATAGTAAACCTGAGCAAATTGCTAAGTCTATGCAAAAAGTACTAGACAAGTACAAGGACGATGAATTTGACGTATGAGGTGTTTATTACTACAACATCTTGCCGATGTAGACGCAAAACACGAAACAAAAAAATTTCAAACATCATAATGTAGATTATTCTTTTATAATTTTTTTCTTTTTTTTACTGAACTTCTGTGCGGAAATTGAAGTATTGACATAGTTTATTCGTTCCAGGTTCGTAAGAAATACTAAATAAATACTTTGGCAAACTGTGATATTAAGAGTCTTGTAACTCTGTATTCTTTATGTATCAGTAAAATGACTGAAAAAACCGCGCAATCTTCTGTTTCATTTTTGCTTTCTTCCATCATAATCAGCCTATAATGTTCCCACTGCTGGGACACAGGCCTCCTCTCTATGAGAGGGAATGGGCTATAATCCACCACGCGGGCCCAGTGCGGGTTGGTAGATGTCACATGTCTTCGAATTTTTGGTTCTAGGACATGCCGGTTTCCTCACGATGTTTTCCTTCATCGTTGCTTTGCATGCTAAGTATTATATGCGTGTTATGACTTTGTTATCGATCTAAAATTTTCTGGAGGAGCGCTAATTATAACCATAGAAATATTCCTTATACAGCAACAAGTAGGAATCGACTGTCTTGGTATGTGATGAGGAGGGACGCATCGCATGTGCTAAAAGAGTGATGAATAAGAATGCTGATGGATGGAGAGGGAGAGGAAGACCAAGGTGGATGGATTGTGTGAGCCGTTTTGAGAGCAGTGGTGATGAAATATATTACACAAAGTAATGCGCCTGTACGGTTCACGTACAGGCAAATTGCTGACGCCGCGATCTACTTTTCGCGACTCGTTTAGTTTACTTTTATAATTACATATACTTATTAAGTTAGTTGACCAATAGCTGCCGTAGCGCTATAGCCGCGGATTAGCATCCACCATAACTTACGTGTAACTTTACAAATATACTGAACTAAGGTGAAATCTGTGGTTTTCGTCAACTCACAACTTAACTACCTCTGAGCCATACATAAAAAGTGGTCCTTCGAGCCGGATGACACGGCATGTCATCTTGTGAGTCGTCGTGTCTCCTCATCAGCAGAGTACTTAGCGTGGTATATCCCAGTTACGTTAGCAAATCGGTGCTATTGGCCTCCCACAAGCGGGTCTCACCAGTAGCATTGAGACGTTGCACATAACGTAAAGGAGGGTGAGCTACACTAAGTGCCTGTAACTTACGAGCCAGCAGAGATCACATCTGCTGCTACAACTGAATTATCGGCGGAAACTTCGCAACTTGGGTGTACTTGTACTTGCGGTGACACAACTCTACTACACCAACGGTCAACCCAATAACTAACTACAATGGTTCAGAACTTAGCAGAACTAATAAGTCATCAGGAAGCTACTTTCAGAGACTTAAAACTTATCTGCACCAACTACAAGAAGGACAGTGCCACCAGGAAGAACTTGGCATACCTGGAGGAGCGTCTTTCTCGGTTGAACAAAAACTGGGAGAAGTTTGTTCATAACCACCAACTGCTGGAAGAGTCTGGAGAGACAGACCTCCAATACTTCAACGACGATATCTTCAACAGTACGAAGAAGATGTATGAAGAAGTGCTGCAAGACATGTTGAAACGTAAGTCTGAATTGCCGGCTCCATCTATAACTAGTAAGACAGAGCAACCACCTGCGACGCCTAAGCAAGGGAAGGGGCAATCGAAGTTTACTTTCGACGACATCCAATTCCACGCACCTCCTCGGGGAACAGGCGAGCCGACGGAGAAACAACAAGATCTTTTGCGTCAACAATACTGTAACTTTAGAGCATTCGAACGCACTGTGGAGAAGATCACCATAGCATTGGCAACACCAATGGAAAAATGGGAATTGGAAGACAAGCTAAGCTCCCTGAAAACTAAATGGGAGCACATCGAAAAGGCAAATTGGGAGTTAGACTACATTCTACAAGATGACGACTCAACTTACCAACAAAAATACAATACAACGGAAAACTATTATGATGACCTAAAAAGGCAACTTCAAAACAACATATGGAAAAATGCGCATTACGAGAAATCTACGCCAAACATTACAATACCGGATTTTTATGGCAACTATAACCAGTGGATGAGTTTTAGAGACCTCTACCTTGAAAGTGTACACAACAATCCGACACTTTCGAAGGCACAAAAAATGCAACACCTAAAAACAAAACTCAAAGGTGAGGCAGAGAAACTGGTTCAGCATCTTGGCATCAGTGCTGAGAACTACGCATCTTGCTGGGAGATGCTGGCCCACCGCTACGACAACAAACGGCTGTTATTCACCTCATACATGAACACGCTCCTGAATCAATCTAGTATTCAGCAACCAACCGCTGCAAGCATACGGAAACTTCACGACATCATGATGGAATGCTTGAACGGGCTGAAAAATATCGGGCTAGACACCACCAATTGGGACCCGGTCGTGGTCCACCTGTTGGTTCAAAAACTAGACAGCGTTACGTACAACGAATATATAAAGGAGGTCAAACATCCCAGGGAGTTTCCCGACCTGGGAGAGTTTACCAAGTTTTTAGAATCAAAATTCATGTCACTGGAAGCTCTACAAGGAAGTAGTCAAAAACTATCATCATCAAGCAAACCATGGAAATCAGAGAAGCAGCCGCATAAAGGGTCAGAAAACCGAAATAACAACTACAAGAATAAAACGCAGGGGTCATCGTACTTTAACAAGTCACAAAACTCGCCAAAAGCCTTCTTCACGACAGCAAAAACATGCCCAATATGCAAAACCAATCATGTTTTGATGAATTGCGAACAATTCCTGGCGATGAACATAAACAAGCGGAATGACGCAATTCGCAACTTGCATATTTGTAAAAACTGCCTATTCAGCCATGGAGAAAAACAATGCAAATCAAGAAAGACGTGTAAATTGTGTCATAAGGCACACCACACACTGATGCATGAAGATGAAACTGAACCAACAAGCCACAAACAAGCAACAAGGGAAGAAAAGCCATCGTCGATCCCATCGACGTCCTATGGGGTCAATAACTTAACAAATGAAGAAAGGGAAGTGCTGTTGACAACAGTACTTCTGAAAGTCAAGACTATTGATGGAAACTTCATCAACTTGAGAGGTCTACTTGACCAAGGCTCACAAGTAAGCCTATTAACTGAAAACGCGGCACAGCGCCTCCGATTACAGCGACGAAAAATGAGCGCTGTTGTATCGGGTGTGGGAACCCTTAGCGGCAACTGCAAAGGGGCAATGAACTTAGAATGTCAGTCAATACATTCAGACTACAAATTCAACTTTGAAGCGTTAATTATGAAAAAACTTATAAGTAACTTACCTACCGCATCGTTCTCAATCAACAACTGGGACTACTTAGAAAACTTAAAACTAGCGGACCCACAGTTCAACTTGTCGGGTCCGATTGACCTACTCTTGGGCGCGGACATCTATTCAGAACTTATCCTAAACGGCGTCATCAGGAGTGATAAGAGATACCCAGTAGCTCAACAAACCAAAGTGGGCTGGATTCTATGCGGGAATGTAAAAACATTCAACTGCTTGGCGACACTCAACGATTTCGAAAACATGGCAAGATTTTGGGAGACTGAGGAAATTCCAGACAAATCGTCATCAACTACTGAGGAACAACACTGTGAAGAACATTATAACGCTACAACCACAAGACTGGCAAACGGACAATATGTGGTACAAATGCCCATGAAGCCCAACTTCGAAGAAAACTTAAAAAACGCAAAGTCGCAAGCATTAGCACAATTCCTTCAACTGGAAAGGAAAATGTTAAAAAACAAAGAACTCAGTTACGAATACAAGCGTTTTATGAACGAATACATCGCTATGGGACACATGAAACCTGTCTCAGGAGAAAGTAGGGGCCAAGTCTACCTACCTCACCATGGCGTGTTAAGAGCTGAGTCAACTACAACAAAACTAAGAGTAGTGTTCAACGCGTCGTACAAGACAAAAGGAGACAGCAGTCTCAACGATCAAATGTACTGCGGTCCGAACTTACAAAAAGATATACTGACACTACTTATTAACTGGAGAACGTACAGATACGTCTTCACGGCAGATGTCGAAAAACTTTATCGGTTCATCTGGCTAAACGAAAAACAACAACATCTGCAAACTATAATCTGGAGATCTTCCCCAAACGAACCTCTACAAGATTGGCAGTTGGGCACAGTAACTTACGGAACAAAAAGTGCACCTTATCTGGCAATGCGCACTCTACATAAACTCGCAGAAGATGAAAAAGACACCTACCCGGAAGCTGGAAACGTCCTAAAAAACTACTTCTACATGGATGATTTGGTTTACGGGCAGGATACTATCGCTGCATCGAAAACACTAGTAACAAAACTAATTGAGTTGCTGAAAAAGGGAGGATTTAACTTGAGGAAATGGAAGACGAACGAACCAACTATCTTGGAAGACTTGCGAGATGATCAAAAGAGCAGGAATACGAACATCGACTTTAGCCCGGAAGAAACAACAAACTCAAAAATGTTGGGCATGCGGTGGAATCAAGACGACGATAGCTTCACATACCAATGGGATCTACCAATCAAAACAAAGCTGACGAAACGCGTACTACTGAGCGAAATAAGCAAACTGTACGACCCACTTGGATTACTATCGCCACTTACAATAAAAACCAAACTCCTGTTCCAAAAAATCTGGATAAGCAAAATCAACTGGGATGAACGTTTAACCAAAGATCTCGCTACGGAATGGGAAACTATAAGAAAAGATATCCCATTGCTAAACAAACTTTCCATACCACGGTGGCTACAATGTCAAGAAAACAGCCTAGAGATACATGGGTTTTGCGACGCAAGCGAAAAAGCGTATGCGTGCGTCATTTATAGCCGAGTGAAAAATCAAGCTGGCGAATACAAGACGACACTAATTACGGCAAAAACAAAGGTTGCACCAATCAGCAATAAGATTACAGTACCAAGAATGGAACTTTGCGGGGCCGTTTTACTAGCTAAACTGCTAGAGAAGGTCCAGAACACTCTCTACACTAAAAACCTACATATAAGATGCTGGAGCGACTCCAAAGTCGTTTTAGCCTGGCTGCAGGGCAATATAAACCGGTGGGATAAATATGTAGCTAACAGAGTAAAACAAATAAACAGCATTATCTCGGCAAACTGCTGGGAGTATGTGAAATCAGAAGAAAATCCCGCCGACTGTGCAACTCGAGGGTTAACACCATTACAACTCCTCGATTTTAAAATTTGGTGGAATGGACCAGAATGGTTAAAAACAAATATGCCAACAATCCATCAAGACAACCGCCTGACCTACTCAACAAACACTGAGTTGCGAGAAAAAAACTGCTGTGCTGTCACATACAAGAAAAGTGAAATAATTGACACATTACTCAATAAATACAGTAATTATCAACGCGTAATACGAGTGCTAGGATGGATCCTACGACTAAGCAAGATTCGTAAGCAAAAACGCGAACTAAACTCAACCATTAACTTAACCGACAGCGGTAACAAAAAGGAGGTTGTGTGTTTAACAACACATGACATTATGGGAGCAGCAGAATTGGTTATCAAGAACGTTCAAAAGGAAAACTATGGCGTGGAAATTGAATGTTTAAAGAAAAACCGACCAATATCAACAAAAAGTAACTTGCTGAAGTTAACCCCATTCCTGGACGACAGTGGAATACTGCGCGTGAAGGGGCGACTAGGCTACTCAACGTTATCTCCCGAAGCTAAACATCCTATTATTCTTCCGGCTAAAGGAAGATTAACGGAGCTTATTATTCAAGAGGCTCATCGTGACACTCTCCATGGTGGAGCCCGGCTCACTTTGGCCCATTTACGACAGAAATTTTGGGTCATTGGAGGAAACAGGACAGTCAAGAAGGAGCTGCGACAATGCATCCGATGTCATCGGTTTAAACCAAACAGAAACGTCCAACTGATGGCAGACTTGCCAAAGGAGCGTGTCACTCCATCAAGACCGTTCACGAACACCGGTGTAGACTATACCGGACATGTTGATGTGAAAATCAACAAAGGAAGAGGAGTCACAACTTGCAAGGCTTACATAGCAATTTTCATATGCATGGTGACCAAAGCCGTGCATTTGGAATTGGTGTCAGACCTGACTACGCAAACTTTCCTAGCCGCATTCAAAAGGATGTGTGCCCGCAGGGGTACACCCCGACACGTATTCTCCGACAACGGCACGAATTTTGTGGGCGCAGCAAAACTACTTCAACAGGAATTTGAAAAACACAATACGTTTAAGACTTCTGAATTCACCGATGAGATGAGCCACTTACAAATTGAGTGGCATTTCAACGCGCCACTATGGCCAACAGCTGGAGGCCTGTGGGAGGCTGCTGTGCTATGCCAAAGAATATCACACGAGTACACGCCTTGTGAAACAATTGTCGGCCACCTACGTCATGAACTGAGTCACCTAACCGACTACAACTCGATGCTGCTCACTCAACACTCAAGACCAAAACGAGGTTTTTTTGATGGAGTTGGGAAATTATCAAGAACTCTTTTTGGAGTACTCGACGCAGACTTTGCCGAAAAGTACGAAAAAGACATACAGAACCTACAATCAAATGATGACTACTTACTACAACTTATGAAAAACCAAACATTGATTGTAGAGGCTGAAAATAACATTATAAAAAGAAACACTGCCTTCATGGATAAACAATTCAAAACATTGCGCGCCTATATGAAACAAACTAGCAGCGACATCACAAAAATTGAGAACAGGGCGCAAATGCTATTCGCGATGAATGACATAAATACCGCTGCGATGACGGCAACTCTGATTTTTAGTGATTTAAATCGAATAGTGGAAATGTTGATAAATGCTCTCGCCAACATTTATAGAGGACATTTAGATACACATTTATTTTCCGCTAACCAACTGATCGAACAGCTCAACATAATATCAGGCAGGTTGCCACAGGGACTGTCGTTACCGGTAAAGGACATTCAAAGGGATTTGAAAAATATTTATGACCTCATTCACGTGAAGGCTCGCATTACAAATAACTTTATGCTATTTGAAATACACATCCCCTTGCTGAGCGATGAAGACTACAAGATATATCGGGTTATACCAACACCGATCCTTAGACAAGGACACTTAAAACTCTTGCAACCAAGTTCTAGTTTCATTGCAATCAACTTCATAAAGAACTCTTATATTACTATGGAAGACCAAGACATGCGCCAATGTACATCATACGGAGAAGACGAATTCCTTTGTGTCTCACGGAATCCTGTCTATAACATGCACGACAAGTACGCCCCATGTGAGGCCGCAGTCTTCAACCAACAAGAGTCGTTATCATGCGTCCTAAAAGACGTAACATGCAAGGAAACCTGGACAAAGCTACACAAACCGAACATGTGGCTATTTACACTGTGCGGAAAACAGCTGATGCGCGTCATATGTGACGGTCAAGTTACGCCTGCGGTCATTGACGGGACCGGAGTGATTTCCTTGAAATCAAAATGCTTACTGCAGAAAAAGGACGCCACAATATTTACACACAATCAGCTGGGAAGTAGTTTCAACATGGAACCCGAGATCGAAATACCTACTTTAAATGCAACGATCAACAACATATTCGACCACGGCTGGAATAATGCAAAATTAAATATAACAGAACAAGAAACGCCAACTGCAGTGGAAATAAAAAAATTGACCAGCAGTTGACATTCCAGAAAAACAGGGAAATATTACCGAAGGCATCCGACATGTCAAATCACGACATCTATCTCTATTCGGTTACTTCTTGGTTGTTGGGAGGAATCGCTGTGTTTGCCCTCTACCACATCATTAAACAAAGGTGTAATACAAAGAAAGGCATCAATACACGCTCCTCCAAAACTGGAGTGACACCTAGAGGAAGCGAGAACTTTGGAGGAGACATCGAGTTACAAGAAATGCAATCGACAGCAGCGGAGCCCGTTTACAGCGAAGCGAGACAGCCGAAGAAAGTATTTCACTTTGATGATTTAAATAATTGAGTCTTATACATATACTTTTACTTTTATAACTTTACAGATTAACTATTGTTTACTATCTAACTATAATTATTTACTTTACACTTTTTTATATAATTATTTGCTTTGTAATGGATGCTCATCCCACTTTTCCCTCGGGAGCATGTACGGTTCACGTACAGGCAAATTGCTGACGCCGCGACCTACTTTTCGCGACTCGTTTAGTTTACTTTTATAATTACATATACTTATTAAGTTAGTTGACCAATAGCTGCCGTAGCGCTATAGCCGCGGATTAGCATCCACCATAACTTACGTGTAACTTTACAAATATACTGAACTAAGGTGAAATCTGTGGTTTTCGTCAACTCACAACTTAACTACCTCTGAGCCATATAGCGCCTGCCGGGGTTCGAACCCACAACTCGTAAGTTGGGACCGCCACCACTGGGCCACCGCTGCTTTCTTCCATACTTTAATATAAGTTCACGTCTAAACACTATTTTAAGCTTTCACGGTTTAAAACTAAACTTATACTGTTTACTTACGGAGATATCCCGTATTATTTTGAGCTCCCGATATTTCGACGCTGTTGCAATCGCCATGATCGCGGGATTTTTTTGTAAATTGACATAAGTGTTCTCAAAGAAACAGCCTCTACGAATAATACAGCTTCACTAAGTAAATCTGTTTCACCATGCGCAATAAGCCCGCTATCAGCGTCGCCGACTGAGCATTTTGTATCAAAGTATGAGATATTCTTCGTAACGTTACTTGCGCTGAAGAAAAGTCTCGCTATCTCCTACTTAAGGCCCAATTGCCACCAAAGCGGAAATGAGCGTAACAGAGAAACTCATGGGAATCTACCGTCACATTAGTTGAAACCCATATCGCCTCTCTCGTCTCTCCAGTGCACTTCTCCGCACCGCTCCGCTCGTAGAAACCGGGCTTAAGGCCTGGTGACGAGCGAAGCGTAGAGGAGTTGTGCGGAAACCGACCAATCACATTAGGTGTAATCTACATCTACACAGATTGGTCGAATCTCGGACATCTCTCCTCCACTCCGCTCGGTGGAGTCCGGGCTTTAATAGAAGAACTTTCTGGATTAAAATAAACAGCACTTACATCTTCGACGACCGGCTCGACGTACATTTCCACGGTGTTGTTGAGGGGCGGCAGCGGCATCGGCATCGGTGACGGCGCCGCCGAGGACCTCCGAGATATGCTGTTGCAGGAGCATTGTGAGACGGACCGACGGGAACGGGGAGATTCTCTGTGGGCAAAGGAAATGTTTTGTTTGTAGATTTTTTTGACTATTTCTCTCATATATTACGAAAAAGGAAGTAATTTGTGACATTGACAACACACACACAAACAAAAATCCTAAGTTATTTGTGTACCTAGGAAGTTACCAAAAGAAGCCTTTTGGGGGACTTGTAAGGGCCGGCGCTCACTGCCGGCACGGCACGGCGTGGCATGGCAAATAATTTTATTACTAATCAAGTTATTTTGAATCTTATTTCAATGATTTAGAATTCATGTTAGTTTATTTCGATACCACGATGCCGCGAAATGACGCGACGTGCCACGGGATGCTGCAGCATGACGTGTCATGCCGTTTCTTTCCAAGGATTGCCGCGGCGCGCCATTGCACCCGCGAGACGTATGGGTCACTTTGTGTCGAGGAATTATGATTAATTGAAATAAGGTTTAAATTTCGAACTTCCAACTTCGAATCCGCGCGGAGCAAAACTGATTGATGCCAGAGTGGCTGGGCTTTCAGCAGGATGCCACGGGATGCCGAGGGATGCCGCAGCGCAACCTGCCGTGCCACGCCGTCAGTGAGCGTAAGTGTAGCCCTGGTTCACAGTAAAGATTATCTCTCCACTCATGATTGGTTTTTGAAACTAATCAAGCTTTGCTCAGAGAAGTTCAAAGCGTTAAATTCTGCTACAACATAGTTTGGAAATATTATCGTTATATTAATATTCTGTACAAACATGTCTATTTACAAGTGAGACTCAGATTGTTTTTTGTGCATATCATGCATGCTTTTGCTTACTGAGGTACAAATAACGGTAAACTGCATTCTTAGTTTAACATTGGTATTGTGTTCGTTTTAGCTGTACTTGGCGTACAGTAATAACAATGTATCAAGTAAGAATGATGTTGAAAACTATTATAGTGAATAATTACTAATCTCTCTAAATCGGGTCTGCTGGCAGAAATTGAAATAAGCTGTACCCTTGTACTCATATATTATAATGTTATTTTCCTGTGTTGTCTTCTGTGTGTACATAAATAGTTAAATAAATAAATAAATAATCTTGGACCGCCATCATGCTTTTAAACGCTGAATAAAGCTCCATCTTGTTGTCTTGTCCTAAACTATACAGATAGACCAGCACTTTTATTCTCCTACTCTTTAGTATTCCCCGAAACCTTTTCCATGATACTACCTTCACCTTGTATATCTTGATTCTCATTATAAAGGGTGTAAATAGACCCTTAACATAACCGAAAGGCACTTGTTCTCCCCGTCTTTGCAATCTTTTTTTTGTTCTAGACCATACCTGGGAACCTTCTAGTTACGGAGATATTGGGGGTCAAAGTTCTAACCTTTTCACAAGTTTTTTTTTTTTATATACATGTTTTTAATGTAAGATTTTTACTTTACACACCTCCATGACCCCCGTACTTTTCAATCCATCCGTCAGCACAATGCTTTGAGTGCTTTCCATTGAGTCCTACCGTAAATCGTGATTTTTCACCCCAAAAAAAATGTTGATTCCCAGCAATAATTTTTGCGTAAAGTTACTTAGTTTGATTTACAGAATGCTTGGTTGACGGCTATGTGAAGGGTCTGTTTACACCCTGTATGTTTATCCTAAAATATGCTTTGCGCAATACATTTCCTTTTCTGGCCACTCTGTTGAACGAATGTTTATTTTTTCAGCGTTTTTTGGTCGGTTTCTTTCTACAGCATGTTGACTGTGACCCTTCTTGATGTATTGTCTTGCTACATTCCGTTTTAGTTTACTAACGTGAACCTAGTTATTTCTATGATCACTAATAGCATTAGCATTTAGACTTTAGATCGACAGCAGCCTGCTTGTCTCCCTAGCTACACAGATCAATCAAAGCTTGTAACAGTTCTCGATTCATTCAATCAACAACGTTTTAAATTAATTATACATTTGGAAACTTTTTTTTTTTTACTTGAAAATTCCTCATGCAAGCGGAGGGTTATGTCGGACTCTAATTGACTAAAAACCCACTGCTCCAACTACTACCATGTGTCGGGGGCTCGGGAGATACCAGGACTTTCGCGCGCACCCCCGACTGCCATCAGCCCGCCATTCCTGGCGGTCCCCATCACCAAGAGCGGCCAGCAACCGCACGTTCGCCATGAAGGCGCGTAAGAACCACTGCGCGCAACCTCTTTGGGCCTGGCTGATCGGGAGACGACTCAGTCCAAAGTTCGCCGCCAGCAAGCCCCTCCGTATGGTGGCCGGAGATCGTTAAGCGCCCTTCGACGCCCGGCTCCTCTTCTGGAGCGGGTGAGTGACATGCTCTCTTTCCCTCTCCGCCGCCTCTTTTGCATGCATTACCTCCTCGAAAAAAGAGGAGACTGCATTCCACGCGTTCTAACTTCCGACCATGGATTGGATTGAACACAGCCGAAAACGAAAGATCACCCGCATCGATACATTTGTAAACCTAGTTATTCCCATGATCACTGCTGCATTATAGACTAGTAGTCGAAGACATATTAAGGACACAATGTGCGGATTGCTGTTCGGTTTATCCTAGCAAAATGTTGTCTCCTAACGAGATTTTGTTTTGACATCTCCTGTAATTGTGACCGAACTTTTGAATTCGTGCTCCCCATCGTTCTAGAGATATTCACGCAAAACCAATTTAGTTAGGATAACTTTTGAAAAGTCACTGTCGCAATGATTGTGCCTGTTAATCCAAACAATTAATTTTTCGCTGGTTTAACTGATCGTCCTACTTGTTCCCGATTCACATTCCGTTGAATAGATGAATATTCATTCTACGAAGCTTTCGAATCAATTTTACATTTGTAAACACACAACCGTACCGGTACGTTGTCATCGACGGAATATTAATTAATATACAACTTTAATAAGCCAGCGGTCAGCGACTGTGTGAGAACTGGGGCAGAGAATACAACTGATGTTAATCTGTTATTGTTACCTACAAACATGAATGTCATGTTATAGTTCAAAGGCCCGTCCTGCTGAGTATAAGCATAGGTAGTTCGGTAGCATATAGCCATGATTGAGAACTATATCAGCATCTCTTTTGTTGACGTGTTACTCTTGTACAAGTTGTTAACTGACATGGTCACTAACACTATCATTAACACTTAAAACTGAATATTTACCATGTTTACTATTTGTTTTGTGTTGACTATCCCGGGATGGTCAACTCAAAACATGGTAGATATCCCATTTTAAGTGTTATTGATAGTGTTTCTCCTGTATTCCATGGACTCTTCTATCATCAAGAGTATGGATAACATCTTTGGCTTACACAGTTATTTATGAAATAACCTATTGTTCATTGATACGTCTGCTATAGTCAGGCTACGCCCCGATACAGTTCCTATACCAAAAAGACGGTCAGTCCTGAATCAGAATCATTTATTCATAAAAACATAGGTAATAATTACATACAAGTTCATAGAAAATTAGGTTGTGCGCTGTTTTGCCAACTGACATACAAAGCGAGAGCGGGAGCAGGGTCCAAGCTACCGGTGGTTAGGGCTCCAGAGACAGGAACCTCCTCACAATACGAGCCGTATCGAGGAGTACTGCCTTCTGAATCAAGCCCTTGATCCAACCGCCTAAGGAGAGCCTCGAAAGATGGTCGTCGAGGCTCTCCACTGAGACACTGACGCTAGAAAATCTACATCGGGCCCATGAAGAGCCCGGTAGAAGCGCCCGTGAAGCTCCTTGCCTTGCCATACTTCCTTGCGGTCATCGGTAGTAACTACTACAGGTTTGCGCCAGTTCTCTTTAGCCATGGACAGCGGGGTGAGTCCCTTGTCCACTGCGACCACATCTCGGTGCATACCCACCTCGACTTTTAAAAAATATTCTCTGAGACTGCACATCTCGCGGTTGTGAAGGGACTTCGCGTTTAAAAACCCTCGACCCCCGCACTTCCGCGGGATGTACAGCCTCATCACTGATGATCGTGGGTGATGCATCCGGTTTGCGGTAAGCAGTGTACGAACTCTCCTATCCTAAATTTTATTATTCTTAATCAATGTCATTTCATGTAAAAAGTTAAAGTCAATTCAATTCGAAAGATTAAAAGATTAATTAAAGATATGCAAAAAATTGTAGTGAATTCTTAGGCCAGACTCTTTTCATGTCTTTATTTTATAGGCTCAATATGCGTCGCAATCTTGGTAAGTACTACTGTCGGAAAGCCACCACAGATTCTCAAATCGTAATTGAGCTACAGGATAATTACTGCTACTAATAACGAAGTATATTAGGAACTGAACTGTAGTAAGAACATAAATAAAACAGAAACATTACAAAAGATAGCATTCCTTAATTTTCCACTCGGGAGTGTGTATAAATAGTCTGGGTGCGGAGACGTTAATGAGTCCTTAAATCGACCATTGGCACGAAGATTGGCTGTAAAAGTGACGAGTTGGGAGGCGAAACGTCAACACGTTTGAGTACCTTTAAATTGAAGTTCCCCGTTCTTGTTCAGAACATGCGGTTGTCGTTTATATTCCTGAAGCAGATAAGAGTTGAGCTGATTTGAAGTCACATAGCAATGACAGATAGCGGTATAGGCAAGCAATACCTTTGTCTGCCTCTTCCTGGGTTTGCCCCTTTAGAACAGTATTGCCATATTCGGAAGAGGTTTGCGATATCTTCTCGCTAGTGAATATTCAGTTTAAGTTTTAGCAAATCAAGAAAAGAAGCTATGCTCAGGTACCAAGTTTTTTTCTTTATATAAGAAGTTTATTTTGAAAATAGGCTTTTACAAACACTTACTTTTTTCGTCTTATTTTTTTTTTAAACAAGGTGAGGCCGGTGTTTAGCACCTGGCTACTCTGAAAAGAAACAGCCGAAACAAACTCAGAGGTCTAGTCTCTTTTAAGGTCCAGACATAATCTTGGTCAATTCACATGAGGACTATGCAGATGAGTGCCTGAGATGGTATACGTGAAGCTTGGGCTAGTGGCCTCACTGGTCTTAAAAGATCACTACTCTATTCCCGCCAGTTTTGTACATCTCCTCCTTACTTACAAGAGTGCCCATGAAGTTTCTTGCCCGGTCTTCTCCATAGAGATCTACGCTTTCGAATGGGCCACTACAGTACTTTCACAGTTTTTATGACTGGGACTGTAGCTACAATTTCATTGTTGTCTTTGTTTCGACAGTTCAAAAGCGCCTGGAACTGGTCTATTTGAAATACATGTTTTGATTTTACAAGTTAGATGACATAAACTCCGAATTTAAACGCTTCGATGTAACCGCCCAAGATTCGCTTCAGTTTAGAAAGAGTTCAGCTTAACTAAAAGGTTAACTTCTTAATTCTTCTCATACAAATTACCTTCTGCTTCTCCGACACACATGGTGCGAGTTCCGCTCACATCTGCACCTGACTGGCACGAAGTACCCCAGCTGGGGCAGAGGCCCAGGCTCCGTGGAGTCACTGGAGTCGCTCCATTCCGGCTGGCTGAATGGGCCCATATCCAGGGCTGACGGCATCGTGGAGAACACTGGCCTTTTTAAAACACTTTTTTTTTCTTTTTTGGTGTCGTTTTTGGATTTCTTGTATTGTAGTTTTTAGTACGTTTTTGGTTTATTTGTTTTATGAAAGATGCTCTTACTTTGGTTTAAAAGATTACAAGTGAGCAAGCCTGCTGTACGTGCACGAAAAAAAAAAATTGAAAAAAAAAAAGAAAAAATCAAATTGTCTAAGTATATTGTTCCTTTAAATCTTGCCTAGAGATGTGCTATTTTCACACACAAGTAGATGATGTTGTCTTAAGAATCTAACAGCTGATAAAGCACAGATTTCTTTGTTCTTCAATCTGAAACCGTTTAAAGTACTTTTACGAAGAGTTTATTTGGAGTAAAAACACTCGTTTTGGTTATGTTTGAAACACACTATACAGTTTTCTATAGTCAAGTATTTTAGCACTGTTTTAGAAAGTTACTCAAATGTCCAATTAACAGGTAATAAAGAAGCACTCACAGCCTTTTCTAATTGCACTATTTAGCACTTTTACCAAACACGTGTCGAAAACTACTAGAAAATTAGAGAAACACGTCAAACATCACTAGAAGCCGGGGTTTCAGTGTACATTATAAAATAATTTAAGGTTATTTAAAGTTAGTGTATAAACAATGATAAGGGTATGACGAGGTGCGTCTAGAAATTAGATCAAAATAGTATTGATATGACCGATAAGATTACTTGTGATAATAATTGTTTTTGGATTAACACGTCGTCGAGTGAAATTGGAGCGCCCAGCCCAACAGTTATCAATGGTAGTCCAAAAAAATACAATTATTGATGGATTAAGTTATATAAGTGTAGGTGTTATTAACCGAAGACATAGCTAAATACCTCAAGAATAAAAAAAAATGTTGTGAATTATATGACTCAGGTGAAATCATCATCCTCTCGCCCTTATCCCAATTCATTTGGGTCGGCGCAGCATGTCTTCTTCTTCCATACTTCTCTATTACTCGTCATCTCATCAGACACCTCCTCTTGCCATATCATTCTTTACACAGTCCATCCATCGTTTCTTGGGTCTTCCTCTACTCATAAACCCATCCACATTCATACTCAAAACTTTCCTCACGACATTTTTCTCATTCCTCCGCATCACATGCCCATACCACGACAACCACACATGACTCAGGTGAAAATGGTGGAAAATCTTCATAATATTCGGTAATCAGCATAACATTGATCATTTTACTTTTATATACTTTCAGACTGAAATCTAAACTAATCGGAACGTTGATCCCGTGAATCTTTAATGATAAAATTTTCTTTATAATCCTTTCTTATCCCTTAAGGACTCCGATAATTAGACAAAGCCCTTTTCAAAAATCTGCTTCGAGCTCCATTTAGCTAAGATATCATTCAAAAACATTCCCACATGGAGACGAGGTCTCTGTTCCAACAGGAACAGAGACCTCGTCTCCATGAGGAACGGTCACATGGCCCAATGCGGGTTAGTGGATGTCAGATGTCTTCTAATTTTTAACCGACTTCTAAAAAAGGAGATGCTTATGTATTCGGCCAGCATCTTTTTTTTCATGTACCTATGTACTCCAATTTCTCCGTGATTACTGGTTGGTCGGATTTAAATAATTCTTTTCATTTATTAGAGGAGGAGCTTGCGCGGTGGTCCCATATTAATTGTATTTACTCTGCGCCGGTACTTTATGAGTTAACCTCTAAAATATATTATTTAATTAACAAAATATTACATACATTTATAAATTAAAATAACCTAAAGTAACTAAGTTAACAGTAAACTTAAAAAATGGCGTCTAAAAACTCCTCCTCAACGCTGTCTACTGATAATATGCATTTTGTCTTCTTCATCTACGTGGATGATTGTGCTAATAAGTTCTAGATACAATGTAATTGATACTTGACAAAGATTTGTGTGAGATACCATAACTAAAAGGGTAACATTCGTAAGTCAAAAAGTCAATGAAATAAAAAAAAGTCACCGCACAAAGTCACTTCCCAAAGTAAAGTATTTTTTTTACTTTTTAGTGTTTTCTTCTGGAACTCGGTTATTTTTTTTTTGCAAAAATAGTATTTAGTTCTAGAGAACGCTGTCTGACGATTTTTTTCCTTTAACAACATGTTAGTTTTAAAAATGCACCCAAGATGCAAAACATTTGAATCCAACTCTTGCGCAGGAACAAATATTTGTACCGAACCTCAGCGCACGCGCACCCGATGCATGATGCACGTTATTTACATACACAATGTACATCCTCACCTACCACTTAAGCGCTATGTATTATTGTAACAGTGCCTACTTTATATTCAACAGTGAATATTTTAGGATGGGCTGCATGGAAGAATTTGTTAAGTTACTTAAGTAGGTTGGTGTCTAATTATGCAGTGAGGATTTTTTTGGAAAGAGCTGCTAAGATGGCTACCAGACCAGAAGTCTTGGGAAATGGGTGGTTGACATTCAGAAGATCAATTGAGAATGACTAAACTGTCTTGTCTTCAATGGACAAGTCCAATCAAAGAACCAAAGCTTTATACGGCAGTTGAGTGTTGAGTTGCTGGCAGTATCCTTATAACTTGGGAGCACCATAGTCAGCAACACTTCTTTTTAATCAGATAATATAAGTACACGTATCATTTTTGCTTCCGATGAATAAATTCATCCATGATTTTCGCCAACTTAATCCATAGATTGATCCCAAAACCGCTCTGTATTTCTCTTTTGTCTATAGCCCCGTAATCTATGCCCATTTCTATAACAGCAGCTGCTCTAGCCATTGTTCTAAACAAATAAAGAGCTGCGGCGAGCTCGGGTTCCGTCAAAAAACCGTCCCGAGTGGTCCCGAACGTGAAGGCACGCGCATTCCTGGGAAACGATGGTTTTTTTTACTAGGTAGGCGTAGTCTTTGGGAGCGTGACTCACAAAGGGTCCGACGTAATGTAATTATGATTGAACTTTAAATTTTTTTTGGTTTTGGTATGTAGGAGGAAAGGGTTTCTTATGGGAAGTTACTTGTTCTGAGGATATTTTGCTTTTTTCAACAAACATTTCAGTGTACTGGAGGAGCTCGTGGCTAATAATAGCCGCTCGGATCGATCTTTAGGTTAAGCCGTGCTTGCCTAGGTTGGTCTGTGGATGGGTGATCATCCATTACATACCGAGTTTCCTCCGTGCCTCGGAAAGCAAATTAAGCCGTTGGTCCCGGCTGTCATTTGTAGATCTTTGACGGTCGTTACAGGTAGTCTCAAAAAGTCTGACAACCAGTCTTACCAAGGGGTATCGTATTACCTAGTACTAACTGGGTTGTGGAGGTCAGATAGGCAGTCGCTCCATGTAAAATACTGGTATTCAGCTGCATCCGATTAGGTCGGCTTCCAATCATAGCTGGGAAAAGGCTAGGCAGATGATGATGATTTCCGTGTACTGAAATCCATGCCATTTTTACCAGGAAATATCAAAAAGATGTCGTTACTGTTGAAGTGTTTAAGCAATTTCCAGTTATACTACTGGATACTACATAACTTAGAAGATTAATACTCTAAAGTCCGCTTTTACTAAACCTACACTTTAATAAATGCCTAAATGACGACACTGTTGAATTTTAAACCCTCGGATCGGACATTTTAAATTTAAACCAACAGAGCAATTTGGGCATTCATTAAGCTGTCACTTAGTAATCCTTACTCCTTACTAATATTATAAATGCGAAAGTAAGTTTGTTTGTTACCGATTCACGCCTAAACCACTGAACCGATCATCCTGAAATTTTGCATATACGTTGTCAGGTGTACAGACACGAAAATAGGATACCTTTTATCCCGAAAAAAAGTACTGTTCCCGAGAAAAACAACAATAACTTTCTTATGCCAATAGGTAGCGCCACGGGTCTTTCGAATCATGATTGAATCATAATATTATTATAGAAACTTTAGTTGTGTGTTAAGAGTTTAATTGGCAAATTCTAAATCAACGCGAGCGACGCCGCGGGCAAAAGGTAGTTAAACATACAGAAAAGTATTAAAAATATAGATTCGATCCCTGAAAGCAATACGAAAAACGCCTCAGCGCTTTCTGCTCGGAATGCTCTTAACTTAAGCCCTAGTTGGCACACAAAATACAGGTCGTGCAACTGCATTTCCTTGGCCTGCCGACTTTTATGGCTTTACCAATAATGACTGGTAAGTGCTATTACATATTTGTTCCGAAATATGGTGAGAGATTCACCAAACGAACCTAGTTTTGTAGCAGCTACTGCACACGTACCACGACCTCCGTAGAAACGGGTTTTGTCGACGAAACATTCGAAAAAATTACAGATTTCTTTTGTGAATCTGTCATTTTGTCGATTCTTCCGTCAACAAAACCCGTTTCGTTATGGTGGTCATGCTACGTGTGCTGGCATTACAAACCTTTTAAATTGGCAAAAATCAGAGAAGACGTGTTTATCATAATCATATAGGCCGGTGGGCAAGAATTGCACAATTTTGTAGGTTGACGAAGTGTTTACGATCAAAATTTCCAAGTTCTAACACCCGTATTAGAACTTAACTAGCTGTTGCCCGCGACCTTCGTCCGCGTGAAATTTTAGCCTATAACCTTCCTCGATAAATGGGCTATCCAACACTAAAAGAGTTTTTCAAATCGAACCAGTAGTTCCTGAGATTAGCGCGTTCAAGCAAACAAACAAACAAACTCTTCAGCTTTATAATATTAGTATAGATTACTTGAATTTAAGTAGTTACTTGTGCAACCATTTTTATAACCAAGAATTTGAACGAAGTAAGAACCTTCAAAGAAAACAAAGCTAAGAATTCTAACTTCAAGCAATTCTAAACTACATAATAAAAATTAAATTGTATCGTACCGTATTACTGCAGTTATTACTTTGATTTGTTTATAGATACGGGTGTTACTGAGGTTAGGACTAAATATATCGTGACCGTTAGTAGCCTTTGACTTTGAGTTCCTAATCCCAAAACTATGAGCATACAAATGATAATCTGTTTTTTCCCATACAGCAATACGACCTTTCAACTAATGTCGAAAACATTTCATGTCTTTCTACTCGGATCAAACTATTTGTCACACAAAATTTATGTTTCAACATACCCCGCTAAATAGAGATGTCGTCGTCGTGACCAAACAGACAAACAGACAGACATACCTTCATTCATTAGTATATCTTAACACAGGACATATAGACACGCGGACATACAAACAGACATGGAATTCATAGTAAATCATCCTTTAAAGCTTTTAGTTAAACATGACCAAGTATAGTCGGGCACAGAAGTGAGGGAAAGAATTATGAGAACGTTGTCTGTTCGTTGGTGTAGTGATCGCAAGCGGGACTGCTGAGCATGAGTTTGATTCCCAAGTCGGGCAAAGTGTTATTGAGCTTTTTAAAAAAAAATCTGTTGTGAAATGTCTGGATTTGTGCGCGGCTGCTGGCAGATGTTCACATCCTATTACATGGGACTTAAACATAACAGGCGAAATGTGGGTACACCTCTGCCTAACCGTTCCAGGATCACAGGCGTGTATGTTGTCTGTTTGTAAAACACAGGCGACTGTGACTCACGATCTGTCAGTTGATGTGGATTATTCATTAGATTGAAATGAGAATTAAATAGTCAAGACTCAAGAGGCAGATAAATGCACATAGGGTACTTGTGAGCACTGAATCCATTATTCAATTCTGGTATCTTAGACACCTAGACATCCTTGTTCCCGAAATGAAGCCGGCAGGAATCGGTTTCTTAGGTGCCTTCGGGCCTGATATCTTATCTTGCTCCTACAGCAGATTATGAATGCGAAAGTTTGTGAAGATGTTTGATAAGTACTCTTTCACACAAAAACTATTGAACGGATTTGGCACACAGAGTTTATAGCCTGGATTAACACAGGATACGTTTTATCTCGGTAGTGACGTGGGACAATTAAAATACTGGTATTCAGCTGCATTCGGTAAGACTGGAAGCCGACCCTAACATAGTTGGGAGAAGGATTTGCAGATGATGATGACGTGGGGCAATTGCCGAAATCCACGCGGGTGATCCTATCCTATACCAAAATCTCTATCAAATAATCTATTACCACTTTTGCGCAGACCAGTCCTCCAGCGTATTTGTCACAGCGTCTAGACATATGTATGACGCCCATATTTCCGCTATAAGCGCTGACAGTCCACTTAGAATAGCAGCCACACAGGGACGTCTATAACTTATTGAAGGCCCAGCCTGCCCAGGGCATTTAAGGATAATGGAGCTCAAGTAGGATGCAAGAGTGAGCGAAATGAGCTCGAAAATTTAAGCACCCTGCCTGGGATGATTACTCATCCCAGGCAGGGTGCTTAAATTTTTTTTTTTTCTTTTATTAGCTGGATCGCAGACACTTTTTGTGGCTAAATAATTATACCACGCTTGCCAAGGTTGGTTTGTGGATGGATGACCATCCATTACGTGCCGAGTTTAAGAAGGCAAAGGCACGTTAAGCCGTTGATCCCGGCTGTAATTTCTAGAACTTTGACAGTCGTTACAGGCAGTCAGTGGCCCGAAAGGCTGACAACCAGTCTTACCAAGGGATATCGTATTACCCAATACTAACTGAGTTGTGGAGGTCAGATAGGCAATCGCTCCATGTACAATAATGATATTCAGCTGCATCCGGTTAGACTGGAAGCCGACCCCAACATAGTTGGGAAAGGGCTGTCCAAATGATGGCGCTTATAGGAATTAGGGGATCGCGAGACCCTGGTCACTTGACCAATATAAAAGACAGCCATGCAGACACTAATTGTGCGCATTACAAATAAATCTATCGTCACCCTCCCGCTTCTGTGCTGAACAGTCCTCAAGCACATTTGTATGCCGCGCCCGTAGTTCCGCTGAAGCGCTGCCAGTCCACTTAGAATAGACACACATTGTAAGCATTTTAAACTTCTTGTACTTACTAGTCACGCTTCCTTTTGAGTTCGTTAAGAAAGTCTCTGTTGATTGCTTTGTGGGTTTTGTTTGGATGTTAGGCAATTGGTAAAATATGATTTTGTCTGTGATTTCCTACTTTAAAGGCGGACGAGCTCGTGGCTAAATAATAACAGCCGCTCGGGTCGATCCCTGATTTGGGTTAAGTCGCGCTTTCTTAGATTGGTCCGTGGTTAGGAAACCAGCCATTACATACCGAGTTTCCTCCGTGTCTCGGAAAACACGTTAAGCCGTTGGTCCCGACTGTGATTTGTAGATCTTTGACAGTCCTTACAGGTAGTCTGTGGCCCGAAAGTCTGACAACCAGTCTTACTAAGGCGTATGATATTACCGAGTACTAACAGGGTTGCGGAGGTCAGATTGGCAGTCGCTCCATGTAAAATACTGTTATTCAGCAGCTTCATGTTAGACTGGAAGCCGACCCCCACACAGTTGGGAGACAGATGATGATTTCCTACATCCTTTTTTCTTTAATTATTGGGTTCCGTGGAAAAGTTTCACACTCGTCCGCAGGTATTTTCTTGTCTTGCTTTCTAGGTATTTCAAAATCCCTGAAGTAGAGCAGTGTTAATAAATATGCTGATGTTCCCAAAATGTTTCTTCCACAATGTTTTGCAGAAGTAGCAAAGCTAACCTTTTACCAGAGTACTTCTATTTCAATAATTCTCAAAGTAAAGTAGAATTCATCGAACGTAACTAATCTGCCTAGCCTTTTCCCAACGATTTTGGGCTACAAATGACAGCCGGGACCAACAGCTTAACGTGCTTTCCGAGGCACGGATGAAGCTCAGTATATAATGGGTGGTCGCCCATCCACGGACCAACCTAGGCAAGCGCTGTTTAACCTGAAGATCGATCCGAGCGGCTATTTTTATTTATATTATTTATTCATCGAACATAACTGCGCACATTAAAAACATAAAGCCTATGCTTATTGCACATTGTTTATTTAAGTTCCTTGCCAGTGTTCAATGGCCTAGTTTTAATAAAGTAACCTAACTCGTTGTAACAATACTAACTAGTTACTTCTTACTTCACAGCTTAGCCTTACGTATCCAAAGAGGAGTTACCAAATGGAGTGATCATACTTTACTAGTGTAATGTGCAATAAATGCCAATAGCAAGCAATAAAGATTGTCAGAAGATCTGGATTTTTAGGATGATTAAGGAAAATGTCGAGAATTTCTTATACCTACGGTGTAGGTGTGTAAACTTGTGAAACCGTCCGTAGCACGGAACGGTAATTAAATGATTCAGATACTTTTTAAACTTATGTGGTGCCAATATTACGCCATATGTTGTCAAGTTGATCATCCAAAGGGAAATGTCAAACATTTATATTTGTACGTTCCTATTACTCCATTTCCGTGTTACTCTTTGCTTCAAACTACGTATTATTTACAATAGAAGCTCAAATTCAAACCTCAGCGAGTCACGGGTCTGTGTGAGGTCCAAAAAAATAAACATCAGTCATCTTGAGAGCGTGGGCGATGCTCGGAATCAGATGTTTTGCTTCGAACAGTCCTACTGCTTGGGTTGCGTTTTTTAGAATAGTACAGTCATCAGACTTGAGGCTCCTCGAAGGGTTGGCACGTGGTTTACCTACTATTATACTTGAGTCATAAATGGGCAGAGCTTTATTATGATGAGTGATGAGTATTCACAGTTATGTGGTATGTATTTAAGCAGTGTATGAGATGCGAATGACAGCAGATGGGGAGTTATTGCAAATGAGCATTTGAGTAATCTACGGCCATTGATATGGAATATTGACACTGACAGCACTTGAACGCGACTTAGTTGTGCTGATCCCGATCAATTTAAATGATGAGATTCGCACTAAATGGTTATGCTAAACAGTGGATTGAGATAGTCTGAAGTGATTGATTGGTGAAGATTTGAATTTGGATTAAAAGTTATAAAAACCGTGAAATGTAGGTGCAAAACTACGAATGCTAGTGAAGTTTTTTGACATAGGCTCGGCCATTACATTTTCCGATGTGTTTTTTTTAAACCAAGCTCATAGTTAGTAAAAAAATGAACAATAGATTTTCTTTTAAGTGATGGTGAGCATTTTTTGTTTTCTTCACCTCCACCACTGCGTCGTGAGATGTTACAAGAAGTTAGTTGGAAGCAGTATAATTCCACTATCTGTGACATAAATCGGATTGGAACTGGGTCGTCTATTGAACCTTAAACGAATCGTATCGAATCACATTTCGATTGGTCGCGTGATATCGAAATATTTGTAACTAATGGTGTGAAGTTAGTGGCCTAAAAAAATATCAACATCGTTTAGGAGGCTCTACTAGTTGCTGGGGACAAGAAATACAGTACATTATTTAAGAGAAAGAAAGTTAAAGTGCATTAAAATCTTTATGATACTAAGGCTTCGTTTTCACCAGAGATGAGCAAGGATGCGTAGCGAGGAATGTGTGAGGAACTAACCAATCACATAGCTAAAATACCTCAAGCTGTGAAAAAGAAGCGATATTATTGGTTAGTTTCACACACATCCCTTAGTACTCATCCTCGCTGATCTCTGGTGGAAACGCAGCCCAAAGCCCATTGGTTCGATGAAGACGCTACTACAAAACAGGCTAAGGCTTTTGAATCGCTAAACCAGTCGGAAATTTATGAAAATTGAAACAAAACACGGAAAAAACGGTTTTTAAGCTTTACTATCATGTTTAGCGTTGTTTCAGTGTTCTCCATGCAGTACCATCCCATGTCAAAAACTCATCTTGCATAATCATGTGCCTTTTAGGCCATTCATCGCATTGTCACTTGAAATCATCAGATGAGATAATAGTCAAAGGCAAGCTTAGGCGCATTTGCATTTGCATAATCTTTCGTCCAAATCCTTACATGGCTCTATATCCTGATTAGCATTCAGTTCGCGCATAGATTTTATCTTATGTTTTAACATCTGCCAAAACTGCCGCCGTATTCAATTATTACTACGTGCTTCAGCGGCTACGTTTTGGGCTATTTTTGGAATAAGTAGCTTTTGGTAGCTTAGGATTAGCGGCTCTTATGAGTTAGTTACTGTTGTGTTTAGTTGTACTGCAGTTTCATTGTTCATGGGCTTAATTGCTTGCAATTTCTTCTTTTTAGCTTCGTTTTTCAGCCTATTTGTTGTTAACAGTTCTCTATTTATTTGTGTACCTATTCGAAATTCCATTTCGTATTTCCATACTTTTATCTAAAAAGAGAGTGTTTCATATTTTTTGAGAGAAGTTTAGAAGGAGACAGGCTGCACTTAGCCCAAATGCCTAAGAACTTGAAGATGTACTTCATTTATTACATAAAAATATAAGAATTCACACAATTATCGACTAAACACGAAAAAAACATTAAGGACTACAAAAAAACAATACCGTGGGTTTATAAACGGACACAAAATTGTAATGTCCGAGGTAATTGTTCATCTCGAACAACTTAATGGAGATAGCAAAGATTATGTAACTCGTAGATACACGAACTGAACGTTAATTTTGTATTAGTGACTCTATTATTGGACATCGTGAGCAGATTGTATCTGGTGACGAAATCGTTTGTGAATAGGAAAGAAGACAATAAAGCAAGCAAGAGGTAATAAATGGTCAAAAGTCTCTGACAGTCACCGAGGGAGTGGAGGTCAGATAGCTGCTTCACGTGAAATCCTGGTAGGCATTCCCATTGTATCTGGTGGTTATACTGGAAACCATCCCCAACATAGTAGGAGAAAGATTAGGCAGATGATGATGACTCAATTGTATTTTGGGAAAAAACTGATCCACAGAATTGTTGGCACCTACACTACTTAGCTGAGGATTTTCTCCAGTATTGACGAAGATAGTAAGATAGGTTCTAAGAAAAGAAAATTTGTTTCTTTTGAACCTATCTATTTATGCAGGAATCGTTAAATTGTGTATTGGAACAAAACTGCTAATCAACAAAAGATTGGCCACTATAAAAGTACCCGTTGCTGCCATAAACCAATTTGTGGCTTTAGTAAATCGATCGACAATAACCTCATTCTTAACAAACAACAAAGAAAATCTTAAACCAACATTGTTTCCTTTACAACTCCATAAATTGTCGACGCACAAACTCGCTACAATTCTTACACCACAACTACACACAGGCCTATTCGTTGAACTTTGTTTCCGATTCTTAAACTCAATAATCCTCACTTCGCTAACAGTTCGACAATCTTCGTTTACTTTTATCAACACCTTTATCTCGTACACTTAAGCTCTAAATTCTCCAGTTACAGCAGTAAAGGAGGTTGGTGAGTAGATGATTCATCGAACATTGTCTTGTACTACGGCGACTCATTGGCAATTGCTTTTGTAGGACAGTTGCAGTCCGACTGCCCTCTCTAATGAACGTATGCTTTGTATAGGACTTAAGCTTTCAGGGACATGTTGAGAAAGCTGATTGTGAGCTAATGTGTTGTGCAGGCAAATTAGCAGTTACAAGAGACATGTGTCAGAGAAATGGCCGATGAGTACGTATTCTAAAGGTGGACTTCGGAATGGCATTATTTTTAGCTACGGAATGGTTGGTTGTTTCTTTTTGTATCCATATAGATAGGACTGTTCTATTTAAAGACTGATCAACGAAATTACTTTGAAGAACTTCCGGGAAACAGGACAATATTGATGACACTATTGGTAGCTCCGTATTTTTGGAATTCGGAGTGCTCTAAATACTTCTTCAAGCTTAGGACGAACGTATGTTAGGCCGTTTGCCTTTTCTTCCAAACAAAGGAGTTTGCTACCGGCTTCAAATACCGAAGTAGGCGGATAATAACATAATTGCAACGACGCAAGATACTGACGATAAAATCCGTTTCTGACGGTGATTTTGCTGCATATAGCTACAATGTAGATGTGTCTTTTCATCCCACATGTGCTGATAGTAGGCACGTTCGATTACTCACCGAATTATTCTGAGATACAAAAAAGCATGTGTCATCCACCACCTTGGCACAAGTAGGTGCAGTTTTTTGGATAACCTTTTTTTCTCAGTCGATAACTGTAGAAGTAAAGTTACGAGCAATTTTATTTGGCAAAATGTTATTACCGTGTTATATTTTGTGGGAGTACGAATGCACGTTTGAAAGAAAAATGAGACTGAATTTTGGCAAGCTGCAATATGCTAACAACATTATGTTTTATATGTTGTTTTCTGTTTCAGTGAATCCTTACGATACGAATGTTTTAAACAGGATTTTGTGACTGATAAAACTTTATATTACTAAGATTATTTACCTAAAGGTACTGGGATAGTCAAAGAGCATAAGACAATCATCATCATCTGCCTAGCCTTTTTCCAACTATGTTGGGGTCTGCTTCCAGTCTAGCCGGATGCAGCTGAATACCAGTATTTTACATGGAGCGACTGCCTATCTGACCTCCACAACCCAGTCCGTACTGGGTAATACGATACCCCTTGGTAAGACTGGTTGTCAGACTTTGGGGCCACGACTACCTGTAACGATTGTCAAAGATCTACAAATGACAGCCGGGACCAACGGTTTAACGTGCTTTCCGAGGCACGGAGGAAACGCGGTATGTTATGGGCGGTCACCCATCCACGGACCAACCTAGGGAAGCGCGGCTTAACCTTAAAAACGACCCCAAGCGGCTGTTATTATTTAGCCACGAGCTCCTCCATAAGTCAAAAAAAATATTTCAAATATTTTAATGAACCATTTACTTCTACATGTAACAGCTTTCTGTAGACATCGACTCTGAGGCAAAACAGACATACACAAAAATGCGTTTAAACGTTCCTTTTGCTAATCGCGCCACGCCACGCCACAATGAACTAAAACCACAATGCCAACAGCAAAAACGGCTGTTTCCACCACACAAAACGGTTACTTACATACATTTTTCAAACTTGTAATTGAAAACAACAACTATTAGTACAATACGTTTTGGTACGTGACTCCCAACTCGCTCGTTACCGTCACAGAGGTTTTTTTTTAACCATAGTTAAGTCTGGCCTATGCTTAAAGAGCTTCGCACATTGCATAGACTCGACGCCGACTCCACTAAAATTTCACTCACGACTCACAGTAGAACATTGAAACGTGATGTTTATGTCGTGTGCCTTACGGTAAGTTTTCAACATTTGCTTGAAAAAAGTATCTACGTATCGTCCACTTATGGTCATGTTGAAAATACTACTTTCCTTATGGTTCCTTACCTTAAGAACAATGTAAAGTTCACATTTCAAATTTTCTAGTTGGGTTGAAGTTAACTTGGTATCGAGTCAGTGTAATGTGCGAAGTCCTTTATTTGGACGAATGTTCGGTCCAAAAGCGTGGGTCTCATTACAACACGACACTGGTTTTTTCTGCCTTGTAATTTATTTCTAGCCATTCTGTTTTTGGAACCTTTTGAAATTAGTGTTGAATTAGTACGGATTTCGAAAATTGGGCTTTTTGTCTTTGCTTAACGGACTTACGGTGCGGTCAAACCGAACATAGCAGCTAGTGAACTGGCTGTGGATCCAGACTTTGACAGATATTTCCAGAAAGTCCGGTGTCTGCAATCTGGTCCGTTCTCCAGTCCTCTCAGTTAGACTGCGCATTTTATTACCAATGTATGGAACTAGCTGGTAAGAGCTTAGAAGAACATCCAATTTTGCATAGTTTTAGACAATTCAATTTCAGTTTAAAAGGGATTTACTCAATATTTTCCCAAAACATTCTTAATGGTGGTATAAGAGTAGAAGAAGACCAAAGAAATGTCCATCATTTCTGTGTGAAGGATGATATGGCACGAAAGGAGGTTTCTGATGAGATGACGAGTAATAGAGAAGTATGGAAGAAGAAGACATGCTGCGCCGACCCAAATGAATTGGGATAAGGGCAAGAGAATGATCCTGATTCTTAATGGTGAACTACCGTGTATTTTCGATATCGTTGAACCATACACGCAAAAGTTTAAAGCTCTCTGTCATCGTCCTATTCAAAGGCATTTCTTCCCATGTGTGTAAGGGCTACAGGGTCATTGTAACAATCTTTTTGTTTACCTAACTGACAATGTGAGATGCATTACTCATATTCGCAGTAACCCTTTCTCTGACAATAAGTGTTTGTTTAAGAAAAGGGTTCTTCACAAAAGGGGTCGGGTTGAACCCACGAGTTGTGAGGTTGTAAATCAGAAGTGAAGTGTGTCTTTAGAAGATATTACTGTTATTTTATTCTTTATAGGTACCTGTTGCATTAGTAAATATGTTACGGCTAAAAGCCGAAGTAAGGTTACACCTAGTTCTAGCCGGCTAGACCTAGGTGCGGCCGGTAACAGTTGTGTATCTTTTTATTGCTAGGACACACCGACCAAATGGATTAGGTTAGGTTAGAACTGTGACCAAACGTCCTACATCCAAATTGGTTGCATGTTCCAACCGAAGATAAATCGGATACATCTAAGTTTAACGGGCTGCACCTATTTGTACCCGGCTAAAACTAGGTGTGACCGCACTTCGGTTATTAGCAGTAACAAATACAACAAACTGGATGATTATTGCGACTTGAAATAGCACACTTTTACAAGTATTACCTAGTCTCCTGGAAGCGCTATTTTGAATGCGTTCGGAGCGCGTTTAGTGTCTATCACACTTATAAATGTTAAACTGGATGACAATTTGACAAACATTATACGAATTACGGTAATATTCTAACTGCAGTTAAATTTACTTTTAAACTTGGCCAGTTTTTGCTCATGAAAACCAGAAACTATGTACCTACTTACATATTTCATTACGATAAGTCTATTATTGTTTGCTACTCTAAAGTTTATTGAACTGTTAAAACAGCCGGACTTTTTGTTAGATCATTGTTTTTTTAAGTATCTGTTAGTTGCCAAGAAACGTCGACTGACGATATTTTGTTGTCTGAAAATATTTGCGAATGGCGACATAGGTTGAGAATGTTTATAAATTCGCTGTATTTATTACTGTGAAATACACATTTTGAGACTTCTAGATAATTTTAATTTATGATTTCCTGAAATTGTTTCTATTAATACGGGTACGATTACTTATTGTAAGAATACTGCTTCATCTCATCATTCTGCTTTCATGAAATCTATTTTCACTTTTCAGCATATTTTAAATACATAGTTTGTAAAACGGAAACTGACTAATTCAGTGCGAAAAGTCAATTACGTCTAGAATAAATTATTTCAAGTAACCGAAACAAGATTCCACGTCACTAGAACATCGCTTGAAAGGGACACTCGAGTATTTTTAGCTTGTGAGACATTTTATAACGTGGAAGTAGAAAAAGCTTAGTCGATTTTCTTCACAAAGTAGATGAATCGATTAAATTAAAATATAGCTGGCTGGATTGACTACATCACAGATAAATGCATTGTCATTCCAATTTCAAAGTGGCTTGAAAGATAAGTTTTGTTATGATGTAGTTTAGGCAAATGAAACCTTGTATTAGACCTTGTTTAGGTAATTAATCAAACTCCGTAGGTGCTAATAACATTGTTTGGTAAAGTAATTAATATCATAATAATGTAGGAGGTATTCTAACATGAGTTATCTTTATGTAAATCCATTAGGCTTTTAATAAAGCCTGTCTGTGTGACTCCTACAAACTAAAGATTAATAGATATCGTAAAGGTTATGTAGTAGCAAGTCTTAGTAAAAGTAACACTGAAGGTTATTTTTGTTCTAAGGTAAACAATTCTATGTTTCTATTATTAGGATAGGGACACAGTTTACTTTCAAGTCTATTTTAAGAACGGTATAAATGTTTTTAACACTTTAGTAGGTAAATGAATTCTACGTGTCTAACTAACTATCATGGTCACTAACATTATATATTTACCATGTTTACTGATTTCTTTGAGTTCCCGATATTTCGGCGCTGTCGCAAGCACCATGATCACGGATATCAGGAACTCAAAGAAATCAGTAAACATGGTAAATGTCCCGTTTCTAGTGTGTGATAAAGTTTAAACTTTTATGAAGTTTCCAACGTACATATTAGATATTGCCCAATTAAATGATTGTAGGTTGTTCTAACAGTTCTGTTAGGTATTATAATCTATTGAGTTCTACCTCAAGTACAATCAAGTAACTAGGTACATATTTTATGTATACAGGGTGCCCAGGGTGGAAGGGACATCGAGGGGCATCGACGCACACACATTTTTAATCGGTAATTAAAACAAAAACCTGTTCTATACGTTTTGATCGTGTCGGTATTGCACTTTTGTAGGGAACAGCAGGTTTTTTTTAACTACAAACGTAAAATGTATAGGAGGGGGGGGGGGGGGGCAAAACGATTTACATGGTAATCGTTTGGCGTCGATGTCCTTTCCATCCTGTATGTATGTAAGTAGATAGAATAAAACCTACTTACTGTACTAACTTTTCTTGCAAAGTATTCATTCTGACCTCATTTGGGAAGTGCCCATGTTCATTAGTCAAAATATCAAAAACTACGAAACCTACTTCCAATGCTCCAGTTTTAAATTGCATGAAACATTTCCTAAGTTTACACAAGCTTTTCTCGTGCCGTTTTCCCAGTGCTAAAATAACTATTGATCCCAGAAGACGTGTTTGAATTGCAAAGAGGATTCATCTAGATACGTAGTTAGTATAGTGACAGCTGCAATCTAAGAGCCACCTTATTGCATCGAGATTAAAGACCAGTTTGATTTCGACAGTAATGCAAAGTCGCATGTAATATAACTGTGAAAGGACTATGGTAACCTCCGACATAGTAAGAAACTAGTGACGTAAGCTTCTACCTGTGCCAAGTTTTATCATAAGCCATTGTTTCGCTTACACTTGAACACTTGATTAAGTTCACCGCAAAGCCGCGAACAAACAGAGATAGCCGCCATTTGACTTAACCGCCATCTTTGATTGAAATAGTGATGTCGATGGTTTTTAATTAGTCGATTTTTTACTCGCATGATAATTATCGATTGAGGAACTCATTAATGGGAATAAATTAATTTTATTTGGTAATTATTAGGAGGTATTTATTATATTGGAGAAATAATTAAACTTAAGATTATTTGATTTTAGTTTCTATTCTTTAGGCCGTAACAATTTAGAAGTTTTTGGTCTGTTGAGGAGCTCGTGGCTAAATAATAACAGTCGCTCGGGTCGATCTTTAGGTTAAGCCGTGCTTGCCTAGGTTGGTCTGTGGATGGGTGACCACCCATTACATACCGAGTTTCCCCCATGCCCCCCGCCGTTGCCCCAGCCGTTGGTCCCGGCCTCCCGGGTGTCATTTGTAGATCTTTGACATTCGTTACAGGTGGTCAGTGGCCCAAAAAGTTTGACAACCAGTCTCACCAATGTAAAATACTGGTATTCAGCTGCATCTGGTTAGACTGGAAGCCGACCCCAACATAGTTGGGAAAAGGCTAGGCAGATGATGATGATGAATTGGTTACTTAGTAATTTTTATGATCATTGGATATTATTGTTTGTCAATTCTTTCGTCATTCGTATTTCAATTTGGAATGATCATTATTCTTAACTGCCATTCGTCTCACTGTATGCACCCGCATAAGCTGCTTAACATAAATCTCCACAATTGATAACAACGAATGTTAGTCTGTATTGATGTCTGCTCGTCCGTTTATCTTGATCGCAATAAAACTTTATTGTCTTGTTATCAATGTCAAGCATCAATCAGGAATCGGGTAAGTACGAAATGATACTTTATCTCTTTGGAAATAAGGATTTATTTGCGGTTTTTCTCGTGAGAGCAACGAATCCATGGCGTTCAAGGCCCTCTGTGGCCCCATGGCTGCCATTTATAAAGATTTTAGCTGTAATAGGAAATCTTTTAGGCTTCGAACGTGAGAAAAGGGAAGGTTTATTAGGTCATTAACCTTTCAGGTTCGCGGCTTGAAAAAAGAACACGGACTATCTACTTTAATTTCACAGGTAATAAAAACTTATTAGCTTGAAGGTTTAGGGTTTCTTTTAGCCTATTTTCGTATTCCTGTTTCAGTAAAAGGTACATGTGTTAAAGATTTTTCCAGACTAATGCCTAGTTATGTGATCTTTCGTTATTTCTGTTAACAGTATCAGCACGCGTAGCATGACCACCGTAGAAATGGGTTTTGTCGACGGAAGAATCGACAAAATGACAGATTTCTTTATTGGTCTGTCATTTTGTCGATTCTTCCGTCGACAAAACCAGTATGCTGAAGAGAGGTCTACAAATTAAGCAAATCTTAATATTTGATCATTTCCTTGCCCTTCCGTAGTATAACGTCTTTTTGTTCCTCACATTTCTAGCCGACATCATCTAAGTCTTCACTGCCTTCTTTGCTTTATGTGATCCCACCAAATCATTATTATTTTTAGGTCTAGCTTACTGCATTTGCATTTAATAGGTACTAGGCGGAGCGAAAAACGATATAACTAGAAAGGAGGTGACTGCTGAGATAATGACTATTAGAGAAGTATGGAAGAAGACAAAGATATGCTGCGCCCCCAAATAAATTGATATAAGGGCAAATTGATATAATGATGACTCAGGCGTAACAAGCGACTTACGTGCTGAAGTGCACATACTTGTACATCTCAAAAATCAATCCAGCAGCCACCAATAATGAACTTAAAAATATAACCGATGCAGATTCAATTCCGCTCGGATATTGCACATGTAAATCCCATCTCGCTGTAGCATCACTCAGTTAATCAGATCACACTCCGCACGGCACATTTGAATAAGCCGCTCCACACTCCATAAGCCCGTATAGATAGCAAGTACCTACCTAATCTGGATAATGGAAGTACACTGAAGAACTTAACTACAAGTCTATAACAGAAATGTTGGGAGTTTCTTACTTAGTATGTAGGCTTAAGTAAGTAGACTCAACTTGATAGAACTTATGTCGCTAGCTCTAACTTATGTCGCTTATTCTCATCATTATTATTATTGAGTCGAGGGTTATTTTGACTTCGGCGTGAGTTATTGGAACTTATGTCGAGTTCAGAAAGTAGCACATGGTGCTACCTATTATGTTCGTTATCCTTATTCCATGTAAGATACTATTTCTTTCTTTGATTGTTAGCATGAAAGATGATATTGACTAACAAGGGAAAAAGGCGTGAATGTATGTATGAGATTGACTAAAATACTTCATTTGTTTAAAAATGAAGAAGAAGAAGAAGAAGTCAATGTTCGGATCATCATCATCTTCCTGCTCTTGTCCCATGTTACTTGGGGTCGGCGCAACGCGTTTTTTTCTTCCATTCTCCCCTGTCATTCTTCACGCTATCATTTACACCTTTTTCCTTCATATCATTCCTTAATTCCACAGTCAATATAGAGCAAAAAAAACCGCATATAGTTCGAATAACCGACTTAAAAAAGAGGAGGTTCTCAACTTCCTCTTTTTTAAATCGGTTCCAAATGAATAAGTCTGATAGTCAATATCATTATTTATTTTGTCATCAAATAATAGTTAAATTAAGGTGGACGCGCCAGGGTATCCCGCGATATTCAAATTTTCTAAGTTTTTTGCAATTTGCAGGTCAGTTTCAGGATATTTATGAAACAAAATATGTCGTTATAGAATTATAATCATTAAAATCATCAATACAATCCAATAAGTTCATATAATCCCATTGATTGACTTTTTCATGAAATAGTCATTCAATAGGATTATATGAACTTAGGGTTGTATTGATGAGTTTAATGCCTATAACTCTGTAAAGCCATATTTGTTACAGTCGCGAATCATATCTTAATCAACATACAACCTGACACTGACCTGTAAATGACAAAAAACTTAAGAAAATTTAAATTTCGCGGGCTTCCACCTCAAAACTAATGTTTGTAATAACGAACCACTTCTTTCCTACAAAACTGCCTCACCAAATAATCTTAATATTTATTTTGATCAGCTGTGACAGTTTCGCTTATGTAAACTCATAGTGAATTCTGAAAAATGGCCCATTAATAAAATAATAATAATTCTAATTTCTCCTGAAAACCCCTATTAGTATTCGTTTCAAATGATGCAACAGCTCGTTGACAAAATCTAAAAATGTATCTTGAACTCATTTTTATGAACAAGCTCACGATGACAAGTTCCTTGTTAACTTTTCAATTTTATTTATTGTAAATAAATCTTCTAGTTTTAAGTTGACGTATTTGATATTTTACGCCCTGTTTGACGTGAGACGAATTTCCGGGACATCTACGATGAGGCTGATGAGAGGAACAATAAATTACGTGTTTCAGAGCGTCCATCATCTGCCCATTCATTAAAAATGAGACAACGCTTGCTTTCTAAGTTTCTATCATCATTCAGGATGTCGAACTTCACTTACAAGCAAATAAATTCAAATATTTACGAGCGATAGTCGCGACAAGACGAGGAAAATCGTAATCCAATACTTAGTAACAGTCTAGTGTCATAAGTTCGCTTGTCATGGTAGCATTCGCGTGTCAATTTTTTTTTTTGATCCCGAACATCCGCTCTATGAGTCTATTACCATCTCTTTGCTTACAGGTAAGTTCATCTGACTATCCAGCTGAGCCTCAGGGTGAATTTGACCGAAGAAACTGACCACGATTAACAAATCTAAGACGATTTGAAGAGAAGTCAGAGTCAGTATTCCGTTATGATAATGACACTGACACTTGACAGCTCTTGAACACGTTCGGTTTTATAGTATGGCCACTTTAAGTGTGCAGTTCGAGGTGCTGTTGCTTGTTAACAAAATTTGGATCGAAATGTCAAAGTTAGTACCTACATTTATTTTAGTTGTTTCAGTTGGCTGAAACACCACAGAACATGGTAATTTTGTCATACTGCAGGTCAAATTCATAGGACATGATAATTTACTTCTAAGTTTCAGAAAATTTTAAACGGTGATTCTAAATGTAGTCTAAAGATTTTTATTATCAGTTTTCTTTATCTAATTTAGTATGTTTACCTGTCAAATCTGTTTATCTTTTTACTCGACTCAGTGCCGATTAATGTCAGGGCAAAAACTCAATGCGGCCCTCCAATAAATAGCTCCATTAACCATTTTTGGATCAATGCATTTAATTAACAATGGCATCAGTTTATACCCTGAAAAGTAAACGAAGAATATCGGTATTATACACAACATTATTTTTAGTATATGCGAAACCTGAATATAGTTTGTTCAGAATAAGTAACTGAATCGATTCCAATCATTTTTAAACCATGTTATATTTTGTCCCAAAAATATTTAAAAAAGTACCTATCGTACTAAGTACCTATCGCAATAATTTAGGTACCTACTGCCAAATTATTATTATCAATGAGCTCAAGAAGACGCTGGAGGCGCGCACGCGTACACGCCGCGTGGTAACCAATTTTTTTGCGGTCAACCAGGTAACAGAACAAGCTTATAATTCTGTGATTTTTCATGATACAGTTTTGAAATTTTGTACATATACATATTCTTTACATAAAAATACTAGACACGTGTTTCAGGTTTCACATATACTAAAACTAATGTTGTAAATTCCGTAAAAAGACTGCTATGATTAGCAGTCAAATAGTATAATGTTCAAACAGCTGGGACTAGAGCAATGAGTCCACAGGCTCAGGCGATGGCAGTTAGGTCATCCATATTTATATTCTAAACTAGCTGTTGCCCGCGACCTTCGCCTTTTTATCCAGGTAGTACGGTATCCTTTAGGATAATTTCAGATCTCCCGTGCGAGATGCTACAAGCCAAAGCTAGTACATGCAGAGATCCAGCTGCATCTGACAAGATACAGCTCAACCTGGTGCTGGCTAGCTGATGTTAAATCAATGTATAGAGCGTTACGGATAACCTTTGCATTGTTTAAGACATCTTTACACCGATAAGTGCATTTGTCTATAAGTGCAACAGATGCAGGCCGTCAATCGAGTAGGTTGTATGAATCAGCGATACAACGCGGTCACTCCGTGTGCCAAACTGTGAGCACGCTGTCTAGAGCTTTAAAAAATGTCAGCTACAGTGTGTCATAATTCTTTTGGCGCATGGCCATACACTTCCACCAACTTATCAGTTCATGCGGGAAAACACAGAATTAAAATAAATGTACCAAATTTGACATATCGATGCATTCTTTTTTGACAAGCAGCGCCACCATGAACTGCACACTTAAAGTAGTCGTACTATAGTCGGAACTAATGACGCCATCTTGTTTTTTGAATACAATTTTATAGACGATTTCGCAAATACTAACAAACAGCGCCCTCTATACCTGTCAAAAACCCAACCTGCATAACCATAAAGCATCATAATCGAATATCTGCTTACCAGAGGACGTGTCTGACGTGTCTACAAGAGATTCGATTACGAATCAACGTGGCGATACTCTAATTTCAATTTTAAAAGACACATTTGATACTTCGTTGGCGGCGGTAAATTGATGAGCAAAAAACATCACGTACACAAATATGTCTAAGGACCAACATAGTGAACTTAATAGACGATTCACATTTGGGGGTTCGATTAATCGAATAAGAACATTACTATCTATTATTAAAAAGTTGAGTAGCGTTAGTTTATGTTTGTATGTTTCTATTAGATATATTTTTTAACCTAAATACTTCTAGCACAAATCCTACACACAACAACCCATCCACAAATCCAAAAATAAACCTAGACACAAAAGCAATCCTCCTGCCATCTAATATCCGCGGCAGCACTTCCATCACGGCGTGTCAGTGGGGAGCCGGGCGTCCAATGAAACCCGCGTTATTTACCACTGTTGTTGTATTAGTTCGTAGTGACGTGACAGAACAATTTCTAGGGCACACGGCGATCCCCGCCGCCTACGCGTACGTAGACGGTGACCGATCTGCGGCTATGGTTGTCGCTTGTTTTTTTTTATTTTTTTTTGTTTTTTGCCCGCAGTTTCGCTGGCCTTAGGGTCAGAAATTATGATCGTCGTTGCCGGTTGACAGGGAGACAATGGAAGTTAAAAACGTGTTAAGCCGACCTCAGTAACATGGAATAAGGGCAGGAAGATAATGAGTTCATCACCTGAAGTTTCATACATAATCTTATGCAGCTGTGGAATGTGGTAGATTTTCAGAATAGTTATAAGGCAGAGTAAATATTCTCTTTGATTGACGAGAAGATCAAATTCAACTTTAAATAAGTTAAGTCAGAGTTTGAAGATCGAAGAGTTGCTATTATTGCAAATAACGCTTTCTTTACCGATGAAAGAAGGAAGGTGTTTTCAAGGGTTTTTTTTTATCATAAGAAATAATCTAACGGTCCGGCTGTACGCTGACAGCCCTACCCGTCATGTTTTGCAGATCTATATCCGTTGGTTGCCAGCTGTCTAGCAGTTGACATCTTTCGTATGGAGACAACACATCCATGGGGAAATATGAGCGTGGATGGGATATCACAGCCACAGCATCAAGTATTTATAGAACGATGCCTCTTCTAGTTCTGGATTATAAGAGGCAGGTGGATCGGTGTTAAATGTCTCGTAAGATGTAAATATCGAGTTGGATACGCTTGGTTTTATTTTGGAAACTTAACGCCGTCTCTTTTCAGCTTGGAAGAAAATTTATTACCATGATTTTTATTATAATGCATGAGATACTTTTGAGTGTTTCTGCCGCGCTGCCAACGCTGTGTATTTCTAAACTTAGTTTTATCATCATCTGCTTAGCCTTTTCCCAAACTATATTCGGGTCGGCTTCCCGTCTAACCGGATGCGACCAAATACCTGTATTTTACATGAAGCAACTGCCAATCTGACCACCACAACCTAGAAACTGGGTAATACGAGATCCTTGGTGAGACTGGATGTCAGATTTTAGGCTTCTGACTTCTCGTAACAACTGCCAAAGATCTACAAATGTCAGCCGGGACGTTGGTCCCGGCTCTCGTTAAACTCGGTATGTAATGACGGTCACCCATCCACTGAACAATCTCGGCAAGGACGGATTAACCTTGAATAACGACCCATGTTATCATTTTGTCATGAGCTTTCTAAACTTAGCTTACGCATTTAAAGTTGTAAATTTGTCGAAGACTAATAATACGAAATGATGATCTCTAAATGTCTCAAAAAGAACTTTTAGGAACGTCACTAATCGAAATTAGTCGAATATTAGCCCCAAATTGTAATAAAATCGAACTTCGAACAAACAAACACGCATATTCTCGTGGTGAACTGGACTTACAACTACCCACATCGACAGATTTATCTTTATTGTGCTCAACACCGCCAGACTTGAACAAATTAATATTGGTTTCTGAGTTTAGCCGCTTGTATTCATTGTTATTTTCACAGAAGAAGATTATTCGAAATAACTCCATCAATCGGTCGAAAACTTAAAGACCTTTAAAATATGAAACGTTACTATTTACAACTACAAAACTAACAACCATTGTTCATTAATTGTAAGTATTTTTAATTCGTGACTTGATTTTCATTACCCAGTCACCCTCATGGAGAAAAACCCGTGAGTTTATGTATGTATGTAAGTGAAAACTTAATATGGTATTCATCATCAATACTCTATGCTCACTATTTTTTAAAGAACTCTAACACCACTCACTTTTCTGACATTGCATTCCAATTTTAAAATACTCTTTAGGAACATCAAAGCATAGTGTTGACCTCTTTACCACGATTTGTTTTAGTAGTTTAGTGTTTTAGTCGATTATGATTTTTATGAATGACATCATCGGCTTCATAAGACAGCGTGGTGTCGTTCATTCAGTAAATTGACGTGTGGTATAAACACGCCCCTTCCTTCAGTGCTTATTACATTGAATCTAACGAGCAGTGGGTAGCATGTGACTGACTACACGTGAAGATTGGGTAATGCATGAAGGACTATTAGTATAAACAAACTAGAAAAAGTGTACTTAATGTAGTTATTTTACATGACATGTGTAATTAAAGTTTTGAAATTTAAAAACGTCCAGATTATGTCATTATATACTTCAAAACTATCTCCAAAATTGTTTTGAATTAACCTTCTAACATGGAATCAAGAAAACTAAGAAATAAATTGACATAAATATTGTCCTCATTTAGCCGTCATCATTAGCGAATTCCGGCAGTAAATGTTTTCACATTCGACGCTGTTTCATACAGGTCAATGCATTGTGCTTATATTTATAAATAAACTGTTTTGTCCAATTAAACTCCTTGTTACCTCAAAATTGGCCTGAAAAAATTTATCAATAGGTCAATCAAATAATATTTTGTGAAATGTCAATTCAATAAAATGCAACTGCAGTCACTTGGCCTTCTTTTTGTATTATTCAACCGTTTTAAATACCTGTACTGGCACCTGCTATGAAATTATTTTGAATAAAACACGTGTACTTTTAAACTTGTTGGTGATAAATTAATTTGAAAACACTTTCATCACTATTTCACTCTCACTTTTCACACTCGTATTCGATTCTCCTAAATTAAATATTACGTCACTATAATGCACACTATTTTACAATTTTAGGTGTCGCACCACTAAAGTTATACGATTACTTTTTTAAAACCAAAAAAATTTAAATTTCGAAAATTTTGAATCAAACGCGTCAGTCAGCGAGGCGAGCGCGTCGCGACGCTCGCGTCGACTGGCCGCTTTCGGCCGCCTGCCAAAGAATCCATGCCTGAAAATATATTTATGTGGATATGGTTATTTACCTCCAGACTGTCAAAGCGTGTTTATTTTTTTAATTCGTGGAATTATAGTTTTGCGTAGAGAGAAAGTTATGTCGTTCAATTCGTGCTCCAAAATTCCACAACGCAGAGGCAAGGTCACCGACCTGAAGAAAATTGATCGCATGTTTGACGAAAAGAAAACTATCATATCTTTACAATGCAGCCGAGCTACAAAGAAACTACTAATGAAGAACCATCGAGGATTTCTCGTCAACTAATCTGAGACCCACAAAATAACACGTTTTAACCTAGAATTACGTAAAAGTCTTTCATGTCATTGTACAATTTACTCAACCCAACATTGCCATTTGCAGCTCATTACACTAACTGTCAGGCACTCCCTAGCCCAGGCAATAAAGATAATTCAAGCTCATAACATCATAACTAGGCGGAAACCGGCGTATTTATATAAAACATCATAAAACTATCTAACATAAAAGTTCTGAATGCAGGCGGTCCGCGAACTGCAACTAACAAGGCCAGTATAACCTGACCTGACGAAAAAGCAATAATGAACCTTAGAGACATAAAAATAAGGATTTTTGATGTGGCTATGAAAGTAAGTTTCAGTCATCGTGGGTGGGAGATATAGGCGAATTTAGGACAGATATTGCTCGACCCAGCTTGCAGTAAGAACGACCTCAATATGAAGCGAAATGGAGATAATGACCGAGAATTGGTATTAGTGCCAACTGTACGACAACAATTACCAATTGTTCTAAGTTCGCAGACTCAATAGTATCAGGGAACATCGCAGAGTTCGAAATAAGACCTCTACAAAGTTGCGATAGATTTATGGATTGAGACGTAGTGCATCATCTCGACAAATGTCCTGAAAGTAATGACAAAAGCACCATACGAGTGGCGCAATACTGGCCATCTATAGTGTAACTCTACACAATAAAAGAAGAACTTAGGACTATATTCACATCTTGAAGGCGAAATTAGTAGCATTCATATTTCGGATAGCACTTCACCCGCGACTTCGTCCACAAAAAATGTCATAGCTCGGCTAATATGCATGATATTTTTCTGCCAGTGGAAGAATTTATAGAATTGGATCATTAGTTTCGGAGATTACCCCCTACTTACAAAATTTTACCCGTTTATAATATTAGCATAAATGAAGCCTTCTTCATCAGTCACGTACATACAACAGATCTGGAAATACGGATCTAAGACAAAAGTAACAGGCCATTTTTTGCGAAATTTTGAAGACTTCAAAAGCAAAGATACCTGCTCAAAAACATAATAAGGCTAGAAGCTTTGAAAGCTTGTGATTGAGAATATCATACAAAACAATACAGTGTCCTTGGGAGCCCAGTGTTTGTCTAGCGGCGACACATACTACTAATAAACATCATTTGGCATAAGCCTACTGTGTACATCAACTTAGTTTTGAGCAAAAAGCAATGCTTTTGACTATAACTTTCAGCTGTGAATTGGGGAAATCTCTCTCTACAAGAGACCAAGATTTTGCGACTCGGTTTACAATTTAATGTAGCTCTTCTAAACCAGGATCTAAAATCCTTTGAGCAATTCAAGATCTACCAAGTAATACTAACAATGAACAATAAAAAAAAAAGATAATGTACCACGTAGATCGTAATTTGTTGGTAGATTCAACATCATAATAAGAAGAGTAAGCAATTTTAATAAAATCTCATTTTTCATAGACCAAGATCAGGCAAGATCTGTGTGAGTGGCACATGACAGGATTCAGTTAACAGTGTAGGTACTAACTAACAAAAAAAAATTGTCTGTCGTCTGTTTCTTCCGGCTAATCTTCGAAACGACTGGACTGATTTTGGCGGGTCTTTGACAGATAGCTGATGTTATAAGGAGTTACTTAGGCTTTTATTTTAAGAAAAGGGATTAGGGTTACGTGCAAAATATTAAAACCCTTGAAATTGTTGACAAAATCCGATTCAAATACGAAAGTAATATTTTTATAATAATTTCACGAGCACGAAGGTCGCGAGCAACAGCTAATGAACCTATGCTGTCCTACTGCAGGGCAAAGACCTTCCCTCTTCTCTCGATCTAATGCGATTGTAGACCAATCTCATCAGCCATTTCTTTATAATAGTAAATACAAAACACATTACATGCAGAGTAACATTAGGTAACACACTACGAATTGTTTTAATAACATTGAAAGTAGAAACACGTGCTTGCGAGGCTGTGCTCGCAATCAGCTGCACTATCGATAAACGCGTGTTCACCTTTATAATGTAGTTTCGCTCATAAAGAAACCGTTTACTTTCTCGATATTATGGGTTCCTGGTATGATTAGGAAATGAGTGCTTGGAATAATCTGGTTTTATTTGCTAGGTTTTTCTTTTTCTCCTCCAGTTTTTTCGGATTACTGCTAGATTTTTTTTTTGTCTTTTACTTCTAATACTGTCAATGCTGCTGGCAGCTTTTTTGCTTCAATCATCCCATTTGTGTTATTGTACCTTATTATCTAGATCGTGCAGGTGCATATAGACAGCACCATCCCATATCTTCCCGTGGGTGTTGTAAGACTCGACTAAGGGACGTACCAGAGAATGGACAACAGCGTTCTCTCTCTGTGCTTTTTAACAACCGTACTGCGATCGCCAACCCGCCTGCCAAGCGTAGCGACTATGACAAAACCCGCCCATTGGGGGATCCCTATGTCCAGCAGTGGACGTCTTACGGCTGAAATGATATAGACAATCAATCCTGGTAAAATATCAGATATTGCGCTGCATTCAGTTAGACTGGAAGTTGACACCAACACAGTTGGGAAGAGGCTTGGCAGTTGATGATCATCTTGTACACCTAAGACCTATTGAGTAGTGCTCTTAATCTTTTCGTCGTGAATTATTATAAGTACCTAATATCGCAAAACGATCCTTAAATTACCTATGCAAACCTAAGCCATCAATGATATCATGTTGCCTACTCGCAACTCGTGTTGAAATTTTGATTAATCACATTTTTCAGGTCAACAGTGTTATACAGCGTTGTTGCATTTAAATAAGTAATGTTTAAAGAATTTGTGTAGAATTTACAGTCTTCGGAATCATTCTTCTTCTTCTTAGCGTCATCATCTACCTGCCCTTGTCCCATTCTACTTGGGGTCGGCGCAACACGTTTTCCTCTTTTCTCTTTCATATCATTCCTCACACAACCCTGAATCCAATTATCTTTTCTTTGGCCTTCCTCTCCTTCTCCATCCATCAACATTCATATCCATCACTCTTTTAGTCTTCTTTTTAGCGTATCGTTTGCAAACTAGATTGCCTACGAGTTTGGCGTCTTCAGTAGCGTCTATCAGTTCCCGTTTCGAGCTAACAGGAAAACACGCAGAACAGGATACGATAGTCTTTCATTCAGTCAGCTAAACTTAAATACCATTGTCTCGTTGATTTTCACGTCACTAACTTACTCTTTACCGTCATTATTCTCTTGCTCTTATCCCAATTAATTTGGGATCGGCGCAGCATGTCTTCTTCTTCCATACTTCTCTATTACTCGTCAACTCATCTGCAACCTCCTTTCTTGCCATATCATCCTTTACACAGTCCATCCATCGTTTCTTTGGTCTTCATCTATTCTTATACCCATTCACAGTCATACTCAAAACTTTCCTTACGACATTTTCCTCATTACCACACAACTTTTCAGTTACCGGCGCCACTTTCAGACTTCCTCTTATGTACTCATTTCTTGTTTTATCCATTCGCGACAGCCAACTTACTCTTTACCAATTCGCCTAAAATTTGAGGTCTTATTTTGTCCCTATTGGCGAATAGTGATGATGTAAAATGGTGGCTAATCAGTGTGAAATGAAGAGTTTGCCTTTCGGAAGCCAAGATTGACTTCAGGTCACTGTGCTGACGGATTTCTAGAAACTATTGCAAATATCCGAATCTCCTCAATACCTATTTACCTTTGTATTGTTTATTTATGTAGTACACAGAATTATCTAAGCCCCATGACAACTGTACAATGCACGTCCGCTGTCCCTGGCACGATTAATTGTTCTGTGTGACCTTCCGTTATTTATTTAAAATCTGATACGGTAGGTTATGTAATTATAATGCAGTGGAAATAACAACATCGCGAAGCAATATGGGCTTAAAATATGCGGAATATGGAATAAAGTAAGTAAGGACTACAAATCTTCTGACAAGGCCATGAAACCTCACAAATTTCGGTAGGGCAAACAGTTAAAAACAATATTCCATATACTTACATAACATAACATCACGTATGTAATCCCCGAAGGGTTAGGCAGAAGTGTACCTAATAGTACACCCACATTTCGCCAGTTATGTTTAAGAGCCATGTAATAGGGGCGAGCCTATTGTCACCGACCGGTCACTAATCTCCGTGGCTGCTAGTACTGCTACCGAGACATTCCTGACGGAATAACCAATAATAAGACCCGGGAATCGAACCGAGGACCTCATGCTCAGCACTAGACCAACGAGGGAGTACTTAGCAGCACACAAACAAAGAAAATTCAATTTAAATTCTTTATTCTTAAAAAAAACCGCATCCAAATCGGTTCACTCATTTTTCCCTTATTACAAGTTATTTCATAACTTAGTAAGGGTGCTGGTAGCAACACCTACCTGTTTTGTTAACTAGCATTAAGTCAAGTGCACTTATAGATGTTACTATATAATGTTAATATTTTTATTTGAATTAATAATAAATAAGAGCTACGGTGCCACAGACAGACAGACACACATAGCGGTCAAACTTATAGCACCCCTCTTTTTCGTCGGCGATTAAAATAAACAGGTTCAAATGAAATTACGTAGCGAAACTCTTTTGTTTTGAATTTGATAATCTATGAATATGGAAGAAAGTCAAACTAACCTGTGTATATTATGGTTCATCACCATATTTTCTTTAGTATGATCACCGTATCCTGAAACAAGGAAAACCATAATTAATATCAGAGGCATACAAATAGTTAATGAACAGTCCCGAGGAAGTTTCTGCTGAATAATTAATTAATCCTCTTTCTAGGATGTTCGCTGAAAGTCAAGTCTTTATGGGACACTTAAGAAGATGCTTACATACTAAATAATTCAAGGAAATCCATTAGTAAGTTGGTAGTTGTTAAAGTTTGAAGAATTTCGGAATTCCTTGTCATATAAGGAAACTGGCATGAGGAACTCGCGGCTAAATAATAACAGCTGCTCGGGGTCGATCTTCAGGTTAAGCAGCGCTTGCCTAGGTTGGTCCGTGGATGGGTGACCGCACAATACGTACCAAGTTTCCTCTGTGCCTCAGAAAGCACATAAGGCCGTTGGTCACGGCTGTCAATTGTAGATCTTTGACAGTCGACTTACTAAGTAGTCTGACTTCCTAAGTAGTCAGTGGCCCGAAATTCTGACAACCAGTCTTACCAAGGGGTATCGTATTACCCAGTACTAACTGGGTTGCGGAGGTTAGACAGGCAGTCACTCAATGTAAAATACTGGTATTAAGCTGCATTCGATTAGACTGGAAGCCGACCCCAACATAGTTGGGAAAAGGCTAGGCAGATGATGATATCGGCAAGCTATCTCTTTCAGTCATGAAGCCTGAGCTCAGTTCCAGACCAGCAGTATAGGACCTACCTAAATATACAGGGTGTAACAGAAAGGGTATAGTCATATGAAAGGATATTCCGCAGACCATCAAACTGAAAAACTTTACCCTTGGGTCCAAAATCGTAATTGTGAAAAAAATATCAGCTGTCCCATTCATTTGGGTCGAGTAGGTATTGAAATTTAGTTTGGGACAGCTGATATTTTTTTCGCATTTACGATATTGGACCCATGAAGGAAGTTGTTCAGTTTGATGGTCTGCAGCATATCCTTTCATATGACTATGCCCTTTCTGTTACACCCTGTATATATGCTGATTACATTTTTATATGACAAAGATGTTTAATAATGTTCTCTCAAGTTGTTTTGTTTCAATTTGTGTAGAAATAATGCAGTGATTGCAGGACGTCCAACGTCCGTCTCGATAATATGCGGCGGATGTCGTCATTAGTCGTCAAATCGTTTTTCTGACCACAAATTGTCACCATAATGTGAACACATCCTTTCTGTAGGTGGTAACATATTTTTTCTTAAAAGACGTGCGAGCCGTATTATAATGATATAGGTTGGCTTTTAATGATTTTGATGGAGCGGAACTAATGATTCAAATGTCTGATTTGCCTCGTTGGTCTAGTAGTCCCAAGCGCGACTGCAGAGTATGAGGTCCTGCGTTCAATTCCCGTGTCGGCCAAAGTGTTATTGGGTTTTTTCATCAGGAATTTCTCAGCAGCAGCCAAAGAGTCTGGATTTGTGCCCGGTTGATGGCAATATGCTCGCCCTTACATGGGACTTAAAAATAACTGTCGAAATGTGGGTGTTCTATTAGGTTCACGTCTGCCTAACCCTTCGGGGATTACAGGCGTGATGTGTTTCAAGGATGAGACTTTTCGTTACACCTCCCTGCCCTGTAAGTAGACAAAAATTAGCAGGCTTCATTCTTCTGCCAAAAATTCAAAGATTTGTATTTCCGATCACAGCAAGATGGAATTGCATTGCAAAACACACTTTCTATCATAATTTGAATTGGATTTTGAAGGAATGCACCCATTGTTTCATATAAGAAGATAAGATAAGAAGAAGAAGTATTGTATTACCCAGTACTAACAGGGTTGTGGAGGTCATATAGGCGGTCGCTCCATGTAAAATACTGGCATTCAGCTGCATCCGATTAGACTGGAAGCCGACCCCAACATAGTTGGGAAAAGGCAGGCAGGTGATGATTAGATAACGCAATGAATGTTGTTGAGTTGTCAAAATGAAAGGGCATTGCCATTACAAAAGGACACCCCTTGTGTCTTTGAAACTAGCAAAACTGACATCTTATTTATTGTTATATATACATACGGACGGACAGACAGACAAACAGGGCGAATCTATAAGCGTTCCGTCTTAAAAATTAGGCTACGGAACCCTAAGGGTGGGACAGTTTCTACTACACCAATTGATCGATCGTCGTCATTTCTACCATCGGTCGATTGGTGATCGGCGATCGCTCGATTGGTGTGGTAACACTCTAAGAAAGACATAAAATGTTTTAATTCCAATCTAATTCAGAGTGTTCAGACATTAATCTTTTCTCTTTATTTTCGAAGCTTTTAACTAATTATACACAAGTTCGGATTCTTGTGAACTTCTCGATAATGCTTTCAGAATACTTTTCTGAGTTAATTTATAACGTTTGTGACACAAAGGGATATTAAAGACTCTTTTGTTGGACATTAATGTAATAATAAGCATGCTCAGCTAACGCTTGATGTCGAAGAAACTTTAAACAATAAAATTAAGAGAATTGTTTCTTTTTGGTCTTTTCAGTGCCATTAAAATTCTGTCTTTTGTTTTGTTTTTCGCCTTTTTTAAGATTGTTATTAGTGTCAGACAGAAACAGAATTTTCAGACGAAACCGAAACAGAATCTTCGGCTCTGGTCCCAGGTTCTTATTACATAATATAACAAAATTAAACATAATAATAAAAAAACCAAGAATGGCGGCGAACCCAGTTAGTGATCACAGGCAATTAACACACCCGAAGTTAGCCTAAAGACTTACGACAATTCACGAATATAGAGATTCGGTAGACCCGAAGTTTCGGTTTCGTTTTTTTGGCCGAAACCGAAACTGTGGCCGAAACTAGATTTTTTGGCCGAAACAACCGAAACCGAACCTTCGGACTCTAATTATTCTACCTATAAATTTGGATATCGTTGTAGTATATTAGTATATAGAATAGAGGTGACAAAATGGTCCCAAGACATAGGATCATATGAGACTACGTAACTTGTTTCTTAGGAAGTTTAATTTGTGCAGTTTTTTGGCAAAAATTGTAGTAGGTAACACAAAAGGCAATCAAAATCAAAATCAAAATCAAAGCATTTATTTCAAATAGGCCAGTTACAGGCACTTTTGAATTGTCGAAACAAAGACAACAATGAAAAAAAAAAAAAATAGCTACAGTCCCAGTCACAAGGCATAAAAACTGTGAAAGTACTGTAGTTGCCCATTCCCTAACGTAGATCTCTATGGAGAAGAACGGGCAAGAAACTCCATGGACACTCTTTTAAATCAGTATTCTTTTACAATAATTTCGTTACATCATTTATGTTGAGATGGTACATTATGTGAGAACGATGTAGCAAGATGTGTATTTTAAAAGTGTCCATAGTAAAAAATAAAATAATTAATTCAAATAAACCGTGGCAACCAAGAGATGACCAGTCACAACTGACAGCGCCCGTCCACGAACATGACGCATGTATCGGCACCATTCAACTCAACCATTTTGAAGGGAACACCATGATCCGACACACGCGCCACCATCAGCGAGACATTTTAGTGAGAATGACATACTCTTAACCGCCAGGGCACATTCAAGTCAAGAAAATACGTAGGTTTCCCGCGAATGACAGCTTTCTAGTACAGAGTGCTCACACAATATGGGCTATGCGGTTATATAATACTAAAGAGATTGAATTTATACATTGCAAAGATAGTTCTACAATCTTCAGCAGCTCCAACATACTGTTTAATGTTATCCATTTATGCGCCCCTGTCCTTGTGGAGCAGGACCGGCATTGAGCCAAGCATTTTTATCAGCGATATAATCGTCCAACTTGTAATATGCTTTCTTACATAGTGTGCGTTTAATGCATGTTTTAAATTTAGTTTCATTCAGTTCAAGAATACTTTGTGGAATTTTATTATAGCATCTCAAACAGTACCCCATGAAAGATGAGTCTACTTTAGCGAGTCTGAAGCCTGGCTGAACTAATTGGTCTCTATTTCTAGTACCGTAATTGTGTCTGTCGCCTCTTTTATTAAAAAGATGTAGATTTTTTCTTACATACATTATGTTTTCATAGATGTATTGACATTGTACAGTCATGATGTTAATTTCCTTAAACAGTTCCCTTAGAGAATTACGCCTTCGAAGATTATATATGGCTCTGATGGCTCTTTTTTGCAGAATAAATATAGACTCAATGTCTGCAGCCCGTCCCCATAGCAAAATTCCATAAGACATTATACTATGAAAGTAGCTAAAATAGACCAGTCTAGCGGTATCTACATCCGTATATTGACGGATTTTTCTAATAGCATATGCTGCTGAACTTAGCCGCCCCGCTAGAGATGTTAAATGAGAACCCCATTGTAGCCTTGAGTCAAGCGTAATCCCCAGGAAAACTGTTTTATCTACAAATTCAAGCTTCTCTTTATTCAATACTATATCACAATCGCTACTTTTAACATTCGGTAAAGCAAATCTTATGCATTTCGTTTTTTTTTCATTTAATACTAAATTGTTTGCTGTGAACCAGTTATGGACCTGAAGTAGGGCATTATTCACGTCATCTAGATTTTGGGCCCGTCTATTTATCTTAAAAATTAGGGAAGTGTCATCAGCGAATAACACCATATTTTGAGGTTGGTGTTTCAATAAATAGGGTAGATCATTAATATATACTAAGAAGAGGAAAGGACCCAAAATTGAGCCTTGTGGAACCCCCATTTTTACTTTTAAACCCTTTGAATTAACACCATTTATTTGAACTTGTTGTTGTCTATCATTCAAATAAGATTTTATCAAACCAAGTGCAAGTTTACCTAGTCCGTAATGCTCAAGTTTCAAAAGTAATGTGTCGTGATTTACGCAATCAAATGCTTTGGAGAGGTCACAAAATATTCCTATGGCGTCTTGAGACTCTTCCCACGCAGTAAAAATGTGCTTTAATAAGGTTACACCGGCGTCAGTTGTACAACGTCCCTTGGTGAAACCATACTGTTGATCGTGTAAGATTCTGTTGGTGTTAAAATGATTGAGCATTTGATTCAACATTACCTTTTCAAACACCTTGCTAAAAACTGGCAACACGGATACAGGTCTATAATTATTTGTATCTTTACTATCTCCGGATTTGAACAGAGGTATGACTTTACTGTATTTCATTAAATCAGGGAAAACTCCTTGGTCTACACACAAATTAAAAATTAAAGCTAGGTATGGTGCTATAGTCTCAACTATGGATGTACAAACTCTGATAGACATTCCCCAAAGATCTTCGGTCAGTTTGACTTTTATTTGCCGGAAAGCTTTAATAACTATCATTGGGCTTATGTGTTTAAATTTAAATTCAGCCGGGCAGCCAGATACATTCGCCTTTAATAAACCAATTGAGACTTCAGGAGAGGAATTTAGAGCCTCCGTAGTTTTTAACGGTATATCGGTAAAGAAATTTACAAATTCATGAGCTACTTCCTGATTAGAGCTTTTAGGACCACATGCTGTATCTAATGTGTAGCTAGTGTTACGTATTTTCTTCCTGTTAGTCTCGTTATTTATGACTTTCCAAACTGTCTTAATTTTGTTTTCTGCTGTTTTGATCTTGTTGCTAATGTGCAGGGCTTTGGCAACCTTGCATGTATTTCTAAAAATTTTTGAATACTTAGCAACATACTTGTTAAAAGTTTCAGTGTTTATATAAGGCTTAAGGCCATAAAGCTCAAATAGTCTTTCCCTACTTTTTCTGATACCTCTAGTTGCCCAATCACTAAATACAAATTTAGGGCAAATAGATTTTGTCTTCTTTTCAAAAGTTTTGTTGAACTCAGTGTGAACTATTGAAAAGAAATTATCATACAATTGATTTATATTAATATCCTCCATATGATGGCTCATAGCACTTAACTTATTCTGTAGGGAAATATTATACCTATTTAATTTATTAGTAGTTATAGGTCTAAATTGAATCTGAACTTTTTGCAATGGTATGTTACACCTAAAAGTTACAGTTCGTCCGCTATGGTCAGACGGCAGACAATTTACTATGGCTTTATCTAAGTAATCACAATTGCAGAAAACATTATCTATACAAGTAGCAGATGATGGAGTGACTCTCGTAGGTTCTATAAAAATGTTGGTCAAGTCAAATGACTTAAACAAATTTAATAACCGACCGCTATTAGAATTTTCTTCTAAAATATTGATATTGAAATCCCCACAAACAATTATAGATTTACTACTGGCTGCAAGTTTTGCCAGGACATCTTCGATTATTGATTCAAATAAGGAAAAGTTTTGATAGTTTGGGGGTCTGTAAACGCACACAATTATATGCTTATCTAGCTCAACACAGGACAGTTCGACGCAATGTTCAGCCGAGAGACCTACTATGTCATTACGTTGCTTATATTTAACACAATTTTTCAATAATATTAGGGACCCTCCACGCAGCATAAATTTACGGTTAAAGCAGCTAACCACCGTATAGTTTTCATAATTAATAAGCATTTGGTAATCCTTTAGCCAATGTTCAGTAAAACAAATAATATCAAAAGTACTTTTTTCTAAAAACAATTCAATTTCTAATAATTTGGAAGAAATGCCTTGGATATTTTGGTGGAATAACTTTAAGGTATTCTGCTGAGGGCCTTTTTTACTAACTAAATGAGTGCAAGAAGGTATCTTGATGTTGGTAGGTTTAACAATATTGTTAATGATACCTTCTGTTGTCTCACTTCCTAGTTTAAATTAATATTAATATCTGGGGTGCGTCCCGAGACTCCCGTGCCATCACCAGGCAATAAAATCCTATCACTAATATATTCTAATTGAGAATTTTCCATGGTGACACATGGATCCTCCTCAGTACAATTTTTGTAAACATTTATAGCACTAATGCTATATTTATTTAAGGTCACAACCTGTTCTTTAGCAATATGACTAATAGAATTAGAATTAGTAAAATTACTAATTTCAGTACACCTATTTACAAAAAACTGCGACATACTACTTATGTCTGAGTTTATAATAAAAGCTAATAGCCGAGCTATTTGACGTCTAAAACTAATAGGCAGGTACGCATTATTTCTAGTTGACTTCAATTTCTGAACGAAACTGTTGGTGTCGAAAAATATCAACTTGTCACTATAGTGACTAACTAATAAATGCATGCGATCATTAAGGTTATGTATATAATGATTTTGCCTGCTTGACAATTTCTCAAAGTATGGAAAGGCACACAGAATTATTTTCTTACAGTTTAGTTTTAACAGTTGAGTGACATTGTCAGTGATATCATCAATTCTAACGTTCGAACTATTACCTACAAGTACAGTTATAATGGCATTAGGATTTAATTCCTTCAGAGTTATGGATGACATTATCTGGTTGTAAGAAGCCTGAGGTGTACAATAATTTTGAGTGAGAGAATGACTCAGATTGTTATTAATTAATTCTCCTAACCCTTTTCCTAAACTATCTGAAAACATCATTGAGCTGCAACAATGTGCACTATAACAAGGGGGTTCTGTTTGACCATCTTGTATAATGTCTGGTGAACTTTGAATGGGAATACAGCCCCCAGCACTTTCCAACAGGGCCAGGTCCTCTGTTTTCTCCTGTATGAGAGTATCAGGGCTGGATTCCCTTTGTGATGTACATTGAGTGTTGTTCAGGGTCGTTATGTCTACACAGTCTGCATTACTATTACAACTATTTACTAACTCGTTTGCAGCAAGGATATGTTCCTTAATTTGTTTTTGAGAGTTCACATACTTAGAATAACATGATTGTAGTTGACGCTCTAGTACTTGAATTTCAGACTGTAAGTTTTGAGTGTCTATTTCATAAAAATTCTTACTGTCCTCTAATTTAATTTGATAATTACTTAACTTTTTTATAAGAAAAACACGTTCTTTTCTTAGTTTAATATTGTTGAAACTGTGTTTTTGTTGTTTCTTATATTTATTGCATTTTTGTATAATTCTATTTAGTTTTGCATATTTTTTTATTTTATTTTGGCTTACTTTATAACTGTTACAATTATATTTTAAATAAGAATCTTCAGTAAGATCTATTGTTGTTAGAGATAATGGGTTACAATTTGAATTTAATAATTGATTATATAGGTGATCTGTTTCCCTAACCTGAGTACATTCTCTTTCTTTCTGAAACTCAATAATTTTTTTGTTAGCTTGTAGCAGTTCATCTTCTAAGTCCCTAACCTTACATAAAGCCTCCTCATAAAGGCCAATACAAAATTAGTTCTCTATACCTACATATTATTGGAATTAACTACTAATATTCAATGCTATACCTTAGCTGACACTTCTCAGTACAGTTTACTTAACCTTTTTAATGCCATTGTCACATATACATGACAAGCAAGCGCGTGTCCTCTACGCCAAACGACACAAATATGTGACAAATGGTAGGTAAAATTGTGGAGGGTACGCGCGTGCGTTTATGCTCTGGCAGTCCAAAGGTTATAAAATAATCCCATCGTTGCACTCAAAGTAAGGAATCTCCGTGAGGTTTCAGAACTAGCTTTAATTTACAAGTCAACGGTTACAATTTAGCGTCATTTAATCGTTTAACATTCGACGGCCATTGAAAGGAATTTGGACGATCTTACACAATAGTTTAATCGTCCATTAAAGTATTTTGACACGCTGCACCGCAATGAAAACTTCAACAGAATAGAAACTTAATTCACTTCCATTTATGTTTGAAATGTCATTAGAAAAGCATTTGGATGCTAACTCGCATTTAGATTGACTTGATTCGATTAAATCTGACGCAAATTCTGATTGAAGCTCCAAGGTGCTTGCTTCTAAGCATAAATAGGTTAAATTAATCTACTAGAATGCTCTAATTCCAATTCAAATTAGCAGATTGCTCCAAATGACCAAATCACCAATCCCATCCAGTAAATACTAATGATACACGAACTATTACTATCACTTGGTGAGATTGATGACAGGCAGCTTTTCATTGTTTTTAAGCTACATTTTGCTAGACCGTTTTGTAGACCACCCACTTGGCCGGCAAAGCTACCAGGGACTATTGAGTGTGTCCATAGTCTTTTAAACCGATTTCTTACGCTCACCTTACATACTATTTGAGTGGTTCTGCCAAGGGCCACAGTTCACTACGTCATCAGTCAATTCGTCATGTCGAAATAAACTTAGGACGAGTCCTAACCAAAGCGCGAATACGCAAAGTGATCGTCGAGCGATCATGCGACATTTGTGATAATTTTGTTCGACGAACCCGAATGCGTGGCCATACTGACAGAGGGCGGCTTGCGAACAAAATAATCGCGTAAATCGCTTTGGTTAGGAGTGGACAGTGTGGAGACTGCCTTGTAATAATCACCACATACCAAGTCAAGTACGTACAAACACAGAAAGATGTGCATTTTCTCACAGAGCTTATGAACGAGGCTAGTCATGTTTCGATGACATTACTGCCGAGACTCGAGAAGAATTCTGATTAATTCTTATAATTGCACTTGATTCGTCGAGGATAATGCTGTCTGTCTTGACTGAAGGCCGATTTTATACATCTTGGTTCTATGAAATGACCTCAGTAATGCTTTTTTTGTACAACTGCGCGGAGCAAAGACAAGGTTGTGTTCTTTATTTATTTATGCAATGGCTGTAAACTTATAGTATTAGTGGCCTGTGAGTACTGTCTCATAGAAAATAAGTTTTTGTTGATTGGTTGTATTAGTGTCTGTATTCTATGTTCTATTGATATACAGAGTGAAATTGAATAGATGCGACAAATTTAAATATACAATAATACGTGTTGTCAAGAAAATGTAGAAAATATCAAATGTAAAATTATAAAATAATTGATCAGTCTTACACTAGAAAATAGGCAAAATTAGGTAAATGACCGCTATGAACGGCAACGTCGATTATTGAGTATTGCGATGAGTCGGACGAGATTTTTTGATACTTTAATTTTTCTTATTTATTTTGCATATTAAATATTTTGCTGGAATACCGATAATTCGTACTTAAATAAAGATAATAACATCAATGGACCTTTTGAAAACGATAATCGCGTAATTTTTTTAACGATTTTGATTGTAGAAAAAACAGTTTATAATTACTATGTTACTGAAACTGAAGCTCCCATTTTTTTTTGTCGTATTTATTCAAATTCATCCTGTATAAAGGAGACCATGGTCATTCTACCGCTGGATGCGAGAGCCCATAGATGTGGCTTTGCTTGGGCGAGGACTATGTCACGGTATGTCCAGCAGCAGACATCTTTGAAGAATAGTGATGATAAGGTAAGCCGTAAGGATCGTAGCAGGTGGCGTTCTGTGGTTTCTGCTTACTCCCATGGAAAAAAGGTCTGAGTTTGTGTAGGTATGTATTTATAACGATGATAATGGTAGAACTGTGCAGTTAATGGACCCATTTTGGGTGTGTGTAAAAGATTACTCATTATACATAAATAATGCAAAGTATTTGCTTAGTTACATAAACTCTGATAAGGTAAAACTTAGGTAGGTATATCATAACAACCAACACTCATTTAAATATAACAGTAGCAGGCAAGCTATTGATAGAAAACCCATTAAAACTTTAGCCACTCTAGGAGTTTAATCGATTTTATAGACGTCCCGAGGGTTCCAATTCCAAAACTAAACCAAAATTGCCACAGAATGTGTACCACAGAGATATGGAATTATGAAGTAGGGTGCTGCATAGTTTTTTGAAAGTGGCACCGGTGTACGGTGACTGAAAAGTTGTGTGGTTGTCGTGGTGTGGGCAAAACTGTCATGGTCACTAACATTATCATTAACACTAGAAACGAGATATTTACCATGTTCACTGTTTGTTTTGAGTTCCCGATAAAGAAAGAGGAAGAAAAGAAAGAGGGTAGACCGATTTGTATGCTCATAAACACCCGCAATAACTTCAGTTAATCAGTGATCATGGTGCTTGCAATAGCGCCGAAATATCGGGAACTCAAAAAAAACAGTAAACATGGTAAATATTTCATTTCTAGTGTTAATGAATATGGGCAAAATGTTGTGAGAAAAGTTTTGAATGTGGAATGTGGATGCTATGTATAAAAGTAGGGAAAGACCAAAGGTATGATGGAGGGACTGTGTGAGAGATGATATGGCAAGAAAGGGGGTGCCTAGAGAGATGACAACCTAATAGATAAGTATAGAAGAAGAAAACATGTTGCGCCGAAAGCCGAAACCAAAATAAGGATAAAGGTAGGAGAATGATGTTGAGTGATGCCCTTTTAGCAATGTCATTTAAGAGCCAAAAGAATCATATAAATCTACGCATTACGTAGCCACAGATAACATAGTGCATAGTTGACAGCCCGGCAGATAAAAGCCATAGACTATAAACGTTCATACATTGGGTCTTCCGTCAACTGATTTGTAACAAATCGTTGTTGATACATCGTTTCCGGAACCAATAGAATGTCGTAGACACCGCTCCATTGAGCATGTGAGTAGCACTTTATGTAGTCTATAGGTTTTGTTTATTTTTATTAAATGCAATTGGAACCGTTAAATATAGAAACAATAGCAAGCTCAGTTTGCTGCGATAAGGGCCTTTTGGCCTCGTACAGGATCAATTTCATTTGTTTTATTTTTTTCTTGTTTAATTTTTATGTAACTTTGTTTTATTGTTAATTCAACCATGTTTTTGTTTTGTCCTGTGTGAGGCTTATAAATACTTTTTTTTCTTTCTTTCTTACAAAGCGAAAAGAAAATAATATTTATTTGTCGCAGAGACGAATTTACATAACTTATTTTAGAATTTTATAGAAATGAAGAGGATGTCCCTCATCTTCATTTCTAAAACACATTAAAATAATGGGTATTATGTAATATGGAGATGATGAGATAATTTAAATGAATGGGAGTCCCATGAATAATGCGGCTAGAGTAGACTATGTGGAATTTGGAAGTGTTACGGTACAACTTCGGAGAGGCCTTAGTCCAGCAGGGGAATCTTTAGAAGCTCTGTTAACTCTGGAAGATAAAGAACTGATGATAAGAAGGACATTGAAAAATCACCATAACACGTATTCGATTAGTCCATCCAAACTTGTTCAAGATATCGCTATCAGTGACAAGACCGCCATTGTATTCATAGTCACAGATAATATAATACTACGCCATAGATTTAAGAATATTGTAATAAAAGCTGCATAATAATTTTATTTACTTATTACCTATGATTAACTTATTCATATTAACACTAGAAACGGGATATTTACCATGTCTACTGATTGATTTGAGTTCCCGATATTTCGGCGCTGTTGCAAGCACCATGATCACGGACGAAGAGATCAGTAAACGTGGTAAATATCCCGTTTCTAGTGTTAATGATAATGTTAGTGACCACCACTATAATGGTAGTTTATAATCTAATTCATATTAAACTTGGTAAACGATGATGAATAACGATAATTGAAACCAGGAAGCAACTCCATCAAACCAAGTTTATATTAAACCACAAAGGAGTTTCATTGATAAGTATGCAACTGCAGTGCGGCGATCAATCGACCCATTGATTTAACTGCTCAGTATTATTCAGCAAGCCATTAAACTGTAGTAGACGAAGCAGGGAGAGATAGTAGTAAAATTACCGCCAGTAAGCTGTATCAACATAGTTTGGATTTGTAGTTTCAATTTTTATCTGTGGGTCATCAATTATTATGAGAGGAAAGGTACACACGGTGACACATCAAGCTATAAATTACTACTATCAGGCAGCGTTTCCACCAGAGATGAGCGAGGCTGCGTAGCGAGGGATGTGTGTGAAATGATGACGGGAAATCATCAAATGCCCCCCCCCCCCCCCGCTCTGGGCGGAGCGGAAGGGAGTGTCAGACTTGTACTGACTAAAACCCATCCATGCTCCTTCGTTGCCCTTTATGTTCCAGGGCCGCGGTATCTCTTTCGAACAGTCCCGCAGCCCTGGCAGGCATCGGCCCATGCGGACTCCTACGTGGTTGCTGACATCTCTTTGAGGCGCCGTCAACACGGCCTGTCGTCATAAGACGGCCGGACGTCAAGCTAGCCCATAACTCGCCGTCCATCTTTTCCACAGCTTGAGGTATTCTAACTATGTGATTGATTAGTTCTACACAAATCCCTCGCTACACATCCTCACTTATCCCTGGGGGAAACGCAGCCTAACATGGCCTCGCTTTGTATAGATTTCCAGTAAAATGAGAGATCCGCATAAACTGATTTTGTATAGTTTAATTAGTGCGTAAGTACTTGAAAAAACACACAAAGCAAGTTGGATGCCTAACTTTCATTATAGATCATTTCCCTTCTTTTATTTTGCCACCAGTCTCTCACTTAGCAACGTTTGTGGGTCAAAAACTGAACACTACTATTTAGAGCTTATTGGGGTCTAGTTATTTTTTTAACCTTTTCGTGTGCTATGTACCTTGAAGAAATCGAAATTGTAATAAGGCCAGCCATGGCTTTCTCTGCAAAGGGGTGCAGTTATAAAGAGCATCATTGATGCACTCGAAAGCCTTGAAGACAGGACTATCATTTATTCGTTAACCAATATAATATATGAAGTCATTTGTATGCTAAGCTGGTCTTTTGAAGGAGTTGCGTATACGTGGGAACTCCTCATTTGGTGCATTGATGTTCAGTTGTTTTTAAAACGCACCGCCTATCCGTTTGTTTGCGTCGAATCCTGCGACTTACGTATGCAAGTAAATCTATCTCTACCAAGTTCAAACATCTTAGCTGGTATGATTGTTGACTAGAAATGATGAATTACCTGAAATAGCTGGTGGGCGGGAGGGCGAGGCGAACTAGACGTGAACTATCGAAAGAGCCTAACGAAGTATGAAAAGGGTCTCGTTCGCCTCCCTCACCCGCCCGCCAGCTGGCGGTGTGACCTGTGCTTTATAATTCAGTGTTTTAAAAGACTTCATGGTGTTAATTTATAATTAGGTACCTTCCTATTTAATTGAATTTACGTTGCTACTCCTAATCTTAAAATTACTTAGTCCAACGATTCATTAACTAAAAACAGTCAAAGAAACTACCAACAAAGCTGACCACCTCACACGAACCACAAAGCACAGACCATAGACTAGCCGCATTTGTTTCTGTTTACATTACGCCTGTTAGTACGGTTCAATGAACTTTCAGGTGCAATGCTGAGCTAATACAGTACGTGATGTTGAACTTTTTATAGGTTTGGTAATGACTGCAATGAGTAAACATGCTTATGTTATGTAGTTATGACTTGTTAAAACGTTTTTGTACTGAAATATGGCAAGGTTTTGATGTGATATTGTTAGGAACGAAGTTCATGTAGCTTTGAAGTTATGCTACGGACCAATAGTAATACTACCACCGTACTAAGTGAATAAATAAGTCTCGTGAAAAAATATACTTTTTAAACAAACTTAATCAAAATCGGTTACACCCATGTTAAGAATGACCACTCCTCTTTTTTGTCAGGGGTTAAAAATTAAAAAGTAAGGACGGGCTCGATTTGCGTATTTTCGGCGCTTATAAGATCGTTTTTGGAAGCGCGTGGACGGGCATATACTCGCGCCACCTCGCGCCTTTTGTTTCACGCTTGACTCGGACGAGGGTTGAAGCACGTGTACCCTTTCGATTTTTTGTAGCGCGTAATGTGACTGGCGTCCACATGCGGAAGCCGGTACGAGCTTTAACGGGCTACAAAATACGCTAGTCTGATACCATTGACCGCTCTAAGTAATTATTTCTATACATCAGAATCTTATTATAATTTCTAGCTTATTGTTATTACAATAAATAAAAACGAATAAATAGTACTTAACAACAGTTACAACTAACATTTTACTTTTCTCATCTTTATATTATTTATACGTGGCGATCACAAAGGCAATCTATTGCGAACAATAAATTGTCTATTATTTGTCTCAAAGGAGCAGACAGACATTCTGTTTTCCAACTAAGTTTTCAATTCAAATTTTTGTATATTTACTTTGCGAACTTGTAACAGTACCGAAGATTAGTACGAAACGCTCATTGTCCTTAACGGATACTAAATTCCTAATACAATTAGTCTCAGTCATCAAATGAATGCTTATTATTTTTAGCCCTTACAAGAATTTCTGAACAAAACACGTGTCACGCCATCCGTCTTGCTCGGGAGACGACTAAATACGGCTGGTCGAGCAAAACGAGCAAAATGAAACAATATGGCGCCAGGAGTTTAGACTTGACGTCTTCAACTCTTGACAAACTTATTGTAATGGTCATTAGTCTTTCATTTTACAGTGTAGTTACAGCGATAAGACCGCCATTGTATCCATAGTTATAATTACAGTGGTAGTATTTGGCGTACAATTAAGTATATTTGATATATCTGTCGGATCCGGTCCTTAGTATGGATATAAAATGAATCGCAAGTACACCGGTGGTCACATCACGCGACCTACTTACAAGTCTACCCACACCACAGCGTGCTTCTGCAGTGCCCTGATGTTCAGCTCGAGGCGAGGGCGACATTCAATGTCTGATTGCGGTGGAGTTGAGACGTCTTGGAACTGTACCCGATTCATTGTGCCCCGTCTTGTTGTTTTAAGTTGAAATCTCAAGTAATTCGTTGGTTATGCTAGAAACAGTGTGTTTTCATAGCATGAATCCCATCGTTTGCCCACATGATGTACGAGCCTAACGAGTACATCCTGACATATCCGACATATCTATCTATGATTTTGTAAAGAATTCGTTACCTACCTTTATTAATCAATTGATCAAACAGTTGAAACAGTCGGCTTTCAAAAGCTGATCACTCTTCTAACTTCTTAGTACAAGTCGAGAAAAACAAATTGAACAGCGGTTTTCGAGATCAGTAAGAATAAAGAACTAGACACCATGGGTAGCAAACATTTTACGGTCACATTTTAACATAGTTTGTAGAAAGCATGTCATCTAAACGTAACAATTATCTTAACGTAACACTTTAAAACTAAAAAAGTCTCGAGGCGAAGTGCCACAGCCTATTAGCGCAAGTAATTCAAAGACTACTATTTAATTCAGCTCATCTAAATAAGAGAGCACTTTGATGATCTAATGCCACCCTCCATCTATCGCACTTCCCGTATCGAGTTCCTGTAACCCGAGATACGAATAACTATGATGTTTAAACTCATTTCAAACTCGAATGTTTGTTAACTTTGCTTCAAACAGACTTAACGTAGGGCGAATCTTAAACATTTAACATCGAACTATCAACATTTTTATTTTAATTTCGCAGGAAAAACAGAGTTCGAAATACGAACACGAACACAAAATATGACACATCCTTCGAAATTATAAAAAAAAAAAACGCATCTCATTTTCAAAAAGCGTTCTTAACTTGAACAAGAATCATGAGCGATATTCTTGCGAGTACCCCAGTATAATCAAACGAGTATTTCATGAGATACATCAAAGTAACACCCCCACAGTTCCTACACTAACCACAGCTTCCTTTAACATTGAACACAAGTCTTTTGTCTTCAATAAATGAGGAATTCATTACCATTATTTACCATGTGTAATGTGCCATGGCCCATGCATGGTGACCAATCAACCGTCCTCTGGTCATCGCACTCGAGTATCAACGTACTCATAAATTAACCCACGTGGTCAATAAATTACGTTTTATGCATGCCATTTGGATGATAAGTCGGAGACTTATTCGGCGAACAAATAATAGGTATGGCCTTGACCATAATATTCTATGCTTTGAGTCATCTGTCTGTCTTCTGCAGGGCCTTTACTTTGTCTATTGTTTCTTAACTATGTACATGTATGATGTAGGTTATATTAATATGCTGTTATTTTAGCCCATATACAAATCTTCGACTAAATGATACGGATCTCGAACTGCATTGCAGCCTATGTTCAACGTCCTTGCCTGCCCCCTGTGCTCCAAAAACTACAGTCACAGCAAACTCTGGGATGCCGTGAAAGTAGCGAAGTATGGCGCCAATTATTCGACACAAAGAATAAGGTACAAATCTTCGGCTGAAAGATTTATGTTGTGATGTTCCAGTATTCTGGGGAACGTTCCTATCGTCATCGAAGGTCAATCCTATCCTAATCCCATTTCGAATCTTGATCGCATAGTAAATGTTGAGAACATGTAATATTGAACCCCTCCTGGTTTTTCTTTCATTTCGGTCCTTGGCAAAGCTCCTACAGCTTCGGATCGGAGTATAGAGGGTAGGTCTATAAAACAGAAAGGCAAAGCTTCTAGTAATAGGGACTATGTCTTATCGGTGACTGCAAGGTGCCTTTCTACAGAACTGTTGAGTCACTCTATGAACACTGAGGTTTGATTGACTCCTTGTTACTGATTTCTTTGTTGTTTCTCGTGTGGAATTCTTCAGCATGTGACCTAATCCGAGATTCACTTATTTCTTGTTAGTTCTTGGTGTGATTATTTTTTACAAGCTTGTAGTGAACTTGCAATGTTCGTATGTTTGTTTGATTGTTTAGGTCAAATCTAGCAACTGAATTTTAAGTCAGTTATCTTCAATCGATTAAGCTGAAATTTTGCCTACATGTTTAGTTTGGACGACAGTTCATGATTAGCTAAGTGACGTGAAGTCATTCTAAATCCAATATAATATGGCGGATTCCCAAAGATGGCGGACTAGTTATTTTTATGCATTCCCATGATATGGGTATCAGATTTGCTGAGAAGAATACGAGAAATAAAATGGCGTAACTCCAAAACGTGTTTGATTTTTAACTAAAATATTTTGTTCATTTTGTTCCACAACCACTTCACCGTGGTGACGGTTGGTGATCGATGCCAGCTAGTTCTTAGCTTGAGAAGGTGCCCTGCAATGAGAGTTGTGATAGTTTTATGACTGGCTGTATTTATTCAACTATTGTTCTACTACCGGAAAACTAAATTAAATTAATCTATTGTCTGACGTGACAGGTCAATTTAACTATATTCTAAAGTGAAGAGGGGAGTGTCATCGCCCCTATAGCGGGTGTAACAACGTGTGAGGGTTTAAATTACAAATAGTGTATGTTCACATTGTGCACATGTTGGTAATGCTTTTTACTTTACACGGCAAACAAAAGCTTTGTGTTTGTATTTGTTGATTCGAAGCCTGTGTTGCATATCAGGTGTACCTATGCTAATAGGTATGTATGTAGAATATACACATGTTCAGGTAAAACAGTGGATAAATATGACCATTTACAATCATACAATGAATAAAGACTAAAAATGTAAATAACGTTCCTGTTACTTTTTAGTACAGACTAGCTCATTGATTCAACTGATAACTTCTGTCTCGAGTTCTCAACCTGTATAATATAACAGAAGTTATTGCGGTTTTTGTAGGAGTCCGTCTGCTGTTACATGGACACAGAAATGAATGATACGGTCCCAGATTCAAAGGGTCCAAGATTTCTTTGAGGTAGAAGAAACAGTTACCCATTCCATTTTTTTTCTGACTAAAATGATCATACGCAATAGTAATATTCAAAACAAAAGAATAAAAAAAAAGTTGGCTATTCTTTGTTCGAAATTCGTGTTCAAAAGCAACATACCAAAGCACTGGCCAGTTACAAACTGTACAATTACATTTTCTACAACATTTGAGGCCGTTAAAAAATAACGCATTCCATACACGCCCCGACTTTGTGTGACGACTGACGGACAGACAGCTATAAAACCAGACCGTTTTATTGTCGCGTGCGACTGTTGCAATAGACAGCCTGTCCCTTTTTGTTTTTTTTGTTTGTAGTTTTTAATTCATTACTTTACGAGTATGTTACGCTGTTGTAAATTACCACCTTCCATTGAGGCCTCTATTAATTACCAAATGGCTCGTTAGTCATAACACGGAAGATTCTAACTAAGAGATAATAGTCATGGCTTCAGGGGTGGATTTCTTTATTCATAATTCAAAAACTTTATGAAAGCTGCCAGCATTTTTTGCGAGGGGCGAGTCACGTGTAATTATATATGTCAAGGACTCTTATGCCTGAAATTGGAATTGCCAGAATTTTGGCAGGAATTCTGCTAATGCTATTGTTATACCAAACTTATATATACATAGCCTTTACCTTCTGCATTCTCTATGCAAAAACCCAAACAAACTCTGACGCAAAGAAAAGGACCCAATTCTGTCGAACAAACGACCAATCTGTATGTTCAATACATCACCCTATTCTGCGACAGAAGTCGTTTGAATTCTTTCGAAATTCGCGTAAATCCGTCCGATAAAAATCGCAGCATTCACACCCGGCCTTACTGCAATAAAAAAGGGGTTAATTCAGCATTCGTTCATTCGGGAATTGAGCCCCGAAAATGCTGAACACAGACTCAAACATAGACGAAATCATTCATTAAGCTCGCTTCATGGCTTCAATAAATTATCAGGTCGTCTGGCGCGACCCTAATTGGTCTGAATATTTAAATGGATTAATTAATTATTAGATAGAGCTATACCGTTGGGATATGCTGAGTATAATATTATTTTCTCTTTCAGGTAGTAAAATTGGTCATTAGAGATTGAATTGCATACTTAACTATACAGGGTGGAAGTGACATCGAAACACAAACGGTTACCTCGTGTTCAGTACATTCCAAACCCCACATAGAAATTTGTCATCGACAATTAAAATAAAACTCTAAATATATGGAACAGCTGATTTAAAAAAAAAAATAATAAACGATGAAAAATTCGGAATGATGTAGTACTAAACATGTGATAATCGTTTGTGTGCTAGCGCAACTCGATAAAATGTGATTGATAACAGTCTAAACACGAGACATCAACAAAACTGCCTGCGATCATTGACCCCAAAAAAGTCATCATTTTTTTGTTCTTGTCGTTATCATGTCTAGATATTTGTACTCATAATTTCTACAGAGTTTCGCTAACTATTATTTAGTTTGACCTTATAAAGATATCTTAAGTAGAATATTTTCGGTGATTTTTCCCTCAACGACAGCAAAATTGCCTTAAAACAAATAAAGAAAGAAACTTTGGAATAAAACTTGTCACTTTTCTGTCAGAAATTCCAATAAGTTCCTGATGGATTTTGTTGGTTCATCGGGAAATAGTCGAACTTTACTTTACCTTGACTTTCATTTGTTTTTTCACTTACGTGTAATGGTTGGTACTTTGTATAGAAATTTTAATCTCGGGCTGTCGAGTTTTAGAGCAATGCCCGGTAAATATGCTCATCCTATACTATCCATATGAGACTTAATAACATCACCATTTCAGCTTGTCTCCTTCGCCTGGTACTGAAAATCTACGATCGGTTTTTGTTTCTTTAGTTTAATATTTGAGCGTAGCCAACCGACATTTGGTATTAGCACGGGGTTGTATGATGATTAAAATATGATTCGCGATCGCAACACGTATTTATTTACAGAATTATAATCTTTAAAATCATCAATACAATCCTCTAAGTTCATTTAATCATATTCAATGACTATTTCATAATATAGTCATTCAATGGGATTTTGTGCAGCGTACAGCCTGACACTGAATTGCAAATTGCAAAAAATGTAAGAAAATTTGAATTTCGCGGGCTACCCTGGTGCTCCCCCTTAATATCCGACTTTTTATCACTTATTACTAAAAACGTCGTTGCTCCAGATTCCCATCACCACCTCAAGAACATACATCACATAATGATGACAATTAACATACAATGTGCTTCAATGTTACTCCCATTTCAGATTCTGATTACTTCTTCAAAGGTCACGGGTACGTGGGATCAATTCCATGGGAAACAAAGGAACTTGGAATAGATAATAGTAATTATTATGGTTGAACGGAAACTTCTATGGAATGAACTGTCTGGATGGTAATTAGTTTGGTTGTCTGTGGTAGGGTTTTTATAGAAGCTTTGATGAAGAAACACCGCATGAATTAGAGCGGATTATTACCTCAATGAAATTGGATGCGATCAGCGTATTTAAACGGTGTTGAAGAGTGTCTGCCTAGTCTTCTCCCAGTTATGTTGGGGCCGGCTTCCAGTCTGACCAGATGCAGCTGAATAGAAGAATTTTACATAGAGCGACTGCCTATCTGACCTCCACAACCCAGTTAGTACTGGGTAATATAGGACTGGAACCCTTAAGACTGGTTGTCAGACTTTCGGGTCACTGACTACCTGTAACGACTGACAAATGACAGTCGGGACCATCAGCGTGCTTTCCGAGGTACGGAGCAAAACTCTGCATGTAATGGGTGGTCGGACCAACATAGGCAAGTGCGGTTTAAAGAAAGAAAGAAAGAAAATACATTTATTTGGCACATGCCACAAGTGCACACAGTATAAAAAAATAACAAATAAAAAACAAAAAAATTAAAAAACTTAAATCAAAACAAAAAATATATATAGAGTAGTGCGATACTGTGTGCCTCACGGCTGAGCCAAATACGCCCAGTTCAGCAAAATGCCGGACAACTAGTGCCCGACGCTGGTTTTCAACTGGACCTGAATTAGTGAGGTTACGGATGTGAAGCAGTTTTATATTTTGTGTCAATGGTGGTAGTGAATAGATACTTAAATATGAGAAATAGAGAAACAGATCTGCATACAAAAAAAAAAAAATAAACTAGAGTGACTAAACGAAAGTGCAAAACAAAAAAAAAAGAGGTAAGCCCGTGTCAACAACATTGGTTGTACATAAAAATGTCTTTGATTATTTATTAATTGTATTGTTTTTTAAGTACATTGTTACTAACAAAATATTCACTCGTGCAAAGCGACGGCGAAATAGATCGTAGTGTAAAGCACAGAATTAACACGGTATGGATGAAATGGCGGCAGGTCACGGGAACAATCTGCGACTCCCGCATTCCCCTTAAACTTAAGGGGAAGATTTATAAAACAATGGTTAGACCTGCTGTCTTGTATGGATCTGAATGTTGGGCCACAAAAGGGATTAATGAAAGGCATTTGCATGTGGCGGAGATGAGAATGCTAAGGGGAATGTGTGGTGTTACGCGAATGGATAAAATAAGAAATGAGTATATAAGAGGAAGTCTGAAAGTGGCGCCGGTGACTGAAAAGTTGTGTGGTAATCGGTTGTCGTGGTATGGGCATGTGATGCGGAGGAATGAGGAAAATGTTGTGAGGAAAGTTTTGAGTATGAATGTGGATGGCTATATGAGTAGAGGAAGACCAAAGAAACGATGGATGGACTGTATAAAGAATGTTATGGCAAGAAAGGAGGTGTCTAATGAGATGACGAGTAATAGAGAAGTATGGAAGAAAAAGACATGCTGCGCCGACCCCAATTGAATTGGGATAAGGGCCAGAGAATGATGATGATGTTACTAACAAAATATGGATCTAGACTTAACTTGAAGAACGACCCGACCGGCTGTTATTATGAGTGTCCACGAGCTCCTTAATGTGCGTAAATGCGTAATGATAAGATGAATAAAGGACTAAATTGTATTAGGATGATGAACCCAGGAGAATGCTCGTTTGCCAAGCCAAGTGTAACTAATACGTAATTTAGCAACATTGTTGGAGGTCCCAAGCGGTTTACTTAATTTCCTTAGAGCTATTGTGTACCCATAAAGGATTAGAGAATATATCTTGTAATGGAACTAATGTTAGTAGTGGCATGACATAAATCTGGACATGTAAGTGGAAAACTTTCGAATACAGACACAGTCAGAATCACGAAAAGCATTTTCCAGCATTCGGAACTGATAATTACAAAACCATTCCAAAATCTCCCAATCCTCGTAAAATTTCTGTAGAAGAAATGTAAAACAAAGAATAATAAAAATACTCAGCACTTCGAATTTTAAAAGAATTAAGTATCTAACCAAGCAATGTCCAACATCTATTCTGAAGAGATTTACTAAAATGGGCAATAGACAGACATTACTAATGGACCATCTTCATCGAAAAATAAAACTTCATTCCCCGACACCTTCGTTTTACCAAATTGCTTATTTTCAATTCAGCAATTGGAATATACGCGGGCGAAACTTCATGCATTACCCTCTCACCTTTTATTTTTAATTTCGGTAAGTGCTCCACACTATGAACATTAGATTAAACGTCTGGCTCGTAAAGAAACATTAGTTCTATTGGCAACAAAGAAATCCGGGAAATGAGAATGTCCAATTGCTAAATTGCAATTGAGCAGTGCAGCAATTATTTCGGTTGAATGGCCCAAGATCACAAAATGGAGGCGAAATTCTTCCTCGCTTTTCAATTTGATTGCAGTGCGGTCTTTTGTTTTGGTTTAAAATGCATCAAATGGTTTTTCTCTTTCTCTCGTTTCATTACGTTTGCTACCTATTTAATTTAAGTATTAGACGTTTTTTATATTTATTTATTCAAAAACATTTCGTTTAAAACCATTGTGAAAAATATAAATCTAGGTTTATGGAGAGTTTAATTATGCAGTATGATGATGTAAAGATGTAATGTTTTCCATTCTTGTTTGATCAGCTATGATAAAGTATTCAGAACTAAATTTCAGTCTGCAGGCCTGTATATATTGATTAAATACTAAATTCTAGAAAATCAACAACTAAAATCATGTACACAATAAAAAACTGAACTGAAAAGGTTCCAGAATATTATGTTTAAATCAATAGTCCTTTTGCACACACTTATTATTGTAAAAATAAAATTAAAATCAAAATAAAAACAAACAAACTAAGTTCAAAAATTACCCGAACACCAAGTAGGTACAGATAGCACAAAAACTAGAAAACCATTTTTCATTTAAGTCTTCGTTAGTGCAAAACGTCGTGTTCGTAACAATTATAAGAACCAGAAACAGCGGAGCAGAATTCGCTAATTCGATTAACACAATCATAGCAATGCGCGTGACCTAATCACCGTCAATATGAGCTTCATTGGACTAATTTAGTGAGTTCGCTTGGTATGTGCCACTCAAGTGATGACCACAACTGATTTCAATATTGTTATTGTACAAAGCTTGGTGTTTGATTCTAAAGGCTTTTATGTACTGCCGATTTCACTCACTGGCTGTCTACCACTTTTCACCCTTGTACTCTAAGTAGGTACCTCATAAGGTTGAAAAGTGACAAATGTCATTACTTCACTTTCCACATCGCAGCGTAGAAATCTTTCTACAATCTGTTATATTGTCTTTCGTTTCTTATGTTTCTACGTCTGCTGAAATAGTTCGATGGTTAAAAACATTTGAAATTAAACAGTATGCTCAAGCCAGTCTTTAACACTTGAATAGCAGATTTGTGGCCACAGATTTAACCTTTTTGAATTTTCGTCTCCTTCTCACAGTGTATCAGGATCATTCAGATCAATGAGTTTAATGGGGTTGAATATGGCTGTCATAGCAGAAAGTAGATATAGATCATAGTCAGAGACAATAGGATTGCATGTGCTTGGTAACATTACCATCATCATCATATCATCCCGGAAACACCCACTGCTGGGTATAGGCCTCTCCTGTTTTCTGTGTTTCCCGCGACTTTGACGATATCGTCGACCCAATGAGCTTTAGGAAGGCCCTGATTTGTTTGGCCTAACCTTGGCCACCACTCGGTCAAAGCCTTGCTCCATCGACCATCTCCGCGTCTAGCCAGATATCCTGCCCAGGTCCACTTAAAGTTCACGGCCCGGTCCTCGACGTCGTAGACTTTCGTCCGACGGCGGATTTCGGTGCTACGCACTCGATCTAAGAGGGTTATGCCGAGCTTCGCTCGCTCTTTGCCACTCATACTCGATGGAGTCTCCTTTGTGAGCGTCCATGTATCGGGAAAGGAAAAACGGAAAAGTCTGATGATATAATAATGCATTTTGAGTCTCCCTCCATCCTGACATATTAAAATTTGTATTATTAACACACGTCGTGTCGCAAGTTATCATTTGTCTTCTAGATAACGTTTCAGCTCAAACAGTTCATTGTGTGATCTTACACAATAACCCTTTGTTCCGCTGACCAGAATCTCAAGAAATTTTGATTAAACGTCGTTTTAATTTTTTGTAACACTTTTGCCGTGGAAGAAGGAAACCTCTTCCTGTGAAGAAATAAAGAGGAATAATATTAGAAGGAACTTTTCCATCAATCGTACAGTTAAAATGTGTTACATAGTGTTAAGGATATTCGATGATAGTTTACAGCGATGCGGCGGAGTACTTTGACGCGTAAGTGTCCTATTGTCGTTGTTTAGATGTTTATATTTGCTTACTTGTAGTCTTATTTTTATCATTACTTTAGTTCTATTTGTAGTCTGTATATAATGTACATAATATAGTTTTGTTTTCACTAAATACTTTAATGTTTCAGAAATATAATACATCAATCAGCGATGCGGCGGAGTACTTTGACGCGTAAGTGTCCTATTGTCGTCGTTGTTTAGATGTTTATATTTGCTTACTTGTAGTCTTATTTTTATCATTACTTTAGTTCTATTTGTAGTCTGTATATAATGTACATAATATAGCTCTGTTTTCACTAAATACTTTAATGTTTCAAAAATATTTTACATCAAAAATAGGTCTCTTGTCTCAACACTAAGGTTCCCTGTGTCGTGGAGGCCAGTGTCTTTCGTTGCAGCACAAAGAAATTTGCAAAACATAAAATAATTTAACACAAACAAAAATAAATGTTTTAAACTGACATGGTCACTAACACTGGTGACTGGTGTTTATCCGTGATCATGGTGCTTGCAACAGCGCCGAAATATCGGGAACTCAAAACAAACAGTACATGGTAAATATACCGTTTCTAGTGTTAATGATAAAACAGAAATATTACCTTCTGTAAGGCATAGGCCTTCTGCCGACTGGCAGAAGAAGGATAGCTGGTCCGAGAATCCAATGATAATAGTTTTAGTTCTTTTTAGTTTTTCTCGTTTCAAGTACCCGTAAACAATGAACAACAGCAATAGCTAAAGTTAAATATGCAAAGAAAAAGTTTCTGCAATGCCCCGATTGACTTCGTCCGCATCCACGCTGCGACAGGTTCATTAAAATTTAAATCATATAAGAAATTAAAACTGTCAGGTCGTTAGAGTAGAGACTACTTTCGATTTCTAAGCAAAGTAAAATAAAGTGCGGTCTATGAATATTTCCCGAAGATCCACTGATTTATGTGAAGTTGTTGAGGACCGTTTGAGGGCCATTTTGAATCATCAACTCATGGATCTCTTACCAAATGCGGTAAGTAATTAAAAACGTCCAAACGTAAAATAATCATCTAGTTTTACTTATCTTTTCGTACTTTGACTATCCGAAAACATGAACAAACAAAATACTTTGCCCTTTGCCATTTTCATTCTTCTTGACCTTTTATCTAATTCTTAGAAACAAATTAGACAAACTTGTGCCATTATCAGGAATTCTGACTCGATACGAATTATTATCGCCTCTGCTATCGAGTTGGCAAAGTTAGTGGGAACTTGTAACATTAAATAAATATCTATTTTGTTTGTACTACTAACGGTATCTTGCCTCGCGATAAGAATATGAGGTAGGTACTTTACCTAAGAATTATTATTTCACATTTTTTTACTAGGACTGAAATTCAATTTTTTGCTGACTCTACTACTGTCCTGGACAACAATGAAAACTCATCTTGTTTTCATTTTTATTTTTTTCGAAATGAAAAATGAAGCCTCTAGATGAGGATCAGTTTTCTTCTCTGAAAATATTTCAATGTACGTATTTTCAATTTGTCATGAACCCTGGTCACTGATGGACCTCCTAGATATTGCTTCTAATTATCATTCTGAAATTCTCAGTCATTTTAGTAGTATTACGGGACTCTTACAACGAATGTTCCGTTCTTTGTCTGTCTTACATTACACTTTTTCAACTAAGTATTTGTGGCCTGCAGAACATACCATTTCGACTATAACTTATTGAGCTTTTTCTCCATGTTGCTGATTGGCCACTGGCGGGGTAGTAGCGACTAGTATTTCAATATGTTGCAATTCATTTTGAAAGTTCATTCATTGCTTTTTACACGTTGTCGTGCAGATGATTTTTTCAAAGACAAAAAGCAATGTTTTACGAATTTCCTTCAAAATCTTCCGGATTGTGATAAAATACAAGTACGCAATAAAGGTGCTGTATAGTTTTAGTTTAGGGTATTATTTTTAAAGGTAAGTAAGTATATTAATAGGAACAAAATAGGCCATAAAAATCAAAACAATAACGTTGTAAAGGAGCACAACCGGTCTCCATGCGAGCACATAATTGAGCCTTACAATACGTTACAAAGTTTTGCAACTATACGATCGTTAAAAATAAAAAGTAAAACTCGTTTACACGACATTAAACTAATTTCTGGTAGCAAAAAAAGTTACACGGTCTCGTTAATCGATAATTAACAGTTTGGTTTAATTGAAAACAATTTCTGTTGGTTTGTAACCGTCATGCTCTTGCTGCACCGTAAATTGTTGATTTTAATCTGACATTTTGTTTTTATTTTGTGGCTGGCAATTATGGCTGCATCTAGAGAACCTAGTGATGGGATACTTAGTATTCTAGAACTTAATTGGATCATAATGGGACCACTCTTTAAAACATTCATTAATATTGCCGATTGAATCAAGATTTCATTAAATTCTATTCAATTATTCTCAGTAACTATAGCAAAAATAGCTGAAATATAAAATAAAAATAGAGAATTTTAAACTCAGGAAACCACTAAAATAAAATTTGATATGTTATTCATTATTATACTAAGCAGCAGTAATTACTATCGTTCTACATATGACACTATAAAGTCAATTATTTATTAAAATGAAAAACAAAAAACGCTTTAGTCGATTTTATAAAAATAAGTCGGAATCACGCACCCGCATCTCTAACCGATATGCACGGCCGAGCGTTTCAAGTCAATATCGTTTCAGTAATTGGACATTATTTTTAATTTGGAACGCAGCCGGGCATCGAACTCCTAACCGAATCTTGCTATGCACGTAGCTATAGACACCTTAACCAATAGCGTTTTATGGTATTCGAATTTCTGCAATAACATAGAATCGATCGCTTTTTTCCATTGCCAATCGATTAGGATAAGAGACTGTTAAAAAAAGTTGTTGTTTTTTAAAATTCTCTATGCGTTCTTTGGTCAGTCAGGCGTTTTATTTGAAAATAGAATCGTTGTGCAACCTGACAATGTTTTTGTTTCTGTGCTTATTAACTACTGAAATAAATTGAATTTACCAATGTAAAGCGTGAAAATATGACAACAAAGTTCTTGTTGTTCAGATCAATTTAATTTTAAAGTAAAAAAGTGTAGTAAAAACAAATAAGTTGTATCTGTGGTTAGGATTTCTTTAGTTACCTATTTGCTCAACCACAGATTACTTAGTTTCGTCTAGCCGATTTCTGCAAAGTTGTTGGGTAAAATCAATAGTGCAGCTTTAAAGAAGCAAAGTAAATACAATGTATTTATTTAACAATTAGAAATGATTTCAAATGAACCTAACGATATTTACATTGAATGTCTAGCACTTATGTACGCACGGCGACCAATCAAGCTATACATTACAAAACCAGTTTATACAGATCTCTGATGGTACGGGAGATCTATACAAAGCGAGGCCATGTTTTATTAGAAATTATAACTTGATGTGTCCCCGTGTGTACATAAGTCTTGTTATGTATGTACCTACATAAATAGGTAATGGGCGCCATAAGTTAGGATAATAAAATAACACTAATATTTTCAACGCAGCCAAAACACTTACGCGTATTACATTTAGGTGTTTCTTAATGTTAGTGAAAACGGGCGTAGATTATAGTTGAAAATGAGAACGAAAATACACTCGACTATCATTTACTCCATTCACAAAAGAATTTGACGATACACAACTACAAGAATAGAAGAAACATTCAAATCTGTGTTTAACAAAAAAAGGTTGATAATAAGTTGTTTGAAGACGTTTCCCATGGCACGTTCACACGAGCCGTCACACCCCGTGAGCAATGGAGCTATAAGCTATAACTGGCTACTGCTCAAATTGCCCACGGGGTTGGCCGGCCTTTGACCCCGCGGTGGGTCCCGGTTGCTCTCGTAGTCCCGTAAATATTGACATTTGACCTGAGGGCCAACCACTACCTATTTTACTAGTGTTGTTTCAATCTCACACGTGTCAATCGATTGTCTACTTTACACGATTTTATCGATTATTATGTCGTGCCGAGTTCGAGCTCGTGGCTAAATAACAGCCGCTCGGGAGATTGGTCCTTAGATAGGTGACCAACCATTACATACCGAGTTTCCTCCGTGACTCGGAAAGCACGTTAAGCTAAGTAATGATCTACAATTGACAGTCGTTAAGTAGTCAGTGGCCCGAAAGTCTGACAACCAGTCTTACCAAGGGGTATCATATTACCCAGTACTAACTGGGTGTGGAGGTCAGGTAGGCAGTCGCTCCATATAAAATACTGGTATTCAGCTGCATCCGGTTAAACTGGAAGCCAACCCCAACATAGTTGGGTAAAGGCTAAGCAGATGATGATTATGTCGTTCCGAGTACATTTTTCTTTTGTCGTACGACATTTATTTTGTAGGGTTAAAGTAGCAGCAGCTTACAGGACACTATAACTCTTATCTTTTTCCCGCACAGTAGTGAGTCTGAAATAATACTGCTATAGATGGTGGAACAGCCCCTAATTCGTTTCTTTCCACGCGTTTCTGCTTGTCCTTAGATGACGTAATAGAACCTGTTGTATTTTTTACATCAAACACAGTTACTAATAGTTTCTGAACGGATCTACCTACAACAACATGATCTGTGTGCAGACTCCTTGCACAATTAGGAAAAAAAGAACTTTACTCACAACTTCACAATTTAGCAGAACATTCAAAAAGGAACAAAAAAGCAATATGGCGCCGAGCAATTTGACAGATGTTCTTCGTAATTTAAGCTTGCACTATACTTTACGTTTAATATTGCATCGGCACCAAAACATCTGCTCCCGCGAAATATCAACATTTGCATCTTTAAACGATCGGCAGGTGTTCTTCACAGCACGCGTCAAGCAATTTATTTTTTTCATCTTAAAAAACGCCATTTTAAAAAACAAGATCTTTCTAAATGGAAGTGACATTTATGAAAAAAAAATGCATGTTTATAGGTCAAGTTATTTATCTATTTTTAAAAGGTCTCAAATACTTAATACTAATCTATTTGTGAATTAAGAAATTATATGTATTATGTAAATTATACAATGTAACCTAATTAAATAATTAAGTATGCCTTTATTATACAGACCGGTAGAATTTACGCCTCCGATGCATATGCAATATCTATAAATATCTGTGATCAGATCACCAATCAACTGTTCATTTATCACAAAGTGCATGATTACACAGAAGTCTAGTTACATAGCCATGAAGGTAGTATTTCCTTAGACTAATATTAAAATATTATACCGAACTTAGGCAAATTACAACGTTTAATTTTCCGAACTATCTTGAAGCATTTGTTAAAATAAGGACAGTAACGGCACGGAAAATACCAGAGAAATACGGCTATTGAATGACTTGAAAAAAATGTTCACATATGAGAACTTTAAAAAAAATAACATCGTTTCACTCATATACAATAAAAGTAAACTGCGAACTTACAGAGACAATTTGTGGCATTCTAACGACATGCCTCAAACAAAAATGCCTAGTATAACTAGAAAAAAAAACAATTCTACTTTGTCTATGCTGTCTGATGGCAGTATGGCGGACAGTCGCGTTAATAACCAGCAGCCTTGACACTGAAACGTGCTTGTACCTTGTACTTACATAGTTAAATAACATAAGTCTTTTTAACGAATGACGTACTAAACATAATATTGTGCAAGTCTTTTAATCTTGACTCACAGTACTACTTGTAACTCCTCGTGGTAATATTCGTTGGAAGAACTCAGTTCATGAACTTAAAATAAAAAGGAGCAACTTCTGCGCTTGATTACTTAAAGAACTTACGCGCCTGTGGAAATTAAGATCTACCGAATTGTTAATGCTCAGCAACTAGTTCTCAATTAGATAACAAACTAAGAGTACTCTGTATCGATTATGGAACGAATTGTTTGTGACTAAAAGAGTTGTGAATACAGATCGCAGAGGGAGAGAATACCCAAGAATTAGGGCGAGGCGGTTGAGAGGTGAGAATAGAAGAAAAATACGTGTTGCGCCGACCCAAATAACATGGGATAAGAGCAAGAAGATTGTGTTGATGACGACGACGCGTACTGTTTAGGAATATTCATAATTTTAATAGTTTAAGCGATTTATAACAAAATATCAGTCTAAATTGCTCTTATGAGCATAACAGGTTGCACCATGTTTTATTATCTACTCAAGTAATCATGTCTACTATATTTCCGATTCTGGTATACTTAAATAAAACGTTGTACACGTTACCCTTGAAGATATATTTTTGTTTTCTTTATTAAATTAACTTAGCAGACATGAAAAACAATATGAAAATATGCCCAGAGGCAGAAGGTCATCTCATAAGATCATTTTCTCTCATAAATATGTAGAATTATGACTAGCCTAAAATGTCCTACCGCAAGCAAACAGTCTTTATACTCTCCGTCTTCTTATCTATTGCAGAGCGTGTCCAATTCAATCCAATCAAATAGTAGACTTTTAACCCAAAAATTCCAAGGCATGTATGCGACAAATCACATCAGTGATTTAGTCTTCCCTTACACCAGAAAACACATAATCCTAATTCCCAGTTATAACCAGCCATTGACTGGGGTTTTGGGAAACCACACGATAACACTACTTACGAAGCAACAGCATTCCAGCTATTAGAAACAAATAGACTACAAGTTCATGTAACAATTCCCATCTTCAAGGCGAAGCTATGCGTGGTATTGCCGCTTATTTGACACCTACAAGAACAGTGCATAATGGTGTTCGATAAACTAGAGACAATCGTGTGTTTTTGTGTTCGGCTTACACCATCTAACGACTTCTTAGAAATGAGAGAACACAGGCAGTGTTCTCTCATTTCTGTACACATAGTTCCTGGAACTATGTGGGGTGACGGATTTGTCTCAAAATCAAGCTTATCAAACTGGAGGTACTGTGTGGTTTTACCATATTGAGCAACAGCAGCGATAGTCTAGTGGTGTGACCGGACTGCCTAATCATAGGTCTCGAGATCGACCCCAAGACACGCACGTGCGTATTGTTAAATTATCACTTGCTTCGGTGAAGTAAAACATCGTGAGGAAACCAGCATGCCTGAGAGATGTTTCTCGATGGCATGTAAAGTCAAGTCAGAGAGGGCGGCATAAAAACTCTGACACTAGGTTAGGCACTAACCACACGATAAAGAAAGAAGAACCATAGTCAATACTCTCTTTCTTTTTCGTTTCCTTGTGATAGCTTTACCAACAGGTCGGTGTAGAAAGAGGCAAACCATGATCGAATCTTTCAACTTGTGCCTGTAATTTCGCCTATGAATCCCAATGCTTTACTTACAACTTTGTTATTTTGGCCTGGCGTCGGAAAAAATAGTATGGTGCATTCACCACTCACGCGCCGTTTTGCCACGAAGACCTTTGCTGCTTCTTACCCTTTTAAAAGTAAGTTCAAGAACATCATTCTATCGAATTGATGTTTTTTTTTCAAAGATGCAATTTTCAGAGCCGTACGAATTTTTCTTTTGTCGGAGGCAGATCCTTCACAGGGAAATTATAGCATTAACTGATGGGATGGGTTTATATTGGGATTCAAAAAGGTTTTTTTGGATTCGTAGTATAAAAAAGCCGTAGCTCTTATCAGCACAATTCAAGGCCTTATCCAATATGCAATAGAAAAAATAAATCGATTTGGTTTCCACAACCGTTTCTCGTCCACTCATAAATTTCTCTACCATATAACTACACGAATTACATGTATTTTTACTCTTATATTTTCTATTTACCTACGTTAAACGAGATAAATGAATTATATCTAAGTATCAAAGTGCAACCTCTCCTTCTAAGTGTCATTGGTTTTTTGTACATGGTCTCATTAACCGAAGCAAAAACATGCCAAATCAAGACGTAACCACTTGTCGTAAAGGACATTATTTATTATCCTGACCTCATCATGTTTAGATGTTTGCAACTCATAGTCTAAGTTGGTAGGCGATCAAATAAATTCATGAAACTAGTAGTCTCATTCAACTGGTCTGGTTGGAGTATGCAATTTGAATTAATCCGCTGCTACGGATAAAGGTTATATAATTATGTCCCGTGAACCAACCTCCTTTTTAATATCGCCGGCCCATCTAGCTGGTGGGTGTCCCACACTACACTTACGCCGATACACTGTCTCCACACCAAGACTTGTTCACTTACGATTCTAAAACACTAAAGTTACTTAGCTGAAGCTGATATGTATTTCTAAAGGTCCACACCCTTGTACTTATTTATTCATTCCAAAACTTATTTTTGTGAAAACTTTTTAGTAATCTTAAGCCTAAGTTTTCCCAACTGTGCTATGTAATATGTAAGTACGTTACTTTAGTACCTACTTGTTCATAGTTCCAAAACTATGGCGAGCTGTAGTAAAGTAGTTCAACTACTTACTAACCAGAACAACATTAAAGGTTCTCTCCTCCTTCAAAGAGTTCAATTTACTCCACGACTAAGTAAAATCGTTATTACGTAAGTTCCTAATTTAAAGCAAATTGTTATGTAATTTCCCTGGTTAACGACATCAAAGGCTCGAGGACATAGACATCAACAATAATTACGTACCTTTACGGTCATGGCAGTAATTGTGGTTTCATTTGAATTACATGAATGACCAGGAGCTCAATAGCGGATTGATTCCCATAACACAGGCGGGGTCAATTTCCGAACGCACCCGCATCTACTCATAGACAATTTTAGACGATTTTCAACCTTGTGTCTTCACTCAAAAGATTCAATGACAGAATTAAATGCGCATTTATCTTTGTAAAGTTTATTAATGGTCTCTAACAATATTCTTCTCTCCCCTTTTTGGCCGTTGGTCATGCAATTTTTCAATCTAGTTCGAATTGCGGCGTTTCGTGCTCGGTAGCAATTTCTTTGGTATATTTCGGCACATGATTACTTTTACCGTTTCTTCACGTAATGCCTAGGCAAGCAGGCATATATTTAGGTGTTTAACGTGGCCTCAATGTTTTTCTGTTCATGTGACAACTTGACAAAATAATGTCTTTGGTCGAATTTCTTGCTTTTTGTCGTCTTTGTTGAGAGACCGTAAGTTTTTGATGTTATTTTGTCTAGGTAGGTACTTACTTAAAGTCTTTAGTTAAACAACTTTGATTTTGGATAGAAATAAAAACTCTTTTCGATTTATTTATCCCTTTAATTATAACTTCGGATTTCTTAAATTTTAATGTATAAATTTCATCCAACTTCTACCGACATGGACATGGAACTGATCACCTGACAGTACGATCTTCCTCCACCTTCGAGTCTTCGTGGTTGTGAAGATTAAATTTTGTTGTCAGTTTTTAAACGCTCTACAAATATATTCTAGACACCTACTTTACTTAACGTAGGTACTTAATAGTACCGTACTTTTGTTGGCAGGTAGGACCGTAAGACAACATGAATCATGACTTCATGAGGTACCTACCTACAGCTTTTGCAATACCTATCTAATTTACTACATAGGAGCGAATAAGCATCTATCTACTTACCTACTTATATCTACTACAGTAGGTACAAAGTGACGAAACTATAAGAAAGAAGGTAAGGTAGGCAATGAAAAACTTACCTCCATACAACTGTTGTTGCTTGTGTAAATTAGGTATAATTAGTCGGATCGTGCTAATCAAGCAAAACTACTGACTACTTACGTACACATAAATAAGTAGGTAGTTACGTTTGCTAGGTACAACGTAGGGAAATCAAAGTCAATGTTAGGTTTATTTACGTCTTACTTACTCTTCGCTAATTACAACCATAAGAAAGCATATTATATTCATAATTGTACTTCTCGTCTGATAACATTCAGAACACTAAATATTTTTATTGATACTTAATCTAAAAAGTTTTATATCAGTTTACATAACGTCATAAAAAGTACGTTATAGGAAGATTTTACTAACTTCTTACGCTCAAAAAATTCCAATCTTATCAACGAAGTACTTACCATTGACAATGAACCTGTGTCTGTCGTTCATAAGCTCCTTCGATAATTTGGGACATTCCTTGCTTAAAACAACACACAAATCATTCAACTTTGCACCGCTTTGTTTACTAACAATCTCGATAAAATAATTACACTTATCACTGTCATTCGCGCCCGTTATTATTTCAAACTCATTTAGATTAAGAATCCCTTTTTTTACTAACACGTCTAGAATATTTGTATCGCATAGTTCTCGTAATAAAATGTGTTTGTGGCGCAGCAGACCGGCACAAACGTCGCCTACCACGGCCATCGTTCAACTAAAGTTACGTTGTGAAAAAACTCCATTCATTCCCCCTCATTCAAAGTTGGAACAGATGCGAACAAGGCATGCTCCACTTGGGTACCTTACCCTTGAAAAGGCGCCTGTTTTTGGGGCCTTCTCTCCCTTTCTCACTTCTGTTGAAGAAAGAGATAAAATATTTTCCTTTGATATGAGAATATGTTACGAGTTCGAATAGATCGTGAGACATATCACATAACATAACTTTTGAACAAGGAAGGGATTATTGTATGAAAATCAGTGGTTTAGTTTTACACAGATATTATTTTTAGTTACCTATATAAAACTAATTACAAAATCAATATTGCTGGCGTTTGTTGGTTGCACTACCACTTAAGTATTACGGTATTACTACGTAAACAAACTTTGACTCGTTGACTTCGTAACTCTACAAAATCAATCATACATAGGGAGCTTGGTATTTTTGCACCTATACGCTAATAGTGAATGTGTTACACAATGCATCACGGTCAAATCGGATCAGATTAAAAGTGAAACACTGCGCTTTTAATAAATATGGCATTGACATTAGCAAAGACTTTTGAATCGACTTAATGAACCAATTCTTATCGCCCTACGTATGTATGTACGTCTGAACTATAATATGTGTATGTAATTTCTGCTTAAATTTGCTTATTATTAACACCATTATAGTTGATAAAATGGGGGCTTAACTACTATGCGCTATTCCTGACGGCGAGATATTTACATAAAAATATGTTGTCTGATGGATGAGATAAAATATTTGGACTCAGAGAATAGAAAATATTTTAACAGTGTGAAGCTAGGAACGCACAATTATATTAAAGTATCAAGTTTATTCGTAAACATGGGGCAATATCTCAGCGTCTAAGAGGTCAGACTAGTGGACGCTAGGTCTTAAGTTCGAACTTGATCCGTTGCAGTTTAACTAGTTATGTGTTACACTTTGTATTTCTTGATATTTAGTGGGCACGACACCGTTTCTGGGAATGGGATCGAGTCTAGATAGGCAGGTCCTTGAGGTATTCTGTATGATTAACTCATTCACTGATGTTCTAAAAACGGTATGAATGATGGCTAGTATACGACCGAATAAGGCCGGGATTACAATTAGATTTATTTTGTTTTTAATGAGTGGCGTTTGGGTTGAGTTGATTTGCAGAGATTTGTTATGTATTTATTAACATTTAAAACGAGTTATGCTGATTATGCATAATGTAATACAGAAACCACGTGCTGCGTTTATTTTCCTTATAGGTATGCACTTTGATTTGTAAGTAAACAATCTTTGTAATAGGTAGGTACTATGAAGCAAGTAATACTCCACTTATCTAAATTGTACCATAATTCTACTTTTCTTGTCAATGCTTTCATTGAATGTCTATAAATTATAACTTTCCTTTTTTCCAATTTCACGTTTAATGAAAAAGCAATGACTCAATGAGTAGTTTTGTAAATAAAAGAACTCGTATTACAACAGAGAACGACCATGTAATTCCGGTTATAAATACTAATAGAACCACTCTATTGCTCCCCTGGGTGACGTATGCGAGCGATGAAATCTGAGGGATAGCTACTCGTAATAAACCACATCACCTGTGAATTGTGTTATCAACTAATAAGTAGGTACCTACCTACAATTTATTGTATCAATCTGGTACAGTCCTTGCGGTAAGTTTTTACGGGGAAGGTCGGTCAAAGCTCATGCGTTCATAGCTAAGTCCCAATCTGGCAAATGAACTCGAGCTATTTTGAAAAATTAAAAATTATATTTACAGCTTTCTTTAATCAAAATTACGCTCTGAACTAGCTACACTAGCGTCATTAGTTTGGCAGTTAAGGCGCGATTCCATGAGGCAAGTTATTTTTCATTCAAGTGACGTGCAAATTGAACGCGCAATGGTTTGTTGCACGTTTTGAATTGGGAATTGCACTTGTATGCAAGTAAAACCTGCATGCAATTTACACGCTCTTGAAAACAAGTTTCCAATGCAAACAACTGATACGCAAATGTGACGTCATAGGTACTTGCCTAATGTTATCGCGCCTTTAATGCAACTGCCTTAGGCACGCCCTATGGGACTTATGAATTATCACATTCAAAATATAATGGCGCCATTGTCCTATCCAAATAATTATAATTAATTGATATTGGCAAAATTAAGGAATTTATTTTCCACAAGAACGCCACCTGTAGTCCAGTCGACCATTGTCATAATAAAATGCATTAATACTTAGATACTTGTCCTAAAACATTGTTAACTCACTAAAATTCTGTTGAATTTTGTATATGTATTTGGTATAACTACGCCATCGAAGTCAAAACATCTCTGTACTTATTTGTTTACACCTTTCATACCTATGTTTAACAAAAATAAAAAATAAACTAATAATGACTTTAAAATTTACTAATCGACTAATACGGTTTGGTTACTTATCAATAATTTATTTTATCTGTTGTTAATTTGGAGAAAGACAGATGTCAATATTATCTCAATGTCATTACTGTTTGTTTGACGCACGTTTGACGTTTCTGTCGTTGGCATTCTAACCTATTATTTTATTTTGTTACAAATAGAAATTTCTATTGAAAATATAACCACTCTTGTTTCAATTAATGATCAGATAGTAAAATATTGTGTTTGTGTTATTTTAGGTGCATAAAATGGCGCCAATAGCAAAGAATTCATTGGATGGTAAGTAAAATAGCTTCCTCCCAAATAACAACCAGACTCGAGAAAATTTCGACTTTATCTTTCAATAACGAGGATATTTACTATTTATTTGTGTTATAAAACAATAAATAGTGCCGTTTAAGAACCTAATTTGTATCTTAAAAATACAAATGTAGTTGTATTCCTGTTAAGGCGTCATGTAAACACGAATGTATTTCTTCGTTGTAGACACAGATTCGGGCTCCGATTCTGACAGCGGGTCAAGTGCCAGTCACAGCAAGAGCCCTAGCCCTGCGCCTGGCAAAGAAGGCAGTCGTTCAAGGTAATAATTAAAATTATAATGTGATAAGTAGCAACAGGTTAATTAAGATATTTTTTAGAGCATTTTGATACCTGAAACTGCATAACAACTATTTGAAGCATATTCCAACATTGTTGATAAAACACTGAATCAATTAGGAAAAGTAGCATTTAGCTATCAAAGTCAGTTTAGCAAGTTCACCATAATAATATTGTTGTATTAACATTTATTATTGCTTCTTCTATTGATGGACCGTTGCCAGTAATCCTTGCATATTTTAAGTTGATCTAATTCTAACCTAAAATTATATTCAACTTATTGTTTGTTTGGAAAACATTCTCTGAAACAAAAAAAAAAACTAACTAACTAAATAACACAGCAAGTTAAATATAAGCTTATAATAAATGAGCAAAAAGCTGTTATAAATGTAAATGGGGCTAAATTCTTTATCTTTTATTTCATCACATTAACATTACTGATTGTTGCACAGATGTGTATTTATATTTTGCATAATACCAGTGTGGATAATTATACTTGAACCAATAAAATAAATAAATTACTAAATTTTAATTTCAGATCAGTGTCCCACAGTCCAGTCAAGTCCGGAAGCGAATCTCCTAAATCAGCCCGGTCCGCTCACTCCAGAAGATCTTCCAATGCTTCTAGAAGCAAGTCCAACTCCCCTGCTCATTCAAACAGATCTCGCTCAGGGTCTGCTCATAGCAACAAGTCTGGTTCTTCAAGCCCAAAGTCCAATGCATCTGGGAGCCCTAAGCAAAGGTCCAGAAGTGGGTCTAGGAGGTCTCGGTCAGGCTCAGCCAGTGCTAGATCTCGTTCTGGAACTCCTAAAAGCCATTCAGCTAGCCCCAAGTCTGGACCTCACAGTCCTAAATCTCGGTCCCAATCTCCAAAATCCAGATCTCAAAGCCCAAAATCCCGATCACAGACTCCTAAGTCCAGGTCGCAGACTCCAAAGTCACAGGTTGCCAAAAGTAGGTCAAGGTCTAAATCTGCAGCAAGTGCAAGTCCTAAGAGTAGGAAGTCTAGATCTAGGTCTGGGAGTGCTTCATCCAGGTCTAAGAGTCCCGTGGCCAGGCCGCAAGCACATGACAGTAGGTCAAACTCACCGGGGCTTATGATTGATGACGCAGAGGCTAAGGACAAGTCTAAGAGCCGTTCAAGGTAAATAATTATTTCATAAATTTATATTGGTCTCTAAGTTATCAAGTATCTAAGAATATAAAACTGTTCGAAGTTTTTGCATTGATTTTATCAACATACATACATATTCTTAAAATGAGAAGTATGGAAAAAGAAGATGTGCTGCGCCAACCCCAAATTAATTGGCATAAAGGCAGGAGAATGATGAATGATGATGATACATATTCCTAAAAAAATCTACCATACTCACAATAATTAAATGCACCAGTGGTGAAGGTCCCATACAACTCGATTCCTACCGGCATCCCTTTGAAAAATGACAAATAAATTAATCACATTAAAGATATTTACTCTGGCTTACCTCTTACAAAATTGACCCTTCGCTACTGATATGCACTTATACTAAATTAATAAATAAAATTTTCAGATCTGGCTCAAGGCACTCAAGATCAAAGTCACGTAGCAAGTCCAAGTCAAAGTCAAAGAGTCGCTCGAGGTCGCGATCCAAGAGCTCTGAGCCTGATATTGGTAAGCATTCATTCAAAAGATATATTTGGTTAGCTATGCCTTAATGTATAGTGCCACCAGTCAGCCCATTGTCGGTTCCTGAATCAGGCAATGTGCAATGTTAACTGATTTTTACATTAGGAATGTACCAGCTTGAAGTCTAGATATGTACTTGGGTAATGCTTTGGGACTTATAACACAAGTGGGAAGGGTGGCATCTATACACCCCTGATGACCCTTTTCTATTCCTTTAGTTTAGAAAAGGCATAAATGATGACTTCTTTGCGATCATACGTAAAAGATCCGCGTCATTACTGCGTCGGATGTGGGGTAGCGAAAACGGTCTTCTGAGCATTGTTGCTAGTAAGACTGAGGGCCACTTAATGGGGCACCAATGCGCAGTGCATGTACTGTTGCCAGGTATCTCCAAGAGGTGGCGCAAGTCAGTGTTATAAGTTAAGGTTTATCGTTATTTATTGTGGGTTTTAGTGAATTATACTAACATAGGTTAAGGAATACTGACAAATTTATGGGTAATCTACATGATTTAAAGGAAAATAAATAATTTATTAATGACCTCATAAATCATAAATTTGCAGGTATGATTGCCTAAACTTTGTAGTAAACAACATGCGGGTAATACCTCCCTTTAAAATCACGTAATATTTTTTAGAGGAAATAAGTACCATACACACAACGGACCTCTCGAATTTAACAGTTAATTGGAGAGGTCCTCATGTTACTAACTTTCTTGAAGTTAAGGTAAATATATCCTTATTCCAATATCTGTTAATAAAAAAAAAAATGTGCGTGCGTGTATATAATGTCCTTTAGGTGAGTGTCAACGGAGAGATATTAAATACGCTAGAACTTGGATATTTCTTTACTCACGTAACGTATTACAATGGAGTACTTATTTAGGTTGAAAGCGGGTCTATAGTTTATGGCGGTTACGGGCTAACTGTTGTCGCCGAGCGCTACACCTACGACGAATACAAAATGCTGCGTCAGCGCTCCTACAAAATTAATTAAGCAATTCTTCACAGGAGAAAAGAAAAAGCGCGCCGTCCTATCAGACTCAGAAAGCGATGGCGGCGTTAAAACCACTCCTAAACGCAAGAAGGCAGGCTCAGACAGCGGCTCGGAGACCAGTGACAAGCCTAAAAAGAAGACCAAGAAGATTGTCGACTCCGATGATGAGGAGGAGGGGGAGAAGAAAGATGGTGATGGTGGTATGTTGATAAAACTTTTTACCTTTTTTTTTTATGATGGGAAATCATCAAATGACCCCCCCCGCTCTGGGCGTAGCGGAAGGGAGTGTCAGACTTGTACTGACTAAAACCCATCCGTTCCTTCTTTGCCCTTTGTGTTCCAGGGCCGCGGTATCTCTTTCGAACAGTCCCGCAGCCCTGGCAGAAAACTTTTTATCTAAGGTTAGCCCGTGAAATTTAAATTTTCTTACGTTTTTTGCAATTTACAGGTCAGTGTCAAGTTGTATGCTATGATTCGCGACCGTAACAAATATGGCTTTACAGAGTTATAGTCATTAAACTCATCAATACAACCCTCTAAGTTTATATAATCCCATTTAATGATTATTACATGAAAAAGTCATGAGGAGCTCGTGGCTAAATAATAACAGCCGCTTGGGTCGATCTTTAGGTTAAGCCGTGCTTGCCTAGGTTGGTCTGTGGATGGGTGACCGCCCATTACATACCGAGTTTTCTCCGTGCCTCGGAAAGCACGTTAAGCCGTTGGTCCCGGCTGTCATTTGTAGATCTTTGACAGTCGTTAGGTAGTCAGTGGCCCAAAAAAGTCTGACAACCAGTCTTACCAAGTATCGTATTACCTAGTACTAACTGGGTTGTGGAGGTCAGATAGTCAGTCGCTCCATGTAAAATACTGGTATTCAGCTGCATCCGGTTAGACTGGAAGCCGACCTCAATATAGTTGGGAAAAGGCTAGGCAGATGATTATGACATGAAAAGTCATTCAATGGGATTATAAGAACTTAGAGGGTTGTATTGATGAGTTTAATGACTATAATTTTGTTACTACATATGTGTTACGGTCTAATATCATATTTTGTTTCACATATAGCCTGAAACTGACCTGAAAATTGCAAAAAACCCAAGAAAATTTGAATTTCGCTGGCTACCCTGGCGCTTCCATCTTAACATAACTGTACACCCACATTAAAACTATTTATCATGTCATATTTGATCTATTATTTGCGTAGAATTACTTAATTTGATGTTCAAATCCGACAGTTACGGCCGACGCGCTATTCGGTGACGCGTCAGATATCAGTACTGAAGACGAAGGCGGCGCCGATAAGGCGTCAGGGCGGTCTCGATCGCGTAGTCGCAGTCGCAGTCGTAGTCGCAGTCGCAGCCCCGGTGACGCACGAAGATCTGGTGATGAGGGACGAGGCAGTGGAGATGAGGTGCGATTTATTTGATTAATCATTTTTAATGAACCATTGAAGATTTTTCAGGGATTACTTGTCATGTAAATCTTGGTTTGAATATCAAAAGCCACAACGTACACGTCTGCACGAGTCTCTCTAATATTTCGCATCTACACAATTTGTACTCGTAATGATGACACAAATATGAAAATACTTCAAAATCACACTAAATGAATCCCACTTTATACCCAACGGAAGTCACTGACGGTCGACCATGTTTTCACCCTTATGCCCTGAGTAATAGGGTTGAAAAGTGGTTGACCGTCATTGAGCGCGGTAGTACCTGGGGGAATTAATATACTTTCCACGCTACTTTCTCCTTTCGCATTTTCCCTGCGATTCTTACCTATTATTCATCAGTCTGGCCTTTCCCCCCATCTTGGGGTAGCTTCAAGTCTAACCCGATTCAGCTGTACCACTTCTTTTACCCTTTTAAAATTAAATAATTTTTCATATCTTCTCTCAACATTCCAGCGAGAACCTCGCGACAAACCGGAAGAGGAAGAAGAAATAGAGATCCCAGAGACACGCATAGACGTAGACATGCCCAAGATCTGGACGGAACTGGGCAAGGAGCTGCACTTTGTGAAGCTGCCCAATTTCTTGTCCGTGGAGACAAGGCCTTACGACCCCAGTACCTATGAGGACGAGATTGATGAGGAGGAGACCCTGGATGAGGAAGGTCGAGCCAGGTAAGGATGGCTGGAATACATCCAACTTTTAGCTAGATTTAACTTTCAGATACTTACTGGACTTACAGTTTGCACCAAAGCATGCAGCAAGCTAAGAATATAACATTAACTAAATAACTTTATAGAATAATTAAGCCTAGCTTTACTGCTACTCGTTAACATATCAAGATCCGGTTCCTGAGCAATCAGAGCGTTTAGCAGATTCATCGCCTGGGTTGTAGGCGCATATCGAGCAGTTCGCCCGGCCCGCGAACCGTATGACTCAGCAAACAATGAGCAGCGAGCTAGAGTAGTCGCGTCGTCGATTTTATTATTGAGTAATAGATATTAGTGCATCAACAGCGCACTCTCAAGGGTCTTCAGTCTTTCCGCTCATAGTCTAGATTTGTATGGCATGAGGGTTCGTACCTATACAACATTAGTTTTAGTATATGCGAAACCTGATACACGTCTAGTATTTTTATGTAAAGAATCTATGTACAAAAATTCAAAACTCTATCGTGAAAAATCACAAAGTTATAAGCTTGTTCTGTTATCTAGTTGTCCGCATAAAATCGTGGTCACCACGCAGCGCGCGCCTCCAGCGTCTTCTTGAGCTCATTGATAATAATAATTTGGCAGTAGGTACCTAAATTATTGCGATTGGTACTCAAAGTCGCTCGGTATCCAACTTTCAACTTTTCTAAATATTTCTGGGAAAAAATATAACATGGTTTAAAAATTATTGGAATCGATTCAGTTACTTATTCTGAACAAACTATATTCAGGTTTCGCATTTCATAAAATTTGGCATTTCTCAACGCAGCCCCATTTCTAGATTTGTGTTCAATTGATGGCAATAAGCTCGTTCTGTATTGTAAGGGACTTACGTAACCGAGGAATTCAGGGTTTAGCTTTACACCTCTGCCCAACCCTTCAAGATGTATGATGCATCGATGATGTTATGTTGGATATTTCCAGGTTAAAATTGAAAGTAGAGAACACAATGCGTTGGCGCACAGTTTTCGACAAGGAAGGCAGCGCTGTCAAGGAATCTAACGCGCGGATGGTCAAGTGGTCAGACGGCAGCATGTCGCTACATCTCGGCTCTGAGATATTCGACGTGTACAAGCAGCCCTTACACGTAAGTACAAACCACAGATATAATATCTAAATAGGAGGTCGGATAAACTGCCTAGTTTGTTGACTATAGCCTGGCAGTGGCGAAGGTTCCATACAACTCGATTCCTACCGGCTTCCCTTTGAAAAAAGGCACAGTCAGTATTCTATAGACAAATAATACAATCACATTAAAGATATGTACTCCGGGTTACCTCTTAAAAAATTGACCCTTCATTACTGTTGCCCGGTACAGATCAGTGAAACGTAACAAGAAATATAACACACTAGCTTTTGCCCGCTGCTTCGCTCGCGTTAATTTAGAATTTGACAATCAATTCGGGCTGTAATCTGCTTGTAATAATATAATTCAATCATGATTCGAAAGACGCGTGGCGCCATCTATTATCATAATGACGTTTTTGTTGTTTTCTCGGGAACAGTACTTTTATTCGGGATGGAAGGTACCCTATGTCCGTTTCTGACGTTTCTGTACATCTACGTCGTCTACGTATATGCAAAATTTAGGGTTACAAACAAACTTCCTTTCGGATTTACAATCTTAGTTAGGATGTAGAAACAAAATCGCCTTATTTTTGTATTGCATTTACGAAATGCAACATAAAAATAGTAGTAGTTGGGACGGTTCGTTTGTGTTCTATTTCAGTTACCAACCACTTTTTATCTAAACCAAATAATATTTTTTTTAATTTGTGTATTAAAAAAAAGTTTTCATTCGCTGCTTATATTTTTTTTTATCACCACCTCTTCTCTATTCCCCAGGGCGACCACAACCATCTATTCGTCCGCCAGGGCACAGGTCTACAAGGCCAGGCGGTGTTCCGCACCAAGCTGTCGTTCCGTCCGCACTCTACAGAGTCCTTCACTCACAGGAAGATGACGCTGTCTCTCGCTGACCGCTCCACCAAGACCTCGGCTATCAAGATACTGTCGCAGGTCGGGGCGGATCCTGATGCTGATAGGAAGTATCAGCTTAAGGTATGTAGGAAAAATTATATTTATTCTAAAGATTTTAACACCTAAAAAAAAGAAAGTGGTTGCAAAACTAGATTAGGTATTTTCTATCTGACTATATCTTCTTTATCGTGTGGTTAGTGCCTAACCTGGTATCAGAGTTTTTATGCCACCCATGGGCCTCTGACTTGGCTTTACATGCCGTCGAGAAATATCTCTGAGGCATGCTGGAAGCAAGTGATAATTATACAATACGCAGATGAATCCGAAAAAAGCGGTTTCAGCTGTGCGTTGATCGATCAGTCAGTGAATCAGTCAGCCAGTCTTACTTTATTTATTAAAGATAACAATTAACATTAAAATGTAATGACAGAAAGAAGAGATGGAGCTCCGCGCGGCGATGCGCTCGCGCGCGTCCGTGCGGCCCAAGCGGCGCGGCGCGGCGCGCGCGGGCGCACGGGACGACTCGGACGACGAGGGCGGCGTGTCGCTGGCCGCCATCAAGAACAAGTACAAGCAGGGGCAGAAAGGTAACTACGCCATAACATATCATCTGATTCCTAATATGACAGTTTAAGGGGAGCCAGGGTAGCCAGCGAAATTCAATTTATCTTACGTCTTTTTTTTTTTGTTGTTTGAAATATAATTCGCGATCGTAGCAAATATGGCTTTATTGAGTTATCTATACTAATAATATTATAAAGAGGAAAGATTTGTACGTTTGTAACGAATTAACTCAAAAACAGTTGGACCGATTTTAAAAATTCTTTCATCATTGGAATGCTGCAAACTGCCCTGAGTAACATCACCAATACAACCCGTTAAGTTCATTTAATCCGAATTTGGTTACAAATGGGCTTTTTTTACTTTACCTTTTCCGATCTCTACTTATAATACAACAATTAAACGCTTTTTTTAAACTTATACTGTCACTTAGGGGATATCTTCCGTGATTCTTCACGTAACAGCGGAATCACGGAAGATATCCCGTAAGTGACAGTATAAGTTTAGTTGTAAACCATGAAAGCTTAAAACAGTGCTTTTTTAACTACTGTAAATTTAATTGGGAAATTATTAATCGGGCGAATAAAAATTTAATTCGCGACCAATATACTGAATGGGCGACTATTGTACCAAGTAGTAACCATTTATCCGGTTATTGCGGCAAGGAGAATATAGGAAGGAAGAGCGAGCGAAGGCTGAGAGAGACTTGTGGCACCCCGACTCGGATTGTGATGTGTTAGGTTACTTTAAACCCTGCAAACTGAAATAGGAGCCCAGGGCTTATGTCGACTACGCCTTATCTACAATCTAGTGGTTAATAACCTTGTTTTAAGTTTCATTGTAGCTATCAACTTATTATTTTTGCTACCCATTTTAATATTTAAAAAATTCTTTAATCAGATTATATAAATTAAATTATTGTCTTTTAAAAAAAAATTTCTTTCTTCTGTCATTTTTCTCAGTTTGTGAATCTGTAATACCAAACACAGATGAGTATACAACTACACCATCACCATTCTCTTTACAGCATCAGCAGGTGCTCAAATCTACTCGTCGGAATCCGACGCGTCAGACGTGGAGACCCGCCGCGCGCGCCGGCTCGACCGAGCGAAGGCGCTCAAGGACTCCGACGATGAAGGCAGCGACCACGCGGACGATCAGACCACTCCGAGACGTAGTGTTAGTGCCAGTGGCTCTGCCAGCGGTAGTGGCAGCGAGTGAGACGTATGATAAGGAAGAATTAGTGTGTGTGTGTGTGTGGGCGAAAGTTGAAGATTGAAAGAGGTTACACTAATATTCAATAGGTTGAATTTCGTTATTTAAGACTCAAAAATCTAGACGATAGCTGGTATTATTCAAAAATCTTTCTTGTCTTCAATAATCTGATCTTATTTGCAAAAGTCCTAGGGTTTTCCTCGACCGCTCCAAGACGCTCAAGGATTCGGAAGATGCCCAGCATTGTCACTGTCCAGTGACAATGCTGGGCATCTTCAAACGACCGAATCGTGAGAACAATGTTCTATAACTTCGTGTTCCACCTCTGACCGACTCGCACCTCGAGTGAACTTTGATTAAGCCATTAGATTTATTGTCATCATCATCAGGAACGGCAGAGCACGTCAACGAGTGCAGGTCGCAGTCTAACATCCTAGGATTTTTCTTGACAGCGAGTGAGAAGTGAGATAACCATGTGTGGGTTGAATGTGGTTTAAAGTTGCAGAATGAAAGAGATTTTAAGATAATACGTGGAAGATCGTTAATCATTTGACACACTACACCAATTAATTGATTATAAATAATTTCCCCGATTAGATGACTGTGCCACAGACTGAAGGCGTTACGTGATCAGTTCTAGCTTTATACCTATCAGGGGGGTAACTAGTGACGTCTAAAAGCAGAAGTAATTCCAGTGTGGGAAAGAGACAGAGCTATGCAGGTCGTCTAGCGCCATCTCTTTCCCACCCCCTGATAGGCCACCTGATCTGACCGCAATCTGAACCGCCAAATGTTGCGATAATGTGTATGATTGGATACACAATGCTGTCAATGAGATATATTTAGTAAATTCTGACAAAACCAACCTGTATTGCGTTACTTTAATTTAAAGGACCCTGTAATTAATTATAAGTTGTAAATATAATTAGTTATTTTCTACAATTCGGGTTTTATTTATTGATTATCTGGATCTGGCTGATTACTTTACTATGGCAGGTATCATAAACGCATGAAATTGTTAAAAATATTTTGATGTTAGTATTTTAGAAATACATACATATATCCAAAGATTTACAAGCACACACTTTCGCCATCAAGGCGTGACCATAGCTAGGTCTCAATCTGACCAATGAGGTCAAGCTATTTTGAAATATAAAATGAGCTTACCACATTTTCAACCAATGATGATGCTTGGATCCAGCTACGCTAGCGCCAATAGTTTCACAGTGGCCATCCTTATTACAAGCTCAAAAGAAATTTAACTATTTAGGCGAATTCCGTAGCCGAATGGCAAAACATGGAACCCTTATAGATTCGTCATGTCTGTCTGTTCGTCTGTATGTCACAGCCACTTTATTCCAAAACTATTAGGACTACACAGTTGAAACTTGGTAGGTAGATGTATTCTGTGAACCGACTTGAGGTTCCTAAAAACCATTTTTTCTCAAAATCAAACTTTGAAAGATAGACACTTCCAAAGTGGTAAAATGTGTCCCCCCCCCCCCCCGTCTAGAGGAGGAAAATTCTAAAAAAAATTAGGATTGTAGAACGTAAAAAAAACTTTCAACAAGATTTGATGAAATGGTTTGAATAAGATTTGATGTTTAGCTTTGAGATATGGCTATTTTGTCTTTTTCATGGAACTTTGTTTTTCATTAACATATAATGATGATGATGTTGAATGTAATACAATACAACATATGTATGTATTTTTGTTATATTGTTTGGTACTACTGAACCCTGTGGGCGTGTGAGTACGACTCGCACTTGGCTGGTTTTTTTGGTACAGCAACGCAACTGAACTGTCTCTGGTATTGACGTCGACTGCGAGCTGCGGTGACACTATTGTCCACTTTCACTAATGCTAAGAACACGTAAACGAACGCCTAAATATTATTGCACTAATGGAAATTGCAACTGTCGGCGGTGATTGGGGCACAAATTTAGGTGTTCAGGTTCAAATAGGTAGTATATTACTGACTGCCTCGTTGGTCTAGTGGTCGCAAGCGCGACTGCTGAGCATGAGGTCCTGGGTTCGATTCCCAGGTCGGGCTAAGTGTTATTGAGTTTTTCCATCAGGAATTTCTTACGGAGGCTGGATTTGTATCCGGTTGATGACAATAGGTTCGCCCCTTATTACATGGGACTTAAACATAACTGGCGAAACCTGTGCCTTCGGGGATTACAGGTGTGACGTTATGTTATTACTGAAAACGAACCCGGTGACGGCCTGTTTGCCACCAAACATAACCACCAACAATAACATTCAAAAAAACAGTGACAAAAACAGCAATACCTATTACAATCATTTAATCAATCACCAGTTCACCACTCTAGTTATCAATCAATCAATCAAATACTTTATTTCAAGTCTTAAGTACTCACTACCAAACATAATGGGTTGGTAGTGAGTACTTAAGAACTATTTTAGTACGACTTTTAGAAAAACAGGTATTATTAAAATAAATTTAAAACAAAACTAATTCAACACAATCTGAATTAATCAAATTCAATATAATTTTTACCCAAAAACTACTACAGAATACTTATACATACTTTCTAATGAAATAGTACTACATAATATTACAATTTATTTAATTCAAATATTTTTCTTCAGCACCGGGGTCTACGGGACCGGTGCATCAGAAAAGGGCAGTCTGACCTCTCCACAATAACTTTCAGGATGCTGTTGGAGCGTCCACGTATTCAACGCATTAGGGATACCGTTCTTTTGCGCATGACAGCTTCAGAACTATCTAAGCGTGTCTCGGCAAACATGCCCGATGCATTACAGAACCGCGGAAGCCCCAGCAACACCCGAAAACCATTGTTGTACTGAACACGGAGGGCGTTGTAGGCTCTAGGCATATAACTGACCCAGATAGGTTCTCGGTTAAAATGTGCCCAAGGTATTTGAAACAAGACACTCTTTTAAGTGCCACCCCATACAAGTAGACAGGAGGATCTGTCGCTGGTTTTATGGAACCTACACGAAACACCATAATCTCACTTTCCCTGACATTATGCACGAGACCATGGGCCGTGGCGTATCGTTCACACAGTCCAAGCAGCTGTCTGAGAGCGTCAATCGAGGGACTCAGCAGCATAGCTTATACTGTTGACTATCTTAACATCAATAGAGCATCCGACACTCGTGCTACCAAGCACCAGCTGATTGATGTATAGACTGAAGAGCGCCGGGGCAGTCGGGCCCCCCTGCCCCGCTCCACACTCCAGTCCTCACCAGACAATGCACCCGCCCATCTGACCTGGTTAATCGGGTGGTCGTACCAATATTCAAGGAGGTTAACTAGGTCATCAGGAATGGCTTTCTTCCGCAATTTTCGGAACAGGATCTTATAATTAACCAGGTCAAACGCCTTGGAGAGGTTCAGAAAAGCCGCGTACACCGCGTTATTTCTGTCGGTATAGTACCTAACCGTGTGCTTGAGCGCCAGAACAGCAGTTTCCGTGGACAATCCAGCTTTGAAATTTGCATTGAGCTGTCCGGCCACTCTACGCTCAAGCACACCGTCAAGAACTTTAGCCGCTATGGTCGCCAAAGAGATAGGCCTATAGTTGTCCTTATCAGACGCATCCCCTGACTTATTATTGGCAATAGGCACCACTATCGTCCTCATCAGCTCCTTATGTAGATACGAGTGTAGCACACAAAAGTTTAACAGCATGGATAAGATCCTAGGGAGGTGCGGATCAGCATACTGATAGTGTTCAATGCTTAGGCCGTCGTATTCATATCCAGGAGATAAATGATTGATTGTTTTTTTTTTATTTGATTGATAGGTTGATTTATTTTTATTTTTATTGATTTGGTTTGGAGATCAGCGTCTGGTTTATCGTCTTGGTAACAACTACATTCAAGTACAGGTCTCCTACGTATATTATGTTCCCGTTGGCTACTATCTTCCAGATCCCTACATCTTCCTCCGTTATGTTAGGTACCGAGAACCCACACGTGGCCATGTCTATCCGGTTCCTGTCAAAAAACCTGTCGAAAGTAGACCTAGGAGCTACCAGCTCACAGCTCTCAAGTGACGGTACTGGAAAAGCTATCTTCACGTTCAAAGTGTCACCTAAGTCAAGTGTCGGCTTCCGGGAATCTAAGGCTGAACTAACATTTTGGTAAGGTGAAACTTTAGATATGGTTAACGGCACGAATTCTGAAAACAAAGGTTAAGTTTAGTATTGGTAATGTTATTGGTACTTGTAACTATTTGCCCGCGCTTCGCTTGCATTATGGTCGGAATAATTTATTTTTATTAATGTTGTGTTCATTAGTGAAAGAATTTTCGGAATCAGATCAGTAGTTCCGGAGATTACGCCCTACATACAAACGTACAAACAAATTTTACGTCTATTCTTTATAATATTAGTATAGATTATTAATTTTAATTTAATAAACTTTATTACCACCATGGAGTAACCATGGTGGTAATAAAGTTTACTTAAGTACTAATATGGAACATGATTTAAGTTTCATATTGTCCTAGGAAGAATAATATAACTACAGAGATAACGACTAATAGAGAAGTATAGAAGAAGACATGCTGCACTGACCCCAAATAAATGGGGATAAGGGGGCGTCCATTAATTACGTGAGGCGATTAGGGGGGGGGGGGGGGGAGGGCGTCGAGCCGAATCTCACCCAATCTCACATCTCGGCAAATATATTTTCTATCCGCAAGAAACAATTGCGTGAAATGGGTATAAGTAAACATATTTCTCCACTAAACTATGGCTACATCCCACACAATAATATCTTAATGATAAATATTCAATGAAAATAATTAAGCAAATTATGATTTTTAAATAAATCCAACGTAACCAAGCACAGATTAACATTTTCACACTAAACTACGCATTTTGATAAATCTCACGTGAGATTACGGGGAGCGGGTCAAGTCAAATTTCACGGCATCTCACCAAGGGGGGAGGGGGTTCGAAATATCGCCAAAGTTGCCTCACGTAATTAATGGACGCCCCCTAGGACAGTAGAATAGGGATGATAACCCAAAAAAGAATAATACTTATTCAATAGAATTTCAACAAAACCTTACCACTAATCATGATAGTGATAACTTGGAACATCTCAATCCAATTATCATCTAAATCTTTCGTGTACATGCTTAGCACCCAGTTCCCGTGATCCTCAGCCGAAAGAGGTCCAATCATAAACTCATTTTCTTCTATCGTTTTCAATTCAGCTCCAAGTCCGACCGCATACAGATCAAAGTTTTCTTCTTGGTATATAATAGGTTTCGTATGTTTTCCGTATCTGGCTACGATCGGTAGCACATTTTCTCCCATGTGCTGTAATTTGGGCGTGCCTATATCTAGTTTCATGGCGTCCCCATTAGGCTTGTGTATGTAATGTACAGCCTTCGCATTTATCACCGGGGCGGATATTCGCACGGCATCGTACAGGAACGCGTTGACGGTTATTGGTCGCAACTCCACTCGCGTTTTGGCTGTGAAAGAAAACATGTTCAGTAACAACGTAACATAGGGCAAACACCAATGATACTGAACGTCTAACCGCGTTAAGGACTCAGTCCACAAACTTGGCAGCCCGTCGAAATATTAGCGCAGGTTAACAATGTTTTTTTTTTTTTTATTTGAATTGCAATTATTATTTCCTTTATTTATCTTCTTACACATTAGTTACATTTTTAAATATTTCTTAACAAAAACCATATAAAAACATTTAAAAATATAAAAAATAGTGGTCCGCCGGTAGCGGGAGCAGGGTCCAAGCTACCGGTGGTTAGGGCTCCAGAGACAGGAACCTCCTCACAATACGAGCCGTATCGAGGAGTACTGCCTTCTGAATCAGGCCCTTGATCCAACCGCCTAAGGAGAGCCTCGAAAGATGGTCGTCGAGGCTCTTGGCTATAAGGCCATTGGCCGTCACGACGATCGGCACAATGATAGCCGAGTTCACATTCCACATGTCGACAACCTCGTGTGCCAAGTCGAGATATTTTATTTGTTTCTCTTTCTCAGCTTTCACGAGGTTCTCGTCATGCGGGATGGTAACATCGACTATCATTACGCGGCGCGCTGATCGGTCTATCACTACTATGTCAGGCTTATTGGCGACAATAGTCCTGTCAGTAATGATAGACTGATCCCAGTACAGCGTGACATGGTCTTTCTCGAGAACTGGGTCGGGCACATACTTGTAGTACGGAACCTCAGATTCCACAAGTTTATATTTCAAGGCAAGTTGCTGGTGAATAATCCTGGCTACTTGGTTGTGCCTGTGCAAGTACTCGCCGTTAGCCAGACGAGAACAACCAGAAATAATATGTCTGATAGACTCACCCGGACGGTGGCATGCCCGACACACGTCAACCGTCCCGTCCTTCATAATATATTTCCGGTAGTTGTTCGTCAACATAACCTCGTCCATAATCGCACAGACAAAACCTTCAGTTTCTCCAAAGAGATCGCCGAAACGTAACCAGGACACGGACGCTAGAAAATCTACATCGGGCCCATGAAGAGCTCGGTAGAAGCGCCCGTGAAGCTCCTTGCCTTGCCATACTTCCTTGCGGTCATCGGTAGTAAGTACTTCAGGTTTGCGCCAGTTCTCTTTAGCCATGGACAGCGGGGTGAGTCCCTTGTCCACTGCGACCACATCTCGGTGCATACCCACCTCGACTTTTAAAAAATATTCTCTGAGACTGCACATCTCGCGGTTGTGAAGGGACTTCGCGTTTAAAAACCCTCGACCCCCGCACTTCCGCGGTATGTACAGCCTCATCACCGATGATCGTGGGTGATGCATCCGGTTTGCGGTAAGCAGTGTACGAACTCTCCTATCCAGGGCATCGAGTTCGGTCTGAGTCCATTTGAGTACGCCGAAAGAGTACATTAAAACCGGCATGACCCAACCGTTGAAGGCGCGCACCTTGTTTCCGCCTGAAAGAAGGCTATGTAATACCTTGTTCAGGCGTCCAAAGAAGCGCTCCTTCAACGATTGCTTCATGTCAGTTACGTTAATGCCTAACGCTTCCGACATACCCAAATACTTATAGCTTTCGGTTGAGGAAAGGGTTCTCAGGTGTATGGAATCCGAGAGCTGAATTCCCTCGGATTCCATAATCTCCCCTTGCTTTACATACATGACTGCACATTTGTCCACACCAAATTCCATCCTGATGGCGCTACTGAAAGTTTCAGTTACTTTCAGTAGCTCCATCAGTCGCAATTCGTTGGGGGCAAAGAGTTTCAGATCATCCATGTAAAGAAGGTGAGATATGACCTGACCACCTCTCCTCAACCGGTAGCCTAGACCTGAATCCTCCAGCAATGTGCTCAGAGGATTCAGGGCTAGACAGAACCAAAGTGGGCTCAGACTGTCGCCCTGGAATATTCCCCGTTTAATCCATACAGGTTCATCGTTCCCCTGCATCTGTCGACATCCTGGATATCGAAGGACCGTCCTCCATTGCCCCATACACGACTCAAGGAAGGCGCGTAGAGTTGCATCTATCTTGTACAACTCCAGCACCCTCATGAGCCATGTATGTGGCACCGAGTCGTAGGCCTTCTTATAGTCTATCCAGCATGTAGACAGATCCTTGCGGGATCGACGAACCTGTTGGCTAATGGCCATGTCGATGAGGAGTAGCTCCTTAGTGCCGCGGGACCCATTCCTACATCCATTTTGAGAGGCAGACATAATGGAGTTTTTGTCAATGTGTGTATTAATTTTAGCTCTCAAAATGGATGTAAGAAGTTTATAGACCGTAGACAAACACGTGATCGGTCTATAATTTTTGGGTTCCGCGGGACTACCTGACTTATGGAGCAGGTGGGTAACGCCTGTTGTTAAAAACTGCGGTAAGGACCCAGACTCTAAGGATGACTGGAATTGGGATGCCAGGCAAGTGTGTGAACTACTAAGCCATTTGAGCCAGAAGTTGTGCAGTCCGTCCGGTCCCGGTGACTTCCAGTTCGGTAACGGACGAACTGCTCTGGCTATATCTAAAGGTGTAATCAAAATTGGCTCCATTTCTGGGATAGGTTCACACACTCGTTCGACATCACACATCCAGTCAGCCTCAGTATGACAGACGGGCACCGACCAGATGCTGCGCCAGAAAGAACTCGTAGCAGCATCATCCGGGCGGCACACGTCTGTCATATTTAGCTCGGGTCGCTCCCAAGCTCTGTATACCCACCTCTCATCGCTCTGGAACATGCGATTCTGTGAGTACCGATCAACCCGCCGCTTATACCTCCGAATACGGTTCGCCCATGCATAAACTTTCTGCTTCAGGAAGTCGATGCGCTCTGTGGCACGGGACATGTATTCTTGAGGACTGATTCCAGTCCCCGAGAATGCCCGCCTCACAAAGCGCATCACACGTGGTCGTGTATTGCCCTCCCTGAAGCAGTGTAGTTTGCCGATGAGTACCCTGGCCCCGTCGATGCGGCGCTCGATCCTGCGCTGCCAGGCTGGTACAGCTGGTTTTGGTCGAGTAGCTACGTCACAATTTGGGAACTTGACGTTAGCTAAACGACATGCCGCAACAGCCCCACAGTACAGGATCGAGTGTGTATCAACGAGGTTCTCGCTACTCTCGAATATATTCTCGAGTTGCGAGTCCAAGGCACACACCAGCGCCCTATTTTTATTATGCATGGGTAACCGTGGTAACCGGGGCCTAAGTTCGGTAGGAGTGGATCGATATTCACGAAGCGCATCTTCCAGAGCGCTCCTCAATCGGTCGTTGCACTGGCTACTTACCACAGCAACCCTATCATCTTCCTCTACAACAGCTGGGTTGAACCGCGGCGGGGTTGCGTCAATAACTGACGCTTGCACCGCGGTTTGTGCCGGAGTTAAAACGATACGGTTGCTCAGTACCTCTGAGCGCAGCCTATCAAGTACGGCGTCGTCCAACATGTGATTGCGTTGGATGACCCGCACCTGATCCGACAGTCGTTGGGCCGAAACGTTGACGGTTGGTTCAAGTACCTGGAACAGAGACAGCATCCCAACACGGTACGCAGTGAGGTTAGTTCCCCCCTCTGTAGACCCGTAGTATGCGCGCATGACGTTCTCGTTAATGGAATGAGTCCATCTCATGCGCTGCACACAACCACCGGCAGCGGGGACCCGGCTCGGGGCCGGATGGCCCCTAAGTCCCAAGCTTCTCGGTGGCCGGCCTCTCCCCTGCCGACGTACAGGTGTTGGCGACGTCGGCGGAGAGAAATACTCGTCGCTCGAGCTCGACGCAACTGCCACTGCCGGTGTCACAGCACTCACGATGTGGCTGGATTCCGGCGGCGGCGAGGCGGAGCTAAGCGACGGGTCCGGAGGTGGTAGGCGTGCGCGTCTGGCTGCTGCTCTGGTCAACATTTTAAGTCTTCATGATTTATTTTCAAAATTTTCTTGTGACATGGCTGTCAAATTATGTCAGATGAATTGGGTATTTTTTTTATAAGTATTCTTAGCGGTTATATATCTCATTTTGGAGTATATTCTAATATTTTAGTGATAAAACTGCTATTTTAAAAGTGTGATATGGTTTAAAATTTGCGGTATATTGTTTTACTGTATAAATTTAAGAAAATTTGATAAATTGGTTACGAAGACGTTTATTTGACGTTAGTGTTGCCATATAATTGCAATTATTATTATATTATATTTTTAGTGCAACATAATATTGGTTATACAGGGTGTAAGGACAGCCCTCAAACAAACTGACAGGGTGCATTCAGCTCCGTATTTTGAATCATATTCCACCGGAATTTTTCTCCGGTTTTTTTTTCAGATACTTTTCCTTTATTTCAATGTAAAATTACATTCCTTGTACGCAGCACACCATTTATGTAAATAATACGGCTAAAATCAAAAATCTAACAATGGATGTTGAAATACTCTAACGAATGACGCGTGAAATCAGCTGTTCACTTCCTGCCTGGCTACAGAGTTCATCAAACTCGTCGTCCCGCTTGCCGTTCGCTACGTGCGTTTTGCCACGGTAACGCTACATTGCGTATGAGGAAATAAATCCAATTTATTGGATTCCCATAACATTCCTGAAATAATTTCTTGTACTGGTCATCTTAGTATGATATACTGAATTCACTCCATCAGTTTTTAGAGGGCTGTCCCTTACACCATGTATGCTTAATAACTAAGTATTTTTTAAACTCGCTCTTTTTGCGTAAATCAGGCGTTGAGAAGAAGTCTCTCGCGCCCAACGCAAATCCGAGTTCTGTTTCAGCAATAAAGAGGAGAAAGGATGCTCGCCCGGCTCGCTCGCTCGCTCGCTAGCTGCCGGAGTGGCCTGCGCTCTAAGCGTATTTCACGATATTCTTTCTTGAGATGACGTCATTGATGGTCAAACAAAGGTCAACCACATTTTTTCAAAAATAAAATGAACAGGGACTATTTTTTTATTTTAACGAGAAATAATTAATAGTAGTTCGTATTATTAAATTATATAATATAATATTAATTCTTTTTATTACATTATACTAAACATTAGTCAATAAATTATAACATTTTATTTTAGAATAAACCATTACTCTCAATTGTTCGTTCGTTCATTTTAGTGGTATAGGCAATGTGTTATAGTCATTTATTATTTCACATTTACGTCAAGTACGTATATTATGACAAGGTCGATCGATTCACAATTTGTTAGCTTTAAATTCCTCAACGGTATAGTAACTGTAACGACTTGCACGCGTAGCATGACCACCGAAGAAACGACAAAACGACAGATTTATTTTGTAGATCTGTCATTTTGTCGATTCTTCCGTCGACAAAACCCGTTTCTGCGGTAGTCATGATACGCGGGCTGGTCATCAGATCACCAGTCTTCCTCCTAAATACAATTATTGTGTTGCCGCTTTTGTTACACAATATCTTCTTTTGTTGCAGTCAATCATTTTACGTAAATACCTACCACGTACGAAACAAAACGTGTATACACGTTTAAAATAAAAACATACCTACACACGAACCTCTTCTCTTTGAAGTCGGTTAACAAATGACAGATGTTTAGCCCTGAGAATACTGGTTTCAATTAAATGTGTTACCTACTATTTGTTCTTTTAAATAAACCGAGTTCTTTTTTTTATCTTGAGATAATAATTACGAGACACCTACGTCACAGTATAAATACCTATATACAGTATTGTGACTTGGCCCTGTCCTTGAAATAATTACCTACAGTCGGGCGGTAAATTCTTGAGTTTCTTTCTAGTTTTGTGATTGTAAATATTATATTTTTTATTTACAAAAATGAAATTAGTTGAGAATGAAATTGATAGTGTTCAATAGAAAATACACGTTGTGTCTTTTGATTAGTAGATTTAATAAAAATAATAAATTCGTGACTTTTTTTTAACGCGATCGTAGGTACCTAAATCACTCGTGTGTCACTTTTTTCACCCTATCCACTTGTTTATTAATTAATTCAGGTATTTTACTCGGTGGAGAAAGCGAAATACCTACCTATTAAAAAATAAACTAATTGCGTATAGATTTACTAGTAGCAATATATAAATTATTTTATAGTCTTACTTTTCGGAGTTTCCAGGTAATTTAAAAAATGTTATTTCTGGATGCATTATTGAAGAATTCAACCAACCAAAGACAGCACAATATAGTCTATTATAACTCTTTGCCATATTTAGTAAACACTTGTTCTTATTTCAATCAAATATTCACAAATCGCACGCTTACTGCTTCACAAAACCTTCGTTCGTCAGTGCGGCGCAATCGTAACTTCTTGCGCCTGCGTACCGAGTGTATACCAAACTCGAGGCGTGTAGGTATGACTCGCGTTCCGACCGTTTGTATGAAGATACACTACTGTAGATATTATTACCGTGCCTACGTGTATCTTATAAATATTAATATTTTAAGACTAGTGTGAGATAATTAACTCATAAATTATCGAGCAAATTGTCTCTGTTAGGTTTATTTTTTTTGCGGCACTCATTCACGTTTCACGAAAACTAGACTATTTTTAATGAATGTCATGAACATCATACAAATCATACAAATTAGGCATCATTTTAGGTGTAGCGTATTCTTACTGAAAAACGGGTAACTGTCGGCTTGTAAATCACCTCTCATAGATTCGCTTCACGTCACGTTTTACTGAAACCGTGAACCAATTTCAGAACTACCATTACCGACTACTTATAAGTACTTAGTAGATAAATAGTACCTCCTTCTATTTAGCAACTAAATAGAACATTTATTTGAACCATTTACGTTTTAAAATGGCTGTAAATAACTGAAACTCATTCAAAAAGGCAAAGTAAAGGACATTTTAAAACGTCGAAACTAAATTTTATCGCGGTTTTTCAAGAATTATTAATTGTGATTCATTAACTGGAGCACTCGAGCTTGACGGTTGCAATCGTTGATAAAGTACGTACCTACAATTTCTGGGTGTCCTAGTTTGTTGATGGAGAGAGTGTGGGTAAACTCCGCAAGGGTTAATGTCAATAACAGAAGTAATTCTTTTACCCTTTTGTTGGGTAAGAGCGCGTTCATTCTCCGACGCACCGCCACTGAAAGTCGGCACATACTAAGGCAAACTGATGTGATATTTTACGACAACATGATTGTATGTGTATAGCAATCAGTTTAGTATTTATTTGTATAGGTTTACCTGTGGTTGGCGGTTTTCCTGCATCCATTAATAGGTACAGAGGATGTTTTTTTGGTAGTTACAGGAAAAAGTATTCAGGAGATCGTTCTTATTAACTTTTAGAATAATTGCTATCTTCATTCGAAGTTTGAGAAAATTGAAAATTGTCGGAGTTATGATCAGCTACAATTGTCGTGTTTTATTTTATAATGCAAGTCGATGTAGTTTCATGTAAGAATTAAAAATCTCTTCCAGACCGATATTTGTTAGACTACTAAAAAAGCCACAAATCACATATAACGTTTTCCAAACATTCTGGGCCCTTACTGCGCAAAAATACAGGTTTTATTTTTGAGTATGAAAATATCAGTAAGTTTTCCTGGTAGATAAGTTTACGGCTTGATCCACAATGTGAAGCAATTGTTTTTTTTATATATTATTCAAGGCAAATCATTATTTTATTTTCAATTAACTTATTAGTTAGTTAAAAATTATGGGTAAACTGACCTGCAAATAGGAATTTTACGGTTTACCCTGCCACAACTACTGCGATCCTAACACAGTTATTTTGCTTATTCCACGTTCATACATCCATCCAAACACATCTGAACATTGTAAGTATCTATGGTCTATGTTCTATACAACATTAGTTTTAGTATATGCGAAAACTGAAACACGTGTCTAGTATTTTTATGTAAAGAATCTATGTACAAAATTTCAAAAATGAATCAAGAAAAAACACAAAGTTATATGCTTGTTCTGTTACCTGGTGATCCGCACAAAAACTTGGTCACCATGCAGAGCGCCTGCGCACGCGCCTCCAGCGTCGTCTTGAGCTCATTGATAATAATAATTTGGCAGTAGGTACCTAAATGATTGCGATAGGTACTTAATGTCGCTCGGTGTCCAACTTGTAACTTTTTTAAAATATTTTTGGGACAAAATATACCTAACATGGTTTAAAAATTATTGGAATCAATTCAGTTACTTATTCTGAACAAACTGTAGTCAGGTTTCGCAAATACTAAAAATAATGTTGGTCTCTATGTAATCAAGTATCTAAGAATGTAAAACTGTTGGAAGTTTTTGCATAAATTTTGGTCAAGCTTATTCTGTTACCTGGTTATCCGCACAAAAACGTGGTCACCACGCGGCGCCTAAATTATTGCGATAGGTACTCAAAGTCGCTCGGTATACAACTTTTAACTTTTTTAAATATTTTTGGGAAAAAATATAACATGGTTTTAAAAATTATTGGAATCGATTCAGTTACTTATTCTGAGCAAACTATATTCAGGGTTTATGCCAAACTTAAACATAGAAAAATGTAAATACAATTAAATCGAAATTAATCCTGGTGTTCCTTTATTGCGCGCTTAGGTTTTTTTTTATCATAAACGTATTTGAAGATGTCTGATCCTGTGTTGATTTAATCCACACTTATCAGATAAATCACGCTGAAAATAACCTACATTTGAACGTAAATTGAAAGTTAATGCTTTGCTACTTTATCTATTTAGGTAAATGGCCACTTGAAAACTGGTCACTTATTAGTTGCTGCATTTTGAGGGTTCCGTAGGACGCACTCCTTGCATACATTCACGTATTTTAGCCTTCCTCGACAAAAGGGCTATCTAACACTAAAAGATTTTTTCAATTCTAGCCAGTAGTTCCTGAGATTAGTGCGTTCAACCAAACAAACAAACTCTACTGTTTTATAATATTAGTATAGATGGAGCGACTGCCTATCTGACTTTCATAATCCAGTCATTGTGTATTGACTGACTTGCGTTTGGCCGCATCTCGCATGATGTGAAGCGATGATGCGGTATAACTATGGATATCAGACGTTCGGGCTAGACTACCCGTAACAACAGTCAAGGCATTATAAATTACAACCGGACCAACGGCCTAACATACTTTACAGCTACTACACGACAAGAAACGAATGAACTTACTGAGAGTATGCCACGAGTCGCCGCGACGCGACTTGCGACCTGTAGATAACAAGTGACATGCGTGTGTCTCTTGACGCAAAACACGCCGTAAAGTCGCATCTTGTGCGGTCGTGGACAGGGCGTTACGAGGCCTGGAGATGTCTCGTTCATAATGGAATTTGATAGGATATTGTTATAATAATAAACACATTACCCTCCTCAGTCGGGTAAAAATGGGGACAATAATAATCGAATACAAAACTGAAAACTCCCGGTTTTTACAGTTCGTCATCGCTTACTTTGTATTTATCATTTTTGTCCTTATTTACATTCATTTAACGAGTTAAGCGTGTTTTCAGGATCGTAATAAAACTGACATTATTTTTATTTACATTTAAATATGGAAGCAAAGTTTCTGAGATAGTGTTAGTACCTACATAAGTACCGATATTCAAAAGTATTAAAATACTGACCGTACCTACGTTTTACATTTTGTATAAAAAAAATCCCAATTTTAGCAAATAAAGGGTGTAAATAGACCTTTAACGAAGCCGAAAGGCACTTGTTCTCCTCGTCATTACAATCATTTTTTTGCTCTGGACCATACCGGGGAACCATCTAGTTAAGGATATATTGGAGGTCAAAGTTCCAACTTTTTCACAACTTTTTTATAATTATTGCTTTTTAAACTTTACTTTTAATATCTCCATGACCTGTTCACTATTCAATGCATCTATCAGCACAATGTTTAGAGTGCGTTACATTGAGTTTTTCCGTAAAACGTGATTTTTCACAACAACAAAAAAGGCTTTTCCCAGCAATATTTTTTGCGTAGGGTTACTTAGTTTGATGTACAGAATGCTTGGTTCGCGGCTTCGCTAAGGGTCCGTTTACACTGTATAGGAGTCAACATTTGCTTTACTTTTGGAGTCTTTGTAATCTTGCAAAAGTTAACTGACTTAAATGTTATGTCTGTTTGTAATTACAAAATAACAGCTTTTTACAGAATGCATATGAAAGTATATACGGTACTTATAACAAAAACACATTTTTTAAAATTTTTGTCTGTCTGTCTGTTTGTTCCTACTAATCTCCGAAACGGTTGAACAAATTTTGACGGGACTTTTACTGGCATATAGCTGATGTTATAAGGAGTAACTTAGCTACATCTACATTTATTAAAAGTGCAAAAAAAATTAAACCTTGAAATTCGATGGAATTGGAAGAATGAAATCGGGAAGTAATATTTTTATAATCATTTTACACGGACGAAGGTCGTGGGGCACTGCTAGTTTTAATAATATAAATGTTAGTTCATCTAAATTGAAAATAAGGGTTCGTTTCCACTAGTAACATTAACAGTTCCATGATAAAAGTTAGTTAGTTATTTTTATATATTTATTTTGTACCCTATCACAATGTTTTCTTATTTATCCCAAAGGTTGACTGGTAGAGATTGCATTGTGGCATTAAGTCCGCCTATGTACCACTATTGTACATGAAGTTTAAATAAATATTAAAAAAAGGTTTATTGATTCGTAAAAAGTGTTACTACCGTTTTTCACACCCTCAAAAAATTTCACAAGTGACAAAATAATAATGTGGAACTAGTTTTAACAATATTCAACATTATTTCCATTATTTTTAGATTCTTTTAAAATGGAACTAGTGATTAAAAAAAAACATCAGTAGTTCCTGGCAAGAACCAAAATATGTGTTGCCGCAGTTCTTCAATATATTGATAAAAAAACAGTGATGTATGTTTGTTACTCAATTTTGCTTAAACGGCCGAATAGATTTCAATGGAATTTGGACCAATGGAAGACTATCACCTGGTTTAAGAGGTACTTTCTATTTGCAAGCAGAAGTTTCTTTAGGATGCGAGAGATACGGAAACAGCTATTGCTTAATTAATAAATGTAGGGCTTGTTATATTTGGGAATGGTCAATTATCGCCTCTTTTCTTAAATAACTTTAAAACTATTTATCCTAAAATTATAAAAATATATATTTGAGATGATCACAATAAGCCCTTTCATTTGATATATAACACGATATAGTTTGCGAAACATTTTTTTTTTTCGTTTTGTAATTTACCCCCCAAAAGTGGCCCCATGTTTAAAATTCATTATTTTACGTTACACGTCCGTCTTTACGTGGTCTTTGGGTCACCACATTTACATATGTGAAACAAATTTCAACTCAATCCAGTCATCGATCCAGTTAGTTTCGGAGTAAATTGGCTGTGACAGACACGCGAGTGATCCTATAAGGGTTCAGTTTTTTCATTTTGAGGTTCGGAACCCTAAAAATGGGTCGCGGCAGACCTCGTAGAAGATGTCGGGACGCGATGGACAAAATCAACGCCCAATGGACCAAATTTGCTCTGGATCTAAAGAACTGGAAGTCATAAGGAGAACTCAGCAGTAGGTTGATCAGGCTGCAGCAGCAGTAACCAGTAATATTTTAGACATGTTTTACTACTGGTATTAGTTTTTTTTTAAATCTTCTTTAGGGGATTTTTGTTCACAATTGCGACGATGTCAGTCCCTTCGAACTTTTTCTGTTCCAGTTTAATTTCTCAATTGCAAGTAACAAAACTTAATGACCTTTATTGCATAAAACTTCCAACATTTTAACCAGTCAGGGTTTCAAATGATAAATAATCCATTTTATAACAATAAAGAATTTATTTATTTAATAGTTAAGCCCTAGCAGCGTCGATTATCCACCACGTGAAGGAAGAGACACGAGTGTTGATATCAGGGTAGTAGAGGTTGGCGCAGTCATGGGCCCGCGAGAACACGCCGATCACAGCCCCGGAAGAGTCCAGAAGAGGCCCACCGACATCTCCCTGAAAATGATAAAGAAACAAAATAAGCGGCGTTACTATAAAAAAAACAAACTGCAATGTGGGTATGGGTAGGGATTCTCTGCTGCAAAAGCAATACGTGCAGAGGCAACTCTAGGGTAGACATTAAAGAGCTGCATAGTTCTTATGGGTCTTGAACGAACGGCGCGAAATTGTTTTGAAAAGAACAAGATGGCGGCGTAAGTTATCAATAGTAATTATTGATAGACTTCCTAATACTTTACCTCGCACTGTCCCCTTTCGCCGACGTCCAGATAGCCAGCGCAGACCATGGTGTCGGTAACGGTGAACCCTGCCTCGGTGTGTCGGTTAGTGCAGGTCTGCTGGTTGATCAGCCACACCTGGGCCACCTGGAGCCGTTCCGAGGGCGTTGCGCCGCTACCATGCTGTTGAATAGAAACGGAACGGAAAATCAAAACGATTCTTCTTCGTCTTGTCAATGATTCCCATTAAATTATCCAATTAAAATGAACATGGCCACTTTGACGTTAGTAGTGGCTTCGGACAGGTCCCTCGAGGTAAGGATGGAAATATACACGGAGCAGAACAGGAGGAATACCAGCCGCGGTCCACCAGTCTTCCAGTCGGTTTAGAGATTTCCAGATGGACCATGGCAGTTGGTGGGATCATTTCTACAGGATCATTTAACATAGTTAGCTGGAGGTGGATGTTTGAGAACCCACTTTCGGATGTTTTCATTTAAATTGGTAGAATCAAACTTTCACAATTTCAAAGGCAGCTTCAAGGAGTTCAATGGCCTCCGTTCACGGTAGCGGTATCGTCATACAAGCCCAAAATCCTGGTTCGTCTTTGAACTTACTGCTCTTACTACTTTAAAGGTTTCTGTAAGCTCAAGCTGATCCCTAAGCACTGCATTGCCTTCACTACTTCGTAACGTTTTCGGTGGGAAGAAGAGGCGACGCAAAAAAAAAAACTCATGAAAAAAAAACGAATGGAAATGGCTGAAGCCCGCTGAAGTATAGCTATGATGTACTTACGGACGTAACTCCCCATCCGACAGCCCAAACCATTTCCCGGTCTCCATACGTATAAGCCGCCCCTGCTATCCTGGCAGCTGCAACCAGGTTGGGCTGGAAGTTGATGGCCAGATTCGTTCTGAGGACCGCGATGTCATTGACCAGGGTTGTAGGTGCGAAGTTCTCGTGAAGAGTGATACGGTTAATGATGTAGATGGTGCCTCCGGAGTTGGCGTTGTTAGAACCAACCCTGGCTCGCCAATTGGCAGGGTCTATCCTGTGAAATAAAATCAGGTTTATTTTTACCTAAATAAAAACATCACGACCTATTTGAACTCCATTTTCTTTTTTATTATATTAGGTACTCTTCAGATCAGTTCTGTAGCTACATACGTGTTACGGTCGCGAATCATATTTTGTTTTACATATAGCCTGAAACTAACCTACAAATTGCAAAAAACGTAAGAAAATTTAAATTTCGCGGCCACCCTTTTTTTTTTTTATGATGGGAAATCATCAAATGACCCCCCCGCTCTGGGCGGAGCGGAAGGGAGTGTCAGACTTGTACTGACTAAAACCCATCCATGTTCCTTCTTTGCTCTTTATTTTCCAGGGCCGCGGTATCTCTTTCGAACAGTCCCGCAGCCCTGGCGCTTCCACCTTAAGATGAATTTTACCTAAATCAGAAATCTAAATCATAATAATATCCCTTCTTCTGGCCTCAAATATACAGGGTGGAATCCCACACAGATGCTAAAACGGTTACCACGTATACAAAACAGCAATACCTAAACGGTCAAAATGTATGGAACACCATTTTTTTTTTTTATTCCCGATGAATTTCAATGTGGTTCAGAATGATGTACTGAATACGTGGTAACCAGTGTCCCTTCCAACTTGTCTAGAACACCTCTACAACATTTTTTTTAGTATATGCGAAACCTGAATATAGCTTGTTCAGAATAAGTAACTGAATCGATTCCAATCATTTTTAAACCATGTTATATTTTTTCCCAAAAATATTTAAAAAAGTTAAAAGTTGGACACCGAGCGACTTTAGGTACCTATCACAATAATTTAGGTACCTACTGCCAAATTATTATTATCACTGAGCTCAAGACGATGCTAGAGGGGCGCGCTGCGTGGTGACCACGATTTTGTGCGGACAACTAGGTAACAGAACACGCTTATAACTTTGTGATTTTTCATGATACAGTTTTGAAATTGTGTACGTAGATTCTTTACATAAAAATATAGACACGTGTATCAGGTTTCGCATATACTAAAACTAATGTTGTATAAGTAAAGTACGTATCCAAATAGAATAAGAGTTTCTATAGTCGGCACACAGCGTCTTATTCAGTGTAGTAACATGTAACGAGATTATGTTAATATCTGAATATGTATATGGATACAGACCTGCTAACTCTTTGTTGAGCAGTCACGAGCCACGACTGCATGGTTCTCTTGACCTACTACAGTCGGGTATTTTAAACCTTATGTAGGTGGTTGAAGGGCTATTTTTAAATGACTTCAAAACAAGGAGTAGGTTCTCATTTCGGTTGTATTTTTTTTACGTTTGTTACCTCATAACTCCGTCATTTAAGAACCGATTTGATTTTTTTTTTATAGGCGAAAGGATATACTTCCCGATTGGTCCTATAGAAATTTCATCAAAATCGGTTCGGTTATTTGTTTTTTTTTCCTTTAATACGTGTTTCATCTTCTTGGGCTATTTTGATGACATGATAATCCCTTAATAACTTCTAGTTACAATGTAGAAATTAATTCATGACAAAAATTTGTGTGGTATACTTTGTAGTATACCACACTGGCGAAAAGTGGATGTTGGTAGTATTAGGTACGTTGTCTACATAACATCACGCTTGTAAACCCCTAAGGGTTAGGCAGAGGCGTACCTAATACTACCAACATCCACTTTTCGCCAGTTATGTTTAAGTCCCATGTAATAGGAGGCAAACCTATTGCCATCAACCGGGCACAAATCCAGACTCCGTGGCTACTACTGAGAATTTATTGATGGAACAGGCCTTTGCCCAACCTGGGCATCGAACCTAGGACCTCATGCTTCGCAGTCGCGTTTGCGACCACTAGACCAACGAGGCAGTCTCATCTTTAACTAAAAAGGGTAAAATAAAAAACTTTACTTTCTGAAGTCGGTGACTATGTTTGTTTCATTGACTTTTTTGCCACCGACTTTGGAAATAAAGCTATTTTAGATTTTTTTAGTGTTTTTTTGGAAGTCGATTTTTTTTTGGAGAAAGTTTTTTATTGTCTCTTCATTACACAATACAATCTTCTTTTTCGATTCAGCATTAGTTATGGTGTCGTGATGCCGATATCGCAGAATGATATTTAGCCATTTTCTTTACATAATAATTATGTAAAAACCTAAATAAAAATATGACACTGAATTGACAGACTAACAATTTATATATAAAAAAAGAATTAAGTTTCGATCTATTTTGACCCTTTTTTTGAAGTAGGTACAGGTTTAAGTTAGTATTTTTGGTCACACAGGCAGATCCAGGGGCGAAACGAACGTAAAGAAACTGGGTTCAGGATCATTTTAACAGTATAACAAAACAAGGTACCTACACCATGGTTTTCGCAAAGTTATAGCGCTTTAATCTATCCTATTGCTATTGGTGTCAGGTCAAAACGAACTGATACGCACTGTCGAAAAGGTCGACGGATGCGCATTCCGACCGCCAGCTCGCGTGTTAACAGCCAGGAGAATCCAAAAAGATCTCTGGGTCTGTGGGTCGTCTTAGGGGCGGCTCGATCTCTCGAGATACTTACTCTCCACTAGTGTAGAAGCAGGATGCTGCAGACAAGATGGCAGATGTGGTAAGGATGGACCCTCCACATTTCTGGACGTAGGCCCCACCGCCACCGTCAACCTGGTTGGTCAGCAGACCAGCCAGGAATGGATAATCAGTGATATTTCCATCTCCTCCGCCAGCTATTCTTGTATCCAAACCTGAAAAAAAAAGTTAAAAATCGAGTTTTAAGATTTTCATGAAAGAAGTGTATCAAAGATCATGTATTTGAGAAAAATCTCAATAGTAGCCCCGAGATTTGATTTAATTAAAAAAAACATAATTAGCTGAATTATTTTCTTTGAATATACCACATTAGTTTTAGTATATGCGAAACCTGATACACGTGTCTAGTATTTTTATGTAAAGAATCTATGTACAAAATTTCAAAACTGTATCATGAAAAATCACAAAGTTATAAGCTTGTTCTGTTACCTAGTTGTCCGCACAAAAACGCGGTCACCACGCAGCGCGCGCCTCCAGCGTCGTCTTGAGCTCATTGATAATAATAATTTGGCAGTAGGTACCTAAATTATTGCGATAGGTACTCAAAGTAGCTCGGTATCCAACTTTTAACTTTTTTAATATTTTTGGGAAAAAATATAACATGGTTTAAAAATTATTGGAATCGATTCAGTTACTTATTCTGAACAAACTATATTCAGGTTTCGCATATACTAAAAATAATGTTGTATAATATGCGAGTATAGCCATATTTTAGTGGAGAAACATATTTAATTAATGAAACCCAGTTTTCTCGCATTTAATTTGTTTGTCATAGCCTCATAAGTAACCAAAAATAGCGAAAAAGGAAGAAAAATGTACAAAGAGCAAATTCTTGAATACATTAATTAATACCAAATCACAATCATTGGAAACATGAAGTGCATGATAGTGCGTTGAGAGAGGCTGTGGGTGTGTTTGTGTGTATGTTTTGATGGAGTGTAAGTGCATATGAAAAGTTTTTTTGGGCTTACGGCTTATCGAGTAGGGGAGATTAGTTGTCAATGTGTTTGTATGAGGGGGGGCAGTACAAAGCTAAGATAGCATCATCAGTTTTCATCAATAACTTCAGGTTCAGAATCTGAACACTGAAATTAAGTTTTGTGAACATAACAACACCGTCATTCTGATTTGTATTTTTTGTAGAGTGGGCGTTGTAAACATACATATAAGGCGCGAATTATACAGAAACGGCGTAAGGTGAAGGCGCGGCGCAGGCGCAGCGCAGGCGTGGAATTTATAAAGAAACGAAAAAACGGCGTGCCTGCGCCGCGCCGCTTGAGTGTAATCCACGACACGTCGCCTACGTACATTTTGTATGAAAACGTTTTAAAACGGCATCATGCCTGCGCTGCGCCTTCACCTTCGCCGTTTCTGTATAAATCGCGCCTAAGGTTTACATTACGTTGGTTAACATTGGTAGGTTTCCTTTCCAGCATCCAGTCAAGACTATGATATCGCAGTCAAACTTTAATTGTTGAAAGAAAACTACTAGGGGATCGAAGTTTTTGTTTTTGCTGCGAATATTAAGGTGTAGTACTGATGTTTGTTTAGTTGTGTTGTTTATAAATCTTTAGCAGTCCTCAACAGAGACTTTATATGATTTATATACTTGTAATGCATCCAAGTCAGTTACAAGTTGATTACACACGTGATGTTATGTTATACCTATTAGAATCTTTTTTATAGTTTCCTGCTTGGTCAGTGATATTACTCCTAGACACGACATGCTGCTAATTGATTTTTACACGCGTTTATGTTTTCATGTCGTGTAGGTATTTTAACGTTTTAGAATTCCTAATTTATTACATGGGCTTCTGGAGGTGGGTGCAATCGGTTGCATGCACCCCCGCAAAACATAACATAGGATCCGAGGCTGGGTGTAAAACAATTGAGCTCGCTTGGCGGAAAGAATTTTATGTAAAATTATGAAATGACCAATCATGTTTTTGCCAATCGTTGCTTGGAAATATTACTCCTAGACACGACATGCTGCTAATTGATTTTTACACGCGTTTATGTTTTCATGTCGTGTAGGTATTTTAACGTTTTACAATTCCTAATTTATTACATGGGCTTCTGGAGGTGGGTGCAATCGATTGCATGCACCCCCGCAAAACGTAACATAGGATCCGAGGCTGGGTGCAAAACAATTGAGCTCGCTTCGCGGAATGAATTTTATGTAAAATGATGAAAATGACCAATCATGTTTTTGCCAATCGTTGCTTGGAAATGCAGGTTGTACCGGAAAACCAAATAACACTTCGCCCGACCCGGGTATCGAACTCAGGACCTCATGCATGTGGTGCTGCGACGATTAATGTAGTAGTTTAAGCGTAAAAAGTTAAGTAACAGACAAATAAAGTTCCTTTCACATTACCTACTTATACATATATCACATACCTATGTAGGATAAGATAATGGTACACTAAATTCATGAGCGCCATGACTGTGTTGTTTTGCAAGTACTATGTTGGCTGCGTATCACGGCTGTGTTGCATCGACTTTATAGTACGGCCTTATACTATGGGGTAACTCAACAGATGTGGATAAAGCCTTCATGGTACAAAAAAAACGCATCCGAGCCATTTGTGCCATTCCACCATGGGAATCCTATAAACTGTTATTCCTAAAATTAAAACTCCATACATTACCCAGTATGTATATTTTAGAATGCGCTAAATTTTTTCGACAGCTCTTTGACTTGTTTAAAAAGGCTGAAGACCGTTGCCCTCGAAAAGTAAGAGATCCAGATAGAATAGTTCTGCCTAGAGCGCCAAGGACTTCTCTATATAAAAAGAACTCTTATAATATGTGTGGAATAATCTATAATAAAATACCAAAGGATTTCAAACAGATTTCTAATAATTTATAATATTTATATATAATATAAATAATTATGAATATGCAGGCTCAAAGCAAAACATCGTAATTAGTTAAAAAATACTTACCCCTGACATTAACGAAGAAACAAAATAAAAGTAAAATAAAGATCTTCAACATTTTGTGTCACTTCACTGCCTCACTCAACTCTTAGATTAAAAAAACTTAATAAAAATGTGTGGTTATCAAAAATTTCTTAATATTTATCAGTATTATCTTTACAATTATCGTCTACCAATCCGATTAACGGTTGACCTTCGATTGATTAAGTATTTGTTTAAATAAATGGAACGATGAGCATGAAATTGACGGCACGGTTGGCGCAGTGGCTGAGCGATTGGCTGCTGCGCTGCGTGTCGCGGGTTCGTTCCCCGCACGGAACAAATATTTGTATGATCTACAGGTAGTTGTTCCGGGTCTGGCTGTTTGTGTATGTGAGTTTAAATCTTTGTAAACACACCCACAATATAGGAGAAATTTCTAGAGTGGGGAAAAGATTAAAAAAAAAAAATTGACAATCGTTGACTCGCGAGAGTTTGACAACCAGACTTACCTAAGGATATTTCATATTAAAATACCCAGTCACTGGGTTGTCAAGGTCAGATAAACAGTCACTCCATGTAAAATACAGCTGCATTCGGATAGACTGGAAGCCGAAACGGAGCCATGAACATTTTGAATTTATTTGAAAGTGTATTAAACAAAAATGCATGGCCGTCGTCTAGTGGTTGCAACCACTAGACGACGCCCAAACTTCTGATAATGGGCTCCTGGGTTTGTTAAGGTCGGGCAAGATGTTTTTTCATCAAGAATTTTAGCGTAACTACGTTCTATGATCAGCTACGTCCCGTCTGGTAACTTTCCCAATGCGCCAATTCAACAAAACAACATCACAGATCACAGAGGTGATTCTAGCAAACATTGTAGGTGGTGCAAAATCTTGTGTTGGCGCTCACCTTGGTCCCCACCCTTCCAAAACAAAATAAGAAATGTTGCAAAGTAATCATAATCTGTAATTCAACCGTGAAGTGTCATTGGTAGTATTTTAAGATTTGCCGCCCTCTATTTTAGTCAAGAGCGAGCGAAGCGAGCTCGTATATTTTTCACCCCACCCTCGGTTAATTATATTATATTGTTTTACCATTCATACAGATCAAAAATACCAAAATAATCAAGACACCTTAGGATGTATGAGCGAGCGAAGCGAGCTCGAAAATTTATTTAGCACCTTGCCTCGGAGATGTTAGATTTTCTTCATCCGTGTCTGTACATCGAATACTATTATACATATAAACAGAGACCAAACCCACCACTTCTAGTATTTTTGTCTGTATGTCTGTTTCCGTACCAAACAAAAACCACTTACAACAGGACTGTAAAGTGGGGCAATGTATGGCAATCAGCCAGAGAGCCTTTAGTAATAGTTATTCTTTTCCCATTTTGATACTTGTATATATGCCAACAGACAACTGCGAAATTGCCAATCTCATTACTGATATGAGAGACGACAGTGCACCTGGTTCTGACGAGATCCGTCCACTCCTCCTCAAGCACATTAAACCATTTATACTGAACCCTCTAAAGCATATCTGTAACCTGAGCATGTCAACGGGTACATTTCCTAACTGCTGGAAGGTGGCCGCTGTAACGCCGATTCTTAAGAAGGGTGAAAAAGACTGTCCTGAAAACTACAGGCCTAGCTCTCTACTTTGTGTCCTATCAAAGATCTTAGAGAAGCTCGTTAATAACCGTCTCATCAGCTTTCTTGAAAAAAACAGACTTTTGTCTGGACGCCAGTATGGCTTTAGGCGCGGAAAGTCCACAGAGCAAGCCGTAGGGCTTTTAACTGACATTGTCTCTTCAAAGCTTGATGGGGGGAAACGGTCAATTGGTATCTTTCTTGACTTGGCCAAGGCATTTGACACAGTTTCTATACAAATGCTATTAAAAAAGCTAGATTGCCTTGGCGTAAGAGGCATCGCTCGGGCCTGGTTTAGAAGCTACTTAATGGATAGACAGCAGTATGTTGTGATCGGGGATAATGTCAGCATAAACCTTCCAATCACTTTTGGACAGGGACACAGGGCAGTGTTCTAGGGCCAACATTATTCACCATGTACATGGATGACATTTTGAGGCTGACTATCCCACGGTCAGATATGATTTGTTACGCAGATGACACGGCAATAATATTTCACGGTGACACATGGGCGAATGCCACAGACGCAGCAGAAAATGGCATGCGTACTATTTCTGACTGGCTCGATAGAAATCTTTTAACCTTAAATGTCGGAAAAACCAGTTTTATAACGTTTTATATCAGTCGTTCCTGTCGTCCCGCGATTGATCATATCAAAATACACAGCATCCACTGTCATGTCACAAATTGCTGTTGTAATGATATAGGCAGAGTCATTTCCACTAAATATTTAGGTGTCACAATTGACCAGAATTTGTCTTTTAAAGAACATATCTCGGCAATCTCCAAAAAAATCCGTAAGTTTATTTATATATTTAAATCCCTACGTGCCAGTGCCCCGAAAGACATATGCAGAAAAGTTTACCTAGCTCTTTGCCAATCGCTGCTACAGTACTGTGTAGGTGTCTGGGGTAGCGCGGCCAAGTCCTATATGCTTGAACTCGAACGCTCTCAACGGGCTGTTCTTAAAGTCTTCCTTGGAAAACCGCGTCGTTACCCAACAGACGAACTATACAAAGAAGCAGGAGTCTTGCGTGTCCGACAGCTATATATATTGAAGTCCCTTCTTAACCTAATTGCAGCGTTGGGAAGACAATTCACATACGTACAAAGAGGTAAGCTTAGGTAAACTTTCTAACACACACACTCACACACACACACACACACACACACACACACATACACACTCACTCTCGCACACACACTGCACACTTCCACCCTTCTAATCAATAATGCCCTAATGTTATGTTTACTGATTTTATTAATTATGCATGTTGAGCTTTACTTTGATTTAATTTTGTTTTTCTTTTTTTATTCATTTTATTGATTGTTATTATTATTTTTGATTTCTGAATGTTTTATATATTACTATTATCATAATTAATTTGTTACTTGTGTTTTGCTGTGCTGTCACGCTGAACAGTCAATAACTCAATCTGTCATTTCTGTCTGTACTGGACCACCAAGATACAGGCTATGCCTAGTTTGGGGCCCAGGGCTACTTTCACTTATGCGCTCTTTTAACTATCACTGTTGTCACTTGTTTGTATGTTTCCTAACTTGTGTGTGTCAATAATTGAAATTGAAAAATATATTTTTATTATTATTTTAGATCTATTTGGAGTTTGTAAATAATGTACAACATCATCATCTTCCTGCCCTTGTCAGACGAAGACGAATCAGACGTCACGCAATCATTTAGGTAGACCTTTTTCTTTGATATCAGTCCTTAAGATGGAGAAGGTAATTAATTATGAAGAAGGTTTTCAGTGCCCCCCCGATGACGACGCCCGGTGTAGTCGCACCGCTCGCACCGCCCCAGGACGGCCTCTGACAAAAGTGCCGTTCCGTAATTATTTTATTATACATTGAGTTTCGTTTCGCCAACTTTTGAGTATGCGTGCATTCTCGTTTGGTAAATGTTCTGTTCGACAAGTACAGTTAGGATTCAGGAGTACTACTAAGAAATACCAGTGGCGAAGGTTCCATAGAACTCGATTCCTACCTATAGACAAATAATGTAATCAAATTAAAGATATGTACTCCGGCTTACCTCTTACAAAAATTGACCCTTCGCTACTGAGAAATACCATAATTAATATTCTGTAAGCTCTTATTTATTTTTACCCGATTCACTAACGTTCTGGTAACACCCAAACAAGGTAGGTATACAAAAAAAACCTTCCTACTTATCTATCCTAATATTATAAAGAAGTAAAAGGAGATGAAAAAAACGTTCCCAAAGTGTACCAAAATAAATGTATTACAAATAATTTTAATAATAAATATTAAGAATTTTGGAAAATGATTTACGTACTGTAGCAGAGTGATGTTGAAAAGAAGTAATAATAACAAGGGATTTTATTATTTATGTCACTCGAAAAGTCTGTGACAATCCTGATGTGGCACGAACGATTCGCGAAGACTTCTCATATGTGGCTTCTCATACATAATTATGTGTAATTTTTCCAGTCTTGTCAGTAGCAGCAAACCAGCAGCAACCTTATTACGAAGTCAATAAAGATCAGAGTCAGTTGTCATACGTAAAATAAGTGTAAAAGTAGTGAAGCTGTATCTTGAACTAGCCGACGATGTTGTCTGATGTGGTCGAGGGAGGTGACGCCTCCTCACAGTTACTTGAACTCTGACTTTTCTTCACGGCCAAGCTCACAGTGATCTTTATTTATTTGCATAGCAATAAGGCTGCTGTCACTGTCAAGAAAACGATACTAGTGTCCAACCGAAGATCGATTTCTGGCAGAAGGCGACGGTTTCATAACCCTCAAAAATTCAGTTCAAGATTAGTTAAAAGTGAATAATATGATCAATCCATGACCATATATTTGCCTGTGATTACTAATTTGGTGATGTGACTTTAACCGTAAAGTAATTATTTTATTATTAGGGTCACATCACTAAATTCCGGAGCTGGCAACAATTTCCGTTTCCTTTTTTACTTGAAACTTTGAGCTATGTCAGGATGCACATTATGCTTCATTTTTATTAATATTTGTTTCACTAAATATAAGCTTTTTTAAAACAAGTCTCACGCAGTTTTTTTTTTTTAAAATATGTTTTTTAAAACTTTTAAATAAAATTATAAAATGTTGACAGTAAATACACAACAGAACGAGATGAATAAAATGTCCTTGTAATTTTTTGACAGTTATAATACCTCTAAATGACCACTGCTCGCGTTGCTTCTTCCATCGCGCTCTCGCATATTCGTACCAGTTAGTTCAATTTCGACGCTTGCTAGAAACATTCGGCTTCGGCCAAAACTTTTTTAGTGGCCGAAACCGAAGCTAAAAAATACAGTGATCTTATTCTCGCAATAAAAAGGTTACTGTGGAATAGCAGCTCCCAGAGGACTGTGAATGTGTGTCAAAGGACTGTAAATGAAAATTTAAGATGGCGGATGTAAAAAAATTTTCAGGGGCGTTGATGACCGTATTGAGGTACAAATAAATATATTAATCGAAAAATAAAAACGTTTTATTCACAAGGCAGTTTGGCTCTAGCGTTTTCTATAAGGATAACATTGAGGTACATAAATTTGGTATAAATTACAACTTGATACCTCTACGCGTTCCTGAAAAAAAGGGCTTGACAGACAGACAACAAAATTTTCCATCACATCATAAAAATTTTATTCAAATCATGGTAAACATAATTTTTGTTTATAAAAAAATTAAATAATATTAAATATATATATCAAATCTCAGTCGGAAATTCTTTTTAAATACGAACTTCTAAATAATATTAGAGAATACGAATTTTCTAAACATTCTCATCAAACTTTTCGCGGTAAGTCTGTAAGAATATCAGTATGTACAGGATTGGGTAAGTCGGGCACATTCTGCGGTTGAGGCTGGGGCTGCCTCCTGAAACTGTTCCTAATTCGGACAGCTCTCTGATGTGTCCACTCGCGGTTCTTCTTGGGCAAGAAAGACACGAGAATGAGGAATACGAAAATGGTGCCGAAGAGAGACCAGAGGAGGGTTGAAGCGGTCCCTGAAAAAAGAAAAAAGAATATTTTTTTTTGGTTTTATACAGGACGATTGGTAATTGGGTGCATTTCTTGAAATGGGTGATACTAGATCTAATTTGCAACAATTTTGTCCCGATAACTAGGGGTCCAAACTGGGTCGTTTTGGAAAAATTTAAGTTTTAAAGTTTTTTGTAAATTTTCCACCATAAGCTAAAATTTAAGCCGTTTAGGATGTTAAACTGATATTTTTCTAATAGCTCACGAACGACTGAATCCTTCGAAAAATAATTTGTCAAAAAAGTACAAAAGCCTTTGGAAAGACAGTTAAAGTCTCATTCAGTTGTAGTATGTGGGGAGTATTTTATTGTAACATTTTAAACAGTACCCAGTAGAAAGACAAGTCTACTTTCGCTAGCCTGAAACCTGGCTGAACTAATTAGTCCCTATTTATAATATTATACTTGTGTCTGTCACCTCTTTACCAAATCGACTGGCCTGTTGGTCTAGTGGTCAGTGACTCTGACTGCTATGCCGGAGGTCGTGGGTTCGATTCCCACCCAGGACAAATGTTTGTGTGATGAGCATGATCATTTGTTCTGTGTCTGGGTGTAATTTATCTATATATGTATGTATTTAGAAATATATAAGTATGTTTATCAGTTGTCTAGTACTCATAACACAAGCTCTGCTTAGCTTGAGACTAGACGGCGTTGTGTGATAGTTGTGGAATAATATTGTGGAATAATAATATATAATAATAATAAATCAAATATATGCAGATTTATTCTGACTTACATGATGTTTTCATAGATGTGTTGACAAAGTACTGTCATGATGTTTATATTTTTAAACAGTTCCATTGGAGAATCACTCCTACGTAGATAACACATATATTTATTTGATGGTTTTTTACTGGAGAATAAATATAGACTCGATGTCTGCAGCCCGTCCCCATAGTAAAATACCGTATGCCATAATACTATGAAAACAACTTAAATTGGCTAGTCTATCTACATCAGTAAATCGACAGACTTTTCTTACAGTATAATGCTGCTGAACTCAGCCGTCGTACAAGAGATGTTATATGCGGAACCCATTATAGCCTTGATTCGAGCGTGCTCGCCAGGAAAAGTTTTTTCGATTAATTTCATTTTCTCTTGATTCAATACTATGTCTCAATCACTACTTTAGACACTTAGTTGATCAATCTTGTATTTGTTTTTTTTTCCATTTAATACTAAATTATTAGCGGTTAGCCAATTATGGACCTGCAGTAAAGCGTTATTTACGTTGTCAAGATTTACAGCACGTCTGTTAATCTAATCTTAAATATTAAAGAAGTATCGTTGGCAAACAACACCATTTGTAGTTACTTTTTAAATAAAGGGGGGTTATATTAAAACGAGGAAAGCACTTAATATCGAACCTTGTGGTACACCCTTACTTTTAGTACAGTAAGTAAGGGTGTACCACAAACCCTTACTTTTAAACCCATTGAATTGACACGAATTAACTGTACCAGCAGCTGCTGTATATCATTAAAATACGATTTCACTAAACTGAGAGCAAGTTTCCCTAGACCGTAATGTTTAAGTATAAAGACTTGGGTTACGTGGTTTACGCAATCAAATGCTTTCGAGAGGTCTCAGAAGACTCCTTTGGCATCTTATTCCTCTTTTCATGCTGTAAATGTGTGTATAAAGTGATACCGGCGCAGACTGTACAACGTCCTTTGGTGAAACCATCTATTTCTCATGTATGATTTTATTGATGTTAAAGTGAAAGTTGAAAACCAGCAACACGGTTAGGTGTCTATATTTATTGGAGTCTTTACTGTCCCGGATTTGAAAAGTGGCAATACCTTGCTGTATTTCATAAGGTCCGGAAAGACTGCTTGGTCTACACACAAATTAAATATTAAGGCTAAGTACGGTGCTATACTCTTAATAATACCTTGACAAACTTTGTTGGACATTCCCCATAGATTTTCGGTTAATTTGATTTTGATTAAAAGTTTTAATGACTGCTATAAGTTTCAATAAGCACATAAACCCCTTATGTGCTTATTGAAACTTACTCGGATAGGCTGAAACGTTTTCTCTTAATAAATCAATAGAAAGGGAGTGTGAGGAATTTAAGGTGTTACGGTTTTTTTTTAATTTCCAGTTAAAGCAACTTTTAGTCTTTTAATCAATATTCAGTGAAACAGATTTCGAACTTTGTTTTCTCTAAAATAATTCTTTTTCTAGTTGCTTTGAAGAGAAATCTTGAATATTTTGATTACTTAATTGCAAGGAGTTTTTCTTAGCCCCTTTTTACATTTAGCTATTTGAGAGCAAGAAGGTACCTTGTTGTTGGTTTAGATTTATGAAGCAGCCAGAAACCCAAAAGCCTTAAAACCAATCTTGCTAATGCGGTTGTCGCAGTCGTTCCATGAAAAATCATGGCATTCAGATTCTTTCTTTCTTGAAATTGATTAACTATGTTAAGTGTGTTATCATGAATATTACTGGATTGTGCTCTCAAACATAACTCGAACACGCAGTCGATCATTACACCCGAGAACTTACGGGACAGTCCACGCGTGTATTGCGGTGGCGGTACCAAACTGGTAGTCACAGACAGCTCCTCATCTCCTCCGCTGAGCTTGGCTACCACTGTCCAAGGAAGCAGGTCTTCGGCTACGGGGCTTGGAATGTAGAGCGTACAGGTTCCGTCCGGCTGATTCATGTCGATGCCGTTCGGTAAAGGTACTTGGTCGGAGATAAAACCTGCATCAAACAATTGATTTTAGACATTAGCCTCCCTGCTGTTAAGTTTTATCAAACTTAAACCTCTTCATGTGTGTTCAATCTGAACCTTATACTGGTTGTTACTTGACACCGCGATTTTAATAAGGGGTTCAGTGCAACGATGATTCACGGAAAAATTCGCAGCATTCGTTTTTGTTACCCTAAAACTGTAAACGGTTAATTGTATCTACTCGTTATTATGAACCACTTTTGCTATTTGACGAACCCTGATACCGCGAAACAAAACTTAGCTCTTCCACACATTGGTTAGCATTAAATCCGAAATAAAATGATTCAGAAAAGAGCGGCAGTTACCGACATAGCGTGCAGAGTAAGCAAGCTGAAGTGGCAGTGGGCTGGCACGTTTGTCGGAGGACCGATGATCGATGGATGGAGACCGCGTATCGGCAAGTGTAGCGTGGGGCGCCCCCGCTACTGGATCGATTCGCCCCTAAAAGGTGGCTGAGATAGACTGGATGCGGGAGGCGGAGAACAGGGTGCTGTGGCGCAGTTTGAGAGAGCCCTATGTCCAGCAATGGCCTGCGTTAGGGTGAGTTGATACATTTGTTCGATTTATGTGAACACAAATGTATGGATGTAATAGAGGCTCCATTTCCTTTTGCTTACCTAGTCCGTCGCTTCGCACAAATCTACAGTATTCCAGCTCGGCCGTTCCAGCCCAAATGCGTACCACCACCTCGTTGTCCTCCCAGCGGTGATACGCCATCAAACGCTCTGCAACAGAATAAACAGTGTCCTCTAACAAATTATATTCAGAAAGTAATACTGATTCTTCAGATGTCGCTGAGCCACTGATAAAATTGAGTTCGTAATAAAAAAAATCGTATTAACGGTTTTTTTTGCAAAAAAATACTAAACTAGGTACCTAACTTGTTGATCTCTTGTACCAACTACCAATCCCGACAGTAACACGGTTAAAAAAAAAGTCCCCGAAAAAACTTCAGGGGTAAAAACAAACGAAATTCAAGAAGGCGCCGTCGAAAATTTTCAGTTTTCTCGTCATGGCTGTCATTTTCATGGTTTTCGGGGTCGCTTATAACGAAAATGAGGTCAAAACGAAAATTCTAGATGATGCCGAAGAAAATTTTTGTTTTTTTTTGTCATGGGTGTCATTTCCGTGGTTTTCGGGGTCGCTTAAAAAAGAAAATGAGGTCAAAATAAACAGAAAAAAAAACGATAAAAATACAAAAAAAAACATTTCTCATTTTTTGTCTCCGGCTTCTCCTGACTCAATTTTGACCCTTCACCATTGACACCTACGTATACCATGTTTAACGCGACAGTATCTTATCTTATCTTATTGGCCTTCAAGATTTTGAACACGATGAAATTAGCTATTCTCCAAGCGAGTCGTTGGTATTGGCATATTAATCTTATTCTTACCGGTGACGTAAACATTAAAGAAGGCTCTCTTTTCCTCGAAATAGGAAGTATTTGTCAGTCCTACATTGCAGCTCCACGGGCCTTCGGCCGATGCCCACATATTGTTGAACCTGATGCCGCATTCTCCAGCGTCGAAACCGTTGCCGACGTACTTATAGCCTGCTGATGAGGTTGCTGCAAAAAAGAGGCGTTATTTTTGTGCATCTTATATTGGCACGCTACTGGGCAAAGATATCTCCGAACTTCTACCTAAACTCTCCATGTTTTGCCACGTCTGCCCTGCAAAGACATCTATTAGCACGATCTGCCTCAATATTCATATGCTCCTCCAGCGCCCAGTGACGGTGTTATGACGTAGTCTGGCTTCTAAGTTCAGTATACTACGCTTCTTTGTTCGTTGGCTAATTTTGAGTTTCCATTCAGTTGACAAACTTTGGGCGCCATAGGTTAGGAAGAGCAGCACGCGTGTTGTCTTGTCCACGCTAAGCAATCGTTGCCAGCACTGAATAATGTGAAACGTTAGGCTTAGATTAAAGGTGTGATACTCACATGGTCGAATGTTGAATACAGTTCCGTTCGGCGCCCTGAAGTAGCAGTACCGAATAGCGGCGCCTATGGAGCAAGATATCGTACGGGCGTCGCCAGCCCTGCCCGACAATCCCCCATTGACTTTCAATACCGGTACAGCTGGTAAAGAATTTTTTTTTTATCAATTAAGTTTCTTCACTAACGGTAAGCTACATTATCCCCAAGTGTTATAGGCTACATTTAAAACGTTCCCGCGGGTTAATATTCGTACAAAACAGGAGCGAAGCCGCGAGCATAAGTCAGTTAGGGATAAATACGAAAGATGATTCCAAACATTTCCCGGTAACAGAGCTAAAGGAAGAAGTAAATAGGTAACCATGAAGTTTTTGATTCAATAGAAAACAAGATAAATAGTTAGTTTAACGGAACGCAGCTTTTGTCTTGTTATCGACAGAATCATAATAACAGTAGATAATGAATTAAACTGCGTAACGATAAGGCAAAAAATTGCTTTGTTTTGAATGAAAGAGACTTTGAAAGTGAAAAAAATGTGGTCCTACTTTGGTCAGTATGATTTTGATATTCATTTTCTAGCGTTTTCGCCGTGACTGTGAGGAAGCCATAACTGGTGCCCCGTGCAGTGTCTACGGCACAGCGCCATATGCCGTCGCGCTCAAACAAAGGCATCAAGAAGGTCAGTTTGCAGATGTTGTCTTCAGCATACGACTCGTAACTGTAAAAGAAAACATTATTACCCGATGTTGTTGAGAAAATTAAAGCACAGTACCTAAATGTAGCTTAGGCTGGGCTACAACCACATTTGTATCATATTACACAAAACAACCCACTATTGAGTAGCATGATACAAATAATATGAAACCAGTTTAACACGAAATAACATGAAAAATATTGTTTCAACTTTCAATAACAGCATCCTAAAACAATGCTTGGTATTACTTGGCTTCAAGTCTCCAGAATGAGGAGTCTCTTCTATCTTCAGCATCAATAATTCCTTTAATTGTTTTTCAAAGTAGGTTATACCTTTGCTTTTTGGAATAACACTGCACTTTTTTTTCTCATCAATTTTAGTTATAATTTGGACTAACCGTGTGGTGTGATTCTCGTATCCATCCTCGCTCACCCCAGGGCTGGCGATGAAAACTGTACCGGAAGGGTTGCGGAAAGTGCAGCTTAGGACCTGGTTTTCTTCGGGCACGGAACACGTCAGTATCACGGATACATGCGTCTTCACCACGCTGGTTGTAACAACTGGTGCGGAGTCCACTAGAATGAATCGAGGTCACAGGACTAAAATATATATTTTGGCAAGCTCTTGTAAAGCATTCGATTTAAAAGATGCATTTTGGTGCAAGATTTCAAACAGAAAATGTTAAAATATTATTCTATACCAACTGCTGCTACCACGTCTACGTCGACCCAGCTACTACGAACGATAACTGTGCCAGGAGCGCCGACAAATAGTTCCCAAGATCCTCTATGTTCCCTTGTCACTCTGTCCAGCACAACCCTGCACGGACCAAATCCATCGAAAACAGTTCTGCCCTTGTTGTCCTTCAGCCTGCAGTACACCGCATCTTCAGGTCCGAAGGTAACATTCACGGCACTGCCCTCAGTCCATACTAAACTATCGATGGTCGTTGCGTTTGATTCTGGAAACAGAACGAAACGTTTTAGTGCTAGAAATCAATTGTGGAAAATGATGACCGAACATATGCCCGTAATCCCGCAAGGGTTTGCCAGAGTTGCGCTTATCGTACACCCACACTTCACCAGTTATGGTGAAGTCCCATTAAACAGGGGGTGGGCGAGTCTATTTCATTGCCATCAAGCGTGCTGACAGACTCCGGTCTGCTAAAATGCGAGTATTACTTTCTCCGGCTTCGATATCGAACCTAAGACCACATACATAATCAGCAGAAGCACTTGTTTTTGACAACAATCATTTGAAAACTGCAGAAGTTTTAGAAGACTTTACTGTACCTAATCTCATCCAGTGTACCCACCTGCCAAAAATTGTGTAGCCAGCCACAGAGTAAAAATTTGTCGTTTGGAACTTCAACTTATTAATTTCATCATATTCGTCATTATTTGCAATAGTTAATAATAAACTCTTAGCGGGTCGGTTCCTCATCAAATAGTAATTAAACTCTTACCTTTAACACTAACTCTTACCTTTAACACTAACAACGACAAACATTAAAAATAAAGCTAGTAGTTTCTGCATTCTGTAATTTGTATCACTTTACTCTGTAGGTAATTGTGTATCCGCCGACTGAATAACACTAAAATTAGACAAAAAGAGTGCAATAATCAAAAACATCTGACTTATCATCGTTATCTTATCGTTTAGGAAATTATCGATTGAACAAGTAGGTAGTATGTACGTGTAGGTATACATTTGTTGTTTTCGAATGCGAAATCTGTTATCTGTGGCACAGTTACACTTGGACTTTAGCCCGTATTCGGGTTGTTTCGGGAGGTTCCTGCACCGAATCGGGCGGGAGGAAACGGTGCAGCACACTGTGGAGGTCTGCCCCGCTTGGGCGGAGCAGCGCCGTGTACTCGTAGAGGCGATTGGCGGCGGCGATCTCTCGCGCCCGGCCCTGGTTCAAGCCATGGTCCGGAGTGAGAGGGAATGGGAAGCCGTCACCTCCTTCTGCGAAGCAGTCATGCTAGTGAAGAAGGGGGCGGGACGTGAGATGGAAAGAGCCTCACGTCCCAGCCGTCGCGGGAGACGCCCTGGGCGTCGGGGGTCACGTGGTGGCCCCCGGCCACCGTAGGCGCGGACCTGTGGACGACGAGTTATGGGCTAGCTCGCCGTCCGGCCGTCTTATGACGACAGGCCGTGTCGACGGCGCGTTCGTGTTCCACGCGCGCCTCAAAGAGATGTCAGCAACCACGTAGGGGTCCGCATGGGCCGATGCCTGCCAGGGCTGCGGGACTGCTCGAAAGAGATACCGCGGCCCTGGAACACAAAGGGCAAAGAAGGAACATGGATGGGTTTTAGTCAGTACAAGTCTGACACTCCCTTCCGCTCCGCCCAGAGCGGGAGGGGTCATTTGATGATTTCCCACCCTAAAAAAAAAAAAGCCCGTATTCGGGTGCTCGAAAGACTTGACCAGATGCATTTATAACACTACAATTAGTTTGAATAAAATGGAACCATGAAACCGAAGATGATTGTATACTCGACCCCGTCCATTTACACTTGGTCGTTTGTCCGAATTCCATAGGTAATCGAATTCGGGCTAACGACCAGTAGTAATCGCGACATAAGACATGTGCCTGAGTGACAGAAACCACAGCCTTACGATCAAAAAAAAATATTAAGGCTGGCGACAGCTTTGTTAACTGTGCTTGTAAATACAGCTTCGCAGAAAGTTTTCTTAGGGTAAAATTATTAAAAACTAGCTTTTGTCCACGCCTTCGATCGTCGTAAATTACTACGGAAACGTTTTAAATATAACCTGTGACACTTGGGAATAATGTAGCTTCCCATTATTGAAAGAATTTTCAGTAGATCTGAAGATTACCCACAACATACTTGAATATTAGTATGGATTTTTGAGGAATAGTATGAAGCAGGGCCGGGATCGACTGCCCAGTTTAGGAATACTATTACTCGAAGAAGAGTTAGTTTCAAAAATCAACTATAAATCTTTATTACAGGACTTAAGCAAAGAAGGGCATTACTTTTGTAAAAGATCTTGCTTACACTAATTCTTTTTATTTTTTCAATAGCATCTTGGGAATAAGTACTGAAAGAGAAGGGCCGCGCTAGACCTCGCTTGCTTGTGTGACTTCGGCTACTTCCACATTAGTCCACTGTTCGGGGGTGCGGCTTACTGAAGGAATTGTCGTAGAAATAAATGTATTTAACAAAAATAGAAACGTTTTATTCACAAAGCAGGTTTGGCCCTAGCATTTTCTAGAAGGTACATACATGAATAAAAACAAATTAAAAAAATACAAATACAGTACAATAGTTCTTGATCGAAGCACTTAGACCTTCTCATTTTAAAACGGGCGCAACACAATCTTTTGATGCTTGTATTGGTTGTGTAGAAGCGCAATTTAAATAGAAAAAATGTACACTGTTGAAAACCTGCTGACCTCACCCTACCGTACAGGGCACGATGGCATTCTTATATGAAGCCTCAGGCAGCTAGAGGGCTATTTTCGTTGTAGGTTCAGAAGTGGTGACGGTTCAAGCTTAAGCTTATCCAATATTATAAATAGTACGCATTTTCAATAATGTAGGAAACACAGTTTTGTTACCAATAACATACGGTCTAGTGTACTTGTAGAAAGTAAATATTTCTTCAACGTATAATAAAAGTTAATATAAATCAAGGTATACCTAATTTGGGTGAATATATCAAATCACAGTCGAAAATTGTTCTCAAAACGAACTTCAAAAGGATGTTAGAAAATATGATTTTTTTAGACATTCTCATTAAACTTTTCGCGGTAAGTCGGTAAGAATATCAGTATGTACAGGATTGGGTAAGTCGGCCACATTCTGCGGTTGAGGCCGGGGCTGCCTCCTGAAGCTGTTCCTAATTCGGACAGCTCTCTGGTGTGTCCACTCGCGGTTCTTGTGGAAGCAAGTCGCGACAAAAAGAAACACTAATATGCTGCCGACGAAACACCAAAGAAGGGTTGAACCATTACCTGGAAAACAAAGAAATTAATTAACTTTGGATTGATTTCAGAATTAGTTAGGAGCACGAAAGTCTGACCACCAGTCTTGCTGTTGCGTATCGTGTTAATTAGTAACCAGGATGTGGAGGTCAGACCGGCAGTCGTTCCATGTCAAAAACTGGTATTCAGTTACTTTCTCTCTTGAAATTGATTGACTATGTAAAGCAGTGTGTTATCATGAACATTCCTTGATTGTGCTCTCTAAACATAAGTCGAAAACGCAGTCGATCATTATAACCGAGTACTTACTGGACATGGAATGCGACCGCGGTTCCAAAGTAGTAGTCACAGACAGCTCTTCGTCTTCTCCGCTGATCTTGGCTACCACTGTCCAAGGACGCAGGTCTTCTTCTATGGGACTCTGAATGTAGAGGGCACAGGTTCCGAATGCCTGATTCATGTCGAAATCGTACGGGTAAATCGCGTGCTCGGAGAGAAAACCTGCATCAAAAAATTGATTTTAGACATTAGTCTCCTTGGTGTTAAGTTATACCAAACTTAAACCTCGTTTATTAATTCGAACTTAGAGTTGTTATTTGACACCGAGATTTTAGTTAGAAGGTACGTTCAAAGATAATGCACCGAAAAATTCGCAACTTTCGTTTTTGTTACCCTTTTTTTTTTACCTGCTCGGAAGGGAGTGTCAGACTTGTACTGACTAAAACCCATCCATGTTCCTTCTTTGCCTTTTGTGTTCCAGGGCTATCTCTTTCGAACAGTCCCGCGAGTGGAACACGAACGCGCCGTCGACACGGCAGATTTTGTTACCCTGAGCCTAAAGGGTTCATTCATTGGATCTACTCACACATACCTACACATCTACATTATTAACAACTTTTACTATTTGACGAACCCTGATATCGCGATACAAAACATAGCTCTAACACACATTGGTTGGCATTACATCCGGAATGAAATAATCCAGAAAAAAGCGGCAGTTACCGATACAGCATGCAGAGTAAGCAACCTGAAGTGGCAGTGGGCTGGCATGTTTGTCGGGGATCGATGGTCAATGGAGCAAACGAGTCCTGGAGTTTAGACCGCGTATCGGCAAGTGTAGACTGGATGCGGGAGGAGGAGAACAGGGTGCTATGGCGCAGCTTGAGAGAGCCCTATGTCCAGCAGCGGCCTGCGTTGATTGATACATTTGTTCGATTCATGTGAACACAAATGTATGGATGGAAAAGTGGTCTGCATTTTCGCTTACCTACTCCGTCGCTTCGCACAAATCTACAGTAATCCAGCTCGGGTCCCAACGATAAGCGCAAGCGTACCACCACGGAGCTGCCCTCCCAGCGGTGATACACCATCAAACGCTCTGCAACAGAATAAACAGTGTCCTACATGAAGCCAAACTAAAAAAAAGAATACTGATGTGCTATAGTCTCTTGCTTTTGCTCTGCAAGCTTGTCGGCACTTCGTATTGGCATAATAATGTAATTCTTACCGTTGATGTAAACATTAAAGAAGGCTCTCTTTTCCTCGAAATAGGATGAATTTTTCAGTCCTACATTGCAAGTCCACCGGCCTTGGGCCGATGTCCAGATGTTGTCGAACCTGATGCCGCATTCTCCAGCGTCGAAACCGTTGCCGGCGTACTCATAGCCTGCTGATGAGGTTGCTGCAAAAAAGGGGCGTTAATTTTTGTGTATTTTATATTATGACTCGTTTCTGCACTCCTTCCAAAACTCTCCATGTTTTGCCATGTCTGCTCTGTAAATACATTATATTAGCACGGTCAGCCCAAAATATCCATGTGTTCCCCAAGCTCCCAGTAACTGTGATATGACGTAGTCTGCTTCTAACGTAGCAAAATACTGCGCTTGACAAGCTTAGGCCGCCATGGGTTAGGAAGAGCACGACGCGTGTTGTCTTGCCAACGCTTAGCAATAGTTGTCGGCACTGAATAACTTTGTAGACTAGTTATCGACCCGCGTTATAAACGCTAGGCTTAGATTAAACTTGTGAAACTCACAGGGTCCTACGTTGAAGACAGTTCCGTTCGGCGACCTGAAGTAGCAGTAGCGAACAGCGGCGCCTATGGAGCAAGACATCGTAAGGGCGTCGCCTTCCGTCCTCGAAATGCCACTATTTTTGCTCTCCAATACCGGCACAGCTAAAAAATATTTTTTTAACCACTTTAGTTTTAACAGTACAGTTTAAATTGTTAAGGCGAAACCACCGAATAAAATAGACTTTAAACATGCAATAAGAAGGCTTGATTAAAAGATGATGCAGACAACTGGAGTTGCACCAGTCCCGTTATCTGACCCACCTTATATCCTCATCCACTAAGCTATATTATGAAGATGACATATTAGGAATAAATACGAAGGATGATCCCGATCAGTTCCCGGAGTAAAAAGTTGATAAAGGAAGACGTCATCCTGAAGCTAGTGATTCAGTAGAAAACAAGATAAACAGTCAGTATAACTATTTTATTTACTAACTAATTTTTAATTTAGTCACATCCATAATTTAATTTTAGAATTTAATTTTTAATTGTTTATAATTGTTCATTTTTGTTTCAAATGCATGCATCATTTGGTCCTAAATGGATTGAAATAAATGATTATGAAATGAATTGAATTGAAATAACGGAACGCATCCGTTGACTTACTATCATCAGTAGATAATAAATTCAACTGCGTAATGATAAGATAAATATTGCTTTGTTTTTAATTAAAGAGAACCTAAAAAATAAAAAGATGTGGTGAACCTACTGTAGTGGTTAGGATCGTTATGAATTAGCTTTGCCAAGGGGACGTCGAGGAAGCCATAACTGGTGCCCTCTATAGTGTTGACGGCACAGCGCCATATGCCATTGTTCTCCACGGTAGGCATCAAGAGGGTCAGTTGGCAGAAGGTGTCTACAGCATACGACTCGTAACTGTGGGAAAAAACAATATTACCCGATGTTGTTGAGAAAATTAAAGCACAGCACATGCAGCTGTAGCGGGCCACAACCACATTCATATCACACTGCATAATACTAAGTTTAACACGAAACAACATAAACAGTATTGTTTCACCTTCCACTAATATCATTCTAAAACAATGCTTGGTATTACTTGGCTTCAAGTTTACAGAATGAGAAGTTTCTTTCTATCGTCCTTCAGCATCAATTATTTCTTATAACTGTTTATTCAACGTATTCTGCTATGTTGGAACCTTTGTTTCTTGGAATAGCACAGCTGCTTCTACAACTGCTGCAATTTTACCTCCATCTCTGCAATTTTAGTTATATGGACACTAACCGTGGCGTGACGCGTATGTTCTTGTAGCCATCCTGGCTCATCCCAGGGCTGGCGATCAAAACTTTACCGGAAGGGTCGCGGAAAGTGCAGCTTTGGACCCTGTTCTCTTCAGGCACAGAACACGTCAGTATCACGGTTGAACGCATTTCCACCACGCTGGTTGTAACAACTGGAGCGGAGTCCCCTGGAACGAATCGAGGTCACAGGACTAAAACTTTTTAGCTCTCAACATGAAGAAGATAATTGTAAATTATAGTTGTAATAGGTTTCAAGATATTTCACTCGAAACAACAAAAACATAATCAGCCTATAATGTTTCCACTGCTGGGACACAGGCCAGGAGGCCTATGTCCCAGAGAGAGACTCTCGACTGTAGAGAGGACTCTATGAGAGGGAATGGGCTATAATCCACCACGCGGGCCCAGACCGGTTTGGTAGATGTCACTCAAGTCACAAAAATTGTTTAGACACTACTGTAAGATTTCAAACAGAAAATGGTAAATATTAATAGTAATATTGTTCTATACCAGCTGGTAGCACATTTACGTAGATCCAGCTACTACGAACGATAACTGTGCCAGGAGCGCCGACAAATAGCTCCCAATATCCTTCATGTTCCAATGTCACTCTGTCCAGCACAACCTTGCACGGACCAAATCCGTCGAAAACAATTGTGCCCTTCCTGTCCTTCAGCCGGCAGTACACCGCATCTTCAGGCCCGAAGGTCATATTGACGGCACTGCCCACAGTCCATACTAAACGAACATCGGTCGTTGCGTTCGAATCTAGAAACAGAACGAAACGGTTGTTATTATTAGCGTTAGAAAGCAATCTGAGCACCGTAGGTTAGGACGGGTAGGAAACACCCATCGAACAGATTTCGCTTCAAGGAGATCGACCGATCGTCCTTCATTAGCGTCTTCATGGACCAGTAGTTTTTCCAGGCGTTGTCGATTCGGCGATCGATTTCGTTTTCCTACCTGTTTTCGAAACAAACTGGCCCAAGTAGATGTACTCATCGAGATAGTGTATTTCCTGCCTATCTACTTCGACCCTACGTTTAGTGCTATTAGTCATAGTTTTAGTTTTAGACCGGTTCATCGCGAGTCCTACCTTGAGGTTAGCCGTGCTCACCTCGTGGCTCTGTAGTTCGAGAGCTATAGGAGCATAGAGGACAATGTCATCGGCAAATCTAAGGGTAGTCAGCCTCTTACTGCCGACTTCGACGCCCTTGGTCTTCCATGAGGCTGCCAGTGTCTGAAATATCTCCTCAAGTATGCTCGTAAACAATTTAGGTGAGAGCGAGTTACCCTGTTTAACATCTCTTTGTATTCCAAAAGAAGGTCCTGCAGAATTCAGTTTAATGTTGGCGGAGCTAATGCAGTATATGTTTCTAAGAAGATCGATACACTGTGTTTCAAGATCCTGGTTTTCCAAAGATCTGAAGATTTCGGTGTGTTATATGCTGTCGAATGCCTTTGTATAATCATTATAATCATCATCATACATTAGAGGTTAACATTACATTATGACTGTACAATGGCGTTATTAAGGTTTGGATTAGTTTAGAGTACATACCGTAAATGAGTTGATTTTCCTTTCCCCCAGTAAACTTGCCAAGTTATTTATCGTGATTTTAATTAATAGGTACCGATTGCTTTGTTTGCTAATCATGGTGCAATTAATCTTATCATTCTTTATTTAAATTTGGTAAGTAGGTAAAGTTTCAAAAAAATACTACGTTTATATACCTTCCTATTCCACTAATGAGCTCTTTACTCTGCTCTAGCTTTAGCTCTAGTAGCTTTTCAGGTTTACTAACAGGCGAATATGAAATGAAACGCTGTGCCGTAAGAAAATTCATTGTCTTTTATGTTCGTCAACTTTAGTATAATTTGAAAACACATGAAGGTATAAAAGACTTGACTGTACCTAAACTCACCCACCTGCCAAAAATGTATGTGCCAGGCCCAGAGTAAAAATCTGTCGGTTGGAACTTCAAATAATTAAAACGCGTAATTTTCGTCATACTTTGCAATTACTAATTAGTCATTAGCAACCGAATACCTAGATTGAAGCGGATTTTTTTTGTGCTGATTACACAACACAACTCTTTGTCAATTCGTAATAGTAATTAAATAAACTCTTACCTTTAACACTAACAAAGACAAAAACTAAAAATAAAGCTAGAATTTTCCACATTTTGTAATTTGTAGCACTTAACTCTGTAGGTAATTGTGTAGCCACCGACGAAATAATACTAGAAAAAAACAAGAAACGTATGATAATCAAAACTCACCATTATCTTATCGTTCAGGAAAAATATCGATTGAACAAAATGGCCTGTTCAACCAACTTTTTAGTTCCTTTTCGTTCTTTTTAATTTTTTGAGTCGCCGATAACGAAAATTAGAATTAAATGAAAATTCAAGATGGGGCCGACGACAATTTTGGTTTTTTCGACTTGGGTGTAATTTCTATGGTTTTCGGGATCGCTTATAACGAAAATTCAAAATAAAATTTCTAGATGGTTCCAACGAAAAATATTGCGGAAAAAACTTCGTTCCAACCCGTCCTCAATACGTTTCTCATTGTTTTCTTCGGCTTCACTTGTTGTTATGGTGCTCGAAAGACTTTACTCAAATCCAGGCACCCTATGAATTTATTACACTACGAGTAGCTGAATAAATTCGAACTATGAAACTGAACAAGATTCTCCGAAGACCGGCGGAGGTACTTGACTGCGTCCAGGCAATTGAATTTGGGTGTGATCGCGACCAAGTGTAATAAACATCAAATAAGTGCCTGCGTACCTAATGCGATACGCACACCACAGCCTAACAACATTTTATAACTGCACTGATTTATTTACAAACTACCTTTTGCCCACGGCTTCGCTCGCGTTGATCTAGAATTTGACATTCAATTCGGGTTGTACTCTGCTTGTAATAATATAATTGAAATGATTCGAAAGACACGTAGCGCCATCTATTATCATAAGAACGTTATTGTTGTTTTTCTCGGGAACACTACTTTTTTTCAGGATGAAAGGTGATGTCAGTTTCTGTACACCTGACAACGTATATGCAAAATTTCAGAATGATCGGTTCAGTGGTTTAGGCGTGAAAGGTAACAAACATACTTTCACATTTATAATATTAGTTAGGATTAGGATAGAATATGATAGAATTATAAAGTCTTTGTAAAGAAACATCACATCTGCTTAGTCTTTTCCCAACTGTTTTAGGGCCGGCATCCAGTCTAAACGGTTGCACTCAGTAATTGGGAAACACAATACTCCTCGATAAGCGTGGTTGTGAGACTAACAGGCTTCTGGCCAACCATAAGGACTATCTAAGATGTACAAATTACAGCCGGGGAAACGGTTTAACGTGCTTGCCGAGGCACGGAGAGGAATCGTTATGATATGAATGGTCACCTATCTGAACCACTTGCTCCGTTTTGCAATATCAATCGCACTTCATTTTGTCCCGCTCCTTTAGCTCTGTTGACAGGCTTCCAGCCTCTATTCGCGACATTAATCTGATTTTGGAACTTATCATTGTGTTATATCAATAAATGTATGGAATGGAGTCTGGTACCCGCTCCCGTAAGAATAAATGTTCCAAATATATTCAAATATCTAGATCTGGCTCGCGAGGTTGTCGACATGTGGGACGTGAGTACAGCAGTCATTGTGCCGATAGTCGTGTCAGCCAATGGCTTAATAGCCTCGATCAACAACTGAGGAGGCTCTCGCTTGGCAGCTGGATCAAGGGCTTGATTCAGAAAGCAGTACTTCTGGACACGGCGCGTATCGTTAGGAGGTTCCTCTCTCAAGAGCCCTGACCACCGGTAGCTCGGACCCTGTTCCCGATGCCGGTGGGCTACTATTTTTTTTTGTTTTTTCTACTTTTTTGTTTTATATTACTTTGTAAAGAAATATTTAAAAATGTAAATTATATGTGTAAATACGAAGGAAATAATAATGTTCCAAATATCTTACAATAAGAAAAACATTTAGTACAAGAATTCCAGTGGCACCTTGTATTAATTCCTTGTCCAATCGCAGTAATGTAATAGTTCAGTCAGTGCCCTGCATTATTTGACCCATTTAAAAAGAGGGGAACTTTTTAATTTTTGGGACGAGCTGATCTGACAGAGAACCAGAGTTGTCCACATAGCTCACAGAATAATTAAGCTGAAGTGGCAGTGGGCCATGTTAGCCGTAGAACCGATGACCGTTGTGGTAGACGTGTTCTTGAATGGAGACCGCAAATCGGCAAGCGTAAGGTGGGACGCCCTCAGGCTCGGTGGAGCGACGATCTTTGCAGAGTTGCCGAGAAAAGAAGCAGAAATTCATTTCACATTATAATTTAAAAAATCCTCTTTTAAAATTTTTCTGAACAAGCGGCCTCTGTGGTTATATGAGAAAAACTTGCCGCAGCTTAGTATGATGTTGAGGAGTAGAACTTGTTTGCAGTGGATTTTTAATTTGTTAGTTGTTTACACTACTATGTAAACGACTAACACAAAAAGTTCACTCATTAGGCAACAGATGGCGCTGTTTTCTAAAACCCGTTATGGTAGTTTTAACAATGTGTGGTGCGGACGAAGTTCAACCTCAACCAAAATAATTTCATATAAATGGTAGAATAACGTTTTGGTTGGTCCCGGCTATCAATTGTAGATCTTTGACAGTCGTTACAGGTAGTAAGTGGCCCAAAAGTCTGACATCAGTCTTACCCAGTATCGTATTACCCAGTACTAACTGGATTGTGGAGGTCAGATACGCAGTCACTCCATGTAAAATACTGGTATTTTACATGGAGTGACCGACCCCAACATAGTTGAAAAATGTCTTGACAGATAATGATGATGAGTCCAATTCATTCCAAACCAACTTAAGTGCTAAGTCACCAGGGAACAGAAATAGTAACACTAAAAATATGTTGGCTTATCCTGTAGGTATTTTGCCAAAGATCTGACCTAATATTCGAACTACTAATAAACCTAGTATGACAACTGGGTTCCGCAACACAGTCAGTCAGCTATAACAGCCTTTAGTCGATTCTAGAACTTCGCCGGACTAGTTTGGATTGATTTCCTTGTACTTTGCTTTAGCTAAATGTTTTAACATGACCTGCTTAACAAGAATTTGTGTGGTATAAATACAAATAAAAAACCCGACTACTGAAAAATCACGCTCTAATTAAATTCGGGGTTTACAAGGTAAAATCGACTCCTCCTATTGTTGAAGTCGGTTATAATGTAGCCTATGTTACCCGGGCCATAATAACGAATCGATTGACACTTTATTCATCAAAATCGGATGAATAGTTTAGGCGCTACGAAGGAACATGCGCAAATACAAACATACAAACATAGACTGCTAAAATCATGACCCTTCCTTTTGGCTTCGCCGTAGTCGGGTAAAAAACATATGACTGTTGTCAATGCTTCGACAAAATATAGGAAATTCCAACAATTTCAATGGGCCGTAGCCCCGGTCTCCGGCGAATTTGGTACCTACTTGTTGCAATAGTATGAATTAGAGTACTTAGTATGAGCTACATTTTGAGATATATATATGTCTTTCAATTATTTATGTCTTTAACACTTTGGCACTGTTATGTAGTTCTGATTACAGTAAGAAAGAACAGAGACCTGGAGCGAATACTATACAAAAGGGATGAATGAAAGGCAATTAGGTACATATGACTGAGATAAGAATACTAAGTGGGATGCGTAGTGTAACACGAATGGATAAAATAAGGAATAAGTACTTAAGAGGAAGTCTGTAAGTGGCACCGGTGACTGAAAAAATGTGTGGTAATCGGTTATCGTGGAATGGACATGTGATGCGGAGGAATGAGGAAAATGTAGTGAGGAAAATGTTGAGTATGAATGTAGAGAGTAGAGGAAGACCAAAGAAACGATGGATGGACTGTGTGAAGGATGATATCGGTAGAAAAGACGTGACTGCTGAGATGACGAGTAATGGAGAAGTATGGAAGAAGAAGACATGCTGCGCAGACACCAAATAAATTGGGATAAGGGCATGAGAATGATGACGATGATGATTATTAGTACGAATATACATTTGAAACTCAAGTATTTGCGTGAAGAAAACAAGAACAATAAAAAACAAAAAAAAAGTAACAAACAAAAATACTAAAAAAAAACAACTTAAAATAACTCAAAAAACCAAAAACAAAAAACTCAAAAAAACAACAAACAACACAAAAAACAAAACTCAAAATTCTCTAAAATAACTTTATTTACGAAAAATAGAAAATCCTTAGGTAACACTTTTGCTAATAGGTGAGTGTAATATTTATTCAAAAGATAATTATATTTGGAACACTAGCTTTTAAATAGGGTTTGATAACAATCAGTTATTTACAACACATCCTTTTAAGTTACGTAGTTATTTATTAGGTACACGAAAAAAGAATCGATTTCCATTCAAAACCAAAGATTTAAATCGTTAGATTCACCCTACCGCTTAAAAAAATAATCAAATAGTATTGTCTGACTCATTTATACTGAAACTCGTATCTATCGTTAAATGCGCGACTAAGTACGGTAACATCTAATAATTTAAATCTTTGTTCAAAACTCCTTGAAACTTAATATCACTTCTTTTTTTTCCAATTTAAACCAAAATACGGGAAACTTAAGTTCCAAGTTTTTTTTTCATCTTATTCTCGCTCCTATTAAACTTTTGGCGGTAAGTCGGTTAGTATATCATTGTGGTATCCGGTTTTACCGGATGGGGTTGTTTTCTGAAACTGTTCCTAATGCTCGAGGCTCTCCTGTACGTCCACTCGCGGTTCTTCTTAGGGATGAGCGACACAGCAGCCAGTATCAGCACTATACCTATGATGACGAAGAAAGTCCAGAGCAGAATTCCCATCATCACTGAAAAAGAATTTTTTGGTAAATTAACGAACTTCTGATGATTATATCTGTGATTCTCAAATCATTATTCAACCTTAAAATTATAAATAAAGAAACGACGTATAAAGAATTTAATTTAACAAGCCTGGCAGGGCTATTGCCAGTTCATAATTACGAACAGTTCTGCAAAGGGTAGTGTCAGTTGAAATCAACAAGAACGGTCTTTGTATATCAAAACCCGTAAAAATGAACTGTCAACAGAGATACGCAATAGCCCACGCTGGTCGGCTGCTGATAGGATTCTCATAGGCAGAAATGATAAACTTTTATACGAACTTTCATCCCCTATTTAACGTTTAGGGGATGAATTTACAAAAAATCCTTCCTTAGGTACTACTTCATAAGGAATGATTGTACAAAACTGTTATCGTCAACCATCACACAGCGATTCCAATCACTATGCTGTCGTATAAGTTTTCATTACTTAAATCAGACGGAGAAAATATTACTACATTTTCTCAAATGCAGATATTATGTTTTTGTAATTGTTTAGTACCTACGCCAGGCCAAAAGCAACGAATTGTCTCAATTTATTAAAAGTTATCAAAACAAATCAAAGGTCATTTTGTGAAATTAGGTTGACAATGAACAATTTTTGAAGGTCAAAATGACATCTTCATCATTTTCTAGTGCATTAGCTAATATACTATTTATTTTAAAACGCTTTATTAGCTCAACCTGTAACTAACTATACTGATATAAGGGTGTAACAAGACCCTTAACGAAGCCGAAAGGCACTGTTTCTCCCCGTCATTGCGATCATTTTTTTGTTCTAGACCATACCTGGATCCTTCCACGGAGATATTGGGGGTCAAAGTTCAAACTTTTTCACAAGTATTTTTTTTAAATACATGTTTTTTAAGCTTTAAAGACCCCCACGACCCCCATACTACTTAATGCATCCATCAGCACAATTTTTTGAGTGCGTTACAACGAGTCTTACCGTAAAACGTGATTTTTCGCACAAAAAAAAAGTCGTTTCCCAGCAATAATTTTTGCGTAAAGTTACTTAGTTTGATGTAAATAATGCTTGGTTGACGGCTTCGTGAAGGGTTCGTTTACTCCCTGTAGAATACAAAAGCTAAAATACTTACACGACGGTCCACCCATATACTGCGGTGGAGGACAATTGAAAGTAGAAGTCATGTACATCTCTCCGTCTGTTCCAACGGCCTTGGCGAACACCGTCCAGGGGCGCAGGTCATCAGATTGAGGGCTCCAAATTTTGAGGGCACACGTACCGTAGGACATCTCGTATGAGTCAAATGCGTACTCTAAAGGCACGTTGTCGGACATGAAAGCTGTGACAAACAGATGATTAAAAGTTAATTTTAAATAGCCATGTCTATATGCGGAACGATGCAGAGGAATGAGATAAATGTCATGTGAAGATGGATATAAGAGTAGGGGACCAAAGAAACGGTGGATGGACTGTGTGAAGGGGGTGGCTCATGACATGATGATTAATAGAGAAGTGGGAAGAATTCATATAGTTTAACATATGGGTTTCCTTGATTAATCAGGTGTTTGTCTATTCAAAAGATAATGACCCAAACTGGTGTAAAAATCAGCCTGTTTCTAATTTAACTCAGACCGAAATGACTTTTGACCTGTACAACCATACAAAGTTTCGTATTTTATTTTATTTTCTCCTAAATGTATAAACTTTTATTAGTGGCCGCCAAATGCTCCATACATTTTGGCCTTTGGGCTTTCGGGGTTTGACGACTTTCTGTTCTACGGAAGACAAACGTTTAAAATTGTCTCCAGTGTTCTGCTCACCTAGTCCATCGATGCGTACAAATCTGCAATATTCCAGCCTGGGCGCGTCTCCAATTGACAAACGCAAACTCACGGAACTATCCTGCCATCCGTGATATATCCGTATTCGCTCTGAAACAGAAGAAAAACACGTGGAATAAAATTATCATGATGTTCGGTTTCCAATCTAATCGAATACAGCTGAATACCAGTATTTTACAAGGACATCTCCACAACCCAGTTAAGTTAGTAACACAGGAAACACGATATATCTCAACGAGACTGTTTGCCACACTTGAGGGCTTCTGATTACCCGTAACTAACTCAAAGATTTAAAAACAGCTTAACGTACTTTTCAAGACATGGAAGGGAATGTAATGGATGATCACCCACCCATGGTCGAACTCAGCAAGCGTTGCCTAGACAGCGGGCTGATTAGGACACATGAGTAATGTGGTTTGGATGCCAGTTCAAACTCTTCCAAGCTCTTTGTTTTCTGGCTATGCCAAAGACGATTTAGAATGCATGCTTCAACTGGAGTCGAGCCGTTCGGTATGAATAAAACGAAACGCACACTTGTAAACAAGGCATAACAGCATCGTTAGGAGAAATGAGGCGATGCTGATACCATAAACTGCCTAGCTTTTTTGTTGGGGTCGGCTTCCAGTCTAACCGGATGCAGCTAGATAAGTATTTTTCATGGAGCGACTGGGTAATACGATAGGTCTTGGTGAGATTGGTTGTCAGGCTTTCTGGCCACTGACTACCTGTACCAACTCTCAAAGATCTTAAAATTACATCCTGGACCAACGGCTTAACATGCTTTCCGAGGCACGAGGCAATGGTCACCCATCAACAGACCGACCTTGGCAAGCGCGGCTTCACCTTGAAAATCGGCTCGTGTGGTGAGACAAACAGACTGTCTGTCTGTCTGTCACGAGCCCCTCGTGTGCGGCGACTCAGCGGTCACGCAGTGCTTATTAGTGTACGTTGGGTACTTGGAGTATAGACCTATAGCTTTCTTACCATAGATATTAACATCGAAGGATCTTCTTAGTTCTTCAGATTCGCCGACCAGTCCTACATTGCAGCTCCAAAGACCACTGTCATTAAGCCATAGGTTGTTGAACCTGATGCCACATTCGCCCGCGTCGAGACTGCTGCCGACGTACTCGTAGTCTTCTGATGAGATTGCTGCGAAAATAATGAGGAGGGTTGCTTTAGATTTATCCATGACACTAAAATGTTGTATACGATATTCATTTCGATTAAGATGAAAGCGCTAAGGTAGCCCGCGAAACAAAAAATTCTCCCGTTTTTTGTAATTTCCAGGTCAGTGTCGGGTTGAATGTTGATTAAAATATGATTCGCGACCATAACAAATATGTAGATAACGGGAGCGAAGGGTCATTTTTTGTAAAGGAGCCGGAGTACATATCTTTAATGTGATTATATTATTTGTCTGTAGAATACTGACTGTGCCATTTTTCAAAGGGAAGCCGGTAGGAATCGAGTTGTATGGAACCTTCGCCACTGGTAGATACAGAATTATAATCATTAAAATCAACAATACAACCCTCTAAGTTCATTTAACCCATTCAATGACTATTTCATTAAAAAGTCATTCAATGGGGTTAAATGAATGATATATTTATGTAGCTAAAATAAGTTCTTATGATCAATGGGTTTCACTATATTCGGCATTTCAGCCAATTAGACATAACAATTTCATAATTTAAATTTAAATTAAATAAATGAACTTAGAAGGTTGTATTCATGATTCTACTGATTATAACACAGTTAAGTTACATATTGCGGGCTACCACGGCGCTCCCCCATTAATTTCGCAAATAGATTTAGGCATTCGGCGACTCAACATCTCCTGGGCAGGGACGGTTACCGTTACCACAAAAATACCGGTAAAATTACCAAAACCTTAACGTTATGCTACGTTACCTAGTAACGTTAAAAATATCGTTAAATCATACGATTTACCGGTATTTAAATAGCGTTACCAGTAGCGTTACTTCGCTAAAAACTAATAATTTCTGGTGCGACGTTGCCAAACCGAACGTGCGCCGCGAGTTCTTTCGTTCGGCTCTTCTAATCGGAGCGGCAACAGCTAGCATTTTAGGACGATTGGACGGATACCTACGAAAACGCGACGGCTCGCGCCTTTTTCATTTTATAAGACCTCTGGTCACACAAACATGGCAAACACCAAATACATCTATTTGTTTTGTTGTTCTAATTATTAGTTGTTTGTGTAAAAAATATCATTATAGGCCGAAAGAAGTGCAACAAAGTATATCAGTATAACTATAACTTTTTAAAGAATAATAAATCTACTTACCTTCCATGCCATGGTAGTGGATCATACGAAAAGTAGTATAGTCTATGAAAAAAAGTCCTAGAAAAAATTGACCACAATCCTTCGCCTAATCAAGCCTTCGGGACCCGGTGGGATGAGGGAGTAGTAGTGTAGGGAACACCATGGGATACCTCAATGGCATTGACCTTGAGATCAAGGTCAAAATTCCAAAAGTCAAGACCCGCGGTTCTCAGGAACAGTAACAGGTCATTTATATTCATGGTTAGTGACCTTGTGGTCAAAGTCAAGTGACCGTAGGGCCAAGGACAAGTGACTTTGAGGTCAAGATCAAGTGATCCTGGAGGTCTTGACACCTTGGAGTTGGTCGAGTGACCTGTCTTTGAAATTCCAGTGCCTTGACACTCCCGACCCCATGACTTCGAGCGCAAAAACAGTGTTTCTTTTTCTTCTAAATTTGCTTATATCTCGAAAACGGTGTGTCCTATCGCAAAAATAATGAAAAATTTGCCCCCCTTAATAACCCCTTTGCGCGTAATTCCCGACATGTAGGTAATAATTAATTACAAAAAAATCAAATTTTATTATCCATACAAAAAAAAAATATACAGGCTTATCAATTGTAGGTGCCTTTATTAAAGGATTCCTTCGACATCGTTTTTACGACAAACGGTTGGTCAGCCAAAAAACACCAAGACGCTTTTATCCTTATATTTAGGTGGTATATACGTTAGAATCGAGAAAATAAACGATTTGCTAAAATAACACTTTTTTGGCAAAAAAATTCTGAGTCTTTTTTTCTCAGTGCTCCGTTACATACACTCCAACCGAATGTTCCACTATGGAACTGTGAAGAAGGTACCAGAAAGTTGTGGAACTTTCTCGAAGGATGGTTCAGTATATAAATAGCTGTCGTGTTTGCGGGAGGAGTCAGCCGCCCGATACAAACCATCACGTATCAGTATGACTCGCCGACGGTATACTCTAATCACCCCCGACGATTCCATCACCCTCCACCAGGAAAGCAGTAGGGAAACCTGTAATTTACGCAAACACAAGCCGGCATCATTCCGACCTCACCGTCGAGGTCCGTCGCGAAGTAAGTGTGTTCAAGTAATCATTGCAGATGCATCGCAGAAACAATACCTATTACACGCCGAAGCTAGTTGTACTAACATCGTAAGATGCTACCGACTCCCCACCGACATCGTTAGAAAGAGATAGGCGAATAAATTACCGGTATACGTATTGTTACTTTTACCGATACTAATATTAGTTAATAGGTAACGTTAACGGACTTACGGGTATCGTTATAAATATCGTTACTTTTGTAACGTTAACATAACGGTAATCGGTAACGTTAAGAAAAAAGTAACGGTAATTCGGTCCCTGCTCCTGGGAGTACCGTGTGGAGGGACGAAACACGTATCGACTATAGGTACAGACCACAACAAGCTACCCGAAACTGTCAAATTTTCCCAATCACCTTTAACCTAAAGCTTTAGCGATAAAGTTGCAAATCTATTAAAGAAATTTGACAGACTGTAGTAGCTTGATGTGCTGGCATCAGAACAAGATAGCATTTTTCATGCTAGTTTACATAATTTTTGCGGGAGCGGTCGCTGCATATTTTGTTTCAGAGTGAGTTCTATAAGGGTCACAGTTCGTTTTAAGGTATGATACTCACAGGGTCCAACGTTGTAGATAGTTCCGTTCGGTGCCCTGAAGTAGCAGTAGCGAACAGCGGCGTCTATGGAGCAAGCTATCGTCTCTGCTTTGCCCTCTGTTCCCGAATACGACAAAGACGAGGGTAGCAATTGCGGCTCTGGAAATAAAATTAAAGGTATGTTATTCTTAAACATGAACACACGAAGCTGTACATTTCCAGTATAACTTGGCCTCGCTCTGTATAGATTTCCTATACAATAAGAGATCCGCATAAACTGGTTTTGTAAAGCTTGATTAGCTGTCGTGCGTAAAAAAATATAATTCAAGAAAGGATGATGTTTGATTTAAAAAAAAATACTTATAGTTGTTTACCTAGTTTGTTTATCGGTTACATTGATCATTGATGATTAAAAATATCAGTTGTACAAACTATTAATAAAGTAGGTCAATATGCCTTCAGCTAGATAAAATAAAAAATATTACATTACATAAACGATTATTGAAAGTAAGTAATCCTACCGATATCGTTTTTGTAATCAATCCCATCCATGGAGAAGGTAAGGAAACCGTAGCTGGTGCCGCTCGCGGTGTCAACGGCACAGCGCCAAATGCCAATGTGCTCAGAAGAAGGCGTCAGGAGTCGGAGAGTGCAGTCGTGGCTTTCAGAATCGGATTCGTAACTGTAAGACAAACCAAAATGAATATTATTTAAATAATAAGCTTTATGAAAAAAACTAATTCATCGAATTGCAGAGAATGTAATCAAATCGAGGACGTGCAGCATCTACTGATGGATTGTGTCCACAACAGGCGCGAGAGGGAGTCACTTTTGACACAATTAGACTTAAATAGGCTTAACATAGGATTAATACAATCAAGTTTATCCCAACCAACTTTCGAAGGTGCCAAAAAGTAGTAGTAGTAGTATAACAGTCCTTCATCGGGGACTTCTATCCCAAGTATTTTATTTATATGACATACTAGCAGTGCCCCGCGGTTTCACCCGCCGCTTCTGACTTGTTTTCTTTTTGCTCGGCTCCTATTGGTAGTAGCGTGATGTTATATAGCCTATAGCCTTCCTCGATAAATGGACTATCCAACACTAAAATATTTTTTCAATTCGAATCAGAAGTTCCTGAGATTAGCGCGTTCAAGCAAACAAACAAACAAACAAACTCTTCAGCTTTATAATATTAGTATAGATTTGTTTAGACAAAAAATCCAAAACAAGAAAAGAGAAAAAAAAAAGTAATAAGCTTTTTCCCGCGGCATTGCTCGTGATATGTTCGGAAATTATCAGTACCAAGAAAACGTTTTAAATATAGCCTATGGTACTCGGCAATAAAGTAGCTTCCCATTTGTGAGAGAATTTTCGGAATCGGATGAGCAGTTCCGAAGATTATCGCCCACATACAAACTAAGACTCTTTATAATAATAGTATAGACAACTTCTCTCTGCCAACAGCCTAATTGAGAGATCTAAGTACTAACCGTAAGCCGACCCCGGTGTACCCGTCCTGCCCCACCCCGTGGCTGGCTATGAGGACATTGCCCCTAGGATCCCGGAATAGGCAGGCTTCGATCTCGTTCTGCGCGGGGACAGAACACGTCATCAGCACAGATGAACCATTCCTTGCCACTTCTGTGGTGACCACTGGCCTGTTGTCTGAAATAAGTTGAGGACATCATCACTATGGTTCAGTTAGTTTGAAAAGTAGTAAAGGCGATGCTTTGAGACTAATATGACTCGTCATAAAGATGCTTCAAAGCATTGTCTCTACGAAAGGTCCTCTGCTCTCGCATCAAAGGCACAAGCTTCCTTTACAGAAACAAAACTCGATCTTCTCTGTCTCACAAGAAAGAAAGAAGACCGTCATTTGCCCGTTCATTTTGTTTATTTTTAAGTCATTCAAATATTTACGAGCGATACACGGGACAAGACAAAGAAAATCGTAATTCAATACTTGTTATTACTTAGCAACAAGTCGTTCTGCTACGTTTAGTGTGTTGTCGTTTCGTCGATTCGTGTGTCAAAATCAAAGTGTTCGGGATTCAAATTTTTGTATGAAAATATTCCCCATGTTCGCTCTACTGTTTTATGTCCGTCACATCACCATCTCAGGTCCAGTTGAAAACCAGCGTCGGGCACTAGCTGCTCGGCAGTTTGCTGAACTGGGCCTATTTGGCGCAGCCGTGTGTGACACACAATATTATCTCTTTTTTTTTGTTTAGTTTTAACTTTTTTATAGTGTAAATTTAAGTTATTTTTATTTGTTTGTTGTGTGCACTTGTGGCATGTGCCAAATAAATATGTTTTCTTTCTTTCTTTCTTCTCTACAAGTCTTTTAAATCCTTTTGAATTTCCATGACATGTCTTGGAATTTTTGGTTCTAATACATGTCGGTTTACCATGTCACTGCACCGTTTTGTGAACGTGATATTTTGTTAAAGTTCTAAGCATTAATGAAACATAATTATGAATATGATTACGAACAAAACACAAAATCTGTATTACTAAAAATTAATTACCACATGTGAGCACCACTTGAGGACGGCTCGACCGATTTATCTGATATATTTTTTGTTGTGTTTGTAATTATCAGGACAAGGTTTGTATAAAAGAAAATTTTTAAATTTTCTTCATTAGTTAGTTGTTTGCTAAGCTGGGCGTGGTGCTAGTCGGGAATATTATAGAAACGGGAGATCAAAATCCTGATGCTATACAACATTATTTTTAGTATATGCGAAACCTGAATATAGTTTGTTCAGAATAAGTAACTGAATCGATTCCAATAAATTTTAAACCGTTTTATATTTTGTCCCAAAAATACTTAAAAAAAGGTTACAAGTTGGACACCGAGCGAAACTAAGTACCTATCGCAATCATTTAGGTACCTACTGCCAAATTATTATTATCAATGAGCTCAAGTCAAGACGACGCGCGCGCGGCGGCGCCGCGTGATGACCACATTTTTGTGCGGACAACCAGGTAACAGAACAAGCTTATAACTTTGTGATTTGAAATTTTGTACATAGATTCTTTACATAAAAATACTAGACACGTGTTTCAGGTTTCGCATATACTAAAACTAATGTTATATAGTCATAAATCAATGATGAATATAACATACCAGTTGGTATTACATTCACGTAGAAATTGGCTCGACGAAGCATCACTGTGCCCGGAACGCCAACTTCTATGCTCCACCATCCTTCGAGAGACATCGTTACTCTGTCCAACAAAATTCTGCAAGCACCAAATCCGTCGAAAATGTGGTTTTGTTCGCTGTTGAAAATCCTACAGTACACTGCATCTGCAGGGCCAACGGTGACGTTCACGGATTTGCCTTCACTCCATGTCCAATTACCCACGGAGATTTCAACCGATTCTGTGGAATACATTTAAAAAAAAAAAATACTTTAAATGACATTATGGATAAGTGAAGGAAGTGTTAGAAACAGCTGAAGTGTTATATCAACTATCAATACCAACCGTACCAGTATCTTAGAACAAAACAGCATTGTAATTGCGTCACATTCTCAATGCTAAATAAGCATTGAAAATGATTTTGTCAATCAATCGATCAATCTTTATTTGGGAACACAGGTATTACAATAAAGGTCTTATGTTATACATTTGCCATTTTTATTTTTTTGTTATTTCAACAACTTTCATTGCGTGTTTTAGAAGACGCGAACACACAAAGCTATGTAATTACGAATTGCCTTCAAAATCTTTCGAAATGAGCGTCATGCAATTGAGGTGCAGACTGCTCCGCGCATTAAAAATGTTGCGTGTCTTTTATTTGTCATAATGTCCGCATCACTGCAACATGACTGTCTCTCGCAAAACAAAACATATTGTTGAAACATTATGGCAAAACTTTGTTTGCACAATTAATACAGGGCTTTATATTGGATCTAAGCAAAGCCAACGAAAGAGATGTGCAGGTGGCTACATACTGGTCGGGTATTATTTGAAACCATCGACACGCAAAGAAGAAGAATATACTCATAATTCAGAAAGTGTTTGTTTTGCGGAAAGTAAACGTCACTTTGACTGCCGAATTCAAATAATTCATATTTGCACTGTGTGATGGGAACCATTCTCCACCAATGTTACCCTCTTATCTGAATTGCGACCGTTAGGTCTGAATTCTACTTCTACACAATAAAATGTGTTTGTAACCTTTTAAAAATAACCATTACCTAAAATATTCACTTGAACAGTCGCTTTGTATGTTATTGTGTTTCCATACACAATGGCCCACATTCCACGCTGCGAACCAGTGACATTTCTTACAGTGAACCCACAAGAACTATACCGAAACCGATCAACTTCAAACTCTTGAACTTGTTCATCATTAGGTCCATACAGCTTGCATGTGTCATACATGTGCGTGGCATTCGGTAAACTCACATACAGATCAGCCCCTTCAGTTATAGTTATTGTTCCCAGAGACGATGTTTCTGAAAGAATAGATTTGTATTTAAATGTATTATCTGTAATCGTTGGCCGATATAGTGTATTAATTTTGTTATCTCAGGACGTGACGTGATAAGCGGATTATCATTAATTTAAATATGATAGATTACCTTCGATTCGGATCGTAAAATTCCGCCTTCTTTCGATATGAGTAGACGACCTGGTGGCTCTAGCGATGAGGGTCCATTGTCCAAGCATATCTAAAGACTCCACATTGACTTGAACCCCGCATTCAATGCCAGTTCCTTCTAAAATTTCTACGTTGGGAACATTAAATCCATCTATAAAGGTGTATAGCAAGCCGCTCGGAGTCAATAAGTGACAACTCTCATTTTCAATAGAGCTCGAGGAGGCAATAGTTACTGTATGCGATGCCTCTAATTCCGTAGTGAAAATCGTTTCCGTCAAATTTTCAACTACTCTAAAGTCTTCTAAAATGGGATTTGCAGGATCTGAAACAAAAAATTTGAAATGTTAGCTTTGATTATTACACAAATCACACGATAAGACACCGTTGAGCTATATTTAAAAAAAAAAACATGTAAATATTGCCGTCGGGCTCCGCTCCACAGTAGCGCACAGCTAGGCTACGTACAAGTGCTCAGATTCGCTATTGCTTTGTTTGAAAATACAGGCGCGATCATACATTTTAGTCCTGACCCACAGCCATGTGACGCACAATACATGGCTGACGAACATAGCAGCGCAGCTAAAGTTGCAAACTTCTCCTGGCACTTTCTGCATACCAGTGGACTATCAACTGTTAACGCTACTTATCTAACTTTAAAAATTAACTTACCTTCTTTTATGATACGGAACGTCTGCCGCCTCTCAGTAAATTGGTTACCATTACTGAATTTGCCAATAAGTTGCCATTCACCCAGCATATCCTCAGTTATTGGGCTAAAAGTAATCTGACAGGCTGTTGTCGAGTCCACACTGTTTAAAACGACTCCATGCAGAGCGACGGCATTGTTCAAATCATAAGATTGACCTGTAGGCGTTCTGTACTGACAGTTGTTGACTTGCCCAACACTTCTTACACTGACATCCAAGGTGCGTCCCAAAATAACGAGATGCCTATCCTCTTGTAATGTAGTTACATTATACGCCTGTTCATAAGGGTTTGCCTCATCTGAAACAGTTTCATTGTCAGGCACAACTTCAATTTCACAATTTATAATTTTACTTTAATTGTCAATACTTACTGTAAAGGAAGAATCTCAATGGTAGATGCACTTCATTCAAACCAAACGTCAATGCACGGAATTTACCATAGATTGTCCAGTCTCCTATCGAGGAGCTATCTATGTTGGTGAAATTGATGCTACATAGAGCTGGACGATTCAAAGCAATTCTTTCTATGTGAGGATATTTGACGTCAGTTGTGATAACAAGATCTTCGCCATTGGGCGTGATTACGTGGCAGGATTCAGCATCACCAACCCCAGCCACACCAGGATTGACACTTCCACCAAAGTGAACCGGGTGAGTAAACATGTTCTGTGTGGCCACACCCCAGTTTGCAGTCGGATTGTTATTATTATCTAGAACATTGAAATAAGTTACATTTTTCATTAACGGTGTCAATGCTCTCATTTTGTCTGGTACAATATGTTATACTTGTGCCTTGATTATTTAATCAGTGATGATAATGAAAATAACTGGTCAAGTGCAAGTCATAGATATGCAATTAGTGGACAAGAAAACTCTAGTTTTCACCAAAAAAAAAACAGTACTTTACAAATTATACATATAATTCAATACAATACAAAGTCAGTGTGTAAAAATGTACGAGTGTAGATTTATTTATGTTCTGTGGTTAACGAGAACCCCATTCCAGAGCTAAATACTCATAATTTCTCAGAAAAAAGGCGTGAACTCATTTCATACAGAATTTTGGTTAAACTGAATTAATTAATTGAATACAAGCAGTTCTAAGCATCGTCGTTGGTTGAAAATCGGTTAAAGACATTTTACATTTCAAAATATCTAGACCTCATTGGTCACATTGGGACCTAGCTATGGTCGCATCATCTACGTTTTGACAGACCTCTTCCATTTTAGAGAACTTGAAAAATATGAAACTTACTCCAAACGATATTGGCAGGCTGGCATCGCATTCCATTGCTGGTAGAGCTGCCACATAGTCTCCATTCTCCTAACAATGTTTGAGACATCGGTCCTATAGTTATTCTACATGAGACGAAGTTGCTGCTTCTTTGTACTATGACGTTATCCATTCTAAACGTAGCTGTGCTTGTGAGTACACCATTTGGGGGCCGAACGTAACACTCTTCTTGAAATGATTGTTTGTCTAACGTTATATCAATGAAAAGCCCTATTCTAGTGGCATGGCGGATTGTGCTTAGTAACGTTATATCTGCATCTTCATCTTCTTCTTCGCTTTCTATAGTTTCTGAAATGTTTTTAGCATCATTTAGTAAGTTCGATACATGATGACCTTTTTTTACAAGCTTTTTATGTTTGTGTAGGCTAATCTTGTAACTGAATTTTAAAACAATTATACCCAACCGATTGAACTGAAATTTTGCATACACGTTTAGTTTGGATGACAATGCATGGTTAGCTAAGTGACGTCATTCTTAATATGATGGATTCCAAAAGTCAAACAAGAAAAAGTCATCTTTAAGGTGATAGCGCCAGGGGTTCAAACTTTAATTTTACTTACGTTTTTGCAATTTGCAAACGTCTTAAGCAAATTTGAACTTTGCAGGCTATCCTAGCGCTTCTCTCTTAAATAGGTATGTTAAATATCTAAAGCACATCAAGACTTTCAAGCTGGAAGAGACGAGAGAAAGATTTGGATAGTCAAATTTAAAATTGCGTGCATTCTTTCTCTGCATTGCTTGTTAAGTTGATACTCTTAGTGTATTTTTAGCCTGTTCAGGTCAATTGACGAACAATAATAAACATGTCAGCGCAGTTGCGACACCGCGCTCTTTGCTTTAATATTTCATGTATCACCTAAGTAAGACAGTACGTCTCGGATAGCATATCGGGCGCGACTCAATCTCATCTCCTTCATCTGATTAGTTTTAATTTTCTTTATAATCTTTAATCTTAGTTTATCTTAATCTCACCCCAACCCCGAACATTGGTCCTTCGAGCCGGATCGGACTTCAACTACGACGATTTTAACGATAGTATGGAGATGAGCTGTACAATGTTTATCTTTAATTTGTAAAATCTTCATATTCTTACCTGGTACATTGAGAATGAGATTGTAAGATCGAGAGCTTGCATTTTCATGATCGTAGGTCATGACCCAGAGTCCTTCATCGTTCGAATCTAAATTATTTATGTTTACCATACAATCAATGGTCGTAAGTACTTCATATTTCTCCGTTGATTTGCTTGTATCACGAGGTTTGAATTCAAAATTGTCATGATGTGGTGGTTTTAAGATACAAGTTTTGACCTCGTGATTGGGAACTACAAAGGCTGGAAAATAACCTCCTTCGTATCTGGGGGTATTTATTCCCGTATCACTGCTTACGCCACCTGCAAATTGTAGGATCGTATTAGATGTAGGTCTAAACCCTATCGCTGCCACAACCTTCTCGATTGCGTTTAAGTAAACTGCAATTTGTATGGATTAATAATGGTGTTTTTCATTTTTGTCCCCAGACGACGCTACTTCAGTTTCAGCACAAATTGAAGTTTACCTACGTTAACGCGATACGTTACGTTTCTGAAACCTCGCACTAAGCCTCTGAGGACCCAAGAGTCCTTTAGCACCTGGCTGCTCATCATCTGCCTAGCCTTTTCCCAACTATGTTGAGTTCAGCTTACAGTTTAACACATGCATTCTGCATTTGAATACCAGTATGTCTCATGGAGCGACTTCCTATCTGACCTCCAAAACCCGGTTACTGGGAAATACAATACCCCTAGGTAAGACTGGTTGTCAGACTTTCAGGGTCCCCAGTCCTCACTACTCGTTACGACTGTCTAAGACCTACAAATGGCAGCCGGGACCAACGGCTTAACGTGCTTTCTGAGGCATAGAGGAAGCTTGGTGATGGTTACCCATCCACGGACCGATCTCGACAAACATTGCTTAACCTTGAAGATTTAACCTGTGCAGCAGTAGCGAAGGGTCAATTTTTGTAAGAGGTAAGCCGGAGAACATTATCTTTAATGTGATTATATTATTTGTCTATAGAATACTGACTGTGCCATTTTTCAAAGGGAATCCGGTTGTATGGAACCTTCGCCACTGCTGTGCAGCTATTATCATTTGACTACGAGCCCCTAAAATACTTGGCATTCCATTTCACGCATATCAATGCCCAAATGCCCCTGATACTACAGATAAGTTATTATAATCAAGGTAACGCAACTTATGTCATAACTAGCTAAGTCCAATTAGTTGATAATGCTTGCGACATGTTTAATGCCTGTTGGTATCTTTTGTTTTATTTTCTCATGTTGCTACATTCTGAATATTTTTTTATTCTAGTACTATTCAACTTTTCGCTTTTTTACAAGTAAGTGTAGCGACATAGTCAGAAATAAATTAGCAACATCTATGACACAAGTTAGGAACTAATAATCCTACTTGAAAATTATCCGCCATATTATGCCAGAACCCGTAGACAGACACAACATCCGTCAGACCCCGTAGCATGACCACCGTAGACAAAGATTTCTTTGACGGTAGAATCGACAAAATGACAGATTGTGCGGACACAATGACAGATTTCTTTGCACTATCTGTCATTTTGCCGATTCTTTCGTCAAAGAAATCCTTGTCTACGGTGGTCATGCTACGGGGGCTGGTCGGGGGACCTACCCTTGACAATCGGGGATGTGGAACTTTGCACCCTGTTCCTCATGCACCTAAATACTTAAGTAAAAATGGTTTTCGTGAAACACGTAGGAGAACTTGCGTAGGCATGTTAATGAATTTATCTATACTAGTATTATATAAAAGGTATTTGTTTGTAAGTTTGTATGTAGGGGGTAATCATCGGAACTACTGATCAGATTCAGAAAATGATTTCACTTACGGGAAGCTACATTATCCCCGAGTATCATAGGCTACATTTAAAACATTTCCGTGCGTTAATTTCCGTATATAACGGGAGCGAAGCCGCGAGCAAAGGCTAGTGTGATAAATACAGGGTGGCGATTTAGTAACCTGCAACCTTCAAGAAGGTGAGTCTACCCGTCATATTAACCAACTTTCCTAAAGAAACTCATATCCGATTCATGAAAAAAAATGCATCGAAAATACTTGTTGTATAGGCATTTGTATTTTATTTCGCAAATCGGTTGTGAGTATCTTGTGTATAGTTCTAGCTTTTTGTATAAATCAACTTTTAGTGTTTATAACAGTCATAGTTATAAAAAATGATGATAATGGAAATATTTGAAGTAAAATCAATTTTCTTTCAAGTTTTCTGTACATACATGCGATTGCATGTAACTAAAAGAGCTGTCTTGTCTGTCTGTCTATCCATCTGCCATAGCCAATTTGCTCAGAATCTACCGGACCGATTATGTTGTAATGGTACACAAATAACTGTGACCAAAACCCGGACGTGCAACGTAAATAAATGAATTTGTAACTCCCAGGGACATTACAAATTATAATATATAAATCAGAGAAAAATCGATATGCAAATTTTACCTTGTATTTTTATTATACTTATATAGAATCGTATGACCTGGCTGAATATCAACGCATAGCTCAAACCACTGGACGGATCGGGCTTAAATTTGGCATACAGATAGCTAATATGACGTGGGCATCCGCTAAGAAAGGATTTTGGAAAATTCAACCCCTAAGCGGGTGAAATGCGAGTTGAAATTTTGTCACTGGGCGAAGCTGTTAAATAGCATAATAATGAAAGAGCTTGTTGTGAGACTCACAAATATTTTTTATTTAGGCTTTGCTTCCGACAAAGATAATCATTTATCTAATAATAATTTATTTTTTTTATCTTATAATTTACCTACTAAGTATCAGTCATTGTTATCAGAATGCATTTCACAATATAAAAATTTCAAGAATTTATAAAATATATACTTTTATAAGTAGGTATATCATTAATCCGTTAGGTATACACTTACACACGTGCATAAGCACGTTTGCGCTTTTCTACCGTAGGTTTTTTTTGTTTCAAAGATAGCATGTAGCATGCTTAGTCATATGAACAAATAGAGAGAAAACATGTCTACAGCATGTACATGTTACGGCTAATAGCCGAAGTGCGGCTACACTTAGTTTTAGCCGGGTACAACTGGGTGCAGCCGGTTTAACTTAGATGTATCATACTTATCTTCGGCCAGAACATCCAACCAATTTGGATGTAGCGTTTGGTCACAGTTCTAACCTAACCTAACCTAAAACATTTCCGTGTCCATTTGGTCGGTGTGTCCTAGCAATAAAAAGGATACACAACTGTTACCGGCCGCAAGGTTACACCTAGGTCTAGCTGGCTAAAACTAGGTGTAACCTTACTTCGGCTTTTAGCCGTAACATATATATCGGAAAGATGTGGGACCATCGTCAAATGCTATGACCACAGATATAGATAGAACTAGATAACGTAAGTATCACGATCTGTATGAAAACCAAGCGTGCCATTTTTTGACTACCTATTATGACGTCACAAGCACTATTTAGTGATAGGAAAATCAAATCGATTCAAAGACGCCGCCGCGGACGGCGCCCCCCTCGTCCTACCCCCCGCCATGACGCCCACTGACGTCCGACTAGCGCTATGCTCCGATGCAGACTGAGTTCGAAATTGGCCACTTACGATTTTTGTACGTAAGCTACATAATAATAAGGCACGCGAAGTAGTTGCTCTCGCGTTATCTAGGTCTATCTATATCTGTGGCTATGACGCACATTTCTATGCACACTAATATTACAAAGAGGTAAAATTTGTTCGTTAGTTTGTATGTAGGGAACTTATCCAATTCTAAAAATTCTTTCACCGGCAGAAAGCTACTTTATTCGTGGGTGCTAAATGATATAAATTATATTTATATCATGCATATTAGCGGAGCTATCACAATGTTTGCGGACGCAGTCGCGGGCGAAGTGATAGTTCAGTAATAAAAATAGATTCTTTTAGTTACTACCAAAACAGAAGCACTCTGTTGAATTTCAAACTTTCAGTGTTGAACCCTGACTTCTATGAAACACTAGCTTATGCCCGCGGCTTCGCCCGCGTGAAGTTCGGTAATTAATAATTTAACGGATCATACTACCGAGATTGAAAGTATCCTATGTGTTAATTCAGGTTATAAACTATCTGAGTGCCAAATTTCATTCAAATTCGGTCAGTAGTTTTTGCGTGCAAGAGTAACAAACATCAAGACATCCATGAATCCTTACCACATTTATAATATTAGTAGGATGATAAGAGACAATAAAAACATGTTTTTTTGTTATTATAGGTACCGTACTTATATACTTTCATAATTATGCATTCAGTAAAAAGCTGTTATTTTGAAATTACAAACAGACACTTTTTTTGCATAGATTACTTTAGGTGTCACCTAGTCTTAATGAACACGGGTATTACTCTTTGAGGATTAGATATGTATGCAAATACCTCCTTTGCTACTACGTAACTTTACTTCACGCCTGTTATCCCCGAAGGATTAGGCAGAGGCGTATACAGGTAAAAACGGACCTCTCACGAAGCCTTCAACTTCAGCATTATGTACATCAAACTAAGTAACTTTACGCAAAAATTATTGCTGAGAAGCGACTTTTTTTTTGGGGTGAAAAGTCACGTTTTACGGTAAGACTCAATGTAACGCTCTCAAAGCATTGTGCTGATAGATGGATTGAATAGTACGGGGGTTGTGCAGGTGATTAAAAATATGTATTTAAAATAAAACTTGTGAAAAAGTTGGAACTTTGACTCCCAATATCTCCGTAACTAGAAGGTTTCCAGGTTTCTGGCATGGTCTAGAACAAAAAAATGATCGCAATGATGAGAACAAGTGCCTTTCAGCTTCGTTAAGGGTGTTTTTTTCTTTTTTTTTTTCTGTACCCAAATTTCGCCAGTTATGTTTCAGTGTATGGGGAGCTAGCCTAGTGTCATCTATCGGGCACAACTCTCTCCAGACTCTGTGGCTGATACTGAGATATTCTTGATGGAAAAATCCAGTAACATTTGCTATTTCGTAAGATATATGTACATTGATATAATTCATTGTTGCACTAAGCACTTGCGTAGTAGATAGCGCCTACTATCCTTATCTACGCATTACAGACGACATTCAAATTAATATCTTAATGGAAGGCGTTATTAGGTATTTAATATTTTCATTTGATCGTTTTGATATATAAGGTCTATCTTTTCATACACGAAATATTTTAAGAGTAACTTCTATAAGTCGTAAAGTCGCCATAGCAACGAAAAAAAAATATATCTGAGTGTTTTTACGAAATTATTATAATTCAATTTTTTTTTGAGACTTTTTGCTTATAACCTTTACTCTCTATTTTAACAATGACAGTAGGTCAATACGACGTAATAAACTAGCGTAATGGATGTTCAATAATCATCATCATCATCATCATCATTTCAGCCGAAAGACGTCCACTGCTGGACATAGGCCTCCCCCAAGAAGGGGGGTTTTGCCATAATCGCCACGCTTGGCAGGCGGGTTGGCGATCGCAGTATGGTTGTTATAAAACACAGAGAACGCTGCTGCCCATTCTCTGGTAAGTCCCTTAGTCGCCTCTTACGACACCCACGGGAAGATATGAGATGGTGCTATTCTTTACGTCCGGACACCATACAGAACAATAATAAGGACAATAATAAGGACCCAGTATTTATTATGTGGGTCAAGTAATTTTAAATTATTTATTTTTTATAAAAATATACTTAGATAAAAATAAAATTTCTTGAAATGGCTTCGTTATAGCCGTTAGATGATTCTCTGAAAATATTTCGTGTATGAATAGTTAGACCTTATATGCTTCATGCTTGTTTTATTGTTTTGCAGGAAAGTAAAAAAAAAACGTTTTCTTTCTTTTGTTTACATGCTACTTGTTAGGGTGCCGAACCCGAAGGGTAATCAACGGGATTTAATTACTAAGCCTCCGCTGTCCGTCCGTCGGTCAACGGGCTGTATCTCATGACCCGTAATAGGTAGACAGTTGCAAATTTCACATGTGTATTTCTATTGCCGCTATAACAACAAATAATAAAAGTAAAAATAAATTAAAGGCGGTCCCCTACTGCCCTATGGTACGCAATGGGCTCGCCTATCTGTTATCATCATCATCAGAATTTCAGCCGAAAGACGTCCACTGCTGGACATAGGCCTCCCCAAGTGTCGCCACATTGACCGGTCCCGTGCGTCTCACTCCCCGCTACCAAGGTCATCGGTCCATCTAGTGGTCTTCTGAACTTTTCGGCGCCATCGGCCATCCGTTCTGCGAGCAATGTGCCCTGCCCACTGCCACCTTAATTTGGCAATTCTTTGGGCTACGTCAGTAAACTTGGTTCTATAATTGGAAAAAAAATGAAAATGCAAAGTGCAAATGATGTTTGTTATCTCACAATTTTCCGTTCTATTAAGAATTCTCTTTATGTAAATGCTAGTCCTTGAGTGACACAGTGGCTACGTTGGTAGTTCTATTAATAAACACAGCTGGTCACGATTTGTTGTTAGAATTTCATTCTTCTATTTGTTTGTGGGTACTGAATAGGTACATCTTGGTGGGCCTAGCAGGAACGCGGAGTAACGTATCTTAACTTAGACCAATTTTGAGTACGTTTAAAATACTCATTTTAAACGTAGCATTTAATTAGTTTTAAGACTTTGTACAAAAGCACAGTCTTTAAACTAAGAATTCTTCGGAAGAAGTAATGAAACTAACATAAATACCGACTTATTTAGTTTGTCGCAAAAAAAATAATGCTAAAGGATAGTGAATTTTCTGTAAACAAAAAAATCATTCGAATCCACGTTACGTTTACGTCGTGCTTTCGTGCTAGGGACCTGTTTACCCTTCAGTTTTATATAACTGGCTTGAAAACCACCAAAATTCTGTACCCAAGTACAGGAGTCTTAGGTACTTAAGGGTGAAGCGCCAGGGTAGCCTGCAAAATTAGCAGGTCAGTGTCAGTCTGTATTTTGAACAAAATATGACCTCCACCTTAACAAGAACTGCCTCAATTTGACAGTGAACGCAGATTTAAAAAAAAAAAAGAAATTGAATATCAAATCACCGAATGTCCTTTTATCGACGACAACTAATCGAATGTCCCAATGGTGTTGGACCATTGGGACATTGCTCATTTTATCGAATCCATGTAACCTATCAACATAAAGCTCATTACCAAGACAAGTTTCCTTTACTAATGAATACAATTAATTTTAAAAAGAAAGTTTATTTGGAACAACTAAGACAACCAGAAAATGAGAAGACAGAAAACGAATACAGCTACAGAATTAAAATGCTGTGGCGCAAATATCAACACCCAACTCACATTTAAAGACATTTGTTATAATAATTTGTCTTATTAAACCGGATCACAAGGTTTTTCGACATTTAATATGTCAGCAGGATTATAGGAAGATTTAATGTATTCTATTTGCGCTATGGAAATAACCGAAATCATCTGACGATGAAGATGCTGATATGTCAGCATACGTCAGTCAACATCAATGATAGATTTGTTATCTATGTAATACCTATTCGACTGATTGCTCTAAATAATGTTTACCTATCTTCTTTGTTTCATCCTTATCTCTGCTTATTTAGATAATAGGAAAAAGTCACTAATAAAGTACAGATGTCAAACGTCCCTGTATACCGCGACGTGGCCCAGTTTGACGCGTTGTGTCCCAGTATCTCTGTCAATAAGTAATTTGTCCCGGACTCCCGTTCAAAGAGCCATGAATCCCGGGATCACAATCAATAAGTAATTTCTAGTATCGGTTTGGTTAGTTATTTGTAATCGTAGATCATGTACATGTTTTTTTCTGATTTCTATTCCCAATTTCACGGTCAGTGTTCCAGCATTTAAGAATTCAAACATTTGGAAGTCCCAGAGATCAGTATTTTGTTTTTAGTTTTTATTGAGAAATCTTCATAAAAATACGCCCTATTTTTAAATAATGCAGGCAAATAATAAGGCAGGCATAATGTTCAGTCAGTAGCCTTGCATGAGTAGAAAACTTGGGGTGTTAATAGAGTAATTTTGAAATCTCAATAAGAACGTATTGCCAGTTACAAAGTCCTTTAGCTCTACGGAATCAAAAGCTTTGACCAAAACTTTTTTTTTGTGATCCTGTAATTTGCACCATAATATTTTGAACGTTACGCGTTATTTAGTTTGGACTATCCCATTGCTTGACAAAGGCCTCTCTCCATTCTTTCCTATGGTCCCGGTACTGCGCAACTTCTTGACAATTTTTAAGGAACATATCCGATAAAGACAGAACAACACAACATTTTACCTGCGAGCAGGATGGTGAGGACCACTCCAAGTGGACACAACCGAAGCATTTCAACACTGACAGACGACTGTGCAACAATCATGAGTTATAGGCTATACCTTACGTAATAGATAAGGCCTCGTCGTTTCACCTCGTGAGATATCAAGTCCTATTGGTAAATACACTAGTTTTTGTTTTATCTTATCTTTCTTGATCCATGATTTACATAAGTTTGATGAATTAATTAGGAGATCTTGATTGTATCGGTGGTCTAGTGGCTGTAAGCGCTATGCAAGCGTGAGGGCTTGGGTTTGATTGCCATCAGGATTTTTTCAACGGCAGCCCGTATTCTGTATTTTTCTGGCAATAGGCTAGGCTCTGATTTGATCATGCAAGGAAACTCCGAGCATAGCCCTCTCCATTGCCCTTTGGGTGACTTTAAGCCTCTTATGAGCGCGTCTCTTTATGAGGACATCCGCAAGAGAACCAAGGTTACTGGATGCGAGTCGCACGGGACCGGTCAATGTGGCGACACTTGTGGGAGGCCTATGTCCAGCAGTGGACGTCTTTCGGCTGAAATGATGATGATGAGGCTAGGCTCTTTTTACATAGAACTTAAACATAACTGGCAAAATATGTGTGCTCTATTTTAGGGTAGGTATAGGCCTCTGCCTAACCCTTCGGTGAAATACAGGCGTGTTGGTTGTTCGAGTTAATTCATTTGTTTTCTTTCTTTGCTTGCATTGTTACTTCTTAGACATTTTACTGTTGAGAATAAATCCGATCGTGGTGGTTGAGTCTCAAAATTACTGGCAGAAGGAATATCTGAATAGGCATCGGCATTTCCGATAGTATCTTATTTACCAATACGATCTTGCTACCAAGAGCTTAAATACAGTTTCAAAGAAAAGTACTGCTAGTCAAAGCACACTGCAAAGATGCAAAACCAAAGCAAACTGGATGCAAATGTTAAGCTAATGTCAAAAGAATGCAATGCAAATCAACACAACAAATACTTTGCAGTTAGCACCTGGTAGTCCTAGCACTGATTTTGATTAGAATTTCTGCTTGAAGGTTTAGTAACTAAGTGCCTACACCAATTTGTTGGTTCAGCTACCACGTGGATTCATCCAGAATGCTTAACGAAACCCAGTAGCTTCGTGGAGAGATATTTGGTATAGAGGTTTGGTAAGATATACCATTGTACTTCTCTTCTCTTCTCTACCAATATGACAAGTGTGGTGGCAAACCATGACCTCTTATATAGTTCTGTCCAAAATTTACCGCGTGGTGGCTTCCGGCCACCGTAGGCACGGGCCTGTGGACGGGGAGTTATGGGCTAGCTCGCCATCCGGCCGTCTTATGACGACAGATCGTGTCGACGGCGCGTTCATATTCCACGCGCACCTCAAAGAGATGTCAGCAACCACGTAGGGGTCTGCATGGGCCGATGCCTGCCAGGGCTGCGGGACTGCTCAAAAGTGATACCGCGGCCCTGGAACACAAAGGGCAAAGAAGGAACATGGATGGGTTTTAGTCAGTACAAGTCTGACACTCCCTTCCGCTCCGTCCAGAGCGGAAGGGAGTGTCAGAATCATCAAATGACCCCCCGGTCATTTGATGATTAAAAAAAGGTGGAGTCTTGGCACCGCTCCTTTTTAACATTATATTTACGGAGACATCTATGCGACGCACAAACGGTTACCATGAATTCAGCACGTAAATCTAAACCCCCCAGCGCTGCGTAACATGCAGTGATAGCCTAGTCTTGTGACCGTCGGACTGCCAGGTTATAGGTCTCAAGTTCGAACCAAAGACACGCACCTCTGATTTTGGGATTCATGTTTGTATTGCATAATTATCACTTGCTTCGGTGAAGGAAAACATCTTGAGGAAACCAGCATGCCTGAGAGTTATTTCTCGATGGCATGTAAAGCCAAGTCAGAGGCCAATGGGTGGCATTAGAACTCTGACACCAGGTTAGGCACTAAGCACAGGATAAAGAAAGAAGAAGCGTAACAATTTTTGGTCGGTTCTTTAAAAAACACAACTGTTCCATATATTTTGACCAAGTAGGTACACTTTTGTATGAAATAGCTGTTTTTTTTTTTTAAATACCCGCTGATTGACAAGAACGAAAGAATCGCTAGTTCGGTGAAGGGTGGATGAAAAGCAAGATAAAGCTTGTCCATAGTTGAAACAAAGACGAACTTAGCGATCAGTGACGCACTGATAAAATAATAAATCATTGATCCTGCCAAAGAGAATCGACAATCAAGCAGGTATAATTCAGTCACGTACATGCTGATAAGAGATAAAAAGGCATTCCGAATCAAAGCTATTGTGGCTAGATCGATTCTCATAACATTAACATATTCGACATGCATTCATTGAATCCATAGCTTATTTTTTTCTTGGACAAAGACTTTTTTTTTGTATTAAACAAGGTGTAAATGGACCCCCCCCCCTCCCTCAAGAAGCGTCAACCAAGTATTCTGTAAATTATACTACAACCTTATACTACTATATATTGTATTCTGTGCTACAACTACAAGTCATCATATTCATATCCTGCCCTTTACCAATTTATTTGGGGTCGGCACAGCATGCCTTCTTCTTCCATACTTCTCTATTACTCTTCATCTCAGCAGTCACCTCCTTTCTAGCCATTTCATCCTTCACACAGACCATCCATCGTTGTTTTGGTCTTCCTCTACCCTTATAGCTAGTTAATTTCTATGTAAAAATTAATACTCCGAAACGACCCCTTTTTGGGGTGAAATATCACGGTTCACGGTAGAACTGAACCTAACAACACCCATTATGAGAAATATACTCAATGAAACCATACTACAACAAGCTCAACGAATTTAGCTGGCACAATATTCACTGTCGCTGAGATTTTTCTATCAGGAATTTTTCAGTCGCAGCCTCGGAGTATGGATTTATGCCCGGTTGATGGCAAAAGAGTCGCCCCCTATTATTATATGAGACTTAAACATAACTGGCACAATGTGAGTATTCTATTAGACCCACACCTCTGCCTAACCCTTCGGGAATAACAGGCAGGATTACAAACTTCACGGATACGCACATTTTCCAGAAAGTTACTTTATGTAGGTTTTCATTTATTTCTCCAAAAACGCGAGTGAAACTGCTGGTAAAAACTAGTATTTTATATCCGTAGAAACATTTCCTTAAATTAAAATACTGCGTATTCATTAATACTGATGCAATAAAATAATTCGTTTTTCATGATGATGATTGACGACTGATGCGTAAGTAGGTATATTTGGTGTGGTGCAATATTTTTTTATCAGTTCATAAAAACGTGTAACGACAAGAATTAGATCCAGATATAAAGTGTTGATCGCAAAGCGGCAGGACTCATTACTACGTGTAACTGTGTACATAAGGTCTATCTATTCATACACGAAATATTTTAAGAGTAACTTCTCGACTTATAAGTCGTAAAGTTGCCATAGCAACGAAAAGTGTGTTTTTGTTTTTACGAAATTATTATAATTCTAAATTTTTTTGAGACTTTTTGCATATACCTTTACTCCCATATTCTAACAATGGCAGATTTCCCATCCTAAAAAAAAAAAAAAACAAAGGTCAATACGACGTAATAAACTAGCGTAATGGATGTTCAAAAATAAGGATCTAGTATTTATTTTGTGCGTCAAGTAATTTTAAATTATTTATTTTTTATAAAAATATACTCAGATAAACAAAAATAATCCCTTGAAATGGCTTAGTTACAGCCGTTAGATGATTCTCTGAAAATATTTCGTTTATAAATAGTTAGACCTTATATGTGTAAACGGTAACAAGCAGCCATGTCGTCATCTACCTACGCAAGCGTTTTTAGAAAAGCCCCGTAAATCCGTAATTGCTTATACAATGTCTTTTAATCTAATTTCTTTAATAGATTTGTAACTTTATCGCTAAAGCATTAGGTTCAAGGTTGAATGGAAAAGTTTGACAGTTTCGGGTAGCTTGATGTGCTGGCGTCTGTACATACGTTCATTGACAAACGCTTCTGAAATTAAGAGGCCCCCCGTTATGCCGATCTTCTTTCATGGAGATTAGTCATGTCGTTGCCGTCTGACATACAGGGTGGAATGGGACATCGACGCACAAACGATTACCACGTATTCTGTTCATTATTCCGAAACGAACGAAAACTGTATATGTAAGGGGACATTTAAATTTTTCAGCAAAAATTTAATTTTTTAAATAACCGATGTAAAATTTCTGTGTTGGGGGTCCAGAATGATGTACTGAATACATGGTAACCGTTTTTGTTTTTTTTTTTTTTTACCTATATGTAGTAAGTAGTTATAATATAATAATAAATAAATTTCTTTATTGCCATAAAAACAGGGTACAGAAAAATGTTAGACCGTGGCTCCAGCGCTAGGTTTAGAGTACTTGTATTTCAGGAGCCAAAGCCAAAGCCAAAGCCAAGTTGCTTCGAGTCGACTTTGATTTTCAAAAAATATTGCCGAATCGAATGTGCCGCTCACACAGTGTATGGGTAGTATCTTCTCTTTCATATTTTTACAATCCATACAAATAAATACAAGTGTCTGTTTGTAATATTTAAATAACAGCTTTTTACTGAATGCGTATGAAAATACAGGGTGTAAACAGACCCTTCACATAGCCGTCAACCAAGCGTTCTGTACAACAAATTACTTTACGCAAAAATTATTGCTGGGAATCGACTTTTTTTTGGGGTCGTTTTACGGTAGGACTCGATGGAAAGCACTCAAAGATTTGTGCTGATGGATGGATTGAATAGTATGGGGGTCGTGGAGGTGTATAAAGTAAAAATCTTACATTAAAAACATGTATTTAAAAAAAAACTTGTGAAAAAGTTGGAACTTTGAGCCCCAATATCTCCGTAACTAGAAGCTTCCCAGGTATTGTCTAGGACAAAAAAATGATCGCAAAGACGGGGAGAAAAGTGCCTTTCGGCTATGTTAAGGGTCTATTTATACCCTTTATATACGGCACTTATAATAAAAACACATTTTTTTCAGTTTTTGTCTGCCTGTCGGTATGTCTGTCAGTCTGTTTGTTCCAGCTAATCTCCAAAACGGCTGGACCGATTTTGACGGGACTTTTATTTAAGAAAAATAATTTGGGTTCTTGAAATTGGTAAGGAACAAAATTCGATTCAAAAAGGGACGTAATATTTTTTAATAATTTTACTTTTTTTTTAATTTTACGCGGATGAAGGTCGCAGGCAACAGCTAGTTTATAATAATATTAGACAGGTATATGGAATAATGTTCATATATCTCGCCTGTATTCTAGAAATATCTAGAACGATGCTCATGCATGATTCTGATTAAGACTGTCAGATTCTGGCAGCTTTAAAAAGATAGGATAAACCTGAACAATCAGATTTTAAAATATTAATCTTTACTTAAACCTAGTTTTAAATAACGCGTAAGCATCAGTACCGCAAAAAAAATTTGGTGATAAAATGAAAGTAGCATATGGGGAGGGGTTTCTTGTTGTAAAAGGTGACAAAACCTGTCTGCTTACTCCACTTAGGGCACATGTATCTGGTTCTTTTTGGGGATCGGCAGTTTGTCCTTAATTTCGTTTAATAAATGAAAAGAGATGCTACAATTCCTTTGATAGTGTTCGTTGGCTTTCGAATGAAATTTCTTTTTACAAGAATTGCAAAAGCTAAATGAAGTCACATTATAACGAGACACACTTAAGAAGTAAACAATTGATATCATAATAATTGACGTAGTTTTGTCACAATGTATCAATCCACATCATCATAGAAAACAAAATTTTAAGTTTGCTTTGTTTCTGCTAAACAAATGATATAGTTTTGAATGGCTAACCTGGTACTGGGGGCCTAAATTTAAAAAGTTAAAATTCTCAAAATGGTCACAGACGCAGTTAATATTATGAATTTTCACTTTGCGACCATTTTACGAATTGTAACGTAATTCATAATAATATAACATTTTTCTATTATGATTCTGCTTAAGCGGTAATTTTAAGCCCCCCTTTTCTCAAATGAGCTTAAATAAAAATGTAAATACTACCAGAAATAAAAATACTTCATACTTCAAACATGTGAGTTGGTTAACCAAAAATACCGAAATATTAAAAGAGTACAAGAGAGCAGCGGTGGCCCAGTAGTGGCGGCCCCGATTTTCGAAGTAAGTAGTGGGTTCGAACCAAGTTAGGCGCGTTACTTTGTGTAATTTATTTCATCACCACTGCTCACAAATTTTCATCAGCAAATATTTTTATTAAAGCGTCTTTTCATGGCTACAGCCTTTCTTTTCTTTTACCCAAGTATCAACCTACACGTACATAACAACAATGTTTGCTTGGTTCATGGCCCATACGAAGCCCACTGGCTACGTTACCCTTCTGTCTTAATTTTTCCTTTACAAGCTTGGACCTCCCAATGTTTTATTATAGGGTGCCCATGCCCTGCCTGTCTTCTTTATGTGATATATAAACAAGCCATAAGTTTGATACCAGTAGTTGATAATAAAACCATCGTTTTCGTTGATAACTTGTCAAAATTCACCCAATGTCCTAACGTTGACACGTTATAGAAAGTCTGCTGTAAATCTGTTATATTTGGCACTAACTTGATAATATTTAAGCTGTTGTATCACTAATTTGATGACCACTTCTAGTAAAGGTTTTCCTACGATCCTACGCGGCTGTCGTTCACTCCTTCAGCTTTCAAAGAAGCTATAACTCTTACAGTGACGTAGCTAGTCCTAGTAGGGCCCTGTATCAAATTTTTTTGGGGGCCCGTAACCCGAATGCGGCGAAGACCAAAAAGAAAAAAAAATCACAAATATTTTTTGCAAAACTAAGAAAATAGCATCCTGACTTCCGTCGCTTTAGCTGTCATTCATTTTACTAAGAGAATGTGTGAGCAAAGTGAGACATAAAAATGTGTAACTGCGATCATGACTAGTATAGGTTGAGACTTCAATGAAGAGGTAGAAAATCACAGCATCCTGAAAGTGTTTAAGTTTTCATCGAATAGCGAGCGAAGCGAGCTCAAATTGGTGCTTTCTGGACCACGATTGGAGCTCGAAAAATTGAAGCTTTCTGGACCTTGAGCTTTCTTTTCGTGTTAAGTTATATTGCCTTTTTTCTTTTATCAAGAAGAGTATTTGAGGTTGTAAGAAAGTTTTATAATTTTTTCTCTAATCTTGTTACACGGGGGCCCCGATAATTGATACGGCTGATACGGCGGTAGATACGCCCTAAGCTCTTATTCAAATACCAAATAGAACACATATTCGTAGTTTCCCAAAATGAACGCCCACTATAGTACGGATGTCAACGTACACTGCAAATTAACTGTCACCATGACCTGCTTTCCACACTGATCTGCAAATGATTATCCGATCCTGATCCTGTAGGTCTAGTCACCATGTTCCAGTCAATAAACTTCAAACAACAGATCATTTTCCACAGAATGAACCTTAAAGAAGGCCTGGTCACATCAGTCTTCCACGCGAGCGGGCATCGAGTCGGTGCGTGCGCAGATCTCCGTTCATGTAGAAAACTATTCAGCGCAGTGGTCCACATGTTCATCGTGCCATATATATAACCCACCCTCGTGTTTTCCCTTACCTATGTCTTTTAAAGGAACCTGGTCATGCCTATAATTCAAAAAGTTAAATTCCGTAAAAACATTTCTTAAACTAAAGCTTCTTTCGCATTTTTATTCTCTCTGGCTGGATCTAGCACTATATTTGTCTACAATTTGCATTGGAGATTATTTCAATTAAAATGTTTAATTGAACTTAATGATGACTAAATATAAAAAATACCGCTACTTTACAAATATTGATATTCACAACAAACTTAACGAAGAATAAAGCGTCTCTAAAAGACAAGAAAAAAACCCGAAATAATAAAGACTGTGTAGTTAGAAAAAAAATCTTACCTTAGACTATCACAGTGAGTTAAGTAAGGAAATAGGTAATGTCTAGATTCTGTACTACTAATAATAGGAAGAAAAATAAGACTCCTAGAAGGACACGTAGAATGCATTTGTTTGTAGTTGACAACAGTTACTGTTTACAGTAAGACTTAACATAACACGAAAGATGTAGTTAAATGCAAGATCTTTGAAATTGTAATAGAAAAATCAATAGTCTACACTAGACATATATGAAGCTAAAATGGGAGAATTTGCAGGATCACAGAGCTGGTGCTAATACGTCTTCAAGCTATGCTAAAGTTCAATCAAGTTTCAGCTATAACAATGAACGATATGATTTCATTACTTGTAATACATTCTGATTTATTAAATTACGTGGCAAATACAAACAAGTCGAACGAAGTCGCGCCGCAAACGCAATGTCCTTTCGCCTTTTCTCTCGACTCAAAGAAAGAAATGTGTGTACGACTATGGCATACACAATGTGCATGTGGAGCGAAACTAAAGCGGTAGAACTTGATTTTGGCACCAGCCAGAACAAACTTTAACCTGTAGAACATACTAGTCATGTTAGCTTACGAATTTGTCCTAAACTTAGGACGTTCTGCTGCTCAGCATTCGCCAACCGGCGCACCGCACTTAACGTCATCAGTCGCTCACTGGACCGCGTGGAGGGAGGACGCATTTCTCCTTCGCGTCACTTCTTAACTATTATCAGAAAAACAAGCGTTAATAGTTTAATCCATTATTTGTTAAACAACGGTGTAAACTGTACCTGCATTTGTGTTATAAAACCGTGTAACTTCGTCATCAGTGTGTGTTTCAATATTTGTATCTCGAGGATTTCGTTTTTATACGTAAGTATTATTGATTTTTCTCCTGCTACGTGACAGGATATTTATTCCGTTACTCCATAACATTTTTGTTTTCCTGATCGATACGGAGTTTCAGTAATATAAGTCAGATTCCTTTTATTATTTCAATTAAAAGTTGATGATTTGCCGAGAAAGCACGTTGCGGCTACGATTCCGTTACTTATGTGTTCTTTTGAACTTGTCTGACTACTATACTCAGTCAGCCATTTCTTGCCCGTGTAGTATCAACTGAGTAGAGAGTACTAATTTCTAAATTTTATGAATATTTAAATGTGTTACAATCGTTTCTTGTTCGACAGTTGGTTTATGTCCGACTTCTAAGTGATTAATAGCTGCTGTGTTTACGTTATAAAGATCATCGGTACCGCCAGTGACTAACATGCGGTTACCCACTGAGGTCTATTTACTTATAAGTAGGTGACTATAACAGAATATCAATTACGGAACTTTGTTTCCGAGGGCTTGTTGTTTGTTCTTGTAATTGGTATAGATTAAGTATTTCATTCATTTTGAATGTTGGGTGCCGCAAGGGTCCGATATTGACCTCCTGTGAGACACTCTATATATCGATGCTGTATATTTTTACCGGACCTATCTATTTCAAATGTTTAATTTCAATGAAAATATAGGAAACAATACAATTAGAAAATTGGTACCTAAAAAGCATAATTCCAATTAGCCCAAACTTTTTAACATCAAGTCCGGTTACAATTCAAAGAAAACAACATTCATCATTATTTAACTTATCCTTAAACGTAGTGATATTAAGGTGGACAACCACATCTTGAGGAAATTAAAAACGAACTCAAAAATCACACCAGCCATTGAAAAGACTGATCCTAATTCCTTTAATGAACATAATATATTCAGTATATGAATAGAAGACGATACCGTACATTCTAAGCAACGGTACAGGAACAAACAACAAGACAAGGCGGTAACGAAATGGAAGACGAAAACGGTACTATAATATGCCAAGTAGACGCGTGTAAAACATCCTACTGACACTTCCTTGAGCAGCCAGGTACAGACGCCAGTACATCAAGCTACTACAATCTGTCAAATTTCTTTAATAGATTTTCAACTTTATCCCTAAAGCATTAGGTTCAAGGTTGATTAGGAAAATTTGACAGTTTCGGGTACCTTGATGTGCTTGAGTACTTTTGTTAAGGGATATGATAAATTGGAACCTTTTGACTCTACAAACTTTAAAGACGAAGTTAATGGCACGGCAATTCGTTAAGAGATTAATGAATGAGTATGAGTTCTTATGCCACTATAGGTTGTACAATGTACACGGTCATATTTGCTCTGGAAAACATATTTTAAAGGACGATGCCATGATTTGTGTGAACTCTGGTCCCACCCTCCAATAGCTATGTGTAATATTTTTAAGATGTTTGTTACTCTTTCACACAAAAACTACAGGACAGATTTGAATGAAATTTTGCACACAGATAGTTTATAACCTGGATTAACACATAGGATACTTTTTATCCCGGTAGTATGATCCCGTGGGACAATTATCGAACGTCACGCGGGCGAAGCCGCGGACATAAGCTAGTATTATAATATCTGTGATGCTCCGAAGGATTGGAGGAAATCAGAGGGCCTGAACCAAGTGCTATTCTTACTGCGATAACGACGGTGGTAGAATACAAAAATGTATTGAATTGACGGAAATTAACGAAAGGCGTATATATTCACCCTGTTAAACTCCTTGTAGAAATGTAAAACGCTTTGAAGGCGTTTGCTACTTGTCTAGACACTCTGGTCAAGAAAACTATCTCTTGTCCTCGCTTAGCATAATGTAAATCAAAATCCTCAATGTGCTAGTTGCTACCCAATTTATGTGTGACATTGTAACCTGTTATGTTGATGACTGTTTACATAAATACTTCTCTAGCTGTATTGTCAATCTGCAAGAGCTTTGTTTTGATGATACAATTCACTTAGAATATGTCAATAAACACAGATAAGTTACTACGTTATATTTAATGTCTTCCTTTTCAAACATTGCGAGATCTTCTGTATTGTTGAAGAAAATACTTTAGGACGAGTAAGATTTCTGTAAATAACACCTGTCACCTTGCTTGTTTTGATTTGAGACACTGTGGACCAACATCTGTGTCGGATACAATAAAAATAAAACTATATATTATTCAATAACAAGAAGAAATACATATCATAACAAGTAACTGATGAAACAGTGCTAAATTGAGGTCTCCTGGAATCAATTGAGGAGAACGACTCATCCGTGTGTTGTTTTCGCAATTCATGGAGTTTCCCTGTACAACATCGACCAAATTACGAAGTATTGTAAATGAGAAATTAGTCATATTCACGACTAAAGTTTTTACACAAGTTCATCGTCCAAACGTATTCAATCTGAGCCAAGTTAATGAGTCACGTACAAAGTGATATTACGTAACCTAATTTAAGCTTTGAAAACATTACATACGTCCTCTTTTGTAATAATGCAAACCGATTCAGCATTTTGCCGATACCGTAGGTTTGATGGGACGACAGTGTTTGTGTCATACTTATTTGCATTTTGCTTCTAAATGTCAATTGTTTTTGCTGTTATTTTCCTGTGTCTCTCAGGTATTGCATTATCTAAAAGTTCAGTAAGTCCCAGTGTTTCAATATTATGTATATTGAAACACTGGGACTTAGAAGATAGAAGCATTCAGTGGAACATCGGAAAGAAACATCAAACCATCCTGTGATGGTGAGTTTGACCAGTCCTTTTTCGAGTCCGAAGTCCTCGTTAACAGTGACAGGCTTTCATGAATGAGAATTGATGCAGCAATGAATGCAATATATCTTTAAATTGTCGTTGCCTTGCCATCGAACCTATTTATTTGTCCCACAACCTTCAAATTCACATTATGATTAAATATTAATCCGAAACAAAGCAAGATCAGCAATTACGTTCCATTTGCCTACATGCTCCACATCAATTTCAATGTTTCTAAGTTCTCATGCATAAAATGGCAGTTTTACGTTTACAAGACGTTTACGATCCTAGCAATGACTAACACAATGGCGTATTATAAAATTTTTGCACGTATAAGGCTCACTAACAATGGTAGATGTGTGACGTGGTCTGAACCATTGTTGAGAGGGACAGACTTACTGGCATTGACGATCATTTTGGAGTTCAATGGAATATTACTCTTATGATTTAGAACGTAAGGTGTAGTAGTGAAATCAAGAGCATTGGATTTTCTTCCTTTATTAGATCCTCTTGGTTGATTGAAATACATATTGGTACACAACAGAAAGTTTATTTGCCTGATAATGAAGATTTTCGAAACCAACATTGTGAAATCTTGGTCAAAAAAGTTTATCTCTAAAACGAAAACTAACTTGGTTGAGAAACTCAGCAAACAAGACACGGCAGTTAAGCAATTTTTAGAATCGTTTTACATAAAAAAGAACGTACATTAAAATTGTTTATTGCAACGTTTAAACTGTTTGTTTTTGTCCATGAGACGGTCTCTACAGAAATCTTTCTATTGATAAATCTTGTGACAAAACCAGGTCTTGGCTCGATGACCTAGACAGAGCAAGACGTGAAATTCACAGTCTGCATGCTCTTTAAAGGAAATGAAGACATGCCGCACACAGTTGCATCGTTCTTTGATTAATTTGTAATTATCAACTTTTCGCTTCAACCTTAAAATGCAAGGATTGATTTGAATACACAATGTATGATTTTAAAAGTTTGAAAATATTGGTTGAATGTTAAAGCACCGAAGGTTAAAACATCGTCTCTTGTATCACTGTTTTGCTTCTCTTCTGTATAAAATGAGGCATAACATTAACTGCCGCCAAAGAATGAGCATGATTCTCAGTTTCGTAACAATGTTTATATTAGCCTGAGTACTTCGCTTTCAAAGCTATCTCGGTCATACAATAATAAACTGTCTTACATATCCTGGACTGCAGCCAGCCATTGCACTCGAAACAATAGTTACTATTCAGTCGCTGTGTGTTCTATTGTAGACTACAGGGGTGCCACCCCACGGTTTCCAAATTCATTGTTTCCTTTTCGCTCCTCTATTGCAGTAACCACAAATGGCGACGATGCAAGATTTTCATTTGCAATATTACTGTCATCCACCTTATTTTATTGGGAAATCACAGTTGGCGTAATGCTAAGCGAAAGTCTGACTTTTACGGTTTCTGCAAGACTTGCATATGACCAGGGTTTGTTTGATTTATGACAAGTTCCAGTAATAGTCTTGTGAATTTGAAGTTGAATGACGCCTTCATATCGCTTGCAGTTAGAATGCTTGGCTTGATATTAAACGGCGCCTCGTTTCAGAGTTTGGTACAAAGCCAAGAAGCACAATAATTTGGCTAGAGTTCTAGACTTCATAAATAATTTGGAGTGCCATTACAGGATAAGTAGGAACTCGTCCTACCATGTATTTCTTATATCTCTATTAAAATTGTATTTTATTGGCACTGTCGTAAAGTTTAAAGTTACTTGTGAATAGATTTTAGCTGCATCCAGGCTATCCTTTTAAAGACTAAAGTTTTTTTTTACAGAATACACAAAGATTAATGCTTCGGATTTCTTTGTCTTGATCAAAATATCATGTAATGAACTGTGAATGGATGACTGGTGCTGTTTTAAACAAATATTGTTTGTCTTATAACTCGATGGGAACGAGCGTCGCATGTCAGCGTTATATTGTTATTTCCTTATTAACGGCTGCATTATCGGCTAGTTCAAGTATCAACGGTACAATAGAATCCAAGTGTGCTATTGTAGTATGTACTTCGCTTTGATTTCTATTCTATAAAACTGGACTTATAGGAAGAGTCCGTCATTCATGATCATGAAGATTCATGGTAATGTTTGAAATACTGTCTAAATGCCTCTGCGTCTTTGTATTTGTAATTTGTAATTTCAAAACAATAGCTTTTTTCTGAATGAGTAATTATGAAAATATACACGGTAATATAGCAAAAACATCTTTTTTTTTGTCTATCTGTTTGTTCCGGCTAATCTCCGAAACGGCTGGACCGATTTTGACGGGACTGTCAGATAGTTGATGTTTATAAGGAGTAACATAGAATAATTTAGTTTTAGAAAAAAAAACTTGGGTTCCGTGAAAATAGGGAAGTAATATTTTTATTATAATTACACGCGAACGTAGGTCGTGGGCAACAGCTACTAATAAATATAATGGTATACCAGTGGCGAAGATACCATAGAACTCGATTCCTACCGGCTTCCCTTTGAAAAATGGCACAGTCAGTATTCTATAGACAAATAATATAATCACATTAAAATATATGTACTCCGGCTTACCTCTTACAAAAATTGAACCTTCGCTACTGTGGTATACCTTAGTATTGTGGACGAAACTTTAACAAAGTACTGATCGAAATCAGGTTCCTTATCAAAAACTGGTGTGAGACACTTTCATTTAATTTAATTAAGAACCATGAGTCATCGCTATCTATGGAGGATGTCATACAAAACTATACGTAGACACAGACAAGCTATTAAAAAACGAGTTTTACAAAACTTATTGAATCATTCGTTGAACCTTTGATAGGACTGGAGGTTAGCTGATCAAGAAATCACATTAAAGAGAAAAAATAAATTTGGGTGTTTTTTTTTATAGAACGTAAATCAACCGTGTCTAATATTCAGTGCAATAACTAAACAGATCATTGCTTTTGTTTACTGCAAAATATCATACAGCATTCCCCAGCAAACAAGTCTGCCAAAACCACGAACGAAAACACGTCACCAATGTAAATCAGTTTCAATTTTAGTCAAATACAGACACTGGTTGCAAGTCAAATTCTACTAGAATATTCCCCGAGAAGGCGGGAGTCGGTTGCCATGGCAACCGGGGGGTGAGCTATTTCCATCCGTCCTCCTTTGATCTTGCAAGCAAGCATTCCTGACGCTTCGACATGTTACTGAACGCTATCTGCAGATCAGGTCGCGACGGTAAGCTGAATTCTTCTACCGTCATATTTGGTACGTTGAGCCTGTTGTTACAAGGACGTTTGTTGTCGCTTCCAGTGAACGTTTGGACTGGGCATTATAACATTTTGCATTTTGTTTTTTTTTTTTTTTTAAGTAGGTATTTAGTTTGGTGCCTAGATATACAACATTATTTTTAGTATATGCGAAACCTGAATATAGTTTGTTCAGAATAAGTAACTGAATCGGTTCCAATAATTTTTAAACCATGTTATGTTTTTTCCCAAAAATATTTAAAAAAGTTAAAAGTTGGATACCAAACGACTTTGAGTACTTATTGCAATAATTTAGGTACCTACTGCCAAATTATTATTATCAATGAGCTCAAGACGACGCTGTAGGCGCGCGCTGCGTGGTGACCGCGTTTTTGTGCGGACAACTAGGTACCTAACAGAACAAGCTTATAACTTTGTGATTTTTCATGATACAGTTTTGAAATATGGAACATAGATTCTTTACAGAAAAATACTAGACACGTGTATCAGGTTTCGCATATACTAAAACTAATGTTGTATGTAGGTAGGTAGTTTTTTGGATCTCCTATGAAGAATAGTTACAGTCGCCAGCGCATCAAGTTTCCACAAATTGTCAAATTTTCTCGTTCGATTTTGAACTTAACCATCAACATTTTATGGTTTAAAATCATTTGGAGAAATTTTATAGTTTGTGGTAACGCGAACTGACAACTACAGCTAACTGGCGTACACATAATTATACATACATTAGACATCACAATGATACAAATAGTCCTCTTACATAATTATGTGCTCCTTCAATTATTATAAAAGATTACGGTATACGTTTATAACTAGGTGTAAAACAGAATAAAGTTAAAGGTAAAGAAAATAGAAACTAAACTTATACTGTCACGTAGGGGATATCTTCCGTGATTATGAAAAAAAAAGCAGTGTTTGAAAATAGAAAAGTTGAAAATAGAACCGAATCATTACTTATTTATTTACTTATCTAACACTTCAAGCAAAAAGTACAGAGGCGGACTTAATGCCATAAGCATTTTCTTCCAGTCAACTTATTTCAATTTAATCATGAAGTTTTTTTACCTTGTCTGTACATACTAGAAGTAGCTGTGTTTGTGAAGGCAAACCCGAGTCGTTTCAGACGTATAGCTGACGTGTTTCCCCGCAATAGACGCGACAATAGCTTGCTTTGTCAGGAGCCAGCTAAGACAGCACTCATGCGCAAAAGTGTCTACTGCATGGCTCCAGTTATTTATAATCACTTGCCTAAGAGTTGGAAAGAGCTTCCAGTCCAATTATTTAAAAAAAGGCTTCGTAGCTTTTTAGTGGTGAAAGCTTATTATAATTTAAGTGAATACCTTACTGAGAAAGATTTTTTAAGTTAGAATAATGTATATTTTTTTGTGTACCTTCTTTTTCGTGTAATGTTTTTTTAATTGTACCTACTTTCTAGTTATAAGTTGATATTTTATATCTTTTGCATGCCTACGTGGTAAAATATGGCTGAACTTTCAATATGTTTTTTTTTTGTCACCATTTAATGATACCCATGTTTGCAAAATAAAACTATCTTTATCTTTTATCTTTATCTTTATCTTCAAAGCTTCTGTACTAATACAATAGTTCTTCTTTCTTCCAGGAATCAGAATTAAGAAAAAAAAAATATTAATATTTTCAGTTCATTTTAATTCTCCGATTAATTTAATTCTATGTTTAGACATACAGAGATTAGTAGAAATAACGAACTAGTTTAACCTGTCTGATTTGCAAGTTCTGTAATAATCATTTATATCACACACATATCGAGCCGCCATATCACATTGCAGCAATTCAAATCATTATCATCTGATTAGCATTTTCCCTTCTATACAGGGTGGAAAGGACACCGGCGCGTTTTTTTGCAAAGGTGTTTTTTTTTTTTAATAATCGAGGAAAATTTCCTATGTGGGGGCAGCGGGGAGCTCTGAATGATGTACTGTATAAGTGGTAACCGTTTTCGCGTCGGCGTCCCTTCCAGCCTGTATATGTTCGGGGCCGGCTTCCAGTCTAGCTGACTATCAGTTTTTTACACTGAGCGACTGCCTATCTGACCTTCACAACCCAGCTATAGGGTAATACGATGCCCCTTGACAAGACTAGACAAACAAGAAAGTATGTGATAAGCAAGCAAATGTTATTATTCGTCTGAAAATGAATAGGTTAGAAGTAATTATTTATTACACAAGAAGATACTTTTTGCATTACAAACAGTTTTACCAATAAACAGCTGACGTTCGCGCCAATCGCGCCATGATATCCGTTCTAAATTCAAACGGTAAGCTGCGTTCACGCTAGTTCACATGCATTGGCTTCATTCATAATTTACGAATCATTGTGTAGCCGTATGTCCCACGGTCTGAACTTAAACATGAGACATGCTAGACTTGTTTAGATGTGTAAGGCGCGAATTATACAGAAACGGCGTAAGGTGACGGTGCGGCGCAGACGCAGCGCAGGCGTGGAATTTATAAGGAAATGAAAGAACGGCGTGCGTGCGCCGCACCGCTTGAGTGTAATTCACGACACGTCGCTACGTACATTTTGTATGAAAACTTTTTAAAACGGCATCATGTCTGCGTCGCGCCTTCACCTTACGCCGTTTCTGTATAATTCGCGCCTAACTGAAGTATTCGGACTACATAATATGCTTTATTTACTTACGCGTAGGTCGTAATTTATGATAGTATAATAACTCTCATAAACCCCCCCCCCCATGCCCTGACCTGTACCTGTACCTGTTGCTTGGCCTGGGCTAGTGCTGGCCTGTGTTTTGACCAGGACAAGCAAAATTAGTGTAGTGTGATCCTATATGAATGATATATGTTTACGTAACATATTCTTGAAGTCCTGTTAAGTTGGACAAAAATAAACGGGTAATTTTGATGGTTCTCTAAACTGCTGTCTAGAATCGAAAGTTTTGTTGTAAAACAATGCAATAAGCGATCCGTGGTTATCATAAAGTCACTAACAATTTATTAAATACCCCATTCCGGAACAAACTCGTACACATTCATAAATTTTCACCCAGAAAAGACTGCAGGAAGGCAGAACCATTTTACCACAGGAAATTGACTGAACACTGCGGAACAGGAAAAATTTAAAGCAATTTGTTTTACTACAGACAGAGCCACAGGGATCCATCCGTACATAAATTAATAACATAAATTGCGTCGTTGGTCTAGTGGTCGCCATTGCTACAGCTGAGCAAGGTCTTGGGTTAGATTCCCAGGAGCAGCAAAGTTTCTCAGTAGCAGCCATGTAGTCTAGATTTGTGGCCAATTTATGGCAATAGGATCGGCTCCTGTACACGGGACTTTAACGAAATGTGATTTTGGCTTCTGCCTAACTCTTCAGTGATTACAGGCGTGACGTAATATTATGGTATAACACAGAAGTAAGAAGTTTAGTATTTACGCATACAATATACAACATTAGTTTTAGTATATGCGAAACCTGAAATAAGACGTATCTAATATTTTTATGTAAAGAATCTATGTACAAAATTTCAAAACTGTACTACGACAAATCACAAAGTTATAGGCTTACCTGGTTATCCGCACAAAAATGTGGTCACCACGCAGCGCGCCCGCGCACACGCCTCTAGCGTCGTCTTGAGATCATTGATAATAATAATTTGACAGTAGGCACCTAAATGATTTCGATAGGTACTTAATATCGCTCGGTGTCAATCATGTAACTTTTTTTAAATATTTTTGGGACAAAATATAACATGGTTTAAAAATTATTTGAACCGATTCAGTTACTTATTCTGAACAAACTATATTCAGGTTTCGCATATACTAAAAATAATGTTGTATAATCTGTGGCACGCCAAAAACAAACCTCGAACAAACAATGCGTTGAGTCATAGACATTCACGGACCATAGATAACGTATTGTTTTTATTACACACTGCACGCTGTGAAGATGCTATGTTATGCTTATGACAAATAGATTTTGTTGTAGAAGTTACCGAGGATTATGGCTTGATTGATGAAGTTGATGTATGGTTATTTTGGCGCGTTACCATAGTCAGAACTAACGTCACCATACAGTTTTTCCATGTTGTTTCCATACGTTTTTCCTAAAAAATATTACCAACAGTTTCTTGGCGACCATGCGGCACTGTAAAAGATACCGCGAACCGCACATCTTCCTTGATTGATGATGAAAGAGGACTTAATAAAAGGAGAGCTTATAATTTTCTTTTGCTCCTTGACAGTTGTAGTAATCCATCCCGTGACATTGCTGGTAACGGCCATCGTCATCATTAAGAAGCTACACTTAAAATTATTGATGAACCGCATCGTAATCTATACTAAAAATAAAGAGCTAAAATGTAAGTTTATATGTAGGGGGTAATCTCCGAAACTAATGATTAGGAATATTTTTTTTACTGATAGCTTCATTATTCGTATTATTTTATATCATGCCTATTAGCCGAGCTATCACACATTTTGCGGACGAAGTCGCGGGCAAGTTCTATAGTTCTATTTAGGATAAATTCAAATTACATCAAAATAATACTGACCGGTATTCTTGGCTTTCTGATAATCGCTCTGACACATTCCTTTAACTTTAACACAGTAGGTATAAAATGTTACGCAATCGAATTATTTCCTTAAATGCCGATAATATAATTAAAGACGAAGTAGGTATTATTACGTCTTAAGTTGTATTTGATTACACAATTAAAATTGTCCCGAATCTGATGTTTATAATTACGTAGTTATTGACCTGGATTATTTTGCCAATTATTAAAATAATTATAAATAATGAGAAGGAAAATCGTTACGAGGAAACTTGCGTGTTATTATTACACCTATAGTTAAAGGTGTGAATTCACCATATTGTCTGGTATCGCTATGAGGCATAAAGGACAGTGTCATATGAAAACATAAGTATAATCTTACAGGTTTAATCTAATAATATTATTAATATATATTTCTCCTCATAGGACGGAACTAATAATCTTCCATTACCTCATCTTGACTGGCCTTTGTTAATTTGTATTGCAAAAAAACATTTTTTCTTTTTTACTATAATGCATAGCCACTGTGCGACTATTAAGCATTAATGTCCTGTTTTTGAGGTTACTTAAAAAAGCTACTGATTGGCCTCCTTACCTCGCTTAGAACTTGGAGTTAAAATTCTAAATAGAATCTGTGAACAAAATCCGGAAATCGTCTGACAATTTGCGAAAAAAAATGGCAATGGGCAAGCCACGACTTCGCACAAGTTACAATAACGTGTTCGCCCTAATATCTTGTATCTCTCTAACAACTGGTTGTTGACCTTAAATTTTTTGTCTATCACTAACCGTTCTGATCTCATCACATGACGCAAGTAGGTATCGCAATTAAAAAGCGATCACTCTTGACCAGCCATTGAAAAGCTCTATTGTTAAAAGATTACCATCTTAGTTTGCGAAACAGTCTATGGAGAACCATAGAGTATTTATTTTTTTATGGCAAAGGCTGACTCTCACACAGCCTATTAAGACGCTATTGTTAGAATCTCTGGTTTAGTTTCTATGGTTCATTCTTTAATTGAGTTGTTATGTAGTTACAATAATAACAAAGCAAGAAATAATTTATTTGTAAAGGTAGCCTTGTTTATGTGAGTGCAATATCGCCAGAATAGGTATAAGAACTTATGCATTATGTTCACTTTTAAAATAAACTAGGTACACAAATCAATGAAAAAGAAAACAACCATAATCAGGTTGGAAAAACGGGATGTCGTAGACTTATAAAAAGGGTTCCCTTTATTCTTAAGGGGGAACAGGGGCTGCGATTCTCCAAACAAATGCTTTCCCCTTTTTCTTTTTTCTTTCTGATTAATGCCACTAGAGCAATCATTCTTTTTTCATAAAATCAAGGCCTACTGTACATTTCCTTTATTTTCAGCAACTAATAAGTAAAGAAAATACGACCCTCCAATAAATTAGCGGATTACCAGTCTACCAGGCAAATCCGAAAAGTTTTTAACATAAAAGAAATTGTTACGAATCTAGTCATACTCTTTTTTTAAATTTGAATGTCAAAAACAATTGAATCGGCTCAATTTTCGAGAAAAAAAGGGTAATACGAAACGTCGATCTCGTCAAGATTTTTGTGACGGAAAGAGTTTTTTCAAATACCTATTTTTCAAACTCCTCGCAGGCCCTGTTCCTTCTTAAGGAGATTCATAGATATTGAACAATGATTATTGGCTACTATCACCATATTATAATTACTATGTTGAAATTACGAACGGTCTTCTAACGCCTGTCTCTCGTTTACAATAAAACGCTGTGTTTTCCTGCCCAGCCAGGGTCGATACGATACCTAATCGATTACATTGACAATCGATTTAACCACCCGCATATTTGATGGCGTACCTACCACTAGTATCGATCTTTTTTGTGACGGTGTGTGTTTGTCATGGTAAATTCGTACGTGAAAAATTCTGTTTCATTCTTAGGTACAGTTTATTTCAGTTTCTAACTTGAAAATATACGTTACAAACCGAGTTTCCTGCTTTCCTCGGAAAGCTTGTTCAGCTGTTGGTCCCGGCGGTTACTTGTAGATCTTTGACAGTCGTTACAGGCAATCAGCGGCCCGAAAGTCTGATAATCAATCTTACCAAGGGGTATTGTATTACCCAGTATCTAGGTTGTAGAGGTCAGAGTCACTCCATGTAAAATATGGTATTCAGCTGCAGCTGGTTAGACTGGACTTCAATATCTTTGGGAAAAGTTGGACAGGAAAAGTATTTTATTCCATTCAGTGGCAAACTTTAAGCGAGTATCTAACCCAATCACCTTCTACAGTCCTATACAACATTCTAAAATCGCAACACAAAACGAAAACATCATAAATAACGTTGTTATTAAGTCCCTAACTCGTCGTTGGACACTATCTACCCTTCAGTTTATCTGCAAGGAGGTCCCACGCAAGAAGACGACATTATATCGCGATAAATGTCGTGGGAGTACTGTGGGTGTCAACTTATAGGGATAACATAGCTGCCGTTTAAGGAATTCAAGTTTAGAACAAGATGGCTGCTAGGGCAAATGTTTTTTTTTTTTAAGAATACCATTCGAAAGAGTATTGCAATGAAGGATTGACAATAAGGAAGGCCGGTCAATGTTCATTGTAGATGGCGTATCCATAGCTAGGTCCCAATCAGACAAATGAGAATGAGGTATAAGATATTTTGAAATATAAAATGACATTAACAGATTTTCAACCAATGATAGAATGTTTGTGGCTAGCTTTGCCAGCGACGCCATTAGTTTCACAGTTACCTTCCCAATTTTCGAACGGAGATAGGCATGACATCTTTCAAGAAAAAATAACAAAGTCAACAGACGCCGTTACTCACAAAAAGCTATTATTTGCAAGATTGAGGGGGATAACTTTTGCCAAACAATGTTATAGCGAGGGTGAATATTTTTGTGACTCACGTTTTATCGTTTTTATTTTATTAAATTGAAAAGTTTCTATCTCCCATTATTTGTGAAAAAGTTAAATGGCTTGGGAAATCTCTAAGGGACTGCCTACAATGGATCTTTTAAGGTTTGGCAGACACCGGACTATGACGTATACCTCGTTAAATTCACTATCTTTCAGAGTCCGGTGTCAGAAACAGCGTCAGCCATTTTGTTCTATTCAGTTAGACCAACACCCAACAGCGAAAACGAAAAATATAACCAAATATAGCCCGCGAAATTTAATTTTTCTTACGTCTTTTTGCAATTTACAGTTCAGTGCCAGGTTGTGTGTTGATTAAGATATGATTCGCGATCGTAACAAATATGGCTTTACAGAGTTATAGTCATTAAACACATCAATACAACCCTCTAAGTTCATTTAATCCCATTTAATGACTATTTCATGAAAAAGTCATTCAATGGGATTATATACTTAGAGGGTTGTATTGATGATTTTAATGATTATAATTCTGTAGCTACATACGTGTTACGGTCGCGAATCATATTTTGTTTCACATATGGGCTGAAAGTGATCTGCAAATTGCAAAAAACGTAAGAAAATTTGAATTTCGCGGGCTACCCTGACGCTGCCACCTTAATCTAACCTATCGCCACAGTTCTAATTTTTGTTGCTATCATCGTTTATTATATTATTTTCTATGTACTTTGTCACTAAATAGTATAAAACAAAGTCGCTTCCCGCTGTCTGTCTGTCCCTATGTATGCTTAGATCTTTAAAACTACGCAACGGATTTTGATGCGGTTTTCAGTAATACATAGAGTGATTCAAGAGGAAGGTTTATTTATAAATATATTGCACCCGTGCGAAACCGGGAGCGGGTCGCTAGTTCAAAATAAACAATTATTTATAAATGGCCATTCAATATAAAAGGCCCATTTAAGGCAAGGTTAGAATCTCGTTTCACAATCAAATGCTGGTACAATGCCAAATGTCATTAGAAAATGCAATGACAGTAGCTTTCTAAACTGCTTATATTCAAATTAGTAGCTAACTAAGAATTAAAACTTCAATAAAATAAATAAATAGTATGTATAATGAACATGTAATGTTCCCATTGCTGGGACAAACTCCCAGGCCTAGACAGGGAGTAGTCTGTAATGATAGTAATGAATGATTGTAATCCACCACGCGGGCCCAAAGCGGGTTGGAAGACATCACATGTCTTCGAATTTTTGTTTTCTAGGACATATCCCGAAAATACTTGTTTCAAAATAAACAGTCAACACCGTCGTAACAGTCATGGTGAGACTCAAATCAAGTTTAACGATATTCCAAAATCTATGGCTTCATATTAATATAATACAACGAGCAGTCTGTCCATGAACAACCAAGGGCAGACTGCTATAACACCTTTACAAAAACAAGTGAAGCAATGTATGCGAAAGATTAGCTTACCAGTAAAAGCCGAATTATCCCGAGCACTCCCGACAGTGACCCGAAGTGGTGACTCAGCGCAGACGCACCAAGCACACAGGTGCTTCACCTCGCTTCAAACTTTAGTTTTTTTGCTCCATACAGTTATAAACTTTACATTATTTACTTTTAAGGTCACTTATCCTTTGTTCTATAAGGAAGATAGGCGGTTGAAAGTATATCTTCGCCCTTTATACAGTATGTTAGGTAAAAGTCCTCTTCTTTTATCTAATATATTACATTATGTAGAACTCAGGCAAATGAACAGTTACCAACGTTGGAATCAATTTAACTGAGAACTAAACTTCACTCACTGCTGAGAAAAGGTATTTCATTGTTTTTGCCAAACTGCATGTTCCAGCCAGTCTCATCCAGGTTTTCAGCCCTATAGTAACATTGTCTCCTAAAATACTTTATACCGATTTTCTTAAAGAATGAAAACCTTAGAGTTCCTTGCTCAATTTAAGTTTTACAGTAACAGTTATAGGACGGAAACTGGTTATTATGGCGCCGTAAGCAATGGGCTAGAAAAGTGCCGTTAGTTATGCCTATGAGAATTGCGATTTTTACAATGATATATACAGGTATATAATTGTAGATTGACCCATGATAGAATGGTGTTTTAATGTCGATCGATGGTAACCCGGCCAAGCGCATGTCGGTCTCGTGCAGGAAGGGTAAGGTACCAACGTAGTTAGGGAGCCCCCTATAATTTATTTTTATTATTTTTTGTTATAGCGGCAACAGATATACACATTCTGTGAAAATTTCATCTGTCTACCTGTTACGGATCATGAGATAAAGGCCGCTGACAGACAGACGGACAGCGGAGGCTTAGTAATAGGATACGGAACCGTCCCGTTGGTTACCCTTCGGGTACGGAACCTTAAAAAGTAACGGTAAAATAGGTGCCCATGTCATGAATTCAGGGTTGATAAAAATGTCATACGTTACATCGAAAATCTTTAAATAGAACCTAATTTCATTTTCTATTACAATTGGAAATCGCTTTTGAACCATATTTCTACGACTGTCAACGGGATTTGACATTTATTACTTCGATAGCTAATGTCAGTGTCATTTTACCTCTTCAATCATCGTTGTCGATGGAAAAAGTCTTTTATCGATGACATACAGCTATTGCTATTAGCTGAGGTCACTGGTAGCCACGGTGATAGATAACAATGCGAAAATAAATATTGATATGATGATAATAATAGACCACAGACAGGATAAATAAGTACATTGTGATACACATTCTTAACGTAGGTATTACCTATTATTACCATTCTAAATAAATTACAATAGGGTTCCGCACTTTTATGCGTAAAATCGATAAGCTCTCTAGAAGATTGTTGAAATTCTCTTCAGAAAAACTTAAAATATTCAGTAAAACAATATTTTTAATATTTAACACAATGAATTAAAGTTAATGAGTTAAGACCTCTTTAAATTCATTCAGATCTTTATCAGTAAACTGCTTAATATTATTTCTCGTAAAAAGTTAACATTGCAGTTTTCAACAAACCACAATAAAACTTTGTTGCACATAATGACAAAAAAAAAGTAGGCTGAATAACATTGCCCAAAACCTGTCTTAAAAATTAAACAACAAGAAACAAAGTAGCCAAAAACAACGTCACTATAATCGGATCGCAAGGGACCGTTAAAATCGTTAAAAGGCGTAGAATCGAAAGCGTTTATCGATTAAACAAAACAAATCGGAATAAGGTCGCGACAGGTCGCTCGGGCGTGACGAGTTTGGACTTATGTAGTTACTAAATTGGTCAACTTTATCGATTTTCGTAGACATATTGCTACGAAAATGCTTACACTAAAGAAAAGCATCTTAAATTAATGGGCATTAACCATAATCATTTCTTCTCAAAAGGATCACAATTTCCTATTATTCCTGAAATTATCTGCTAGATGACAAGACAAAACACTGCTGGCTGACAGATAATTTCAAGAATATTTTGAATTTCTTTTTGCAATTTTCTGATTGTTTCTAAAATCAGCTGACTAACTCAATAAAACCTACGTTTTGTGAAACGTATCATTTTGCCGATAAACATTGTCACAGAAAAAATAAATAATCGTCCTATTGTATGTTCTGTAAACCATTGTACAGCAGACAGCTGTTTAAACAATTAACTCTAACATATGATAGTGTACTATAGATATAAACGAAGCGTTTAGCGACATACAATACGAGCGTCAGCGTCAATTAGTTAATTATAGGATAACCGACCCGTGTGCACACGAGCTGATAATGATTATAATGCTATTGTCTAGTCCCTACCTAACCTATCTTTGGTTTTTGTGTGTTGTTTTTTTATATTGGTTCTGCTACTGGTCAATAACTAGATTTGTCTGGAACAAAGGTAAGCACAATGACATCATAAAGAAGATACGCTACGTTCGTACGTTCACACTGAGCGGCGTGCAAATATCGTTGCGTTGTTACGACTGCGATGGATAATACGGAACGTATGATACAGAAAGAGATAGCTATGGCGCTTGAAGTACTTAAATTACGACAATTGTCTGAATTTGTCTTCAACTATTTGCGCGCGGTAGTGCGATATTTACCTCTTGTTATTTATAATATCATTGGGTAATCAAATAATTTTCGAGGGTTTAGTTTTTGCTTTCAAAGTTTTTTATTTGCATTTAATGCTCAATTTCTTTACTGTCTTATTCAAACTGATACAATATTGAAATATCAACTGAATTAATGTGTAAGACACGCATTTAACAAAACTGAAAAATAAAGAAAATGACTAACATCCTGCAATTTGCTTACGCTTACAGCTTGTGGTTTATCAACAATCAAGCAGGTACAGTGAAGTGCAAAAATATTTACTTTGGAAAATTCAAAAGAGATTCTTTTTTCTTCCTATTTAATGAAATCAATAACACATAAACTTTAACACACAAATGAACATCGGTGTCGAAAAAAAAAACATATTTCAATAAGAAATAATATTGTTTTTTATTATTTTTATGAATTCCAGGTAGGTATATGACAAAGAGGCTTGAGATTTTTTTTTTTAAATCTCATCTACTTTAGAAAATTTATTATCTAGTATTTCTTTATTATCTGGTATAGCGACTAAATCTATTCACACATAGGATTTTCACGCATAGTTGCATTAATTAAAATAATAGACCCAGTACAATGACTCAAGGTAACTTGATCTCCCATCTACAATGGTGGACAATCGGAATACTTTCCCTATCTCTGAGTGATGGTCCAGTGATCCGATAACTTTCACTGGTTGGCGACAACAATAAGACATTAAAAAGGTTTTAATTGTCTATGATACAAAAAAATGAGTTTTTAGGTGATGGAGTGAAAATGTGAAGGGTGAAAATGTTGCCAATTACCAAAATAGGTGCCTTTTTTTTTTCGCCAGTCACTAACGAAACTATTATAGGTACATGTTGTTGATGGAGAAAATTACGTTACAAACGCCATATACCATTGCTCCATACGCTTTGGTTATTGGCTTTTAAGACGTTTTTTTAAGCAAGCTATCTGCGCTTTTGTTTTAGTAAAATTTTCTGAAAAAAATATGTAGTTATTATTAAAGTCCTTACAAACTTCCTCCCTTTCATATAAAAAAAGTGCATTGTGTTCAACAGAGGGAAACTCCGTTAAGATGGAAAGACGTTATTTAATAAAAATTATATTTCGCAAACCTTATCTGACATGTAAAGCCACCCAGACGAAATTGAATCTTCTTTGTATTCTCAGTGGCAAATGAAAAATATCAATAATGCCACCGAAACCAAAGTCAAAAACTTTTTGACTGTTTATCATCAGTACAGTATTTCTTTAACTCTTATCTCGATAAATCTAGCGTATTTATGCAGGTGCATACGATATATATAGTACGCTACAACTTTACAATTTTTAACATTCCTTAAATCCAATTTTCATAGATCAACAAAAATAACAATTTTACACACAAAACGTCAACAGCCAGAACCTCTTTTATTGAACGTACCTATTCGAATTTAGAATACGGAATATGGCGCGAAAGATTGTATGAACAAGATGGCGCTAGATTAATAAATATGTCAATAAATCAATCCTTTCTCTTTTTACGTTATTACAATGTGTTCACGAGAAGTTTTAGTTAGCCAGGTATCATATTGGGGCCAGCGGGCCGAATACGCTTAACACCGTTTCTCACCAAGTAAAAATAGCTATAGAATTCTCATAGTGTTGTAAGTTGTTTTAAAAATGTAGCCATAAACACATGGAAACGTTTTATGGAAAAAGGCTTCGATTAGTCATGAATTAAACAGTACACGGATTTTGCCAGATTTTTAAGAGGTGATGCTATTGCCAATTTGCGTTTTACTCTAATTTACCGTAGATATATAGAGGCCTACTTGATGAGACGTCTAACGTGGTCTAGCTAACGTGGTGTGTGCGTGTCTCTAGAATGCACAGAGAGACTGGCGAAGCGCATCTTGTATTCTGAACTCCAGGAAGGAAAACGGAAACGTGGTGGTCAGTTTTTACGTTTCAAGGATATTCAAAAGTTGCAAAATTGACCCCTTAGTATGGGAAAAGCAGGCTCAAAATCAGCTCGAGTGGAGACGTCATGTGCATCGGCAGAACTTTGAAGAGAGAAGAAGGCTGCAATTAGGTTTAAAACGTGATGACCTCAAAGCTAGACCAACTACAGCTATACCCTACAATGTAGTCAATAGTGTTCTGACTTGTACACTTTGTGTTCTGAGTTTTTCGGCCAAAGTCGGATATGCTAGCCACTTGAGAGCACATGAAAGAGCAGCACATCAAAGCTCTCAAAAACCACCCTGCAACAGCCATCGTATGTCTCAAATCAATATCAAATCGCTATGCCCGAAATTGTCTATGGGTATGGCATCACCGTAAATACATTTGAATGTCTTTGTAAACCATGCGCAAATCCAAAGTCCGGGCTGCTGTTAAATAATCCACTAATAAACTAAGTCTTTGTCCCTTCATTATTTTCCGACTTGTCAAGTCACTTAAAAACGTTACAAGTTATAATATGGCACAGTGCCAATATCAAATCTAGGCTACAGAACTTTGCTTACCTTGAAAAATCGTGTAGCCATTAGATATAAATATTTATGTTCTCGATGTCAAAGTATGACTAAACCTAAGTATATCTAGCCAGACTTCGAACCGTGCTTTGTGTGAGTTTTCACTATTGTGAAACTTATAATAATAAATTCTTACATTGATAGCAGACAATGGTCAGATAGGTATCTTATGAGAAACGTATTTATTCGTTGAATTGAGAAAGTTAGTAAGAGTGCTGAGCTTAAGATCAACTCAAGCGAAGCCGCTGACAGCTCGGATAAAAGTAAGTCTGTCAACAAGTGTCGTTCATGCACTTACAATATCAATGTCTCCTACTTTAAATCGAAATTGCTCTCTCCGAAGAAAAAGCTTGTCAGACACAATATAGACAGCATAACTTCGACATTCACAGTTGTGCTCTCGCTGAAGCAAAGATAAAAAAACAACCAATATTTTTGAAACTTCTCAACATATTAACACGATGGCAACTAATTTGGAGTTCATAAAATATATTTGCGTAAATTGATTCACAGATTTTGTACCTGACTGGAGTCAGGTAAATTAATTGCTTAGCAAAATTGAGTGGTCAATTTTGCTAGTGTTTACCTTTCCTTTAGTGGTCTACAAACCGGGCAAATTGACGAAGGCTGTGCATTTGCTTTACTGATTAATTTCACTGACGGTTCATCCAACCTTCATGTTGATTTTTATTTTTTTGACAAAAAATGCAGTTTTTCACAAAAAACAACAGCTAGCATCAGCTATCATTCATTTCTTACCCTCTCCACTCGACCCTATAATCAGTCTCATCAAAAACATAATGGCCGCTTAGATAATCTATCTGACGTTTAGACAGCCAGTTATCTGTTCCTTCGCCGTGTTCCTGACACCAGGATAAGACGAGTATGCGTGCAGTTGTGTTAACACGATAACATCCAATGATTCTTAGACTTTAGATAGTGATGTTCACGTGGGATTGAGAACACATGTACGGAGAATGTAGATTTTGGATCCGGTGGCCTAGCAGAGCGTCTAAAAGCAGTATCGTTTTAATCTTATCTAGAGTGGAGAGAGATGGAGCTAGACGTCCTGTATAGCTCCATCCCTTGAAAGGAGAAGCGCCATTTTAAATGTGCTTCGACCCCAGTATGATATCAAGTTATGGCTATGTTATTTGAAAGGTTGTACTACAACACTGAAAGCAAATCGCCTATTCTCTTTTACAAGATGGATGAACCAAAGCAGATGACTTTCATGCATGTAAGAATACCATTTGCCCCGACCCGACTTGAAATATATTAAAAAGGCTGAAGGAAAAGATATGACGGAAAGGAAGCCCTATCAAAAAACTTGCGTATTGCCTTTTTCGTTACACTTAAGATCCGGGGATCTGAACTTGTATTCCAGTCGGTTGCAAAACGGTACAAAACATAGACCGTCATAACTCCATGTTTTCCTAGTACGTATGTTTCAATATCATCGACAGATGCAGCAAAATCTAGTAAAAAGCCAAAGCTAATAAGCAATAACGAAACGTTGATGCCAATCCTGGTGGCATACATCATCATCTGCCTAGCCTTTTCCCAACTATGTTGGGGTCGGCTTCCAGTCTAACCGGATGCAGCTGAATAGAAGTATTTTACATGGAGCGACTGCCTATCTGACCTCTACAACCCATTTAGTACTGGGTAATACGATACCGCTTGGTAAGACTAGTTGCCAGACCTTCGGGTCAATCCTGGAATTATTCAAACTTACTGAAAGACAGCTAAACTCATACATGACCCAAAACCTACATAATATTATCTCTCTCACATTATTTACCATATTTAAATCTCTCTCGTCTTCTCCACACGTGGCAAGCACCTCTGCATCTACATCTGTGTTAATATAACTTGTTGCATCGATGTCGCCTAAAGTATGGAGACCGGAACCGGTTTTATCTAACTCAAAACACCAAGATAACATTTTACGACGTTTTTACCAGTTTCCAAAACATTCTGGCATGTATATGGAAGCATTTAGTAGTTCGGTGGAGAAATATGGTGCAGTAAAGGCATAAACATTGCTTTAAACGAAGCGAGATTGCTCTCGGATCATTAAAAGTTGGTGATTTTAGGAAACTGTATCGATTGGCGAATTTTCATTTTTGCCTAATGGTGAAGTCAGGTTTGTCTCATTTTTTTAACTGTCTTAACGGAACGATTTTATGATTAGAAAATGTGGCACATATCCATCTTTTTAACAAGACAAAAATGAACTGCTTTAGGCATGAGGACTTGAGGAGGAGTTTTGATGATTAAATTTTTATTATTATGATTTTGTTTTTGATTTCTTTAGGCATTTAGGAGCGTTAAACTTTGATAGGCTACGCTGTAAAAATTATCATGCTGCTATACCTAAGCTGTGCCTAACTTTCGTTGGTCACGCAGCCAGATAATTTTAACGCGTATTAGTTATTTGAATACCAATTATCCACAAATTAAAATTATAATGACAAGCATGACTGTGAAAAATACGTTCATTAACAGCTACATTTACGGTTTTTTTTCTCTTCTTAATTGATTACAACGAATTAGCTGCGCCCAAAGTCATTACTTTAATTAGGAGTCAAATTTACTCGCTCAAATTATCTCAATGGCGTCTAACAACGTTAGACAGAACATTTTTTTTTTAAATATGTTTTCCTTTCATTAAGAAAAAGTAAATACTCGTTTGTGTTATCATTATCATTCACAAGCCACGTTTTACTTTCAGATGGTATCGGGGAATCATGCGATCAACGTTATCTGCACTGCGCTCATCTGAAGACTTGTGACGTCACATGAAGTGCTAATCCTCCAGTTATACGAGAATATCAGTGGTACGAGTAACGACAGTTCGATCACAAGTGTGCATCACTACAAGTTCCGAATTCAAATTCCGTGCTGCGTTCAAGCGGCAGTGACGGTTAAGTAGGACTCGCGTGTGAAGTGGACGTTAGAGAATAGTAATGGCTAGCACTGGCGGTGAAATTTGGCTGCAATGGTTCGCGTGCTGCTACCAGCCCGCCGCGCAGGCGCAGCGCACGCGGCGGAGAATAGACAGATCCATGATCGGTGCGCCGACCAACTTTCAACACACAGGACACGTAGGTAAGTCGGAAATTTGTAGCTTTCTCGCCTACGGGTGTATTAGTTATTATTTCTAATAAAAGATGTTAGTGCTGTCGAATGTTTTTGTCGTTGGTCTGATTCCAAACAAGAATAAGGAAAAACGGAAGTACCGTGCCATAATAACCAACAATGAAAAAACTGCGCGTACGGTAGAATTATGCCCAATTGATATAAAGTTACAAGCCTCGCAAAAACTCAACTTTGTAATGTTTTTGTTAGAGCCTTGATCACATTTCTCATAACAGTGAGTCACTGTGTTCTGTTGAATGTACAATTCTTGGTAACGCTACTGGTAAATAAGGCAATGATAATCATATTATATAACTTTTTGTACGGACGTTAGTATTAGTAACCTTGAGTTACAAAGGGAAACCAAAACGGTCTTTTCCACCAAAGAGTTATTTTGTTACCAATAGTAAACTTACTGGAAACAACATAGACCTTAACAAATATTTGAAAAAAAAAACTAGCTAAACTACTTTACGTGTCTGCAAAATCTCTTATCTCTTTCGAATAGCCACTCGAGGGCGATCATCATAATCCTGACGATCGATGGCACGATAACGGACCGTCAGTCAATCGATCACTATCGTAACCTTCCCGAAAGGCAAGGTGAATGACCGAGGCATACAGCCCGAAGTTCATACAAATATGCGACTAGCTAAAGCTAGTATATGTGGTAAGTACCAAGCTAGCTTCAGAACTTTCAACATTGATGATGATGGGGTAATTTAATAAATTAGTCTGGAAAGTGTTAAGTCTAGACTCAGACTAGCAAAGTTTTCTCTTATGATGACAATCAATTTGTGTTCATTGCATTCAGGTTTAAGTTCAATGAAAACTCATGTCGTACGACTTTATTCGCCATCTTTTTGCATCAACCTTTGAAATACGAAAACTTTAACACATTAATGTTACCTAAGACTTTCAAGACTTCCAGAACACTCAAGTCTCTAAACAAAAGACAGTCGAGGAGCAAATATATTCAAGACACAAAGTGTCAATAGAAAAGATAAAATACAAATTATACAAACTCTCACAACTGCAAGCTGCTAATATTTATATCTTAAGCTGAAGGTAGCAAACAGTAATATAGCAAACACACTGCAGAATCTTAAGTCAACATCCTCGTAATTGCTTAAAACAAACACCACCTAACAAAACCTGAGCAGAACAGACACTTTCCTTTGCCGACCATCGTAAAAACGAACATGTCAGGATACGTAAGGATTACAAAACTGAGCCTTACATAATTGATTTAACGACTAAGACGTGTATACACGCGTATAGTACGAACGTTACATAAAAAAAATGAACGCATTTGTATTCCACAGGACGAGTGAGCGCCTAATTTGGTTACGGCTAGACCGGAGACTCTCTGTTCCTATTATGGAATGCTATTCTGCACCAGTAGAGATAACTATCGGACTTTTAAAAGGAATGGCCCGTCGGCCGTCATAGTGCGTTTTGTGCAGTCAATGTAAAATGTTACTAGTTAACGAACTGTCTTGTCAATGTGACATTTTGTAGGCTTTAAGAGCAGCTTGATAAGACTTGTTTTGCTTAGGGTTGTACCTTAAATTTCTGTTGCTTTTAATAGATATTTTGAAACCAGATTTATTATTTAGGTTTATAGATTAAGTTTAATTACAGGTAAGCATGAGGTTAATGTTTTTGCTTAACTTTTTGGTGCGATTAAAAAATATGTCGGTAATATCATTAATACTTCGACAGTTTAAACTTAAATGCGCAATTCAATTATCCTTGTATCTTTTTTGTCTAACAATTTACTTCTAATTGCAAACAAAAAAGTTAAATGCCAGATAAAGCTGCAATTAAAATGATTTCCTTTTCCCATTCTTCACTGCTAGCATCGGCGACATTCCTTACTAGTTACTAGCATTAGATATAATTTAGTAGCCAGAGCTAATACTGGACTTGTCTGGACCAGTTATAACCCTCTTCAATCCTGTTTAAGGCTAAATCAGGTGCCTGGTATTTGTATCCGATCTTATTTCATCTACCTATCTAAATCTATGTCTAATTCCGCTTCAATAAATTGCGAATCAATTTTTGCTAGAGATAAATCAAGAATACGCTTAATATTTAATTCATTAAATACCTAGTAGAATTTATTAGGCTTTTAAAATATAGGTATGTTTTATGGAATAGGTACCAAAGTAGACTTGATTTGACTACCAAAAGTTCATTTTGTATGCATAAGTAAACGAGGCTTTCAAATTTGGATAGTGAACGTTAGCTTGTGCACTCGCCTGCCAGTGAATGGTCATAATCGCCAATTAGACCAAACTGTTGCAGATAAAAACTGTTTCATTGAATTTTAAACAGTTCCGGTTTGTTAGAGATATACTATCTAGGTATGTCTGAAGTTTCTTTATTTGTTTTAGATTAAAATTTTTGTTTTCTTTGCAAATAAAAACGGAACTTGATTTTGAATTATAAATCGAATCCTGTCTAATTAGTGACTTAATTACTCTTTTGATAATATTAAATTTCTTTAGGACTGCCTCGTTGGTCTAGTCGTCGCAAGCACGACTGCTAAGCATGAGGCCCTGGGTTCGATTTACGGGTCGGGTGAAGCGTTAGAGTTTTTCCATCAGGAATTTCACAGTATCAGCCACGGAGTCTGGATTTGCGCCCGGTTGATGGCAACAGGGTAGTTCCCTATTACATGGGACTAAACATAACTTGCTAAATGTGGGTGTACTATTAGATACACCACTGCCAGACCCGCCGGGGATTACAGGCGTGATGTTATGTTAAGTTCCTTAGGCTTATCATCTTGGCAACATAAATATTAATTACCTGCTAGAATCATGACACACCTTACCTACCAGACTGGTTTTCCATATAATTTTTACCTAATGCTTTAAGAATTTAACAAACAACTTACAGTTTGTTAAATTCTTAAAGCATTAGGTAAAAAAAAATCATAAAACAAGAGCACATTGCACTGTATACATTGTTGATTATAACATTTATCACAACTATAAGCACAATTATATAAACTCTATCCCTTAAACTAGGTCTAGCCTGTATCTTAAGAGATAGGATTCAGCCATATGGGTACAGTAGATAGTTAGAGAGAGTTAGATGGTAGAGTTAACTTAGTAATGGGCCATTATCATACGATTCATAATATAAATGTTTAAGTAATGTATCATACAAACTCAGTCAATTCATACGGTCATAATAACACAAATAAACATAAGTTAGATATAGGTAAAACTGTCCAGACTGCTAATGTACCTAGTGCTATCTCTCTTAAAGTTCTGTTGACCCCAAAAGTATACATACAGAAGATAAGTAAATATACTTCATTCATACTGATGTGATCTTTACGTGTTTATGCTTATGCGGTGAATATTAACACAATAACATGCAATTCTAGTTTGTCCTGAATTCATTACATTACACTGTAGAAGTCATCACATCTTTGATTACATCATCGAAATTTAAAAAAAACAAACCTAAAGCTGAAAAAGAAATTGTAACTAATGAAAAGAGAATCCATAGACAAAGAAAAATTAGTTTAATGAGCATTGAAGCGTCATGCGAACAGAAACGCAGCGGAATGTCGTTGCATTTTAAATTTAGAACATCCGAGACGGTTTGTACGCATATTATATATTCGTAACTGCTAGCTAAGGATGTTAACCACATATTAAATATTCATCTTTGTTATTTATTAAGATTGCTTAATGTTAATTTTTATAAATCAGTTTATGAGAACAGCTGTTTCAAAAGACAATTTATTCTTGACGTCTCCGAATAAATTAATAAGATATTTATTACAAAAAACATAGTTGATTAATTTGACTAACGGAACATCTTTTATTAATACAAAATTGATTATTGTGCAAGTAGTAGAAAGATGACGCAAAATGTTAATATGTTCTTTAATAACAAACATTCTATTTAAAGTTGAATGCAAAAATATTGGTGACTAAGCGAGTAACGTGTAATTAATGCAAATATATAATTATAATAACGTACATTATGTTCAACTTCAAATCGTTAAATTAACATGTAAATTAATTAACAATTCACTTGCTTACAAATACATTATTCATGTCTGTCTTTATCCTTGAAAACAATATTAATATTTCGCACATGTTTACAAGAAGGCAGCCCTGTAGTCGAGTTTAAAATAAACAGGCGAGTTCGGCGGCCGTGTCGGTCGGCAAGCGAGTGAGCCAGTGACTCATCCCGATTCTAACGTCCGTAGTCCTTAGTCTGAACACAGCACAGCCGGTCGCGACTGTCGCGAACTATCCTCGTCTAAACAAGGCACTCAATAGGCTTCAGCAAATTAGTGATGTTCCAAATTTAAATATAACTTTTTTTTCACAATAAAATGTAAGATTTCTATTTGCCACTTTTGGTTATTAAAGCAATATAATACCGTTGAATAAACTTAAATTATCTTTTTAGGAATTTATCTCTGTAACAAGACTTTTGTTAGGACTACTTAGTACAATAACTTATATGGTACCTATTGAGAACCCGTGCGAAGTAGCTGTCAGTAAGTTTGCAACATAATAACTGTTTACCAAAGTTTCAGTGTTTAAACGTAAACCCATTCTCGGTATCTATTTCAAGAGTGTTGCCAGCCTTAGTAGTAGAGTATTTAGCGCAATTTGAACTTCCTTGAACCATGCTCGCGGATAACATTTGCGCTATAAACAGATTACTACTTTGTAAAATGTTTAAAAACTGCTTGACTTGACTACAGTCAACTGTATAGCTAGATGACAGTCTATGTGGGTGCTATATAAAAAATAATTATCATGAAATAGAGCCAATCGTTGTAGGTATAAAATAAATAAACAATTAGTAGCATAATTATGATGAATCAGCGGGGTTGTGGTCACTTGCAATCACAATGCCCTTCATTTCGGCAGTTCAACAACATCCACTAATGCGTCACTTTCCTTTAAAATTCTTTGGATTGTGATTGAAAGTGTGAGGTGTTGGTCTAAAAACATTCTAATGGTTCCGCAACTGACTGACAGACAGACAGCCTTACAAAACACACATCCCAAACCGAAGACTTCCGTAGAACAAAATTAGATGATTGTTAGATGTAGACAACGGTTAGTTGCAGCCACCAGCGCATGAAGTTGCCTCAAACTGTCAAATTTTCTCATTCGATTTTGAACTTAACCATCAACATTTTATAATTTAAAATCATTTGGAGAAATTTGAAAGTTTGTAGTAACTTGATGTGCTGGCGACTGTAACTTTCTACTTAAAAAAAAAAACAAAAACAACATTCAGATAAAAATACAAATAACTAAAGAAATTACAATAAAATAATATTCCTTATCTTCGCGACGCGACGGGTCGATAACAATGGATTATCAATTTCCCTGAAAATTGAAGAAAGTGTTGTAAGAAAGTGTTTACGAAACTAGAATGCTGGTCTTTTAGAAACTGTATTCAAATTATTTTTTATCAATTTAGTGAAAAGGTAATAAGTAGGTAAGTGCTACATATCTGATCCCTACCACTTACACAGGTATCTATAGTCAGGATTTAGTCAATAAACAAAGAAAACAAAGCTAAAAATTCTAATTTTTGACAGTTCTAACTTCAAGCAATTACTAAACTACAGAATAAAAATCGTATCTTATCAATGTTTACGACTTACGGCATTTATACAAACTTATAAGTCCTTATTTTTCGAAATGACAGAACCGCTTTTAATGAAACTTCATACATGCAAGCAGGATACCTAATTCTAAAAAAAATATAGAGAACATTTTCTGTAGTATAGATACGGGTGTCACTGTTTACTAATGCACTTAGCTCTCTACTGGTGCATTGCTATAACAGGTTACTAATTAATTCATTAGTTTACTCAAGAAATCCACAGACAGGCAGCCGTTTCGCTCAGTAAGTCAGAAGGCCCTCCCTATAAACTTAATTATTCTTAGTATTGTTTCCTCTGCAATAAATACCTATGTAAAATTAAAACCAGCTTTTTGCAAGCTTTTTTATCAGCGTAAACCTTATCTAATGCGTTATCGGTAATGGTTCCTGAAACTGTTTCATAACTTTATGTATGTAAAATATGTGTGAATAACTGCTTAATATTGAAGGATGCATTTCATGGCAGGAGCTCGTGGCTAAATAATAACAGCCGCTCAAATCAATACTCGGGTTAAGCCGCGCTTGCCTAGGTTGGTCTGTTTACATACCGAGTTTCCTCCGTGCCTCGGAAAGTACGTTAAAGCCGTTGGTTCCGGCTGTCATTTGTCGATCTTTGACAGAGTTTCAGGTAGTCAGTAGCCCGAAAGTCTGACAACCAGTCTTACCAAGGCGTATCGTATTACCCATTCTAACTGGGTTGTGGAGGTCAGATAGGCAGTCGCACCATGTAAACTACTGGTATTCAGCTGCCTCCGGTTAGACTGGAAGCTGACCCAACATAGTTGAGGATCGTAAGTCCGAAGTGCTCCGAACCCAAGCTGGCGAGTTAAATTATACTAAAAAAGGATCAGGAAAACATCTTGTTAAACCATAGAATCAAAAATTCTAAGACATTTGACATATAGGTACCAAACCGCATAGGCCCGCGTGGATATCCTATGTCCCAGCAGTGGGAACAGGGAAACTGCTACATGGGATAAGAAAAACTGAACTTCCTTTGCGAAACAGCTAACGCTAACGTCTAGTAACTAAATGGAAGAAAATAGGCTATAATAACAAATTAATATAAATAAATGCACTGTTTACATGGGTAGTTAGTAATTACATTATGTCTAAATCAAACGTACCAAAAATAGCAACATTAACACCAATCTTAAGTTTATGACCACACACAAGGAAAATCAAATGCCAAACGTTTTCTTATTCATTTCCCAAACATCTCGTGTGTGTCCATGTCGTCCTATGTACTCGTAGGTATATTTGTAGTGCCTACATACATGTAAGTACATATTTATTCAATTAGACGTTTAACAGACATGAGCGGACAATGCGAACAGGACAATGTAAGCTAAAAGTGGACAAGTCCAAAGTTTACCTTGTGACTGCTGAGTCTTTTAATTTCTTAGAATTTAAATACGGTGGGTTTACAATTCAGACTATCATTATAAATGCAAAAGCAACCCTGTCGCTCTATAATTATTGTTTGTTACCTTTTCACGTTAATGGGTGAACGGAATTCGATGATGTACTGACCTGGGAAAAGTATCTATCCTAAGGACTATTCCATAGGATACTTTTTATCTGCGGTGGCATATTTCCGTAATTTTCGAGATCCACGCGGGTGAAGCCTAAGACATAAACTAGTGAACTATAAAATCGTGGCCTTTATCAAACTAACTAGTTAGTCATTAACCTATTTAATAGTCCGTCCTGTGGCACGACAAAAAGTACTACAACGCCATGACACAAAGGAAGAACTAACATCAAATTTTGAATCACGCGTTTAAGTTATCCACGACTTAGGACCATTAACCCGACAACAACTGTCGGGTTTAGCCCACTAGACACAAAGACGGTCTAGTCGCAGGATCGTCCCTCTTATGAGGGGTGAAGAACTTTGTATCATGTTCTTCATATCCTCATTGCCTTAAGGCGATGGAATTCATTCAGTGACATCGATTTGACCAAAATTATTTTCTAAGCACTTTTCGATCCAGTCCAGAAGAATACAGGAGAAGACCAGCCTAGACAAGGTGACTGTATTCTATTATGGGCGTTAATGATGCTGGAAAATAAAACATGTGTTAATTGGGTTAGCATAAACTACCAAAAAGCTTATATTAAGGGGAAAGAACGTTTAAAGCTAATTGTAGATGGCGCGACCATAGCTAGTCCACAATCTGACCAAGGAGGTCAAGTTATTTTGAAATATAAAATGACATTTCTTGATTTTCAACCAATGACGATGCTTGTAACCAGCTTTGCTAGCGCCATTAGTTTCACAGTTGCCATCGCCATTCTGTAGAAAGCGGTTACAGATATACGAAACGTTTTGAAAACTACTGCTACTAGAAAAGTGGCCCTCTAGTCTAGATGCTATTTCGTCTTTCGCTCCAGTGCTACTGAATTCAAACGCTGATATACTGGATGATTGCAATTTAAATGACTACAATTTAACAATGTTAATCAACCTTTGTCTCCGACTAATGAATGCGTCAATAAAACAATGTCCCACCAAATTGATTACTATCACCTCTTTTATTCACATTACTTATCAGATTCGATTGTATCCTGAATAATTATCCCCTTTAATTGCATATTATAACCTAATACGTGACTACGGAAAAGTAGCATAATCATGACATGCACCTTAAGTAGTACCTACCCAAGATGAGGAGATATGATCTTGATGTGTCAATAATGAGTAATTAAATCGTTAGATCTAAATCAATTTTTGTGGCATAATTAATCAATAAACCTACAGAAAAAAGGTAACCTAACCTAAACTTTGCAAGGAAGATTTTTTGTTTGCCATTGAGATAAACGGTTGACAGCAAACTCTTGCAGCTAATGCAGCGGAATTGCGTCAGAAGATTTCAAAGTCCTAATCCTACGGATAAATTAATATGCTTTCATCGTCTCCCTGCTCTTGTCCCATGTTACTTGGGGTCGGCGCAACACGTTTTTTCGTTCATTCTCCTCTGTCAACCGTCACGCTGTCATTTACTTCTTCATCTTTCATATCATTCCTTACACAACCCATCCATCGTTTCTTTGGTCTTCCTCTCCCTTTTCATCCATCAACGTTTGTATTAATCACTCTTTTAGTTACATGCGATTCGTCCCTCCTCATCACATGTCCATACCAAGACAGTCGATTCCCTTTCAACTTTTCGGTAACTAGTGCAACTTTTAAACCTCCCCTAATATACTCGTTCCTTACCTTATCTATTCTTCTCACACTGCACACACATGCTTTATATGTTTGAAAATACATCTGCACCAAAATGTCATTGCCATTGTAAGCATGTTACGCAACCATCCCGCTAATACTTTTCTTTGAACTCCGGTATTACTAACAACTGCCAGTGTACCATATTGAATAATACACATGCCAGACTAACCGACACCTAAACATTACTCACTAATTTCATTCAGAACTTTATTTGCATCATACATAGCTTCGGAACTGACCTCAATTGTTAAAAGATTTCAGTTTTAAATATCTTTAGCAGGCGAATTTCGTAACCACATTGGACCACAGTGGTCCACACTGGGCCACATGTGTTCAGTGATAATTACGACTAACGCAGCCACTTCATACGCCATTTGTAAAGAGATAATTAACGGCTTCAAATATGAATTATTATGACGTTAAACTTCAAGGAATGCTTTACCAAGTGCTCTGTTAATGTAAGAGATACTTTTTAATATGTTCGCAATTAATTTATTAAAATTAACCAGTAAATGGTTAATTTCTGTTAATGCTCTAATTTAAACTATGGAGTTTTCTCTAAGAGTCTCAAGAGTTTGAGATATATTCGAAAAACAAAACGGCCTACTGTTGTCTAATCAGACTCCAATTTTATTTTCTCCATCCATGGCTACCTGTAATTTAGATTCTATTAACAATACCTGATAGCAGAATTTAAAGAAAATTTGCATAGGGAACATAAACCTCTAGATTTGAAACTAGCCTGCCTCCTTGGGCTAGTCTCTAGTCCTAGTTCTCTGTCCTCAGTTAAATTCCCATAACCATTCGGGGATTACCTACAAGGAAACTCTAGGATTTGTCTGCCCACCACTTATGAATAAACTAGCACTTCGTCCGCAAAAATTGTGATAGCTCGGCCAATATGAATGATATAAATATAATTTATATCACCCACGAATAATGCAGCTTTCTGCCAGTGAAAGAATTTTTAGAATTGGATCATTGTTTCCGGAGATTACCCCCTACATACAAACTTACAAACAAATTTTAGTTCGTCATTAGTAGTATGAATAAATAATGCACTCCATAAAATCAACGAGGATGTAATTCCAAGTATCATGAATGAAACCACAGATAATGCGATACTATTCTAGATACTCGCACCTACGTAATACCTTTGTTTTAGTTACTTTGTAACCTACTTAATCATAATATGATTTACGAGTAATTGCAACGATTTCCAAGAACAAACAAAATGGTGATGACATTCCAGTGTTTAACATTTTTTGCGATAACTGAAACAAAAAACAACAGTTCGACAATAACAATAGGTTACAGTAAACATGGTAAATATCCCGTTTCTAGTGTTAATGATAATGTTAGTGATCATGATAGTATAAAATCTAATAACTGAAAGAAAATTCAGTGAATTGAGTTGCATACAAATGAATTTCGAATTATTTTGCCACAGATTCTAAATACCATTTGAACGCAGCATTACATTATCCAAATTAATCTAAATTCATACAATTGTACTTTAGGGATTGCTCCTGGATTCGGTATCCTAGAGGTAACTCTTATCTTGTTTTCGATTACATTTATTTTCTGTTCAGATTAAAAGTTCTTTCTTGTATTTAAATCTTGAATACTTGTTCCTTTGACGCTTCTCCTAGCAAACCACTGAAGACTTATAATTCAAACGCACTGATGATATCAGCAAAACATTATTTTTACCAGGCCTTGTCTCAGCAAGCACTATGACTCCCCATCTTTAAACATTCAAGAGCATCTAAAAAAAAAAGCGCACGCATGTCAGAGACAAAGTATCCTATATAAATAAAACACGCGTGAGGTCGTGATGAGTGATTCTGCAAGCTAATACTTATTCGCGGATGTCCGCATCACCTTGGCTTTACCCTCAAGAATCTTCAATTTTATTTCTGGAAAAATTGTTTCCGCGTCTTCGTGACTTGCTATGTCATTATATCGAGTATTCTCTTGAGAAATCGGGTGATGGTTACGAGTTAGCATTATAATTTAACTTCTTGACGTTAAGGTGTTATTAACAAAGCGTTTGACGCTTTATGGTTTGCAAAGACAGGTTCTATTATCAGTCCTTGTGAGTAGTGATGCTTGGTGGTTAGATGACTCTAACCGCCAAGCGCCACTCGCCACACATGTACAGATGGCCAGCACATCAATCTACAATCTGTCAAACTTTAATAAATTTTCAACTCCATCGCTAAAGCATTAGGTTCAAGGTTGATTGGGAAAATTTGATAGTTTCGGGTCCGAATCCGAAATTACCATGTTATTTACTTTTAATTACCTTCTCAAAGTTAGTGTTTCCTTGTATAGTACGCCAAAGGAAGCACTACTTTCACTTTTGGGAAAAAAATCTTTAAACCCTTGCAGCTACTGCCGACCGATGTTTATTTATGGAGACAACATCGATTTAGATCAGCTTAGATGCTGGATAAGATGTCTTGTGTCTATGTGCTATCATCTCCAAATTTATTTCAGCACTTTCCTTGTCTAGATAAAGAATTGCAGCTGTGAAAATACCTGGCTTAATTTATATCTGTGTTTTTTTTAAAGACCTTCCTTCTTTCATTTCTATTGATACGGATCTAATTTGTATGGTTTTTCACGAAAATCTTCCACAGAATCGCATTTAAATCGCCAAGCACCCAGGTACCACTTTGCAAATTCATGTCTGCTGACGTTCTTACCAGAACGAAAAAAAAACAACTTAAGTACTTAGTACACAACGTTGCATTCCAAGGTAGCTGTACTGTACCTACAGTCACAGTGATGTTTTTCACATTTGCAATCACATTATTGTTCTTTCTGAGGTCATTCAACGCGACCTTAACTTTTGACTCATCTTCCCACAAGGTGACTGCATACTTAAGCACTTACTGGTAGCTGGATATAATCTTTAAAATCCATGTGATTAGTGTAAAGGCACCGTATTATCTGTATACGAAGGCCGTTGAGAAGGTTGTAACTGTGTAGTAGCGTGTTTGGTCGACCTGAGAATATCTGGCTCTTTCTCTATCAGTATTTGTGTTTTGGCCTTTAGCTTTAGGTAAACGTCCCACATGTTGATTCTAGAGTAGGTAAGCCACTTGTTACATTTTGTTAAACTTTCTCCTTATTTTTTGCTATGTTATGGTGAGTGTTGGCATATTGAGCATATTCACGGCAATCGTCAATTTTCGCACTAGTTACAACTTATAAAAACAATATATTCTTTACCGTTATTAAGATTTTGGAAGAATATTTTTATTTATATTTTGCATGCAATCAGCTTCTATTATTTGCAATCCATCTATACGTATCTATGTTCCTACTATTCCACATGCCAAGCTACTGAGACAAGATCTCACAAAAGCAAGACAAGATAAAACCAACCACAACTTCGTCTTCATATCAAATCTTATCCTAAAATCAAAAAGACTAAACCATCTTCTTTACGGCGCCACCACAAACCGTCCCTCCGTTTCGTAGAACGCGATCAATCAACGGACTATCACTAGTATCTACAATTTCAGGGACATCTGCGTGCATGAGTCAGGGGGCTATTATATTATTATTTATCTCTGTTTTGACAGCTACAGTTGTGTTTGTGTCTCACGCAATGACCGTGATTTGTTGATCAGAAGTTGTTGTGTTATGTTAGGTAAGGCCTTTTGTACGATTGAAATGTAGGCCGTGTATTATTTTGTGTTTATAGCTTGCACGGCAATACCGGTAGATGTGCCTGCTACCAAAAATACATTATAGCTTTGAGCGGTGTGCGGTATTTTCCCTTGAGTGTGCTGCCTAGCGCATTGTCGATGCTGCTGCGTGCTATAGCACTCCCACTCTGTTTTTCGGTCTACCAAATGTCGGTGCTGAGCGACATAAAAGGATAAAAGCATGGAAAAATGCGATTCCGTGCTGAGAGATGTGGCTCAACCCTATACTTCCAATGTGTTCATTTTTGTCCATAGAACTCTAAATAACGAATATTCGGATCGAAAGAGACAAGACTGTCTCTGCTATTGTGTAGTGTCCGACCGAAACAGAATTTTCAGCCGAAACCCTCGGTCACTAATGTTGTGTACCCATAATTTATAAAATTGGAAATAATAGTGATAAGTTACAAAGCTAGTTAAGTAGAACTTCCTTAAAATATTTAAAGAAGGTGCGTAGATATTATAGATCTTCCTCGTTTCGGATTAAACCCAAAAAAATAGCTCAAGAGCAGGAAAATTCTTTTCGAAAATGAGATAACGTTGCAAGGTCTAGTTTCTACCATGTCAGGACCATTTGTAATATTATACGATCTATTACTAAGTAGATAGTTATCATAAATCAGCACCGCTAGTGTTGCGACCTTCTGCACTAATTACATAAATGTCAAACTGACATAACTTTCGTTGCGTGTCGCTACTCATTTGTTTCGTGAAATAGGTACTTCACTATTTTCGTGACTAGGTAGTTTATTGTTGTTTATGATGATAGTTATTGTTGCTGATAATGAATAGCTTGACTTTTTTTTTCGTGAACTTATGATTTTATGTTCCTGAGACCTTTTTCTCTGGGAGTCACCTGCCTAGCCTTTTCCCAACTGTTTTGGGACGAATTTGATGATCTACTTAAAAAATAATAATTTTGTAAAAGCAACACTGGCATTGAGTTTGACCTTTCATAAAAAGATCCGTTAAAACTTTTTTTTTTTACAAAAATCTCGTGCATCGCGCATGTTATATTTTTAAAATGCCAAGGTCTCATAACTGTTTTTTTGTGAAATGAGCAGGTCTTGGCTCTAGTTTTAAAATGTTTAAATGCTGATAAAAATCGACATCGATTGACCTTAAAATATTTCAGAATAAGTAAAATATCCTACATTAGCTTCACAAGCCGTACCGAAAAAAAATAATCACAGTCTCCGCCGTATTGATTCGTAAGAAACCTTACACTTAGAATATTTACTAATATGTGCAATTGTAATGATTCCAGGCTCAACAGACGTGGACATCCCGTCGTCACTGCTGCACACCATGCAGAACCAGATGCAGAGCAAGGGCGGCTACGAGATGGCGTATGGTGTTAAGGTGATTATTGGGGTTTATTTTTCTGTGATGACGCGCGGCCAATAGAGATTTTTCAGAGAAGTATGGATGTTGTAACGGATGATATAAAAGAAAAAGGAGTGAATGATGGAGTGACAGCTGACAGAGGAGAATAAAAGAAAACGTGTTGCGCCGACCCCTAGAAACATGGTACAAGAGCTGGATGATGATGATGGGGGAAATAGACATGCTGCACTCAAGACACTGCGTAGAGTCAAACACTGTTTCTTCTACGTAGAGTGGTTGTTCCCGAAGAAAACCCGGTAGGAATCGGCTTCTTAGATATCTTCGGGCCTGCTGCGCTGACCTCTAAATGTAGGATGAGGGCAGAAGCATGATGACGATATTATTATCGGGGTTCATTCACAATAGAGATATAGTGCTAATGTTATAGATAAAACGAAGTGCTGACTAACTAAATAAATGCCTAGTAGGGCGTTACCTGCCCTATCGTTTTAACCATCTTGAATTGATTGATTACTACTTGAGGGTCAAAGGTGATATAAAAATGCTGATTCTTAAGGTAGAGACTACGGATTTAGTCAATCTATTAGCTATTGTAAAGGTCCTTTCAATATAACTGCCCAAACGATCACACGAGCAGTCGAGCAACCTTGAATGTATGCTGTGTGTTTCTAAAAGATCGTGTCTGACCACGAGATAGTCAATGCCAATGATAAGTAAATGTAACCTTGGATCAGATCCTGTATCAGGCTTTTATTTTGTAGCTTAGAACAAAGATTAGTATTTTCGTAGAACAGAATTCTGCTGTTGACCTGTGTTGTAAGCAAAAGGGGCTCTTCTGAGGAAAAAAAACCTAGCCTGCTAGTGAAATACCTGAATACTGAACCCAGGATCCTCATCCACCTACAAGGGTAACCATTCTGATATATGTATATAAGATAAAAAAGGTATAAGATAAAAAAGGTATTTAAAACAGATGGACAAACTTTTAGAAATCATTCAGAAAACCAAAATAAGGACAATGGTAAAAAAGAAAAACGCATTAGATACTTACAAGAAAAAAAAATCAGCTAACGAAAATACACTAAAAATGTTGGATACCCAATGATTTTAGGTCAAAATAAAATCACTTTAATCAGTGTTGTTTTTGCTTGGCTATCTTTGGTTAGAGTGTTAGACGTACTGAACGCTGTGTTAAAATTCATCCATCTATTTTAATGGGACCTCATATATTAAAAAAATAACTGCCAAACTCCTTTAAAGCCTCCTCTACTCTATTCGGAAACAGCGAAACGGTAGATGCCATAATATTTAATGCAAATATATCTTCCTCCCACCACATTATGTTTGAGGTGAACGCACTGACTTGCCAAAACTGTTGGTTCTTATATACAACTAACAAACAATATCGTATGCCGTCATTCATCGGAAATAGACGCGGCTTACGACCAGACAGTCAAGCTTCAATGAATCATTCAAGTCTACAAACTACTTACTGCTTTAAGGCTACTAGCTTCGTTAATTTATATTCATAGTTTTCACTAACAATACGAAGTTTAGAATCATTGAATATTTTGACTAAATAACTACGTAATTGTCTGCTATCATCGATAAAACTTAGATAGAATAGTATGAAATAGTCCATAGGTAGAATCTGACCTAAGTGATTGATATGTTGTTTCTATGACTCATTGGAAATTTTCTTAATACAAGGATAAATTGAATTACTTAACTGGCGGTGAAACCACAGACGTTATAGTACTGATAGGCATCGATATCTAATAGTATTATTGGTTTATATTCATACTATATCGAAATCCATCATGCTTGTGCTTCGACGTTGTATAGAATAATAGAATAGAATAATTAATATTATTATTTTATTATATTTATTTAAAGTATTACAAAAAGTGTACATTTAGGCGCAGAAGTATTATTTCTCATACAACGTTTTAATTAGTATTTATAAGTAAAATATAACTAAAATATACTCAACAGTTGCAAGTAATGAGCCAATTAAGTCAGTTTATCTCAAGTTATCTTTTTCCTGTCACTTATAACTGTTAATTATCATGGGCTGGATGCGCCTGTAATGTGTAGACTTGAGAAACTTCGCCTACTTTTTAGGTCCCATCTAAGTTGGGGCGAGCCTATTGCCATCAACCGGGCACAAATACAGACTCCTTGGCTGCTACTGAGAAATTCCTAATGGAAAAACCCAATAACACTTTGCCCGACCCGGGATCGAACCCAGGACTCACAGGACAGGATTTAGTCGCGCTTGTGACCACTAGACGTTTAAAATGAGTGTTTACCTAATATCGTTTTTATTTCAATTCCAGGTCTATTGATGCGCGCAGGGCGCCTCCAAGGACGCAAGTGATAAAGCCGCGTGATCGCACTGTGTGAACATGATCTAAATAGACTCTATTTATTAATGACTACGTTAAGTGTAAGCAATAAGTTTTGTTGTGTAAATAAGAACTTAAAAACCGAATTCAGAATATTAGCGAGTTACCCAAAATTTATGTTAGATTTAATACTTAGGTTGCATCCTTACTGTGTCGTGGCGACGGACAACTGTCGTCGACAAAAATGAAGGAAATGGGGAAGGCCTGACAAAGCTCATTGTAGATGGCGTGATGATAGCGAAGTCCCAATCTGACCAATGAGGTCAAGACATTTTGAAATATAAAATGACGTTGACAGATTTTCAACCAATGACGATGCTTGGAAGTAGCTACGCTAGCGCCATCAGTTTCACAATTACCATCCCCATTGACAAAAGACTATATTAAATATCGCGGACGACAGTCAATCGTGCCTGAAACCTGAACAGCTCCATAAAACATGCAATCTACGACATTCTATGGGATGACTATCTGTCGTCACGACACAGAGGAAATAGGACCATACTCGTCTATGTATCGTGAAACTATTGTTCCTTTACTCTCTCCCTTTACTTTTAAGAATTGTACCGTCAATTATTGTGTGTGGCGATGATGAATGTACATAACTATTATGAAATAGTAAATAGACCTTACCTACAACGCTCTGGGCCTGAACTACACCTCTTATAACAGTATAACTTAAACGTCACTTCAGAGTAAGAAAGACATAGAGCTATACAGAACGTCTAGCTACATCCTTTGTCCACACTAAAGTAAGATTTAACTAATACTTCTATAAGAGGTGATGGTAAGCCCCCCTGTTAGGACATATAAAACTATATAATATATTTAGATACTACAGTGTATTTTTCTTTTTTTGTCTGATTTGGTAAATAAACATAGCTCGATAAGATATAAATGGAAAAATAATGTGTTTAAATTATTAATTCCATGTTGTTTTATTTACCAAATAAGACATTTAAGTTTCCTAAAGGAAAATAGACTGTGGATACAAAAATAAACTCAATTCTAAATACCTACTTCTAGACTGTTAGTGTACTTATGTAATAAAGTGTCTTGTGTATTGTGACTTATACAATTATATAATATTTACCTATACGTAAATAATGTGCTTATTGAGTCAATTTGGATTTATAGATACTATACAGTGTTGAAACTAGACGAATGGAATTATTTGAATCATCAATTTGAAGAAAGGCGTTAGTGCAAAAAATGATGTCATTAACAAAATTTGTTGATGTTGATGCGTCAAATGTTGATGCAACTGTTATATTGAAACTACCTATTGATGACAGAACCTATTGACTCTTTTTAGCTTCAATTCAAAATGATGATTCAATTATTGTCTAAAACTTTATATAGACCTTTAAACCAATACTTAAGATTTTTATTCTCAATTATTTCTTGTATTCCTAGAGAAATTGCCAAGTTTGTAAGTTCCATCCAAGTCCTGAAACCCTGAACTTCAGACTTTATCTTATAAAAACTATCTTAAAAGACGTGGTTTACTTCGATACTGCCTTCATATGCGCAATTATTAGTTTAATGTTCAAGATTATCGAATATTATCTTAAATCTACTGAAATAGTAAATGTTGTCAAGAGACCATATTTCATATATATACACTTTAGCTAAAAATTGTAAGATGACGGTTAAATGTAAAGTTGCACATACATGCACGAGTGTCAAGAGAAATGATACTGTTCTTTTACGAGACCACAGAAAACAATAACAAAACAAAATGTCTGTATGTTAGAGACAAAATACATTTTTCCACATAATATTATTCTATTCAGCTCAATTTTCTTTCTTGCATTTGTTTTTTATTACATACCTAATATTTATCATATACAAAAAGTCCTATTTATTCCAGTTTCAATTTTAATAGCTATCTTTTACCAATGACGCCTTACTGTAACTATTTAAAAGTTTTAATCGTGTAAAGGCACCCATTGTCCAATTATGTAAAACTTGATGTGCTTAGATTAGGACATTAGTACACTGTTTTGCTGTGCTGAGTCAGAAGGACATGACTGGCATTACATACCTTTAATGAAAAAAAAAACATTATCAAAAAGCATATGCATTTAGAAAAAAATGTCAGATACGCCTTTTTTCTTAGCACGATAGAAATAATCGTTGTGTTGTTTTGAATCTTCTCATATTTAGCTGTAAGTCTAATTTATATAATTACTTTTTCTAATCATTAGCGGTTAATAGGTTTAAAGTCAATTTCTCGTCCTGTATAGTCTTCTTGCCCGAACGGTTTTGGGCAACTGAATGACTGAAACATTATTCGTCTGGAGACTGAAACTGAATTATATATTTTTACATATATATACATAAATTTACATATTTACTTAGAACCCGTCAGTGTTGAAGCCAAAAAAGGTGGCCATTGTTTGCTATGCTATTTTTTTTTTCTATTAGATTATACATCATTTTAGAGATGATTTCCGGGTGCTAACAAAACAAAAAATATTACTGATATATATATACTGAACTGATATTGCCTTGTTAGAAATGTAAAACCACTTCATTACTGAAAACATAGCATAACTAACAATCGACTACCTCGCTCTATTCGAATAATATAATAATTTTGTCTTTTTTTAGTTAAAATGACAAAGTTTTGTTATAAAACATTGGTAGTTATACATGTGTAGGTATATAAAATAATTTGTAATGTCCATTTAATAACTTGTTCTATATAAAAGAATTACAAAAGTGTTTACTCGTTTTATTTGAAGTATTCCTTATTTCCCGATCTACCTTAGGCTGTTTCTTAAATCTATAGATACAGATTTTAGTAGTTCACTGTAAAACTTAACTGTGCTCCCAAAACAATTTAAAAATGTGAAATTGTATGGTACAAGTTCTTTTTTAAAATTGCCGCTGTTCGGCATCAAGTTTGCCAACCGCACCAAATTACTCCAAGCGGAAGCATGTTTTCTTATGGTCCCAATCATTTTGTTTACATTCCATTTGATGAGATTATACCTTTTGACAAAAAAGGAATCTTAACTATGTATAATAAATATAACGAGATGTGTATTTAATTGTTAGTGTGCTTATTTATTTTGCATGGCCAATTAATGCGTTATTTTATATATATTTGGGTTTGTGAGAACAAATAGTTGTGATTTATCTGTAGTCTATGCTTTGAAAGTGAAACAACGCAGCAAAGAGTATAGTAATAATAATCAGCGCAGCTTGACGACTGACGTGACGCCCTACATTGATTTAATTTATCGTAAAAAGTACTTAAATTACACAAAATGCTTACAACACTTATAGCATTTATTATAACTGTTGTGCTTATGTGTGTACTTTTCAAAATTAATCAAAAGAAGTCGCATAGACCATTCTTATCACGGAAAAGAATAGTAAATAAAGTAGTGATCGTTACCGGTGCTAACACCGGCATTGGCTACGAGACCGCCAAAGAATTGTCCAGAAGAGCTGGCAGAGTCATACTCGCCTGCAGAGATCTCAACAAAGCCCAGAAAGCTGCAGATGAAATTCAATCTGCGACAGGACATGACGTCGTTGCCAAACATTTGGACTTAGCATCTTTTAAGTCAATCCTTGCATTCGCTAAGGACATAATAAAAACTGAAGGAAGAGTTGACATTCTAATTAACAACGCTGGTACAGGAGTTCTTGATAATTCTCTCACTGAAGACCACTTGCCAATAGAAGCGCAAGTTAATTATTTCGGTCCGTTTCTACTGACAATGCTACTGTTGCCAGTGATGAAGAATTTGGAAAAAACAGCGCGAATAATTAACGTTTCGTCAATAATGCATGTGTTTGGGACCGTTCATAATTTGCATAAGCAGGGGAAGACGTGTTTGGAGCGTAGAAGAGTTTATGCCAACTCAAAACTAGCGCTTATTCTCTTTACGCAGAAGTTAGCAGATGAGTTGCATAGGAAGAATACCAATATTATTGTGAATTGCTGTCACCCCGGAGCAGTTAACACTGATATATTTCGTGATCAACCAGGAATAGTAAAATGGTTTTTGAAATTGTTCTTTTTGACGCCAAAACAAGGAGCGCAGACTTCAATATTTCTGGCGGTTCATGAACTGAACAGGCTACATTGCTCGAGTAGATACTACTCCAACTGCCAAGAAGATACTCCTTCCCAACTGGCTCAAGATCGTCAAGTAGGAGAAAAGTTATGGGAATTGTCACTGAAAGTTTGCTCGAAATTTATGTAATAATTTTCATTTATTATGTAAGTCAAGACATGGGAAACTATATAGATAGTCTTTTTTTCATCCATGTTTATGTTAGAGTTATCATCTCGAAACCTTTTTTCATTTCTAGTTGTATAAGTTGTTTTTTTGGGATAGTAAATGTATTTACAGCTCGGTTTGTATCTTCATGATATTTCTTTGGATTCTGTAAATATATGAATGTTCATGTTACTACGGTGAGACTTTTTTTAATCTTCGCACTTAGTGCTTCAGATTATTCACTACTTATACAGGGTGTAAACAGAACCTTCATGAAGCCGTCAATCAAGCATTAGGTACATCAAACTAAGTCTACGCAAAAATTATAGTCGGAAAACGACCTTTTTTTTTGGGTGACAAATCACATTTTACGGTAGGACCCAATGTAACGCTCTCAAAACATTGTGCTGTTGGACGGATTGAATAGTACGGGGATCATGGAGGTGTCTTACATTAAAAACATGTATTTAAATATAATCTTGTGAAAAAGTTGGAACTTTGACCACCAATATTTCCGTAACTAGAAGGTATGGTCTAGAACAAAAAAATGATCGCAATGACGGGGAGAACAAGTGCCTTTCGACCTTGTCCAGAAGGGACGAATTCGCCGCGAAACGTTTCGCGCAAATTCATTCGCGCGTTAACGAGATACTAGGCGCCAATACATCGCGTCCACAAGCATCGCGCGATTTCAAAATACGCGCGTAAATCGCGTGCAGTTCGCCAGACTCTCGACTCGCGCTTGATTCGCGCGTATTGCGCGCGAGTCGAGATACTAGAGACTCCTTGTTGCGTCTAGTTGACGCGCGAACTCCAGAGCGAATGCACGTACCCAGGGAAATGGAGCGCCAAAATTTTGATACGGAATCGTTTATAGACGAAATAGAAAAACGACCGACGATATGGGATTTGGAATCACCTGATTATGCCAACAGAATTTTAAAACGTAGATCTTGGGAAGAATTGGTGATAATATTTTCTGATAAAGATGACTCCGAGGAAAAAAATAAAGATTTGGGTAAGTAATTATTATTATTTATTTTATTGATTAGTAACAAAGAGAAAATTAGATCATTGTGTCTTGCCACGGCAGTCGACCTTCCTTCATGAAATAATCAGGGAAAATACCCGTCGTGTGAGCCCTTACACTCGGTCGAGTTGTAGTCGTACTCAGTCTGAGTACGACTACAACTAGAGCTGTTTCGAACAATGTGTCTTCGTACCTGTATCCATCTCTTAACCTGACGTAATTATGAAGAACACAACTAGCTTTAATTATGTTTTGCGCAAATTCAATATGTACATTGAGTGCTTTCTGAAATATTCGCCATTTGTTTACCAGAATTCCAAAACAACACTCAATATAACGTCTAGCTCTAGAGAGACGGTAATTAAATATTCGTTTTTCTTTGGTTAAATTCTTACCGCAATATGGTCGCCTCATCTCCAACTATAACATGAGGTGTTGTACGAATTTCTGATACTGCTTTTGGTCCCGGAATGTTTAAAGATCTTTGCATGAGTTTTTTGAAGAATGTGGAGTTTTTAAAAATCGTTGAGTAATTGCTCTTCCCATATGCTCCAACATCTATATAGATAAAACAATTATTTGCATCAAACACGGCAAGCAGCACAGTCGAAAAAAAATGTTTATAATTGTAGAACATAGAGCCGGAATCCAAGGGTTTTGTGATTCTTATATGTTTACCATCAACTGCTCCAATACAATTAGGGAAATTTGCATATTTTTCGAATCCTCTTGCAATTTCCATCCACTCTTCTGTCGAAGGTACTTTCATTACTCTGTCTTTTCATCATCATCATTTCAGCCGAAAGACGTCCACTGCTGGACATAGGCCTCCCCCAAGTGTCGCCACATTGACCGGTCCCGTGCGACTCGCATCCAGCGGATCCCTGCAACCTTCACCAGGTCATCGGTCCACCTAGTGGGAGGCCTTCCAACGCAGCGTCTTCCGGTTCGCGGTCGCCACTCCAGAACTTTTCGGCCCCATCGGCCATCCGTTCTGCGAGCAATGTGCCCTGCCCACTGCCACTTCAGTTTGGCTATTCTTCGGGCTACGTCGGTTACCTTGGTTCTCTTGCGGATGTCCTCATTTCTGATTCGATCACGCAAGGAAACTCCGAGCATAGCCCTCTCCATTGCCCTTTGGGTGACTTTAAGCCTTCTGATAAGGCCCATTGTGAGCGACCACGTTTCGGTCCCGTAAGTAATCACTGGCAACACACACTGGTCATAGACCTTCGTCTTGAGACTGCGGTAAGTTGGGCGAGAAGATACCCCGACTTCCCGAACGCTGCCCAGCCGAGTCGGATTCAACGATTGACCTCTTTCTCGAAGTTAGACCTACCTAACTGGATCGTTTGTCCAAGGTAGACATAACCGTCTACAACTTCGAGTGTAGAGTCTCCGATCTTGATAGGAGTGGGTGTTACATGGGCATTCTACATGATTTTGGTTTTGTCCATGTTCATTTTAAGACCCACTTTTTCGAAAGCTCTACTAAGGTCATCGAGCATTGTACTGAGGTCCTCCATGGTCTCAGCCATGACCACTATATCGTCGGCAAACCGAAGGTGAGAGATGCACTCGCCATTGACGCTGATGCCTAGCCCTCTCCAGTCCAGAACCTTGAAGATATCCTCCAGTGCAGCGGTGAACAGTTTCGGAGATATGACGTCTCCCTGTCTTACACCTCGCTGCAGAAGGATAGGTTCTGAAGTCTGGTCCTGAAGTCGGACTGACATGGTGGCGTTTTTGTACAAACACTTCAACACCTCGATGTACCGATAGTCGATTTGGCACCGTTGGAGAGACTGCAGTACAGCCCAAGTCTCCATCGAATCGAAGGCTTTCTCGTAGTCCACAAACGCTAAGCAGAGAGGCAAGTAATACTCTTCGGTCTTCTGTATAACCTGCCGCAGCGTATGTATGTGGTCTACGGAGCTAAAGCCTTTTCGGAATCCGGCTTGTTCGGGAGGCTGAAAGTCGTTAAACCTGCGCGCGAGACGATTCGTGATGACTCTTGAGAACAACTTGTAGACATGGCTTAGAAGTGAGATGGGCCTATAGTTCTTCAGCCGGGCATTGTCGCCCTTTTTGAAGAAGAGTACCACCACACCCCTGCACCATGCCTGCGGCGTTTTCCCCTCGGGTATGACGGAATCAAATAGCTTCTGAAGGGCCTTAAGTACCGGTTTTCCACCCGCCTTCAGGAGTTCGGCAGTAATTCTGTCATCACCCGGTGCCTTGTTGTTTTTAAGCTGTTTAAGAGCCATCCTAATCTCGTACAGGCTGACATCCGGAATGTCTTCGGTATAGTGTCGGGTCAGTCTAGCTCTTGGGTCGTTAGCTAGAGTTGCAACAGGATTTCTAGTTGAAGTGTACAACTGCCCATAAAAACTCTCGATCTCCCTCAGCAGCTCCGGTTTGGCGGATATGATCCTGCCATCGTCGGTCTTCAGTTTCGTTAGCTGGCTCTGCCCAATAGCCAGATCTCTTGAAAATACCTTGGAGCCTTTATTCCGCTCAATAGCGTCTTTAATACGCTCGGTATTAAAGCGGCGGAGGTCGCTCTTCAAGGATTTAGAGATCCGTCTATTGAGCTGCTGGTATTTCTACACCTCATCTGAAGACTGCAGGATCATCTCACGCCGCTCCTTCATGAGCTCGAGAGTATGATCAGAGAGTTTTTTGTTGTGTGCACGACGTGTCTTGAAAAACTTAGACCCAGTCGTGTGGACAGTTTCCACCAACCCATCGTTGTATTCGTCCACTGAGCTTCCTAGGCACTCGAAACGATTCTGGAGTTCAAGCTGAAAGCTCTCGGGGTTTTAACTTCTTCCAAATAACGTATACAGTTTTTTGAACGATGTCAATTACAGTTGATTTTCCTAATCTATAGGCATAATGTAAGTCAGCAAAATAACATCCAGTTGCTAAATACCTGAAACAAAATTGAAAACTTATTGTTAAACTGTTAATTTCAGGTAACACTCTTCAAAAAAGTGGAAAGGTCTTCGCGACACATTTGTTCGTGAAATGAAAAAAACAAAGAATGCACCATCAGGCTCTGGAGCTTCGAAGATTCAGTATATATATTTTCAACGTCTTATGTTTCTCGAAAGGTCAGTGCGTAATAAAAAAACAGAAAGCAATATTCAAGACACCTCTGAAAACTCAGAGACAGGTAACGAAGAGTCTACAGCAGATGCAAGGGAAGACATAATGAGGCCGCCGAAACAAAATATTAAAAGAAAGAAAATAACTGCTGCTGATGCCGAATTCCTGAACGTAATTAAAAACAACATAAACTCTAGGAATCAACAACAGCCACTGGTTTCCAGCGTAACGGAAGGTGATGATGACAAATTGTTCTGTTTGTCTTTACACAAAGAATTACTTAAGGTACCCGAGGCCAATCGTATAGCAGTAAAAATTGAAATAATGAAAATTTTGCAAGCGGCTCAACAATCTTCGCAATCAACTCTGTATTCAAACAATTCGTAATTGTCTAACATTTCGGCTTTTCTTCAATTCCGGTTCGACCTCGATACCATGCACAACTTTCAAGACCAAACGAATTTACTTTTCAAGAATATGATCCAGAAACGCCATCCCTAACAGCATGGCAAGGCCGAAATTCTATTTCAATGCGGAGATCTTCACAGGCAGCATTATACAAAAATTCTCCATCAACATCATCAAGAGATTCTCAGGATAGTGAATGTCTTGAACTCTTCCAAAACGATGACATTGTTTAATTATTATACAAAGATAAGTCTTTATTTGCCTTATTATTATATTTAATTTGATAACTACATTTGATTTGATTTTTAGTAGTAAACCTGATTTTTTATCCTAAAAGACTGTATTAGTATTATAAGAGTATATGAATAAAACATTACTTACCTTAAAGTTATCACGAGTTTTTGTTCTGCTGACACAACATCTTCCCGCGGACAAAGTTTCCACGTGGCGATAAATCTTCGTCAATTAATAAAAGTAAATCAACAAATGATTTCACGGACATACGAAAGTAATTAATTTTTTTTTCTCATGTTGTCTTAATTTTGGATACAAAGTTACAAACATAGTGTGTCATTCTATCATTATGAATTGGATGTACTAAATACATTCTATTTTCCCTCCGTTTTTGCCTTTTCCAGCGACGGTAAGCTAACCACAACGTGACCGCTTCGTTCAACTCCATTTTCCGTACTGACTAAATTCGTCCCCAAATGCTCGCGCGTAGGTACGCTCTTTCTGGGCGAAACGGTCGCGCGTGATACGCACGAGAGAATCGCGGCGAAATCGCCCTTTCTGGACAAGCTCTAAGGGTACACCTTTATCGTGTCATCGTCCCGTGTCATCCGGTAATCGTTCAGTGACGCCGGATCCGCCGGATTCCCGGATCCGCTTTTCCGGATTGCAATCCCTGATCACCTACGTATGGAAGAAGCCGTGCTGCGCCAACCCCAAATAAATTGGGATAAGGTCAGGTGAATGATGAGTATGGATCCTGCGTCAAGAGATAAGATCTTTCCTTGTAATTTGTATGTATTTTCTTGCAAAGAAACATTTTTGATTTGATTTGAGAATAATATGTTTTTGTTCTAAAAAAACTACAAAAGTCTTTTAATTTGTTTAATAAGAGCTTGCAACAAGTCAACATCACTTGAAATAAAATCATGCTACAAAAACCAAACAAGAGAATTTCAGAGCGCATTGCACAATTTTGTAAATACTTTATACATTTTTTCTTAGTTCTAAACTCCCATTAATTTCTCGTATATTGCGAACATGGTTGAATGTGTTGTAGTTACGAGAATTTCATCTTGGTAGAGGTTTTTCATCTTTTTCTGTGTCTGTGCTCAGAATGTGCAGCCGAAGGTTTCGGCTTCTCCTTGTATCTTGGTTCTTCTGAAAGTAGGATAAGAAAAAAATAAAAATAAAAAAATGTGATGTTAACCTGTCGCATTTCTCACACCGAAACGAGATTGTTCAGACAAGTGAAAACAAGGTTACTCTCTTCAATAACTCCTAAATAAACTTGATCTCTCTCAAATGGTAGCACATTTGAGAGAGATCAAGTTTATTTCTCGGCGGAATTTCCTCACTATAGTCCTTTCGCCATAGTAAGATGCAGGTGACATAAGATGAACCTTTCCTTTTCAATCCTGACCCCCCCCCCCCCCTTTTGTATCCTGATTTACAATAATGACATAATATTTTAGCTGCACCCTAAATACCATAGTCGTGAAATACGTAATCAGTAATGTGTAATAAACTTACCCTGCCAAAATATTATTCACTATAAATTAAAATAAATTTAAAGAAAAATGAAGCAAGAACAGCAGCGCAGCGCAGCTCAGCGTGTTACATGACGCCATAGACATGTTTAGTGATGGGATGTATTGCTACAATGGATGGTCGATATTTTTTATAAAAAAAGAAGTTTACGATGTGGATATCACCGTCCCAGTTATGATGACCCTTTTTGTTTTTGCCACGACAATGTTTTTCTTATAAATATCGGTTTGAATACTTTTTTAAAAAACAGGTTTTTTAAAATAAATTATAATTAAAAAAGAGAACGAGAGTTTTAGCTGTGACAATCGTTATAGATAAAATTTAATTACATAATTTATTATTTTTCTATAAAATATCTACTATCCATCATATACATTCCAGGACTAAAAATATTTTGGAGTCTAATGTCACCGAATGTCACCTACACTTTCCTACAGCGAAAGGACTATTGAATTTTAAATTGAGTAGGATTTTTTCAATTTAATCGTCTGTAGATTGAAATTTTTCTTTGTAACGCTGCTAAGTTCGAGAACCTCGCATAGATTTGTCGTTAATTATTATTAACCAGCGAGGTAGCTAGCGGGGTTAACTAGCGCTGAAGGGTCCACCAGACGTATTTTCTGTTATATGGCTGCCTCGTTGGTCTAGTGGTCGCAAGCGCGACTGAGAGGGGCGGTTCCGGGGTTCGAATCCCAGATCGGACAAAGTGTTATTGGGGTGGGTAGTCGGTAGTCAGTAGCAGCCAAGGAATGTGGGTTTATGCCCGGATAATGACAATAGGCACGCCTCCTATTACATGGGACTTATAACTGGCGAAATATGGGCGAACTAATAGGGTTACCTCTGCCTAATCCTTCGGGGGTTTACAGGTGTGATGTTTATGTTATATTATGCTGCTATTACATGATGTGATTAATGGCTATTCAGGCATCGTGCAATAGGCCATAAGAAGCGTATCGAGGCTATTTATTGTGTTAGGTCGTATACCTCTCTCCTTGTGGCGATGCCTGCGCTCCCGCTCGCGGCTGGTGCGCGACTCGGGCGAGGAGCGGCGGCGCGGGGAGCGCGGCGGCTGGTGCTGGTCGGAGTACCACCACCAGGCGGGCGGCGCGGACGCGCGGCCGCGCAGTGGGGAGCCGCCCGGCACGTACCCGGCGCCGGGCACCGGGGCCGGCGGCATGTGCTGCGCAGAGGGTGGAGGGTGGTTACAACTTAGTACAACTTAGTTTCTTATTTAAATATATAGATAGCTAATAGAACCCGACTTGTGTTAGGAATAAGAGTGATAGCCACACTATCGAATTAGGTGTAAGACTACCTGTAATGATAATTGTAGTTAAATAAATAAAATAAACTTTTTGACTTTTGTTTGCATCATTTTGCTGCATCCGGTTAGATTGGACGCCGACCCCAACATAGTTGGACAAAGCTAAGGCAGATGATTAGTCTAATGGTCCAAAACTGGCCGATTATAAGCTTATTCATTAGCAAAATTAGCCTATAATGTTTCTCTGCTGGGACATATGTTTCGCCCTGTCAGAGTGGGCGGCACGCTAACCCTGGGCAAAAGCCTTTCAAAATTTGATTTATTTGTAGGATAGTCAGCTCGGCTCGTACATCATGTAGGCAGAAAATGGGTTTCGTGCTATGAACATTACACTGTTTCTATTAAACTAACAGATTAAGTATTGAAATTACAGTTTAACACAATAACACGGGGCACAATGAATCGGGTACAGTTCCGGGACGGTTCAACTCCGCTGCGATCAGAAATTAAATGTCGTCCTCGCCACGAGCTTAAAACATCTCGGCTCTGTAGAAGCAAGCTGTGGTGTGGGTAAACTTGTAAGTAGGTCGCGTGATGTCACCACTGGCGTACTAGCGATTCATTCCAAGTCCGTACTAATATCTCTATCTTATTTGTGCTAATAAGTAAACAATAACTAAAACATATTTAATAGATCTATGCAAATAGTGATCATAAGAAACTCACTTGATGTTTTCATGCAGGAACTTACCAACCCAATGCTATTTGAGTTTAGCAGCATTAACAGGCCCTTAGCGGCTGGCGGTTTCAGTTCACCTTAATGTTATTTGTTCTAGAACTTATCGTTTTGAATCTAAGAAAGAACTATTACCATTTCCACTTCATAACACAACCTGGTGGCCTAAAATGCCCGTTTTAGCAGAATTATAATCGGATAACAATATGAATTACGTTACAATTCAAAAAAGGTCACAAAGTGAATATTCTATACTAACTGCATCTGTAAACATTTTTGTTTTTTAAGATACTGCTATAGCGGCTAGTTTAGGACCCCTGTTCTGTAATAACAATACAACTGACTATGTTACATAACTTACTTGTGGAGGGTAGTTAGGTGGCAGTCGGTAAGGCGTGGGTGGCATGGAGCCTTCGCCCAACTCGCACGCTATTGGCTGAGCCGGCGGCAGGCGCGTAGGGCTCTCGGACTTCGCTAGCTGAAAAGTGCCCGACAGTGAGATAAAATCTACAATTTATAAGCAGTAGGTACTTTTCATGAAAAATACTCTTAAATGACTCTTTTTAATTTCGAAGAGGCGTGTCTCAAACAAAACATATACTGATTTCATTTTGGTATCGTTATTGTCGATCACAAATGGCAGGTCTACCGGTAGTAATTACTACCGTCAGACACAGCAGGAGATGACGGGATGAGCTGGACTCATTTTTAAAAGATTGGCATAAATTCGCTCTAGATCGCGAAAACCGGAAAGAGGGAAGGGAGGCATTTGCCTTACAGTGGGACAATATAGGCTCCTGACAATAGGTGCATCACTTCACTTAAAATATCAAATGGGCCTGTGTGAGTTGACTCCGGCTCCTGGTACGCCTTCCAATGCCCGGGATGCCATGATCCCGAGATATGTAGAGACATCGAAATAATAATAATCTAGGACTTGATTCAGAAAGCAGTACTTCTGGACACGGCGCGTATCGTTAGGAGGTTCCTCACAAAAGCCCTGGCCACCGGTACCTCAGACCCTGTTCCCGATGCCGGCTACTATTTTTTTATTTTTATATGTTTTTTTTTTTATATTATTTTGTATAGGAATATTTAAAATTCTAAAACATGGTATTGAAATGAATAAAGGAAATAATAATTGTCGAATCGTAAGAGTCGTTCTTTTCTTCTACACGTTTCGTTTTAATTTAGCTTCCACACATTACCTGCACTTGCTGCTTCAGGTTGTTGAAGTCATTGCTCATGTCGCGATACCGCTGCAAGCACTCCTGCCACATGGTAGCCATCTCTGCCATCTCCGACCGCTGCTTCTTGATCTCCTCCTGAAAAGTAACCAAAGACTTCCTGTTTCATACCATTTTTGTGTATTTTTTCATATTTGTCATCTTAGATGTAAGTACTTGTGTGTCTTCTCTCTACAAATAGACACGTGATACAATTCTGCCGGTGACCAACCAGGCTAGCGATATTTATTTTTCTCTGGAAAGATCAAATGCATCGATCCGTAGAAAGAAATTGGACCTTATCGCTTGTGTTGGCTGAAAAGCCAAGAGACTAGGTCTCGATTAAAATTTAAGACTGCGTCAATTTGCCGTATTACTTCCCGGATTTACCTATTGTAAAATTGAGTGTTAATTTTGAACGATCTGAAACTTTTTCGATAAATGTCTTGCAACCAGCTATAAGAGCTGGTTGCAAGACGTATGGCACTCGTGGGCTGCAGCTGAAAATCAGCATCTGGTGTATTCCTTGTGGTATTATTTTCGTAATTGTGGATGTGTACCCAGAGGCCCTTTTGGAATTATTAGTTAGGTTTATTTATTTTGTTTAACTTTAAGGTGTTTCTGTTTTTAATAATACCAAATAAACACAATTTTCTTTCTTTGTTTCTCTTCTGAAAGCAGTTCCAGGGCTGCGGGACTGTTCGAAAGAGATACCGCGGCACTGGAACACAAAGGGCAAAGAAGGAACATGGATGGCTTTTAGTCAGTACAAGTCTGACACTCCCTTCCACTCCGCCCAGAGCAGGAGGGGTCTCTTGATGATTTCCGACCCGAAAAAAGAAAAAGAAAAAGCAGTTCCATTACTTTGCGAAGTTGCATAGAGAATCAGCCCAACCCAAAGAGGCTAGGGCAGTATGCGGTCGGCTCTTCAATCAGAGAACTAGACCGTTAGAGAAGTGAGCACTAAATCTTATATAAAAAAAAAAATAAAGTTTGAATGTAATCTTCGTAAGTACTGATCCAATTACAAAATTCTACACCATTTTTGATAGGGAGCTACATTAATACCGGATGCTATAAGATAAGTCAAAACCAGAAACTTCACGCGGGCGAAATCAGGAGGAAAAGCTAGGCTATTCTATAGTTCTTCACTTACCATAAGCCGCGCGTCTGTGTCCCCAACGTCTCTCGCGACGGTCTCGTACCGACGCATACACTCGCGCCACAGCCGAAGCTGCGCCGCCGCCGATTCGCGCACATTAGCAGCTGATTCCTGCAGATACAAGATATCGACGGTTATCATCATCTGCCTGGCCTATTTTGAAAAAATATATCGATCGACGGCGGAACTTTGAAATTGCATTGTTCGGCTCGGCGAAATTTAAAAATTAAAGAGTGTGCTGAATATTTCTTAACGTTACTTAATATTTCTAACATCGGTATTAACTTTAGTAGCGGTAGGTTGAAAATTAAAGAGACACCATCGCTGATGGTCCTAGAAAGAGGACTGTAATCGATCGGTTTCGGCAGAAACACATTTGACACAGCCGCGATAAAGACAAAATGCTTAAAAAACCTGCAACCAAAGACAATTCAGATAAATCTATAAAACCTGTTGGCTATCACTATCGTGATAAAACATCAAAACGTATGATATTTACTCTTATATTCTTATCCTGCACTTGAGTCTGCGAGAACCCCTTAAAGCAGCGCATGAGCTCCTTCCACAGCTTCATCATCTTGTCCATGGCCTCTCGCTGTTCCGCTATCTCTTGCTGCAACAAGCCACGCATCTTATGAGTTATCCTTGCAGGGCTCTGTAAAATAAGTGCCCAAAGTGTTGGATCTTTACATAAAAAGGTCCTACTTTCTTCAAACAACAGAAAGAAAGAGACGATGACTCATGAGATGGTTATTAATAGAGAAGTATGGAAGAAGAAGTCATGGAGCGCCGATCAAAAAAATTGGGATCAGGGCAGGAGAATGATGATTATCTGGAATTGACAAAGGCGTCAAACAGACTTCATCATAAAATGTTGGGGCTCTTTAGTGACAACTAAGCCATACGTACCTTCACAACCTTCATATAGTTGCTCCTCCCACTAATGGTGCTCGTCTCTCCATCAGCCACACTCATGCCCGAGTCTCTCTCCCTCTCCGAGTACCTATCTCTTTCCCTGTCCCTCCCTCTGTAGTCATCCTCCCGCGATGCCACTGAAGCTCTATCACATCTGTCCACATTCCGTCTCCAGCGTCGATCCTTACTCGACACATTAGGCCGTGGCTCCAGAGGTTTCTCTTCGTAATACTTCGCAGTTTTGTCATCGTAGTACTTTGCCGCATCGTCATATCTTTTGTCTCTCTCATCGCCACCGTAACGCCTGAGTTTGTTCGTGTCGCTTCGTGCGGTTCTACGACAATTCCGTTCATCTTCGTAACTTTCTCTGTTCACCTCAAAGCTACGGCTCGTCCTCTGCTGCAGGGCGTACCGTTTTTTGTCTTCTTCGTAATGTCTTCTCTCTCGGTCGTAGTCTCGGAATTCAGGAGGCCGTGTTTTAAATTGATCGACACAACTCCTCGTGGGGAGGGGGCCCGGAGTGTACTCAGGGTATCGCTCATCTTCCAAGTGACGCATTCTTGACCGAGCAATATCGAGCTTGCTAATATATTTAGGGTCCCTTTCGTAGTACGATCTATCTAGCGTTCCACGTTCAATTTCATTGGGTATTACAATTTTACTATTTTCCCGTGTTCGCAGTTTGCCACACATGTTCTCCTGACTCCGAACTCTAGACGAGTTCATCTTATCTCGAGATTTATCATGACTTAATTTGATTGGGCGATGATCAATATCGTATGCGTCTGATTGTTTCGTACCGACTTCACATTGTAATGACTTGTGACTCTGAGTGCGAGGCTATAAGAAATAACTTGAGTAAGAAGATGAAAGGCAAGTATGTTAGATATGATTATAGAAAAATACGTACCACTTCATATTTATTGACGTTGTGGCTACTGTTTTTGGTATTTATTTGTGCGCAGAGCTTAGCGAATGTCTCGATGAGAAGGGATTGGTCTATCGGTGCGGCGGGAATAACAGAAGACCTACAAGTTGACGGAAATTAATTTCAATTTTATTTACTCAAGCCGATATCCAATGCTGCGATCCTTACAAAAGAGGATGAACAAATCATTAATCCAATATACTAACTTACATGTTACCTACATCCGGTAAAACTTGTCTGTCCAGGACTCTAGTCGAACTCATTACCGAACTACAATAGGTACGCAGCCGTTTGCATGGCAGAAAGGCACATAAAAGTTACAACATAAATATCTTTCTTAGTAGGTACTAACAAAGGTAAATATATCAGTATCGATCATTATGTCTGTGTTATAATGGGTGTAAAAGGACCCTTAACAAAGTCAAAATTCCAAGTAGTTTCCCAGAAATACTTTTTGCATAGAGTTACTTAGTTTGACGTACATAATGTTTGGTTCACGACATCGTGAAGGGTCCATTTACACCTTGCATAAACGCCCGGGTGTCTTACTTGTCGTGATCTATATCTCTATCTCTAGAAGGCACTTCATCCCTGTGTCCGTCCCTGCGGCGGTCCCGATGGTGATGTCGGTTCCTTTCCCTGACGCTGGAATGTTCGCGGTCATGCTCGTCGCGACCGCGCCTCTCCTCGCGGCGTCTAGCGTGGCGTTGTCTGCAATGTTTATTACGAGTAGAATGGATTGCTGTGGTTTTTTTTTGAGAAAATGCCGCCACTCTTTTCCCAAACCACTGCAACTCCTGAAAGCCAGATTCAACAGTGACGACCAATCCAAAAGCGCTGAGATAATGAACCTCGACGAAATCCCGAAGAAACAATTTAACTGTCTTTGATCCCGCAACGAAATAAATCAGAAAAGTATAGCAGATGAATAGGAAAAATGTAATTTCCACTTACCACACACTAAACAACCAAAACAAGCGTATAAGCTTGTACCGAACGTACCGTAAAAAATCGAACGCAAGTACTAGCATTATCATTAAAACTGTAAACGAGATATTTACCATGTTTATGTGTTTTGATAATGTTAGTGACCAGTCGGTTTAAAAACTTATATCGCGAGTGCTAGCCCCTATTCCGTTGTGTTCGCTCGGTTATTATGACGGCTGCCAGCAAAAGTGATGACTTGTCGCGCGACTCGCGCTTTTGCGAGCTTATACGCGCGTCAACGCTCGTACGAGTTCCACGTGTGGCAAACATCGCGCGTAGACGCGCCTACATGCGCGTTCAAATAAGAGCTTATACGCGACGAAAATACACTAATTAATCTGCAAGCGCGGAGAGAATATGCAAATTAAGCTGAGATCCGTAATTTTTTTAAATGACCGTCTTATAGGTATAAAATTAGATCTTAAATTTCCGAAATATTATGCAGTTCGAGTTCTTTTATGTCTAATTAGTTGTTCAGCTAGCCCTAAGACGAGGTTTATAATTATTTACTGCAAAAATGATTTCATTTTAAACTTACTTCTTCTTGTCCCTTTTAATGGCTTCCTCTAAGAAAGTGTATATAAACGAGTCTTGCGCTAAGGATTCACTGACAGCTTCCTAAAACAAATAATACTTACATTACAGTAACGGTAAGTCAAACAATAATTTTATTAGAGGGGAAGAATAAAGAAACGAAGAATGTCTTATGGTGGAATGAAATATGGTTGGAAAGAGTTACTAACTGAGATGACTAATAGAAAAGTATGAAAGCAGAGACTTGCTGTGGTTAGGGTGAAACATTAAATAATAATGAATTAAATAGAAAGAAGAAGTGGAAGGAATGGGGGGAGCCCTTTGCTCAGGAGTGGGACAATACGGGCTAACTAAAAAAAAATAATTTTGAAAGAAACAGAAAGCAGTACTTCTGGGCACGGCATGTATTGTTAGGAGGTTCCTCAAGAGATGCGATACAGGTGGGCTACTATTTTTATATTTTTAAATGTTTTTTAAATTGTTTTATATAGGAATATTTAAAAATCTTAACGATCTAGTCCAGGTACTTGAACCAACCGTCGGATCAGGTGCGGGTCATCCAACGTAATCACATGTTGGACGACGCCGTACTTAATAGGCTGCGCTCAGAAGTTCTGAGCAACCGTATCGTCTTAACTCCGGCACAAACCGCGGTGCAAGCGTCAGTTATTGACGCAATCCTGCCGCGGTCCAACCCAGCTGTTGTAGAGGAAGATGATAGGGTTGCTATGGTAATTAGCCAGTGCAATGATCGATTAAGGCGCGCTCTGGAAGATGCGTTTCGCGAGTATCGATTCACTCCTACCGAACTTAGGCCCCGATTACCACGGTTACCCATGCATAATAAAAATAGGGCGCTGGTGTGTGCCTTGGAATCGCAACTCAAGAATTTATTCGAGAGTAGCGAGAACCTCGTTGATACACGCTCGATCCTGTACTGTGGGGCTGTTGCGGCATTTCGTTTAGCTAATGTCAAGTTCCCAAATTCTGACGTAGCTACGTCACAATTACTACTCCCTACCCGATCAAAACCAACCGTACCAGCCTGGCAGCGCGGGATCGAGCGCCGCATCGACGGGGCCAGGATACTCATCGGCAAACTACACTGCTTCAAAGAGGGCAATGCACGACCACGTGTGATGCGCTTTGTGAGGCGGGCATTCTCGGGGACTGGAATCAGTCCTCAAGAATACATGTCAATCCCGTGTCACAGAGCGCATCGACTTCCTGAAGCAGAAAGTTTATGCATGGGTGAACCGTATTCGGAGGTATAAGCGGCGGGTTGATCGGTACTCACAGAATCGCATGCTCCAGAGCGATGAGAAGTGAGACGACCCGAGCAAAATATGACAGACGTGGGCCCCCCGGAAGATGCTGCCACGAGTTCTTTCTGGCGCAGCATCTGGTGGGTGCCCGTCTGTCATACTGAGGCTGACTGGATGCGTGATGTCGAGCGAATGTGTGAACCTATCCCAGAAATGGAGCCAATTTTGATAACACCTTTAGATGTAGCCAGAGCAGCTCGTCCGTTACCAAATTGGAAGTCACCGGGACCGGACGGACTGCACAACTTCTGGCTCAAATGGCTTAGTAGTTGAGCCACCGTCCGGATGAGTCCATCAGACATATTAGTTCTGGTTGTTCTCGTCTGGCTAACGGCGAGTACTTGCACAGGCACAACCCAATAGCCAGGATTATTCACCAGCAACTTGCCTTGAAATATAAACTTGTTGAATCTGAGATACCGTACTACAGGTATGTGCCAACCCAGTTCTCGAGAAAGACCATGTCTCGTTTTACTGGGATCGGTCTATCATTACTGACAGGACTATTGTCGCCAATAAGCCTGACATAGTAGTTGTAGACCGATCAGCGCGCCGCGTAATGATAGTCGATGTTACCATCCCGCATGACGAGAACCTCGTGAAAGCCGAGAAAGAGAAACAAATAAAATATCTCGACTTGGCACACGAGGTTGTCGACATGTGGAATGTGAACTCGGCTATCATTGTGCCGATCGTCCTGACAGCCAATGGTCTTATAGCCAAGAGCTTCGAAGACAATCTTTCGAAGCTCTAATTAGGCGGTTGGATCCAGGGCCCGATTCAGAAGGCAATACTCCTCGATACGGGTCGCATTGTGAGGAGGTTCCTGTCTCTGGTGCCCTAACCACCGGTAGCTTGGACTCTGCTCCTGATACCAGCGGACCACTATTTTTTATATTTTTTCATGTTTTTTATGTTTTTTTTTTAATATTTAAAAATGTAAATAATATGTAAGAAAATAAATAAACGAAATATAATAAAAATGAATAAAGGAGAAAATAAATAGTAACCGGTGTAGGTGATACAGAACGTGGAGTTGAAGCCAGGCCCGCTTTCAAAGCCAAAGAGACGCCCTCTCGTCTGAAATATCAAAAAAATATTTGCGTGGTTAAATTCTGCTTTTAGGATTGATTGATTGGTTAAACACGCTCTCACTAACGTTACTTTTGATTGAAATTTGCTGCTGTACTCTGCTGCTGTTGGATGTTGCTCATCGCGTCCATATCGGCTATCTATCATATCGATTAAGTGTTTTTTCAAGTTGAGCAACGTTACTTGACACGGCAACATAAAATTACTTTTTATTATTCGTTGTTGCCCACTAACACTCGCAAATCAAAAAAACACTTCATTGTGGAAGCACCCTCTTGAAATAAAAAAAAGTAAAACAGAAAAGCAAAACGTTTTAAATTAAACAAAAGTAGGAAGCATTTGGTTATAAAATTATGAAAATGAAATGGGCCCCGCCTTTTCAGTCGGGTTTTTTAGTTTTTTCAACCACTTTTTTATTTCCAGCTTTTTAGTTTAGTAACGTGAAAGATTAAATACGACTTTTTTATACGATTAGTAAATTCGAATTACTTTTAAACATATAGATAAGTTGTTTATATTTTTGTAATCACCTTTTAAAAGTCTTCGGTTTGATACCGATGTCTATGGAAATGGATGAAAAAAAACTTCGAACTCCAAATCCGCCATTTTTCTAATTTCTAATAACTATTTATTGTTGCCAGTGACACTCGCAGCACACCACCATTACGAAACCAATAAGAAACGGACAACATACATACATATATACAGGTCAAACACATAAGGGTTATGTGTTTGACCTGTACCTTTTGGGGCTTCGCCGCAGTCGGGTAGAAATACGGCCTCTTAATTTGCGTAGATTCACCTAAATTGGTAAGCAAGACAAAACAAATCAGCATGGCCAGTTATTTCAAGACTAGCAGGTTTTCGACAAGGATCTTACTAAGTGCTCTCCCACTCCGGGTTATATGGGATATTATATATAATTTATACATCGAGCTTATCAGTGACCTAAGATTTCCAGTACTTTTTCAATTTATATCCGTGAGGGCCTGTAGGTCCTCACGGATATAAAGTGCCCCACTCTGGGAATTTCTCCTGTATCGTGAATGCGTTTACTATCATTTACATCCACATACACAAACAGCCAGACCCGGAACAACTGCTTTTAGGCCATGCTGATATTTGTTCCGTGCATCGAACCCACGACAAGCAGCGCAGCAACGAATCGCTCAGCCACTGCGCCAACCTTGCCGGCAAAACCGTATTTAACAGTTACTCTTCTGCTGTAGCTGTTGGTTTCTTTGTACTTGAATAAATAAATAACCACGCTAAATATAAGTACAAGAATATGTAAAAATAACATACGCTGATCGGCGGTGTCGTCTCGGCGACCGCGTGTGTCGATGTGTCTCTACCGGTGACTGCGATACTGAGGGACTGGTGTCTCGGCCATCCCTATGGACATTGTCAACCCAAGTTAGTTTCATAAAGTGATTCCATATCAGAGTAAGATTTAGGACGGTAAATTTGTAATAACTGGAATTATTGCTTTGCTGTTACTGGGTTGTGGAGATCAGATAGTCGCTCCATCCTCCATAATACTGGTATTCAGCTACATCCGGTTAGACTGGAAGCCGACCCCAGCATAGTTTGCCAAAAGCTGATTTTAATATTGATTCAGCAATCACTGCACCATCATTATTTATTATCATCTCTTCAGAGTTCCACCATTCCTACTTTGAACTTAAACAACCTTATAGAATACATACAATCTCTTTGTAAGGTTGGACTCGTGAAGTCCACTTAAATTCTGCACAGTGACTGTCTCTTGTAAACTAGTTTTCACGGAGGGCTCTCGACAGACAGCTGGGCAACCCTGCGATTAAAAAGTATCAAATGAAATACAGACTAATAGGAACAAACATTTTTAGGTTCTGCCAGCTATGTATCTCATCAGAAAATACAAAGTAAAGATGAAAACTGGATAATTCCACTCTGTCCCATCAATGACAGCGAAGCGAAACAAGAAACATTATAAATTATGATGAAAATGATAATAGGAACTGAAGTCTCTTTCAGTCATAAACAAATGAGTGGAGCAAAATGGAATATTTTTTTCTAAAAACTGGCCGATAAAACTTCAATCAACCACAGACCACTTCTTGATATTTTCCACCCACTTTCTTCAAGTCTTTCTTGCAATTGACTTTTGTCTCTAACTGCACAAAGGTTTCGATCATTGTTGGCAAACCTTTTACTCAGGTACTCCCTTTTCTAAAACTTATTGTTAGGAGTTTTCAGTCATCAGGTAGATATGATTACGCACCAGCGATTTCGATACATGCGGGGGCTCAACGTATTGACAGCCAGCGAGATTCTCAGGCGATCTGGGTAGCTATCGCGACAGCGAAGTTCACTGATGTACTTATACTGAATACTTACACTAGTGGAGTTTGTCACGATTGAGTTAGAGTCGTCGAGCCCATCACGTTTTTTCCTGCTCCTCTTGCGTTTTGACGCGTCGAATACTTTGAACAATTTTTTGCTATCGCTCTGCTGACACTCCATCGTAAATAGTCGAATGGATCTCCGGACATTGGAGATCAATATTCCTTAATTAATTTACTTCTATAACTCTCATCGCTGTATTAATTATGGTTTTTAGTATATTTTAAAGAAAGAAATAAAATTTAAAAAAAATGATAACCAAAAATACACGGTTAAAACTGATGGATGACAAATGTGTATGTTATTAAGTTGAAATAAGAATTTTGAAGTCCGAAAACAGATTCTTGACTGCCAGAGCCACAGGACGTAAAACTCTTTAGTTAGATTATGAAATTTGATAGGTTGGGGGGAAGATCCATAGACCTAATATAACCCACAAAAAGACCAAACACGAAAAAGGGAACCTGGGGAATCAGGCATAAATATGTAAAACCTTATGCTCGGATCTTTTGCCACATGGCCTAAAACTGAAATATCACCATCTATTTTCAATATGGACATGTGATGAGGAGGGACGGATCGCATGTGACTAAAAGAGTGATGAATATAAATTTTGATGGATGGAAAGGTAGAGGAAGACCAAGGAAACGATGGATGGATTGTGTGAGGAATGATCTGAAGAAAAAAGGTGTAAATGATTGCGTGATGGTTGACAGGGGAGAATGGAAGAAAAAAACGTATTGCTCCGACCCCAAGTAACATGGGACAAGGGTAGGAAGATGATGAATTTCACGAACGTAAATATCTCAAATGTTTACCAACAACGCCCCCCGTCACTGCACTTCCATTGCGTTAAGTCTCCCACATGCTATTAGACCAAACATTTTAATCATCCATCATCATTTGTCTCTCCTGCCCTTATCCCAATTTATTTGTGGTCGGCGCAGCATGTCTTCTTCTTCCATACTTCTCTTTTACTCGTCACCTCAGCCATCGCCTCCTTTCTAGCATATCATACAGATTGTCATTATCCATAACTTCATAAATTAATTTGTATAATGGGTGTAAAAAGACCCTTATGGTGGACCTACAAATGCCTGAAACTGACCTGCAAATTGCAAAAAACCTAAGAAAATTTGAATTTCGCGGGCTACCCTGGCGCTTCCACCTTAACGAAGCCGAAAAACACTTTCGTTTGAAGATCAAAATTTTATATTTTTTCAAGTTTTTTTTTTTAATACTAGTTTTTAAGGTTAACTTGAATACCTCCATGGCCCATGTACTATTTAATGCATACATCAGCTCATATTTTGAGTGCGTTACATTGAGTCCTACCGCAAAATGTGATTATTCACTCAAAAAAGTCAACTTAACAACAAACTTCTACGGGTACGTTACCCTAGCTGGAAAGTGGCTCTTAGAGTGATATGAGTGGTGCGTTATTTATTGTATAATTTGCTGTGAATGTGCACTACATAAAAAATTGGTGCGGTTTGTCGTTTTAGAAAAAAAACGGAAAAAACGATTCCTGCTAGGGTAACGTTTTTCTAGCAGGAAAATTCTAAACGAATGATCGGAGAGAGAAATATTGTGCATGGCCCAGAGAGCATATATTTGTGTAAAAAAGTGCACCGAAAATAGAAGTTGTGCGTCTTCAGGTTTTCGAGATATTGCATTTCCTGCTAGAGTAACGATTTGCAGAATCGTGTACCTCTTAAACCATTGTATGTGCGCCATTAGAATAAACATACACGAGTAGCTCTTAATTTGTCTATATTTGTGAATGAATTAGATTTAAGAAAATATTTAATAATTTTCAAGTAATCGCGGTTTAACCATAAAAAGTTACAAAAGTGTACATGCATGCGTTATTGAATAATATTGCTAAAAGTCAAAACGACGGTGTCATAAACCAAAAATTAGTGTATTTACACCTACACATCTTGGGTTGAGCCGGTTTCTTATATTTTGCCGTCAAAGTTATGACACCGTCGTTTTGACTTTCGGCTAGGATAACGTACACAACTTCTACCAAGTTACGTAGCGACAATTCAATCAACAACAAATAATCCCAAATTCAATTAACCCAAAGTAACATACGTGTTATACGAAACTAACGAACAATTTTACTTGTTCGGGTTATTTTTTAGCGATATATAGCGCTGTCGTCTAATGTTTTGGAACACGTCTGACTCATGGAACGTAAACATTTTTTGAAGTAAACCCCTTCGCACACGGCGTCGAAGCGCAAGCGTATCGTAATCCGCGCGTACGACGAGAGCAATACGAGCATGAACATTTTCAAACAAGTCCGCATACGAAGCTGTGTTGCAGCGAATCGAATAATCGTAGCGTACTGGCGTAAAAAGTTAACTTTTCATTATTTTCTTTAAAAAACACCTGAATTTAACTGAATTTGAATTTCTATTGTTATGACTTTTAACTTTCAATATGACTGAAAAAATAATTGAATTCGTCGGACTGGTTGAAGACCCTTGTCTATATAATCATTAAGCGAATATTCAAGAAAAGATGTTCATTCGATAAAAACTGCGGAATTTATTATCATCTTCTGAAAGTTCACGTGCAGCAACAAAAAATCTCTTCCTGTAATTATTTCCAATGTATGGATGGATCCAATAAGCACGTCGCTTTCTACTTCTAACAAAATCAAACAATCCAAAATCCTCTTCGTCTGAAAAGAAACATCCAAAACCATACGTCTACGCGATGATTCGTTTGTGCAACACTGCAGGTCTTGTACGCGTAGCGTCGTCATGATACGCTTACGATACTACGCTTACGACCCGTGTGCGAAGGGGCTAAGTTTGTGTCGTTTTCTTTGATTAATTTATATTGTTTGTAATTGTTGATTTAGTTTTTTCTAATCAGCTAGTTTTCTAAGGTTGCGAACCCCTGAATGTGTGTTTACAAAATTTATATCTTCTCGTGACGGGGACTTTAGTACTATTACTTATTAATATGATTTAGGAAAAACGAAAATTTTATCAGCCTAGGGTAATTTAGGAACAGTCACATGGTTTCCCAGCAATATTATACGCAGAGTTATTAGTTTGATGTACAAAAAAAATGCTTGGTTGACGGCTTCGTGAAGGAATAGCCAGATAGTTTGAAAAATTGTAGGATATTTGCAAAAAAAAAAAAAACCAGTATAAATAACGAGGACGGTTGGAAACTTGATAGCCGGTTGGCTAACAAATAGCTTTCATTTATAAACTTTATTCTGGTTTGTCAGGTGTGGTTGAGTTGGTTAACCAATGAGCGCATCCCTCAGTGCATTACGCTCATTTCAGTATTCATACTCATCGTCGATGCTCGCGATTTACCTAAAGCTAGTACCAGACACTTTACAACAGCCACCCGAGTTAACAGGTCACTCGGGTTATTCATTTTGTTTCATTCGATTTTCAGACAACGCAGATGAAATAACACACAGTGCTGCATGGTTCTTTTCGAACGGTGCTAGAGTAGGAACTCACGCTGCAATCTTGTTTTTTCAACAACTTCATAAAAATCATAAATTATTACCAACAGTTCCTAACAATGTCATTCAAGCGACATTCATTCGCAGTTTACATTTATTTTTCGATCGGAGAATTAAAGATGCCGAGTGCCGAAATTCAACATAGTTGGATTGGTTCAACAATGAATGAATTTTTCTTCACTTTTGTTCATTTTCTGATCAGACGTTTCACATTGAGTAAACGATACCGAATAAAAGGGAAAAATAAAACGAAAACTGAAGCGTCTGATATCGGTTCAAATAATAGAAATATGCTACATTATTATTTAATGACTGCAGCTTTAGACATAAACCATATGATGTCTCCAAAAACCAACATAATTTCACGCTTGCGTTCCCAACATTACAAGGGCACCATGCCTTATAAAAGTAAACTGTTAGATTTTCAACTCTGAGCAATGAGTCGTGATTTGAAAATTCAACAGTGTGCTGCCGAGCAGCGCATCGTCAATGCTGCCGCGTGCGATAGCACTCCCGCACTGTTTCTCTTGCAAATGAATCGTGGAAGTATCTTATGTAGGTGTCTCAGATACTAATTTAGTCGAAGCTGCCTTCAAAAACTATGTAAATAACAATTAAACCAACATAAACTCAGCAGTAGAACACTATTTATATCTTTGTGTATATAATTACATATATGTGAATACCCCAGTGTACTAGGAAATTTTAGAGCCTTATATTTTGTTTTCGCACTACATTTATAAAAGCATATTACCGATAACGGGATGTCATTTGTTTTCGCCTTTTCATGGCGGCTAAATAGCTGGCTTTGACTGTACAAACGACAACTATCAAACTATCAAAATTAAAATTTTATTTGAATGTTATGATTTTGATGATGGTCATAATTTTCATCAATGCCTGAATCAAATTTTATTCGGTAATAAAGGTACACAAAATTATAAAATGCCAATTCATGAAAAAAAATAAAATTCAGATTCAATTTCAATATATTATAGATTATTGTAATTCACATTAAACTTAATTAAACTTATAGCCCACATAAGCTCCTCACACTCTCCACTACGTTTTCTCTTATAGACAAAGGCGCTAAAGGTACTCGGTATAAAATCTCCATCATAAAACCAATAAACAGATTCAAGTCCCATTTTATTATAAAAATCAAAATTACGTGTTATAATACATCTTTTTCACAATCGAACAATAGAAATCGATTATAGCACATTGACATTCTTGTTGTAAATAAATCATCATGGACATAAATAACAAAATCGGATCGTACAGCCTAACACTTGAGACACCGCTATAATGAGGTCGGAGTCGCTCGAGTCACTCTCGTAGTGGGCGCGCCGGGCGTCCGTATCACTATATGTACACGTACCGTCGTACCATCGGGTAGCGCGGCATGCGTCCTCACTACACACACTCGTCGTCCGCGCGCGCCTGGCTGCAGTGGAACAGCACGTCGGCCAGCTCGTGCGCCACCTTCTGGTCCAGGATCTGCGACATCACCAGCGACAGCAGGCGCCGCTCGTGGCGCCGGATCAGCGGCCGGTTCTCCGGGTGCTCCGCTAGGCGCAGCAGCGTCGCCGCCGCGCGCCGCAGCATGTCTAGCGACGTGCCCATGGCATCCGGGTTGTCGCGCAGCGCCGCCACGCCGTGCTGGTTGGCCACGCCCAGCGCCGTCTGCTCCGCGCGCTCAATGAACGCCACCAGCTGCGCTACGGCCGGCGCGTGCAGCGCAACCTCGCGCGCCGCCGCACCGCCCGCGCCCGCCAGGTAGTGCAGCAGGTTCACGGCGAACTCGCGCACCACGGGCCGCTCGGGCCGGCACAGGTCGCGCGCCAGCCCCGCGCACAGCGCCGCGATTCGCCCGCGCGGCGGCGTGGCCAGCACCAGGTCCACGTTGGCGTCCGTGACGCACAGCTTGCAAAGCGCCTCCAACGCCAGGCGCCGCGGCGACAGCGGTGAGGCGGCGCCGGCCGCGGGAGGCGCGTCACCCGCCACGGCGGCGGGGCACACGGACCAGTGCAGCAGGCCGTCCAGCAGCGGCCGTGCCACGGCCTCGGGCTGCCCCGCCAACTCCACGCCACCCGCGATGTTGGCGCAGCACACGAGCGCGTCCTCCCGCAGCTGAGCCAGCGCGTCCCACCACCACTCGGCGCCGCCGCGCAGCGAAGAGCAACACGCCGCCTGGTCGTGCTCGTCGCGGGCGGCTCGCTCATAGGCGCGGGCGCGAGCTGCACGCGGCGAGTGCTCATGGTGAAGCAGGAGCAGTTTGCCGGCGAGCGCCAGGAAGGCTCCCGAGCGGCTGAACTCGGCCTCGTTGCCGGGCACGAAGGTGAGACCGCGCAGGATATTGGAGAGCGCGATGCAGCGGCGCGCCAGCGCGTCGCGCGTGTCGTCCACGAGGTTGAGGCTGGGCTCGTCGCGCGTGTAGCACTCGTCCTCGTAGTCGGCCAGGCGCCGCCGCCGCAGCACGCCGGCCGGGTCGCGCACGGCCAGAGCGCGCCCGGCCGGCTCCAGCTCCATGGGCTCGGGCGCCAGGTTGTCGGCCGCGGGGTCGGCGGGCGAGGGCGCGGGCGAGGCGCGCGGCGTGGCGGGCGGCGAGGGCGCGCGCTGGCCCGGCATGACGCGCACGAAGGGCAGGTGCAGGAACTCCGCGCGGAACACGGGCAGCACGTGCGCCGCGCCGGCCGTGTCGCCGCCGGTGTGCCAGGGCTCCAGCACGTCGTGGTGCTCGTGCTCGCTCGCGTCATCGTCCTCGGGCGCGAACAGCTCGTCGTCAGGCTTGTACACGACGGGATGCCGCCGCCGCGACTCGAGTGTGTAGTTCTCTCCGTTGAGGAAGCGCACTCGGTCGGTCGGGTCGGGCGGCTCCCGCGGTTCTCTCGTCGTTTTCGCACTCTTGATCACGGGCTCTGGACTGGTGGGCGGTGCGTACCAGGGTCCGTCTTCGTTCGACGGCGAATCGAACACGTCGCTTAGACTTTTATGGAAGTGTTCAAGTAATAAGTCGAGTAGGCCTGGCATATGCTGTAGGCCAAAATATCCTATGCAGTTGTCGTCGAAGAGGAGGATATTTAGGATGTCTAACGCCCAGCAGGTCTCGGCCAATAAGCCGGACTTGAGCGCCATCATGATCCGCCACGCGTCGACGGGCGCGACGTCTGCCTTGGCGAGTCTTCTCCGCTTCTCGCCGGTCGGCACGGCCGCCTCCACGCACTCGGCAGGGAATGTTAGCTCCCGTTTTAATTGTCCGGGGGCAGTCATAATTGGCGCAGAGCCCTGAAAAATTATAAAATCATAGTTTTAGTAATGAAGTCTACCAAATTCCTACACAATGGTCATATCATGATCAATGATAGTATCAGCCGTGCTAAATAATTAGAAGTCAGTGAATAGGTGTTGCAACGTACCGGTGAGGGCGCGGTGGAGTTGTAGGGGTCTTGCGTCGGCGGCCGGGGTGCACCTCCCCACGCAGGAGGACCTCCACTTGGCTGAAATACGTACAATTTGTTTATTAATTTCGAGCCTATGTACACAAAATAACGACAGAAGAGCATAAAGACTTTTTAAAGTAACATGACGAAGCACACTAGGTCCCATTTATTAGTTAGTAGTGTGTTGCCCCACATACCGTGTTGGAGTAGGGCGGGTGCGTCCAGTTGGGCGGCTGCGGCGCGCCGGGCTGCGGGCGCCAGGGCGCGGCGGGCGCGGGCGGCGCGGGCGCGCGCTGGAACTGGCCGCCCCAGGCGCCGCCGAAGCGCGCGGCCGCGCCCGCCCCCGCCTGCGCCGCGCCGGCGGGGGCGGGTGCGCCTGCGCCGGCGCCGCCGTACGCGGGCTCGCCCTTGGCGAAGTCGGGGTGCCTGCGCGGCGCGCCGGCCACTGCGGGCGCGCCTGCCAGCGCCTTGCCGCCGCCGTACTGTGGACACGCAGGCACACGTATGAGCGCGAGGTCATTGTTCCGTCCGAGCCTCGCTCTCCGTCAACGCGGTAGAACCGAAAACGGGACCGGATATTAGGAGATTGGTTCGAATCGTCACTGTGTGATATTTCTATACATAAAAATATACAGCAGTGCAACAAATCTTGATCAGACAACTATCGCGTGACTTTACTACTGCTTATTATTTGTGATTGTTCTTTTTACAAAAAATTATATTTATCTAGCAGAATATTTATAAATTACGTAAATTATTCTTTTTTGCACATTTTACAATTCCAAACATTTAAAAACTGACAATTCGAACCGTGACGAGGTGGTATTCGTTACAGGAAGCAACATTTATATAACTTTGTTACACTGGCCGTGCACCCAAATGTGTTCGCTTAAGGATGATTATTTCTTACGAAAAACAATCGAAGGTTTCATAGAATATAGTACAAAAGTCTATACAATTAACATAACATACACTGAAACATTCGATCGATTCGTGTTGCTGTAAAAAAACAAAGCTACGATTCCGTTAACTTACAGCTAAGCTTACATGATTTGTGAGAATTGAATGCATGCACATGATTTAGTGACCAAATTGTTCATATAAAGCCACCACCACACACTCTAAACCTTTACTTCCATGTTTTGATTATTTTTGTTAAATTTTGAAAGAGTGGACGAGTTTTTGTTTGGCCATCGCTCAGCCAAACGACCGGCGACGACGAAAATCCGAAAAGCCAATTAATCACACCGCAAGCCAAAAATTTTGTTAAACAAAAATAGAAGAAAAAATTAACAGTGATAGCTTAAAATTTTGTCAAACGAGTGGTATTATTTGAAAAAAAAAAAAAAAATGAAGCCAAAACCACGAATGAGATTTGCCCCTTACACGATAATCGTTTTCTGAATTTCCTCCCAAAAAAATCTATATTGCCAAGGAGATTATAATTATAGTAAATTGCCAGAATCATATTAATCTGCTAAAATAAAGAAATTGTGTTGTTTTGTGAACTAGAAAAAACAATCAATAAAGTGAATAAATAGTAAAAACTACCCTGTGCTTGTCAAATCGCTAGTTTGTTGTAGTAATGAAGTGCGATGGAATTTGTTTGCTCAATTAGAACCAGTACTGTTGATTTGGCAACATTAAGAAAAATGCATCATAACTTTCGAACGATGTTTTTATTTTCGCACACGATAATAATTTAAAATCGTGTGCAAACGAGAATCGTGTTGTGGGGCTCGCGTGAGCAGTCCGTGCGGGTGAGAATGAGACCGTATCGCCAATCGATGGGAAGCGGTGTTGAGTGCGTGGTACAAACGGGGCGTCCGTACGTAGGGTCTGGGCGTCGGCGACAGTGGCGCCACCAGTTGCCGCGCGAGCTGCGAGTTCAATAAGTTACTGACGGACGCAGCGCCGCCCGACATCTACACACCAGACAGAACCGTCACTCGTACGCACGATACAACGACATCACGACGCTACAGGGAACGTCACTTGACGCGATAACACAACGCGTTACACAACAGACTTATAATGCTAATACGTCGACCTTATAGAGACCTGTAGACGTCTTAATGCTACACTAAATCTGAAGAAAACTATTGAATTGTACAGTATACACAGAGTAATTCAACCCTTTAAAAATTAAACAGAAATTAGTGAGATTTTAAGACGTCTACGGGCTCTCTTAGCTGGCCGTTCACAAGACAATTTATCATCGAATGCTTCATAAAAGTCATACCCTAATGGGAAACATACAATTTATAAGCACAGATTTCTATTTCTCTTCAAGACTTTACAAAAGGATATTTTAACGTCTGCCAATAAATTGCCCGGTGTGGCTTTACAACATACCAATGGTTTACGACGCCTATCATTTCAGTTAAGAATTACGCCTTAGTATTCAGTCCTTGAACATCATAGCGTCACACTTAACTATTATGTATTATAACACCATGATATTAGACTATAAACTTAATCGATTGATATATTAAAAAAAATGTCACTATAATTTGGAAATCTATAAACTTTAGTTGGGTTCTCTTGGACCGTTACAATCTAAAAGTCACTAAGTAATTGGACATTGTTCAATTTTTTGCAATGAGAGATAAGATTTAGAAGATTGAAATTGAGCCAGTTTTTACTAAATCTGTTATGCTTTCTGGTCGTCCTGGACTCATCTTTAAAACTGAACATCAACCAAATATAGTGAAATGTAAGCATTATTATCAATTACTTGACGTAAACTATAGTCTAAAACTCCTTACATGCTAGACATGCAGGCCAATATTTAGACCGGCTACAGGAAACTATTGACATTCCAGACTAAGTTTCGTTTAAGACAAAATATATTTGCTAGTATTTAAAATTTTGATATTTTTAATCAACTAAGATGTTGGAACGTAATCAAATTGAAACAGGAGGAAGTATCTTTGTAACAAATATTATCTATGAAATAAATAATTTCTAAAACTGCGCTTCATGCTACACAGTCATATAAATTTGAGGCAAATTTTTCACAATTATCATCGTTAATATTTTATTTTTATTTTAAGATGTATGTACTAAAAGTTGCGTCAATTTAAATTCCATAGTTTGGAAGCACTATTTGCAATTGAAAAGAATGATTTCATGTTCAGTACACGAAAATTTTAAGGGTCCGAGCACATTGTTACTTTATTGGTGCGTCCAGACTGTGGCGAACCTTAACTAAATAGTCGACAAACACATTGTGTTGGAGGTGTGTATGTAATGGAATAGTAGTTACCTCATGCGGCGGCTGCTGCGGCGAGATGGGCGGGTGCGGCGGATGCGGCGGATGCGGCGGGTGCGGCGGGTGCGGCGGATGCTGCGGGTGCGGCGCGTGCTGCGGGTGCGGCGCGTGCGGCGGGTGCGGGTGCTGCGGGTGCGGCGCGCGGTAGTAGTCGGGGTAGGGCTGCGCGGGCGGCGGCGTGGCGGCGGGCGGCGCGGCGCCGCGGTAGGCGCCGGCGTAGGCGCCGTACTGCTGGTACTCGCCGCCCGCGCCCGGCCCGCCCGGCCCGCCCCCCGCGCCCCCCGACCCGCCTCGGTACCCTCTGCTGAACACACACACACGTTACCGACGAAAACACAAAACAAAATAGGACAAGTTTGCAACAATACAATGCGTTGTTATCGTGCGACTGCAAAAATCAGGTCAATGAAACCACTGAAACCGGGTCGGACTTGGCGATATCTAAAATGAAGCGTAAAATACACATTTTGTTTAATGAGATTGAATGGTACATAATGTCATTCATAACAAACCTAATTACACGGCCCATAACTTAATCTAGTTTTAAAACAACGATCACAACATGATTTCTCTATCGTATACACGTCCGCACTGAATTCTTTCAAATTTACTACTGAATTTAGACCTTCCCCATTACGCCTAGCTGCTACAACAATTGTAGGAAATCCCCGAGGTAAATCCTAGCGATATCATCATACTGTGCCATGTGGCGATAAAAAAATGAATAAACCGGAAAAATATTAATTAAATTTAATACATTGCGAATTTTAAGTGTTTTTATTTTTGTTTTATAAAGAAGCTTTTGATGTTAATGCAGTTGGTGTTCATACAAAGATGAGACGTTTGTGTGTAACTTAAGGAAACGAAATTTTTCACATTTGTTGAATAATAAATGGATAAACTCACCTGTCACCATCGGGACCATAGGGAGGATAAACAGGCCTATTTTGTTGGTAAGGAGATCCGTATTCGTACCCGTAGCCTTGTTGGTAACCTGTCAATCGAATTACACATAATGAAAACATTTAATAAAGTAAACACATTAACAAATACAGTTCCCAGAGGTTAATATGGCACTTTCGAGTTTTATATAATAAGTGAGGGTCTATATAGCATCATCTGTGTCACTTCCAACCTGTCCAATATTCTCTTACTATCTATTTTCTCGATTAGTCATATTAACATGTAGGAATTGAAACTGTTTTTAATTGAAATCGTGCACATAATGATAATTATATACATCATATTATAATAAAAAAAAACATGCAGTTTTTACATATTATGGGACATACAACACAACACTCAATAAAAAATGGGTTTTTATTTGCAAAATTATATAAATATGGCCATAACAAGCTACGTTTATATATTACAGGAAAATAAAAGAACACACAGACAAAACAATGATTTAAAAATGTACAAAGGAGGTCCGATCACTTGATACCGTATATAAATATTTTTTCTTAACTCTTTGGAAAATTGAAAAGTCTAACAATGAATTTTTTTTTTTGCTGGCAACCTTATTGTTGGTAGCATTGAATATTTACTAGAGATGAATATGTACTTGTTGATTTACCAAAACTAATGCTTTCCTAGACCAAAAATATGAATTGAATTGACTTGAATTATAACATTAAAATGGTAGTTTGTTACTATTATGTTATCAACGGTATCATGCGAATTGACAGGGTTAATATGTGATATAGGTAAGAGCCACGGAGTAGTAAACAAATGGAGTGCCGAATGAAGATTGTCTTACAACTTCTCAGTACGGTATTTGTACAGTAGACCTCAATTCGTTTACCACCCGTGCAGTGAGGAGATGTGCTCGTGTTAAGTACCTGGGGGTCTCCTGGGCCCCGGCGGCTCGTCGAACGGGTTGGAGGCGGCTAGGTTGTCGCCGCCGGGCCCGCCGCCTACAACCACACGTCTTTGTACCCACACGTACCCGAGAGGAACGCTAACCCGCAGACATTCACTTCCATACTAACTACGGCCGCAGAATAAATAGCGACAGATGCTCTTTGCAACAACGCCCGAATAGGATTTCGCACAAATCGACACACATTATGAAAATCCAGATCAAAGCTACTATTATTAATAAATCGGGATTATCGCAGCGATTAAAAAACAATCGTTAGCCAAAAACAACTACTTTAGACAGCAGTAGCACAAGGTAACCGCTTTAGCCAATTTTGTTTATTGCCGAAGTGCGCGTCAACCTATCGCACATTGTATGACGTGAGCATTCTGTAACTATTTATTCTGCGCCATCAAAGTGCTCAGTGTAACATCGGTATTAAACACCAGAAAAGAATAGTTATATTTACATTAGAACATAGTTTATTCACATAGATGTTAAATTCCTCTGAGATACGACAGTTACCCCTGATTTCTGAAAACCTGTATCGATTCATCTGTTGTAAAATCTCACATCAAGATTATTTGGCCATGGTTATTTCTAACAGCCAATCACACCACCTGACGTGAGATTTGACGTTAGATCAAAGCCCACTTGCACCCTAAATCACTTTTCCATTTAGTGCTAAACATATTTAACCTTTATCTGTGAATTATTTGGTGTTGACAGAGACAAAACCCTGTGTCAAATACTTTTAATGCTAAATGTATTCAGTGATTGGTACAAGCAGGCCTGAATGATCAGTCACGTGCTTTCAGAAGCCGGGTGTTAGAAGTTAGTGGTAAGCGGTTAGAGCCGTATGATCGGTTAGCAGTGGCCACTCGGAGACGGTTAGATAGTTAGTTGGCACAACAGAAACAAAAGAAGCGCCGGCGCGGCGCGTCGTGCAGTGTCAGCGTCGCACGGGCGCGCGACGCCCAGCTAGGGCTAGCTCATGTACAGCGGAACTATGGGTACTATCAAAACGATACGGACAGATTTTGAACTGGCTACGGACTTTGACAGATACTTCGGTATTATCCAAGTCCGGTGTCCGCTCCAACTGTCCGTATCTGTTTGACAGTACCTTAACGGGGCCAGCTCAATGAACACCGCCGACATGGTTATTGTTACTTTTTGGACCGTAAGAAAAATGAATGCGTCTTCAATCATTTTGTATAAAAACACCCTTTTTTGTCGCTATACTGATGATTGTGTACAATATACAAGTCTTGGGCAAACCTGAAATTCATAAGTGACATAGACGCCCCAACAATTCTTAGTACAACAAAATACGCGGCATTTTAGCCATTGCATAATATTGCACGAAGTGACCTACCCTCACAAATAGTAAGTTATTGAAAACATCTCATTTCTATCTATCATCTTATTTGTTTTCTAGACAGTCGCGTAACAAACCTCATTATCATGTTAAACTTTTATTTATATATCATGAATACAAGGCCTTATTTTCCTCATTTCATATCCTAAAGAGACTCTTATATTAGGAATTATATCCCCTATTTTTATTTTCCATCTTCGTCATAAAAGCTGCTGGGTCGACGGTGTTCAAGAGCGCCTATCAGTGCACGTCCGTGCGAGTGACGCGGTGCCACTACAGTCGGAGCTACCGACTGTCTATTCACACTAGCAGTCAAGAGGTCGTACCACCAACTCTTATATCCATGATCTATGGAAGCTGCCGTCTATGAACCGCGGCTTAATCGTGCCTGAGCACAGTTATCTAGCTGCTACATAGCATTTGTGGCTCGATTTTAATTGATATAACTTTTTTGCATTGCCATAGTTATAAAAACCAAGTTTCGTCCGAAAATTGAATCAGAACCATGGGACTACCGCCTTTTGAACCATATGCGCATGCGCATCTATCTAGATTTTTTAACAAAGATAATTAAGAGTTGTTGGTACGGCAAGAGAGGAAGCGACATTGAGAGAGATTTAGGGCGAATTTCAACCATGAAACTGAACGCAATTGCACATCTAAAGGACGTTCAGGAGCTGTCCGAGTCAATCCATACTAATATTATAAATGAGAAAGTAACTATAACTGTGTCTGTTACGTTTTCGTGCCTTAACGGCTGAACAGACATTGATGGAATTTAGCACATGTTAGGACATAGGATACTTTTTATCCCTGTAGTACGTTCCAATGGAATAAATTCCGATCTTCACGAGGGCGAAGCCGCAGGCACAAACTAATATTCCATAACTAGTTATGTCACTGACAGCTCTTGAACGCGTTTTGGATGTGCTGGTGTTAAGTTTGATTGGTGAAATCAGGTTTTAGTCTTTTCTATATGGTGGTTCAGCTAGTAGTATGTACCTTGCGAGTGGTTGGGTTGCGGCGGGTACCCGGCGTACTGCGGCGCGTAGCCGTCCATGGCCGCGCCGCCCGCGCCGCCGCCGCCGGCGCCGGCGCTGGGGAATGACTCTTGCGAATTTGATGATCCTGCTGGGGAATAGGAAACGGATGTTATATGGCCCTCAAACTCAAAGCAAGATTGGCTAAAATCAAACAACTTATTGGTAAAACTTAGAGAAGTACTAAACAAAAATTTTATTACTATTTTTCAATATATGAAACGTAATCCAGAATTATTTTAATCAGGTCTGTGAAACTTAGGTTCAATAGGAAAAGAAATCATTATAGCAACTGACAGTCATAATTATAAAGAATTAATTAGAAATTTCCACAACAAATGTACTATCGCGAACCACAAATGTATATAGGAAGTGAATATATCCGAACAAACCTGTACTGGACGTGCTATTGGATTTGCCGCTCTTTTTCTTGGTGGAAGCTTCAACTTGGTTGATGATGGGCTGCGGGTCGATGCCACCGCGGTCGAAGTGGCACTCATACGCCAGCAAGTTCTTCGTGTAGTGCTTGCGAAGCGTGTACGCCGCGGACGACGACGCACCGATACCCAGCAACCCCGCAATGTCCTTCCACGTCTTATTCTTCGTCACCTGCAAACACAATAAGTAAACGTAAAACGCTCAACTTTGCAGTTTTAAAGTAAACAAATGAACACGAGGCGACAGTTAACTCGAACATAAAGTGTGAAGGTTTAGTGCTCAGTGGAAAAGGCGATAACTCGCGCGTGTTAACGAGTGGAAACCTGACCATGCCGGCGAGTCTCTAATGCGAGATATTTCCCTGTCGCTCGGCCGGTGCCGCGGAGACGCGAGCGGCGCAGGCGACGACTCGCGCCGGACTGCGTTCTGCGCGCTCCAACAGTACAATGATAAAAATTTATTAACTATCGTTAAAGGCCCGGCGGGTTTATGGCGCCTATTCACATAAAGCGCGGTACATGCACTAACATAAATCCTTGCTGAAGTCTATTAGTCTCAGTTGCATAGTGCGCTGCGCCTCGGTTTTACTGGCACCGCTAAAGTGATACTCGAGAATACAAATGTTTACAAATGTTAACGTTTAAACTGTAAAACCGAATTGAATTACACACACCGTTCGTCCTCTTGTATATTTATTTGTTTTGACTTTAGTGTGGTTAGCAAATTAGAATATATAGTGTTGAACGAAATATTTACGTTTATAGTGAGTTTCAGTAATAGAAGAAAAGCTTCGTAAGACTTGGTGTTAGCTGGCAGCAGTGAGACGTGTTACGACTGTGTATCGATCATTTTCATTGGTAACAATTACTAGTGAAGTTTATACCTATTGAGTTGCTTTACATTTAACAAACAGAATTTCTCTTTTTTCATTTGTGAATGTTTATTATTTCAATTTTTAACGAGTACTGTACACTCATGAGTTGAGTAATAGCAATAACCAACAGAACACAAACTGTTTTTTACAAAGACGTAACTTAAAATTGAGCGCGCATTCAAAAGCGAAGCTAAATATGGCCGACGCCTTCACATTGTGCCACTTATTCTCTTGTTACAATATTTAAATCAAACGACTGGTAAAAGTTGTTTACACTCTCAAAACTTTACTATTGTGAAGAAATACCGGATTAATACATTTGAGGCGGCAGTGCGTTTAAAAATGTCAGAGAAAATGCATTTTTATAAGATAAATCCACACGCTGAGAATGATTATAGCATCGTCTTGTCTTATTTGCGACATGAAACCGGTGTCTGGTAAGTAACATAATAACGCATTTCCTTTCGCCGACCCCTGCGACTTTCGCGCCGTGAAAGGTAGCTGATTCCCATTTAATGCTTTGTATTCTAAGGCTTTTCTAAGTCAAGAAAATACCTCTTCCAGTTAAAGTAGTTTTTGTACATGAATTACTACTTTGTTGGCCGATGGCACTTTGGCGGCACGATAGAGCCTGTGGCGTTCCTCTAAAGACCTGTGTCAATCGTCGAGTTGACTGTATGTAGAGCTGACCATAGCAGGCTGGACCCATTTACTTGAATCAACGTGAGCGTAGACTGAAATGCACACTGTGACAATTCAAAAGCCGTTCACCGTCAGGCAGCTCAGTCAATCTGTCACTTGAGCCCGGCTATTCGGGTCGGCCGAACGTCTTCATACATCAAAACGCTCGGGGTGTGAGCTGTAGAGGCGCCTCGCGCGAGGCTTTAGTCCATTACAAACACTTTACGCCTTTGGGTGCAAACTTGGCTGGTCCGGATCCAAATGGCGCTGGCGTCAACACTTTGCTCGACCCGAGAATCTCATGCTTCGCAGTAGCTTTACGACTTAGCCAACGAAAGACGTTAATAGTTTTAGTTTACAGAAAAACATAGGAATAGCAGTTCGTACCTCGACGAAGCCGCCACGTTCGCGCACGAGCAGGTACAGGCGGTACAGGTCGAGCGGCTGCTTGGAGATGGTGGGGCAGGCGGCGATGGGCGTGCGGCGCTCGTCCATGAAGGCCAGCAGGCGCTCCACCCAGCCGCGCCGCTCGGGCGCGTCGTCCATCTCGTACAGCTTGCCCAGCGAGTCCGACTTCTGGCGCAGGGACACACTCATCACATACCCGACCCGACGTACACCCACACGACATACGACATACTGCGAGCTTTAGCAACTTATGTCTTGGCAACCTAAGACCACGGTCGCACCGGTAAGACATATGGCGTTATTCTGCACGCTATTTTGCAGTATTATTTTGAGATCACACGGCTATTCCCTACTGCATTAATTTTTAACAGTATGAACATTGAGGTATTAACATCTGATCTCATCCTTTTATTGTAAAAAAATATCGTGCAGGACAGCGCCATGGTAACTGCGACAACGACCTCATGAGTACTACTACATTTTAAACATTTCGCTTTGTCCCAAAGATGGGCGAAATTGGTGGAGCAGAGTGGAATAATCCGGAGTTTGTTTAAAGGGAACCACCGACATGTCGTAATCGCTTTACCAGTGCGTCCACGGTCTAAACTACAGTGACAAGACAATTCGTCTCAAATATTTGATTGTATATCATGCAAGGTTTTCAGATAATGACAATAACAATTTACTATGGTCAATTTTCATCGAAAAATCTTTCTTTTATCATGTGATTTAATTAGCAATGTCAAAAAGTATGTCGTATGGGTCAAAATTATCAGGCCAGTCTACTTTTAATTGATTCTAAGCAATAGTTTTTTTTTAGCTTGAATAACCAGAATTTGACACTTTACTTCAGTTAAGTTAGTATTTTTTTTTTTTTATAAAATCTAGTGCTTAGTTTTTATTTCTAGCAAATACATCTAAGTATAAATAGAGTATAGTCTTATTTTACGCGAAGTATATTTGTATATGAAGTGAGCTATTTTCACGGCAATCAAGTTCAAGCGTTTAGATTGATAGTGTATGTGTTACCGGGCCTGACGAAGACTCGCCTATTCGTCGCCTTGAATTTTCAGCCTAGAATGAAAAAGTCCACTAATATAAATTTTATGTTCAACAAACTACTTTCGTCAGCCCCGTTCGTTTGGAAAAACTCCTTATGATTCATGAACAGTTCGAAAATAAAACAAAATAAGAGAGAAAAGAGGAAAAACAAAGAAATAGAAAATTATGTGAAATGATTACAAAATAAGGAGTTTTTACGAAATAGCATTCCAATACTAACCCTTTTCAATAAACTACATCAAGCTAGTTCATAGTTTACGAAACGGGGACTTTGGGTATTTTCATGCAATCGATGCACAGTGCATATCAACTATAAGTTTAACAGGCTTCAGATATCATGCTATTCACAAGTGGCTACAGTAATACAGTCGGCAAGAACACGGAGAATTCATTCAAATCAAAAATGTGTAAGAAAATGCTACATAAAAGTGTTATTTAAAACCAACAGAACCGTTTGTTGTGTAAAGTGTTTGAGAGTAATAAAACATTTCTCAGTTGAAAAGTTCCTAAATTGTTTCTTAAAGCGAGTCCACAACCAAAAAGAAAAACTTTAGCAGAAAGCGAAACAAAAGTGAACAACTAAAGGATTTCTCAAGCTTCAAGCTAAAAGTTCGTGTCGAAAGTTGAAACTGAAAAAAATATGTACATAGATGCAGTCAGACAATGTTATGCATTAAAAGGCAATGCATTTTGTATTATGCAGATAGAAAATGACTAACATGCAATCGTAACACGTTATTAAGTGAAAATATTAATCGTATCGAGCACTACTCATGCTTATGATCTTTAACTTGATATAAACCTTTGATCTGTAGGACTCCGGCGCAATGTGACTGTTAAATACCTGAAATACATGATAAAATGCAATGCCTCCCTTTCGCTTACACACAGCTCATGTTAGGAAAGAACAAGACAGTTGAAATGTATGAGGGAAACCTACAAAAAACTTAAATGGCCGGTGTTGTGGCTCTTAATTGAAAAGGAACAAAAAAAATTATGTCGTGTGCACGTATGTTGACCACATAAATAAGTTGGATGTACCAAGTGTACAATGCATCCCATAGTAATACAAATCCACATAGTTTTCGTGTGATCGACACCCGTGACAAGTGAGGTTGGAATATGGATTTCCACATAAATGCAACAATTAAGTGAATAGTCAAAAAATACGAAAAGATTTTTAAAAAAAATTCATTCATCTTTTTTTTGTTCTCGTAACCTGCATGACTTTCGTTGTTATATTAGTATTTTTTAACTTACTATCTTATTTATTTGTCTCCCCCTATCAAAATTACTAAAGTAAACCAAACTTCTTGGAATCGAATATGTTCTGGGCTTACGAAAACAAAAATGTCCTTCAGACAGTTGCCATCAGAAAACTGGGTAAAGGACAAGGTATTAGGGCTTTTAGTTAATCATCCATTCGCAAGTTAACTGAAAGCCGAAACCTTTTGAACACAAGATTGTTGTTAAAGTCTGAATCAGCTCAAAAAACAGAATAGACAAAGAGTGGTACTACTTGATACTAATATCTGTGGACCTCGCCCATTATTAGGTTACTTTGGGGCCTTTCTAACGAAATCCATCAATTACAGTGCATGGCTCTTTTGGCGCGTGGCCATAGTCGGAACTAAAGCCACCATCTTGTTTTTTTTTTATACTATTTCACAAATGTTTACCAACAGCGCCCTGATGACAATCTCATACAAGCGTTAAAAGTACCATGACGCACTCGAATTAGAAGTTAGGGTTCATGGTAAGTAAGCTCAGTGTCGAGCTGGCCAGTTCCACAGATAGGTGAGTGTGGTGACAGGTGTGGTGTGTGTTGTGTGGTGTGGCGAGACTCACGGGACTAGAGGGCGGGCGCGGCCACGACGACGGCGAGGCGTCGTAGTCATCGTGCAGCGACGAGTGCGAACCACCGCCGGGCGACGGCGACGGCGCTGCACTTCCTGGGCCGTACTCCTTGCGCGACCCGCCCTTACTCGACCCCGAACCGCCACCGCCACATGCCTCTTCGCCTGATGCTGCAACAATGCGTACTGCCACATTAGTTTAGTGTCAATGGAGGTCCAAGGCATTTTCGACGTTGAGCTCAGAGAGAGACTATCTTTTGTCTTTTGATAGGCATGTAGTAGCATTTAGAGTGACCGACAAGATGGAACGATGGTCTGGGAAAGGTTGGAGGAGGCCCTTAGATGCGAGAAGCGCATGATCAGTCGTTATGGCGATGCTTTTCGGCTGAATGACGATGAAGAATGAACTCGAAACTTAATTGATTAAGTTCATACCTGCGGAAGCGTTACTAAGCGTGCTCTGCTGGCTGCCTTCATCTAGCGGCGCGCCGTCCGGGCCGGTGGTGACGAGCGCGGTGGCGGGCGCGGCCGGCCCGTTGTCGTGCGGCTCGGCCGGCGCCGTGGGCGGAGGCATGGCGCCTTCGGGAGCTCCTGGTGTACCCGGCCCGCCCGGGCCTGGTGGACCCATGTGCCGTGGTTGCTGCTGAAACAGCGCGGACGCACGGTTACTTATGAGCTGAACAAACTACATAAATTGGTTATCAATAGAATCAGATGTCGGTGGTTAAATACAGTTTCGATCAACACTTTGGAGATATATTTGAGGTTGTTCTCAGTTTACAGTTGATGAAACTCGTCAGTGGGTCAGTAAGCTACCAGTCCAGCTGCGGTACCTTGAGAGGAGGGTAGTGCTGCGGCGGATGCGGTGGCGGCGGCGGGCGGTACCCGTACGGGTAGGGGTGGTGGTTCCTCGGCGGGTAGCCGTAGGGCTGCGGCGGCGGGTAGTGCGGCGGCTTGTAGCCGGGATGGTGCGCGTAGGGCTGCGCCACCATGGCCCCGGGGGGCGGGCCGCCGCCGGGCGTGGGCGCGCCCGCAGCGCCGCCGGGCCCGGGCCGCGCCGTCGGCCCGCTGCCATCCGACAGCGATGACGACGTTCGCGGCGGCATCGCTACGTTCTGCGTGCCTGAAATTAAGCAATGAAACAATAAGATATAATTCATTCCATGAGTAAAACTAATGTGAAGAATACACAAACTCCTCGAACTTCAAAACGCTCCAGATAACTAGCTCTAGTACAGAGTAAACAACATTCACTAGTCATAACTGCGAACTAGCGTCGCGCCAGTTTATAACATAAATCCAAGTTGAGTGTCAAGTGTATCAATTAAATTGTATACGAGAGTGCAAGCGACAAACATTGGCGTATATCGGTTTAGTGATCGATCGTGGAGCCCGGCGCCAGTGCTCGCACACACAATTTGAATAATACAGTTAACGAGGGCTCGCCTAAGCCGACCGAGCATCAATCGAGGGCGGAGAGACGCATCCGATCACTTTCGTTTTCCGTCGGCACGTGAGCAGAATGCGCCGCTAGCCTGCGAATTCTCGCTGCACTTTATTGCATCCGTATATGTGCATACGACATGCACGCAACGCATTGACCGAGGCCGAGATACGAGCGGCAGTGATTTGCGACGACGAAAGTGGTATTGCAGCTTTTATGTAGGTCGATTTGGAGTCGGTTATGTTAGTGTTACGTGAGAGCGACTACCGTCTGTTACACAGTTAATATACATTTGCAATTACGTCGGTGCAGTGGCGAAAACTGCGCGCCGACTAAAGCGGTGCGCGTACAAGTTTTTCAGTGCACATTTGAAATGCGCCCTTTACGACAATGTTTTGTATGAATAAAGATAAACACGTGCGAGGGTCGTCACTTTAATCTCATCAGCGGGCTATTATCGGGCCATTATATTGTGTCGGCGCGATCAGACGGTCGGCAGACGGCGAGGCGCCGGTGAATCATAGATAACAGCGCTGTGCCATACGCGCCCACCTATATATCTATTTGTTTACGGCGACCTTTAATGAGTGTAGCGCCACGGTAACGGGGTCGTCCCGACTCGACTCACATCCGACCAATGTCTCGTAAAAATAGCACGCGTCCCATTTTGAAATGTGTAATAAAGATAGCTTTCATTCGTGTATGTGACGTCACAAATATTCTGTTTTGCTAATGATCCTAAGCCTAAGATATGTTAGTAAACATCAGCTGACAGGCTCCTAACATGCTTGAGCCAACTGTTATCAAGTGGACGAAATGCCGTGTAATCTCCATTGTTTGTTTGTAGACAGTCGCAATCTTCAGCATACGAGTGCATTGTTTCCACGTCACAACAACAGCGTCTGTAGATACCGAGAATGACGCGAGTGCAAACGACAGAACCTACAGACTATTAATAGCCCATGACGACATCTTCTTTTTAAAATGTTTCGGTTACTCACATGTTACTTTGTCCACCCTGCAGACGTGCCAACATGGTAACAGAGGTACGTACTTGCATTGTTACCAAGCATCGGCGCAAACAACAAATTTTTTAAGATCCAATCGTGTCATATTGCACAGTGTAAATAAAAGTACTTTTGTTTACACTGTGTCACAAACAATGATCTTGAGATGTGTCGTGCTTTAATTTTAATATTGTGTGTGTGTGACTTCACTATTGCATTAGGTTATAGACCTGTAATGATAGTTTAAGGCATTTAAATAAAAAAATATATATATTTTCTACGTTGAAATAGAAAATCACAGTAGTCTCCCTGTACTTAGCCGTTTTTAAACGTTACTTCTCTGATCACCAAAACAAATAGTCAAACAGTTTGCGTGGACAATCACCCTAAATGCAATAAGTCTTTAATCTGATTGAGCAACGCAGCAAGTCGTGGAGTCGAACCAGCTCTGTCAAGGGCAGTGCCCGTCACCGCGCGGCCGCGTGCGTAACGCACCAAGCCGAGGTCTTTACTTTCCCATCCGACAATAACGCCACAGTTGCACGTGCAACTCGGTGCAAGGTTTCTGTTAATGATACTTTGAAGATTAAACATGTGTCTTTTGGACGGCTCTCGAAAAGAAACTGACACGATTTATGCGGTAAAAGGTGTTTCAGCAAATTGGTGTGTAATCAAACAGGATGCTTTACAGACATTTCATCGTTAGTTTGAATGTCTAGCATGTTTTCAACCTATTTGCTCAGAGACTAGAAATACCTCTTTTTAAAGTTAGATGATACCTAGTGTTAGAAAATGACTTGAGCCATTTTGCACACGACCGACTTTCGAGTCTGAAAAGCCGTTCTGTAATAGTATCCTCTCCCTTTTTAAAGTGTCATGTGCGAGTGCCGTTCCAACAAACTTACTTTACTCAGCTTATACAGATATTATGGATTCAAATACTTGATAAAGCGTTCATTCGGCTCGAAACACCTTAGAGCATAGACATAACACGGCGTGCATCAAAGTCAAGTGTCAGGCACGAAGGGCGCGGGCTTGCGACCAATGTGCGGACAGCGCGAACCCACCGCGTTCTTAGCAACCAACACATTCCGCGCATACGATCAACCGCGCCCACGTTACCTGCATATAGGGCTACCGAATGATCGGAATCGAAATGGATCGTCGGTAGAAAGCGTGGAATATCTCAGCTCGCTGTTCTGTTGCCATTCGGTGGAACGTATGCACTTTCAGATCTCTTATTCTCTTATGGGGGATATGAGAAGAGAAAGCAAGCGGGCGGGAGTAGCCAGTAACATTGACTCCACAGTTCCACGGAGTAGGAGGTAAACGAAGTGCTCGGTTAAATACTTTTTCAAAGAACCACCTGAGCGTCCTCCCGTACATCATCATCATCATCATTTCAGCCGAAAGACGTCCACTGCTGGACATAGGCCTCCCCCAAGAAGGGGGGGGTTTTGCCATAATCGCCACGCTTGGCAGGCGGGTTGGCGATCGCAGTATGGTGTTATAAAACACAGAGAACGCTGCTGCCCATTCTCTGGTAAGTCCCTTAGTCGCCTCTTACGACACCCACGGGAAGATATGGGATGGTGCTATTCTTTACGTCCGGACACCATACAGAACCGTACATTATAAGGAATAGTCAAACCAGTTCGGACAAATTGCGGGCGGCTCCGAACACTAATAGATACTTCAGTAAGTATTTGTATGGAGGTGTCCGTGTCCGATGTCGCATCTTGTTCCATCCGCAATTTTTCGTACCGGTTTAAACAAACCTTGTACGATTTGGTTACATCCAAAGATCTCAGTTATGTACATTTTGAAACATTATAAGTGAATACAGAAAATAGGATAATCATTTATAGGTTTCTTAAATGCAATGTTTATTTTTATTTGCAAACCCTAGATAACTATCGCAAATTACTTCCATTGAAACCAACAAGGCAGGTTTTTTACTGCGTCGATATAAGATATATTTACAGCAGAATTATACATAACAAGCTTGATACATTATGCTGAAATTGAAGTTTAAATAAACAAGAAGCAATAACAGAAAACCTTTTGACAGTAGAAGATACAGCATATTTTCGTTAATATAAGCTATATAGAGATTGCGTCAACTCCTCACAATTTACACCAAGTATCTAAACTGACAGACTCACAACGTGGTCGTTCAGAAGTGGTGTGACATGAGTATTTGTACTAAGAGAATTCATAGTCACGCCGACACGACGCTATTAGCAGCAAGATGTATTCTATCTGTACATAAGGATTCATAACATATTTCATGACATAATATATTGGTTTTAAAATGCATTTTCCATAGCATAAGCTTTACTAATTTCGCAATATTTTGACTGGATAATGCGCCCGTATTTCCTAGTCAATAAATAATTATGACTCTTATCAAGCATGAACAATACTTGAAAATTAAAAAAGGAACACATTTTTTAATATGGTATATGTCGTAGGGTACATCGTGTATACGTGTTAAGAGCAAGGAGTATAAACAGAACATAGACAATAGCGTTAACAAGCGGCCTAGTTGAGACAAACGGTGGCGTCGGAGCGACGGCGGTGTTTGTCGACCCATTTAACTTGATCACCACTAACACACTCGCCGTCCCCACATACCACAAGATATACAACGCTGATTTATCTTAAAATTTACACATTTCCACAGTTTACATTCAACATTGAACTATGCTGAACACTGCAGCAGCTGCATACTAAAACTTTAGGTTACGTCATCTCGGGAATTCCAAAATGAAAAAGGATTTTAAACCGTGTCTAGCGATTTCATACGAACGGTTGAATAAATTTCATTTATTCAATATCGAGAACCGAGGCAAATTGTCACAATGGCTATGTAACAAACAAAACAAATCAAATGAAACCTTTAGAAGTGTTTCATTGACAAATTAAATCTCGTTTTCCTTTTCAATCTTACAACAATCTCGGGGAGAGGGACCGAAAACAGGGTGGTTGTTACGTCTGTGAGGTAAGTACATCTGGTTATCGGGCGTGGGGGGTGGGTACACTGGTACTCTTAGTGAATGTGTATAGTATACTATAGAGTGAGCCGGGCAAGTCTGGCCGAGGTTAGGGAAAGAATGTCCGCACCATTAGCCAAGGGGGCAGACGGAACGGGGTGAATGGGCTGTCGAACCCTCCGTCGACCTTGACTCGCCGAGATTTATCACTTTTCCGGGGTAATCTGAATACAATTAGGCGATGGGCAGCCAACGGGCGGGACCGCAGACACGCAACAGGTTCCCGTTACAGGAGTCATATTCTTTTACAAGTTTTTTTTTGAGTTCCCTCCGTTACTCAAGACCGCAATGTATTCAGATCTTAAATCTCAAAGTTGAACAAGAATAATGAGAATCATGTTTACATTGAATGGCACTTGTGCTTTGCAAAACAAACCCGTGCGTACTTTTGATCAATATCAAAGTGAATGATACTTGAGCGTTGAAGAAGTCTGGACTTGTTGACTAGAACAAAGACAGATACAACAAAGCTGATCACAATATAATTAATTTAGGTGACTTTTTGATGTAGAAATCTAAAAGAAGGAAATTTATTTTACTGGAAGGATATTCTAAGAAATAGTATAACTATGAAATAAATTGTTTGCGACATTAATAGGTGGGCGGTAGTTGGGAGAAAAAACACCATAAATAATAATAACGACCACGTCGTTCCTGGCATAAAAAAAAGTATTAAAAACAAACCACGGAGGATCGTTTACGTGAAAACGATGAAAACAAACATTATGGCAGGATCGTTGCAAAAAGCGTTTTGTTTTACTTTTTTTTTTTCAAAGTTGGAGGTCGATGGCCTTGCCAAGGACGTGCAAGCACGTGGCCGTACATAGAGGCATTTGACATAAACGTCAAACACTTATAACGACCCTCACTCACACATGTGTGAGGGTGAATACTTAATGCACACAATCAAGCACAGATCACTTCCCAACTTAGTAACGAGCGATAAAATACGATAACACATAACTGCATTATGAAACCGTATTAATTAGAATTACGTAAAGGCTTTAAAACGTGAGTTATTAATTGTTATTATGACACATGATATGGAAATGAACCAACTCAATGTTTTTTATTGATTTGCATTGTTTTCCTGGACATGCTAATCGGCACATGGTCTAAATACGTTTTTATTATGATTATACCAAGTCATAGAAACTTATACTATCAGCTTTAAAACGAATGCAACAAAAAACAGGATCAACGTCAAATATTTCTCTATAAAATGTTAAGCATCGAGCTAAGTATAAACCGAAGTAAATATAGGTTTCAAATGTCACGGAGAAACAGCGAGCGGCAGCGTTCGACTCGGTCCCAAGAGCCAGCCTTATCTTAGTTGATGGCATTCCACTGCTCGACGGCCGATACGCACGACGGACGACTGCGAAACGCTTTTAGCGCCCGTATACTCAACAACGACCAGTGGGCCAAGGAATTATCGCTCAACGCGACGACAGCACAAGGTCTGAAATACCACAGCCGTGATAATAGGTACACTTCGCGCAAAAGAAACCTTATTGGTCGAAAATTAAAGTCGTTTTCGAAAGTCACGTTGTATGCGGGCGTCAAACAATACGCAATTCACCTTCGAACGCGTCGGGTTGCGGTATTGCGGCTTCATTGTGTTAAAATAACGATGGAACTTGGATTGGAAACGAGCACAATGCGGTCGATAAACAGAAATTTATTTTTATTTACAAATCGATAAAGAATATTACGATCAATCAATGAGACTGCCGCATAGATAAGAGATAACGAATTCTTGCACGCAGATGATACCTACCTATATTTTGATAATATTTCCCCTTATTTCGATTTGATCGAATAAGCATACCTATTTTATTTACTTGATTCCAATTTCGTACAATAATAATGACCTACATATTTTTTACAGAAGATATAAAACAGTCATTCTTATTATTTCTTTTTCTTACCTAGTAACTAGATTACTTTTGTCACATTCTATAATTAGAATTTGATTTATGTATCATTTGATAACCTATCAAAGTCTATTTTTAGATGTAGGTACGTAAACTGTAAAAAACATTTAAAAGTTTTACCAACTTATAAAACAATGTGAGTCATTAGTGCACATTTGAGCACAGGCAGGCCACATATAAAGCAGCGTATTTTTCCTCAAACGCTTCGTCTATAATTTTCTAGCGCGAGACTTCACATATTCACTCGATGTTTGTCGAGAGTCAAGAAGTCCGACGAGCCGAACGGTTGACGTCATACAGTCATGTTAACCTTCTACCATTCCACCAGCTCGTGACAACTTATGTGGCGAGCTACAATACATTGCTGCGCAAGTTGTCGCTGTATTTACCGGCAAGGAACACGAGCAGCGTTGGAGTTGGAAGTTGTTTGGTACGCTCGGAACGCTGGAGATACAGTGTGAGGGTGTATTGCGGTCATATAACCGGTATTCGAGTGGCGCGGCACGGCGGCAGTCGGAGCTCGGCCGGTCTACAGCTCGATGTTTTGAGAAAGCCACGTTCGGCAATCGGCGACGTTAACAAAACACGATTGCTTTTGCGGTTGCCGTTCGCTACAGCCGGTTTAGGCAAAATACCAAATTACTTTTTATGATACCTGCATATATGAGGGCGGCACAATGTTTATTTTGAGGCCAATTACTTCACTCAACCGGGACAAATTGATAACTGTTAATGCTTTGCATACGAACTTAACCAACCCTGACTTTAGTGATTATCCAATTAGCATAAGCTTAAATAATAACAAAATCTGAAAAGGTGGAAAGTTGGTATTTGTTTTCGTAAAGCCGTTTTAAACAACAACATAGAAAGTGAAAAAAAAATACATAGAAGCAACGATTGCTTGTTGTCACATCACCACATACATTAAACTAGAGTAGGTGAGATGTCCAAAATATATATATTATTTTGGAATATTTTTTTTAAAGCAAAAAATGAAAATATCACTTGCAAGCATTATTCCAAAGATTTCGTATAAGTGAGGTTCATTGCAAGCCATGCATGGTTCTGCCATTGGGAAAAGCAGCACCTATGACTTTGCAATCTTGGCATACACAATTGAAATCCACAATCGCAAATTGAATTATGCAAATCTCATATTTGTTCGTAATATGGGATCTATTGCGAAAAACTAAAAACTTATTGCGAAAAAATCCAGCGTGAAATAAAACAATCGAATTTTAATGGTTTGGAATGGTCACCAATCGTAAGTTATTGAACATGCGTGAATACATTTACAAAGCAATTTGCGTTCCGAGCATACTTCAAGAATGCTAATACCATGGTCTTTATTAACTTTTAATACTTGACTAACTGTGAAATAGTCCCTTATTATTAGAACATCGGACATTAAATTAGAAAAGAATCTATGGACCACAACAGCTAGTTATGTACTGCCATAGAAAACGGACTTTATCGTCCAATTACTTGTTTGCGTCATACTTCAGCACGAATACAGGTTTTACATCGGTTGTTTGTTTGTCCGGGTTAGTATCAGATACGGTTGATATGATTTTATTATGTTTAATTGACTGATAAGGATAACATCATCAATATCAATGTGCATCGTTTTATCTGAACATCATCTGCCTAGCCTTTTCCCGACTAAGGTAGGGTCGGCTTCCAGTCTAACTAACCTCCACTACCCAGTTAGGACTGGGCAATACGATACCCCTTGGTAACTATTTGTTAGAGACTTTCGGGCCAGTTATTCTTAACGATTGTCAAAGATCTACAATTGACAGCGGGGACCAACAGTTTAACGTGTTTATCAAGGCACGGAGGAAACTTGGTATGTAATGTGTGGTCACCCATCCACGGACCAACCTAGGCGAACGCTGCTTAACCAAAAGGTTGACCCGAACGACTGTTATTATTTAGCCACGAGCTCATCTCCGAACAATATTTAATTATTCTTTTATCTGAATAATACGTAATACATGTCTTTGCAATTGTCGTTTAGTGTTGACAAAACTAGATTTGATTTTGTTTTGGACTACTTCAGGGGGAAAGGTAGAAAAGTAACCCAGACATTGTATTCAAGCCAATGTCAGATATGTACTAGCTTATCAAGTTAGGTACTACATAAAGTTTATAATTATTCAACTGTTCATGAATGGAATTGTAGTAGGTTAGGTATTACCCGTCTAAAATAAGATGGGAAGGCAAAAGTACTTAACTATGTATTCGTATTATACATATACCTACGTCAAACAAATCGTGACAGTGAGTAAGTATATAAGATGCGGCGTCCCCGGTGGGTGAACCCGTCAAGGTCATTTCGAGGGAAGCCCCACAAGGGTGTTCTAGGAATCTCTACATTTCAAACAGATGTAAATTGGAATGTCAATAAACACTTTTAAAATGTATTTGGATTCGATACGGGACTCGCTCATCAAATATCGAATACATTTGTAGCATATTAGTCAGCCTATTAAACAACGCCGTCCGTTCCAATTGATCGATTATGCGAATTCATCATTTAACGCAATCAATGTAGCTCCACTTTTCAATCGGGATTTTTTTGCCTTTATCAAAATCGTGCCAAGTTCGGCCAAGTAAAAGTCGGTTTCGTTTTTTTATGTTGTTATATAGGTGGGAAGGTTTGTCAATGGTGAGGTCGGTGGCGATCCGGCACATAGGAGCGCCTCGTGGGCCTCAGGGGTAGAAGGTCCTGTTTTGCGTGCTCGCCCCGACCGTCGGTGGGGGTAAGTTTTTCACGAGGCCCTATATACCGCGACCACCCCGACTCGTACATAAGGTGGGCGGGCTGGGGTGGTTCGCGCCCGCAAAAGGGGCAAAATACGGCGTACTCTGGGCGCCCGTTCTATGTGGGTCAATGTCGGGAAAGCCCGTGTCTACCGGTGACGGAGTATGCACAACGAATCTGATCAACACACCCGTGACAAAACAAAGGATAAGGCAAAACCTCCCAAGAATATATTAAGACCTTAATCCCTGGAAATAAGGTTCAAATTCGAAGAGAACTCAAACGAGGTGCAACTTTATACCAAATTAGTTCACGAAAACACTGATTGAGATGATTAGTTGATGAACGATTACAGTTGGATGTTATGTAAATTATGTGATTAGGATAATAATCGTTTTCCCAGCAAGATTGTTTTTAATTAGCTTGTTTAAAAAAAATAAACACACTCGTGATGAAATTACTATCAAAGTTCTGAGTCACCAATACACCATTCACATAAATCGAGCCTTACTAATAATTTACAATATTCTGAATTGTAATTAAGCTTGGTTGGTTTTACTCATTCATGTAACATTGTTATCATTCACATTATCCTTTACATTGGAAACTTTAACTTTAAGCTTGCTTGTGCCCAAGAAAACAGACACGCCGTCAAGTAAGACGCAACGTAAAAGGCATTTAGAAGATAATCTTCGGGCATAGTTTGGGACAAGTCTGCCACATACTTTTCCCAACCAATGGAATGGACATGGTCGCTTTAATGTGACTAGAACCGCATGACTTGTATTCAACCCTAAGACTTCTTGTCCACCGGATGATCAGTGAAGGATGTGTGTAAAACAAACCAATAATAGCGCTTCTTTTTTCACACCTTGAGCTAAGCTAGCTGCGTGATTTGTTAGTTACACGTACATCACACTCGCTGCAAATCACCGCACATTTCAGGTAGATACGCAGCTTATGACCTGAATCTCATCTTACCTTACTGCTATTATAAATGCGAAAGTTTGGATGGATGGATGGAATATGGACGTTTGTTACTCAATCAATTCAGTACTACTGAACGGATCTGGATGAAATTTGACACAGAGATATATTATAGTCTGGAATAGCACATAGGCTATTTTTTTTGTATCTCATACATACACATTTCTATGCGAACGAAGTAGCGGGCAACAGCTAGTTTGGAAAGTTTTTGAGGATGGATGGATGTTTGTTACTTTTTAACACAGATAGTTTATAACCTAGACTAACACATACAATAATTTTTATCCTGGTAGAACCCGTGGGAAAATGACCAACGAACTCTACGCGGGCGAACCTGAGGGTATAATCTAATCAGCAATTAACATTAAGGTTAACTTACCAACAGCCGGTGACATGGAGCGTGAGCCAGTGGAGCCTGTCGGGCTGGGCGTCGGCCTCAGGTGCGGCGTGGTAGCGCGCCCAGCGCCGCCGCTGCCGCCCGAATCATTGCTATTCTGACCGGTCAGATCCTGAAACAACACATTATAACATTAATATCAATAATCTAAGTAAGATGTGACCGGAAAAAACTGGATAGCCATGACACAAAACCGCCAAAAGTCAAGAGATTTGGAAGAGACCTACACTCAGCATCGGGTGGCCAAATGTTGAAGAAAAAGTCAAAAGAAAAACATTTGGATCATAACTAGACCTAATCATTGCACCAACTCTGCAAAAGTATTTCAACTAAGTTGATTGCGATCAGCACATCTAAACCAAGTTCAAGAACTGTCAGTTTCAATATCTCATAGCAATGATAACATTGACAGCTCTTGAACGCAAATTCGCCCTAACCTGGTTAGATCAACATACAACCAGAAAGAACTTTTATTTCGCAATTAAGAGTTGAGTGGGGGGGGGGGTAAGCATGATATAATTTATTACGATTACGTTCAAGAATGCTAATTCTAGGCTAATACATAGTTACGTGCATAAGTTCAAGTTCGTGAACTCGGATATAAACCTAGCATTACAGTTGGTCCTTTGATACGTAGATTATTTCTTGGAACTAAGCTCTCATGAATTGAAATCTTTAGAATATTTAAATGAAAACCAAAGAGTTAATCGTATAAGGAAATATTATCCTTTTTTTATGAGTAACAGCCCAAAGACAAAACGCTTCAAGTTTGGTACACACAGCGGCACATGAAACTGTACATTACCAGTATAACTTGGCCTCGCCTTGTATAGATTTCCTATACAATGAGATATCCGCATAAACCGGTTTTGTAAAGCCGCCGTCGTGCGTACTTTGCAGTTGTTGTCCTACTATCTAGTGTCTGTTTTTTCTTTTCGTGAATGAGGAAACAATTGAGTCTTGGGTAAATATTGCCTTTTGGACAATCAATACCAAAATTGTGAACGTTTTAAATCAACCCTAAATTCGGTTCTTGTAGAATATGAAAAGACATCAACAAGTCAACATTAAAGGACCAAGGCTGTGTTACTTCCACTCAATCCAATATGTGTTATTGTCATTCAAAGTCAACCTCCTAATAAGATAAACAGTTGATAAGGTCTATTATCGTAAATGATAAGAGAAGAAGCATCCTTGACATAACCCTAGAATTTGTCACAACAAAAAGGTACATAAACAATCAAATGTCGTAAAAGATCAGAAACTGATGTTAATATTAAAGGCAAATCTTATTTGTATAATCCGCGCGGCATAAAGTGTGCATTCTTGCGCCTAGGTGAGATGCCTTGACACTGCAACCTCGGTAGTTAAGAGCAACAATAGCACGCCGAGTCAATAGAGCACGGCCACTTGCGGTAATCGTGCAATAAAACAACGTACGGAATCTCCGCAAACAATGCGCTCTCAACCAACACCAAAATAAAAACAAATGCGGCACGCCTCGCGCTAATATTAACTTGGATGCAGATCATCTTTTGTACGGTAACTAAGTTATGTAACGTAAACCAACAGTCGTTAAAGTACAATGGAACGACGAGTTATGCATAATAATGCAAGTTCATATGAACCCATAAAAGCTCACCCGACAAACTATTGTACACAGTTGACAATCATATGATAGTACGTACCGTTTCAGCGCAGTAAATGTTCGTAGCTCGTAAATCAATCAGTGGTCCTTTTCTATTACAACATACAACGGTAAACGCGATTAGAGCGAGCTTAGAGCGGACGAGAGCAACTGTGCAACGGACGCGTAAATGTTAAGCTTTTTCAAAGTTAAAATCGAGTCGTATTATAGAGAGAGCGGCGACGGTGCAACGCGTTCTCAACGTTCGAACGGGCTCGACGAGGCAACTCACGACCCCCCGCTGTCGAGGTTAGCTCGCCTGCGAGAGGCTCCGGCGTCGATCAGACGAGTCCGGCCGGTGGGGCGGGGCGCGGGGCGGCGGGGAGCGCGATAACTGCGGCGATGTTTTTGCCCAGCGCTCCAGCTCGCTCGCTCGGCGCACCAGGCGCGTTCTTCATTTCGTACAGAGTCCATTATCTCTAAGGCTGTCCCTCTCGCACTCGTTGCTCGCTTCGTCGCGCCTCGCCGCACCGGCCGCTGTTTTATTGCCAGCCGACGATTTTAACGTGCGCTCGCAACGTCCGCCGGAGCACAAAAGTTTTTATGGAAATTTCATTCCGAATGCGCCTCGCTCGCTTGCTCACTCGGGAACGTCAATATAAAAGCACGATAACGAACGGACGAGTCAATTAATTATTATTGTTGGAAGCTGTCGGGACGTGCTGGGCGGCTCTATCTAGATACAGTATTTGCTGTAGTGTTTACAGATGTATACCTATTAAATTGGAAGCGTTTTTTTATATAGGCCACGTTACTAAGCTAGACAAACTAAGTGACTGTCTGATAAGTAGACACAAGATAAAAAAAACTTTAGATGAAGTATGGAAAAAACGGAAAATTATTAAATAAAGTGGACTCTTTGACAATATCAAAGAGTCCACTTTATTTAATAATTTTCAGTTTTTTCGAATTCCAATGTATGTCCTAAAATAACCCATTGTTATCGGTGTAGTAATAGAATCGACGAAGGGAAATGATGTTTATGAGATACAACAATTTTGGAATTTCATAAATAGAAAAAAAAAAAAAAACTATCAGAACTCGTAGAAGTTATTTTCACACTTCCTGATAAAAATGTACAATGACGCCAACAGAAAGTCAGTAAAACCGCAGAAAAAGGACTAAGGACCATTTTGAGACAGAAAGTTCATTGAACATTCGAATTAACTCGGAAAGTTTTAAACTACATCTACATTTCAGAACTTTATAGCATTCAATTAAGATCTAACAAAACAATGATCAGCTGTTTGAGTGATTGGGCTACGTCGATTGCGATACGTCAGTCGAGCACGAACGAACGAGATCGGCTTAAATTGACCGACTGCACTTGGCCCAAATCCCGACGCAAATAAACACAAAATCGTTCTTGTTGGTGTGTCTACACAATGTGTGGAGGCTGCCAGCAGCACGGTAAATAGAGGGACTAACGCAACCACACAAACCTACGTAGCCTACGTACCTTATATAGGTGAGGTGCAGTGGGAACGAGGCGACGACGATCATGAAACCCGCTATTGAGCCGAGAGAAACGCTCACGTGGGCCCGACTAACAATGTGCGGTACTTATACAGGATTGCTATACACAAAGTTTTTGCTTCACCAATTCACAACACTACGCTGTACAGTATCAGAACCAAGGTGCGTTTAGTTAGGCATAAGATACAAATTGTTCATTACATCTTGGTGGACAAGGTTTTAAATCATGACTCAGTTATTTTCGTATTTTTTTTCGAAGGTTTTAGTAGAACTTGAACTTGGGACTTTCCAAAAGACTGCGAAGTATTACAAGTCTCTCCATATAACTTTTCCACGAAATGCTCTTGATAAACCCTGATCATGTAACATAAAACGGTGAGTCATCTAGCAATCAGGGGCGATCGCAAACGGTTATCGCGTCTCATGTCGCTATTACGTTCATTACAGGCCGAGCAACGCACGGAAGATGGTTAGATTTTCTTATTAATATCTGGTAGGCTAGGTCAGTGGCACGGGAGACACGCTTCGGAGTGACGTATGCTATAAATAGCCCTCGGATGGGCGTTGAAGCTCGTCGAAACAACCGCAAATCCCCTGCCTTGCAGTTCTCTGCATCATCAAACTGCAACGCTTCATTTTACTGGCTTTTCATCGCAATTGAATGTTAAGATGGCTATGAATTCGGGTAACATTGACGCTATAACTTTTAAAACGTTTGATTTGGTCTCATAACATATTTTGTGATAGGCAGTCTATTTGGTTCAAGTTTATTGCATTGGTAAAATTTACGTAGAGCAACGATAAAGTTCTCAGACATATAATAAAATCATGTTAAAAGAAGGGATTGAAGATCAATGAAGTTATCGTAAACCTACTTTCTTCATTTCAAGTAATAACAAAAGTATAATATCAATGTCATAAGAGACATGTCGAGATTAATCAGCGTAAATGCGTTCCAAGATCATTCAAGAGTTCGTCGACCGGCGTGCGAAAATGTTGTCGTAAATAAATAATTCACAAGGCTAGTGTTCTCGGTTGGGGCACGTGGTGCCGACCACGTGTAGTAGGTACGTAAACATTTACATTACATAACCGGCTCGTCATCGACGACCGCGCGCTATTGAGAGCGAAATGCTGTGCAACTCTTACGAATCGTTGCACCGTACACCAACTTACCCCGCTCTAACACGGCGCTCTTATAGGTTACAGCCTATTCATTCGTTGGTTATTTGAAACGCTGGATGTACCCGAATCGAGACTCGGAACCGATAGTTATATACTAACAGAAACAGTTTCTTAAAAAGACACGGAATGCCAAAATGTAATAACTCAACAAGTTCTTCATTAAGAACAGGACGAAGGGCGTGCAAATGAAAGGAAAACAAAGAGGGTGCTCAGTGATGTTTTGTGTAGGGACGGGTAGTGCGTAGTGCCTGGAATGCCTGGCCTACAATAATCTTACACGGCTCGTACAATTATAGTATACAACGAACCACGTGTAGTGGGGGACAGTGAGAAGGTCGCGACCTGTTCCCACCCCACACCTTTATTCGTTCAAAGTAAATTTGCATACGTATGTCTACAGTTTCCGATCTACGTTGAGCTCTCTGTGTGGCAGATGAATCACTCAGCTGAGACTGCTATATTGTCTCTGATATTTTGGGTAATTCTTATCAATGACATAGTTGCAGGGGCATTTGAAAGACAGAAAGATGGAGTCACAAAAGTAAGTGTACGCTTGCATGTACATACATGAACATCCGTTGGAGCTGATCGACGGAAGAACTTGTTTTCAACAAGCCCATGCAGCCAGCGTTGTGCCAGTTATTCTTTACAATGTCAAACGAAATGTTGTATTGAGTCTTAGTAGACGTAGTGGAACTAACCGATAGCAATTTCACAAAGTCCCTATTTTAATAAAAAGCCATATTCAAAAAATGGAACAAATAACTTGCTCAAATCTTATCGGAATACCAATGGTCGGTAAGAATGAGAAAGATGGCAAAAATTCAACTTGGGTAAGTAGTGGGTCTGCTTGTATGTGTGAGTGTATTTGTGTAAAATAGACGGTTCCGCAACGAAGGCAAGTGGTACACACTTTATTGAATGTCTTTATAGGCCACCTGTTACTCGGGTCGGTGTCGGCGAAACAGCTGATCGGGCTCGAGCGAATTATTATTATTGTTGTCGGATGTCGGCTCTGGCTTATTTATTTGTGACGAAGGGGGTTGAAGTGGGAAGGGGGAAGCGACGCCGAAGCTCAACTTTCCCCGCCAACTTCTACTATTGTTCGATTGTACCGTGATGACGTAGAGCGCCGAATTAATTAAGTGAACTCCGCGATATGGTTTTCTCGTGGGGATCGTGAAAGTGAAAATCAACAGCCAATGAATACTTGTGAAAATTCGAAACGATACAATCACATTTTGTATTTGGTCATAAACTCGTAGTACGAGTAAGTGTTGTTTACATATCGCATAACCACTTTGTCATCGCTACTAGCCGATTTCCAAGTTCCAGGAAAACTTATATTATCAAGCACCAATCAAATCCACCAAGATATGGTACGGCCTATGTTTCAGCCTAACCTCTTTCAAACAACAAACACTGCTTATAGGGCTTTGAGGTCTTCTGCAACTTATTGTCACGATCGCTCAAACTCAAAGCATTTATTTCAATTAGATCATTACTATATCAAAGATCGCTCAAACTCAAAGCATTTGTTTCAATTAGACCATTACAGGCACTTTTGAATGTTAAAAAAACAAAAAAAAGGGAAGCTACAGTCACAGTCACAAGGCATAATAACTTGAAAAAGTACTGTAGTTGTACATTTCAAAGCTGTTTGAGCAATATTCAACTGTGTAACTATAAGGTCAGGAAATAAACCTGTACAGAACGCCGCACTCGAGCACGCTTTTTGGTACATTTGCTTGATGCATCGCTGTCAGGAGTACGTGTCTCTGTCAGGGTATCTGTCTACAACATACAGCTATTCAGTTCCACAACATCTGAACTCAAATGACTGAAAGATAATTAATAAATAAGCACGGTTTTGCTTGTTTATTCGGATTTGTGTGGCTGCCAGTGCCGAAGGTTCTATACAACTCGATTCCTACCGGATTCACTTTGAAAAATGGCACAGTCAGTATTCTATAGACACTAAACGATATGTACTCCGGTTTACCTCTTAGAAAAATTGACCCTTCGCTACTGAATTCTTCAAAAATTCTGCTGATGTCTTCTATTATTTTTAAAGACGATCTGAAAATCTAACTAACTTAAAATGTCTATTTTAAGGTAGACAAGTTGATATACGAGGGGAGGGAGGTCAAAAAGTTCGCGGCATGAAAGGGAAGAGGGTTGAAATTATTAAAAAAAAATATTTCGTTTTCAATGTAGTCCCTGTTAAACCTAATACAGTTCTCAGACCTTTCAAATAATTTATATATCCTTGCAAAAAAAATAATTTGTCAAACTCAATAAAATAAAAACTCTTTTGGGAACAAATAATAATAAGTGTGGATCAAAGTTTCAAATCCGCATTTTTGTAAGGCAGCCATTGGCAACATGTCTCTTGTGAACGGATTGCGTTGTCGTGCGAGAGGAGCTCATCACGAGATCACTTCCCCTTACTTTTTCCTTAATTGCTTCTTTTATTTTTTAGTAATGTGGGCGAAGTATTGTTCCGTGATATTAATATCTTTATCATTGTAATCGATTAATAAAAACCCTTCTGAATCCCAGAAAACTATAGCCATAATCTTTTCGGCCGTTTTTGACACGTTCAACTCCTTCGGCGGTTCTAACATTTTTTTTACCATTGCATGGACTCTTGTTTCGACTCAGGTTCATAATGATGGACCCAAGTTTTATACCCCGTCAGTTTCTGTTGTGTGTTTTCTTTCCGATTGACTTGTTTATCCAGCGATATCCCAAATGGTAATGAATTGATCGGGCTTAAACTTAGTATTTATAATTATATTGAGTCACCGAGTAGAACAGTTTAAAAAAAAATACCTTCTCTCCTCTCTAACCTCTCTATTGCGCTAACTTTTTGACCCGCCCTCGTGTTTTTCTTTTCTTGGAAGACCTTTAGAGTACAGTGAATTAGTACCTACACCAAAATATTCTAATTATATGACTCGTATACAAGATTTTTGGTAGATATAATAGTATTTTAAAATCACACAGCACTATTATGTTCAGTCAAAACTGTGTGTGACATCTTTTCACCAATTCGGTTAGACAGGACTAATAACCAGAGTAAGACTGTCATCTTGGTCTCGTGAAAATTGACAGAATGGCCACTCTGAAATAGATGATATTGAAAAAACTTGATTGTGTAACGAAGCCTACATTCATGTAATAATGTTGTTACAAGCAGAGTATCCCGTTAAAGAGGGCTCTAAGATAGATTTGCAAAAATGGCATAATACTTTTAAACAGCGTCCTATGCTCAAGCTATAATATTACTACGTGGAGCAGCTACACGGGCAGCAAATGTAATCACCGACCACGTCATGTTTTTTACCAAATGACATGTTTCATAATGACTGTTTACGTGCAAACCCCAATAAGGTATACTTACCAGCCAGGCTTGAAATTACAATGTGCTAGGTAATGACTTCGTGTTCTGTAAAGTTATCAATCATGCCCCAATACTGGTCAAAATAAACTAGATCAGACCAAATTAACTTAGAAACGGATATCTTGTAGCTGAACATAATAACTAGTAAAGAGTATCGGGTTAGTATACTTAAATGACTTCGTTGTAGCCAACGTATCATTATTAATCATAATTCATTAGAGTTCTAACCAAACACCCTTTATAAGTAAAATAACTTTTAAGAACGAATTGGCTGTACGCATAATATTGTCGAGTAGCCGTTATCTTCCATATGTTCTATTAGAGTGCTATTTGTTTCAGATGTTGACTAATTTACTGTTGTACATTACAAAATACTGATAACTGAAAAACTCAGTGGATCAAGATAACACAAAAAAACGTGTCGGCTACTGCAAATCAAAAACAAACGTCAAGAAATAGTACTTCACGCTTTTATCAGGCATATCAATCAATATGACTAAAGAGAAAAAAACAAGAGGGAACAATGTGAATGTCCAATTAAACGGAGCTCGCACACGTCATCGAAAGGTGTTTCCCGAAGAACGCACACACACACATGGACGATCAGCTGACTGCTCCGATTTTAACCCACACCACTGAGCCGACTGTTAGAGAACATAAATAATGACGGCCCACCTACCTAGCTATACGTAACACACATCGTATAATTTGTATGAGCCACCGACAGAAGAGGAATGTGTGATACGCCAACGTTTTCTCCGCCATTATAGTTTTTACGACAAGATGAATAAAATCGACGATTGATTTGCCTCATTGCTGGCAGTTAGGACTTTATTCAAGTGAACTTGTCGAGCGTGAGATCGCATTAAATAATCAGAAACGCATACAAGCATTACGAACACATGCGCGTTGATAACAATGCTCTTTAGTAATCACATCACAAGAACACTGAAGAGCTTTTTGCCAACGTTAGTAATATGAACAACAAAATGTAATTAAAATATACCCTTGATGCAGTGTTTCTGAAGAACGGAATATAGACGTAAAGAATGTCTAGAATAACTGAAAAAAACAAATCTCCTAGGGTAATTCATACAGATAGTAAAGAATGAAAACATGAAGTGACGTTACCATGACCAGCAAGAAAAGCCAAAGCAATTGAAGCAAATAAAGAATAAATCGCTTTTTAAATACAAAAACAGATTTTTCACAATTACAAAATTAGATCTAAGGTCCATTAACAACTTTAATTTATGTTTAGTTTAGCTAAAATCTTTATCGTAGTGAATTCACACAGAAGTCTGTAACATGAAGCATATAAAAGAGAACATATATACCTTTATTTGCAGGAAAAGGAAAGGTTGCTCTTGCTTGTAAATGAAGCAGCGAGTTGAGTTGAGGAATGAGGACCATTTTAGTTCCAAAATACTTGATGGATTTTGACAAATTATAGTGTCGTTTGTCATTTGTTCCATTAAAGTAGCAAATTAACTTGAAGTTGATTGTAATTGTAATAGTGTTTCCACCAAATTGCCGGGTTTCTTAAGGCTTTTTGTATCAATAAATAATCAACGCAATTGAATGAATTTTACTAGTGCTGTTGTTAGATCTTTCTCCTGCGTTTGGCAGGTCATTATAAATTAAACGTTTAAGCAAGACTATATCCAAAACATTTGGGTGCTCCTTATCTACAGAGATGCTTTTTGCGCACTACGGCCACTAATTATTTAATTTTGACCGATTGAAGACACCAAATGCAATAATAAAATTTTATTTTGCACATTCCTTTAACAATATCAAATAGATATTTCTTGAAATAAGCTTCCAATGTTCAAAAAAGAACAGATACCGAGCGCCGTACAAATACGCCTACAACGTTGCCGACGGCAAATGAAAACCAAGTATCCAGCAAGCAGAACAGACTAGCTCACGGCTTTCATTCCTGTGGCATAATTTCTGTTTTAGTATTACGATGTAATAAATACCTTTTTGCAGATAAATTGACTTTCAATTAGTCCAAACTATTATTCAAATCACAATAATTCTCGACACCGCCCTTTGATAGCTCTTGCACAGATCCATCGAAGTCCTACAGTACTTGAATTTAAAGCAAGTAACAGCAGTCGCCGGTCATATGATAATAAAAACAAACATCTAGCCGCTCCGCCACAAAATAGAACCGAGTATTGAGCCAACGCACACACAAGCACGGAGGCGGTCGGATGTCACGCAAACACTGACAAACTCAGCGTCGGCACACCCACGCACACAAGTGCGGTAGATAAGAATCGTCCCATTTTACATTGAGTCATGCGGCCGCCGCGATACTTACTGTGTTCGCAGGCAGCCTTATGATGACAGCCGTCTTGAATCCTTTTCTTAACTACACCGAAGCACAAATTAGGGCGAGCTGCGCACATGCACTTCTCACACACACAACGGAATATTACGAATGTTGAAAAGGTGACAAATTTTGCTTTACAGCAAAACGTTCCGAATCATCGACCGGCGCCGGTAATAGGAGCGGTGCCGGGACGAAGGCGGTGGAAGCTAGCAGAGAGCGAGAGCCTCGTGTGGAATATTGTACGTTCGATTGCGCTAGCAGTGCGCGCGTTTCAGTTGGCGCACGGCGACTGGCGCAGGCGAGGCGTGCGGTGCGACGAAGCGGGCGGGCGAGCGATTTCACCGGGCTGATATTGCGACGGCACGCCGCTCGCTACGACCCATATGTATAGCTACAGCGAGCGAGGGCACGCCAGCGAACCTCGAGCGGGGGGTCGCCGAGCGCCGAGCTGCACGCACTCAACCAACTATCCAACTCAACCAGTTATTTGTTCGCCTCAGCCAGTCTTACTTTGTACCGAAGGCACGTAACTACTTTTTTGTGATACATTCAGTTATTATTTATTCACTCGGAGTCTTCGAAACCTATGAATTGTTCAAAAAGAATAATAAAGTACCGATCATGAAAAAATACAATGAAGCTCTACCACGAAAGCCATTTAAAATAAATGTAGCAAACTTCTCTGGTACACGAGAAATTATAAAGGTTACAGTTTACAAACACCACAGTATTATATTGCTATCCATTTAACTGGTGTGCGTGTGTGTAGAATGTATATACAGCCGTAAGCTATCATTATAATATGAAATTGTTCATATACACATACACACAAGCGCGATACTGTTGAGTAAATATGAGATCGTAGACTTATCATTGATAATAATGAACAGAATCGCTTATCAGTTATTAACATAATAACAGATAATACAATTCACGTTACCGCAAATACACGCAAAATCACAGTCGTCTGTGATACACCTAATAACTAATTAGGAAATATTGATCGGACTGCGCGAGCCAATAGTATATTATCATCCATATACTACATCTCATTACTGTCGCAGTGCAAACAGTGATGGCCTATTGGGAATGCGGGTCAATGCATATGCGCACTGTGTCCGTTTCATGATATTTATACTGTATTTATATAAAAGCGATACATACCCTATCTCTACATAGTTGATGATAGTAGTTATAGTGTGACATGTCGTCAAATTAGGAAATAAGTATAACCTTCTGTAGACAATAATTCATTAGGAAATAACGTTAAGAACATGTCATTTCCAATTATAATGACACACGCATAGGGGAAATGCGTGCCAACTTTGTCCGAGCGCAACAGTTATGTATGTTGAAGCTGTGTGAATCCATTAGCGTCGTGTATCGAGTGTGGTGAGCAAGTAAAACTATAATATACGTTCAATCGTGGAGCTGAGAGAAAAAATGGAATGGTTGTAGCTTGATTGAACACGGCGCCAACGACGACGCCTCCCTGCGGGACTCCCGACTAGACGCCCGATGGTCTACGCAAAACCATAACTTTACATCACAGTTAAAATTCTCATGTATGTCATTCCACGCTTGTATTTTTATTGCTATGTTGACAAATAAACTCTGTTGGGAAGGTAATAGTTACTGAAGACTTTGTAAGCAGTTGATAACTTAATCAGATAAAGTTAATTATAATTAGGCAGATTTAAATTATCTGTGAAGTCTTTCAACTAAAATTAAAATGAACAGAAAGTCAATTGATAAATAGTGATTAAATTTAAAAGATGCGTCTTAACTTTAAAGAAACATAATAATGATCATGATTGAGTAGTACAAAGAAAACCTAAAATCCTTATCAATATCATTGACGACACCTGGTATACAAGCCAGAGTTCAAAAAGACAACCAGTTCTTGGTATTTCCAGTAGCCTGCATTACCACAATATCTAAACGAGAAGAAAACACAGTATTTCTCAGCCAAATTATTTCAAAATGGAAAAAAATAAGTAGTATAATAATATTGGTTGATGCCAACGAGTTCCACGATTCAGCATTGTTACGGCCAAAAGTTGATATAGGTCTGGCTGTCGCATGTCTGTTAGAAAACGTTTACGAGGCAAAAGAAAAAGTTTCAAGTAAACTTCCATTCTGTCCAATTTGATATCGTGTATATTGTTAAAATATCACAGTATCTTGTCACATGTTCTTGCAAGTGGTATTCCAAAATATCAATATAGGCTCGAACATGGGGAGTGAACTACCAGATATATTTCAAAAATGTCGAGTTATTCTCGAGACTAAGGAAAATATGCAGAGAGGGTAAGGCGGCACCTCGCAGGCGGATTTATCGTTAATTTCGATATAGGAACCTGTTCTGTAAAGTGGCGGTCCGACCGAGCCCGGGCGCGTAGTCAACCCGCTCCGCAAAATAAAAGAAATATGTTTTAGTGGGTTAGCGAGCGTGTTTACGATCGGATTCCTCGGGCCCGATTATGCCGCCATTAGTTACATAAGCGGCCGGGCGGCACCGTAATTAGACAATTTGTCTTATACCCGATAATGTCATAAAAATATTTCACAAGGGACCTTTGGCAAATTTAACCGAAATTGGATTAAACTTAAGCTATTAAAGTACACGATACGAAGGTAATTTTTCAACAGTACCTAACGTTTTAATAGAAATACTTAGGCAAATGATAAGTGCGACAATGACTGTTTCTACTCATTATGATTTTGATCGCACAGAATTTTATCTTTATTTCAAAACTGGTCAAGCTGATTGATCAAACTTACACAATGATGTGTAAGATAGCTCTTATAACATTTAAGTATACGTATAGGAACAAGGCTTACGATGCACAAGTAATATACACGTGGCGCCATCTGTCGGGCGCTGCGCGAGGCTCAGACCGGATGCCAGACCAGTTTAGTAGTGACATCGAACACCTGCAAGCACAACCGACACCACTGTTCTGCCTACGTATTCTGTTTTGATAAAACCATTGCTATCGCATGTGGACTAAGCAAAATATTTAAATCTACACGTTTGCTACACCTAGATATTTTATTTTATTTAGAAAAGAATATAAAATAACTCTTAGTAAAAAGGATCAAAAAACAAACAAAGCTGACTATCTTTTTACATGAGCCCAAAGAGGTTGTATTGACTGGGTTATCAACGAAATAGATCACCATAAAGGATACTTGCAATGTCCATAAAAGCAGGAGCCGATCGCTTTAATAGTTAATTGTTCCAATGTAACGGATAGGGGGAGCTCCGATAAAAACTTAGTTCAGGACTATGAGAAAACTCAAGGAAAATAATGCAAAAAAATGACTACAAGCAAAGTTTAATTTGCATAGCAACGGTCCGCCTGCGTAAGACATTATTTATTTTTACTTTTTGTATGTATATGCGTGGAACATCCTTGTGTCCTTGTTTGGCGAAACAATACGCGGTTGTTACGTAAGTTTAAAAGACGCGTCAATGGCATCTCGACCCTGCCTCTGTTCTCGTCACTGACCCACATTACTCACTCGCTACACGCAATAACAATAACGGTAAACTCATTCATTACATAATATTGCACCGTCTGTGATTACGTTACAGTAACGCGCATAAATTAACATCCGTTTAATAACACTTCATAGTAATCGTTCCTATGATTGATAACTGCCAATTTTTTATGAAACATAACAGCTACCTCGTCAAATCACTTCGGGGAACTAGAATGAGATTACTTGATTTATGCAGAACAATATTATGATTCGTGGAATTATGTCTAAAAGCACTTCTTCGTTGTTTTTGTTCTTATTTCCGACTTCTTAAAATACATATATACCAACTTTCTTTTTCTTATTGTTTTCCTCCAGCAGCAGTTTTCGAATAATTATTCAATTGACTCGCATGTCTTTTACATCACTCTCCAGTATATTAGTTCTACATCATTTTGCAGAAACTATAAACCACAGTTTTTTTTTTAGGTTCTCTGAGATATTTCATACCTTTGTGAAGTAAATATTAGTTTGCCCGTAGCAGAACACTTAAAAAACGTCAGTTCGAAAGATACGAACACTTCACAAATGTGATTTACTGAAGAAAAGCTCGTCAATAACAATGTATTCGTTATGATACAATCAACTAGTTTCGAAGAAGTATCATGATAGGTTACAATTTCATGATATAAAATCACCACTCTTTGAAACGACATGTGAATTTATTTTAAAATGGTTGGCAATAAATGGTGCCTCATACAACTGCTCTCTAAAGCTTACACGTCAATAGCAATAGAGTATCAAAGCTACACCCACAATCAGAGAATTCTAGGAACTAGATTCGCGTGAATATTCTTTCTTGACATATTTCCATTTCTTCATGGAAAAAATAACGTGAACAGCATTTTCCAGCTAAAAGTAGTGAAGCAGCGAGAGGATGATAAATGCTAAGTCTCTGCTTAATGCTATCCCACCTTTCCACAATGAACTACATTCTAAATCTTCATTTTGTTTCTGTGGCACTTCGAAGACATGGTTCTATATCATCCAAAACGTCCCGTATAAATTCTTCCACGATTTACGCGCTGACAAGGGTGACGATTTATGAGAATAAAAGTAGAAAATATTCAATCCAAGTAGTTCTGGACCATGGATCATATAAGGCATTGTGGTCATAACCTCTGAACATAAGTGTGTGTGGTGCAGTGAGTGTTACCTGTCCATTTGGATCTGGGAAATTGATCAGTTTGAAATACAAAAGCATCTAATAACATTGGATGTAGCAAATCAACAGAATTTCTTGGCGTTTCGCTCAGCAAGGGAATGATTAATTTAGTGTATTAAGACTAGCTCTTCTTCACAGACTTAATTCATAATTGTCAGTCACCAATTTCTTAGACCAAAGGACATTCTCAACGCCGCCAGTAAATTTCTGTAAATTGCTAAGTGCTGGTGTCTCAATGGTGTCAAACTTCTGTTTAGACATCTCAATAGGTCGTGGTACGTTCACATATTAGACGTAGCAGACCCAAAAGAGTAAAACATTAAGTACAGTAAGGTGTTGCTTTCAATAAAACAGCATAATTCCGACTGTGAGATGGTGTAGCATAAAGCCGACCAGCTTCGCAGACAGACAAAAAGTGTAGAGCTATCACAGAAGTCGCAAAGTACGTGACAAAGGCCTTCGACAATGTCACCGTTACACAACAAAGATAAGGCGAGGGTTTAAATAGCGTGCTAGATGAGTAAACACGTCACGCTTATTATTTATAGCGTTGAGAAGTGCCGAAACATTGAATGAACTTTTCTTTTCGTGACGAGAGAAGTGGGCGTGTGTGCGTGTCCCGGTGTCGATGTAGGCCACTGCCAAGGTCGAATGTTTAATATAAAGTCTGGCGCCGGGACATTAAAATGGTCGGGCCCTCCCCGGACCCCCCTTATCCCCAGCCCGGCGGTCGCAATCGTTGCACTCGTTATTTATTATCTGGAGGCATCCCCCGCTCATGAACGCCTTCAGTCTTGGGTACCTACACATTTGTATATGTATAGGACGTCGCCGTCGTCGGCACCCGAGTACGGTATCGACACAATAATGAATTTAATGAAACACGGATTTCGTAACGTGAGGGATCCGGAGAACAGCTGACGCGACTCAATTACCGACACCCTGACCTATTGAATTGAGTGACGAAATTCGCATCAGATTACTACGGATAGATGTAAAACGTAGGCGTGATCGCTTTGAAGGTCTTGATCAAAAGAAGAAAATCGTCAGACTCAACGTCACAAGACGTAGTTACGGTAACGTAATAAACGTGCGAGTAAATATTGATATTCACAAACAATATACGTAACATTGTTTTACATATGAATGAGTATAAGTGTATGAACACAAGGGTTAAGGTAAATACACGTTTATACAAATTAATTATGTGAATGGATTCGTAACTAATTGTAAATAGTTTTACGTACAACCGTTTCTAAAGATGTTTGCGATCAATATTGAAATGGAGAATACACAAGTACAATTCTACGTAAAACACTAAAGCTATACAAATCTGGTGTTGTCGGTCGATTCTACGACGACGCAGAGCATGCTCCCGAGAAACTTGGAACTCTCGCTTTCGAACAAGAAACGCTTGGTTACTGTGGGTCGACAGCTCTATAAACACACAAACAACTTACACAAAACATAGATGGATGCAGCGTGTGACATTCACCTACATTTTCGATATAAAGTGACGGTAGCTCTCTGAGCATTGGAATATCTTGAATGAATGAATACAAATACAAACATGAGTAGACACATACATTAACCCACATAAAAGTCCATAATTATTAAATCGTCTGGTAAATGTTGGGGATACCCCGTTGGATGGTTGCCAACAGGAAGGGGCCATCTTTAAATAAATTCAGAATAATAATGCGTTCAAGCGCCGTGGATTGACGGCAGGTTGAATTTTGACATTCCACCACTGTGCATTATTGAGTCTTGATTTATTCGAAAGAATAAAAAATGAATTTTGTCCATCTTGTTTTGTTGGCGATACCTCGTGTCGAAATTTCGAAACATAAAAAAACTGTTGTTCGTGAAGCTACGTAGACTGCACGAATGTTCAGCATGGAGTGAGGCTAGGTATGCACGAGTCGTTTAGAGTCTTGGTCACGAATCAGCGACGGAGGCCGAGGCGTGCCCGCCCATCGCAATCAGATGACATCACGCTGCCACCACATACTCCAATTCACTAAATGGGCTCCTTGATGCAAGACTGTTGCATTCAGGTGGTAAAAGCTTATGTCATGTACTCGTATAAGCCACAGGTGACAAAAAGGTGAGGACAAATAAGATTTTTATAAGAACAAGCACTACCAACATGTTGCATTGGATAAATGGAAGTTACCTGTAAGTGGTTTTCGAAAAGAGCGTGTAACTGTGTGCACAAAGACGCGGGTCACATTGGCTTAGCTTTCGGTTCGGTGTCGTCAGAGGCGCAGGTCGCAAAACGTCACAAAGCAGCCAGTGATTGATGGTTGCGGTGACACTCGTTACGTCAGCTGCTGGGGGTCGCGGGGTCAATGCCGTCACGATTACAATAACCGACGGGATGTAATAATAATCATCCAGCTGAGCGATGTTTACGTCTAGGTATTTACTTTTGCGATAGGGTTGTTTCTATTTTGTTTGGAGACAGTCGGGATCGGTTTCTCAATTTACTTACGGCAATTAAAATGGGATTGTCAAGTTCTGGATGGATCAGTGACAATTGAATGATTAGTGATTGTATGGCACAACTTTCGGCGAAAGCAACTGAGGCAATATTGTTTAGTTTATTAAAATTCATAAAACAAGGAGGGTGGTCTCAGGTTATGTTACATTACGACCACCCAGCACGGTGGCTGTTCGACCCCATTCTGAAGGCAGGGTCGGTGCTATAAAACGACACGGTCGCTTTTACGACAAACATCTACAACACACATCCGCATATTGTAACGTAATAACGATCCGGTAAAGGTCTACGATACGATGCGAACTCGAGTTATTCAAGTATTCTATTGACTGAAAACAAACCTATTGAATTACATTAGGTACGATCCGGAGAAAGAAAACTATACCGTCTTACGTTTTCATACAACGGCAACGAGCTGATGTTATTTATATAGCCGAGCCGTCTCGACTTGTATTCTGCGATACAATGAATAACGAAAAGTTTAAGAATCTTTTCTGTGTATTTTGATAAAGAGACAATGTTCCCACGGATATAGCCTTGGATATAAACTATGCTCAATTACATTTGACTAGCCGGCAAATGTTGGCAGATATGTCATGTCAACAGACGAAGCAAACTTAAGTCTAAGGTTCGCAACTTGAAGTAAACACTTCGTATTTACCTTGCTAGCTCGTCTCTATACCGCTGACCATTATTGATGATTAATGATAATGAACCCCACTTTTCTATATGTTCATTTAACTGAAGGGTGTGAGTCTTAGCTAAGTGAAAAAAGCAATAGAAATAGTGTTTATAAAAAACCCCTCACGACTGTTATTCTCTTCTATTGCGGACTATTGAAAAGAGGAAGAGGACGTTAACGCTGTTGTGAATACTACGCATCAAAAGTTATTAAAACATTTGCATGATGTTTATATGGGACTGGCATGGGAATGTTATGGTTTAGTGACGTAATTACTGTATTAAAGCCATTAGATCTAATCGTTATAGGCAATATCGTGAGTTTACGATGATTAATAAAGAAGGCAGACTGTAAAACTCTCGTTCATCAGGTATGGAGCAGTAAAATATGTTAATATAAACAGTTTACTAAGAACATAAAGTTGACAAAGTAACCGCAACGGTGGTACCGGCGCACGCAACCGACCGCATGGAACACGAAACATTTTGCATTTAGTGGTCTCCAACGGACTCCCCTAATATCGCCTGCTACATGAATGTACGAGCTTTTGTGGTAACTGAGATTTCTGCCTGTGCGGCTCCACATTGGGGAATGTAATAATACGCTATACGTCGCAGTACATTGGAGTTTTGGTAACAGTAAAGCCGATTTGGTACGGTGCAAGCGTCCTTTCAAGTTGTCTTTAAATATTTCAGGTATACGTGTACTTGAGTGGAGGATTGGCATGTCACTCGGGTGCGCAAATCGTGCAATGTTTTACTGCTATCACGGAGCAGTTCGTTTGGTTATGGGACGCCGGTCCGGTTTACTGCCTCGTTACCGGCGATCCAACGTTTTTACAGCCCGATTAAACCGCTCACCCGACCTACGGTCCCTGTAATTGGGGTAAATCTTTTTATTGAAGTCTCTAGAGCTAACAATTCTATTGCCGTACCGTATGCAAATAGACTTAAATATACAACAAGGCTGTAAATTGATTTTAAAAACAATTGTACGTTCTCATTATAAATAATTTATGCGGTCCGTTCATCATCCTGACGTATGATAGATTACCTACAAAATTGAAACGTGTTTAAAATTCGCATAATGCAAAATTGAAATAACACAGAAAGGCTTTATCTGCTCTGTGAGTCGTATAAATTATTAAAATGCAACAAAACGAGTGGGCGACCACATTTTGTTCACAACCGGCCTCGCGGCGCATTATCGAAATCGGACCGCAATAATTACATTCGAGCCGAATGCGGCCACTCCATCCATCTGTCCAAACGACTAAATAAAATATACGTCCGCGATAAAATTTTATCAATGAAAAATATATTATTCGTTCTCTGGAATAGCGAACATTTAATTAAACATGGTATTCAAATTCAATCACCACAGAATTTAATTTTTAAAATGTAGAGACATATATTGCGTACAGCGTACACGCTTTGAAGACAGAATATTTTATGAAGTAAAGTAAAACTAAATCTCCGCTGTGAAAAATAAATGGGGGTGATTGTTAAATGAGATTTTTTCAGATCATTAATCAGCCAGCAAAGTTACTTCAATAGATATAATTCTGTTTCGAAACACAAAGCAAGAGTACAGGTACCAAATCATGGCCCTTCAGCGTGATCACACAAAAATTAGTTCGAATGCACAACCGAGAGATAAACAGGAGAAAGTAGAAACGGTAAAGCAGAGACTGTGTAACAAAAGCAAACAGAAGGCAACGTGAATTTTGGCGTTGGGCGGCAGCGGCCGGATTATGTAGCACCCTCGGCTTATTCAATTAAAAAGGAAACGTACTCGAGCGCGCATTCTGACTACTCGTAATTCTGATACAGAAGATCCTATTTGACAAATGAGATTCGTTTTAGCCGCGTCACTAGTCAAGTCCAATCTATAGACAGAGTTAAACTGTTTAGCTGTTGCAAAATCGACCTACGGTGAAGCACTTTCAGTGGTTTAAATTCGAACTAAAGTAAATGAGTAAATGTAAGTTACTTGAAATGTTTTTACCAGGTTTGATACATCACGAAGAAGTAACATTTTTCATAAATCTTGTCAATTTTCTTTTATCTTTGTATAAACTTACCACTTAATTATCATCATTTAACAAATTGGTTACTTTCCATGTTTTCACAAAACTAATACATATTATGCAAAAAAATAGATGAGTTGCATCTATTTATTTAAAAAAAAAATCGGCATTTATATTATAAATGCGAAAATATTCCGTAATGGCTGAACGGAGTTCGATGAAATACACCGCTAGACCAAAACATAGGATATTGTTTAAGTACCACATTAGTACATTCCCTTGGGTTAAATTCCATCCTCAATTATAATGAATTTTAGTTCCATAAGTAGTGTAACATGTACTAAGCGTGACTAAGCAGATTCAAAGAAGGAAGAAAACAAGCACAATGGTAAGCATATTTAGTAGCGGACATGAAAGCATGTTATTATGAAAGCAAGAATAAGGAAAAGCAAAACAAGTTCTTCAAATTAGTAAGCAAACATCCAAAACAAGGCAACAAACATGCAAAAACAAGCAAGCGTAAAAAAAAAAAAAAACAAGAAAAAGGCAAGCATTAAAAAGAAGCGCACGTTAGAAATAAACAAGCAGGTAAACAAACAAGTGAACAGAAAAGTGAGCAATGCAGTGTTTTTGAGTGTTCCACGGAAGGACCCTCCGTTGTTACCCTTTACTTGAAAAACATGGGATATGTGGTAACTAGCCTAATGAATCCTAAGAGTCGTAAAAAGCATATTCACTATGTGCGCCACACCCTGTATAATCAAACCTCACACAAAGAAAAAAATAAAGACGTAAAATACCATTTTTAAATTCACTGCAAGCTACAGTCGCTAATACAGCGGAGTGATAAACAGAAATTTTATGCGGAGTCTGAAAAAGATATTTTCTTTTTCATAGCTAATGTGATAGAACACTAGTTGAATATAAAAGTCATTTATTAGGCATGCCTCGAGAAATGTTCATGTGAAATTTTCGAGTAAAATGTATTTGCTTTGTTTTTACATGCGAACGCACGTCGCCTGTCGGCTGATTACGCTCCGCGCTGTTACCGTCATTCATTTGAGTCTGTACACCGCCCCACTCAATCTCGTTTATTATGAACGTGCAACGGGCGAGCAACCCTGCCTCTCGCTTTTTACATTTGAATATTTTGCTTCATGCATTACTTTTACATTGTTAGGAAAGAGTCTTTCTACCAGATGATAGTGTACATGAGTCGCAACGTTCATTTACGCGCGGAATGTTTTTAATTGACATTATTTCGTTTTATTTTTCAACACTCATTTACGCTCTGCACCGTATAATCAGGCAGTTTGTAAAGGCTGGACTGAATTAAGTTTAAATAAGAACCTATGTTAACACTGCAGTAACAACTGCTACAAGACAAAAGCCTGTACAAGTTTCATTACATTTTAGATTGTTCGCGTTAGATTTGCAGAAATTAGTTTTATGATATAATAACGCTCAAAACTGCTGGAAATTACAGGGGTCTATATCATTACAATAGAAGTAGACGTACTTGCCTTTTAGGGATTCTTAAGCGTTGTAGAGCTACTATTTCAGCATAGAAGAATATGGCTATAAACACTTTCATTCTATCTCTTGTTACTTTGTTTGGTAGCTATAAATCTTGTAGAGAAGACTAAATTGTCAATACAGGAATTGTTTCTCTCTGCCACTAAATCACTAAATACAATCTCGTTACTAATAGCTCCAATATCCTACGTTTGACAAATGATCATCATCAATACTGTCTAATGAAGACAAATTAGTGCGAACACCATTAACATTTCATGTGGCAATACTACATGTCATGTGGCGCCGAAGCTGGGAGCTTTGGACGACAATGTATAGAAATTGTAAAATGAGTAAGGACATTTTGAATTTCTTTATTCAAGTCATGGGAGCGGCACATTTCTCCTGAGCACTCACAATGCCGGTAAAGTTGCATAAATAAATAACTCGAATTAGAACCCTTCACGTAGCGCGCAAACGTTGAATGCTCGCGACTCACGGTGAATAATTTCTTACCCGCTTTTGTGTTCAACGTCTCAGTAAATACCTGACATTTAACTGACAATTGATGAATTTTATAGGGAAATGTTTTTGGAGGAAATATTCGGTAATGCTGTCTTCTTACCTTCATAGATTATGGATGAGAATAGTAAACAAGAACTGTTTTCCCGAGAAGAATATTTATTGACTTCCCACGCAAGTTGTTAAGAAACGGCTGGATAATAAACGTCCATTAAAATTTATGGTAGATTGTAGTTTTTGATAACGATGCACGACAAGCAATCAGTCCAGAGTTCGTTTAATTGAAAAGAAAAATCGTCTAGAAATGCTCTGAACGCTATTCACTGAGTTTTTAGCGGACCTCCCTATCCGTAAGAGGAACAGCTGATCCTTTGAAGACGAACAACAACAAAAAATAAATCGCAATCATTGTGATTTCAAAATTCCCCATTAAAACATTTGACAATAAGGCCCGGGTGGCAGCGGGGCTGGGGAGCCATGGGTTGTTGCTACAATTGATAGGAGCGGCGAGTTTCGGGTTCCCCTCGTTTCGGGCGATACACAGCACTCGGTACATTCATTACAAAAAGCGTCACATCGCAGAACGGGCCCCGGTTTAATAATTCCACTCATTTGGGTTCCCCCGGGCGACTCGGCGAGACAATGCGCGCCCGGCTAACGGTATCAATCAACATCAAACAACCCCGCTACGTTCTATCTATACACAGCTTTAGGGTTGTACGTTTCGCGCATATATTAGTTTATTGAGATTATGCAAACGTTAAATCCCACGCAATGTATAGTTTCTGGAGCTTTGAACTTGTATTTAGTCGATTAACAATACACGAAGTGTTACATAATCTTTGTGTTGAACTAGAACTATTCGATCTAATAGAATAGGAAGCTAAGGTTCAAGTCTGTTTACTTTCATCTGTTACTTGAATCAAACTGCTGAACAAAAAGCTAGGACGTTTATACATAATTATGAGCTATCACCACAGTGATGGTAGCTTCATAAAGAATAAACACGTACTCCGGCGACGGCATAGCAAATTCAGTTCACAATATAGTAGCACCCAACATTTGGCTTGAAAGCAGCTTTATTATAAAGCTGGATTATGATTACACTTTCAGTATAAAATATGGCGGCCCTAATGCGCTTTGAAGTCTGTAGTAAACGCTTCTTTTTATCACACAGTCGTTATGCATGCACAAGCCGACGTCGATAAGCAAACGCCCGCGGGACGTGTGCTCATCTCAATCCTCGCAAACACATTAGTAGTAGGGCACATTTGCTCATGACGCATTCTCATCAAATAACCGAATCATGCGTTTCAAAACAAACAGCACACCCACGCAAATCCATGCTCTCATAGACGTAAAAATAAAACTGAAATCAGATTGTAAACAAGAAATTAATCATGCACGTTTGTCTATAAATAAAAAATTCTGACAAGAGAACGTTTATTTCCTCCGTTTACATTGTTATGTCAGGGGAAATTGCTTTCATTTTTCAGTTGAAAACAAAGTATGTAAATAAAATCTATTTACGATTACGCCCACAAAGTGTACACGACGAACACTTGTAGGTTTTTCAGTGAGGCGACGCGATTCACCAAACAAGCTTATTGTCAAGTGCCGTGCGCCGGACGGCGTACTAAACTCTGAATATGGAGTGCTCATCCACAAATAGAGGCCGAGTCGTCCGAAGCTCACTCGTTTTCGTGGGCCACATGTGCGCTAATGAAGACACGACGTTTATGATTATGTTTATTCACGTCCGCTCGGTTTCTGATGTAGGATGATGCTATACGTAACGAACAGACGAGCTCATTTATCAATTCAATCAACAAATGAATGAATTGACGACGTCAGTCGAGAATTACAAAATGTATGTTGTTATAATTGGTGAAAAATCTTTCAACAAAGCCAAGCCTAATGCTTTTCTGAAGCGTTTTAACGTTACAATCATGTGAGAGGCAGGATTACTCGCATGTACAGTGAAAATAAATGAACATACTCGACGAGATGTGAGAGTGTACAAGGAGCTTCATTAGGCGCGGAAACCGACGTTGTATTTTGTTCTTTGCGTGACCAGCTGCCTACATTATTCAGCCATTAGTGTTCGTCTGTACGACACACCAGTCCTACGTCAAACAGGACTACGTCATCACGATAAACAATTTAAAAATGTATGAAACGTAACCGAGTTATTTACCTATGAGGAAAGTCTCGTTCCTCGTGCCAATTCTCATTAATGTATTTCAGTAATGTTTAAATGAATCACTACGCGGATATCAGCCGTCATATTTACTAGCAGTGCGTAATTTTTATTAGGTAAGTACGAATGTTTCTCCAGAGACTACTTAGTTGTGTGAATGGTTTGCGGTTGATGGCTTTTTAATATCCTGCCTTCTTGATTCATCGAGCGGCAGACACCGTTGATTGATTGTGGGGAGCATTCTAGCAACGGGCTAATATGCCCATAGCTTGTAACAATTATGATTGCTTCTTGATCGATAATTGACTGTTTATTAATTACTTACAGAGTCTGGATCATGTGCGTTTGGCGTGGACGGTTGCGCTGGCCTAGGAGGTGGCGGGTAACCCTGCAAAGAAAATTGGTTAAATTACTTTTTTTTACAAATATCCATAAATTTTCTTTGAAGAAACTATCCAGTTCTTTTGTGTGAAAGTAGTGTAATCAAGGAAATAAGTTTATTCAATAATCCTGTACTTAAGAAGCTACATTGTACCGTTAGAATAACTTCGACCATAACTAAGCAGGCAATTCAAGTTACAATAGGTTGTACAATGTAACTTCGATTGCCTGCCTTGCTCGCCGATATGATCGTACGTGGTAAGTTCGAATTAACAACATCCTACAGTGCGGACATTATCAGTGTAACGATAATGTTCGTACTGGAATAAGAGCGGGCATTTGAAATGTTACCCAGACTTGTCAACTATAGAAAGTAGTGTATGTAGGACTGCGGTCAACAATATCGGCTTTATGACTAGACGCCGCTCGGCTCCGGTCGTGTCACGGGACATCTAATTGAAACCAACTCCGGCTGGCGCCCGACTAAACAATTTCGATGCCATCTACTAGCAGCACAGCCATAATAACTCACAAATGATAACACAAACAAAAACAAAAATTGCAGCGAGCAAGCAACACCGAAGTGTTTAACTCGAAGTCGGCGGCGATTCAAATTAAATCGCAATTTCAAACGGGCGACAATGACAAAAAGTTCACAAGCTTAAGCCCAAAGTTAGTTTCGTGCGCCACTGTAAGCCGGAGGCCAGACTTTCGTACTGAAACTACGTCCCAACACCAGTACTAAAACACTTAATGTAAAAATGACGTCACAGAATACTAGGCGCTGGAAAGGACGCATAATGGACTCATATTCAACGGATATTTTAGACAAATACCCACTTACTCAACGAACGAAAAGAAAAGTGAGCGAAAATACATGACGTCATGAGTTCAAAGTTCAAATCTATTAATGAATCATTCAAGCTGAACCACATTCATTATTCTAAAGTTAAACCAAGTTTCTCGAAATGGAATATTTGGTTTACTTTACAACTTTAGCTCAAAGTTAAAAATAGTGTGGTAATTTAATTTTACGGCAAAACATTATCAGTTCAAATACTAATATTTCTGTATAGAAAGTGAAGGCAAACTTCGTCGAAATATCAAATAAACATCTAATTCAAAATTTTGTGCTCACGAATATCACAAAGTTGTAACGGACTCCGCAATTTGGAACGTTCAAACTTTATCTCGCAAAACATACTAATTGTTTTACCTCGTTGACATGATAAATGGGAATTTTATGTAACGGCTGGCTGCAGTTACTTTACGTTAATCATTTTTAGGCCGTTAATAAAACTGGCTTTTATAATTGGGCGGATGGTTCTGGATCTAGTTCTGTTTAGTTTTTGGCAGAGATAAACCATTTGTTGTTGTTATACAGGTCATACGACAGACCTAATTTGATTTTTGTTACTTTCTTAGAGCATGTCATTGGGAGCAGCTGGCACTAATTAGTTTCAGGTACCTACACATATTAGTTTAAATCTTATTTGGAGAAAAGAAGAATAAGTATTTAAACTTATTCCAAAACAAATCATTTAATTAATTAATTAAGTACAATGAACAATCCGATCTAGGTACTTGTGGTAGCCCAAAATTAAACAGCTCAATTTCAATTTGCGATACATATTAAACCGGATCCGCCAATTCAATTCCGAGCCGTTGACTTAGAGAAACGTCCGAAAAGAGGATTAATCCGTTTAATATTTCCGGTATTAACTCCGGGAGTGTCTGCTCAAAATTAGTGAGGAAAGTGCACGCCGACTGTAACAGAGGTAAGTCTGTTCCAAACTTATAATGAATTGCAAACAAGTTTGTGAAACGGCCACGACATGATCTCTTTACCAGACAGGACACGTTCCAAATAGGGACACGGTGTAAGCTCATTAACAAATATTGACTACCTTGCTGGTTTTTATCATTATTTGATCTTTTAAACAAGGAAAATGAGTAATTTATACGGGTCTGGTATTATGAATAACAAATGTTAGCAAAATAATTTTGGGAAAAGTTGATTAATTCAAAAAGAATATTGTTTGGAAAATAAAACAACCTTTTCTCGAAACTCGCGAACCGTGTTTAAATAGTTGTTAAGAGAGTATTGTCACAGATGATATCCGGTGGCAGCTCTCGAGTGTCGAGTCGCCTGCGACTACCTCACCTACGAGTATACGCTTCTCAATAAATTGGGCCATTTCTAGATGCAGTCTCACAGCTCACGCTTAGGGCTGTCTAAGCAACACCTTCAATAAAACTTTATCATAATAATAGGGCAGTAAGTAGACGAGTCACACAATAGACAAGACAAATGTCAGTTTCTCTTCTCTTTACAATTGAATTGCATTATTTTGCGGAGATTGCAAAAGGGGGGAGCGAGCGGCATAATTTATCCAAGTCGGCAATTCCCGACAGCCCTGCCACCGTGACTCCGCCACAGGAGAGAGAATGTACGCCCCACCGTCAGCGCTTTAGAGGTTTCCAACGGCGAGCGGGGCTGCCACACTAAAGTTCGGAGAATCCGGAGCATTTTGCAGTTTGTTATTATGAGAGCGGAGTGCTGCCAGCGATAAGTTGCTCTTTATGTACAGGGAAAAACAAGGACACAGCGTAAAGTCGCTTCTTAGTTAATGTTGGAGTTGCGATAGTTACGAGAATAAGTTAGCTAATGCGAAACATGGACTTTGAAGCGTAGAGTTTTATTGTGAGGGGATTAAACAGATTAAAAAGAAAATTTCTGGAAATATTTTCCTATTATCACGATAGATGCTCCAGTGAGAAAGACTTTTATATTTTGAAAATATTAATAGCCGTAAGTCGTCCTGACAATTCGACAATTGCATGCATTGAACTTAATCTCAAAGAGACTCCTAAAAGAAAATCTCCCGGAGGCGCACTTCAGAAAAGTCAAGCAATTAATCGCATGGCCTTTGACAAATATATTTCCTTGACAATAAAATATACTGAGTTTTTACTGGCGAAGGCGCACGCCCGGGCTAGAGAACGGGTAGAACTGTCTCGTGCAACCGGCGCGCCTACTGTGGGGGAATATTAAACGGACCGTACCCCGCCAGCCATGCCATTATTATTATCTTGCCATTCTGTCCCAGTTCCGGGATCCAATATCCAGTATGCTACGCTATCAACCGATGTGATTGCAAAGCAAATGTTGTGTATCATTACTATTCGACTATCGAAAGGTCAACGTTAACGATATTGGGCCTTGCAAATAGAAGCATGAAGTAAAGTAAGGGTAGACGTGTATAAAAGTATCAGAAGGTGTATTATATTTGTACAGCTCTAGTGTATTTAATGTTGCTTTAATACGAAAGTCCAGTAAAATATAATTAGTGATTCCTCATTACCGCGCGGCTGGCGTGGCCCCTCTGGACGTTCGTGCGTCTGCTGGCTTATGGTTATTAATAACGCTGGCCGCCCCCGCCCCGCCCCGCTCGCTGCCCCCTCTGGCCCCCACGCTCGCCCGCGCTGCCGCTGCCGCACGTCTGACATTTTAATTCCGGAGCCGCGGGTATGAGTCCACTGCATAATTTTTCTATCGACAATTTTGTCGACATCCTAAAGGTACTTCTCTATTTATACTGGATGCCAATGAAGCATAAAATTATATTGTTTCGAAGTTGTACCGAATGAAAGCCTCGAAGTTTGTCGAGAAATTCAGAAATAGGCCGGTTGCTGATTTTATTTAACGTGAATGGTTTACTTTCTGTTTACAGAAAGAACCAATAAGATTATTTTAGTCTGAAATACATGCAATCCGAAACTTCGAACATTACTCCATTCAAAATAACATAAATTACTTATTTGCTCCATATCGATGAGATAAACTACTAAACTGTTAGTCGATAACCGTCAATTCGTCATCAATGAAATATTCGAGTTTGAATTATATTAACGGTTATACTGCGTTCGCTAGTAATATTCCGTGTAGTCGGAAGCACGCGTACAATAATATCGAGTGAGTCAGTGAACATCACTAGCCACGAATGCTACAATGGCGGTCGGGCGAGCGCAGGTCGAGCGCAACATGGCTGCCTGGTAGGCGGTTCGAGTGAAAGGGACGGAGCAAGCATCGACTGTTGCCTTCCCTATCGCACTCGCACGCAATGCTCGCATCGATCTCCACTCTCTGTGCTCGCCCCCAGCACCAGAAAGGCGGAACTAACAAAATTACAAAGCGCTTTCGAGCCGCTAATCATAAAATAAGATACGACGTTTCATTTCGACCGTACGACTCTCGAGCGATCACGATGCTGAAATGGCCCTTGACTCTCAAAATTCTCTACTGACATCGTGGAGTATTACCAAGCGAAGCTCGCCGAGAATTTAGTTAAGCCCCCGCACAGTATGGATAGATTTATGTTGTTTGTTCGAATGGAGCAACAATAGTTGAATACGGGAAGGTGAAGTACTTTTATCTATAGCAACAAGTATAGGGGAATTCAGGTTATATTCAGGGATAAAGAAATGATTCTGTAGTTCTGTGTCTGATGTTTTTAATTACAGACTTATTTTGATTGGAACGAACAGTGCCCTTCGGAGCAAGACGAGAGTTGTGTAGGAGTAGAAGAAGGCATAAAGACGGCAGAAGGTATAAAAAGGTATAAAGTTCTACATCTCTTCGAAGACGGCGCCCGCCGCTGCCGGCCGGGTTTATGTTAGCATAAATTGTAGCCGTAGCCTGGCGGCGTTTAGTTCCAGAGCTGTATAAAATCGACACAAGCCGCGGTCTCCCACTGCTCGGAGTTTCTGCTCCGTCGATTACATGATATCTTGAGTGACGTTTAATTTTTGCACGAGGCGCTTTTTTTTTCATGATAAGATTTCGGAGATGAATGCGTGACCTTCTACATTTTTTATCTTCCGGTGATGATTCTTTTAGTTGTTTATGTTATGTGTGGAAGGACTGCACAAATAAGACTATGTATTTTAGAGGTCTATTTTGTTACAATCTGTCTTCTGCTTAGTGAGCATAATAGCCCACAAAGCGCACACAGTTTGGCTTTCAAAGATAATAATATGATCAATGCCAAACATAAGATACAACTTTTATCGTCATAAAAACGTAGAAGAATGAGTAAGCGCGAGGAAAGCAAAACGAAATGTTTCATAGAGAGAAACTTGCGACTTGTTTAGAGCGTTTCGTTCGCATGCAAAGCTGCCAACATGTGCTACATCTCCATTATATCGTGAAGCTGTCGCTAGGCCGGCCACGTGCGAACCATACGCCGGACGCGGGCGAGGCGGCGAGTAAGGACATAGAAATATGTAAATCGCACGGCGAACCAAAAACGTTGGCTCACGTTCACGATGAATGCTGATCGCTGCACTATGACGAACCGATCATCCACGACGCCGCTCTACGAGTCACGAAAGACAAGATACCAATTATTTCGCACTTGTAAAGGCATGTTTCCTTTTTTCGTCCAATATCCTTTCAATTTATGGATGACTTTCAATGGACTGGTTCTTCAGATGACTGGTTCATGCATCAACGGTCTTGTCACGATATGTAATCAGATTGTGAAGGTCATTGAAAAGGAAAAAGATAAAATAAACACTTCAACTGTACCACCATTCCTGACAAAACTAGACAAAGAAAAATGGCCCAAAAGTACACTTCAACCATATCAGAGAATTAGACTAATGTCTTTGGAGTTCAACATAAACTTACAAACTTTTCAAGCATATGATCCAAGTAAGAAGTTCCCTAAGTAACACCAACCACTTGGAAAACGCTACTTATTTATTTGTTTTCATTTTATACTGTTGCGCGGCACTGTAAACGTGCAATTCCCTGATCGAACTTATCGAATGCTATAATATAAGTCGCTCAAGTTCTAGTTGAACCAGCTCTTGAGACTAGTTTTTAGGCCAGCACGAATGTCCACAAGGGCAATGTTAAACTTTATACATAGACTAGACATAAACTAATCTAAAGCATTCGCCAAGCGTCTTCATAAGGGCTGCAAACATTTTGATATAATCAAGATAAGTAAAACTAAGGTATATTCGAGGGCGAATACAAATATTATTGTTAATGTTCACAAGAAAAACAAACCTATATTCCACGACGGTTATAATACGTAAAATAAAAAGAGTGGAAAGAATAGCGAAACAGGAAAACAAACATAACGAAAGTAAAAGTCGTCCATTAGGTGGGGTATGGTATGACCATAGACGGTTTATTGAAATAGTTATGGTTGGGGATGGTAATTTTTAAAAATTGCTAACAACGAAGGTTTTCGTACATTCGGCAGCAGTTTAATGTGTAACGATAACAGTAAAGTTCATAGCCAAAGTTCCATCCACCGAGTTCCCTGGATTACTATACTTTCCATATAGAGTGGGTTCAATTTCGTTAAAGCTATACAGATTCGTATCTACGCGCGTGCTGACACAAGACTACACAACTAAAAGTGTAAGAAGACATTACAAATGAAAATATATGTTTATTTATATAGTAACTGCTTCTACACACGCCATACCAGAGTATTTTTAGCTGTATTGGGTACGCTGATAAATATATTTTTGTCTGTATTTAGTATTACTTCCGTTTTTTCCGGGACTGATAACATTGTTTCTCCAACCAAACCCATGACTAATTTGAATTTCAGTATTATGTCCAGGAACAAGATAACAAGCAAGAGTAAAAATACAAAACATGATTCACTTCTTCAAATCTAAACTCTTCGTGTTATTACGACAACAAGATTTTATTTAAGCAATACCAATAAGTTACAAGATAAATTCGCGTTGGTTATTTTCGATTAGCAACAAACCGTTTATCATGTTTTCGGGTAGCTATCTCGCGCGGCGCACACTACGTAGTCTAGCAGTAGAGTTTCGGGCAAAATTATCGAAAATTTCCGTCGGCGACGACGGTCTGGGCGATATGGGTGCGATAAACGAAATGCAAACATGACGCCGACTCGTCGAACCAACATGTCTTTTACTTAGTCAAGTTTTGGTTAAAGATACAGTCAAATGGGGATCATTTAAGAACGTGGTGAAATAAGGATTTATAATATTTCCTTGTTTAGAAGAATACTTTATTGATATACATTAATAAATTAAAATAACCTATATTAACTAACTAACTTAAAAATAGCAGTAGAAGTAGCAGTTCTCTTCTACATAAACGTGCCCGCAGATTTCTCCATTATTAAAAGCAGGTATACAGCGTGCATGGTCATAAATTAGTTGTCAAGCAAAAACTGTTTTCTATTATAGTTTCTTAACCGCCCATCGATTTTACGGAACATTATCTTGTATATCAATCGAGATGATTAATTTGTCTTTACTGAATGCATATTCTTTAGTTTTGCAATGTTTAAATAAGCTGTTGGGATAGTGGATAAAAAGGTTTTCAGATTCTTATTTTACAGTGTAATATTGAGCTCGTGGCTAAATAATAACAGCCGCTCGGATCGATCTTTAGGTTGAGCCGTGCTTGCCTAGGTTGGTCTGTGGATGGGTGACCAGGCATTACATACCGAGTTTCCTCCGTGCCTCGGAAAGCATGTTAAGCCGTTGGTCCCGGCTGTCATTTGTAGTTCTTTGACAGTCGTTACAGGTAGTCAGTGGCCCAAAAAGTCTGACTACCGGTCTTACCAAGGGGTATCGTATTACCCAGTACTGAGTTGTGGAGGTTAGATGGGCAGTAGCTCCGTGTAAAATACTGATATTCAGCTGAATCCGGTTAGACTGGAAGCCGACACCAACATAGTTGGGAAAAGGCTAGGCAGATTTTATTGACCGAATTTGCAATTCAGAGAGAGTCGGCAGAACGGCGTACATTAACTACTAGTTGGAATTACCTTTGCTGTTCAACGTTAGCTACTTCATCCGCACGAGCGCAAATGGAATGCAATGAACTTTTCATGTGGTGTTCGGACCGCTAAGTAAAGGTGAGTTATTCTAATCACTTGAATTAGCTTAATGAAGGTGCAGTGGGCTATAAAAATAACGTTTGCTTTAATTTAATTAGTTTTACAGTAAGTAGGTATAAATTGGAATTAAAGGGGCTTTTGGCTTTAGTTTCGAGGAAGGAAAACGACTGTGGAATAGTTTTTTTAATCGTACGAAATAGATTTAAAAATGACAAATAACAGTAGGTAACTAGGCTACATATACACGTGATTTCTAATCCGCGGCTACAGATGAAAAGAAAAGACTTCATTCAATTCAGCATTGAATCAACAAGATTTCCTTCATAAAATATATTTTCCAAGCAAAACTGAACACGGCTGCTTGTCACAGCAGTTAATATGTAGGTAAGTACTATACAGTTATTTTGCTTCAGTAAATATATTTTTAGTTTAAGACGAAATCAAAATATTATTTATTCAGTAAAAAAATATTTATCTCTAACATTGGCTATGGTTTTTTAAATATTGTTTTGACTAATGAACATACTAACATGCACATGGTCACTTGAACAAAATTTCATCGTTCGCAAAATCTAAAATTATTAATTAACCTTCGTCTTACTTCCCTATTTGAATCAGATTTTGTTAACAATTTGAAGGGTTTTAATTTTTTTGCACGGAATCCTAACTGTTTTCTAAAACTAAAAGTAGCCTAGCCAGTTACTCCTTATAACGTCAGCTATCTTCCAGGAAAGTCCCGTAAGTATCGGTCCAGCCGTTTCGGAGATTAGCCAAAATAAACAAAAAGAGAGACAGAAACACACGACAAAATTAAAAAAAAAGTATTTTTTGCTATGAGGCCCGTATTTACTTTCATATGCATTCAGTAAAACGTTATTTTGAAATTACAAACAGACACTTCAAATTTATCTATTTGTATAGATATGAAGAGTGTCTTCCGATACCGATATAATTTGTATGTGTAACAGCTATTTGTTATTTGTAATCGATGAAAGTAACAGCGAAGAAGTAAAAACAATCAATAGAAAATACAAGTCACGACATGGTTCAAAGGAGGTTCAAATCGAAACAAGAATTCTATTCATTGTCTTGTCTTTGCTTCGGAACCCATTGATATTTTTTGTCGTCAATTAATTTGGATATAAGCCAGAAGTAAAAAACATAATGGTTATTAAGTTTCGATAGGAATGATTTGTGAAGTTGTGACTAGAATAATTTATAAATTAGATACAAAAACATGTCGGATATATTCTGTTAGGCTCGTACATCATGTGGGCAGATGATGGGTTTCGTGCTATGAAAACACACTGGGTGCGATACACTGTTTCTAGCAAACTAACAAATTACTTGAGATTACAACTTAACACAATAACACGGGGCACAATGAATCGGGTACAGTTCCAAGACGTCTCAACTCCGCCGCGATCAGACATTGACTCTCGCCCTCGCTTCGAGCAGAACATCAGGGCTCTGTAGAAACACGCTGTGGTGTGGGTAGACTGGTAAGTAGTTCGCGTCATGTCACCAGTGCCCACCGGCGCGTTTGCCGATTCATTTATGTCCGTATTAACGACCGGATCCGACAAACATTTAAACCAAACCAGCTTACTCTAACCTACACTATAGGTCACTGGTTGACAAAAAGTTTGGTTTAAACTGTAAATCATGCATAACAAACTGGTTGAAAACTTCGCTTCAAGGCTAATAGGAAGTTTACCGTCTTAACTTTGTAAGTTTCAACTTGAACTTATGTGTTTAAGAAGTCTGAAATGGCTTTCTTGTCAATTAGTCTACTTTCGGTTTCGGATAGTTTCTAATATTTGTTTGATTATCTTCTACTACTGCACTTATCATCATCTGCCTAGCCCGTTTCCAACTATGATGGGGTCGGCTTCCAGTCCAACCGGATGTAGCTGAATACCAGTATTTGCCTCTACTACACTATTGGTTTTTATTAAATGTTTATATATTTATATAAATTTAGGAAAGTTCAAAAATGTATCTTTTGAATTTTTACCAGGACCAAAGTAACACGCATTAAGCAAGATTATTATCTGGGAGCCAGGGGACCTATCTGTGCGACGTAATGTTTCGTCTGTATGTTGTAATTTAAGATGTCTGTAACAATATTGTCACTGTATTGAAATAAAGAATTAATATATTTTTTTATTTAACGAAATTTTTTGAAGTTCTTAGTGTCGTGTGATAACTTATAATTAACGCGATTCAGTTTTATAAAATTCTTTTCTTTCCAATAAACTTGCAACAGAAAAGTGAGGCTGGGTGTAAGTGTCCACACGGTCCACGTTCGCTTCAAACCTGTGTCTAATCACAAGATTAGCTGTCTTTGCACGTGCTTATTTACAACAATTAATGTTTCCGGACATCGGTATGATTACCGGATTAAATGGGACAAATTCTCCGCTTCCGATAAAACAAGATTGCGCTTACGGCTTCGGTCACTTGGATACTATGCCTATAGTGGGTAGCATCGTAACATCGAAATGACTATAGCAGTTTTGAAACAAAAGTCTACTTATGATAACTTCGTTGTTTAGCTGATAAAATCAGTTCCTTCCTGTGTTTTATAAGTGAGAAATACCTTAGAAGCCAAGCATTGTGATTCATGTCATAACAAAAAAAGTTCTCATTAGAATAATCTATTTCAACCTCCAGACATATTTATGAATCAGTTTGAATAGTGGTGCTAACATAACCACAATAATGTCCGTTGCCAAAACTTATTGTTTTTTTTTCTCAGTATTGTTACGCACAAATCTCAGGGGTGACTCGTATTCAATGGTAGATATCACCCGTCAGCTGGGTTCCGGTTTGGGGGCTACCCCAAGGTCGTAAAACACAACAAAAGGATTATTTACTAAGTATAGCAGGTGGACTGGACGGCGCCGGTCTTATCTACCTGTCAATAAATTACATCACGTCAAACACCACGCTTGTCCTTCGTTGTGATTACGGCACCGTACCGATATGTGGATGAATGTTTTCTACAATTTGTGGCTATCGTTTAGCTAGTTACACGCGAAAATTGTCGTTTCTACAACCCGTACGGCAATCATTTTTTTTAGTAGGAAAGTAAGGTCAAATTTTTCCTTGGGTTCAGGATAGCTCATTTTAAAAAAATTTGGTCTTGGACACCAAACGGGGCACTATGAAAAAGTCGACGTAACCCCGCTACACGGGGCTCCTATTTCTTTCTGCAGGGTTTAAAGTAACCTAACGTCGGGGTGCCCCAAGGGGGGGTCGTTCCCCAATGTCCCGTTACGTACACTTTTGCAAAAAATTTAAAGTCTTTTTATCTCAGTGCCCCGTTACGTATACTCCAACCAATAATTTTTGGTAAGGTTTTTTGCTGTGCCATTTTTGTACCGAAACCTTTAGTCTACCAATAGACCTTCCAACCAACGATCTTCAAAGCAATGAATTTCGGGGATCATACCTGATGTGGCGGTGGTTGCGCCCCATGCGGCGGCATATGGGGCGGGTGCTGTGAGTCCTGGGTGGGTGACATGGCACCAGACGCACTTTGACCAGCACCCGGGCTGGGCGCGCCTTGTGGCTGCGTTGGCGGCTGAGGGGATCCGCCTCGCTCATACCCCTGCACAAATTCAAACATAGTTTTAATTATAGTTAGGGAAGAAAGTTCTAGAAATAGCTGAGCGCTTGTTAGATTAGAATTTCTGTGGTCGATTTAGTTGATTGAAATTCGGCGATCAATTACTTCTTTTATTTCGGTGCGTAATTAATTCATACTAGAGAGAAACTGTTCCACCAGGCACTAAATTATTTGACATTTAGCATTAATTCCTCTACTTCACGCGACAAAATATAGCTACGGGAATATAGTTAGATACCACTTCAATTACTAATTGATTAAGAGAGCTTTCTTACTCAGGTATAAGGAAGTTGCATGAAGTTACCAAGTTCCCGACAAAGATCGAAAACTTCAAGAGGGTGATAGCTGCTACATTGAACAACCGTGCAATATAAAAGATTGGGGAAACCGGAAAATTCAAGAAGTGTTCCGGTTGATATAACGATGACTTTGACCCGCTTTACTTCCGTACAAGACCGTAAAACATTGAGTGTTTATCGCCCCGCGTCTGGTGTAAATTCGGCTGAAGGAGTCGAATGATCGTTGCATGCGAAACGCTCGGAAAAACGAGACGATCATTTTCATTGAATATATTACAACCTTTTAGTGTCGTCTGTTACATTAATTTGTGTTATAAATGATTGTGATAGGAGTCAGGTCATTTTCTTTGCATTTTACATCACGTCTAACTTTTGCAAAACAAGCGCTGACTAAGTTTGGTGGACAATTCTTGTTTTTTCTTTATTAAAAAAAAAAACGATGTAGCCGAGTGCAATTAGACAAAAAGGTGGAACGAAGTTTATAGTCGTCGTATTTTCATAGGATTTTGTTCATGGAGGTGCGGAAAAGGAATTCTTTTTTTTAAATTTCTCTTTTTGCACTTCGAGCATCCATTAAACGCTAATTTGGTCTGTTTATTTGTTGATTGTTGTTGATGAAATGCATATTGAAGGTATTTTTTGAAAATTTTCTATTTTCTTTATTTTTTTCTTAAATACCGAATTTTAATTTAAACTTTCTTTTGTCATAGGTAACTGATTCTTTTTCACAGGTAACTGTGCATAAAAATGTTCAAGAAAACCACATTCATGAGTGTAGTGACTAAAATTCCATTCTGGTTTTCTTTTTTAGTAACACAAACCGAGCTGCAATTCATGAGGTAGTAGAAAGACAACTTGTCTACAATAATCTATCAACAATTTGTAACTCAGTTAACACACTTGTTGGTTTATACTACTCCCACGAGACTGCTTGACTTGATAGGCTAGCAGAATACCCCCGAGACTACAAGGAATGGTTTCAATGTCTTGATTCTCGAAACTGTTAAATCAGGACTATCTGTTGTTGTGTTGCTTTTGAAACACATCACATGTCCTGATCTGGTTCAGATCTCAGTGTCTGCCTAAAATGTATTTCTTTGCTTCAAGAATATGATGATTTTGTAGAACTTCCATCATCAAATCACAAAAGCATCAAAGAAGCCATAATGTCAAATCTGACAAAGATTTTAAGTATCAACATTAGTCTCCGACTCTCCGCATAAAACTTTCATTGCTTGGGGTTCGCATAAAATGTAACCGGTGTTGTAATAATGAATCGAGCAGCAATTGAAATGGGAACACTCAATTAATCACAGCCGACAAAGCTCTCGTGTCCTTGGCCGTGACTCAGAATCGCGAGCACGCTCACTCTAATTACCAACCTTTTTGTTATACACTCATTCGGGGTCTTCGAGACATTGAAGCTTGAAGGTATTATGGTAATAGCATTGTTGTCCGTCTGACAAATAGAAGTAATCTTTTAACCAAATCCTTCGTAATGGGTATGACATTGTCTGTTTTAGAACATTACGGATTATTTTGTGATGTTATGAGACTTTTTGCGCTAAACATGATAATAACAAGAGTTCACGACTCTTTTATAACGGACTTGGCAGACATTACTAAACCTTGCTCACTACATCTTTCACATCGATTGCTAAAAAGCACTCAAAAAGCAAAACCTCCTTTGCTATTGTCACACTTAAGCTCCCCTCGAAAATGTCATCCGGTTGACAATGACTTGTCGCAGGACGACGACAAGCAAGCTATTGTCACAAAACGGGTTTTGTTAACCGTCCTTAACAACAAGTTCACCACGATAATATAAACTATTAATGATGTTCACACACACACACGCACATTTAATACATAGTTGGTATAAAGCAACGGGCACGTGCAAGAGCAGGGTCGGCGACCACGAACGGCCTTGACCGTGCATCCATTATGCACACCCGTTTACTTGCAAACGAGTGCACCGCAACGCATCTACGCCTACTAGTGCCTATGTAAATATATCTGTATGTATAATAAACCAGCACGAAAGAGCTCTACTACTATCGGATGACGTAACATGATTGGCCGTTCCGCCGGTATTGTTGGCCGTTTCTAGTTGTGCCGGCGGTTTTGATGCAATGCACACGTTGTTCAATTAATTGAACGTTTCGCAGGGAAACATGCAACGCAATAACATCGTAAAAACATCGTTCAGCTTTTATTGGATAAGTAATTTGCGTTTAGATTGAAGCTAGCGTCCAATTTAGACTCAATTACATGACTTGGATTACAGTACGAGTTTTTTGGAAGATAATCTTGATTGAAAACTTACGGGTTTTTGTAGTGCCTTCAACTCATTCACTTAGAATTTAGATAAACCTAACGCTGTTACCATCTGTGTTACTAGCCGTGTTGGGTTTAAGCAAGATCACTGCAATACGTTAAAAATAATGCCCAATAACGATACCAGTTAGCATAAATCGACTCGATTCGTCCTCGACATAGATCTTGCTGACAATGCAGACATTCATTGCATCAGTCAGTCGCACAATGCTTTCACTCGGCAGCCAGTTTCCGCGTCACGTTTCAAGGCTGCAGATAAGGTTGGCCTGATATTTACTAATCCAGGTCAAGAGGAGTCATTCACTTTTTATGTTTCCCCCTACCGGCTGGCGATAATTGAATAATAATCGTGACGTCAACAGTTCACGGCCTCCTGTTACGTGTTATTGTTCTTGATAACGAAACAATATGTTTGTAATTATAGCGCATGTGACATTGTAATCGTATTGCTAAACAAGTTTTAGAATCGATTAATTTGTATTATGGGAATGTGTTTTTGAGTCGGGTAGCCGGGGTGTGTTGCCACTCAGTTTTGCGTGGGTTTATTTATTGAGGTATCGCTTATTTCAGGCACGCATAGGTATGATCAAAGTTGGATCCGAAACAGCAATGTTATAATCAGCTTAGCCTGGCTCTTGCATAGTGGGCTCTGACTAAAGCTACTGTGTAATTGGATATGCTGCGTTCATTTACCGGTAAAGCCGAAACCTATTGAATACCTGGCACTATTGCTAAGAGCCATTGTCATTCCCATTAGCGTTATACAGGAACAGTAGACGATTTGTGACAGACACGCTGGCATTGGACTATGAGAGGAACACTAACTAGTCAATGTAAACCAAAGCAGATATGTAACAAAAGATTTTCCAAAGTAAACATTTTCGTAGTCGATTCGAACAATTCGTCAGTGTACATAGTAAGTTTCAAAGGAGGCGAGGGTGGGTCGGGTGGTAGGTCGTCTGCGTCCAAAACAAAATACAAAGAATTGTTAGAACTTTCACTGAATAATAATTTCGCGGTAAAAGTTTGCCGAACAGAACATAGCGGGAAATCGAGACTAATGCTTGGCAACTGAGTTTGGCTGAGTTTCAGTCGAACATCCGCGCCAGTCGCCAACCAATCCATCAAAGGAGGGTGACTGGATCGGGTGTGGGGTACACCCCCCCCGTACCCACATAAATATTGCGGGTAGGTGAGTACAAACCCTTTGACCGAGTTCTGTTTACTTTCGTTTTCGCTCAGCTGACGGGGCCGCCACCCCGCCCGTGTGCCTCCACTATTATTATGATAATTAGAGAGCTATCAACGTGATATTAACTACACAGTCTAATTGTAGCGACGCTAACGAACGACAAGCCCGAGGGCGTGACGGCCGTCGGCCTCGGTATCACTCAATATCAATAGGCTCTAATTTACGAAACTGTACACAAAATTAGATAACCTGTTAAGTGTGACTTTTGTGGTGTTCAAGTTTTACGGAGTGCTTTTGTGCCAGTCCATTTGTGTTGCGGTCGTCGAGTTTTTTAAAGGCCTCACCCGGAGGTGCGAACAGGGGTGTCCCCGAGAGCACTCAAGGTTGCAACGAGTGCGGACGCGGTAGACAGGGCGTAGACGTGCATTATTAGGTGGGTGCCGGAACACCCGCGGGAGCTGAGTTGGGGGCGGTAGGGGTGCGCGTACGTCATCACCTGAGGCGCGCCCTTGAAACCGTCGTCGCATTCATTGCACCCGGATGCGGGCCGTATCTCTGAGCCCGCAACACTCGCACACAAGACACAACCTACCTATCTCATAGTCTCGGGGACACACCCCCGACACCACTTTGAGTACATCTAAACACTGCAAGTTGTGAACATTTCAGCTGATCGTGTGTGCGACGTGCTTGATGACGTAGCACGTCTTTATCGCCGATCTTATACTGTAATGCCGTTTCACAAGTTCAGTTTACTATCAAGTGTTATTGGTACTTCGGATCTAAGATATCTGAATCTCTTATCTACAAATTACTGTTAAGGTCAACTTTGGAAGACTTGGCATTTTCTTTCATAGTTACAGTGGGTAGACTTGCTGGTGAAAATTTCTATTGGTGATTGGACTGTGACTCTACCGTCGGTTCTAAAGTTTGATGTGATCTCTTACATCAAACTAAGACCAGATGGCAGTTAGAAGCACCAGATTCGTACTGATTACTAATCTAGTAGTCCTTTTAACTTGTTCTTGTGCGAGATGAACCAAAAATGTTGACCAGCCTTAAGATGACTTTCAGTAGTGAAACTTTTTATGAACCGTTTTCGGACTACAGGTTTTTTGTATTGCGAAACATATTTGTTATGTATAGATGAATTAGAGTGGTGTGTTTCATATAATGCAAAATCGCTAAAACTGGGTTCCTTAACTATTTATGTAAATAATTCTCGCTGTCTCTTTGGTCTAGCGATCGTAAACGATACTACTAAGCATGAAATCCTGGGTTCGATTCTCAGGTCGGAAAAGTTTTATTAGTTTTTTATATCAGGAATGTCTCGGTAGAGACCCGGAGTCTTGTTTTGCGACAATAGGCTCGCCCCGTGTTAAAACATGATTATTTTTCAAAATTCTAGGAAGCCTCTATTTTCTAACTTCATGTGCTGAATTATTGGTAAACATAATCAACAAAACCGAACAAATCAATGAATATTTATGTTGAATGCTCACATTATCTTTATCGATATTTTACATTATTTGAGTATGTAGCTAATTTATGTGCTGTGTGTGAACCACGGCACATAAAATTGCCAATTTATTCAAAGCAACCACAAAAGTTTAGAAATGAATTTTAGCACTTTATTTTATTACTTTATATAGAAACAACAATATCAATCAAAAGCAAGACAAAAAAAATCCATTAATACACCTACTTTTTTGGCAAGCTTGATTACTTTTTGCCTTAGATTTTAACTATAAAGCTATAAGCGATTCCTTTTACGTACCGGTAGCTATAAAAAAAAATCAATAAACATTGTACATCAGATCCGTTATTCGGAACTGTCAATGATTAGCCTGGAAGCAACCCGTAGATTCCTTGTAAGGAAACTAATTAGTTTGAATTTGGCTCATTCCAAATTCTACGATAAACCCATTCTAGCGCAATTATATTTAATGAGGACGTTAACGCATCGCTTAGTGTCTTGTTACAAAGAAAAACAATGCGCTAATTAGCTAACAACATTGTTTGGACGTCTACATATATTTACCGAAATGTTAATTTAGAAATATTACGACTACAAGCTATATTCAGGTATCCGGAATATCGACTGTGTACTCACTTGCCTACTCTGTTTTTCTTACTTTTTCACCAATGGACGGAGTGATTCATGAGGAAGGTTTAGATGTGTAATTCATGAAGGTTTTATGTAAACTAGCTGAAATACGATGATTATATTAAAAATGCCGGAAAAAATCATGCCGATTGGGAATTTTAGTCAATTACCTATGCGAAATTGGGGCGGGTTGCTAGTTATGATAACTATAATATACATGCGACCCGCCCCGGCTTTGCACGGGTGCAATTTACAAAGATATGTTTTTTTTTTTTTTTCAAAATTATCTTTTTTACAAACCTTTCCCTGACAATTACGAACACAATAAAAAAAAACTGTGAAATCGGTCGAGCTGTCCTCAAGTGATGCTCCGCCATATTGAGGCAATTGATTTTCAGTAAAAAGATATTATAGTTTTATTTCAGTTCAACCACGTGTCTATAAATGATTAAATGTATCTGGCAAGACTAATAAATAATATCTTCACAAATCGAGTAAAACCCAGAAAATTTGTATAATTAGATAAGAAACGATTTGGGAGAAGTTTAATGATGATTAGTTGGCGACCAGTTTGTAAAAGCGAGCCCTTTTAAACACTTTTGATTGTGAAAGGCCTCTTAATGTAAGAAGATACAAAAAGCTGTTTGACCGTTTGAATGAATGAAAATCTGATTTCGAATATGATTTTTATTTTCTTTTTCTTGGTAGCTAACTTTAAAGTATCGATTTAGTTAGTTTTGAATTTCAAACGGCTAATGCTTAAATCAGTAAACTCAAGTGTTCTAATCCCCTTGCAATGTATTTGTTACATTACAGGAACCATATTAAAACACCTTGATGTAGGAATAATCCATTGGTGCAGTTTGACGGAAAAGTCACATAACTGAAAAACCAAATATCTCATCTTATTCAATCCTCCAAGGGCCTTTTAACGTTCTATAAACCTTTTTTTTTCTGAATTTTCCTCCTCTTACTTTAGCAATTAGAGGGACACACACACAATATTTACGGCTTTAGAAGCAAGTATCTCATCAACCATTCATTTAAGAAAAAAAGTGTTTTACGAACTTCGATGTAATTTTTCAAGAGCTGTCGATAGACACATACATATACCCACATAGTTATGTTCATTGAAATCTTTTTTAACCTATTTAATTTTTTTCCGAATTTCATATCACTTTTGTGTAGCGGTTCATAGAAGACAGCTACTCACCAAATTTCAACGGTGTGATGCCAACAATCTCGGAGTAAAATGGCTGTGAAATACAGACATACGGACAGACGGACAGGGCGAATCTATATGGGTTCCATTTTAGCCATTTGGCTACGGAACCCCAAAAAGTTTCATGGCTAACATAAATTCAAATACTAAGCCATCATGAATGTGCGAAGACAGGATTGTTGGATATTCTATATTTTTGAGGACCTGAAAGACAGGATTGAAAAGTGAAGAATATCACTTATCGTAGACAAAGCACATATTAAGGTAGTCTATACCAAAGTACATAGAGGTATGTTTTGAAAACGGCCTTGTTCGTAGTAAAATCATTTCTTAACATCGATTTCTACACGAGTTCGCTCCAAGAGCCCTGCTTCAAACGTACCTCTGGCTCCGTTGCACAACGAGCTTACGTCAGCGAGCGCGCGGAGCGGCTTACGTCATTCGAGCGTATCTTGAGCCTCCAAGCTAAGTTAGAACTTGCGCCTATGGCTTTTAGAGTCGTGTTCCTTCGAAGACGGCTTAAGTATGATAGAACGTTTATGTTCACGTGAGTGGATGAGGCTCCGACGCGCCGCCGCCGGCTCAACGATTCTGAGAAACGTTCGAGTCGGCTCTCTAGTTTCGGACTTGAATATGAATCCTCCAACACGACGACCGAGCATAAACATATTTCTCAGAAGACGACATCGTCAGAATCGTTTACAGATAATTTCTTCTCCATGGGTTTTTATTAGGAATGTTTCATGAATGCAGTTGAGCAAAGATTTTTAAGAAAATTCGCATTTGGAAATAAACGTTAATTTCACTATTTTGGTAACAGATTTCCAGCAATTTCTTTGGATTTGATATTAATTAACTAACTGAAGAAATAATCTTAAAATCTTTTCCCGCGTAAGATGCAAAAATCTATTAAAGAAACAAGTTTTTAATAGCGCTGTAGTCGACGGGGTAGACACCGGATATGGCTATCGTTATAGCTGTAATATACCTCTACCTCTACCGGCATGCCTTCTAGGATACCTCTTTAGAACTTAGCCTTTCCTGTAAGATATAAAGATTAACTAAATAGCTTGATATAAAGTTTCAAACTCGCATATTCACTAACATTATCAGTAACACTGAAAACAGGCGATTAACCATGTTTACTATTTGTTTTGAGTTCCCAATATTTCGGCGCCGTTGCAAGCACCATGATCACGGATAAAAATTAATCTTCACTGCTTGCAACAGCGTCGAAATATCGGGAACTCAAAACAAATAGTAAACATGGTAAATATTCCGTTTTCAGTGATAATGATAATGACATTACTTCAATCAAAATTGAAATCCATGGAAATTCGTGTTTCTTTGCATAGATAAGGTTTCACAAACGCGTACTATTTCATTGGCACTAACTTTATATATCTGATACTCAGTTTTCAATGTACATAAATTGAAAGGTGCTTCCATTCAGATATCGCGTCTTTCAAAAAGGCATAAACACAAGCTTACGGCAGCGTGCACTCATGAATCGCTTTATAAATGCTCGCCGTATCTGCTTAAAACTTATCTCGCATTTTGCTGTCAAAAGGAATATTTTGTAAAATGACAAACCCTGAGTGCAGAGATTGGAAAAGCAGGTGTATTTGAGACTATTTACTGACAGTTAACTTTATCAAAAACCTTAAGTCGCTTGGTTTTGGTATATGGTATTCGAAGTAATAGAAATACTTTATACAGGGTGTTTGGTTAAGCCTGGGCAATACTATAGTTTGGTTTATTTATTAATAATTTTCAAAATTTACAGGTCATATTTTTTTAAGTGAGTGAAGTACTCATAAATATGAGTAACTCTTACTATGAGGCTAACTATGAAATATGATTTAAAAAAATCTGCTGTTGCCTACATTTTTTTGAGTTACGCGACCAATAATGTGTGGAGCAGCTGATATCTTTTTCGCGATGTCATGGTAAAAGTTCATTATTTTCATGAGTACTAACGCTCTAAAGTAATTCCGAAGTTTAAAAAACATCCTGTAGAAAAAACTCAACCCCGAAAAAGTATTTTTGAAACGTTTCAGCCAACATTTGTTACAGTTGTCCGTGCAGAAAGTGGAGATAAATTGAATTGTCTAAATACTTTAAGCGCCAGTTCAAGACATAAATACTTATCTAAACAAGGCTTCTGGCAAACATCTAGCACTTTTATAAAATTGGACAGTAGTTTTTATCGGTACAGAATGATATTTACACAAACATGGAGATTGTATGTGCAAAGGGCTTTGGTGAATCAATAGATAGCACAAATTGATTTACTATAGATATTGATACATGGATGGCGGTTTACGCTAAGACGTTTCGCAGGCCCGAACTGTGCATAAAGGGCATTAACCCTTGGCCCTATGAGTAAAATATCAGCTTATACGTTTAGGTTTATGGTCATCAATCACTATTAGTTTACGTCATATAATGGATGCATATCAGCATGCATTATATGACGATGATTAGTTCTTCCCATTTTTACTGTTGAATTGATCATGGTTGAACGGATTGTCACAAAATGACAATCTGTTAGCGTTTTCAAGTCATTTAGCTGTAACTACCGTTCAATCCAATAAATGATTGAAATGGATACGAGCAAAACTTATTACTTACTTACGGGATATCTTTCGTGATTGTTCATTATTTTTGAGCTCCCGTAATTGATAGTATAAGTTTAATTGTAAACCGTGAAAGCTTAAAACAGTGATAGATACGAGCGTTGGTAAAAGCTAACCTGAACACCAACAAAGTAATTAACAAAGATACCCAATGTCACTACCCTGGGTTAAACTAAGCTGTAAGACTCAACTTAGTTTAGCTATCATGAAAGTCTAAACTTCAGAACTATAGATTCGTCCATGTATATTAAACTTCAAGCAAACTTGGCATAGTCTTCTTGCAATTTATTTGCATGTATGTTAATGTGTTGTGCAAAAACTCAACAAGTCTCCTGCTTAAAGATAGACCAGTTCTCAAACTAGTTTCTTTTACCAGACACTTTGCATTAACACCATTTTAAGTCGTCTACAATAAAATAATAAAATTGTGTGTTCAACAAAGTGATCGAGAAACTTTGTCTCAGCTCAGTCATTTTAAAAATCCGAATTTATTTAGTCTTTGTCACAGTCAATTTATTGGCTGTTTGCTCCAAAAATATAGACGCTTCTTTTTTAAGCTATTTTCAACGAAAAAATACAACATATATTTTTTTAAACGTTTAATGAAGCAGAATCTTAGATGACAATGTTTGGGCCAACGAATCATGTGGATCATGCGATATTAAAAGCCAAGTTAGCGTCTTTAGAGCCCAACAGCACAGACTGCTGATACTGGCATGGAAGACCCCGAGCCATTCTATTATTGTTTATTTTTAACCGACTTCCAGAAGGAGGAGGTTATCAATTCATCTGTTTTTTTTTTGTATGTATGTTCAGCGATATCTTCGCCAATTGTTAACCGATTTTGATGATTCATTTTGTTTGGAAGTATATTATTCCACGTTGGTCCCGTTTAAATTTGGTGAAGATCTGATGCTGATCTTCGGAGACAAACAATGGAACTCTTAATTAAATAATAATTTAACATTGTGGAACGCAATAAAATGAATATGAATAGACAGCAAATCTACTGTGATTGCTCCAATCGCTTGGATGTTTATTGTTTACACAATATCGTGACATAACATAACGCCTGTATGCTCTGAGGGTGTACACAGAAGTGAACAGTACACCCAGATTTCGATAGTTAGGTATGTTAAGTTCCATTTTATTGTGGATAAGCCTATTACCATGAAATGTATTGTTAACAATGTAAAATAAACGCATAGCAAATATTTGTATAGGATATACATAAACAACTAAATAGGAAAAATATATTTTAGAAAAATTAGAACCGACTCCAAAAACACAAAAAAGTTAAAAATAACTTTAGCTTCAGAAGTAGGTCCCAAAAAAACTGAATCAATCAAAGAAAAATCGCCGACTTCTGAAGCTACAGTAATTTTTCACTTTTTTGTGTTTTTGAAGTCGTTTTTATTTTTTTCAAAAAAGTTTCTTTTTTAAATTATTATTTCAGGCAAATTCAACTGATAAAATAAACTGATACAACTGACCGAGCGAAATGTTTCGTCCCTTTAAACATGTTTGTCGAAGTAGCTATACGAACATAATATATCATGCCTATTATCCGCGAAGGGTTAGACAAATGTGTACCTAATAGTGCACCCAAATTTTGCCAGTTATATAATAGTCACGTCTTTTAGGGGGCGAGCCTATTGCCATCATTTAGGCTCAAGACTCCGGGCTGCCACTGAGAAATTCCTGATTGTAATCCTAGTAATATCCTTATCCTACACTATAATATTATAAATGTGAAAGTTTGTGAGGATGGAAGGATGTTTGTTACTCTTTCACGGAGAACTACTGAAATGATCTGGATGAAATTTAGCACACAGATAGTTTATAACCTGGATTAACATATAGGATACTTTTTATCCCGGTACTACGATCCCGTGGGACAGTACCGAATACCACGCAGGCGAAGCCGCGGGCATAAGCTTGTACCTGGTAAACCCGATCGGATAATCGAACGCAGAAGCTCGTGCCTAACAGTAGCGCCTGCGACCACTACACGAGTACAATATTAAAGCACAATTAGTATACATATCATCACATACCTGGTGTGGCGAGAAAGGCGGTCTAGAGTTGGGAGCACCTGGAGGTCCTGGTGGGGGGTACCGCTGAGGGTACGATCCAGGCGGGCCGTACGCTCCCGGGGGCTGTTGAGGACCGCCTGGGGCACCCCCGTAAGGGGGCCCACCGTAGCCCCGAGGCGGCTGAAACAAAACATTGGAACTTTAGCAATCAACTTCAAAGATCATTTATTGTAAATGTAAATGCTACTGCATGGGTTACGGAGTTACGGCCAGGTCTGAATCCAAGAAGTGGATAATCAGTGATTATGCAAAGCAGTTTTCGTAAAGTAACTTAGGGTACAAGTCTGTCGAGACGCGTAAAAAGCTAATAACAAAGGCACAGATAAAGAAACAGCCCCATTACCGTCAATTTCAATATTAGCGCAATAACACGAGGTCGTTAACCGAATTCGGGAGCCTTTGGAATTCGGAATAACGTGGAATGTAAATAAGAAGTCGATCGCGTCTGTCTTTAGACAAGTTTAACAGACAAAGACATAACCCTGTTCTAAGTTCTAATATATTCTTCGGCGGTGTTATACCAGAGACAGCAATTATGACAATCATATTATTGGCGCTATTTTTTAAGGGCAACCTGAATATACATTATTGGTTACCATAATGGCTCGTGGCTAAATAATAACAGCCGCTCGGTTCGATCTTTATGTTAAGCCGTGCTTCCCTAGGTTGGTGCGTGGATGGGTTACATACCGAGTTCCCTATGTGCCTCGGAAAACATGTTAAGCCGTTGGTCCCGGCTGTCATTTGTAGATCTTTGACAGTCGTTACAGGTGGCCCGAAAGTCTGACAACCAGTCCTATCAAGGGGTATCGTATTACAGGACTAACTGGGTTTTGGAGTTCAGATAGGAAGATACTCTATGTATAATACTGGTCTACAGCTGCATCCGGTTAGACTGGAAGCCGACCCCGACCTACTTAGGAAAGGCTAGGCAGATGATGGTTACAATAATGATATCATGGTGTCTTTAAGATGGAAGGGAATAAGATCATTAATTCCTAATCGAATATGGCTTATGAGACCGGCTTGTTACGGTAGGAACTGTCATATTTATGACAGTTCTGAGGTAAGCTTGTCCAAAATTTGCTAATCATTGGAGTTAACTTTTAGGGAATGGATTAATATTTCCTGGAAATAATCCTTACGGATTTTATTGTGAAAACTTAAGTTTTTAATGTACATAAGTTTTTTATCCAGTTCTGTACAGACAATTTGACTAACACATTAAACTGTTCGTAAATTCAAACCGCAACTGAATTGTGAATGGCTATAACACTGAAAATTTTAAGTAGTGTGTCCATCGACTAAAAATTGAAGTTGCCAATCCGTACATTCCATCATGGAATGGAATTTCCATGCCTCTTAAAAGATGACTTCATAGAAAACTAACTGACTGACGGAACGTCTGAAAAAACTCCAACGACAAAATGTTTTATATTTAGTTCTGAACTCAAATCCTTTTAAATTTTTGCTACTCAATTCTTCTGGGTTGTGGGGGTGCGTGCGTGCTTATTTGACCTCCACAACCACTCTATGTTAAATGCTGCTGTTTAGCAGGATCCGTTTAGACTAGAAGCTGGTCCCAACATCGTCGTGGGAAAAGGCCAGGCAGATGATGAATTCTTCAACTGAATGAATGAATTTAAAATCACAGGGGGGGGGGGGGAGCACAACAAGAACCACAATAATAATCCTTGTAACGCCTAAAAGTATTTTGGGACAAAAATAACAACATTATTTTTATTATGAGAGAAACTCGTGGATACCGAGATTCAAACATTTTCATTTAGATAAGGTTCTCAATTTATTTTCGTACTCATTCATAATCTTCAGGACTATACACGAAGGTATTATAGATTAGTACATACTGTTATAACATAGCTACGTTTGTGTGCCACGATTCATTGAGTGCACTGTAAACATGTTTCTGTTTGCAAAACAAATTGTGCAATAGATGGATCATAACTGATTTTTATTTTACATGGTCTTTTTGTCTATCGTTCATCAATGAGAGTGAAATCAAAAGCCAGAACCCATCGTATACTAGTTTTACGAAAGGTAAACAATATTTTGTTTGTATCAATCGTTTCGAGATAAAGGAAAAAAACACTTCATTACAAGTAAAACTTTAAATGAAAACAAACAACGATTTATTAATTTCGGACTTCATTACGGACAGCGCTATAAAAACTCATCACATATGCGCTGGGTTTAATAAAAACCCTTTTTGTCGAAAGCCTCTCTAATGTGCCCGTAAAATTAATGCGCTTTTACTGTAATATCAATTTTCAGACAGATACCGTGACTAAATAATTGACGTTCGAAATAATTCGCTGTGCCAACAAAGTCGCCCGCTTCAGTTTTCAGCTCTCATTTTGTTCTATGATGGAAATTCAATTATTCGTACGAGCCCCGCTCCACGCCGAGGCAAACGAGCGAGCGAGCGGGATCTGTATTACTCTTTGATCAATGTTTTACGTCTCCAAACTAAGGCCTTGTCCTGAAGGCTTCCGGATGTAGTTTGACTAGGAGATATGAGACCTGTGTTCGCCAATTAGAGTTACATTTTTACGAACATTGGGGTGTTTTATGGCGGATTCAATGATTTATGGGGGCGGTGTGCCGGGGTGCGGCGTGCGCGGGGTGTGGTGAGGGTTGCGCAGGGTACGGGCGCCGGGGGGCGGTGGCGCGCCATTGGCCGCCTCGGCATCGATCGCGCGACGAGCTCGCAGCGGCCCGCCCGCGCCAGCCAGCCTCCACCTACGTTAATAAGTAATCATCCGACCCCGCGATACCTCAGCGAGTTTTCCGGACAGAGCTGGAGCCGCCGAGACGGGCCTCGTCTCTCCAGTCGGCTGGAACAAAGAGCCACCGCATAGGGCGACATCCGTATTGATTTATGCAGTAATTGACCCGCGGGTAGGTGCGCAGCCCGCGCACCACCCTCCATACGCACCTATCCTATTTGTTTCATATTATGTACTATTATGTCATCTCAATAGTACTCAATAATGTTACCGACTCATAGAAAAAAGTTAATACCAATACTTAGAAAAGATATAGGTACAAAATTTATTAGGGATGTCTGTTTCTCAGAAGTACCTACCTAATAAAGAAAAGCTTGCCCTATATTTTGTAATGCGCAATAAGTGAAACCCGAATAAAATCTCGGTGACCCATTGCCTCAAAGCCGCCTTCAAGGGCCTCATGAAAAGTTCATTTAGAGATACGAAAGGCTGTTTGTAGTCTCGAGTACTGCAGGGATCAGTGAATACCGCAAGTCAGGAAAGCAAAACAGACAAAACCGCTCTGTAATCGTTAAGGTTGCGGGTTGAAAATACGAGTCTAACGTAAACCACAACGAAACGTAACGTAAAAGGTATTTCATTTTCGCAAGCGGCTCGGAAAGCAGCCGAGCCGTGGAAAACAGTTTCGAGAATGAAATATAACTATATACATCTTTCGAGTGAATTTTGCCCAGCAAATAAACAAGATAATAATTTAAATGCTTTAACTGAATGCTGTTGTTTTAAAAGGCAGTTGCACTAACTAATTTTACGTAAGAAGAGGTGGTTATATCTATGCTATTAGACAATGAAGTTAGTTTTCTACAACTTTACATCATTGAACTTTTCTATCTTTGAGCATATTCTTACCTCATACAGGTAATTTGCATAACAAATGTTACCCATTCTTAGATACTAAAAGCCTTTTAAAAACAATTCTAGTTAGAGCACATAAAATAAACATCATTTGCGTACGTGGTGATCAAAATAGACTGTTTGTGACTATGTAACAATGTAAATTGTGCGTGAATAACGCTTTCCGTAGTAAACTCAGCTGTTAAGTGTCATTGTGACTGAAATGTAAAACACCTCTTACGAATAAGGAATGTTGTTGTAATATTTTATCAAGCCGACTATACTACGCGTGTTCCTAAGTTTGATATGAATGTATTAACACTTGCCGTTTCTATTCTCATAATGGTTATTAAAACTAGAGGTAGTGAGTATCTAAAATAGCGATCTCGGTCGGCTAATCAGTCATAAATATTCAAGTGCATTAAATTCAAACTCCGATAACTGGGTAAACGACACAATCTAAACATAGGACTAGTTCTGCCGGCTCAGTAGCTGGCATGAGACAGCGTGGTGCGAAATGCGGTGTACCAAGTTAATTGGCATAATTTAATGAGATAATATGGCAGATATTACGGAGCGCGCGAAGTGCATCAAACGCGACAGTGCAAGTGTGCAGTGCCGTTAGGAATGTGACCGGATTCCGATCCAGCTTGTCGACACGACCGCATTCACCCACTTACACCGCTATTATGTCATTACCACTGGCCTAAACATTAACCCTATTACTCATAATGAATAACTCGGTATTTTTATTATACCAAGGTCTTATAATAAGTTGGTTATAGGGACCCCAGTCCTATGTTGTGGAATTCTGCTTAACGAATTCAATTTTTCCTGGAAATAACTATACCGGCTGCTTTCGCGCAACGTGGAAATTTCTACTTCCCACGGCTGCAGTCGCGGGAAGTTGAATCACAACCATAAAAGGTTGTACTGTGTATTTTTAAACATTGTTACTGTGTAGACGTGTCTCTCTAAAATCAGTTTATGACGTCTTCTTATGAGAAAATGGCATCAAACTGTCTAATAATAGCTACTTACTTACTACGTCACAATGTTTTCAAACCGTGTTTACATCCTTCACATCCTATTGATAAGGTTATGTTTATATAGAACTGGTCGAGAGTTCAGTAACAAGATAACTATGATAAGTCCCTCAGTCCCTTTACTAATGGTCTTGGGAGTTTCCAAGGCAATGCAGATTGATGTTTTTTCGGCATCTTGATCTAGGTTCTACATATTTTTATATTTTGTATTGATCGTATTTATTTCATCTCAAAAACCTCGATAAATTGTATCGTAGGTACTTCTTGCAAGCCCAGTTGCCAGTATCCAGTCTGCATCTTCATGGATCCTAATTCAATCAGCTCCTGTTTATGCAGGGCAGCCAAAGCAAAATATAAGTTAATTAAAACCGTGCACAATATGCAATAGCAAAATCAAGAACACTGAAAGCATGTTGATTATGGTGGCCGGTAGGGTGTCGTCGCCTTCAATGGCCCACCCACAGAAAACGGTGGGTTGATCTATACTTAGCCGGCCACCACGCGGTCAATTTATTATTAATATTGTGTACGTCCTATAAATATAATCTTTTAATATGCATGATTGTGCATATGTCAAACGAATAAAACGAAATGTCAGCAATAACTTATCTCCATCCTTTAACGGCTTATGCTACCCTCTTTGAAGCCGACTAAGCATCCAGCTATGCAGGAGCAAGATGCATAGAAAACTTGCAAATTGGTACGCCCACAGCTTCTATCAAAGAAATATCGAGTCTTGAACTTAATCTCCGGTACCAATTTAAAATAGTTGAATGAAGACATTTTATGAGTTGAAGCAACGTTGATTCTCAGAAGTACCTGGATATTGAATTGCTGTTCGGTCCTGACATTATATTAAGACTTCTTAATGAGGTAGCATTAACTTAACAAAGTTGCTATTTGCCAACACCGATGAAGCTGATGGACCTCTTTTAATCAACTAGTTTGTCCATAAGGCAGATTAAGATAGGCCATACCGTTTTTTATACCGTACGGAAAGGTGTTATTTCGTGTTCCACGATGAATTGTAGTGGCGTGGCGTGGGGAATGCAGGTGAAGGGCTTTAATAGCCCGTGGCCGTGCAACTTGATGATTACACACGTGTGGAAAGTTGTTTGGTGTGAGAGCCACTTTACGCTTTGCGTAACACTTTTGAGATAGCCGGTATTTTTGGGACAAAGTAAAAGGAAAACTGTATTTTATTTTGTTGGCTTTGGTTACTGTTGGATATTATTTTTGTCTTATTTGCCTTGATATAGATCAAGGCCGCCTAACCTTTTTAACAGTGGTGCAAAATTAATAATTAAAATTCATAGACGGGCTCCTGACCACTGACGGTTCAAATTTTTGAGTAGTACCTACTTTTGATTCAATAAGCCTTAACTTATATTATGGTATTGTGCAATAAAAAATAATACAACATTTTCAGCATTATCGTTTAATTAAAATAATATTATTATAAGAAATTATAATACTGTTTGTGATTGTGGTCAGATGGTGATAGAAATTTTCAACTTGCTCACGCGGGCCATGCGGCCCGCGGGCCTGGGGTTGGGCAGCCTTGATGTAGATGGTGCATGCATATGGTGCATTGAAATTGTCAACTATTCGGATTTTTTGCTATTTCTACCGAGTAATAATTTGTCAGTCTCGGTGGCGGTTTAGTCACCTGCATCCTACAAGGAGGTATAGGTTCAGCATAGGACCAAAAATAAGCTAAAGGTTGCCATCCAAATTGTGAGTAGTTTAAACTAATTACGGCTACATCCATTGAGAATTTCAAATCATCTCCAGTTCTATTGTAATCAGCGATTCTAGTAAAAATATTAGAATTACCAGTTGATGAGAGTTTTCAGCAGTGGTCTACAGGCTCTGTTTTTTATTCTAATTTTAACTGAATATTTGTTGTAGAAGATTGATAAACTGTCCAAGTCGCGCTTATACGCACCGTCTATTTGGGTTTCCTTAATGCCATGGGTTTATTGGATACTATTTTTTGACTCTTTAGAGGTAAGATTTGTCCCAACTGGACAACATGTTACACAATATTTTTTTGGGCAGTAAGTTTTTTTTACTCTTTGAGGTAAGATTTGTCCCAACTGAACAACATGTTACACAATATTCTTTGCGCAGTACGTATGTTGTTCCTTTGCTTTTCCATCGTGTGTGTCGCTTTGCTAATTACATGTAGATAAATAAGGCTGGTTATGTGGGCCATGTTTCACTTTTCAGTCATAGAATCTTGTTTTTCCAAACAATCATCTGGCTAAGCCGAAAGCCATTCAGACAAATTCGTTTCAACTAACCGTAGCAAAATACTTTTTACAATTCCAATATAATTAAGCATCGTAACAGTTACATAATTGACGAACGTCATTCAACATATAGAGCGAAACGAAATTGTTAAACACCTCAAGGAAACAATATTATTATGTATAAAAAGTAAACACCGTTTAACAGCGATGTTAATGACCTATGACTAATACAAGAGGCCTGTAATGTATAACATTGGCATTCGTACAAACAGCAGCAGCAACGCGCGCGGACGGATACGAGCAAACATTACATAACTTTGATTGTGTTTGTAAAAAGTTGGGGATTCCCTCCACTACAAGCGCATCTTGCTTACACAGACACACTGCAGATGTGTGCGTGTAACCTTGCCTTCCTTTACATATTAAACGCCGTCGGGCTATCCCTTTGCGTACCCACACAAAAAAGTCGAACCATAACTATATTGTTAACAGAAAAAGAAAATGAATGAGTTTCTCTGTTACCGTTATTATTATTATCTCCAGCGTGCTCCTGTGAGGAACGATAAAGGCCCACTGACCGGTTCACTTTTTATACGTGTCGAGTATCAACAATGGCACGTAAACCGTATTCATCGAATCATCTGTTTCTACTTCCGACCACACGTGCCTTGAATAACGGTTGCAGGAATCTTGACATTGAATAAGATTTCATGTTGTCGAGTTTTACCTCTCTTCATCTGAATTTATCTGAAGAAATTTTATCTTGGGATTGAATGTAAAAACATCTCAAATCTGATATGAATGTGTTAGCAGTGTTTTATGTTCCAGAAAATGTGTCAAGATTAAGATGTCGTTGAACATTTTTATTACAAATATCCTCTCGTTTTCGACTTGGCAACGGTTTCCTTTACGAGGTTGTAAATTATATGAAAAAAGTAAACAAAAGAAGCGTTGCATTAGCGGTTAGCGCGAACGATAACGCGCACGTTTGCGTCGGCGTCTTTGTCGTCACGGACTAGCGGAAGGCAAATACGAATGTCTGTGTATTTAATTATAAGACTCTATAAATAGAAAGAGCATTACGTCGTGTTATGCGGTCGGTTACGGCAAGTTATTTCGGTCCGCGCCGTCACGAGCCCCCGTGAATGTCAAGCTCGCGGTAACTCTAACTAGGTGCCACGGCGGTTGGGCAACAGGTGGTATGCACCGCGATCTTAGACAAGTAAACATTTGCATGCACCCAACAAAATGCAGTTGTGGGCTAAACATATTTGATTCCTCCTCCCACTGGAGCAACTATTCGCATCTGAGCTGAAGTAGATTCCTCAATATTCATCGCTACTGTAAGTTGCATAGGACTCAAAAGAGGGTCCAGAAACCGCCAAGTTTAAGATGCAACAGCCAACATTTCCTTTGATTAATTCCTCAAGGAAAAAGTAATGACAGACAGTTCGATCATACCAAACAGGCCACCTGACATTAAAATCATAATCAGAATTTGAAAACATCATAAAAAAGTTACAATAATCAACAAATTACATAATCAGAAATGTAAACAAACGATCACAAGTGTTACTGACCTAATAAGGCGACCCCTTTTCCAACCAAGACGGTTCAATAAAGAACTCCCTTTAGGTACGTAGTATCTAAAGTAGGTACATAAGAGTGGCGGTCGTGACCTCTTAATATATACTCCAATGTATAGACACGCTCCCCGCTTTACCAAGTACCTACTGACACATCACATCAAGAAATGTTCACCCAAAATGGATAAGGCGTCTTTGACAAGTTGATCCCATTTAAATTGAGATTTGAGATAAAATGGAGCGTAGTTATAAAAGTATTTCATTGATAAAATTATGAGTATATTTAGATTTGATGAACTTCTTACAATTCAACGAACTGGAGAAACTCAAGGCTTTATCCAGAAAAAAAACTTTTAATGAAACATTACTAGCTCATGTTTTATTTCTGAAGAATACCAAAACACGAAAAACTGAATAGGAACGTGAAACAACCCAAGAGATGGATATATGCTGCTTTGCGCATCCGAAAAGTATTATTATACCGGATTGGATACCGCATCCTGCTTCGTGGCGCGTTTTCTTCGCAATACTCGGACTAAACCTACACTTAGGGCATATTTTAACATTTTCAACCAACCACGTCAAGATATATATATATATCGCCGCAGTTAGTTATAAAAACATTTTAGTAACTGTTTTACTTTTACGTTACGTTTGATATCGTCAAAGTTATTGCTCTCAGTTCCTAAAGAACGCGCTTACTTTAACTTCAAAAACAATAAACATAAAAAGTAGAACAATAACATCTTTTTATAGACTTCTAAATCGGCATAACGTTGTTTGATAATGGCACTCGTAATAAACATGAATCCTGGCCGTAATCTTTTTACATACATCGCGTGTAGTATCTAAACATACACTATAGGTGTATAGGTATGGAAGTCATTTACCTTTCCGGCTGCGCTCAGACTGAGTCCTTGGCAATGGCCCCTTTCACATACGAACAAGTATACACATTTATCGATGTTACGTAACATTGTTTGCATCATTAATGTTGGCTAACGTTTGGTTTATAAAATTTTGCTCGTAAAACTGTTGTGAGTGGAACAAAATTCGTAGATCTTAGAAGTTAGAAGCTCGATGATGGTAGTAGTTTGCGATATACCTACTAGTTTTACATAGCCCATTTGCGAATATGATTTTGGTAGACATTAAATTAATTAACGTTGATTACACTATGAATATGTCTGTCTTGGTAATCTACAGTCCCAGTAATTAAAGAGCAGGTCACTCTGGTTGTCACGCACACAAACCAAAGTGATAATGTGCTTGACCTACAGAGACCTCCCTTGTTATTAATCCGACGTTTTGATTTCAACCGACGACCGGCGAAGGGAGCTGGCAATTACGTGACGTCACCACGGTTTAACGACCCCATTACAACATTCAACATATTGTATGAATGAATGCAAGCCGCGTGACGGCTGACGTTTTTGTTCGTCGATACGACACAGAGTAAGGTGCAGGTTGTTGCGCCACCACTCAGATGAGGTGTGACACAGGTGTTTAACAAAGTTTGTCTACACATAGTTTCATTCATACGGTGGGGAATTATTTTCAATCAGAAATCATCGTTGCCAAATTGTATAGATTGACAATAGATGGACGTCAAAACAATTTGCGCGCGTCATCGATACACGCTTCAATTTAATCATTTGTGAGAAGGTCACTACACCACAATGCTCGAATCAAAATTGGCACATGCCAAGTGAAATTTTAATAGATGGCAGTTAAGCGTTCGTTGACCTAATGCGGTAGACGATCGAGGTCGTGCCCATTATCCAAGCACAGCACAATGACACGATTATCGGACGGCACGCGGGTCCGAGACGGCTCGCATTGATTTTACGAAATCCACATCACGGACTCGGAATGAACGGTCTCCGTCGGCCCATTCATCTCGTTTTCATGTACACACCGCCGCTATTGCGATACGAAAGTGAGAGCGAAATTTACTCGGGCTGCAACTACGCACAGAGCAGCCATGTATTGCCCTAAATACGACGAGAGAATAGATAACGGCCATTAGGTAATTAATAATTGAACAGTGTTTGAATTTGAATATTATTATGCTATTGTGGGTAGGGGGTTAATTTGACATAGATTTGTTACAAGAATTGCATTACTGTTTCATTCAATGTGCTGTGTAAATACAACCTGCCTTTAACATAGGTACGGGAATAGAAGTAAACGTATTTCGACAAATAGGTACTTAACTCTGATACAGTCAAATGAATTTGGTATTTCTTGAATGAGAATTTCTAACTTTATGAATGTAATAATTTCATATACAATATAAAAACAGTTACTGACAAATCGAGATAACCTTAGCACAATGCCATTCTGTTTTTTTGGAACCAAATATCATTACGGAAAGAGGCGCAAAATCATGATTCAAGATGTTGAAGGTAATAAAGGATTAAGAACAAATCACAACAAACGTAGTGCAAAGGAACCAAATATTACATCGATCGACGCCGACGTTGCAGAGTTACCGACACATTCTATGCAGAAAACAGATGAACCGCATAGACAAAAACGTACACAACCAAGGATACCAGATGCAAGACAATTGTGTATGTAGACAAACACACACATACCCACATCACACACAGCTAAATCTAAATATAGCGAGCGCCGATATCAGCGGCTCGCCCTTGAACCAGTCGCACGGAAACATTTTATTATTATTACCGAGCTGTCGGCGAGCACGAGTATGTCGGGTCGTCGACCCCGCAACCACGTGTCTCCTTATCGACAACTATCTAACACGATTGTGGGTAAACAACATGCCGAGATAAATGACTAATTCCACAATGCTTGCCTATTTGAGCCATTCATAAATAATCAGCGTAACGTCATAGCGATTTCGTTGACAATAACCGTCTGTGATTCAGAGTACCACGTTGAATTCTCAATGAGCTAGGACATCCTACGTTTAATCAACAAATTGTCCTTAAGTTTCAATGTTACTTCATAGCTCTTAAGTTTCGCAATATCGCAAACTTGGGAGTAAACACTTAAAAGCGAGTACGATTAATATCCATAGAAACAAAAACAATAGTAGAGGCTGCCAGAAATCGATACCCCACAGACCGGCCGCGCGGTCAAAGAAAAGCAATGCAATACGTCCATAAATAATAAATCGTCTAATTGTAAAAGGCCGTGACGGACGGAAGAACGTGCATATCGTGGGAAGTGGGACATTGTTACGTAACCGGTATTTGTTCAATGGCCAGCCTACACGGGTACATCCTTACAAATGCGTACGACCTTGAATGTGAACTCGAAAGTGTAAACAGGCACGTGCTCGATGCATTGTTTTATAGCCGCCGGTTGTGAAATACCACAAACAGCACTACGTTACAGCAATATGCTACTTTTGATGGCAAGAATATTGCTTTTGGTCCTTAGCAAGGCAAATCTTCTAATTTGCTCTAAAGTTTGTAAACATAAAGCAGTATCTCGTGGAAACAATGATACAGAAAAGAAATAAGGAAAACAGTTCTGTAACAGATTCCTACAAAAGGTAAACATAGCATCTCATCAACTAATTAATGGAACAAGTAGCGACATCTATTTTTATTTGTCAACATTACTGATCAACAATCTAAACCAGTACATAAATCCAGCTTTAAATTTTTGAGGAAAATGTTAAACTACTTTCTACACCAAAAAAGCTGAAAATTGGAAACGAACGCAGCCGATGGCGAAACGAAAAGCCTTTCAAAGTTCACGTCAAGCGAGATAGATACACGTGTCACATGTCAAGTTCCATTCACGTTGATTCCGTCAAACACACGTCCCGGCGCGTTGCCTCTACATAATGTATGTAGGGGGAGCGGCACTGGATCGGCGGCGAAGCCTCGCGTTTCACTACCCTTTAGCCCGTTTTTGAACCGAGAGGCAAACGCGCAAATCTCCTCCGCCTGGAAGCGAGTAATATTTGCCTACACATCAAACTTTCACTATCGCCGTGCGCTTTCGTTTTTATATCTGCTAACAGCGGCGGGCCCGCTTTGTTATTCCTACGTACATTTTTTTTTTCGTTTTTGCGTCTGACAACCGACACGCTGCTGACGCCAACCGGCAATAGATCGCCTGCCTTTGTGGCTCACTTTAACGGAAATAACTGCAAGCTTGATCATTATTTGTATCAATTTTTTCTATGTTGATATTTTACAAAAGATTAGTGACTTTCAGGAGTCACTTTAATAGGGAGAAGGTGTTAATTGCAGTGCTTTCAGATGGTAGCACACGAAGCTCGCAAATTAATGTTTTGTTATAATTAGCTAAGCACTAACTGCCAAATGTGGCTTTGTGACAGTGCTAAAGTAATTTATGTTCGAATGCCTGTCCGTCTAGCTTTTGCCCACGGCTTTGCCCGCGTATAGGTTGGAAACTATCCGAGAACGTGCCACCGGGATGGTATGTATACTTTGTCCTATCTTATCCCAGTCGCCGTAGCATGACCACCGTAGACAAGGATTTCTTTGACGGAAGAATCGACGAAATGACGGATAGGGCCAAGAAATCTGTCATTGTGTCGACACAATCTGTTATTTTGTCGATTCTTCCATCAAAGAAATCTTTGTCTACGGTGGTCATGCTACGGGGGATGATCTTCCTGTGTGCCATATTTAATAGAAACCCGATCAGCTGGTAAGGCGTGACGTGAACAGACAGACGAGAAAGAGTTACTTTAGCGCATTTATAATATTACTATGCATTACACTTAAAAATACGTTTGCAAATGACACTCACTCAACATTGCCATTCGAAATCACAATTCGATCTCGAACAAAACGTTGGATATGCAGATCATCATGATTTTAGTTTCGATCCAAGATTTGCTTAAAAATCACACGGAAAAGTCGTCATTTTCATCGTAAAAAATCTCAGACCTAAATCAGTAGAGCTAGGTACAATTCTGCATAATATATGAAGATGATGTTAGTTAAAACAAGTAAGCGCGCGCGCAGTCCACGTGGCTGCTACAATCGACCGGCAAAAAAGATCACGCGGCGTCCGCGTGGTTTTACTACTTGAGTTCTAAAGGGCATTAAGTTGAAAGACAGTATGTTATCGTGTTACCTTTCCGCATTTGGGCTTCAACCTACCTTATTTGGTTTGGGATAGGACTGCAACTATCGCAATTTTGTCTTGCACTAACGAAAAATATCTTATTATACTAAGCTTGTCTAACCTGACGGCAAGGATTTTTTTTGGGAAAATTGTATGTTTCCCGCCAATCAGTGGCCTGGATCCAGCATAAAATACTCTTACTGTCTTCCTGACGTGATCAGTTCCGAACGTCTAGAAAGGTCTCTGAATTGCGACCCCAATTCAATACATAAACCGATACGGCATGGATTTGTACTGCGATTTATATTGAGCGTGCAGCCTCCCTCGATAAGCCTGAACGCGAATTTCCCGGCTTTTCTCAAAGAGCCCAAACATCTTATTTCTGTTTTATGTCGTCTTTCTTATTAATTTCGATAAATTTCAGTGTTCTAATTGAAATAAATGTGGTAACTTTTAACTCAAGCCGTAAAAGTACAAAAAAAATGGTTAAGTTCAATTTTTACTTTTCTCTTCCTGCTTACGAAAAATATACGACAAAAAAAAATCATATTCAAAAACATGTTTGCGTAAAATCAGTCATCAAAATAGAATATGCTAAAAAATTGGAAATGAAAGTTTGTCGCGTAACTTCTGAAAAACTGTAGTTGTTAAAAAGGAAAAAGGAAGGAGACCATTGCAAAAGTTATTGCTATACATGTTTTGAAGGCAACAGAAAAAATCGTAGTGCTAATAAAAAGTGGACATCTCAAACTTATTTCTTGGTGACAAGTTTTTGTATGTTTATGGACGAGTCATCGAAACTTCGGCCTCAGTACATGTTAACCTCTAGGCTAGGGGCTTAAAAAATCCATTAGGATGGAGAGAAGCTCAAATAGAGATTCTGCCAGATTTGAAAGCATACAGTAGGAGTAACCAAAAGGAGTAGTTGGAAATTTCCTATAAATATTCTGTTTACTATTTAAATGAATTAAAAGTATTTTTAGTATTTACAATATTAATAAGGACACCAGCTGTATCTTTAAATACAATTTTATAATGTCCTTTAGCATGTAAATAATTGAAGATATATGTATAATTTCTTTTTTTTATTGCTATGGGAAGAATAAAAAATAAAAAATATGACAAGAAACATACTACCTGTATGTTTCTTGTCATAGGTTTATTATTTTCTTTGTTTGTTTGGGTTGAATAGAAAATCAATGATAATTCTATCCATTCCTTATACCAGAACAACATCTCAGTTGTATGCAATTTTGCAAAATTCCATAGTTAGTGCTATGCAGAGTATTAACAATTATTGTTCTTTTACATTATTAGTCACATTAATTTAAGTTTTTCCGAGTAGAGTCACTAAGATGTGTGTAGATGATGCAAGGATATCCAATTCTGACCGTCCTAGCAGTTTGTGTTGTAACACAGAAATTGCTGCAGTTCTAACAAAATGCCAAAAAAAAAATTAAATGCAATCCTTGTGAGAAATCTCCACTACATATTTTTTACAGTAGAATACATATTTTCAAAAAGTGGTTATGGTTATATGATTTATTTTTATTTTGGTGTATCCATAAAATTAAATTTAAACTGGTTCTACAGTCAACCATATTTCAGTGTGATTGATTGATTTTAAGCTGACCTAGCACAGCATGAACTTTCAATAGAATAAGAGGCCAGTTTACACTGGTTTTCTTACCACTGATATGCATCTTACTACAAAAATGCTAGTGTACAGTGAAAAACTTTGCTTGCATATAATCCAGTGTTTACAAAGCTGAATGGGACTAAAATAAATGCTGCATGTGATGGCCCAATAAAACATAATTTAACCCAACATAGTTAAACATCTTGCAAGCAACATTGAATATAGTTGTGTTTGTGGTTGATAATGTTTTGTATTCATAGTAAACACAAGTAATGAAACACTGTTTTGTTGCTAGCAACATTAGAAACCGCAACAAACAATGTTTGGCAACTATTAGCTATTATTACTGGGCGCGTAGCATGACCACCCCGTTTCTACGGTGTTCAAGCTACGCGTGCTGGAGGGCTTAGTCCCGTTTGTTGATAAATAATGATGCCATTTATAGACCGACCACTTTAAGAGTCCTCAGCCTTGCCCCATCAAAGGCACATTAAGCGTCCACATACTCCCTACAATATCCCACAGGTTATTTGCTTTAAAATAACCATAATCCACGTAGGTATTACAATACTAATTAACCAATATGTGATCAGCCTTCAGAATATTCCATTTAAATTGACACCTTCACGAGGATTCATTAAAGCAGTCAGTCTATAGTTGATTTTAGCCAGTGACAGCATTTGATGGCTTTCTTGCGTAGTTGCTGAGAGCTTTGGTGAGCTACTCTTTCATGTCCTCTCAAGTGTATGTAATGCATGTAAGAACATCATTGACAACATTGTAAGTGATAACTTGCATGGTCTACTTTTAATCATAACATGTAATCAAAATAGGTAACTGAAACCATGAAAAAGATGTGTTCTCCTTTTCAAAGATATTTCATGTTTTCGAGGTGATGCAGGTGTCTAAGCACTGATGTGCCTATAGTTATGTTTCAAGTACATTCACCGAGTGTCTTCTACAGCTTTCTATTCAGTCTCATGAGTGACAAAATATTGATGATACTGACTGTACTACAGAGTTCATTAACGGTCTAGTTTTCACCCTTATGCTCTAAGTAACAAGGTTGAAAAGTGGTTGACGGTTAGTGAACTCTATAGTAAAAGAAAGAAAGAAAAAATATTCATTTGTTGCAGGGACATTATTAAAAATGAACAAAAATTTAATTTATTCATAAATAAATTACAACAATTTTTATTATATAAATGCTATTATACTATTAATGATTATCTAAATGGCAAATTTTAAATTAATAATTATGATTCACTAAATAGTTTTTTTTTTAAATATATTTTGTATTGTATAACGGGCTAGTGTCCGCAACTCCACATACAAAACGCGTATTGTGCGTGTTGTTACTTTTGTATACCAACTAATTAATAGTAAAATTAAAGCCCTCTTCCTCTCTCCTACCTTGCTGTGTCCTTACAGGGTCTATTTTTATGTACCTAGCTTTAAGCCTAAGCTAAAAACACACATATGGATGTGTGCAATGCTATTTTATTCACCCTTTCTAATATAGAAATCTCAATTCTATCAAGACAATTTATTAGAAAAAAAAAAATTCAAATGTTGAATGGTAAATAAAATAGATTTGTTATGATTTGAATAAGGATTGGGAATAGTGAAATGACTAATTATTATTACTAGAATTGTTCAGAATTAAGACGCAGTGAGTTAGGCATAGATCTTAGAGGCAATTTTTTTAATCCAGTGTGATAAAAACAAAAAATTATTGAGAGATCCCCAAAAAGATTATTACCAAAATTATATTTGATGATTACCAAAATTACAAAAAAAAAAAAAAACTAATTTATTGGGACCACAACTATTAAGAGTTCACATTTTATTAAGGGTTCTGAAAGAAGGCCTTTTTTAACTTTTACTTTAAGCTTAGACTGATTTTTAAGGATTGTTAAGATGGCAAAATCACAAAGTTGTCGGCAACATTTAGTAAGTCAGTGGTTTCTGAATAATAATATAATTCTAATAACATCTGTTAACTAAATCCATTTTCATATTAAAGATTAGGCATTTTGAAATTACCTACATTGTTTTAATTTTTTTTTCTATATTATTCTTTGTTTACATAATTTATCAGTTAGTGGATTGATCCTAAATCAGTGTACCTACATCATCATTTGGGAAATGATAAATGCCCAGAGAAATTGACAAATGCCAATCATTCCTGGATTCTTCTAAATGTGTTTTGTATACACGAAGCAAGTAACAAATTTTAAAAACAAATCAACAGCTAAAAGCTGCAGCTGTTGTCATTTGCAAAAATAAAAAATGCTTATGACTTAATTTTGACATAAATTCTTAATAGACAGTGATTGACAAGAATGTTTTTATTTTTGCAACCTTTTCTGCTTCATTTCTTATTCATATGAAAACCTTGTATTAAAGTCATTGACATAGTTGAAATTTCATCGCCTTTAAAAGGTTCCAAGGGGTAGCATCATTGTAATTCTTTTAGAAGATAATTAGTTCCTACCAAAATATTATTCTAAAATTTGTAACAAAAATACTAAACTTACCGTAGAATTTCTATATGGGCTTCCTTGAGGGTTATAAGGCGGCATAGGCCTGTGCTGCGGCCAGCCGGGGCCCGGGCCGTAGCCCGCCGGCGGCTGCTCATAACTATTAGGATAGCGGTGCGGCGGCGCCCCGCTTGATTGCAATAACGAATTCAGCGTGGGCGTGGGGCCAGGTGCCTGCGACACCGCTTGTCCCGGGAAAAAGCGCGGCTGCTGCGGCGGTGGCCGCGGTTTGCCGGGAAAACCTGGCCGTGGCGCGTAATAAGGATCCGCACCTTCTGCGTATCTATACTGGCCGTACTGGTCCGTCACTGGCCTCTCTACGCCTCGGTCGTGGCCGGGCGCCTCGCCACTGTCGCGTGGCTGCCCCGGTTCGGCCGACATCGGCGATTTGCTCTTTGTGTTCACGACGCCATCGGGCGGAACGCGCCCGACGGACTTGTCGGTGCCGTTTTGCAACAAAGCGTTCCGAGATTCACTGAGCTGCTCCGATGGATTCTGCTCAACGTTCGCTTCACTACGCTGAGTCTCTGCCTGCGTCGCAGCCATGTTCGGCTGGCAACGGCCGTCCCTGCTTACACTCGCTCTGGCGATCGACCGGCTCGCTTACGTTACATCGGAATCGGGCGTCGGATTGCAAAACCGCGACGCGGACACTTCCATCACTAACGAGAAGATTAACTATACACAAATAGTAACGCGAACCGGACGAATTATCGTTCACCGACGCACACACATCGATCACATATCTACTCCATTGGCGTAAACGAGGTTAGGGAAAAGGTTACATATCTAGAAGGCGATTTTGTCACGCTATAACTGAACATTTCATATCACTATCACGTTAATAACACTCCGTATACGTTCACTTATGACAAAACTCATTCCCAAACCCACAACCAAGTAAAATACTTAAAAACAGAACAATAGAATCACGAAACTTCCAAAATTATTAGCGTCCGCCATTACGGACTTGAAATTCTGCGCTTGACGACGCTTCTGCCTATGTTCACTCCGGTTACAAAAAAATATTTTTGTTGAAACTTTAACCATAGATAGCTGAAACTAGCTCTAAATATTTGTCTCGATATTTTTTCAGTTTCGATTGTACTAAATAATTAGCTAATTGTACACTAATTGGAGGAAAATAACCCAAAATTATCTGTGCATGTTTACATTTTTGTACTATTGCGACCACGTAGTTACTACGGCAGTACCAACATAAAACATGCCACAAAGTGACAAGTTCCGCTGGCGCCAAGGCTTTCGCTGCTAAGTTCATTTCAAGTTGATGACTCCTCTTTACTGTTATGATGATTTAATGGCTAGAATTAAAACACCCTAAATTATTTTAATGATTTAAAAGCCAATTGATAGCATTTCAAGTTTAAACAATATATTGGTTTCTTCGTTTTTATATAAAAAGTATTAATTTAAGATGGCACTTCCGATTTGATACCAACATAACAACTGTACAGATTCTATGAATAGAGTAAAAAAATATTTTATTTTGTTTATAAAAAAAGCTAGTTTCATGTGGCTTCGCTATAACAGGAACTTATTTTATACTTCAATTTGGTTTTTGTCTAAAGAGTTCAACCAACTGTTATTTTGGAAATATTTTTTCAATGCTTCACTACTTGCTTGTCTATGATCAGAAATCCTAATATGAATCGACTAATGCAATAGCTGGCATTAGTCGATTCATATTAGGGAATGATGACTATTTTAAAAAACTATGATTATAAAATGATATCGAACTATTTTATTTAAAACTAATTGAACAGGTTGCTTTTTTCCCACCGCTTGGTGGGAAAAAAGCATTTTTTACTCGTGGGTCACCTTAGGTGATCATTCTACTAGCCTGATTCAAACAAATAAAAAAATCTGTAAACATATGGTTAAATACGATCAATCTTCAACGGGGTCTAGCAAGATTTTAAGTAAAACAGCTGTCTCGTTCTAAAGGCCTGTTACCGCCGCAGGCATCATCAGCATCTGCAATTAGCCTTTTCCCAACTATATTGAGGCTAACTTCCAGTCTTTCAGGACCGAATTCAGATAAATACTAGTATTTTACATGGATCAACTGCCTATCTCACCGCGACAACTCAATTGGTACTGGGTAATACGAGACCCCTTGTTAAGACTGGTTGTCAGACTTTCAGACCCCTGACTTGCTGTAAAGCCTGTTTAAGATTTACCAATGACAGCCGGGAACAATGACATCCGTTCCGTATTAACGGTGCAAATGTAAATGGTACCCACATAATAATTCCTTAAAATAAAGAGAGAGCATCAGTTTTCGTTTTTTGAATTTCTAACGACGCGTTGTGCCGTCCGAAGTGGCGCGTTGTCTGACCGAGATATTTTATCACACGCACACACTTACAATTAGCGAGACAAGCCGGTGAGAGCTGTACGGCAAAGCGCCATAGTGCATTGTAAGTATAGACCCATATAGCATCCCGTAGTCTGAAGTAAGGCTGCGTTTCCACCCGAGATATGCTAGGCCGCTGAGTGGTGCGAGGATGCGTAGCGACGCTGTGAAACAACTGTGCAGATGCGAGCGGTAACCACACCGTCGTCTACTGACGTGCTATTTTTTCGCTCGCGTCCGTCCCTAGCACACATCCTTGCCTAGTTTTGAATGTACAAAAACCTCGCTCCGCTGAGACGTTTCCACTAGAGCAGCGCTGAGCGAGGCCAGGTAAATAAAGTAAATCTATTGGTTCTTAACAAACACCTACCACTGCTTGTCTCTGCATCACTTAAAGGTTGACTGATATAAAATGCCTATGGCATTAAGTCCGCCTCTGTACTTTTGTGCTTGAAGTGTTAAATAAATAAATAAACACATCCCTACCAAATCTCTGCTGGAAACGTAGCCTTAGGGTGTCGTTCATTACGACCGCTTTTTACTGTGTTGCTATCCAGAAAGAGATGCGTATTTGCGTACTTCCAATTTCGTGAACGAACGCTCATGATTATTATTTTGTCATACTTGCCCGTGATAGGCATAGTCAGAGCCACACTGCACCGGGCACGGCGTGAATTTAAAGTGGGTGGGTTGGGTGGTTTTAATTCATTTATATACTACCTGACGGCCGGACCCGCGACCCCATGGCTTAGTCGTAAATATGTATGTAAATGTTACACCATGTATTCTATCAATTGATGTTGTGGCCATTTCTGCAAATGTTTGGGAAGTAAAACAAATACGAAGCACATATTTTAAAATTTGATTTATTTTCATGTCTTCGTTATACAAGTTTGTTAATTTGTCTGCAAAAATATTGTTATCTTCACCAATGTTATTACACCAAATATGTTTTATTTCAATCATGTATGTAGTACCGGTATGTCTGAACACAAGATTATATTATTGCTACTTTACACTAGTTTTGTAGTAAAATGATAAAAAGGTTGGCTTCTTCAGAAAATCGTTACAATTTCTATCTAAACACCTCGCAACATAAACACGGGAACATGCTAATTTTAATTGAGCGAAATTCTATAATATAAATGCCAAATATATATCTCATTTCATAAAATAACGTAATATAGCATTTTAATTTTTAAAAAATCTATAAAAGTACACATAAATTAGTTATGGCATAAAACTATTATCTAAGTATAAAACAAATCTCAAATTTAACCTAATTTAAGTACAAAGATCACGGGTCTCAATCTATAGGATAACATTTGAAATTATATGTGATGACAGATCTCGCTAGTGTAAGCTCGATTGAATGCAGTTAGTATAATGTATAATAATATTAATTTAATATGTACATGGAACGAAGTATCTTATTGTGCTTTATACAACGTTCAAGTTAATAATGATCACGATTTGTTTAAATATTTCGTCTTGAAAGTTATCAATAAAATGCCAACAATTAGTAGAGTTAAACTCAGTTTCCGTATGGATGATCAACACGAATTAGCTAAAAAAACAAACCAATTAATTTCACTGGCCATCGTTAGTTTGGTCAGCCCGTCTCAGCAGTTAGCATAGTCTTATAGCTCATGTTTGTGTTGATTGCCCTTTAGAAACCGGAGGGACTAGCACGAACGTATTTAACGGTTTTAAAACTGAAAATACTTCTTAATATTTATTTAGTTCGAAGACTTTATTCATATTTTCGGATACAGATGCTAATTGTGTATGCCAAATAAATTTTAATAAAAAAAATGCTGTAGAGGAAGTTGTATTTTCATTTAAAAAATCGATCGAGTATACGATACGTGTACTCGCATGTTCGTGCTAGGATGGTGTTAGAAGCATATTTACATTACATTTGAAAACCGGAATGTCACTCTACCGCGTCAATAGATGATTTCTCTTTTCACTTACATAATATTATCAATTTCGATATGCCACTATCAATTTTATACTTTCCGTATTAATACTGCAACAGTCTGATAGTTACTTCGTATAACTTAAATATTTTATTACATTGAGTTTTTATAAGGCAATTTTTCGTGTTTCTTTAGATTCTATGACAAATGTGTTTTGACATTTGAGACAGTTTGTGTTACATGAACACTGGACAGTATCGTCGCAAAGTTAGTGCTTTAATCAGGAGGAGCCGAACTCATCCATCCAGGAGAGGTACTTCTGGATATCACCCTTGGACACGGACTTGTTGCACTTGGACAGGGCTTCCATGAAGTCCTGCTTGGTGACGGGAAGGTCGAGCTCTTCCTTGGCAAGTTGTTTGATCTGCTCGGGCTTTAGGCCAGCTATTTTGCGTCGCATCGACATCATTGATGCGTCCCTGGAAATTTAAAAGAAGTTTTCATTAATCTTATTCTATACTGAATGCGGTTTTACATACACATCCTAAGCTCTTTTTTTCGGAACGCTAATACGCATGATTTGCCAGCTCACTGATATAGCTCAGGCCCACAGAAAATGGGGGTATCTATTGTATTTGGAGCCTAGGCCACTGAATACTAGTATTTTACAAAGAACGACTGAGTACCTGACCTCCAAAACCACGACCCAGTTACCAGGTAATAAGATACCCCTGGGTAGGACTGCCTATCAGAATTTCGGATTTCTAACTATCTGTAACGACTGCTACAGATTTATTCAAAATTCTTGTCAATAAAAATTGTACCAACCTGCAGACATTAGTAATATCAGCTCCGGAGTATCCTTCAAGTTTCTTGGCAATGGCTCTCAGGTCTACCTCGGCGTCCAGCTTCACCTCTCTCAAGTTTATCGTGAGCAGCGCCTCGCGGCCATCTTGCGTGGGCAGCGGGATGTAGATGCGCTTCTCCAGCCGCCGCCGCAGCGCCTCGTCGATGTCCCACGGGAAGTTTGTGGCTGCTAATACCATCACTACCTAGAATATAGAAAGATGTTGTTAGTATTTACTTGCGATGGGTTGTGAGATCAATAAATGACACCTTGTTCCTCATAGTCTCTAGAACCTTCTTATAATATGCATAAAAAATGATCCATGTTTCTATTCATCCCATAGTTGTTAGCAGCATATCGCTTTGTTGCTATAAGGCCGTACAAATACTTTCTTTGAAAGTGCAAGTTCATTATTCGGACAGCGAGCTGCAATTTTGCCGCGTTAGTTCCTTGTTGGTATCTCTTTGAAACAAAAGTTTGGTATTGCACTTAAAATGTATTAAGTATTATGAATTTTCGTATATGCATCGTGTCAGTATTTTCATCTCTAACTAGCTCATGTTTACGTAAGCATCCCAGTTGCTTGATATTTTTAAGTATAACCAATTTCTCTATATCCAGTATCCAGCAACTGAATACTTCACTACTTACTTTAGCAGGTTCATCGTTAGCCGAGCCCAGCCCGTCCATCTGCACGAGCAGTTCCGACTTGACGCGCCGCGACGCTTCGTGCTCGCTGTCGGAGCCGCGCCGGGAACATAGCGAGTCTATCTCGTCGATGAATATCGTGCTTGGCGCGTAGAACCGGGCCTGGAAACAATTTCAATAAAACTTGAATGACAAAATTTTCACAGATTTTCTGAAATATCGAATAAACAATGACAATCTTTTACTTCTTTTTCTGCCTCGTTGGTCTAGTGGTCGCAACCGCGACTGCTGAGGTCCTGGATTAGATTCTCGGGTCGGGCAGTATTATTGGGGTTTTCCTGGAATTTCTCAGTAGCAGACACGGAGTCTGGATTTTTGCACGGTTGACGGTAATAGACTCGCCCTTTATTAAATGTGACTTAACATAACTGGCGAAATGTGGGTGTACTATTAGGTACACCTCTGACTAACCCTTCGGGGGTGATGATTGATGTTATGTTATGTTTAGAATCTTTTTTTCGTATTTTTATCGCCTTAAAGAAGATGCAAACATTTGCAGCTTCAGAAGCTTTGCCAATTAGTGCCTTTCTTTATTAGATACTACCTGTTGCCCACGACTTCGTTCGCAAAATTAACCAAAATTCATGGGTGGTGGGTGGTGGGTGGTGGGTGGTGGGTGATACCTGAGATTGAGATAGGAAGAGAGGAACTTCGAGGAAGTAAGTAACACGTCGATAATACCTCCTTAAAATTTAACAGTTTTACATCGAAGCTTAAAAATAGGCAGTTGCTCCATGTAAGATACTGGTCTTCAGATGCCTCCGGTTAAGACTGGAAGCAGTTTTTCCTAACTATATTGTGGTCGCCCAACTTAGTTGGGAAAAGGCCAGGCAGATAATAATGATGACTTGATGAAGCTTAAAAATATTCCGGAGTTTTGAAGGGAGATATTATCCACACGTTACTTTGAAGTTTAGGTAAATATTCCAAATTTATTTGGACCAATTGCAGTATATCTTCTTCTTCCATACTCTAGTCATCCCCCTAATTAACCATATCATTTTTCACACAGTCCATCCATCGTTTCTTTGATTTTCCTCTACTCTCTGTTCATTACATATGCTCCAATGTTTTGTTAAGTAATTAAAAACATGTCTTACCATTTCAAAAAGCAATCTGACTAGTTTTTCGGACTCGCCGCGGTACTTGGAGGTGAGGGTCGAGGAGGACACGTTGAAGAACGTGGTGCCGCACTCGGTGGCCACGGCCTTCGCAAGCATGGTCTTACCGGTGCCGGGCGGACCCACCATCAGGACGCCCTTCCACGGCCGTCTGATGCCCTGGAATAAGGAGAAGAAAGTCAAGGTAGGCAAAGAGCTGTGTAACAATTTTACCAATGATGGTTGTATTATTGCTTCCTAAACATAACGAATTCTTTACCCTGTGATTTTGTAAAGTCAAAAGCCAAATTGAGCTGTTTTAGCTGCTACTGAATAATCAAATGGAAGAAAATGGTAAGCAGTCACTGCATGGATGTTGCCCAGTCCATGACAAAAATGTCTCATGAGGTTGTGATTCCATGTCGCAGCAGTGGGAACATTATAAGCTGATTATGCTATGCTATGGAACTGATGGACGCTACCGAAAGCATCTAAGTAGTAGCTCAGTTCATCAGTTCTGTGCCGACACAATTTAGATTGCCATTGACACGCTAAGAAGAAGATGCTATGCTTAAATATGAGGCTGGAATTCCAAAAATAGCCATACACGCTAAACCAGAATACAGCAATGTTTTGGTGGAAGTAGTAGTTGTAATACTCGAACAAACGCTTTACTAAGAGCTAGTTTTACTTAAATTACATTGTTAATTCTACTACAGGCTTTCTATTGTTTAAAATTTAGCAGAGGGCTGGCTATTTTGTCCATAGATTAGTAGAGGCAAAAACATCCACCAATACCAATGCATTCTTAAAAGCGCCTTTTTGTAGGAGATGGCCGAGGTTCAGTTTCAAGTTAAGATTATATATTCTATGATAAACCTGTTAAGTACTAACTTTAAAGAAGTCGGGCATCCACATGGGCAAGACTACGGCTTCCTCCAGCAGTCGCTTGGCCTCCGCCAGGTCCGCAATGTCGTCCCACCGGATGTTGGGGTTCTTTTGTACTATGTCACGCTCTGGAACATCAAACAATACAGTTAAAAAACTATTTGTTGATACATAATCTTGTAGTTTCGTTAACTTGGCAATTTTACTTGCAAGATGGCTATGTCCTGCAGGAAACTGCCATAGGTTGATTGATTTATTAGTGAAAGCTGATTCTGCCTTTTGGTCACGAGTACCAATATGTATACTTTCCTAAATTTAAATACAATTTTCGCGAGAAATAACGACTGTAACTTGCAGATAGGATCTTTTTCATAAAAATATGAGTTCCAGAATACTATGTACGTAACAACATGAAATTTTAATCAGAACAGTAGGAGAAAATCTGTTTTAAAAGTTGTTAAGTGTTTACATATTGGTGCTCGTGACTGTACATGATTATTCATGGTCGATGCATTCTAAGTTTGGACATTTCTATCGTTCTGAAACTGTCATAGAATATTTGGTCTGACTTTTAATTACATCTCAGGCCAAATGTGTCACTTTATTCAATTTTTTTCTGGGTGACTTCTTCAGTAACCCCTGACAGTATAAGAGAACATCTACCATTATTTATTTCATAAACAGTTGTGTTTTTGCTGGAGGTTTATGTTCTTCTTGTTCTTGTCACTGCAGTATTTTAAGTTGACCAAATTTCGCCTTCATCTCCGAACTCAAGTGGGAAGATGTAATCCCAACCTCGTGCAGTGGGGTTACCTCGGCGGTATGGGTGTGGAGCTGTGTCGCAAACTATGTTCCAAGGTCGGACCTTGCCCTCTAGAGCCCAAATATATCTGCCACCGACGACAGTGTTGAAGTTGCAAGGCCTATGTTAAACAGAACCAATTCTACTTACCGAGCATATCGACGAGGTCGCCGTCGGCCGAAGACGGGGGCTCAAACCTTCTCTCTTCGTCTTTATGTTTCTCGTCGTCTGTATCACCATTGTTGTTGTCTCTGTCCTGTTTATCTTTGCCGTGATCCTTATTGCTTGTGTCTTTTGTTTTTGCTGTGAATAAAGTAGAAATTAAGCTTTACAAATGATTTCGAACATCTTATCTGACAAACTGTAGTTTTTGAAGTTTTTAGAACTACGTTTAATACTGTTTGTGTATCGAGTAGTGCCACTATTCGTAAGTCGTATACAACATTATTTTTAGTATATGCGAAACCTGAATATAGTTTGTTCAGAATAAGTAACTGAATCGATTCCAATAATTTTTAAACCATGTTATATTTTGTCCCAAAAATATTTAAAAAAGTTAAAAGTTGGACACCGAGCGACTTTAAGTACCTTTCGCAATAATTTAGGTACCTACTGCCAAATTATTATTATCAATGAGCTCAAGACGACGCTGGAGGCGCGTGCTGCGCGGTGACCACGATTTTTTGCGGACAACTAGGTAACAGAACAAGCTTATAACTTTGCGATTTTTCATGAAAGTTTTGAAATTTTGTACATAGATTCTTTACATAAAAATATTAAAAATCACACCGTGGAAAGTACAACACCCTGTCTTCAACCGAGGTTCACACCACAGGTTACCTGCTTTGCTAGTAAAGATACGAAACACGATACGTTAGTCAATTCTACGACCGCTTTACACCTTTAAGCACCTATGAAATAAATAACGCCGTCTTAACTTTAAAATCACGTAACAATAACACCAAACGACTTAACAGCACGGCTATTAAGTAAAGTCTCACAAATGCTAAACATTAAAATGAAACATTATTGCTAAACCCAGCTGCAATGTACGTGAGAGACCATTTAATATCATCTCTGTAAGTACACGTGGCCACTAAAAATGTTAAGTTCAGAAGGTACAGTCAGACCTAAAGGTGAGAAAGAAAGATTTGCATTGACTGGAAAGGTAAATAAAGTAGCAGTTCTGAATTTTAAACAGGACATAAGCAGTGACAACGTCTATTTTCATGTTGATTGCAAAATGTCTTGCACTTTGAAGGTGTACAGTGTATTTTGCTTGCAATAATTTCACAGGCTGATCCTCAGCTTTCTGTCCTTGTTCTAAGTTACTTTTACAAAATTGCACAGACTAAAAGGTGCATTTTGCAGTAAGATGTAAACGGACCCTTCACGAAGCCGTCAACCAAGCCATTCTGTACATCAAACTAAGTAACCCTACCCAAAAATTATTGCTAAGAAAACGACTTTTTTTTTAGGCGAAAAATCACGCTTTACGGTAAAACTTAATGAACCACAGTCAAAACATTGTGCTGGTGGACGCATTGAATAGTAAATGGGTTATGGAAGTATTTAAATTAAAATTATAACCTTAAAAACGAAAAAAAAAAACGCAATGACGGGAAGAACAAGTGCCTTTCGGCGTCGTTAAGGGTCTATTTACACCCTTTATAAAATATTTATACTCACCCTTTTAAAATGCCTTTATAAAATATTTATATTCACCCTTTATAGAATATTTTACGAGTTTAATTATTATCACATAATGCCTAGCTCAACACTAGTCTGTAAATATTTTAAAACATTTTAAGGTGTGTTTTCTAACTTAGTTACTTTGATAATGCTCTTATAAAAAAACAAAATTATGTAATGACACATAAACAACTATTTTTGTCCAGAGTTTGCTGCGACTTCGAATGTGTGATCTTTCAAAATATGTACTTCATTGAATTAACCTTCTGAATTCTCCTGTCATGTGCATATTCTACAGAGTTTTTGTGTCCTATCACCTCCTTGTATACATTTTTTATTAAGCTCTGCGCAGCGGTGAGCACGTTTTACGTTCATATTCTGCAAACATCTATTATTATTTATGTAATATTGACACTAGTAATAAGACGTGCATTTTGTGAGTTGGTAACTCCTACTTTTTATAGAAAAGTTAGTTTTTATCAACTTTGTTCTCCGGAGCACGTCTTGTGAAATCTTATGACAAAAAAGTACAATCAGTGCCCTGCATTGTGGGAAACAATTCCATGCTACTGGAAAGCTATTAAAACGTAAAATACCAAACAGTATATGGGTTAATATCTAAGAGCACGATTCACAAAGCATCGTGCTTCGCATACAAAATACGCTCATAATTAATTAGTAAACATTGATTCTAAATCGTGTACTTCTATATTTGTAACCAAGAGCAACCAACTTCCTATATCAAGTACCTTTAGAATTTATTTTTTCTCCTTGTATAAAAACTCTTATCGAAAACTCGTATATCCTTTTAAAGTCACTGAGTCGTGTTATTATTAAAACATTGTTATATTAAATCGATTGTATGAAACGTATTTAGCATTTGTATTGAGTCAATCAACCGCTAACCACAGATTATATTGTATTATGAAACCATCTCATTGTTGCTTCCTGTGGTTATTTACGTAAAATATCATAACACTTTCCACGAGGTAGATTTCATTTTGTAATAGTTGTGGGAATATAGATAGTGTTGCCCTGCGGTAACTTAGCAATAACTACATAAGACCTTTGACCGGTGTTTTTCCTAATAACAGAATGGTCGTAATTTAGCGGATATCAATAGGGAAAAACAATGTTCTGTGTTGTGTTCATGGAATTTAGGAGCCACAATAATAAATCAAATGAAAAGGCGACATATTATAACACTAAGGGGCCTTAGCAACTTGAAGGCTAAACATATTTAAAACATAATTCTGTCTCTTGACATCTTTAAACGATTGATAGAAACAGAACGATGTTTTAAATTCGTTCTACATTAAACGCGTTTAGCGATTTGTGGTGCAAGCGGGCCTTAGTGTGGACAATTACAAATACTGGTGCTAAGCTACATCCAGTTAGACTGGAAGCCGACCCCAACATAGCTGGGAAAAGGCTAGGCAGATGATGAGTGTGGACACAGACAAACACAAACAGAAGCGAACCCGAGGGTAAACATTTATCTTATCATAAAGTGCAATTCCTACACCAAGAAAATGTATGGAACACCTGATTTTGTTGACGAATATTTTCAGCTCCGTCGGATCTATATTTATGTACTGAAATCATGGTAAAAGTTTGTAGAAATATCAACGCAATTGCGTCACTTGCAAAATATCATAGTGAACAAGGAAATATGCATGAGTATTGAGTCTATAGACAAAATTTCAGGCAACAACGCAAGTACACTTCAAGAATGAATTAATAAAAGTATTATCTGTTGTTACTAACCGCTATGTGCCTTATTTGCTGCAGTCTTAGGATTCCTGACATCAGAGGTCTTCCGATTCGATGAGGTGGCGTTGCGGTTCCCCGGCGTGATCTTCTTGTTGTCTGTGCGTGCTGTCCGGGGGTTAGCTCGTGCCGATTTCATTGTGGGGGGCCCTCTGTGGACAATTGAAATGTTTTAGTTGACATTTTCCTGTAAGGATGATGGCTGTAAACTTGTCATTGGTTGGGTTTGAGTGTGAATATAGATGCAAGTCGAATTTGACAGTGATCATGGCTCTGTTCACTATGCATATGTCAACTCACGGCTTTTCCTTCCAGGGGTAGACAGGGACTTTAGAGATTACCATGTTATTTGTAGTGAAGAAGCTTCATATTATGGTGCATTGCGCCGCGTCGTAAAGGCTACTCAACCTGAGATGGCTGTGTTAAAATAGCCTTTAATCTTTTGAACGCCATTGTCACATATACGTGACAAACACGTGCCTTAACGCCAAACGACACAAATATGTGACAAAATGGTAGATGAAATTGTAGCTTGCCGTGGTGCGCGTGTGTTGAAGCTCGGGCGTTTTAAAGGTTAATTCGAAACACATATCCAGGATCTAAAATAGGTTATAGTGTGTTTCCCCAAGATATGCTATACTACATTGTTTTAAGAATACAAGACATCTTTTTTTCTGTAACAATTTTTTTCTTATCCTTAATAAAGTGATTACTGCACAAACTATAATCATAATCACAACGACACACACACACACGCACACACACATCCACCACATCCATCCAGCCATCCATCCATCTCATCACATTTACAATCCTATCTTGACATAAACTTAGTTATTTATAGATCTGAATAGAATTGTATTTTGTATCGACGTCATCTACAAGTATATCTTTATTCCGTATGCTTAGTTTGATCAAGAACATTATGCTTTGTGTAAAAACAAGAAACAGCTGTACGTTTTTATCTTATCGTCAAAAAAGTTAATGTCATAATTAAGGCATCAAGATTAAATAGAATCATTGTATTGTTACGTCAGTTATTCCAAATAATGGCCATGAAGCTGTTTGCTTTTTTGCCAGGAATTAAACACGAGAAAAATGATATAAGGAAATGGACGCAAAAGGCTGAAAACAAGGTCTTATCAAGCAGTATCACTCTTTGAAGAAGGTTTATATTATTTATTTTTTCAACTGAACCATTTACCCTCTCTGGGTTTCTACCCATCGTCATCGCAGACGCCATCCCAGACACAAAGACAAAATCAAAATTTGAGTCGATGTCGATAATTTAAAATCTACAAATAAATATACATTTTTTTTTTTTTGGCAAATAAGCTGAAACCACCGACCCTCTCTGGGTAGAAGCATCACAGGCGCCATCTCAGACACAAAGACAAAATTCAAATTTGAACCGATATCGATAATATAAAATCTTCAAATAAATATATAGCCTCTTAATTTAAATTTGCCTAAGCGATGACATGGGTTCAGCAAACCGATTCGTCAATTACAAAATCAATTTATTTAATACCAAACCGATATAATTAAGTAGGTCAATCAATTCATTAGAACATAAAAGCCAGTTTAATTTTAACACCTGTGCGTCAAAATGTCCTTTGTGCTGTTTGTAACAGCTGTTTCTGCACATAAGTACATGTTTATGTTGCAAACATTATTGACCTTCGACACATCGGCGCCTACGCAACTCATTTCCGAATGATTACGAAGTGAAACGAAGATGTAACGATACCATTTGGAGCAATACTACTTTTGAAATTGGTAATATTGTGATGTTGTCTGATTAATTCTATGCCTCGCCCAATGTGAGTAATAAAACTAGATCCTTGTGCTGGGATTTGCATATTTCACCGCTATTTGGTTGTATGTCGTACTTTAATGATTTATTTTAATATCTAGTGAGAAAAACATGGCATAATCAGCCCAATCCCACTGCTGGAATACAGCAACCTGTACCGGCCTCCTCACTGCGAGATGGAGTGGGCTGTTGGCCCAGTGTGGGTTTGATGGATGTCGTATGACTTTGAATTATTTTTAGCTTTCCCACGAAGTTTTCCATCACCGTCTTGAGAAGAATACGGCAAAGGTAGCTTACACCGAACAGTCGGTTGATACAGAAAACAATGCTGATGAAGAAGCAGTTTTCTGGAATGTTTGTCCTCTATGTTCCTCAGTTAGATAATAATGTAAATCAGAAGTACGACGAACAGTTTGATTGATCAAACCGATATTAAAATTCATTAATTGAATACCCTTCTATGAATAGACATGACAAGAAAGGGGAAAGACTTGCTGCGCCGACTAAAAATACATTGAGATAAGGTCAGAAGAAATTTGATGATGGCTAACTTTAATATCTGTAACAACAATAAAACAAATTCCGTAAGTCGTTCGTAGTCGTCGTCGTCGCTCTTATGTAAATAAGAGCATTTACGACTTACGGAATTTCATACAAAATTTCAAGTCGATTTTTTCGAAATGAGTGAACTGATTTTAATGAAACTTCATACGCATAAGCAGAATACATAGCTCTAAAATGTTAGCTGGGAACACTTTCGAAAAATAGTGTTACAGCTAAACTAGACCGAAATTCCCAATTATCTTTTTTTAAAAGACATGTCGAAAATGTTCTCTGATAGCTTTTAAGACCTCTGTATCCTGCTTATGCGTCTGAAGTTTCATTAAAATCGGTTCTAAATTTCTAAAAAAAGGACCTCAAAGTTTGTATGAAATGCAGTTAAGTCGTAAACGTCGCTCTTAACTTTAAACGAATAGCATTTCATTGTCACAACTAAAGTTTAACTTACTGCACGTGTTGAACGTGGCAGCTATTAAACTAGTTAGCACATGCACCGCGACCACGTGCTAACTTTAACTGTTACTTTTGGCTGTGTCTCGCTAAGAGTAGCTAACTGTATTACTTAATTAACTCGTCAGGTAGAATTAGAACTACTATCCAAAACAAAGAGGGAAAGAATGTCATCAAGTTTTTTTTTTAAATATTGGTGGATCTAGGATGCTTTCAAAGCTGATTCATACACGCTAATACGATTGATGAAGTATTTCGACGAAAAGCGTTTTAGCTGCCAATATACCAGTCACGCAGCGACTAAACGGCAATAAAACATCAAATGATGTTGCAGTTGTACTGGTTACAATTATAACTTCCTCAGGGAAACTCCAAAAGAGCATGGTCTTTCGACATTGTTCAAAACACCATCAATACAGTTAACCAAGCTCCAATAGCTATAAAGTATAAAGGTTGGGACAAGACACGGCTTTTGTCCAGCAGTCATCCTCTTTCTAACGTAATAACGCCCAACAAGGTCCGTAAAATGCATCCGACCCCGCGAAGCTATAGGCATCTGGTCGTGAAAAGCCGTTAACTAACCAGATGGATACAGAAGGTTGTGGACAGGGTGTTGTAGCGCCGTTTGGGAGAGGCTTATGTCCGCATGTCCACCAGTAGGGTGCGTAGGCTGACTTCGTGTTGGTAATAAGTAATGGTTGGTACTAACTTGTGTTCTACACTGGTGGGTGGCGGCCATGCATTGGGGTCTCTGTCCGGCGGTGGGGGCCAAATATCGGGGTCAATCTCGTGCGGCGCGGGGCCCCACATCTGGTCGCGTGTTGGTAAATCCTCGTAGTCTGCAATACAAGAAAGAAAATGATAATCAAAGGTCAAGAATATGAATCACAATCTAGATGAAGAAGCAAGTGGGATCTGGAAATGGTCTTCGAAAATTGTAATCAGTTCAGCGTATGTGGTTGATCTTCTGTCTAGCGCTATAAGACGAGGATCCAACATACAAATCAAAAGTTGCATACTACCCACACTACTAGTATATTTAGAAACTTATAAGATGATTGTGAAAGCGAAAACGGAAGAGCCGTTTAATCGATCCACTTTTTTCGCCCATGTCTCAACTTCTAGTAGTCCGTAATAATTGCCGACTTATTTTCTTGGAAGCTAAATTAAACGCCGTTGCAGCAATTGAATACATTCAAGCAGCTGCTTCAATTCCCTTGCAAACTATTAAACTCAATTACGCATGTCCGATTATTACACTGCAGAATAAAAGTTGAGGTAAACCGCTTTATTACAATTTATGCCGACCGGAAATTAACCGATACTTGAGAACAGGTTAAGAGCACTTACCGTTAACTACAAGATAAAGATAAACTCAAACCCTTATACCTCACTGATAACCTTTAAGAAGAACGGTTCAATAATCGTCAGTTTGTTTTTAATATTCTAGTTAATACACGAAGATATGTACTAGCACTAAGTACAACGGCTGTATTGCAAGCTTGCAACTAAAACTTGTTGGACAACTTTCAGCCATTACCTCGCACCAAAGACGTCTGTCTTTAATGCCTTTAAATTAATTAAATGTGGTATAAATTATGGCCAGAGTGGACAAGAAAGCGAACAGGAAATCAGCAAAATGTGTGAAGTGACTGGTTTTATTGAAAAAATCTTCGATGTCCAAGAGAATAACAATTTCGTTTAGCATATATCGATTGAGCGGTGTGCATGCATGTTGGAACTTTCAATATCCATACATAAATCAAGTCTTGTTAAAAGGTTTTGGTTATGCTACTGTTTCATCATAACTAGGTCAGCTTTGGGAATGAACTGCATCAGACTCCAAAGGATCAGATAGTTGAAAGTCAAATTAGTATTTCGCAATGCTTAATAAAATGGCAGCGAGTGGGTAGCATGGGTCAGAAAATTCAGTTGATCAGTTCAGAGAAAGCAAATCTGTATCTGTGGTTTTTGGAGACCAGAAAGAAGAAGTCGTCCTCTCCATCTCATAACAACTTGAAGTTGAGAGTTGTAATTTTTTATTCTTCGCGCTTCGTTTTATATTTTGCTTAGCAACTACACTTGATTTACTACACTACATTTTTGTTAAACGAGTCAGAGGCCGAGGGGCGGCATAAAACTCTGACACCAGGTTAAACACCAACCACATGATAAAAAAAAAGATAAACTTCACGAGTCACGGCCTTTGACCGAAGAAAGCCCCTATCATTATGAAAATACAATAAAAAACAATGTTCAAGGTACCATACACAGTATAGGCCATTACACGCATGTTATTAATTCATTATCTACGAAAATCGATAGTCACCTAACAGGTTATAGTCGCCGTGTAATTACGTTTATTGAGATTTAATGACTCCCAGGGAAAGCCGTTACTTAGTTTTATCTCTCCGACACGGACGATTACGCGCCAATCTGCGCGTAAAAGCGTCACCTGCGTAAAACGCGGATGACATTGAGAGGCCCACTTTAATTTATTAACATTATACAGCCAAATAGCTTAATAACTGGTCTTGATTAAGCGGAATAGTCAAGGGTAAGAGACAGGTGAAACAGCACCAACAATTCAAATTTTGTAAAAGCCATTTAATGTACAGGACAAGCTTATTGACCGAAAACAAATCTGGAATCCAGGCTGTTTGCTATACTAAGAATTTTCAAACGGAAAAGCCTACCTATGGATATCATATAACAAAGATCAACAGAGCAGCCAAAAGCTAAACGAATGTTAATGTCTCATATTGATCAGGGAGTGGAATTAGTAAGTGGTTATTATCAGTTGGCCATTATCCCGTATGTGTCAAAAGATAATGGAGGGAATCGGTTATCGAGGACCCAGAAATGCGAACCTTGAGAACTAGTTGCTTTGAATTAGAATTAATTGGTTATTATGTTTTGGCTAGTGGTCTATTATGGTAAGGCCATCCTGTTTTATTAGTCAATTATATTGACGATGTTTTAGTACGCCCTCTTACTGTAAACTTATTCCGATGGCGCATGTCATTTTTGTATAGCCAGTTTGACTTAGTTTGGGAGCGTCAAGGAATGTGTTTCTATGGCAACGGATTACATCAGGATTGGCATATTGCCCGACAAAACGCGTTATTGATCATCCTTATATCACATGGACCCAAATTGGGTCCTTATGCCGTCATCGACGACTTTGGAATGTACGTTACATAGCATAACGACTTTTCGAAGAGTTCCAAACACGATTACTATGTAAATGAGACGTATTATATCAAGTTCAGGTTAGCGTCTTTGTCACTTAGTATCCATGGCCGGCCGCTATAAAAAACAGCATACAAATTATCCTTAACGAAGACTACGAATACAAAAACGAAGTCTAGACACCTAGAATTTTTTAAACAGATAAGTAATAGAATATTCGGTCAAATAGTCCGAAATTATAACGATAAAGAACCCCCCCGGGGGTTCCGTGTTACAATTCATCATACTTTCTACAACAATGTTTCTTGATACGAATCAAATTTTATCGTTACGTAACAAAAACGATACAAAACTCATCAAAGACAAAACTAAACTGATTCACAAAGACACCGACCTCCTTTTGTACGGAACTCGAAAGACGTTTTGGGGTATATTAGTAGCCATTAAATTCTAAATCCGTGTATATAATGGTTTTTGGCCAGTTTCGTCACAATACAAGCATAATTTTGTCTGTGAGCTTGTGAGATGTTGTAGCTGATAATATAAGGATTGTGAACACAAAGAAGACAGGATGAGAGCCAGACTGACTCAACTTTATGTGCGCACTTTGACAATGGTGAAGTGCAAGAGAGCTCTTAGTGTACTGTTATAAAAGTGGTTTTATTAGCTTCTTTGTGATGATTGATAAAACGATGAGTTATCTAATGGTAAAATAATCAGAAAATCTATAACATCAACGTTATTAAAATGTTTCCTGATGAAGATAATAAGGGATAGGTACCTGATAAAATTACGAGAATTTTATCAGACACAAGGTTACCACTAAAATATCGATCAATCATGGAATTGAATCTAATTAATTGTCAATTTCACCTGTCGACGATTAGATAATAAATAACTGATTATCTGTGATGTTAAAGCTGAGCTAAATGAATTCGTTCAATACCATAAAGTAGATGAAACGAATATTTTCAGAAGAGCCTTAGCTGAACCTTGTGGCGAACTAGATCCAGGACAACATAGAGTCGAATTTTGGAAATAAACTGATCAGACGGCTCTAACAGATCAATAGAATCTAACTCGCATCATTTACCAGCACCCCAAATAGCCCAATACCAATAAACCATTCCATTCAACCAGACTCACAATTTTAAACCACAAAGCATAAATCTGAACCAAAACAAAGTAGACAATAGCAACGGGTGAATATAAGCGCGGTATGGTTGGTATCGTCCCCTATTGTACCACCATGAATGGTGACATAATTGACGACATGGTGGCCTTTATCGGTCGTTCAATGGTTCCATCGAAGGTCACAGACGATTACCGTCGTCTTTGGCCTCATGACGTAGGTTAACGAACTTTTATTGCTAATTGCTTGCTCATCGAACTGCCTGACGTTTCACTTTTTAGTTAGAAATCTGGTGATTGAAATTGAGCGTTTTGGCGATTGCTGCTTTATGTAGCTTATTGAATGACTGTGCAGATACCCGAACAATGGCTTAGATTAGATCTGCGTGTTTTGATTTGTGTTCTTTTCTTCTCTTTAGTTTCGTGTTTAGTGTACGTTTTGGTAAAAGAAATGGGTCTTCGAGTTAATTACTTTTACAAGCGGTTCTTTAAACGATTGTACGAATAGTTTGGAGTTTCTTTTTGCTTTTCGGAAGACTGATAGAATCTCTGCTCAATAAAACTGCTGACGTATCCTAAGTCCCTTATTGTTAATACTATTGGTATAATAAAGGGTGTAAATAGACCCTTAACATAGCCGAAAGGCACTTGTTCTCCCCGTCTTTGCGATCATTTTTTTTGTTTTAGAGCATACCTGGGAACCTTCTAGTTACGGACATATTGGGGGCCAACTTTTTCACAAGTTTTTTTTTAAAATACATGTTTTTAATGTAATATTTTTACTTTACACACCTCCACGACCCCCGTACTATTCAATCCATCCATCAGCACAATGCTTTGAGTGCTTTCCATCGAGTCCTACCGTACAACGTCATTTTTCACCCCAAAAAAAAGTTGATTCCCAGCAATAATTTTTGCGTAAACTTACTTAGTTTGATGTACAGAATGCTTGGTTGACGGCTATGTGAAGGGTCTGTTTACAAGGTGGAAGGGACACCGACGCTAAAACGGTTACCACGTATTCAGTACATCATTTTGAACCTCCACAAATAGATAGTTTTCATCGGTAAAAAAAAAAACAACTTTTGACCGTGTTAGTATTGCAGTTTTGTACAAAAAACCTGTTTTTTTTTTTAATAACCAACGAAAAATTTATATGTGGGGGGGTTCAGAATGATCTAACTAATAGGTAGTTGGCATAAATAAGATTGAACACTTTATTACTTTGAAAAGCCTTTAGAAATCGGGAGTAAGCTATAAGCTAAATATCCCACGGTCATTTTTCACTCCGTTTTTTTAACTTGAAGCACATCAAGAACTACTATTGTAGCATTCGAGCCATAAACGAGTTTCTTATTGAACCAAACCTGTCCATCTAGACTTCAATAATAAAGGAATTTCTATAATCATTCAAGTCAAGGGTGGGAAATAAAGTTACTGTACTCAGCTGTCGAATGTTCTCTTGAGGTAAGGTTGAAAGAACTACGTAGGCGATACACTACACGTGGACGAAATTGTTATTTTTACCAGTAATTTTCCACTGCTAGCCCCAATATAATGGACATGAAATGAAAGACTTTCCACGAAGTATGCATTATTTATCATTTAGGCCAAACTTTGGACCAACAAAAGTAGTTCTTAGTATGGCGATGACGTCACTAAAAAATATGGTGACATCACCTTAACCCCATGGGAACACCAGTTTTTGGGCAATTCACTAAAAATAATTGACATAGCTGTAATTCTGGAAGGAAACATCGCCTCGTGTCAAGAGGTCAATACGGTAGTAGCATTTTTTTTGTTTTTCTTAGTATAGCTTACGACCAGCACGTGTAGCATGACCACCGTAGAAACGGGTTTTGTCGTCGGAAGAATCGACAAAATGACAGATTTCTTTTATTGATCAGTCAATTTGTCGATTCTTGTGTCGACAAAACCCTTTTCTACGGTGGTTATGCTACGCGTGCAGGAAATAAATTGCGGAAATAATCAAATTCAAATATCTATTATAGAAGCATAAATACTACAATTAAGTTTTCAGTCATGACTAGGCTAAGTCCATTGTGTTAGGATATTGAACCTACTCTAGTTTTTTTTATTAATGTTTGCTATAGAAACATGAGTCAAAGAGTCTACGACCTGTTAGAGTTCCGAATTAAAAAATGTTTGTAAATTACTTTTTATATTGAGTGTTGATTGGGTTTATTGCAGCAGTGTATTGGACTTATTTATTTCGCAGTGTGCGCAATCCAAATTGAGGCAGAAAAACGTTTTCAATGAAATTTTTTGAATGTGTATGGTAGGTTCCAGGTTTAAGGTGCTGCCCATACAGGCACACCGTAAAAACGTCCTCTTTTTCGTCGCAGAGTTAGCCGTATTGCTACATATTACAAGCCCATAGGTTAGTTTAGTTAGCACTAGGACCCGATAGGTGGCACCGTGCGATGCAGGGGCGGGTACATACCTAAAAAAAGGAGGAGGTTCTCAATTCATCGGAATAAGGGCAAATAGTATATTGTCGAACTCGATTAAAATAAGGGGACAATTTACACTTAAGAGCGTAAACGACTTACAGCATTTCATTCAAACTTTTAAGTCCTTTTTTTTCGAAATGACCGAACCGATTTTAATGTAACTTCGTACGCATAAGCACGCTACATAAGTCTAAAAAATTTATCAGAGAACATTAAATTTCTTTTAAAAAAAAAGATAATTGGAAATTTCTTGTTTCTATGGAAAATCTAAAATCGGTCTAATTTAGCTGCTGTAGAACTATTTTTCGGAATTGTTCTCTGATACAATTTTAGACTTATGTATCCTGCTTATGCGTATGAAGTTTCATTAAAATCGGTTCAGTCATTTCGAAAAAAAAAGAACTTGAAAATTTGTATGAAATCGTAAACGCTCTTAATTGTGAACGGAAACACCATTCTACCAGCTGTGCGGTAAAAACAAAAAGTATTTTTATCCTGCATTTATCACAACATCCTCTCAGCCCATCCGGTTTGAGGCAGATATTTCCCTAATTTCTTTCTTCCACATAAGGCGGTGGTCTCACTGTGTGCTTAACGACACGAATCCAAACTTTTCCCCGCGCAACAATTCGAGTTACCCGCTAATCGCTGGCACTGGGACGAGTGCCTAACCTTATAGTAACATTAATAGCGCGAAATTAAATATAATTTCCAGTTTTATAATGGTCGTCTGTTTCCTTCGGAAGTGCTGACCAACATGATGTGATAGCTCATTTCCAGATGAACTAGTTGGAAAACATTCACTGTTATGTTATCAGGCCGTGGCATTGACCGCAACGCGCGTTTTTGTGTATGATAAAATGAGATGTCCAATAATATTCTGTTAAGTTCTGGACAACTTTTAACATTGAACTTTAATGCTGTCCAATAACGAAACATCACGACTGTAATCCCCGAAGGGTAAGGTAGAGGTGTACCCATTAGTACACCCATATTTCGCCAGTTATGTTTAAGTCCCACGTAATAGGGGGCGAGCCTATTGCCATAAACCGGGCACAAATCCAGACTCCGTGGCTGCTGCTGAGAAATTTCTGATGGAAAAATCCTAGTAACACTGAATAACACAATAATGCTGTCTAATACCGGGTTTTTAATTTGAAATGAAGACAACGCGGTCTTCAATTAACGTTCTAGCTATAGGATTTTTTGAGGGGAAAATCTCATAGAAATTACTCTTCATGATTAATCTCAAATTATTGCATAATTAAGATCAATAGAAACCTGACGACATATCAGATAGCCAAGGCTTCTAAAAAGTATAATAATCCTATGCTCTTGTCTTCAGGTAGCAGGAGAAACACAATCGGTTGCAGTTCATTTGCGCATGGCAAAACAGGCTTTGGACTACTACACCTAGTGTAGGGTATTCTTTGTCATTAATCAAGGATTAAGATAGGTATACTTACTGCCCGCAAGTGGTGTGATGGCTTTTTCCCCTTCGTGTTGGAACATCTGCAAGGTCGCCACCGTCGCCTTCAGCTGCTCATACTCGCGTGCCATCTGTTTCTGAACCTGCACAACCAAGAGGATAGCCCATCAGTCCATCATCAACTACTAACTTCTAGAAAGCTTTGACAATACTTCAGCTGCAAGTGTTAAGTGGGAAACAGTTTTCAACACCAATATTGTTGGCGTCTTGGGGGAACGAAGAATAGCATAAGCATATCATTATCAGTATAAAAAGTGCCCACTGCTGGGGCACAAGCCTCTTCTCTATGTGAGTGAGTAGGCAGACATGTATCCACCACGCAGGCCCAGTGTGGGTACAGATGTCACATGTCTTCGAATTTTTGATACTAGGTCATTGTATGCTGGTTTCCTCACCATGTGGGATACTAGTGGTCATTGACCAGCCTTAAACTTAGTATTATTCATAAGCCTACAAGGACTTATTATAAGGAAGGGTTTATCAAGATGTCAAGTTGAAGATCTAGCTGATATCGCAAAAGTCAACAAGGTGAACCTAGATTACGACGCTATCAGGTGAAGGCATAATAAACAGCGATCATTAATTTATGTTTTGCAAAAATCATGAAAGAAAATGGACTACGTAGTATGATCATATAGGGTATCTGGTAATTAGTGACCGATACTTAAACACGTGACACGTGCGCGCCTGTGACCTATCAGCTTTTAGCCGCGTGACTCTGCCTACCCACTGTTGCACGGTACGATAGTAATGAGACAGATCGGCGTCACGCAGCTAACAGCTGATAGGTCACAGGCGCGAGCGCGCGAATTACAAACGGCTGTTGTGTTATTATGATAAAAGTGAATGACAATAAAAAAAAATGTTTCTTTGGGAAAGTTGTTTGTTATCATGAGTACAATCACGTGTATAAGTATCGGTGACTAATTACCAGTCACCCTATATTAGTCTGTATGAAATAGCTCTAAAATTACAAACCACAATTCGCAACAAATACAAAAGTTCCCAAAGTAAAACCTAACTAACCAATTACATTGTGTTAAAAGATTACTTACTACACAAAACACGTATGTATTTCCCATTGGATTATTTAAAACTATCCGTTATTATTTTAATAGTACCAGGAGTGCAGACTTTGAAGGAGGTTAGTGACTTACTCGTTCTTATGTATTTTGTATGTGGGCGAAAATGCGATATTAATTAATCACTATTCACCAGTCAACGTTAGGCTACTGCTAGTTTATTATGCAGAAATGCAGGTCGGTCGGTATAATGACCTGTATTTGTGCCTAATTTTATGTCTAGACTTAGAGTACATAGAACCGCCATTGTCTGAAGAAGTCTTGTTTGAATTTCTAAATCTTATCAACGGCGATGATGAATAAAGTCAGTAAACTACTTACTTCGAACAAATAGAGATGAATATGTGAGATGTGACGCCTTCAAGAGAAAGAGAGTGCCTTGAATATCAATTCTTCTGACCGACTGTTTTGAATATTAAAGATGTAACGACTTTTGTAAGACGAGAGCAGGTTTAAAGTGTCACAATTAAAATGAAGCAGCAAATCGTTAAGACAAATTGAATGAAACTTGATAACTTCTTAATGGTTAAGTTTCAATGGAAACTTATTTCATAAATGGCATATTGTGTTGAGATTAAACCAAGTTCACACATGTAAAATCTCAGTATTAGCATCAAATTACAATCTAATCTTCAAAGCGATCGCTCAGCAACTTGCACATAAAACACTAATATGCATTAACTCAATAATGGATAAAGATGCATCATAGATACGCACATGATTTTCTTGATGTGGGCACAAAAGTGAAAATGACGATCTCTCACTACGATTATCACACAATACTTCGCGCACAATAAAAATATCTTAAGCACTTCCCACACAAAAAGTCCAATTCGTTGAGTAACATCCGGCCATCACACGCTACATAACGTGCTTATTTTCACCTAATTTAAACTTAAATACCTTGACCGACTTCTATAAGGAGCCACTAATATGAACAACTTTAGTTTAAGTAGGACGGTAATTAAAAACTACCCACAAAGTTAACAAAATGAGCTCGTAATTGGGACACCGCGATATTCACAAGTCACAACGTAGTAATAAAACTGTCCGTCAAAATAATATATGCCGTAACATTGTTCGTGTAAAGGTGGAAGTGGCGTGCATAATTTTGACAGATCGGCACAGTTACAGTGCTGTACAAAATTGGGCAGTCCGTACGCGTCACCGAACGACCGATATACTGCGTGGAGAAGGTTCGTCGACCCGCGTCGTCAACACCTAGCGGCCTGACAGAGGCAACAACACGCATGACAATATAAAACAACCACGACGACGGTACGTCGACAATAGAACAAACACTTGGCGTCCTTCCAGTCTCTAATTTAGACTAGGTGACCTAAACTCAACTAAAAAGCCTGCAGCTCTTAGCACCATAAAGTCCTCCTATTAATCAAGACAGTTATTGCGAACAGAGTCTAATATATGAGATGAGTGGACGCGGTCGTATTATGTTTTATTAGTTCAGTCAGAACCAGTTCACGTTGGACGGTATAGTGCTTGGGCAATACTTGTCTCTCCCGCCGGTAAAATATGTAGTCTTGAGTTGAACAAACACGAGATTGCCTGATGTGGCATCGAACTACAAATATTCTCTAATCGTCAGAAGTATTTGCAGTTTTACATATCTACGACGATACAAATGTTGATTAAAAAGAAAACACTACAAAATTGAACCATTATTTACACAAACGTAATATTTACGTAACGTTGAGAACAATAGAAATGCAGACATTACTTTTTTACCATCTCTCGTTCAGACCATGGAAACAATGACTACAGAATCACTGGATCGGTCACTCGCCTTTCAAATAAGATAATTTATTTATAACAAATTACTTAATACCGCGAAATCGCCTGACTCAAATCATTTAATTAGAAGTTACGTGTTTATATGCAAATGCATGGAGGTGCAAAAACCAAAGCATGACGGCAAAGCAGTAAAAGTGTAACAATTTAATTACAAATGATTGGTAATCATTTAATCGATCGATTTACGTTCCAGTGAATTAACATGGAATATTTCTTGTGGAGTTACATGAAAGAAATAAAAGAATCTCAGACATGATTTTTCTCAGTGTTATTATGGCTCAATTGCTGATCGATACGATATGGTGAGACGCTATAAGATTTATTTATCTCTTCCATCGAGCAGGAAATCTGTGGGTAGATGAAACGTTCACATTGATTGCAGACTCATAGTTCTAAAAAGCATGATAATATTTTACCGTTACTAAATTTAAATGCTGAGATTAGAACCGTATCAATTTAATTACTTTCGACAAACGTTGGTCGTAAAACACGGGAACGGTATGGCCACGATAGATTAGTCGACTGCGGTCTGCAAAAAGGATGGGTATTTTATGTCTATGATGAACGTGATTATACAACATTATTTTTACTATATGCCAAACCTGAATATAGTTTGTTCAGAATAAGTAACTGAATCGATTCCAATAATTTTTAAACCATGTTTTATTTTGTCCCAAAAATATTTTTAAAAAGTTACAAGTTGGACACCGAGCGACATTAAGTACCTATCGCAATAATTTAGGTACCTACTGCCAAATTATTATTATCAATGAGCTCAAGACGACGCTGGAGGCGCGCGCGCGGGCGCTCTGCGTGGTGAACACGTTTTTGCGCGGACAACCAGGTAACAGAACAAGCTTGTAACTTTGTGATTTTTCATGAAACAGTTTTGAAATTTTGTACATAGTTTCTTTACATAAAAATACTACACACGTGTTTCAGATTTCGCATATACTAAAACTAAGGTTGTATAAATTCCTTAGGAAATCTCTTGTAGGGGAATTTGATAGTGTTGCTTAGAGCCAATTGCCTCTTATGCTTAAAGTAAATGCCAGATTGAGGAAAAGAGACATTGTTTGTAGACTTGTAGTCCAGCAATGACAATAACAACTTGAACTAGAGAATTGTTGGCTGATTAGTTAGCAGAACATGAATATTTTGGCGCCTGAATGACATTAAACCTGAGCGTGTATGGTAGACGTCTATAAAACAGTTTAATAAAATAATTGTATTGGAAAAACAAGATGGCTGAGTTGGTTCCGATTTTAATCACGTTTTAAAAGTACCATGTATAATTATACTGCCCCTACTCAAACGTAACGGCCAAAATTCGGGTACATATGTGTTGTATAGTTTCAAATTCGGTCATCGAAGTGTTTAACATTAGAGATTCTGTACATTGTTGTAGAAAATAACAATAACACTCGACCAAAATAAAGGTCTATCTAGGTTACCGTCGTTTCGAATGTTTATCGGCCCTTTCAAATGCCGACTCGAGTAAACTGGTTCACAGTCATATTGCTTCAATATTCCTTTCCCTTTATCGCTTCATAAGAACTGAAAGGAATTTAATAGAATAGAAAGCATAAAAACAGAAACTATAAACTTGTGGAATGTATTTATTTTATCATTTATGTACACTACACAGAACTTATAGAAACAACATAACAAAACTTAGATTTTTTTCAAAAAAACTGTTGTAATTTTTGTGCTGATTGTCACTTTCACTGATATGAATGAATAGTACTTAATTTTGGTAAGATTTAGGTGATTTTATATCCTTACTAGCTAGCTTTTACACCGCTTAAATATTTTTATTATGATTAAAATGTCAAGAACGTACTTGAAATACGGTACTTCAAGGTGATTATCACCGCTACTGCCAAAATTTCATTGTTATTGCGAAGGTCGATTTCTGGAATAAGTGAGTTACATCAACATGAACAAACTCGATCACTTACAAAAGAATTTGTCGGGTTTCACTAGCCTAGTACAAAAACCGTCGCTGTATCGATCGCAAGGACATGCTGTACAGTAACAACTGTTTGTCTATTTAGGGCGGATTCGACCAAACCCGAATTTATACACGAATAACTATACCAGGAATAATTTATTCCACGATTTTATTCTCGAATAACTCGACAGTCGTTTTTCCAAACAATCTAACGTATACTTATACTTGGATTAGTTACGCGCGAATAACGGAGTGAATGTGAACATGTTGTGAACGAATGTAATACCCGGGAAAAAAACGTTGTTCGACAAACGGGAGCGTACAGAAGCATAATGCATGTCAACTCTCATTTGTCGTATTATAGCGCGAAAAAGTTGCTGTCAATGTCAATAGTGTCAGTAAAATTTGAAAACGAAGAAGTGTTTGAAGTTTTGCATGTCGGTTTGGTTTGGTTCATGTGGTGTTTATTTTCGAGTTTTGCAGTGCACCCTTAGATAATCTTATATATAAAATGAGTGACGTTATGCGTAAACGTAGTCCTAATTGGCTGCCATCTGAAAAAGAACTTTTGTTAAACCTAGTAGAGTTACATTTTAAAATAATCGAAAATAAAAAAACGGATGGTGTTACGGTGAAATCAAAATTGGCTCAATGGCAAATCATTGCTGACCAGTATAATAGCCGTACAACCCACTGTTCTCGCACAGGGGATAATTTGAAAGCTCAATGGGAGAGCATGAAAAAGGTGGCAAGAAAGGATGCAGCAGCTAACAGGAAGCATATGATCCAAACAGGTTAGTATTATTATGTTATTTATATTCCTATGCTAAAATGCTAACTTTAACTTTTTTTTAATAATCTAAAAACTGTTTTGGGAAAAACACCATGTATTGTATGATATGCCACTATAAATAGGTACATACAGATAATGAAACACGTTGATATGCTTAACATTCCTCATATTCATCATCATTCATTATTTATTTTACTTATTCACAAATATTTTTGTTTTAGGTGGTGGATCATCAATACTGCCTAAAAAGGAGGATCATTTTCAACAGCGGATCATATCATTAATATCCACCAGTGCTGTTGGTTTATTTAACCCCTATGATAAAGACTCTATTATTCCGGCGGTGCAAGACCAAGTGGCAATGGTTGTGGCACATACGGAGGATTTTCCAGCAGCAGAGATAGAATACATAGGTTAGTTTATTTACCCTTTACAATTTTCACTGAGAAAAGGTTTGGGCTGTGAATTGATATCTCATTATCAGTCAGTTTATTTCTTTTATATAATTTGTATTAAATATGCCTCCCCTGTTTGCCTTATGTCTAAATTTTAAACTTTACTTTTATTTGCAGATACCGCAATGTCTCCTAAATTTCTTGTACAACAACACACAAGTGACACAGATGTAGCATGTGAAAATGAAAATATTGTGGAAAAGGTAATTAATAGCTCTATATAAAAATACTGTGACTGCCTGAACGACTGGACTATTAGCTCACAGACCCAACATGGTGGACAGATTTTGATGCATTGTTACTTAGAGGCTCTCTAAGAAAGGATTTTATGAAATGGCCACTATATAATTATAAATACAACAGCTAGATATAGGACAAATGTAACTAAAGTAGAACTATGTATGTCAAGTTATTACTTTACCCTACTAATTTCATTATTTTTCTATTAAAGGATTGGGGAGATTATACTCCTAAAATGTTGAGGACTCCTGTATCGTCAGCCCTCAAAATTACAACTACAGAAAATCCAACACCTCATCGGACATGGGTTTCTAGGAGAAGACCAACCCCCTCAAGCATAACTTCTACATTAGAAAAATTACATATGAAGAAAATTGAAGCTTTGGAACAACAGACAAAGCTTGCTGTGGAAGAAATGGAAAGGTCTAAGGTGCGGCATGATTTAGATATTCAAATAAAAAAGGAGATATTAAAGCAAGAAAAACTTAAAACTAACATTTTATTTATGAAGCGAAGAAAGCTAGTGGCAGTCAAAAATAGAAAATAATTGTTCATTTTAATACCTCCTTTTTATTTGAATAGGTAACTATGGCATGCCGAGCCATTGACTTTTCCATTTTTTCCACATGAATATAGTTTGTCATCCAGTGTCTTAATTATAAAATAGGAATAAATACTAAAAACAATATTCTTGTTTAATTACTTTTATTTTATTCTGTTTACTTACATCAAACTAAAAAAATAATCAGCAATAAGAGCATCCCGGGTCTCATGCCGTCGCACAGGTGTTTGCTCTCCTTGATTGACTTGAGGCATTTGGCCATCATTTAAAATTTGCTCCCAAGGGGCTGGTAAATCAAGTTCTGGATCATCTGGAGGTAAACTTTCCCCTCTACGACGTAAAATATTATGAAGAACTGCGGTGGCCACTATAATTGTCAGTGCTTTTTCCAACTTTACACGCATTCCAAGTGCCAAAACAGGAAATCTGCGTTTCCATACACCATAACTTCTTTCAATAGGATTTCTTGTCCTTATTTGTGATTCATTATAAAGTTGTTCTGCTTGCGTTCTCGGACTCCCTAATGGAGGCATCATGTATGATGTTGAAGCATATCCGCTGTCAACAACCAGAATTGCATCATTATAGCATCCATCTTCAAATTTCGCTTTGATAACACTATTGTTAAATATTGTGCTATCGTGACACGACCCTGGCCATCGTGCTACTATGTCAGTGATTTCCAAGTTAGCATTACATATTGTCTGCACATTTATAGAAAAGTAACCTTTTCTGTTCCTGTATAATTCTGCTTGTTCACCTCCCACCTGACACCGGAGTGGTACAAATGATAATTTTATGTGCGTGCAATCCATGGCACCAATAACACGTGGAAATCGAGCTATTCGGTAAAAATTATCTTGCTCCCTCCTCATCTCCTGCTGAGTAGTAGGAAATTTTATATATTCCTTGTGCAGTGCAGCAATATTGGCACTGACTCTGTGAATAATTTTATTGGCAGTAGGTGTACTCCAACCACAGATGTCACCGATAACCATTTGAGTGGAATTTGTTGCATAAAATCTCAAGGTTCCCAGCAACTGGTTTATCGGTGAAATGGAAGAGTTGCTGGAAAATAATAATATAATTAGATCTGATATTCTAAAGACAGTAACGTAACTTATCATATCATAAGAATATGGTGTGCTAGACAATCACCAAATTAAGAGATAAGTATCCAGTCATGAATTTTTCAAAGGTTTTTTTATGACCATACAATAATATAAGCACGCAGGTTAATTAGGTAGGTAGATATTGTTGGAGGTACTAATAAACACTTACCGGTCAGAAATGTATTCCAATTTATGTTCAATTCTTGTCAACAAAAACAAGGTTGCTTCTTTGCTCAAACGAAACCTTATCGTGAAATCACGATCATCATAATATTCAAATAAATCTATTCTCTCTTTTAGCCACCTTGGACGTCTAGGTATAACTTCCTCATCACTATCACTATCTTCAATCAAATCATTTAAACGTTGCATTTTATGTTTTTCGAAAAATTCCTTGTGTTGAATTGAAATGACAGCTTAAAACAATAGGGCGCCATTTTGTTATTCTTGGAATAAGCTCCTTATTCCATGCCTAACGGTGGTATTGTGACTATTCCCGAATAGTCTCGTTATTCCTCGAATTGTAGTTGGTTAAACGTGAAATTGAGTTATTCTCGAATATGTAGCGATTTACTCCTAGAATAAAATTTATTCCTGTTTGGTCGTATCCGCCCTTAGTGTTTTACTAAGTGGATTAAAGTGGGTGTCGTAAGCGGCTACAATAGGATTATTTTAAGGTCATTAGGCTTTCGCTTGTCTTCGTACCTATATCCTGATTTTGTCGTCTTTCCTAGTGTAAAAAAATCTGGTTCTTTTAACCTAACAGATAGATGTATTGCAGCACACATAGCATGACCACCGTAGAAACGGGTTCTGTCGACGGAAGAATCAATAAAATGACAGATTTCCTTTGTTGATCTGTCATTTTGTCGATTGTTTCCTCGACAAAACCCGTTTCTACGGTGGTCATGCTACGCGTGCTGGGGAGTTTGTTCTGCCACTTCTATTTCCCAGCTAAAACACTAGGAACTAACGAAGGGCGTGCGTTTTAGGGGACTACCTATCTCTTGTAAACTTTGACGTTCAAAAAGTGCTGATCAGCGTAATTTGAATAAATGAAATGCAAGCTTTTCCTCATAAGGGTGTAGGAAGAAAGTATGAAGAATGAAGAAAGAATGCGAGCTGCTACGATCCTTCCTCATTTTGCTTCGTCCACGTTCATATCTCTGGTCACACAGGTTTCCTGTCTACCCGCCCACCTGCTTTTCTGAAGAACATCACATGCATCGGAATTACCTTGGGAAGAAGTTGGACATGATGGTCCTCAAAAGCATCACCACAACGACTGTCTCTCACGCTTCTCTATTACAGCGGATTCCCGCAACATTCACCAGGACATCGGTCCACCTACGATCATCGAATGCCCTGCGTGATTATTCACTTAGTGGTCAAGAGCGTCCGTTGTGGCGGTTTGTGACAAATCCTTCACTAAAGGGCATCAAGAAGGTCGTATTCATATAAAATAACAGCCCATAAAATTCTACTTGACTCCCTGTAATCGCTACCTCGAAAGGTCAAGGGGGCAATGGCCAGAAGCCACATATTTCACAACGCTTGGCAGACTGATTGGCGATCGCAAACGTTTGTTATTAGCAGACAGGAGGACTCGATTGACCATTTTATTTATCATTCAGTTTCCTTAAATCTCCATTCGGAGCTCCTTGGGTTATTAATTAGCTAAGCCAAGACCTTGGTGACTGGGTTATATTTCTATTGTAACAAGGCCTTATCATTATATGCCTAGCCTTTTCCCAACAATGGTGGGGTCGGCTTCCAGTCTAACCGCATGCAGCTGAACTACCAGTATTTTATCATGTCAATAACTATTTTATATAATAAGTGCCGATACGAGAGAAGAAGTGGCATTACGCCTAGACAAAAAAGTTGGTACGACCCATCCTTAGACGGAATCGCACGAAGCAATGTTCAAATATTCAAGTTGGTACTAATATGCAGTACGTGATTTCATCAAATGTAAAGATATTCTTTTCAATCCAACAGACCCTCGCAAGATAAACAGCGTGAAGATTGAACAATAATAAAGTACGTGTATAACTTAGCAAAACCATTTGTATGTAAATCAAGCGTGTATTGAGTGTGTAAAATCGTTGTTTAATTGTATTTGCAGCACGCCATATTGGTTGGTCCTTGGAGGCGTGACATCAATTTATCAAGCCGGCCATGAGGAAAAGATCTTTATACCTATTGATTTAGTCTAGTAATTTCTGAGATAACCTGAATAGTATGGCCTAAAGGCAGAGCAATGACTACAGATTTTTACGACTTATGAAGCTGGCGGATACGTTCAATAAGTCGAATTATATTATTAATGATGAAGAAACTAGGTATATTAACTATAAAACCAAGGCTTTGGACGCAGAAAAATCGACAGCAGTTGTGGGTGGGAACTAACGTCCAAATCAACATGAACCAGCAATATGGCGTTATAGGAAGGAAATGATGGGATGAGCTTGAGTCTTTAGACGAATTATCCATTGGTATACTATTTAGCAGATCCTGATCGACGCTGCTCTCTGTCTCTTTCCCAATAGCACATTGCAAAAGAGATAGAAAGCAGCCTTTTGTTCTGCAGGGCTATCTATATCCACATTGATACAATAATGATCTGTCCCAATTTTGGTATTTTGTACATTAATTCAAGAAGGTGGGAACACATCGTTCTGTTGAGACTCAAAGGGAAAAAAAATGTGGCTTTGACTTAGTGTTACTAATCGGTAATTTTTTTCCCAATGGGTAACAGTGTAACACAAAATGGTGTAACTCAACGGGAACAAAGGCAAATAGGCAATTGAATAGTGAGCCGCGCGTGCCATTTCGTAAACTATTATGAAAATTGTTTACTATGACCAGCTAAATATTATGTAAACAAGTTTGTTTTCATACGCTTGCCTACGAATCCCGTAATCACAAAGATGAGCCATTCAATAATATTTGAAGCCGTGTCTTGTACTAAAAGTGAAACAGTATGTTCTACATTAGCTCCGTACTTTATGTAACTTCTTCATCTAAATGCAAGATTTCTATCAAAGATTTCTCACGCGTTTTCCTGCAAAGTTAAGACATCTTATTTTGCTCTGTGGGTGTGCTAAAATGAGGCTAGGCTTTTGCCTAAGGAATACTGACGCTGCCAAGGGGTCAGTCTTTGGCAGTGATCATAATAAATCTTGAGAAGAAGCCTTGAATGCAACTTCTAGGGGTATTAACCAAGTTGTTACCGACATACTTTGCAGAGTAAGCAAGCTGAAGTGACAGTGGGCTGGCCATGTCTGTCGTAGTACCAGTAGCCGATGGAGCACGCGAGTCCTGAAGTGGAGAACGCGTATCGCCAAGCGTATACTATGCTTCCAGGACGCCTCCCTGTTCGATGGACCTACGACTTTAAAAAAGGTGGCTGGGTAAGACTGGATGCGGAAGGCAGAGGACAGGGTGTTGTAGCGCAGCTAGGGAGAGGCGTACGTCCAGCAGTGCACTGCGAAAGGCTGAGTTGATTGATAGAACCATTTGCGGACAAATTCTTGCCCTTCTAAGTCTGGAACACACTTGAACAGCTTGTGTGATTGTTGGCAGATCCGCGTTCTAAGTCTCTCATACAAGTCTCATTCCAAGGCGTTCTATCAACTAATGATGGCGTGCATAATTTGATCATGCGATGTTTTCTACCTCAATTGTTCATAATTAACTACTGCGGTTAACTTTATTGCTCGCTGCATTATTACTTTTTTGTTTTTAATTTCATTTTAATGCTTGAGCGGTTACGCGGTAAGGGAAAATACGTGTTTTGGGATAAACTTTTCGCAATATCCTTGTTAATGTTCTGTTATGTTAGTTAGTCTAAATATGCGCCCGATAATAGTGCAGTAAACATGGCCAGAGATTACTCAAGATATAGAGGTTTGGAAGGAGAAACTCTGCCCAGCTGAGAAGCACGTCATTTACATTAGCAACAAAAAAATGGTACAGTACAACGAGGCCAATGATAGGTCTGTGCAGGTAGTTTATATTGGTCTGACAAAATTTGAGTGAAAAGGGAACGTAAGTAGAAGAAGTGCATACAATTTGGGAAGCCCAGAATGGCTCAGAACGTAAACATATGATCAACGAGTTAAGCTGTTCCAAAGACTGCCTTTCAGTTTTGTGTCAAAAACCGAACGAGGATTATCTAGTAAACTTTTTGTCTGTTCTCTTCCACAGGGCTTTAATGACCAAACCAGCGGATGCGGAACTAAGCTCGGATTAGGACTAACGACTGTTGTAAGTCTTCTATCAATACCATCACAATAGCCACTTATGCGCGTGTTTAATCGTTAAATCCATACGTTATGGCTGTGCGTGGCTTCAGCTGAATTATGACGTGCGATTCGATCGCCCCTTGGGTTCCTGGTATGCAGGTTGATAAAACATTCACCTTAGCGGGGAAAAGTGCAAGAACTCGTAAGAAGTGTATGGCATTATGCGTTTATACTTCGACGAATTGGACAGAAATGTAGCGCTGTCCACAATTTTGATCATGATAACATGAATTAAGGTCCAAACATTAATAATGAATGAACGGCAATTGTTAGTTCTGGTTCTGCGGGGCAAAGACCTCTCAATCCCCTTAATAAGCAACAGGAAAACCGCCAAGAATATTATCTACAACAAGGAAACTGAAGGTGCTTAAGGAATTTGCCAAAAGAAAAACCAAACTATCAAGGAATTGACACACACGTAAATAATATCCAAAGTAACTGGCATTAAATAAGGTTCAATTCTCCAGCCACTAAACGGCGTGCGGACGGAGCATTTAAAATAAAGAAAAAATGGGATTGACCTTTTCGAGTTTCGCCTACCTAACTTTAGGAGCAGGTAGTCCGAATTCTGGCTGTTAATTCCAACCTCCATAACATCGCGACTGTATTCCACGAGAAGGAGGGCAGAAGTGTCGTTAAGTACTAATATTTGCCAGTTCTGTTATGGTAGTACAGTACTCTTCTTAATACTTAAGTCTTTAGTATTACGAAGAGTGAATCTAGCCATCAACAGCGGACAAGGCAAGAGTCCGGCGTGCTACTGAAAATTGCCTAACGGAAAAACCAAATAACACTTTCGAGGATGACTTATGACACTCAAAAACTCACTTTCAGACGTTGTGCTTTCAGCCTCTAGAGACAAACAAGGCAGCCAAGTTAGTTCCAATCCAACCGCCATATTCGCCAAATATTCTCTCTCTCAAACATCAAGTACTAAGCCACATACTCTCGTATGCATCATTATACACGAGATTACGCGTAGGCGTATGATGAAGTGACTCAGAATACCATTGACCTCATCAAAAAACGTTGTACGAAGCTTTCTATTGAGACAAACGACTCCACAACGACACATTGACAACGCAAATTAGATAGAAAATGGATTGATAGTTTTTAGATGCAAAACTGCAAAATTGCGTATATTTACATGAATGGTAATGAGATACTTAGTTGTGCTTGTGAAATATGCATGCAAATCTATGCAAATGTGTTAAATGTTTAGGCAATCTAATATTCATGGAGGTTTTGAAATAAGTAGGTACAGATACCGTAGTCTGAAACACAGGTTTCGTTTTAGCTTAGGTATCAATTCAGTCTTTGCAATGTTTAATAATAACAGCGCGATAGATCGATAAGAATAACATGCATAGATTGGAAGAAAGGCAAGAACTAAAGCTAGGAAGTAAATGAACTGTAAAGGCCAGCCGCACATCGGGGACGGCAGGGCAGAGGATATTGTTTTAATTGATTTTTACCCAACTTAAATTCATAGGTAGGAAGATACAGAATCCAATGTTTAGAGATCAAACCCAAGGCATCAAAATGGATTTCCCTTCGCGGCAATGAAGAGCGCGCTAGAGGATGCCGTGCCGAGATGTGAAGGCAAGCTGAGGGACGCCGAAGCATACGACGGTATCCGCCGCCGGTATGCCATGGCAAACTCCCCTACCCTGACTCCGGCATGTCTTAAGGTAGCTAAGGCCGCTGACATCATCAGTGTGCACTGGCCGGTAGCAAAAACCCCTACCGTGCCGTCCCCGGTCTGCGCTGGCCTTTAGATGAAAGAAAAAGTTGTGCTGCGCCGGTCTCAAATGAATTGGGATAGAGGCAGGAAGATGATGATGAGATTTCAATGGATCGAATACTCTTTATTTTGTAGACCATACAATTAACAGGTTTAAAAAAATCTTATCACTAAAAGCGATCTTTTCAAGACAACCCACTATTGTTTATTTGTTAGAAAACCGTTTTCGGCTATCGAATTAATAGAACCTTTAAGCGTAAGGACAAGGCTGTTGTAACTATAGTAAATGCTGATCCAAATATGGCCATTGACAACAAGATAAAGAGACCCAAATGTTTCCAGGTCAAGTTTAAGTCAACACGTATTTCGAAATATTTGTTCGCCATAAAGCACTCATTTTCCTTATTCTTACAAAAAGAAGTTTTACTGTGCAGAATAAAGTACTGAGTTTCAACTTTTCAAGGCTAGTCATTACTGTGTATATTAATAATATAATAAAAACGACAAGGAGGATGCTTAATAGATGAACAATATTAAAACTAATGACCTTCAGAGTTAAAGAAATATAATAGACATGTTCAATGCCAATTTAAGTCTGTAGTCATGGAGCAAAACCTGTATTGAGAGCACACTGCATGTAATGGATTATGTATAAAACAGAAAAGGTTAAATGTAACAAAGGATGTTTATTTGTGATCCTTTTTCATCAAACATAAAGTAAAAAAAAAAACAAATTGAGACCATTTAAGATATTTTTGCACTAGAGCTGCCTCCAACAATTTTTTCAGACAAATCTCAATAAACTTATTATTCAGTATTAAGGATTTATAGCAGGTAAAATCTCACTACAAGTCAGAACAGTAGCTGTTAAAAAGCATTGTGATACAACTTTCCTAGAATTCAGTAAGGAAATGTGAATAAAAAAAATTGACAACAAAAGAGGTTGTTTATACACTTTTTTCCATAGACTAGGATGAGCTTGTGTTAGTAAACAGGACATTAACAGATATCAGGTGAATATGGTACTGTTTTGTTTCTTTGTCCTTCATCAATTGACTTAGTTCAGTTTGTGAGTCAGCTGCACTTTCGTTCTCATAAAATGCATGATATACGATTAGGTTTTATCTTTATGGTTGAGATATGAGATGTTTAATTATGATAATGAATGTCTTCTTGTTTAAGCTTGAATGTTCAATTAGAACGCTACCTTATGGTTGATTAGATATGAATTGACAAGGTAGTGAAGGAAGATAGTTTACACAGTTTATGTAAACTTTGTTTGTGGCAATGCAAGTGGTATTTATTTCTGTAATTTTTAAAAAAAAGTAAACTTGTGGTGTGTTGTAACATGTCAAAATTAAATTCTGGCATGAGCTCAAGGTGGTATGCATTTTAATAATCCTGGGTATGGGTACGGTCTTCGAGTAAACCTTCTTGGATTCATGCCCGCCTAGTACTGTTCGTAAGGTAACTGCCCATAACTAGCACACCTTTACTAACACTAATCAATTACTCAAAAATATGGTGGGGTCAACGGGAACAATTTTTAATCATTTTAATCAATTCCCGCTGACCAGTGGGGCTACGGGCGGTGGGGTCAACGGGAATACACCTTTAAAACAACTCAGAGGTCACAGTCTTTTTTCAGATCCAGACATATGTTATCTTTGTCAGATTATGTGGCGACCATACAGATTAGTGCCCGAGATGGTCTTGGGAAGGTCTATGGCCAACAGTGTTATTTCCAGCAAATGATGTTGATGGAAGCTATAGACAGCTTATACTGAAGTATGTTTTTTTTAATAGCCTGTTGTAAAATAACATATGTACATTGACAAGATTTGCTAAACTTTAAAGTAAATTTTCAAATAAGTGTGAAAGTCATGCTAAATATAAATCAATGAGTAATGTTTAAACACATAAAAGTGCTTTTTTTATGTCACTAGTACAAGAGTATGTAAATGTGAAGCTTAAAAGAAACTGATTGTTCAAAACCAATAGTTTACAGTTATCTATGTGTAAAAGTTTTAAGTCAATAATTGAGTATGATTATGCATGAATAGTTTAACAGTCTATTTGCAATTATGGACACGGCCAGGCAAAATTGCAGAAGGTTTTCTTTGATAGATGACTTTTAATTGTAAGGTGGAGAATAGGTATAATTGAGAGAATTTGATAATATAATACAAGAAGTGTTTTTATAGTACTATAAGCCATGTTGGTGATGGGATTTTCCATCAGCAAAAGTGATGAACTTCCAATAAAATTTTCGCCCTTTTACTTCATCCCTTTTATGCAGTGAAATACCAAAAATCATTCTTTAGTAGAGCATACTTTTATACAAAAGAAAATTTGTACATCATTTCATGATTTTACACTTAAATGAGTTTCAGCTGTGCATTATATGTTAAATAACAACTTAAGATTTTTATTAAGTGGAAAAAGAAAAGTAAAAAAACTTGAAAGTCTTATCTTACACAACGTAAGGGCTTGATAAAACTATACTATTAAAATGTCATAAAAGATATGAAAATGCAAACAAAGATAACAGATTCTCATAAGATGTTTATCAAACTGTTTTACTACTCTTAACACACTGATAACAACAATTTGGCGTCACTGACTTCAAGAAATTAAATATTATAATATTGCTTATCATGCAGGTGGATTTCGAGATTACAAAATGCATAATTAGTTAAGTGCTTATGTAAGTGCCAATGAAATTGTTATGTATTTTGTCAATGTGTTAGTAATGTAGCAGTTCTAGGAATGTTCACAGACTAATATGTGTTGTATAAGTCAGACCCTTTCGTAACTGAATAATTTTGTCCATTCAGAAACATGTTTTGGTTATCTTCAATGGATTAGTTTAAGTCAGTTTCTTTGTTTCAAAGAAATGAGTTTGCTTTGACAAATGAGGACATCATTAATTGTTAGTGGGATGATTCACATTTTTTATTTCAAAGGTAGATTATTGGAATAATAAAAACTATGAGGTGGTATAGTTTACACTTTATGTGAGGATACACATAAAGTGTAAACTATACCACCTCATAGTTTTGTGTCATGAGTTTTTATAAATAATTATCATGTTATATTATGTATGACATTCATTTATCCACATACCTGTATGGAATACAGAGCAACAAATGGTATGGAACAAAAATTAAATATCAAAGTATAAAGTTAGAGCCACATGCAAAATATATATTATTAAATATTTTCCAAGGCCACATATAATTGTAAACAAAGGCTTTTTGGTGTTATTAGGAAAATTGTTGTAGATATTAAAACATCCTGAACAAATATTTGCTACTTTCTACTTTCAAGTATGGTATCCAAGCATGGACCACAACAGACTAAGATAACCTAGATTAAAGAACAAAAAAGGACATAAACAAACCTACATGGAAAATTATGTGAACGCTGCGGGTGGCCTTCCGCCTTCCTACCGTCCGCGCAACGCAACTAATTAGCACCACAGCTTATCATAAAAGGAAACGTTAATATTCAAGGTAAGCAGCCATCGAAGTAATACGACAACATGCAGAAAATTTGTAGGTACTCACCAGTTGCCACTTGGACTTGCGTGTGGGGTCTGCTATGGTGATGAGCAGTCTGTGGATCATCTGCACCGTGCCCTCGTAGTAAATCAAAGCCGACTCATAGTTCCCCATCAGGGCCATCTCCCTTGCCAACTTCGTGTTCTCGCAAATTTCGCCAACAGAAACTGCCATTATTGTCATTCCCGCTGCGTACATGTAACTTATCCACCGTGAAAACTTTATGGTTCTTCGAGGAGACCACTTCGAAAATTACAATCGCGTGTGACATCCAATAATCCAAATGTAACACTTCGCATTTTCACAACATTATGAACGTGATTTTCATTGTAATTATGCTTTATTCACTTAACGCATTGCAAAGGTATGTTTGTATGTGGTACAACTTATTTCATGTTTCCGCTGAATTTATAATAACTAAGACCACATTTTTGTGACAAAACAAACTTCTCAATTTCGTTCGACAGTTCACAATCACAATCGCAAGTCAACTGCCAACCTAAAATCAATCAACCAATGACGAACTCGAACGTTAGTATCCGAACGTTGGTGTCTCTGAACAATGAGCTCGTTTTCTTTTGCAAACGTAAACCACTGCTAGTGATGTAGTTATATTAATCGCCTAATGTAGTGAAATAAAAAGAAGACTGGAACATAACGGCTTTTATGCTTTTGACAAACCTTTCCTTAGTATTTTGTGGTGAAGATTAAGTAAGTCCCATTCAAAGTCAAACTGCTGCAGGGGGACCAATCCAATTCCATTAGGCCAATTTTCTGTGGATTTGACGACATCTAGTATGCACTATATGCAGTAGCCTGAAACCTGGCCGTACTAGTTGGTCCCTGTTTCTAGTACTATAGTGGTGTCTGTCACCTCTTTTACTAAATAAATGCAGATTTTTTCTAACGTCATGATGTTTTCATAGATGTATTGATAAGGTACTGTCATGATGTTAATTTCCTTAAACAGTTCCCTTAGAGAATCGCACCTACTTAGATCATATATGGCTCTGATGGCTCTTTTCTGCCGAATAAATATACACTCGATGTTTGCAGCTCATCCCCATAGTAAAATACCATATGACATAATACTATGAAAATAACTAAAATAGATTAGCCTCGCGGTATCTCCATCAGTAAATTGACGGATTTTTCTAACAGCATATGCTGCTGAACTCGGCCGTCCAGCAACCGATGTTACATACGGACCCCACTGTAGCCTTGAGTCAAGCGTGATCCCCAGGAAAACAGTATATCGACGAATTCTACTTTTGACATTCGGTAGAGCAAATCTCATACACTTCGTTTTTTTCCCATTTAATACTAAATTGTAGGTACTTTCTGATGTCTATCGTTTAAATATGATTTCACTAAACTGAGCGCAAGTTTCCCCAACCCGTAATGTTCAAGTTTTAAGAGTAGGGTTTCGTGGTTTACGCAATCAAATGCTTTCGAGAGGTCACAGCAGGCCTAGGTACTAACATATTTTTCCATTTTTAGTTGTATTATCCTATACAAATATTTACTATGCATTTATTTTACATTGTTAACAATACATAGCATGGTAATACTTAGGCTTATCCCCAATAAAATGGAACTTAACATATCTAACTGTCGAAATGTGGGTGTACTATACAGATCTGCGTATCCCCTCAGAGAATACAGTCGTGATGTTATGTTATGATGTTGTTTAAACAATAAATATCCAAGCGATTACAGAAATCACGACAGATTTGCTGATTTGTTTTTTTTTTTTTGGCTTTTTTTATTGATTAAAGAGTTCCGTTCCATATCTCCGAGTTCCATGATCAGATCATGACAATATTGCTATGGGACTAAGTTGGGACCAAGTTTCAAACAAAAAAAGGTTTTTCCAAATCGGTTCAGATGTCTTCGAGTAATCTGTGAACATAAATAAAAAAATATACAGTGAAACCAAGGTGAAACTCTTCTTTTTTGAAGTCTGTTAAAAATGAGAATGAAACGTCAACGTCAAACGTAAATGTCAATGGAAAAACATCTTGTCTGATGAGCGCAAGCCGTTTCTTGCTTCCGTATTTTGTGTTTTTCTTTGCATTTTGTATCGAGATCATTATTATCTCTAAATTGTGCAAACGTAACACAAGCCCAGCTACGTTGAGCAGAGCAACAGGATCCTCCGTAGTCTTAGCCAATCTGAGACTGAGACAGGAGTCGATTGTTGTGATAAGAATTTGCGATTTGCACGCTTTTTTTTATTATTTTGCATAATATAATATGCCTCTCCGTTGTTTTTTGGGATGCCCAAGGGGTGAGTTGCATTCATCATGCTCCATAGCCTGTACTGCGGATTTAATAATTCTTACATGGTTTTTTCAGAATCGGCAGGTCACATCCATAGATTTCCCAATTCGGACCGATTCCCCGAGCAATTTAAAAAATGGGTTCAAGTTGTAGGAGGAGAGTTAAACACATCTGATGATTATGCATTCTATCGGAAGAAAAGGATATGTGACAGACATTTCACAGTAAAGGACCAAAACAGATATAACCGTTTGAATGCTCTTGCAGTTCCTTCTTTATTGGATGTAACAACAACAATAGAAATTATAGGTACAGCTAATTACACACAATTAAATTATTTATCTACTATAACAGACTTAAAATAATTACAAACATTTTTTTTAATAGCCTGTACTATCCCGATGCTGGGCAAAGGCCTCTCCCAATTCCTTCCATGTGCACTTTTCCATGCCTCCTCGAAGAGTTCCTCGCAGTTCCCGTCCAGATCACCTCGCCACCTCTTTCGGGCCTCGGTGGCACCGTCTGTATTCTTGCAACCATAATAAACATATACAGGGTGAATTTTTCAAGAGGGGGTGTGAATGGCCAAATCTGAAACTATAAGGAATAGCGAAAAATGCTTCAAGGAGTCTCGAGCCAGATTTTCATGAAAACTAAAACTGTATTATTAGATTTTTGAAAAATAAATATTCCTAGCCAAGAATAGAACCCATTGATTTTGAAAAAAAATCACTTTTATGGCACCATTTGATAGTGTCACTAATATGGATCAAATTATGGGAAGTAATGACATACAGCAAACTTAATAAAAATATTTTTTTTTATGTTTTATCATATTTTAAATTAATTTCCTTGATTGAAAACACCTGCAGCGCAGTTGATCTTTACACCGTTATGTTCCAATTTCAATTGAGTTGACACTTTGCGGCTAAAAGCGAAAGTAAAAGAAAAAAAATCGTAAACAATTGAAATTGAGACTCCTTTAAGTATTTTTCGCTATTCCTCATAGTTTCAGATTTGGCCATCCACGCGCACTTAAAAAATTCACCCTGTATACATATGCTTATTATTATTTCAACACAGCCCACGGTGCATATATGAAGATGAGATGCCTCAAGGGTGTTGACACAATTGATTGTATGTTTTCTCTAAATAATATGGAAATGTGTAATAGCTACATACTTACAGGTTTTTATATATTTTACAGAACACTCAACGGCTGTCGAATCTGAATCAGCAATCAACAGCACTGTTGTGGATATGGAAGAGGATCCTCTTAAGATAACAGAAGACCCCATCTCATACTCTAGAATTATTGAGGATATTCTGTCTCCTCGGACTCAAGAAGGCATCTCATGCCCTAGTCCTATTATGGATGTACCTTCTCCTCAGGCTGAAGAAGTTACAATCTCATGCCCTAGTCCTATTATGGATGTTCCTTCTCCTCAGGCTGAAGAAGTCACCATCTCATGCACTAGTCCTATTGTGGATAATTCTCCTCCTAAGCCTACTGTAGCCCAACAAACTTTGTATAGAGGTATACATACAATATTTATTTCATAAGATTTACTGTTTTGAGATACATCATTTATCTGTTCAATGACAAATTAATAAATGATTAATAAGTTTATCTAATTCAAAATTTTATCATTCTAGGCTCGGATGTATTTGCAGGTATGAAGTATGCTTCATACAGCAAATTTCAAGTTCCAGAAAAATGTAATATAGCTGATTGTGGTAAGATATTTAATTTTTTATCAAGAAAACTAAACTTATTTTAAAACCAGTTTCAGCTTATTAACAATATAACATCACACACAACAACAACAACACAACACTAACACAGTTCTTAAGCGTTCACTACTAACCCATATGGACTCTTGTAGAAATAAAAGTTTTGCTTGATTGATTGATTAATCCTATCTTGTTTTTTTTTACGTTTGAAGTAAATACAGGTTCGAAGGGACACAAAATTTCTATAAGGTGCACTTACAGCAAATCTCAAGTTCCACAAAAATGTTATGTTGCTGATTGTGGTAAGATATTTTATTTATTTATTACGAATACTAAAACTTAACTTATTTTAAAACCACAGTGTCAGCTTATTAATCCTATGTTGTTTTTTTTTACGACGTAAAACGTTTAAAGTAAATACAGGGAGGAAGGGACACTAAATTTTTCATCAGTATTTTAACCTCATCATCTGCCTAGCCTTCTCTCAACTGATACGCGCGTTTGTAGCGATGCATTGCGCAGAACGCCGCAACGAACCACAGTATTACGATGGCGTTGCTCGAGACAACTTTGCTTACGATTGAAACTCGCTGTAAGCGCACGTTTGAATAGATACAAACGCACGTAAAATTCGCGTTTGTATCGATACAAACATGTAAAATCTGCTAAAACGTGTTGATAACGCGCAGAGGACGTGCTAATCAAAAACGCGCGTCATTAGCGCATAAAAAAACGTGGTGTGCAAAGACCTTTATTGTTACAAACGAATTAGATTGTCTCAGTTTGAAAAATGTTTTTTAATCAATATACTTTATTAAATGCCTGGGTTAGATATATAGAAGTACATATATTACACTACAATATAGATAAAAATACTTTAGCCGTAGTTACAAAAACCACTTCTTTAAATCTTTATAACTTTTATCCAAGACTGCTGAGCAATATGGACCTTTTTTATTTTTGTTATAGGAGATTTTTACTATTAAATGACATAGATTTTATACAGGGTGTCTAGATCTGGTCCCGCCATAGCAAATTCGCATATAGAGGAGGTCATTTACTAATTATTGAACATCACTTTCTCTTGCTAAAGTTTTATAGTTTGGGAGATATATAAATTTTTATACTTCATTGAGATTTAAAAAAAAAATTAACCCTGTTTTGAGGAAACTTCCGCCGTTTTTTAATCACAAATTTTTATGACTACCAATAAATAATAAAAAAAATACTGAAATAATGAAAAAACCTGAAGATGAATGCTTGAATGTCTAATTTTGGAAAAATCTCAATTTAATATAAAAATTGACATATCTCCTAAACTATAAAACTTTAGCTAGGGAAAGTAAAGTCTAATAATTAGAAAATGACCTCTTCTATTTGCGAATTTACTATGGTGGGTCCAGATCCAATCATCCTGTATATGTACATTCTGGGAAACGGGCTCATACAATTTTTGGCCATCTTATTTTTAGAATATTATACTGAGCATGTGGTAATCGTTTTCGCGTCAGTGTCCCTTCTACCCTGTTTAAGTAGTGTAATATTGGAATAAACTATCTGAAAACCTGGTGATGTTAAAGCAAATTTTGTTTTTTTTTTCAGATGTAAACAAGGAGAACGATTTAGTGTCCCGCAGCGATTATAAATGTCAGCAACGCCAGATCAGACTTTTAAAGCAACAAGTAAGCTCGCTTAAAAAGCGATGTATATCCTATAAGAACCGATTGGCACTAGCGTCCAAACCTAGCGTAGCTTTTCAAAAAGTCACAAAAAATATGACCGAACCCGCTAAATTATTTATGAAAATGCAATTCACCCAAACTCATAAAAAGCCTGGCGGACGACGATTCACCCCAGAAGAAAAAAACTTTTCACTTTGTCTTTATAGAACCAGCCCACAGTCGTATTCTTTTCTTGCGAAATGTTTTACCTTGCCATCAGTGAAAATGATCAAAGCTGTGTTGACACAGGAAAAGCTAGAACCTTACCTTACCTTAGATAAAAATGCAATCTTACCATCAAACAAAACTCTAATACAGGGAAAGTTAGAACCCTACCTTACGTTAGAAAAAAACTGTACCTTACCACCAAAAATAACTCTCAAAGATATGTTGGCACGTGAAAATTTCGAACCTTATATTACCTTGGAACAAAACTCTTCCTCACCATTAAGAATAACTCTCAAAGATATCATGGCACACAAACAGCTAGAACCTTACCTTACCTTAAAAAAAAACGCTACATCACCATCAAAACAAACTCGCGATAAAGAAAAGCCAGAACCTCACCATACTTTAAAAAAAAAGTCTACTTTTCCATCAAAAAAAGCTCTCAAAGGTATCTTGGCACAGGAAAAGCTAGAACCTTACCTTACCTTCAACAAAAACTCGACTAAAACCTATCCTGGCAAAGGAAAAGCTAGAACCGAGACAGAATGAAAATATATTCGATAAATTAAAGAAAAATTTACCAGTGTCAAAACCTACGTCTTTTCTCGATGTGCCCTAGCGGTACCGCCTCAACGGGAATGATGTAGCCGAGGTTTTTTAACAATATTCTGATTTAAAAGAGTGCCCATGGAGTCTCTTGCTTGTTCTTCTCCATTGAGATCTTGGAATGGGCAACTACAGTACTTTCACAGTTATTCTGCCTTGTGACTGCGACTGTCACTTCATATTATTATTGTCTTTATTTCGACAATTCAAAAGTGCCTGTAACTGGCCTATTTGAAAATAAATGCTTTGATTTTGACTGAGAAAAGGAGAGAACCACCAATTTTTGAGAATATTTTCGAGGAAAATATGGATGTAAATAAAAACAGATGTCTGCGGCTGGCTCGTAAAAAAATACCTTAAAAATGTTATTAAAGTCTGTGGTCACAGCAAATACAAATTAATTGTAAGACTGAAAAATTAGCATTAATTACTTGAAACGGGATATTTACCATGTTTATAATTTATATTGAGTTACCGATATTTCGGGAAATTTCATTTTTTGTTCAGCCTGATATTGACTGGCAAATTGCAAAAAACTGTAAGACAGTTTGAATTTCGCGGGCTATCCTTGCGCTTCCACCTTAACGTCTTTTATTATATAAGAGATGATTATTTTCTTTATGGTATAATCTTCTTACTCTGGACTGCTGGCTAGCACGTGTAGGGGGGAAGAAGAGACTTGAATCAGCGACAAGATATGAGTCTGAATGGTGTTGCAGGGATGTTTAAAAAAAATGGTATTACATTACAAGGGTCTCTACCAGTGGCGAAGGTTACCGGCTTCCCTTTGAAAAATGGCACGGTCATTATTCTATAGACAAATAGTATAATCACATTAAAGATATTTACTCCGGCTTACCTCTTATAAAAATTTACCCTTCGCTACTGGTCCCTACCCTTATACCATATTTTTTTCTCTCCCGGGTTTTGCAATTAAACAAAGGCTCTAACAATAAACATTATATTCGTAGTTCTAGATATAATACATAGTATGAAACATAAATACAATTTGCAGTTATACAGTATTACGTCTATTTACATTAACACCTTGCTTTGTATAGCTTTTATATGACCATACCAGGAGTATGGTCTAATGTTAGAAGTTGACCAACGAAATAATCAATAAATGTTAAGAAAAAATGTCTGATATTGTAAGTTGTTAGTCATATTCACTGGTTTCAAGTTATTTTTGTAGTATTTAATATAAGTATTTTTCTCATTCGTTTGTCTTTATTGTACCTATGTCCTACCAATACATGTCAAAATATCGATAAACAATGATTGTAATAAGATCCGTTATAGACGATTTAGTAATTAATGTTGACTCGATAAATTTTCTTTAAAACCAAAGGTAAGTGTTTTAATAAAAAAAAAAACAGTATTTTAATGTTTGAATCGGGATGGAAAGGATCATCATTCGCTTACAAAAATAAAATAAATACATTTTATGGAAATCTCAATAACTTAATGAGAACTAAACGATATTACACCAACTATAATATATACTCTAACCATGCTACAAGATAAAAAAAAAACATACTAACATTTCATTAAGTTGCAACACTGAAACAAGTTGCCATCAATTATTTTGCAATTTACTGAAATGCGATGGTTAACAAATCTCTAAGTTTCTTAAAAATAATAAAAATATGTCACACCTGCTGAGTATACTCATTTTTTTCTTTGTCAATTTTATACAAAGTCATATTTTATCGTGGAAATGTAACAAACATCGTTTGCCTTTTGCATTGTTAGTTTCAGCTATATAATTACTATGATGGCTAGCATTAGTAACTAAAGTAACAGATTGTGTACATCAACTTATTCTTTGGATAACTTACGCTAAAGAAAGCTCATAAATATTAGTATAGACAGAATATAACATATACAGGGTGTGTATTTGCGCACGGCAAATATTTCAGGGCATTTTCTTCGAACGATTGACATAAATTATTCGAATTGGCGATGAGAATAATAACCAAATTGTGCTGGCTTTCCGTCTTTTATTCATTCCTAATTAAAATGAACCCATCCTTTACTGAAATACACAACCTGTATAATTTATTTCCAATTCTTTCAGTAAATAAACATTGCTATAATATGAATATCTTATGTCAAAAATTAACCAAAACAGCTCTTAATAACATACATGCACCAGTATAACTTAACTGAGATTATTGTAACAAGATATACACAGATAACTTAATAACTTGAATATAAAGGCGAATTTCACCATTAAGACTGAACTCACACATTTAAACTGCGTTTACGAGCTGTCACTATAAATATTCCATAACAACGATGACAGTGACAGCTCTTAAACCCGGTTTAGATGCATTGATCACGTCCAATTCAAATGTAATCGGCCTTAAGAAGAATTTGGTGTTAACACTATTATAAATCTAGCACCAAATTGTATTTACAACTTATATAAGAAAAGAAGAGACAAGAAATAGACTAGGTTGACATAATCGTTGTGGCGAAATAAGTATGGCGATGATGGACAAGGCTTTTTACCCGACTGCAAAGAAGGGTCATGTGTCTTAAATAAATAAGTAAGTAATTTCAAGCTCAGTTTACATTTCAAGAACGAAACTCCGTTTTTGGAAGCTTTGAATGGATGCTATTACTTCCACCTACTGAACTGAACAGCAGATTAATGCTGATTAAAGACTCCTGACCAAGCTTTCTTCTTTGAAAATAAGGGTGAAATCTATAAATTTTACTAAGACAATTCTCGCGTCTGTCTTGCACTTTTGGTTTCACAATTGTGCGACAGTGACAGGAATAACACTTAGCCATAAGCATAATCAGCCTATGATGTTCCCACTGCTGCGACACAGGCCTGTCTATGAGAGGAAAAGGGCTATAATACAGCACGCGGGCCGAGTGCGGGTTGGTAGATGTAACATGTCTTCGAATTTTTGGGTCTAGGACATGCCGGTTTCCTCACGATGTTTTTCTTCACCGTTTTGAGAGCAGCGGTAATGAAATAAATTACACAAAGTAATGCGCCTGCCTGGGTTTGAACCTACGACTTACTGCTCGTAAGTCGGTGCCGCCACCACTAGGCCACCGTCGCTCTCTCACATTTACCCATAGAAACGTTTAAAGATCTCGCCCGCACTCCTTTGTTTGAACTTTGAGTTTACCATTTTCAAATCTATAAAGTTTTATTAATTCAAGTGTGTAGAGTCTATACAAATCAAAAGACTGTCAGCACAATAACACTACGTTACACACAAACTTCTAACACATAGCTAGCTATTTAAGTTTAGATCTAAATGTTAGTGAAATAAGATCTAACGTTGAATATAAGAGAATGAGGCATAAGCATTGACTTCCCTGTAGAATGACTGCGATAAACCTATCTATACACACGGCCACCAATCAAGCTATACAAAACCAGTTTATTTTTATTGGGACAAGCCCGCCACACTATTCCTGAACCACTGTAACTCCTGAAAGCCAGAATCAACAGTGGCAGAAAAGCGCCGAGACAATGAAGCTCGACGAAGTCCCAGAGAAACAATTTAACTGTCTTGGATCCTGCAACGAAATTAATCAGAACAGAATAGCGGAGGATTAGGAAAACCATAATTTCCACATACCTCCATATCAGCAGGAGACAGAACGAAACAAGGTCAATAGGCACAAAGTGACGTTTATGCGGACCAACAACAACGTTTATGCAACCAGTTTATGCGGTCCTCTCTTTGTACGGAAATGTATACAAAGCGAGGCCTTATTATACTGGAAATGTATAGCTTAATGTGTCGCCGCGTGTACCATTTTGTAGTTTTAAAGATCTTTCAACTTATATCGTTCAATAGTAATACAATAGACGTTGTTGAAGTATCGACGATCAAAAATATTGACGTGCGTCGCTGACTCGTTGTGAACTCACATTTAAAACGTTTTGCCTATAGTTTTACTTTTGAAACGATATAGCACTAGATTATAGGAAAAATATGGTACAGACGCCAACATCAAGCTATTACAATCTGTAAAAATTCATTCGGACAGGCTGGAACGTTCGCTTTCATTAAATCTATAGAAAGCAGGTTGGGAATTTAAGGTTTCTGTAGATTTACGTGGGATACTGGTAAAGCTTTAATTATTTATTATTACTGTCAAATTTTCCCAATCAACCTCGAACTTATTCGAGGTTGATTGGGAAAATTTCGGATAGCTTAATGTGCTGGTGTCTGTACAAATCCTTGCTTTATAACCCAATAAAATAGTAAGAGGTTCTTTTTTTCCTTTTAGGTTGAAACCTTTACCTTGAAAAAAAAGCATTATAAATATTCAAGTATTTTTGACCAAGTCGATGTTTATTTTTGTTATTGGAATGCTTTTATCATCATAGATGTTTAATCATTCGTTGTTGTAATCAACTAACCATTTTTAACATTATTTTCTTCAAAATGATGCCAAAGCAATAACAGATAGCTGCAAGATCAGAACGTATTATACATATATGTATATTTAATATAATATCATTACATATACACACATACAACCTTACGAAGCATATGTGTTATCACATGTGGTGGTCCGATTCTTAGTCATAGAGTAGAATTTCGTAAGCAGTACAAATGTATAGGTCGTTCAATCCACGCAGACACGCCCGACATATTTCAGAGCGATGTGCGCACTGTGCGCAGAGTAAAAAAAAAAGCGTTTCTCCTTAAAATCAAATGCGTGTGAGCACACGCACACCAGGTGGCAGCACTACAAAAAGTACTACAGCGTCATCTATGTCACAAATGAAAAACTAATATCAAAATTCTAAATCGCGCAACAGTTAAAGTTATCCGCGACTTAATACTATATTATAAAAAACCCGACAACAATGGTGGGGCAGTAGCCCACCAGATATAACACCCGCCTTGTCGGAGGATCCCCTCTTTTCTATGGGGGATGAAGAACTTTACACCATGTTCTTCATGACCCTAAAATAAAATTAGTCAGTTACAATAGAACTAACTCACTAGCAGAAGGTTTCACACTTGCTCTGTAAGCTTGGTATGCAGAATAGGGTGGTGTAAGGTTCCACATCCATCGTTGAAAAGGGAGAATCCTCCGACGGGCGTTGTGTCTGGTGAGTAGTGGTGAGCTACTGCACGACGTTTATAGTCGGGTTTTTCTATATGTTCTAAACTCGCGCATAACTCTAATAGCGGGATGCATAATTATGATATTAGTTCTTCATTTGCTTCATAGATGTCGCTAGTGTACTTTATGTCAATTTGATTCAGATCAATGGGTATGATAACTGTGAAAGTAATGGCGCTAGCATAGCTGCTGCCAAGCATCGTCATTGGTTGAAAATTCGGTAATGTCATTTAATATTTCAAAAAAGCTTGACCTCATTGGTTAGATTATGACGTAGCTATGGTCGCGCCATCTACAATTTTAACGGTCTACTTCGGAGGCGCGTCTTCGTGGATTGAACGATCTATATCAGAGATCTCATACAGAGTAAAATTGAAATCATTCAAATCCATGAGTAATTTTTTTAATTAAAACATGCCAATAATTTCAATAACACTCCGTATCTCTCATAGTATAATATAAGCTTTTTTATTCTCTTCGAGTACAATATCAAAGCAGCGTTTTGTTTCTAATATATGGGTAGTATTCAAATGTGCGTTGCATTAAATACACGATTTATTTGTGACTCTCATTAAGGGCTTAATTTACTTAGATTTTTTATTATTATTTTAAATAACGCACATCAAAATAATATCCATGAAGTATAGTCTTGTATGCCATAGATTACTAAAGGTACTTTTAAAATACATTTAAGCATACAAATAATTCGTTTGTCCCTAACCCAAAACATCAATGTATAATATCAATTTATTTATTTTTTATTATTTTATCATTTATATTAATGAATACATTGAACATAATTTTTTGAGCCTGGTAATGTTACATTTCAAAAAACGCAATGGACGTATTTATCTTCACAATCTGTGTATTTTGATAGCTAGTGTTGTTTTTTTTTAGTTTAGTCGATTATTGTGGTGTATGTCATGAATAGTCAGTTTTATTTCAATAAAATGTTGGGATGTGAAACTCGCAATTTTCTGTTTTGTCTAATTCAAAGTCTTTTTGTATTAGTATTTTGAATGTTTTAGAAGTTTTTATCATTCGCAGATTTATAGACGGAGCCTTACTACGTGCTAGGTTCTCTATTCCTCGTGTTTGTTTAGCACGACACGCGTACCGCCTACCAACTTCAGGCATGCGTTGTCTGAAAGTCAATCTCCGAAGGGATTTTTACAAAATAAACATAGAAAAATTCATAAGAATTCCTGATCTCAACCACCACACACCATCATCACCCTAATTTAAAGATTCACTTCTTCACATAAAACGTCTTTGTCAAAAACCTGCGAGTCCCACTTCCCTACTAGCATAATTACTAAGCTCATAGTCTAGTCCCCACCTAGCCTAACACGCGCGACAAAATATTACCCTTACAATATCTCGCGCTCAACGAGTCGCTACATTCACTACTTCTCCTAAACACTGTCACATGCTCATTTCAGCGCGAGATGATGCGACGACAAAGTTATGTCGACTTACGTTAGTTTGCTATTATATCCAGATGTTCCTTGGGCATTGGAGGCAATACGTGGACCTGCTTCGCTTTACCCGCGTGGTAGACTTGTCCTGGACTGAATGGTTCTAGGCGAGGGTGGGCTGAGATGTCTTTCTTTGGATCTGTGATAGAAAATTATATTTTTTTATCAGTAGTAGTCAGTTTTATTTACATCTACAGAGTTGGAACTATGGACGAGTGGTGCCCTGAGGCTGCGTGAGCGAGCATAACCCACCGCCATGTCCATCACGCCATTCCATGTCCATCACGCATAGGATGGATCGAAAATAACAGACGAATTTGTTTGCTCTTTTGGTGTAATTGCTGTTCAGGGGTCGTCCATTAATCACGTGAGTCTCGAAAGGAGGAGAGGGGGTTCGGAAAAAATCATGAAATATCACTAGGGTTTGTAGTGAGATATCATTTGTATTTATTTTTTCTTTGAACGCGCGATTTCTAAACCGAAAAGTGGTGCGAGACCTTGACATTTTTGTCACGATACTTAATTTTCCTGAATTTAATTATACCTGTTAACATGTATTTAAAGATAATATTCAGAATTTTTTAAGATACTTTGTACCTAAAAAATACACGTGATTTTGGGTGGGGAGGAGGGGTAGTCTAAAACCTCACCATGGGGGAGGTGGGTTCATAAATTGCTAAAAAACATCACGTGATTAATGGACGACCCCTCAGTGTTCCAGTGCGAGGATAAATTATTTAACTCGTAAGTCGTGGGTGTTCACAAATTTACTCTTTTAACTTTTGAGCAACACAGTTGCAGTAGTAGAAAATTAGCAAGGTAGGGTTAAAGGAAATTCAACTTTCTTTTCAACTTTACATTTATAAACGCTTTCAAAATACACCCAGTCACATATCTAAAGAGTTTATAGTGAGCTTACAAAAGATTTTAATTGTGAAAGTAGTTGAGAGGCTACAACGTTTACAGTAAAAGAGTTGGATCATAATTATATATACATCCACCAGTATGATCATATACATCCACCAGTGGCGAAGGTTCTATACAACTCGATTCCTGCCGACTTCCCTTTGAAAACGGGCACAATCAGTATTCCTTAAACAGATTAATAATAAAATCAAATTAAAGGTATGAACTCCGGCTTACCTCTTAAAAAAATGACCCTTCGCTACTGCCCTCCACCAACCTACACTGGGCCAGCAGGATGGGTTATGACGAACTTCCACCCAGAGAGAGGAGATACCTCTTAAAATTATAAATAAGTTGTCTTTCATTTACCTTTGGTATTAGCTGCTATGTATTTAGACAGTCGGACGGTCGGCAGCGGCAAGTATCCAGCGACTAAAGGCATCACATCTAGTGTCACATTCTGTGGCTCAGTGCTCGTACATTCCATTGTTATCACGCCTAGAAAATACATGAGATTGTTCGTTAATAACCAGAGAATTAAAAAAAAAAAATCTATGGCATTCTATGTCAGCCCCATGTTTCTGGGATTGAAAACACATATCGACGCAGAAAACGCGGCTTAGGCTGCCTTAAGCCGACTACCTTAACTCACCACATTTGTAGCATTTAGATTGACGTGGTGGTGTCGAATCGCGTCATCCGAAACGAAAGGGGTGATGATATCATTTTCGCTTTTATTGCATTATCATAATGCTTTTTCTGATCGGCTTAAGCTGATTTCGTGTCATTCAATGTGCCCCTAAACAAATCTTTGCAAATTTGTTATCGATAAGCTGTTGCATTTAGTTGACCACAACAACAGCTAATCAACTAACAGTCGATATCAGAGTGATTGTTTAAGTTGAGAACCTATTAAACTCTAGCAGTTCCAATTCCTTTGAAATTAACAATTTAATGCTAAAGTAGAGGATGAAAGTTCTCGACTTCAAATATACTATTCAGAAACCAACTGCAAGTGACCATAAACATTTATGTAAGTATATTTTTAGAAACATATAAATCTAATAAGGTTTTACCTGCAGTACGTCCTAGAACCGCCCACATAGTCTGGTCAGCCAGAACTTCGTACATCAGGGACGTGTATTCTGTTTCATTTACCTGAAATTATAAACTTAGGTTATACAGAGACTTCATTTACCTAGCCTCGCTCAGCGCTGTTCTAGTGGAAATGGCTCAGCGGAGCGAGGTTTTTGTACATACAAAACAAGGCAAGGATGTGTGTTAGGGACGGACGCGAGCGAAAAAACAGCAGTCACTAGACGGTATGGTTACAGCTTGCATCTGAAACGAGCCCGCTACACGTCCTCGCACCGTTTCACAGCGTCGCTACGCATCCTCGCACCGCTCAGCGGCCTAGCACATCTCTGGTTGAAACGCTCACTCCGTTCCAAAACCTCTGGTGGAAACGCAGCCTTATACCCTGTATGGCATCGTTAGTACAAGCCTACAAGCTGCGCTTACACTACATAAACCCAACGTTAGTTTAAACAAATCAGTGGGGTGATTGCGTAATAAACTCAAAATACCAATACTATTATTCTGTTTGACGAATCAACAACATAAATTGCGTTGTATACGTTGTCGGGGAGACGAATTATACAAATAAAAAAAAAGTATTACGTAAAATTTCAACCTATAGAAACCGGGATGTGAGTTAAATTTATCTTCTAAGATTTTCTTCTTACATAGTTACACGTGAAGCTAATAAAAGCGTGATAAAAAGGTGTAACAACTACTGACTGACAACAAAATGTGTAATAAAACCCAACTTCGACAAAAACGTCAACTAAAAAAGTTTATACAAGACATTGATGTATTCTTTTAAATAAAACAACATAATATTTATTTAATTTCAGGCAACTTTGGCCCATATCTTCGACTTATACGAAACCTAACATAACATCACAGATCCAGGCTCCGTGGCTGCTATTTAGAAATTTCTGATGGAAACACCCATTAACACTTTGCGCGACCTGGACCAGGACCTCATGCTATGCTAGACTATATTAATATGTCTTGTATCACAGGCTTTGCCGTAGTTTGGTCAAAATAAGATTGTCCCCACTTACCCTCTGCACGCTCAGCTGCAAACAGCACATCTGCGACGCCCTACAAAAGTCGGACCCCTTACTAGGCTCTAATTTAGTCCTTATAACAAACAGTGTCGTGTAGTCCTGTATATCGAACGGACAACTGAAAGGCCTGCCCGGCCCCTCGGTGTCTGAGGGATGATAGTGCACTGAGAATGTGGCTTTCATTGGACCTGCTTTCACTAGGGGGTCTTTCAGGAGTTCCCACATGAATGAGGCTGTTGTACCATCTGATGCTACCATCTGAAAGTAAGGAGGGAGTTATAAGTTTTGGAACTGATTAACAACTTAAAGATGAATAATTTTTTCTTCATCATCATCATCATTTTAGCCGAAAGACGTCCACTGCTGGACATAGGCCTCCCCCAAGTGTCACCACGTTGACCGGTCCTGTGAGTTTTGCACCCAGCGGATCCCCGCAGCCTTCACCAGGTCATCGGCCCACCTAGTGGGAGGTCTTCCAACGCAACATCTTCCGGTTCGCGGTCTCATTTTTTCTTATCCTTATATAATTTATTTACCTTTTAATTAAAAAAAAAATAGTAATTTAAGTAAGACTTATTGTGATGCCATCAAATCGTATGTGATTCGATTCATCGGTAATTGTATTACATTGATTATACAAATTAATTGTTCAACTAAAAGAATTCGGGAGTAAGTCGTAAATGAACGTGGCCTGCATCAGTCCACGACTCCACCTTCTTAAGAGATAGGTTCTGATATACCGAGCGCAACATTCCATTCTGCAGTATTTGTTGAACAACATCTTACAAAGGTATCGCTTTTAAATGGCTCCTGCTTTCCAAAAAAATGCGTACCGAACCATCAGTGAATCGCGTACCGAATCAACGGTGAATCACGTACCGTACCATCGGTGAATCGCGTACCGCACCATCGGTGAATCGCGTACCGCATCATTGGTGAATCGCGTACCGCACCATCGGTGAATCGCGTACCGCATCATTGGTGAATCGCGTACCGCATCATTGGTGAATCGCGTACCGCACCATCGGTGAATCGCGTACCGCATCATTGGTGAATCGCGTACCGCACCATCGGTGAATCGCGTACCGCATCATTGGTGAATCGCGTACCGCACCATCGGTGAATCGCGTACCGCACCATCGGTGAATCGCGTACCGCACCATCGGTGAATCACGACCGCGCCGGCGGCTCGGCGCAATTCAAGCTATGGCTAATAGAGCTATAAATAAAAGTATTCCTTACCATATGATCAGAATTCTTCGGATTCAAATCCGCCACAGAGTTATCAGTCCCATCGCATTCCAACTTGGGATCTGTGAGTGAGAACTGCACCAGATGCAGCACGGTCGACTTGAGGGTTACGTGGACGAACTTCCTCGCGTTTGAGGTGAGAAGTCGCCAGGATGCCACCATGGGAGGCGTGAAGTGGAGCGGCACTTCTGTCACGGCTTCCCACCAGGGACAGGTTAGCCAGACCTGTGGAAGTAGAACTTACCGTTATTTTTTTCCATATTCTGTGTTTGTGTAATTTTAAAATGGATACGCAAACATAAGATCAATGATGGGAAATCTATAACATTGCATAGTCTATGTTGAACATAGATTTTTGTGAAGACAAGGTCTCCTAAGCAACACTGCTCTGTTGAACAACTTTGCACTCAACGTAAAAATTATTGGTCCACCATCCTCGCGGTCAACGAAACTTATAACTTACTACATACTTCAAAACTAACTTGAAAAAAAAACAAACTCTAGATAATTATGTACCCGGTTTATACCAATAGGTTCGACCCCTATTATATTTATAGTCCTCTTGACAGTTTTTCTGTCACGGCGGCCAATCTTCGCGAAGATTAGCCATCGGCGCGGGAGAGATTATAGTGCACAATTGTGTGCGCAGGCACAGGTGCACTTTTTGTTCCTTTACTCTCATAGTCCGATGGTCCGCCTACCATCCAAACTTCCAAACTGCGGGCTACTACTGATAAATTTCTAATGGAAAAACCCAATATCACTTTTTGCCCGGCCCGGGAATCGAACCCGGGACCCCACGCTCAGCAGTCGCGCTTGCAACCACGAGACTAACGGAGCAGTCCCCTATTACATGTGGCTTGATTATAGGTGTGATGTTATATTAAAACCTATTTGTAACTCACAGTATGCTCAATGCTCTTCTCCTTCCTCGGCTGAAGGGTCGCGAACAGTCGCAGCGGCACGCGAGTGGTCTGGAAGGGCTCCATAGACGCCACCTTGATCGATAGCTCGCGGCACATCGCAGTCTCGTTGTCGGCGAAGCGGATGAGCAGCCCTGATGATGTCTTGAGGAGTATTGTTGTGTTCTAAGAAAGGAAAGAAGAGTATATTGATTCGTTAAAGCCATTGCTAATTACCTCTAATTCTTAACTGCCCCTGTAGCATGACCACCGTAGACAAGGATTTTTATTGACGGAAGAATCGACAAAATGACAGATTGTGTCGACACAATGACAGATTTCTTTGCACTATCTGTCATTTTGTCGATTCTTCCATCATAGAAATCTTTGTCTACGGTGGTCATGCTACGGGGGCTGTTTAATTTTTAATTATTTCATTTTTAACTGTTTAATTATTTTTTTATTGTGGCCTTAAATTCTGTAATGCCAATCTTACTTGCCCTTTTATTATTCTGCGAATGCTGTGCACTTCTATTAGTGACAAATTCACTATACTTAAAATAGTTTGTGATTTATGTTTATGTATGTTTTAGTGACTAAGTCGTGAAAGTGCCATTTAAATAAATAAACTACTGGCTAGAATTTAAAACCTGGTTTCGCTGAGCTCATTGCTTGTGTTGCTATGTGGTATCTCAGTTTAGAATTTTAGCCTTTAAGCTGGGTAGTTATTGTATTGGGTGTATTTTAAATTGTCTGGCACTAGGGACTGTAAACCTTATTTATAGACAGAGGAACATGCTGTTATCACTAATGATTAATCAAAAAAAGCTATGTCCTCGTCTCATACGAGAAAATTCAATGATTATTATTACCACACATAATTTACGGACATTTTGCTTTGCCCATAAAATTACAAGCATTACCAGAATTCATCATTCTTCTGAGCATATCTTAGAATTGATGTTTAAACAGCTAACAAGAATTTGTATGTATACACAACCAAAAAACCCGACTACTGAAAAATCACGCTCTAATTAAATTCTACAAGGTAAAATCGACTCCTCCTATTGTTGAAGACGGTTTAAATGTAGCATATGTTACCCCATAATAACGTATCGATTGCCACCTTATTCATCAAAATCGGTTGAATAGTTTAGGCGCTACGGAGAAACAAACATACATAAACTGCTAAAATCATAACCCTTCCTTTTGGCTTCGCTGTAGTTGGGTAAAAATTACAGAAGATTCACATACCTCCTCAATATGCGAGCTCCCACTGGTCACCACCAACTCCATCGCCTGTTCAAGCCCAGCAACCAGATCCTTCTTAGCTTCCACTTTATTTAAAAACACATTCACCCCCTGGGTTACCACTTCACATCCCATCTTGTTACCAATGAGAACATTTGACAGAAACTCTAATTTTCCTTCAACAACCAAAGAGACCTGAAATTAAATAAATTTTGTTTATAAAAATTGTAGATGGTCAGGTTTTCTACAGTTTCTAAATAATTCATAATACTTGCAGAGATAATGGAATAGGAATTACAATGGTGTATCATTAATTAATTTATTATACAGAGTGTAACAGAAAGGGTAAAGTCATATGAAAGGATATGCTGAAGACCATCAAACTGACCAACTTTGTTCTTGGGTCCAATATCGTAAATGCGAAAAAATTATCAGTTGTCCCATACATTTGGGTCGAGTAGGTATTGAAATTTTGTATGGGACAGCTTACACCCTGTATATCATGCATCAAAAAGGTGTGGTCATTTTTTTTTTTAATAATCTGTTTAATAAAGGATGATCTAAAATTGATTTTCGTCAAATTACAAATAGGAGAATGGCAAAAACGTCAGCGAGAAAATAAAATTGAGATACTCAATCTCAAAATATTTTTTTTTGTCTTTACTTAAACCACTTGAACAAAGCTCTATCAAAACAATTAATCACCAACCTGACCAAGTTTGAAGACACCACATTTACTCGTCACAAAATCGAGTAAGAGCTCATTCGATCCCGGTTTTAAAGTAACAGCGTCAACAGAAAAACAGTTTTCATAACTATTTCGCATCGTTGCGGACGGTTTCCGGTATTTACAGCTGTCGGAGCGTTTTAGTGTTACTTTAGGGTTCTGATATTCGACGGTGACTTTCTGTAATGATCTGTCTTCTTTGTAATGAAGTTGTGAGGTTATGTGTAAAGGGTTTAGTAAAGGATTCTTGGGTTTTAAGTCGTCCAGTCTTATGCTGAAAAGGAAAAATGTTATTAAGCATGGTAAAGTACGCGTAATGTTAATATATAAAACAAAGTCGGGTTTGTTCGAACACTTATAACTTAAAAACGAATGGACCGATTTCAATGATTTTAGATTTCTTGGATTCGTCTCCGTCGCGATTCGCGAATAGCAAAATAACTATTAAAATATCTGAAAAAATCTGCGGAAAATTATGATTAAGATCCCGAACTGTTAAAATACCGAATTGAATTCATGACAGTCTGGTACTTATTACAGAAAATTACGATAAAGATCCAGAAATGTTAAAATACCGTTTTGAATTCATGCCAGCCTGGTAAATTTGAGGTAAATTCAGTAGGTGCTAGGTAGGGTAGGTAGGTGACACATGTTCTCAAAAAATTACCAGGCTGACATGAGCTCAAGGTGGTGTGCATTTTAATAATTCTGGGTCGGTACGGTTTGTGTACATTCATTGACAGTAAGGCGGTACGAAGTTCGCCGGGTCAGCTAGTAAGTAATATAAAACTAGATTTTTAACTTTCAGTAAAGGCAAAAGTAAGGCTTCTAAGGGTCAGTTCACACCGAGACAGGACGCGGCCGCTCGCGGCGCCGCCAGACGTCACGCGTCCCGAGTCTTTCAAACGATACTATGCATTTCCTAATGCAGATAAAGCATAAAATGGCTTGACAGTGACACGCCGCGTCGCGCCACAACTACCAGTAGAACATAAAAAAGGGTCCCAAAGTTTGACTGGTAGAGAACGCCTTGTGGCATTAAATCCTATGTACCACCATTGTACATAAAGTTGAAATAAATTAATAATAAATCCTTTAAAACTATTCTAATTGTACTCAGCCCAACAGTGGGACAGAATAGTCTAACATAAAAATCCTATTCTTACCTTGTAATTAAGTCAGTAGTTTCACACTCCGGTTCAACCACCCCCCGTCTCGGCGAGCTCATACTACCGCTAACACTTAAATCAGTCTTATAACTTTTAACAGGGGTCCTCTTCTCCGCCTTATCGTCCTTACACCTCTCTATACTTATTGCTGCCCTAGTACACGTCACGTCCTTCGGCAAGTAACTCAACACCGTCAAGCGACATTGAACCTTATTGTCAGTGATATATACACCACGTTCTGATGGTACTAAAGTTGCTGAAACGACTTTAAAACATTCGTTCAACTCTGTGAGGACCGTTTCGGTCTTTTTTGATAGGTGCTCTCGTATTGCTTTCATCATTTCCTCGAAATAGAAGTTTCTGACTAGGATTTCTAATTCGGCTGTACTTGCTATTGTTGCTGAGAGCTTTGTGTATCTGAAAAATGAGATCAATAAAATATTTTTTTATCATAATTAATTGTGCTTTTCACTAGAAGTGCAAAGAACTCAGGAGCTTTTACAATAAAGAAGTAACAGTGGACAAACCTAACTTCCTAACTAATATTATTATAAATGCGAAAGTAAGTTTGTTTGTTTGTTGCCTTTTCACGCCTAAATCACTGAACCGAACATCCTGAAATTTTGCATATACGTTGTCAGGTGGACAGAAACGGACACAGGGTACCTTTCATCCCGAGAAAAAGTACGGATCCCGAGGAAAACCACAATAACGTTCTTATCATAATAGATGGCGCTACGTGCCTTTCGAATCTAGATTGGATTATATTATTACAAGCAGAGTACAACGCGAACTGAACATGAACGACTGAGAATTTGATAAAATTCTAAATTAACGCGAGCGAAGCCGCGAGCAAAAGCTAGTTCCACATATCTTGAAGTTTTTCTAAAAGATTGTATAAATCGGCCTTTAAAAAAAGTTGCTATTTGTTTGTCAATCGCGATCCATTGCTGGACATTGGACAAAGACCTGCTAAATTACACCACAAGACCTGATTGTCACCTTGCATTAAATCAACACCCACATACACACATTTTGAAAATCTAATAAATTAATAAACTCACCTATCCATATCATTCATCTTCTTAGCAGCTGCCACGAGCTCAAGTCTGGTCTGTGCAGCGAGATCCCGCCAGCCTTGCTCCTCATAAGACCTGAGGGCATCCATGAGGAATACCACCGCTTTACCGGTCTCGCCCAGCTCTGAGTAGAAGGCGGCTAGGTCCCGGCCTATTAGACGGGCGAACCTGTAAATTGGGAGGCAAAAATAAAAAAATGATGGTTCAAATTATTTTCCTTTGCAACATTGTTTTCGGATGCAGTACTTTGGCTAGTTTACTCTTGATAAAGTAGTTTCAAATTTTGACCAGGACCTAATGGTTGGAATTTAAACCTTGATCTCCTTAATATAAGTGCTTTAATAATGTTTGTATGATAATACTTCTCTTGAGATTTCTTCCAGTCAGTCATTAATATTATTAAAATGAGATTAAACCCTCAAGATGCTCAAACCGAGGCTTGGTGTGGTCTTGACCTGATCAAGGTCGTTGGTGACCAAAGTGAACCAAATCAAGAGTTGGCCAGCCATAGAAAATCTTACCTTAACCGCCCAATATGCTTATAGGTCCCCATAGCCAACTCAGCCAGCTCCAAGTAATACTGCTGGAAGCAGGTCTTGCTACATAGCGCCTCCTTCAACCGATCTGTCGGGGTGGGGTGCTGGTTGTTGGTCTCGTTATCGCCCATACCGGCTGATAGCATGACTACGAGGTGCAGTTGTTCTGATGAGGGGTCGGGAGAGCCGGGGAGTAAGCCGCAGAGCTTGCCTAGCTCGTGGAGCTGAAACAAGGAGTTATGAAGTTGGAAATATAAGGATTATTGAGTTACTGTGTGTGAGTAAAGACATTTTGTGTAGACTATTATATTTTCCTTTATTTATTTCTTTACATTTATAAATATTCGTTAAGAAAAACTTAAAAATATAAAAAAAAAATGTTGATTATTGTTATAAAATTTCACTAATTTCGGATACAAAATAGAGAGCCTATTCATGACTTCATGAGCTTATCAAATTTTATTTCAAGGGGAGTGCATAAAACGCACCCCCCTTGAATTAATCCTGGCGACGCCCATGACCGCGATGTTGAGGTCAATCCAGAGACGGTTGTACAGCGCTAGATAGTTCCCGTTGAATAGCATTTAAGAAAAGGTTGTTAAATCATAACTTAGTACTTTATTCTGGGTTTGTTTTTAACCAATTGCTCGGACAGCTTTTTTGTTGAACCAAATTCCTGGCGACGGCCCTGCCATGTGACTAAAACTGATGGCAACGTCAAGTAGGAGAATCATGCAAGCCTACTGCCGTGTAAAGGCGCTCTTTCACCGGGAGTATACATCTGTAATGTAACATTCCAGATTCGAGCATTGCATCAGTGAGTAAGGAGAACCGAGCATTACAGTAAGACCATGGTGAGACCATAGAAACCATGGATGGGATTGTGTGAGGAATGATATGCAAGAAAAAGGAGTATACAGGGTGTAAACGGACCCTTAACGAAGTTCTCCCCGTCATTGCGATCATTCTTTTGTTCTAGACTATACCTGGGAAGCTTCTAGTTACGGGGATATTTACTCTTTACTTTTGATAGCGTCGAAGGAAAAACGTGTTGCGCCGACCCCAGGTAACATGGGACAAAGGCAGGACGATGTTTTTTTTTTTCGGATGGGTAATCATCAAATGACCCCCCCCCCCACCCCGCGCTGGGCGGAGCGGAAGGGAGTGTCAGACTTCTACTGACTAAAACCCATCCATGTTCCTTCTTTGCCCTTTGTGTTCCAGGGCCACGGTATCGCTTTCGCACAGTCCCGCAGCCCTGGCAGGCATCAGCCCATGCGGACCCTTACATGGTTGCTGACATCTCTTTGTGGCGCGCGTGGAACACGAATGCGCCGTCGACACGGCCTGTCGTCAAGGCAGGAAGATGATGATGACTTGTTTTTTGTACAAAACCGAATCTTAAATTGTTAAATTACAGGTGAATGCTCCGGTGAGAGAGCGCCTTGACGTGCTTGTTCCCTCCGTATAAATAGCACGATGTCGACGATATGTTTTAAATTCCAAAATGTTTTACTGCCTCGGTGGTGTAGTGTGCAACTTATGAGCAGTGATAGGAATAGGTAGTGCCTATTAGCCTAAACTTCGAAGAACAGAGACAAGAAACGGAGACTTCCTTAGGACTAAATTATTTCCGGCACATCTGTCTCGAAATTTCGAGACAACATTTAAATACATTTAAAAAAATGTGTTATTTGAAATAAGTAATTCGTCTATATTTATCTAAAGTTTGTCTATATGTGATAATGAGACCATTATTATGCAATTATTTTAATATCATGCACATTTTTAAATATACTTTAGAAATATATTTCATTAAGATGAAAGAAAAAAAGGTATTTGTATTTTCATTTGTAACTAAATATTTGCACATCATGTATAATGGTAGAATGTAAAGGGACCTCATTAATATTAAGATCATACCACTTTGTATGCCTACATTCTGGCAAATAAATGAATTATTTATTTATTTTAAATACCTTTTTTTTAATGATAAATTCTTTCTACTGTAGAGAATGCTAAAATGATAAAAAAATACCGTTCTATTATTTTAAAGACAAAATGCCTTTTTTACACTTGAACTTTAGAAATCTCATTAAACGTAGCCGAGAGTGAGCTAGAAAGAAGATATTTACTTCGAAAAGTGTACGGCTTCTTATTCAAACATTGTGATTCATTGTGAATTACGATCAACAAGTCATTTACAAAATGTTCTCCAAAAAAAAATTCAGAAAATTTTATGGTTGTAACGACTATGTATGTTATTTATTATGATATATCTAGTCGCAAACTTTAGGTAAATATAGACGAATTACTTATTCCAAATAACAATTTTTTTAAATGTATTTATGTGTTGTCTCAAAATTTCGGGACAGATGTCTCGGAAAAAATTTAGTCCTAAGGAAGTCTCCGTTTCTTGTCTCTGTTCTTCGAAGTTTAGGCAAATAGGCACTACCTATTCCTATCACTGCTTATGAGCATGACTTCTGGGATCGATTCCCAGGTCGGGCAAAGTATAACTGGGTTTTTCCATCAGGAATTTCTTAGTACAACCACAGAGTCTGAATTTGTGTCTGTTTGATGGCAAAAATCTCGACCCCTGTTACATAGGACTTAAACAAAACTGGCCAAATGTGGGCGTACTATTAGGTCCACCTCTGCCTTACCCTTCGGGGATTATAGGCGTGATGTTATGTAATGATTTAAAAACAGTACAATAAGTGGCCTCTTGCGTTAGTGTAGACTACTTTAGACATGCGCAACGTAATACAAGGATACATCATTCAACAAAGCAATACTGTCACACTTCTGGCTCCAAGCCAACATTACAACATCAGCTGTAGCCAAGGGCGTGCCTAAGAGGCTTGGCTGTCAGGTGATCGATTTCAGATTGATAACAAAACGAAATTACGACAATAAATGACATAATATTATCATTAACACTAGAAACGGGATATTTACAATGTTTACTGTTTGTTTTGAGTTCCCGATATTTCTGCGGTGATGCAAGCACCATGATCACGGATAAACTGAAATTATTGCGGGTGGATGTTTATGAGCAGACTAATCAGTTTACCCTCTTCCTTGTTCGCAGCGGTAGCGGTACTGCAGGAAATATCCCGTTTCTAGTGTTAATGATAATGTTAGTGACCATGACAGTTTAAAAACTTATAAATGACATAATGTTGTTAAATTCTTGTGACACTGAAAAGTTTAAAATTTTTTTTTGCAATGCACTATATCCTTATAATTATACTACCATTACGAGCACGATATTATTATAAAAAATAATAACTCACATGCGCGCAACGTTTCTGCGCATGTCCGTGCTACAATTGACTGCTTATTCTCATATGCGCGCAACGTTTCCGCGAATGCAATTGGTAACAAACAAATGCAACGCATTACAAGAAGAAATCTTACCTTATCTTTTGCATTATGAAGCAGTGGAGCCTGCTTTGCAGTACCTACACACATCAAAGGCGTTGTTATAAGCGGCAGTCTCTCACATGCGCGCATGCCAATTCCGCACAGCAAGCGGCCACGCCTTCCACTGCTGTTGCACCGAGTACCTCATGTTATGAATATAATAGATTTATTCTTACTTTATCCTTAGCATTGTGCAGTAAAGGTGCTTGAGTCGCAGTACACATATCCAGCGCGTTGTTATTAGCTGCCAATCTCTCACATGCACGCAACGTCTCCGCGCATGCCAGTTGCGCCCAGCAAGCGGCCGCGCCTTCCACTGCGGTTGCGCCGAGGAGGGATAGCTCCACTAGGGTGTTGTGGACGGTGGATAGGCAGCGGGAGGCGATCTAGAAAGAAGGGTTTCAAAAATGAAAAGAAGGTAAGTTGGTGGAATAGTGAGTTTATTACATCATCTTTTCCGTGTCGCGTGGCACTACTATTTTTATATTTTGTTAGTCCAGAACTTCACCACTTCCACCGCGTCGTCGGTGACAGCGCAAAGGTCACTTCAGCTGCGTGTTCTTGGGCTAAGAGGGCAGGATAGGAGGTGGAGCATAGTTTGCGACAAAGCTCCATAACCACACCCCGCTGCTGTTTCATTGAAGAAGCCCCACTTAACGAGGTTGGGGTTACATCTTCACAATTGCCATCATAAAAGAAGACGACGACAAAGATATTTCACAATTGATGATATAGATAAATATGTTGCTGGCTCCTCCAGCTAAATCACTAGGAAGAAGCAAAGGGCCATTGGAGGACTATCTTAAGTCATTCCTGAGGTCCAAAAATTTCTGATAGTCAGTCTAATTTGAATAGTTTATTTTTGATTTTATATAATATGTGGTTAAAGATCTTGAGTGAGAGATTCTACGGAATCCTCTAAACTAACATAACGTTGACAGGTTGACGACCGAAAAGATTTCTTCCAAAATTGTAAGTTGTACTTTACTACTGAAAGAACGGCCATTCAAATGCTTATTGCCAAATAAACCGCTACCGTAAACTACACATTGTTCTAAATATACCCCACATAATTAAAATCAACAGTAAAAAGATTAACCGCTCATCCCGTTTATTACTATGCCATCACGGCGTAATGACTTGTTTCCTGACGAATGACATAATTCCACCGTTACTTACTTTGTTCATACATATACAGTATTTCAACTTGGAACAAATGGTTGGACTCGGACACATGCAAATGCAAAGCGTTTACACAAATTCTAAGCATACAGGGAACAGGTTACTCGTGAGTAAGTCGGGGGTGAATAATAACAGCCGGTCGGGTCGATTTACAGGTTAAGCCGCGCTTGCCTGGGTTGGTCCGTGGATGATTCTGACATTCAAAAGTGCCTGTTATGGTCTAATTGAAATAAATACTTTTGGTTTGATGGGTGACCCATTACATACCAAGTTTCCACCTCGGAAAGCACGTTAAACCGTTGGTCCCGGCTGTCAATTGTAGATATTTGACAGTCGTTACAGGTAGTCAGTGGCCCGAAACACTGACAACCAGTCTTACCAAGGGGTAAATATTACTCTATACTAAATAGGTTGTGCAGGTCAGATAGGCAGTCGCTCCAAGTATAATACTGGTATTTAGTTGGATTCGGTTAGACTGGGAGCCGAAAAAGCTAGGCAGCTGACGGACAAGTTGGTTTACTGGTTACCTTTACACTGTGGTTTTTGTCCGCACTTGACCTACCTCAACAGTCAATACACGAACAAATAACAGAACTTTGGTAATGACAGGTCGTCAGCGTTATACATGGCTGGTCATGGTGAAAATATTGGTTTGAAGAACACAGGTGGACATGCAAATCAAAGTGGGGTATTACTGTTGTACCGTGACGGAGTAGAAGTGCCTCTTGGACGTAAGTTGTCACTGAGCAATCTAAAGATAGATATTTGCAGTTTGTATGTAGTTCGATTTCAGCTAATATTAATAACGGATCTACGTCTTCCAGCTTAAAATGTGCATTTGAATAAAATACAAACTTGATGATGGTAGAAGATTAATTAAACTATTTTTAAAGAAATATTGGCTTTACTTTGGCAAGTTTGAATTGAAATTTAAACCGGAAAAGAGCAACTCATTTACTCATTTTGCACCAAGTGCTGTAAAATTGGTTGTCCTAGCTTACCGGTTTAAGACAATTATACACATCAAGGACATACTAGGTGCATATAAATATGAGATATTATATTATATTATATTATATTATATTATTTAAGACAAACTACAAAAAAATCAAACCACAGATAACTTTTTACTCATTTCTGATGTCATTCAATCAATAAAAAGAATCATTTTAAGTATGGAATCTTTACCAAGAACCACTCCACGAACAATTCGGAACATATACATTCGACGTTATAAATAATTCACGGTTGCAACACTTTATTGGACAGTAATTGGCTCGTAATTATCTTCAATGCTCGCATTTGATTGTTTGCACATACATCATGTAAAGTGTATATCGTTACTTGAAATAGGCTAGCAATTCGTTTTATGTCCCAGCGCTTATTGGAGACGATTTAAGAGAAAGGTTTCTTTCTTGGTAGAGTGGATTCGCGAATTTGTAACTATTAAGTATTGCTTAAGTTAAGGTAAGTTTGAAATCGCCAATCCGCCGCCTTTAGTGATCAATGCTCATACCTTCTCTCTATGCTGTGAGATTTGCGCGGAAGAAGTGGAGCCGCGGAATAGGCCGCAGATCAGATGGTAGATGGGATAAAAAGGTATTGGAGTCGAGACCAACTGGTCATAAGAGCGTACGGAGACCTCGAGCCAGGTGGACCCAGTGCCGGCGTTAGGGGGGGCGCGATGGAGGATGGAGGCGTCAATGTCTAGGGCTGACACGGCAAGCGTTACGTTATACGTTCACATTGGTTCAGCAAAAAATTAACACTTGATAATCGCCACAATATTCTTGCCCGGGGGTCAGTGGGCTTAACGTCAGTAATGGGTGGTCCGACGAACTGGTCAGAGGAGAAGGCAAGATTAAGAGGTGGTAGAGAACACTCAGCATTGTGTAGATACAGGTTGTAAACATGTTTTCATATAAAAACTTCAATATCGCCTTAGAACCCTTAAAAGATCATCATCATCTGCCTAGCCTTTTCTCAACTATGTTATCGGTCGGCTTCCAGTCTAACCGGATGCAGCTGAATACCAGTATTTTACATGGAGCGACTGCCTATCTGATCTCCACAACCCAGTTAGTACTAGGTAATACGATACCCCGAAGGCGCCACATCTAGCAACAAGGAATCGCACTTTTCCTTGCTTTTTATCCTTTTCTGTCGCTCAGAATCGTCATTTGCTAGAGCGGGAATGCTATAGCACGAAACAGCATCGCGGATGAGGTACAAGAAAGTCGACGTGATTACGTGTCTTCGTTAATTTACCTCAAGTAGACCATAATTTCCCCACTTATTTTCATCAGTAGCTAATATCATGTCCACTAATTACCCAAGGCCTCATTAACCAATGTAAAACTAGCAGAGATTAATCTAATAAATCAGAATACACGGTGTGTGTTCATAATTGCAGTATGCAACATGTGTGGGTATGTAACGTCAGAACGGGGTTATATTTCATGTCACGCATGACGTATTGGATATAAGATACATGTTAGTATCATGATTACTGAGATAGCTATAAGAGCAGACGATGTTTATGGAACATATCTTAAGGAATGCAGGTAATAGATTGAAGCGTAAATTATATTAGTACAGCATATACGTGCGAATTATTGCGAGAAAGGTGGTCAAACGTGGTAATACGATTTCTGAATAGCAGAGGATGATAACAGCAATTCGAGTGTGTCATGGCGACCATCGGCGCGGGATATATTATAATGCACAAGTGTGTGAGCAAATACAGGTGCACTCTCTCTTCCTATGGGACCGCAATCCATCACTACCGGATAGAGATCAGGCGCAGGTCCAACACCTTAAGAGCGGTTTCAGACTAGCGTATTTTTTCTGCGCGAAGGCGCTCGTATCTGCTTACGCACTTACACGTGCGCTACATTTTGCGCTTCAAAAAACCGACGCGTACAGACGCTTATTGTTATCGTGTTTACTCGAACCGGAGGGTTCAGCCAGTAGCAATATGTTGGTATCTCTCGCGACTCGCGCTTATATGAGCTTATAAGTGCGTCAAGGCACGTACGAGTTGCGCCTACATGCGCTTTCAAAACGAGCTTATACGCACCGAAAATACACTAATCTGAAACAGTCCTAACGTCAAACGTGCTAGCCAAACTCCGGGCTAATCTTAATAACACTGGGAATCGTACCCAGGACCCTCGGCAGACGTGCTTACGACCACGAGACCAACGGGCCAGTTACAGGACGATACACGAAGGTAGCATATTTGGTGAACGGCAGAATGATTTCCGATACGGTTACAAAAAGGCGGCTGTGGCGTACGCATGTTTTATAATGTGCTGCCTTGCTCCGGCCGCTCACCTGGCCGAATCTTGCGAGGAACGACGTGAAGGAAGAGGGTTTCGTTTCACAGATATATTTTTTGATTAGATTTTCCATTTAAAAGTTCCGAATTGATGACAACGATTTGTTCAAATTTTTTGTGCAATTACAGTCCCGTTTTTCTGGTAGAGTGCTCAGTCCAGTTTATTATACTAAGTCCATGATTTTGTCACACACAAACATGTCCTTAGACTCTATGGACATGTTTGACAGTGAAAGGTTTATCCGTCAGTAAAACAAGCAACTCTTATACCTACATACAGACATTTATTTATCACCCCTGTAGCATCCCGCTTAGGCTCACAAGTCATAATAATACAATAGAGTACTATTTGAACCAAATACAACACACATTGTTTATTGATAAAAATGCAAAAAATTTAGTAACTAATCCTTTTATAAAGCCGGTGGTGCAGCATGATAAGTTAAATACCTATACTTATGTATATAGTATAGGTATTACCATGTGTAGGTACATAAATATTCTATGTTTTTCCCTCAGTCTCGTGGGAAAAAACTTCGATAAAATGGTAATAAGGAAAATTCTGTTAAACGTATGAACATGCAAAACTGATAATACATACCTCCCAAGGTTTCGATGACGGAAGTAACATGGCACTTTGACGTTGAAACAAATAGCTTCTAAAATCCAATAGCGAAGCTTTCTTTTTTATAATCAGTTCTCTAAGATGTTGCGGAACCAACGCAGTTAATCTCACCGCCTGCCAAGACGTCACAGGTTGCTTGAATGTCTCAAGCCACTTTGGACTCTCTGTCACATTCGAATTGAGCACAAATTGAGAGAAAAGAGCATCTAATTCGTCATACTGGACTAACGCCTCGTCATACAAGCCTAGCATTTCTAGTACAAATGCTAGTTGTTCCTGAAAAAATAACGGAAAATTAGGAATACCTATCAGCACATTTTTTTTTCAATTTTTTTATTATCATCGTTCTAAGGTGTCAATAGATTAGAAACTCCGAGCTTTTTAAAGCCCCTCTGTTATTGAGACAGTATTTAAGGAATTATATTTATGTTCATAGTTTAACCAATGGAAGGGCAATGGAGAGGGCTATGCTCGGAGTTTCCTTGCGTGATCTTATCAGAAATGAGGACATCCGCAAGAGAACCAAGGTAACCGACGTAGCCCGAAGAATAGCCAAACTGAAGTGGCAGTGGGCAGGGCACATTGCTCGCAGAACGGATGGCCCATGGGGCCGAAAAGTTCTGGAGTGGCGACCGCGAACCGGAAGACGCTGCGTTGGAAGGCCTCCCACTAGGTGGACCGATGACCTGGTGTAGGTTGCAGCGATCCGCTGGATGCGAGTCGCACGGGATCGGTCAATGTGGCGACACTTGGGGGAGGCCTATGTCCAGCAGTGGACGTCTTTCGGCTGAAATGATGATGAGTTTAACCACAAATTGCTTACCTGCAGAATAAAATATTTACAAAAATCCCAATCCGGATCATTTCGTTTCTCCCTCTGTTCTCTCATATACTCCTCAAACTTAATAAGGGCCTTATTATATGCCACAAGGACAAAATGTCTAATTTTTGCTACTAGTGCTCTCCATGACTCTGCACTCCTTGCCTCAGATTTAATAGGATTTATAACTGATATAAATCTATCCTCTGTCTGCTTCATGCCAAAATCACCCTTAATTTTGTCCAAGACTGTGGTTCTCGGTAATAATTTGTTTGTTTTTCGTATGTCATAAGTTTCTACTAGTACTATCATCCAGTCTGTAATGCCATTTTTTTCGAGTTGTTTCAGCCATGCCTCTATTTCTTCTCTTAGAGTTGTCTTATAATATTCTATGTCCTGTCAAAGATGGTTGAAGTTTCAATATAAATTTTGTGATAGTTACAATTAGGGATGTATCGGTAAGCACTTCAGCCGATACGATACCAATACAGATATTTATAAAAAAATATCGCGTATACCGATATGGACCGTTAGGATTTAAAGAAAGCTATAAAAAGCTGTGGCTTTAGAAACAGACAAAATTACTCATACTTATAATAATATTTATTTAGAAATGATAATTGATTACAGATTCGAAGACAAAACTTAGAGAGTTTATGAGATTTTCATTCAAGGAAACACAACATTCTTAAATTATTAAGTAAAAGCTGATTTTGTCAGTCTGTTTAGACGAGAGGTCTTTCAGATGCAGCAGAACTGATTTGGAAACTGAAACATTTTTGTGATTCAAATTCAAAAAGTATTGTTGTATCGGAAAATTTAATATCGCTGATATATCGGTATCGGATGCATCCCTAGTTACAATACAAAATAAACAAAAAACCCAACAATTTTGAGTTTCATCCCATTAGTCCTAATACAGTGTACTAATGGATAATAAGGAATAATATAAGGGGTCTACGCAGCATGTCGTTCCTCTTTCATACTTCTCTATAACTGTGGGCATCACCCACAGTTAAATAAAATAAATTACAAAGTAGAAGAAGTTATAGACACATAACATAACATCACGTCTGTAATCCCCGAAGAGTTAGGCAGTGGTTTACCTAATAGTCCACACACATTTAGCCAATTATGTTTATGTCCATGTTTAAGTTGTAAGAAAGTCGTTAATCAAATTTATGATATGGGTGTATTGCATATTGCGTAGTATTGATTTTATGGGTCTCTAACCTGTAGAAACTAAGTAATTTGCCAAGAATGCTAATAAGAAAGCATTACTACCCATATAGCAATAAAAACTTCACACAGTATGTGTATCCTTACTTATATTATAAATGCGAAAGTAAGTTTGTTTGTTACCTTTTCATGCCTAACCCACTGAACCGATCATACTGAAATTTTTCATATGCATTGTCAGGTGTATAGAAACGGACATAGGGTACATTTCATCCAGAAAAAAAGTACTGTTCCCGAGGAAAACAACGATAATGTTCTTATGATAATACATGGCGCCACGTGTTTTTCGAATCATGACTGAAATATATTATTACAAGCACAGTACAACCCGAGTTGTTTGTCAAATTCAAAATTAACACGAGCGAAGCCGCGGGCAAAAGCTAGTTAGCAAAAAAAAGTAAATGCCTGTTTTAATTATAGGATTTATATCAACAACACTATATTAAAACAAAGAATGCTACCAAATATGAACTTTAGTTAAAAACCTATAAGTAAACCTTATCAGCGGAACACAACAAAACCTTATCATGAATCTATTTTTTATTGTTACTTGACCATTGAGGTAAGGTTTTTAAATCAACATTTATGTTATTAATGTGAATGAAAGTGTCTCTGTTTGCATGATATTATCGTGCTAGTACACAGCAAGACAATTTTTATTAATTTAGCTATAGATATTATAGGTTGCTTGTCACTTGGCAAATTTATGTAAGTGATATTTTTATCCTACAAAATAAATAACTGACTCGACTATGCAAGTGGGGTAAAATGCAACAAAAACAGTGCAGGTAAATAAAATTAAAGCTGATTTGATTTGGTTTGGTTGGAATAAATTAGTTTCTTTTTTTAGCTTTGTGGGGCAACAATCAGTTATTTAAATGTAAACAAAAAGTATACAAACCACACAATCTGTCCAGTAAATATGGAATATTGGCTTCTTCAATAAGTTCAGCTCAGGCTGCACCCTGTCCTTATTATACTTGGTGAACGAGGCCTCCAAAGACACAGACTTGGTGGCCCGTCCATAGGACCGTCTCCATTCACATGAGTCCTGCGGTATGGCGGCCACTAGGGGCGCCTCTAGGGTACAGAACAGATTCCAGTCTCCTGCGCCTAGCATAAATAAAAAACAATTTGTTTATCCTAATAAAAATAGAAGATTTGCATAAACATAAGGTGAAAACTTACATGTAACAATCGGTTTGTGTGTCATGCCTTCACGGTCGCCTGCTAAACTATCGACACCCTTCATTTTTCATCTGCTTTTCATCATCAGCACAATCCGTCGATTTTGCGGGCATGACACAAATAACACTCCGATTATTAGTCCAAACGGAATCCACCCACTTTATTCGCGAATATTAATAATTTACAACCAACATATGGATACAGCAATTCTGTCGCAACTGCTAATTAACTACGGTAGATATTTTCATTAATTCTCATGATTTTTAACTCGTTTTGACTTTTTTGAAGAAATTAAAAACGAGAATTTGTCAAAACTCGCTGTCATCACCCAACTCGACAGATAATTGCGTTTCGTTTCATGTTATTGTTGTCATGTTTCTAAAAAATCGACAAGTAACTTTTTTTTTGTTTCTGTTTTGATAAAATAAATTCTATTTAATGGTTAACAACTAGAAAATAACTAAAAGACATTGATTTTTGAACAAAATCGTGGATTTGTACATTCAAGTATCTTTTACAACCATGTATTGTAAATATAACATACTCCGGCGCTTTTTGGAGGCCAATCTCGGTGAAAACACAATTACCATTGTGTGCTTCTTTACTCAAGTTACGTAGCAAGTGAAAAGCGCATCGAACGATGAGATGATAAATTCATACTACAGAACTATGGCCTTGGCTTTAGCTCCAGAAAGAGGGGACAGTTGCTCCCAATTAATATATCTCTATTGTTCAATAATTGAAAAAAATCATTCTTGTACAACCAAGGCTTTATTTATAATTATTATAAATAAAGCCTCGGTTGTACAATAATGATTTTATGAATTGATATGGCAACATTCTTCACTCTATCTGTCTATGGACCGCCAAAATGTCGCATTCTGTTTTGGTATCGTCTCACAATAAAAGAAATTAATTTCGGTAATTTACTCATTACTTTAGTGAATAAAAGCAAAGTGATTAAATGCTTTCATTTATAAATATTTGAAGCAAGTCTGGTGCATCAATCAGGTAATTTCCTAGCTCCTAGATATCCTAGAACAGATCATTTCGTTATGTGAATAATTCCTTTTATTTTCAGTTTTATTATGACTTATTTTTGTGAATTTCTGATTTGAAATATGTTCCTGGCCTTATCTCGGACGGCCTAACTTAAACTCTAACAAATATATTACACAATATTGACGTTCACTATTAATTAGCTTTTGTACTTTATTATTCTGATTTGAAATTAATTAAGTGCTCATTACTTTGTCTAATTATTTCATTTATGGTATCTCAGAATACAACTATTAGTAAGCCTACCAAATAAACTGCAACTTCATTTAATTTCGCTTATAAGTGCGTTCTATGAGCATCAATTCAAAAAATTGGTGTATTTGTAACCTATAATTCTGTAAATTGTATCCTCAGTCATGAATACCACGGCACCAACGTCGGCGGATGCATGCCTGAGCATCGTGCACTCGCTGATGTGCCATAGACAGGGAGGAGAGAGTGAGGGCTTCTCCAAGCGTGCCATTGAGTCTCTTGTGAAGAAACTTAAGGAGAAGCGGGATGAGTTAGACTCTCTTATAACAGCAATAACTACCAATGGAGCACACCCAAGTAAATGTGTAACGATACAGAGGACCCTTGATGGCAGATTGCAGGTATTTGCTCAACCAAACATTGTTTTAATAAAATTAATTTCATGCATTTTATTCACGACTAATTCATAACATAACATCACGCCTGTAATCCCAAAAGAGTTAGGCAGAGGTGTACCTAATAGTACACCCAAATTTCGCCAGTTATGTTTAAGTACCATGTAATAGGGGGTGAGCCTATTGCCAACCAGGCATAAATTCAGACTCCGTGGCTGCTGCTGAGAAATTCCTGATGGGAAAACCCTAAAACATTGCCCAACCTGGGAATCGACCCAGGACCTCATGCTCAGCAGTGATGCTTGGGACCACTAGACCAACAAGACAGCTACTAATTCAATTACACAACAACACTACACACACACTACACTATCTTAGCTAACAATTTTCTATAATTTATTGTTCTATACCAGGGTTTCATACTACTACTACTATAATAGCTGTCTTGTATTAACAAGTAAACTATGAGTCAGTGTAATTTTGGGGATACTAGAAGGATTTTAAGGATTGGTCCACCTGGTTTCTCCATCCCCCATTTAACACTTACAATCAGTGTTTTTCAACAAAATATCTCAATTAAAACATTTCTTGATAATTCTTCAAAGATTGAGTTCTGAATGGTATTTGGTGATGGGTTGGGACTTGGGAAGTGTTCAGGCTATTATTAATTTTTGGGCATACTATCTCCCCAGTGTTGGTTGTAAAATATTTACTCTGTGGTGTTTATATAATACTGTGTCTGAGAGGAGCTCATGGCTTAATAATAAAGAAAGCTGCATGGGCCAATCTTCAAGGTTGGGTAGTGTTTGCCGGGGTTAATCTGTTGATGGATGTTCAGAAGCTCATAGGTCTGACAACCTGTCTTATGAAGGAGTATTGTATTAGTAACTTGGTTAAGGAGGTCAGATAGGCAGTCACTGTTGCCTAGTAGACTGGAATAAACTCAACATTAAAACAACTCAACAAGAAAAGGCTATAGGCAGATGATCTTTAAATGTATGTTATGGATAAAGATGTGAGTGAAAATAAACTTAAGATTGGCAGACTATACTGCAGTTTAGCCTAAACCCACAGCTAATAAGTTCTTGTCTAATTATAGAAAGAAAAAGTATTTATTGGAAAAAAAACCAAAGTGTGGAACTCTCTCCGTGTTCCCTCCCTCATTTAACCCGTCTGCCTTCAAAACAAGAGTGAGCAGGCATCATCTGGGCACACTCAATCCATCATAGACCTCATCAATCGCTTCCCATCAGGCGTGAGCGAGGTCAAGGGCAGGCCTATTTTGTAATAATAATAATAAAAGAGCGCCGTGCAATGATTGTTGACATCACTGTCCCTCATGACGAGAATCTCGTGAAAGCTGAAAATGATAAAAAAATCAAGTATTTTGATTTAGCACACGAGGTTGTCGACATTTGGGACGTGGACTCTGCAATCATTGTACCGATTGTCGTTACGGTTAATGGACTAATAGCAGAGAACCTCGACCAACACCTTAGGAGGCTCTCATTGCGCCGCTGGGTCAAGGGCTTGATTCAGAAAGCAGTACTCCTGGACACGGCACGCATAGTGAGGCGGTTCCTCTCTCTGGAGCCCTGACCACCGGCAGGCTGGACCTTGTTCCTGATGCCGATGGGCCATCTATTTTTTATATTTTTAAAAATATTTAAAAATGTATTAGATAAGAGAAAAAATGAATAAAGGACATAATAAAAAAAGTGAACAAAGGAAATAAAACTAAAAAAAAAAAAAAAAAAACTTCTTTTAAGGTCTTATAAGGGTTAGAATTGTGACCAACAATGTGGGATCCAAGAGGGTCGCATTAAATAAGCTATGGCTCCCCAACCAAATGAGTTAAGTTAGAACTTCCTGTTTGGTCTTAAAAACCATCAAATGAATTCTTAATGTACACATGTTCTGGTCGATTCTGAAACTTACCTCCGACAAACGATTCTCTGCCGAATGAGTCGCCGACAGAATGTTTCGCTTATGAGTTGTTCAACGACAGAATCTTTCAACTACGAACGATTCGCCGACAAAACGATTTATTCATGAGCGAATCGACGGCACAACCTTTCCACTACGAACGTTTCGCCGACGGAACGAATAATTCATGAATGAATCGACGACAGTATCTTTCACCAAAGAAAAAATAATCGACAATGCTTATTTAGACATAGTTTGACACTACTAGTGACTAACTCTAAAGATTATACATACGTTTTGAAAGGTTAAATGAATTATTTGCAAATGATAAACACAGAATGAATGATTCAACACAGTTGCACCCCTCATTTTCAGCTAGATATGGCTTCAGCTTTGTATTGTATTCTATAAAGGGCTGGTGTCCGCAACTCCACATCCAAAGCACCTATTTAGCATACGGGAGAGTTGATCATTCGATCCACCCCAGTTCCCCAAGAAAGGTTACCAACGCCTCGGTGTTACTCACGATTGCGAGGAGAGTATCTGGGTTGCTGGGTCCTGTAATAGGCAACCTCTGGACAGCTTAGAAGTACGTGGGATGTTGTCTGGTCTTACTCCTTGCAGGGTCTGCACAGTGAACTATCTGTGAGTCGTATGACAAAGAGGTGTTTATTCAAAGAGCCGTGTCCAGTTACGATGGCTGTAACTGTACATAGCTGTTGTATGGTCAGCTTCACCGCCTGTTTAACGAAGCGGCTGTCGATAATGGCACCAGCTTTACAAGGAATTTTTGTTTCAGGTGGCAGGTCGAAAAGGTTTCCCACACGTAATCTATGCGCGCATATGGCGGTGGCCAGATTTACACAAAAATGAATTAAAACACGTCAAGTTTTGCCAGTTTGCTTTCGACTTAAAATGTGATTCTGTGTGTGTAAACCCCTACCATTATGAGAGGGTTGTCTCCCCAGGAATCGGTCAGTATTAGTAATAATGTTTTCTATTACAGGCTTGCCATTTGCCTGAGCTACCTATGCGGTACGGGAGGGGTTGGTGATGTCATGGGCTTAGATCGGAATAAGTAGAGTTGAGAGATGTTGATAATATCTCCCTCTAATTTTACAGCTATATTTTGAAACTTGAAAATAAATCCGGGATTTTATAGGGAGGTATTTTCTTTGATGTTTAGGCAAAAATTCACTACTTATTCGCATCTCTGGTCATTAGAGCTCATTCTTTAACCCGCCGATGAGCGTCAACACCCCTCCCGCATTTCAGGCACCGTCGTAGTTAGGCCTATTGTGTGTCCAACCGGTTTGAGACTAGGCTAGACAATAGGCTGTCTAGACGGATCCCGTACTACCGTAAAACTTGCTATTATTATTTTCAAACCCTAAAGTTACTTTTTAACTTTCACTTCAGTTGCATCAAGATTTCCGGCTGATATCATCCATAGACGCCGTTTCCGGTTCTCTTGTCAGTAATACAGTGTATGTGCGTTTATCTGTTCCAATGAAGAAAACATTTTCAGATTTATCAGGTCTCACCCTGCAGTCGGGCCCCAGTAGGTTAGTAAAGGATGAATATACGGCCGGCCTGAGTGGAAATGGCATGGATATGGATACTGGGGAGATGGTGACCATTCAGCATCATGCGACAAGTCCTCGGCATCATCATACGCCGATGCCGCATCACCATCAGCAGTTCCAGACGACAAATATCATTATTAACCAGGGACAAAGTAAGTGGGTTTAATTTTGAAGTTTTATCTGTTGTGATGTTGAAGGAAGGAAACACATTTGTATGAAATGAGCTGTAAGGAATAATGTCTTAAAGAGTATTCTCTTCAAGCCATGTTCACCGATATCATAGGTAAAAATGGCAAAAATGTTCGACAAATTCTCTTTTGTTTGAATATTTTTTTGTGTTAGATTTCATCCATCCAGCCTTTTCATGCAAAGTTTTTACTCCAGTAGTAGTATCTGTGTAAAGTTTTATTTTTGCTGCATGCTAAATATTATTTTGCGTTATGGTTACTAGCGCCTGAAGGCGTTCCGAACATGTTTTCGCCGACGCACGCGCCGCGCACCCCTTTGCGTGCGCCTGCGCCGCCTCACGCGCCGGCTCACGCACCGCCTATGGGCCACGCGGCCCCGTCGCCTCAGATGTGTGGGCCACACCCTGGCCCAATGTCCGGGCCACAAATGGTCGGAGCCCAATCACCGCTAGGAGGAGGGATGGGCCAAGGACAGATGTCATCTCCCCGCCTCGCTGCAGCCCCTACAATGTCTCCAGCGACGCCTCAAATGCCCTCAATGAACAGACCGATGTCTCTACCCAGCCCGCAACAGATGGCAATGGCTCAACAACGCGCGGTGGCTCCTAAACTTGAGCCCCCCGATACGATGGACGCTCGTGCTATGTGGCTGCCTAAACGAATGAACCATTGTAAGCTTTATTCTTTTGATTTGCACTGTATTTTCATTTTGATTCACATTTTTATCTTATTTGAGTGGTTTTTATTATTTTTGGCTCTTCGAAAGTTAATATTTGTGGTTATGAACGATCTTATTCAACCAAGGCTCTAATAAAGTTAATATGTATGAGTATTGAATGAATGCGTGTGTTCTAGCTGCCATGCCAGTGACTATGTCTCCGGGAGCCACCACACCTCTCATTGATGGCTCAACAACTACTTTCTTCACTTCGGATCAAACTTCCAGTGATTCTCCTCAGCTTACGCAAACTTTGTCTAGTAAGTTTACTTACATTTTCTTCTTTTCGACTTATAATTTTAAAATTTTCTGCTATGATATCAAAGTGTCGATTTTTTTTTGAAAACTAATGAATTTAAAAAATAAACTACTTGTTTAAATAAACCGGGACTTTTTCCGTACAGACGCGCGCTCCATACTAGTCAACACTCAAACTTTAGGTAAATATGCACCTGAATATCCGATCTGTAGTCATAACAGAGCCTCTACTATGAAAATCAAATAATTCTCCTACAGCCTAACACACAAAATAATCCTCTCATCAGATACCCACGCAGCCGGCACAGTATCGCCTGGTTCTGGAGAAGGCTCGCAACAGAACGGGTTCACGACGGACGGCAGCCCTGGGCCTCAACCCAGCCCACTGCCGCATCGCACGCAACATCAACAGCAACAAGGTATAATTATTTGTATTCGTTTGGTACTTTTACTTTACAATAATTATGAAATTGCAGTTGACACGCTGACCGCTCAAGTAAATATTGTCTATTTTTTTAACTCAGCTTATTCAAAAGCACTAAGTTGCAGTAAAGTATTTATTATGATTCTACAAAAAAACAATAGCCTAGGACTTGAGGACGCAACTGTATCAAGTGCGCAGACACATCCCCTCCACTGCGCTCTTCGAACTTTTTACGTGACGAGACCTATACATTGTTAGTTTATAACTTCGCTTTACGGCCTCTCTTGTTGTTTTCGTTAATTTTTCGTTTAGGACAAAGCGAGGAACTTAACATATAGGAAAAAAGCCATTGTTTTGAACCTGGGGGGTTACGATGACGTCTTAAAAAAAATAGTAATTCCAGTGTGGGAAAGAGGCAGAGCTATACAGGTCGTCTAGCGCCATCTCTTTCCCACAATGAAATTACTCCTGATTTAAGACGTCATGGTAGGCCACCTGACCTCCTGAAAAGTTTTAGCAGATGCGGAATCTGAATGATCCTTGACGTTTATTTAGCCGTTAATTGAGCGGAAATCACCCCAATATAATTTCCCTTTAGATTCAATTGAAACCGAATCTTAAGAACAGGGTGACTGAATAATTATCTCTTACATAATTGTTTTGTTCTCCAGGCACTTGGACGGGCAACAACACGCTAACATACACACAGAGCCTAGCGCCTCCGCCCGCCGCGCCGCCCGTACCTCTGGACGCCCCTCCACATCATCATTACTGTAAGTTTAACATAGATTTATAAGTAAGGCCTGGACTCCACCGAAGCAGCGCCGAGATGAGGGGGAGGAGATGTGTTGTAAGTAAACCACCAATAGGATTTCGTTATTTACTCTTCTCGTCTCCGCTTAGCTTTAGTGGAAACGGAGCTCAAAGAGCTTCACATTAAGGACCGGCTTTCGTCTACTGTGCAACTACGAATATTAAGTTCTTTGGTCACATCACTAGAAACGAAAATTCGATGGATACACTGGTGGTTCAGGGCCAGGTCAAGGGCAAGAGATCACGCGGCCGATCACCAGCTCGCTGGACTGACCTGATCAAAAAAGTTACTGTGTCCACCATGGTTCAGTGTACTCGCAATGTCTCTAACCGGCAGAAATGCGAGCACATCGCTGAAAGAGCAATCCTCGGGAAAGTCAACGACCCACCGAACATCTGTCCGTGTACCTCGTCTGCGCAACCACGACCACTCTGACAAGAGTGTCCGACTAAGGAGAAGACCGGTTCAGCGTTAGTTGACCTTCCACACGCTGGGCTGCTGACTTTGTGAAAGCGCAGGAATCCGCAGATCTGAGAAGCATAGGACCGGTCGATTTGGGGACGCTTGGGCAAGTTATGCCCAGAAATGGACGTATTGCGTCTGAAACGATGATGATGATGCTACAGGGTTTGTCCTATCGAAGGGGCCGGAGACGCGAGACCGCTCGTGAAATCATAACGGTAGCGGTCACGCCTCACTCTTAGGCACCTAATCCGACGTCGCCGACGAGGAAGCGATTATTTTCTCGCTCAAGAAACGTAATGTTCATGTAGGTCCCGTGTCAGTAAAAAAGGTACATGGTGTAATTAGGCGGGACACTCGCTGAAAAATTCCTTTGGTACATATGCATACAAGTGACTGGGCGCGAGTAAACATACTTCGCGTTTGTGCACTCGCTCATTGCCCAGCTTCAAAACTATCAGAACTACAGACTCACTGCACGCCAATTTATTTTTCGCTAATCGTCGACGGTGAAACAGATGTCTTACCAAGCGACTGCCAATCATAAATAGCACAGCACTGTTAACCAAAGCAGATCAATTGACTGAAAATGAAAACAATCGCAGAATTAAATTATGTGTGTTTAAAATCATGAAGTATTGTTATTAAAAAGTTTATTGTTGTTGCCTAGAATGTTATCATAACACGGCCAATAAGATAAAAGTCATTGTAAACTTTCCAAGACATTAAAGTGTCAGAGAGCCAGGAGTATAAACGAATTGGTGGACCTCCATGGACGGTACGTCAAGGCTGCCTATCCTCCCAGAGATGTGCTAAGCTACGTAGCGCGTATGGTATCAACCGATGGCTTTTATTTTTATAGCTCAGGAGAAAAAATATTAAACGTAGGTAACATTAGCGTGAAGCGCATTTTCAGAGAGCATCTTATCCGCTCCGCCACGCCACTAGCTCGAATGCAAATAAACATAGTTCCGTGGCTTCGTCTGGTGGAAGGAAAGGCAGCCTATCCTTATAAGACAACTATTTAGTCTTTGCATTAAATACTTTTCTCACTTCAAGATCATCATTCTCCTGCCCTTATCCCAATTTATTTGGGGTCGGAGCAGCATGTCTTCTTCTTCCGTACTTCTGTATTTCTCACTCTAAGAATAGATGCTTTATTTCGAGTCTGTTCGTTCATGGACTACTTTTCATACGCCTTTTTACGCAAAACAAGCCCAATCGCGAGTAATGACTTTATTATCATCATCACGACCTGACTTCATCCACTACTAGGTATCGACCTGTTTCTGCTCGTTCCGATTTTCATGTTCCAGTACTAGCCTCAACCAGTTTTCATCCAGTTTTATGACTTTAGTATAAAGAAAGCTTATTGAAACTGAAGAAGAGAGTCTTTTATCGAAGTTTTATAAGTGCCCATGTAGGCCTATGTGCAATAAAATATTTTGATATTGTCTGCCATGAGGAAACGATATTCCGGAAACAAAACTTCGAAGATATGTGACATCTACAAACCCACACTGCCTCACAACTAGCCCCTCTCACCAAGAGGAGGTCTCCCAGCCGTGGGAACTTTATCAACTGAATCCGATGTACGGACCACAACGCATCGCATGCTCCACTCATAACCAAAAACTCGCTGTTGAGTTTCATGCCTGGTGCAAATTATTCCAGTCCAGTAATCCAGCTGGTTAAACCAGCTCAGTGCTGAACTGAATCATATTGTCATTATTAGGAATTAGGGAATTACAACAATGCGTATTAAAAAAGAAAACAACAATGCGTATTCATTGTTCAACGTTTAATCTAGAACTGGACCGTCTACAGTATTCCATTGGCGCTGGAATTAAAAGTAGATCGTTAATCCAATCACGGGATTGGATCTCTCAGTAAAATGGGTATATTCCAGTGTTGGTTCAAATTATTCCACCTCTCAATTCGACCGCTGGACTCGAATAATGTGAACCAATCGATGAACCGTGAAAAATAACGAATGTGTTCCAGATAATGGCAACCCAGGCGGGCTCCTGTCAAGTCAGCCGGCTCCCGAGTACTGGTGCTCGGTGGCGTACTTCGAGCTGGACACGCAGGTCGGGGAGACCTTCAAGGTGCCCTCCAGCCGACCCAACGTTACCGTGAGTATGATATATGGATTAACTTTTGTTTTTATTTACAAACAAAGTCGGATCGAGTACCTCAACGTGAAAAATTCACTTCGATCGTGTTGGAATCTCTATTTCACTCTCTCTCCTGCCCCCGTAGCATGACCACCGTAGACAAGGGTTTCTTTGACGGAAGAATCGACAAAATGACTGATTGTGTCGACACAATGACAGATTTCTTTGCACTTTCTGTCATTTTGTCGATTCTTCCGTCAAAGAAATCCTTGTCTACGGTGGTCATGCTACGGGGGATCTTTAATCTCAACAGACGACAGGTTTTTTATGTAAATGTTTCGCTAGCGGAAACGCCCAGTAAGTAAATTGGACGATTTGTTGATTTCTGACTGAAACATAAATAACCAATCAAAAAAAAACAAGGTGAGACAAGGGTTTATTTGAATGAAGGAACTTTTCTAGATTAGACTATGCAGCTTTTAAAATTTCGTGCGGTGTAAACAAAAAAATACGTCGATTTTTGAATCGAAAATACAATTACCCGATAGCATTTTAGTTAAATTGTTTGCAACAAGCACGATCAGTATTGTAAGGTGCGGTGTTGATCGTAAATGAAACGAGTGAATGCTCGAATAATACTGAAATATATTTGATAGGATAGTGCATATAAAAGGTGTACAAGGTGCATAGATTATAGTGTTACAGATCTTAAAGTAGGTACTTAACTAATACAACCCTTACATCACCGCACTTATTGAAAAAAAAAAAAAAATTAAGGAATTGTTTTTTTTTTTATATTTTATATTATGATACATAGTATGGTTTTGTTCGATTTTTATGGACTAGGTCCTTTTTCCCATTTTGATTAATTATTTCTACGTTTGGTGGTACATCTTTTACAACTTTGAATGGTCCTGAATATAAGTTGTCTAATTTCTTACATAACGTATCATTTTTAACTAAAATTAAATCATTCTCTTTATAGTTTATAGGGTTTACATTTTTATCGTATACTATCTTTCTATTCAACTTACTTTTTAATAGGTTATTTCTAGCCTCTTTTTGCGAAAGTTGCAATCGGTATTTTAATTCATGAGGATAGCTGTCAAAGTTATATAATGGTTCTAAGTCTGTTGTCAGGTTGCTAGGTAGAGAACATTTCTTACCAAAAACTAACTCGTATGGAGTGAATCCTGTTTCTGTATGTACGCCCGTGTTATATGCAAAACACCAAAAAGGAATCCACTTACTCCAGTTTTCTGGATGATTCTCGGTTTGAATACGCAAAAACGCATTCAAATGTTTATGAGTGGCTTCCAATGCTCCTATGGACTGGTGATGGTATGCTGTAGAATTAAGTTGTTTTATGTTTAATAATTTACATACCTGTTGAAATATTTCTGAGAAAAACTCCTTTCCTCGGTCTGTCGCTATTACTTTCGGCACACCGTATCTGAGAATGAAGTTGTTGACAAAACTCCTCGCCACTTCTTCTGATTTTTTAGAAATTAAGGGATAGCCTTCTACATATTTTGTGAGTTCACATTGTAACGTTAGCACGTATGTAAAATTATCATTGTCTGTTTCTAATGGACCTACCAACGTACTAGTAATCACCATGGGTTCTTTCTTAGGTATTGAATACTTTTGCCGCTGACATTTGTCACACCGCTTTACAAATTCCCGAACATCATTATCAATACCGGGCCAATAATAGTATTTCTTTATGTTATTTGACATCCGTCTCATACCAGCATGGCCACTACTTGGTAAGAGATGTAAGTCATTTAAAATTACTTTCTTATCATCCTTGTTCTCTATCCTTTTTACATCACTTAAAATGCATACGCGCGGTCCGGACCTACATGTATTATTTTTATTTGACGTTATTAACTTTTTTATAAAGTTCTCGTTGTCTTTATTTTTTAATATGTATATTTCCTTTAAATTTAATAGTTTGCAAAATTCATCTAAGTCTCTCACAAATGCGTCTCGCGTCATTTGCGATTGGGAACTGAGGAATTTCACGTAAACTGTTGATGTATTTTCTACATAACAGAATATTTTATTTTCTTTGGAAATAACCCCTATTTTCTTTAAGATTCCTAATTCTTTTATATCAATAAATTTTAATTCGACAGATTCTTTGGGTCTGATATGAGTGCTTACGACTTTTGGTTGATCAGGCCTCAAGTCTGAAACATCCATATCTACCGTTGAGTCTGGTTTATTTAATTTTTTCGCTTGTGCTCTTGTCATGACGCTCATTATACTTTCATGCATTTCCTTCAATGCTTTTATAGTAATTCTAGACAGTGCATCTGCAGCTGCATTGTCAGAACCTTTTATGTATTGTACTTCAAAATTATACTCCTCTAAAGTCATTCTAAATTTCATTAGTCTACTTGATGGGTCTTTCATATTGAACAAGTATACTAATGGTTTATGGTCTGTAAATATTATAAAAGGTCTTCCATACAAATATGGACGAAAATATTTCACAGCCCATACAATTGCCAGAAGTTCTTTTTTTATGACAGGGTAATTCTTTTCGGCTTTGTTTAAACTTCTGCTAGCGAAAGCTACAGGTCGTCCGTTATTATTTGACAAAATTGCTCCTATAGCATTATTTGATGCATCTGTGTGAACTATAAAACGATTTCCTTCTGAAAAATCAGGATACTGTAACACTGGTGGACGTATTAAACGTTGTTTTAATTTTTCAAATGCTTCTTGACATGCCTCACTCCATTCGAATGGTACGCCTTTTTTTGTTAATGTATTTAAAGGGTAAGCAATTTCAGCAAATTTTGGTATGAATTTTCTGTAATAATTGGTGAAAGCTACGAATCTTTTTACTTCTTCTGTGCTTGCTGGACATGGATAATTTTGAACTGCAGTTATTTTTGCAGGGTCAGGCATTATACCGTCACTTGAAATTACGTGTCCCAAGTACAAAATTTGTTTTCTAAGAAAATCACACTTGGTGGGATTTAACTTTAAGTTAACGGTTCGTAATCTTTCAAAAATATCTTGTAAATTTTTATTATGTTGTTCTAAGTTACGTCCAAATACTATTAAATCATCTAAATATATCAAACATTTTTCATATTTTAGACCGGCCATTGCTATTGTTATCATTCTTGAAAACGAACTAGGACTGGTTTTCAATCCCATAGGCATACGTGTCATCTGAAACTGTCCGGAATGAAATGCTGTGAACTTTCTGCTGTCTCCCTCTAATTTGACGTTATAATAGCCTTGGTGCAAATCAAGATGTGTGAAATAAATGCTACCCGACAATGATTCTAATATTTCTGTAAGATCCGGTAATGGGAATTTATCGTCCTCTATGCAATTATTTAGTTTTCGGTAATCAACTACTAGTCTCCATTTATTTTCTCCAGTGGAATTCGATTTCTTCGGTACCAATAATATTGGACTGGACCAGTCACTTTTACTTGGTTCTATAATACCTTCCTCTAGCATTTTATTAATCTGACGTTTTATTTCACTTTTTTGAGAATGTGGCAAACGGTATTGTTTTGAAAATACTGGTGTCGTGTTAGGTTTTACGGTTATAGTATGACTGTATACATTTGTAGTAGTTAATTTGTCTTTGGGGAGGTAAAATATATCCGAATATTTTGCACATATATTTTCTATAGTTTTTTGTTCTTCATTATTTAAATGCTGCAATTTTAATTGAGAAAGTAAGTTTTTAACCCTGTCTGCGTCATTTTGCGTTTTTTCATAGAGACAGACGTCAAATTCACTAAGTTTGCTAATGTTAGGTTCTATTTCCGTTAGCGATATATCTTCGTCATTAACGTTTAATATTTTAATAGGTATTAGTCCATGTTTAGGAGTACCTATAGAACTTGCTAAAAACACACCATGTGTTAGTTCTTTTGAAGTTACTACACAATCCTCATTAAAGTTCGTTTGTATGAAGTGTATAGACTCACTTCTAGCAGGAACATCTAAAGTTTCATTATATTTACCCAGTAGTGGCAAACAAATAGTTGTCCTTTCGGTAGATAAAGTTAAAATATTTTTATCGAAATCTAGCTGAGCCTTATATTTATTTAAAAAGTCACGACCTAAAATTCCACCTCCCTTAATAGGTAAGTTATGAAAAACAAAGAACTTCTGACTAATTGTTTCACCATTTAAGTTAAATTGTAAATATACGTATCCTATTGCTTGAACTCTGCCACCTAAACCGTTTATGGCTACATGCTCGTTATGGATTGGAATGCCGCATTCGAGAGCATGTTTATATGTACATGCTGACACTGATGCTCCAGAATCTACTAGAAAATAATGTTTCTTAATATGACGGTTATGTAATGATGAGAATAAAGAAATATAACAATTACTATCACTAGCTAAAATATATTTATTACTGTTAGTCACGAAAAAACTGATTGGATGTTAATCCTGATTCCGTGTTTTGTTCCGAGTTATTAAAAACATTGACGTCACGCTCTTTAGGTATCCCTTGATTTCTTCTATTTGAATAATTAAAGTTACCTCTTTGCCATCTGTGACTGCTGGTTCCTCCTCGAGCCGTCTGCCCCCGAGAGGTAGGGCGGTATCGTTGCTGCTGCCCTCGCGGTTGGCCTCTGTATGCGTAGAAGTTTCTACCTCCACCACATTGGCCTCTATAATTATTTGAACGGCTTCTGTTATTATAGAAATTATTGTGGGGCCTTTTATACATACCCATGATTTCTCCATGTGGAGTTGTAGTCGAGACCTCCTCGTCTTGTGCTGCTTGGACTGCGTCCTTTAATGAGCTGTAATTTCTTGCAGAAATAATTGTACTTAGTCTTCGATTTCGCAAACCATCGGCAAATTGTTTGATTGCTATCATTTCGTTAATTGGTTTTAATATACTAAAGTTCTGTTCATTGTCGTTAGCTTGCGTAATCGTCAGATCCACAAATAATTCCGTGATTTCTTTCCCGTAATCAGCAACCGACAACTCATTTTGTTTTATTTTCATTAATTTATTTTGTATCGCCGTTGCAGCTTTCTTAGGTAATAACACTTTTTTTATGTCATCAATTAAGTCATTTACAGTGTCATACTTTGCATTTAACTTTATCTTAGCTTCTTGTGTAAGTCTACTTTTCAAGACGAAATTAATTAAATTTTGTTCACAAGCACTATCCTTCAGTAGTGAGTTATAGTATTCGATGTTATCAATTAGCTGTTTTATACTAGTTTCCTCATTTGTCATAATAGGTAAAAGAGTTAAGGCAGTTTTCAAATCAAATGAATTCATTTTTGACGAGCTCTCTAATATATCACTTTCACTCAATAATAATATATCCTCACGTAAATCTATAAATTGACGACAACAATTTTCTATTAATTCAATATCTTGGGCACTATAATATTTTTTCTTAATTTTTTCATTAAAATCAATCAACCAAGTTTCGTACTGGTCATAAATTACATCAACCTCATTTAATTTATTTTCTAATATTCTTTCTGACCTTCTTTTCGGTCCTAACTTTATTAAGTACACTCTTATCTTCTTTAAATCATTGTACAATTTCAAAATAGCATCCATACCTTATTACCATCATAACAAAAAAGGAGAAATGGAGAAATGATGCGTTTGCAATACAGTACTAAGCATTAGTTTAAGTATTATTGACTAAACACCGCACGCAATTAATACCAAGGTCCAAAGTTCAATCAGCGCATCGTCCATATTTGGTAATCGATGATCTTGTTGGAATGTTAACACGATTAATGTGTGTTTATATTTATGCACTTGATTATTTTATTGGGATGCACTTTTAATTCGCACTCTTTTTTTTTTTTAACACCTTTTTGAACACTTTTTACACTATATCTTCCTCGTAGTTTTTCGAAGATGGCTCCGTGGCCCCCAGCCGCATGCGTCGACGGAAAAGAGATCTCCTCACAGTCGTTCTATTTATCTCATTGGTGATCCATTTTTTATGGCACCTTTTGTACAGCCGATACACGAAGCTCAATACACCGAGTAGTAGTATAAGCAGGATACAGGACAGTATAATGTTGGATGTGGACATATGAAAGCGAAGTTCTTCTGCTGTTGCTTGGTTACTGCCAGCCGCCGCATTTTGAACGATCAGGGTCTCCTCTTTAGACTGCTGCTTGTCCATTTTTGTGGATGATTAGTACAGTCCCTCTGACGTCCAGTCCGTAGGCCCAAAAAGTCACTACTCGTCCCATTTTCACTATTATTTTTCGTTACTCATCGAATGGTATTCTGTCACGGAGTCACACTTAACGTCTCAAGTTCGCGTCCTCTGGCAGGGTCGCCATGTAAGGTGCGGTGTTGATCGTAAATGAAACGAGTGAATGCTCGAATAATACTGAAATATATTTGATAGGATAGTGCATATAAAAGGTGTACAAGGTGCATAGATTATAGTGTTACAGATCTTAAAGTAGGTACTTAACTAATACAACCCTTACAGTATCATCCAAAGATATGAATAAATTCTTAAAATTATATAAATATTATAATAAGAAACGAGTGTTTTTAATTTTAAAATCGACACGTTACGACGAATACACCGCGCGCTCGTGCTAGGTAGGGCCTCTGAAAATTTCTTTGGAATATTGTCAAGTGTGATTACATACGGGACCGAAACGTGGTCGCTCACAATGGGCCTTATCAGGGCTAGGCTTAAAGTCACCCAAAGGGCAATGGAGAGGGCTATGCTCGGAGTTTCCTTGCGTGATCAAATCAGAAATGAGGACATCCGCAATAGAACCAAGGTAACCGACGTAGCCCGAAGAATAGCCAAACTGAAGTGGCAGTGGGCAGGGCACATTGCTCGCAGAACGGATGGTCGATGGGGCCGAAAAGTTCTGGAGTGGCGACCGCGAACCGGAAGACGCTGCGTTGGAAGACCTCCCACTAGGTGAACCGTTGACCTGGTGAAGGTTGCAGGGATCCGCTGGATGCGAGTCGCACGGGACCGGTCAATGTGGCGACACTTGGGGGAGGCCTATGTCCAGCAGTGGACGTCTTTCGGCTGAAATGATGATGATGATGATGATGATTGTCAAGTGAAAACCCTAGATTGAACAACGGACGATTTACGTATATTTTTTTTTTGTACCATTACTCTTAGTTTAAAATAACTTTGTATTTCCAGGTTGACGGTTACGTGGATCCTTCAGGTGGCAACAGATTCTGTTTGGGAGCACTCAGTAACGTTCACAGGACAGAGCAGAGTGAGCGCGCGAGGTAAACATAACCATTATCATTAATTGACGTTATAATCACAAGTAAACATACTCTTGAACCTGCCCATCCACCACTAGACTGCACACACATGGAAGTCTAGTGATTTTCTAATTGTTTTTTTTTGGCTTTTATCTATCAGATTTTAATCAATGGTCTGACTAGACCGTAGGAATAGAACCGATAGGTCGCTGGTTCGTATCCGGCTCGAAGGACCATAAATGTACGGGTTGTAGTAGTTAACCCTGATTTGTTGTGAAGTATTGTGAGTTTAGTATGATAGATAAACACGTTTTCACCAAGATTTACCAATTAGGTTTATTTAGGCAAAGTTTGTGTTTCAGTGTTAGAGTCTCGTAGAGGCGATTCTCTCTATAAGTTGATTATTAAGGATGATAGTTACACAGTTCTTTATGTTCAATTTATTGAAATATCCTTAGTATTGCTATAAGTATTTAGTTTTGCGTAGTGGGCCTAAACTAGCTCACAGCGTAAGCAGAAAAATCTATGGCGATGACACCTTACATTGGCTTCTGTAAAACTACGCTCGTACGTAATTTCTGCGTAAATACTCAGTCTGCACGCGTAGTGACTACCTTTCTTCTGCATTATGCACTCGAAGATACGTTTCTTTTAATTTTTTATAGTCTTTGCTACTTTTCCGTATAAATGCTAATACAAACCAACCTTCTCAATTCCAGACTACACATCGGCAAAGGCGTGCAACTAGACCTGCGCGGCGAAGGCGACGTGTGGCTGCGTTGTCTGTCAGACCACTCGGTGTTCGTGCAGTCGTACTACCTCGACCGAGAGGCTGGCCGCGCGCCTGGAGACGCCGTGCATAAGATATACCCCTCTGCTTGCATCAAGGTAACGTTGTAAACACGTCTTTACTGCTCGAAAGATAAGGCATGAACTGTAATACCTGGTTTTATGATACTAAAAGTGCTACTTTTACAGTTGCATTTTAACCTTATATACGTGACAAGCAAGCACGTGCCCTGCACGCCAAACGACACAAATATGTGACAAAATGGTAGGTGAAATCCTGGCTTGGCGTGGAGGGCACGCGCGTGCGTTTATGCTCTGGCTATCAAAAGGTTAAGGAACTAATAAAAATACTGAAAGACGATGTTTGATCATCAAAGTTGAGAAATTGCCCTATTTTCCTGAACAAAAAAAAACCCATAATAACATTTTTGTTCGTATGTACAGTCATGCAAGTAGATAATGTATAATAATGATATCTAAAGGGGAAATAGAACGGAATAGGACGGCGCAGTGGCTGAGCGATCAGCTGCTGCGCTGCGTGTCGCGGGTTCGATCCCCGCACGGAACAAATATTTGTATGATCTACAGGTAGTTGTTCCAGGTCTGGCTGTTTGTGTATGTGAGTTTAAATGTTTGTAAACGCACCCACGATACATGAGAAATTCTTAGTGTGGGGCAACGTTTTTATGAAGAAAGAAAGAAAGACTCATAGTATTACACTAAGTCACGCCATTTTCTAATAGGGTGTGGCGGTAGTAAATACACTACGTCAATCTCGCAGATAAATTAATATACCGTTGAACGTCCAAAATATATTTATTTGCACACCAAAATTGTAACACCGCTCTTTTAAAATATTGCCAAGTTAAAATGACTAAAAGTAACCAAACCTCTATCTCCAAACCCTCAGGTATTCGACCTCCGGCAGTGCCACCGCCAGATGCAGACGCAGGCGGCCACCGCGCAGGCCGCGGCCGCCGCGCAGGCCGCCGCCGTGGCCGGGCACATACAGCCGCAGCACCCCACCATGAACAAGTGTACGTTGGAGACATATGCGCTGGGGTTCGCGACCGCTCTGACCAGTAACGGAAATTTGGAATAAGACTGGTCTTGCTTGACTGGACCGTATTTCGATTCGGTGACCAATTGACACTATTTTCGACCAAAACCTAAGTTATAGTTATAGCGTGTTGTATAGCGTTTTAACATGGTAATAGCGATCTTTGTGCTTTTTCTAATTTCTAACTAATCTCTTCGCACGAACCAAAATTGATAATCACGATAAATGTCGGATTTAGGACTTTATGAAGGTGTTTTTCATTTGTGAAATGAAAATGAATAAATTAATCAATTGACCGCTAGTGCCATACTAAAACGCAACACCTTTAGTCGTAAAAAAATCTCATCTTTCCTTTCATAAGTTCAGAGCGGTCAAGAATATTTAGCGCCAGTCAGTAGTATCATCCGTAGCCCGTAGTTTGTTAGTTAGCTCATTATAATTAGCGCAAAAATCGTTTCTCCTTCTTTGATCATACGCGTGATTGGCTTATAAGCAGTTTTGATGACACGTGCGAAGCCGGCTCTACTCGACCAATACCGTGCTTGGTAGCTATTCCAACTTATTCAAATAAGATTTATTGTCGAACAAGAAATAAACATGGTTGTACCTGTAAAAATTATGAGCCTTACGGGAGGTTAAATAAAGTTGAAAACAAATAAACTCCCAACCAGATCTTCGGGATCATCTATAAAGTACCCGAACCATGAAAGCCGTGTCCAGTCCATGTGTGTCTAAAGTCTCCAACTGCGCAGGTCTATCGGCAGCGGCGGGCATCGGGGTCGACGACCTGCGGCGTCTGTGCATCGTGCGCCTGTCCTTCGTGAAGGGCTGGGGACCAGACTACCCCAGGACTTCTATCAAGGAGACGCCTTGCTGGGTAGAGGTGCATCTGCATAGGTGAGAAATCTTTTATATTTATTTACTAGATTATAGCCTGTGGCTTCGCCCTGTAGATCTCAAATTCGGACTTTTAAGATTTTAGTGGAGAAGAGTTCCTAATATTATTAATTTATTATACAGTTACACGGGCGTCATTTAGTTCTTACATAAAACGAGGTAACACAAGTGCAATCGACGATCCGCGCGTAACTGTTAGATGTCTGAAACAATTTCAGTAAAATTTTGCCAGTAATAAGTCTGAAAATAAAGGTGTATTATTTAAAAGACATCAGAAAAGCATTGGCTGTGCTATCCTCTCTTTATTTTCCTTTCTATCGGTAGCTAATACTGAGAGATATAAAGCTATAATATATAATATATATAATGCTCTTACAAGTTGCATCAAAAAATCATTAAAACTGGAACAATTAAAATTCACCAGCTCATGAGAAATCAAGATAAATGATGATAGTTCCTACACTGTTGGGAAATAGGCTAATAACATCTTCCCTACTTTTTCCTCAGAGCACTGCAACTCCTCGACGAGGTCCTGCACACGATGCCAATCGACGGTCCGCGGAGCACCATCGAGTAGGAGTTGATCGGCTTCTTTTGAGGCCTTCGAGCGACCGCGCGCGTCGCATCCCTAGCGACCCCCACACTAGTGCGAGACCAGGACGACAGTGTCGATAGAGTGGCGAATAGTGATGTGATTGTATCGAGTGAACTGTGCGGGAGTGAGTGTGCCATACTACTTGTGTGACACTGAAGCGGCAAGATGGTGGTCGATGTTGGAACTCTACCCTAAATGTGTCGTAGCTTTATGTTGTTCTAGCATAAGTAGTATGCCATACTTTTCATTCTAAAAGAGTAAGATGCCATATGAATAGCATTTATTTAAGTCATTATTTTTAATCAAAATTGTGATCACAAACGTATTTGGCCTATGTCTTCCAAATTTATTTGTTGTTTGTCTTCCGGCACTAAAATTGTTTAGTTCATTTGGTTTTGGTAAAGAAATTGTTGGTTTTAGAAACATGTTTGCACCAGTCGTGGATGTGCATCGCTCGTTAAAATGAGGTGAACTTATGATTTATGTCTTGTATCTATTTATACTAAAATGTAAGTAGTTGCAGTAAATAAGTTTAATATTATAGATATGTATGTAACAGTATTGAGATGGAACAAACTAAAGAACATATAAGGGATCTCAGTAAAATATTTTTCACAAATCCTAAATGAAGTTATAATAATGTAAGATATTAGTATTTATAAAGAAAAAAATATGAACGACGAATACAAACATTGTCATTGCTCAATCGAGATGAAATGAGTTCGTGATTATTTGTATAAACTATAAACAAACGAATTTTAGTAACAGCTATACCAAATTAAGGCATTTTTTTATATTAAATCGTAGTGTAGATGATATAAAACAAGACATAAATATAGTTCAACTTGAAAGAAGCCAAATGGGATTTAGCTTTCGATAGAGATAAGCTATCGTTGTTTTAAGGTAGATTTAGAGTAATTTATGATATTTGTAACGTTTAGGCGGGAGGGCCGAGGCGTGCGAAAGGAAAGGCTGTATTTTTGTTAGCGTGATGTGTGCCTCATTAGAGGAATTGCATGGACACTTTTATGAAGCCTGCACACACTACACACACCTACATTTTGTGTAAGTGTGTATAGTGTGTTGGAGGTCCCCAATTTCGTTATTTATTTAGTTCTAAAATTATAAACGTTCATGCAATTTCGCTAAGTCTTTAGATGATCTGTGATGTGCTAACAAAACGTGTATAGTATGCGCGCGCGCACTCGAAGTCGGATAACGTCTAGTTCTCACTGTGGAAAGTGTGACTTTATTATTTTCGGTGAATGTGTACACTAGATGTAAGTTAAGAATAAAATGACATATTTTGTGTACGAAAAACGTAAGCGGTTATAGTTATTAAGGTTAGTAATGGTGTTTTTTAAAAAAAGTATATGAGATTTTTGTCGTTTGCTTAAGATTTGCTTTAATTATTATTACTTGGCAGATTAATAATTATCTTGTTTTGAATGATTTTATACAGTTACTGTTAGTGAACGTTAGTGTTTTCGATTTTTTTTTTATGATAATTATTTTTTTATTAAGATGAATACGGTCGAACTTGTCGATGATAAACTAATATAGTGTTTATTATTTTAACTCTAACAGAGAGAATATTATGCTTGCAGTTTTCTTTTTACATAAAATAATCAGTTTTTTTTTTATAAATGTTCAATTTTACGTTAATAACGAGTGATCATCACAAAATATTATATTATTTTTGTTATTGCTTATAACGGTTTAGTTTATGCGTCGGAATTTTACAATTATTAATATTGTTACCAATGTCTTTGTAAAGATTCGGATTATGCAAGTTTTGTAAATAGTACAATTTATTGAGAATATTTTTACTATAATATGAAGTGTGATAGCACTCCCAAATTACAAAGCAAATAATTCGCGAGACGGTACTTAGTATAAACGATATTCATTAAAATTTTCACTTAGAAGCTTCTCACAAAAAAATTGTGTATCAAAAATACCTCTTAATAGTGATGAAAAGGATTCAAAGGGTTTTAGATGATATTAAATACGTGGTAAGTTTTTTAAACGATGTTGAAGTTTTGAAATACTAAAGTTATTTGTCAAATTCTACATGTATAGGACAGTCGAGAACATGTTTGAACCTCTCGCGTGCAATTATACAACATTTGTTTTAGTATATGCGAAACCTGAGACACGTGTCTAGTATTTTTATGTAAAGAATCTATGTACAAAATTTCAAAACTGTATCATGAAAAATCACAAAGTTGTCGTCTTGAGCTGATTGGTAATAAAAATTAGGCAGTAGGTACCTAAATGATTGCGATAGGTACTTAGTGTCGCTCGGTGTCCAACTTGTAACCTTTTTTAAATATTTTTGGGACTAAATATAACATGGTTTAAAAATTATTGGAACCGATTCAGTTACTTATTCTGAACAAACTATATTCAGGTTTCGCATTTACCTAAAAATAATGTTGTATTGTAAACCATTGACTAACAGTTATTGGAGATATACCGAAGTTATCCAAAGTTTGAAGACTAATGTTTGTTGTTCGTATGAACATTAATAAACTATGGCTTTTGTAAATAATTGCGTCGTATTCTTGTTTAAAACAAGTTGATTGAACGTTGTTTCGGCGACGTCGTGGTGGTCCTATATCCCGATGGTATGATTTTGAGTAACTACAAGCGATTTTAGACGTTATTGTGATTAGCGTAAGGTCCGCCAAGTTTGAACAAGATTGGTGGCATCTTAGGGAATATTAAAAGTTAGTATTGATTGAAAGGCGAATTTTCAGCTTGCCTGTAAACCTGTAATACAATTTTCTTGTTCCATAAATATCACAGTTTTGATAATATTTTAATGGTAGCTAATTTTCAAAGCGTGTTACGTGTTGCCAATTTCAAAACAATATGGATTTTCTGAAGGCAAGTTGAAATTAAGCATAAATAATGACATTTAATATTACAAATGAATAGTTTATTCAATTTGACGACTAAATAGGGTAAAAATCTTGTCATAATTGTTTGTAAAAGCAATGTCCTCGCAATTTTACATAAGAATTTTGTGAATTCTAGTACTATATTAAGAAACTGCCATGTATTTTTGACATTACACTGTTGTTTTTCACTTAAAAGCAGGTGTTTGTTGAACAAAGAGGGATGTAGCATGCACACCGTGTAACATAGCCTTAAGCGCATAGTTAAGAGCGAAACTATGAAACAAATGAATATAAAGGTTATTCCTCTAATAATCGTTTTATTTTTACTGGCCGTTTTTTCGGCGAAGAATAGCCATCGATGCAAGAAGTATTATAGTGCACAAGTGCAAAAAAAAGCAGTTCGAAACGACCAGAGAGAAATCAGGGGCAGGACCCTTGGCGTGCTTTCCGGGGCAACGCCAACTCTGCTATTGAAAAAAATCTAAATGGAAACCTTCAATAATAATTACCAAGCTGAAGTTCTAAACTAAAATTCGGCTTAAATTCAGATTGGAGCATTACATCAGTGAGTGAGGAAAACCGAACATTACAGTCTACTCACAACCTGTAACGAAACAATTTGTAACAACCACTTGTTTCTGTACAAAATCAAGTCTTGGATTGCTACATTACATACAAACTACCTCACCGTGAGCGTCTATTTGTAACAAAATACTCAAAATTGGATCTTTGATGGCTACATTACAAGCAAAAGCTCCGATGAGAGAGCGTCTTTATATTTTACCCGACCACAGCCTAGCAAAGGAAGGGTAATGAGTTTATATACAAGAAACAACACGAATTGTCGGAAATATTGCTTCAATTCATAAGCTCAGGTAGTCAACGATCTTGTAGAGGAATTCCACTAGGGAAAAAATGTTATCTCAAATTCCCTTTGGTTGAGTTTGAGTTCTGAGAATATGTGCAACCCTAAGCTTGCTCAAAAAGTACCTACAATACGATTCTAAAGTCTTTGAACACGGTCTTTTGTATTTGTATTGTAAATATTCTCACACGTTCTGCTGCCATTAATACTAAGCTAATTTAAAACATGATTATTCATAGTCAAATCTGTATTTCAAGCTTTATTGTCCTTCCAAATAAAGGTCGTAAGTCATAAGAGGAAGCTTTGTATTGTCTAAAATGTCAGTCTGGTTTTCTCACAAACCTATTTGAGAGTGGGATTTCGAAAGCGATAAAACCTGAAAATAGATCGCTGTTTTTATTTATTTTCTCCCACAGAAATAAATATGTACACAGTATTTGATTCAACAATTTTGAAGATGGGAGACAGGAGCCCATACTAAGTACTAATCTTTTTATGAGCATTATGCGTGGAGCATTATTTTCGGTTTAACTACGTTAGAATATCTGTGGCAGTCATAAGAAGCTCAAAATTAGTTATTTTTGTGGTGCCAGCGATTCACAATTAATACAGAGTGGAAGGGACACCGACACACAAACGGTAACCACCAAGTTACCATGTATTCAGTGCATCATTCTGAATCCCTTCATAAAATAAAAAATAACTGTAAAAAAATCCACTGTTTCCTACAAAACTACAATACATACACGCTCAAAATGTATGGAACATTCGGTTTTTTTTTTGGTTCAGAATGATGTTTCTGAAAAAGGGATGGTACATTTATTTGTTACTAACACACTAACATTTTATGTTTTTATGTTAATGTGATATATATTAATGTAACTAATATGGAATATGTGGTTACCGTTTGTAGATCAGTGTCTCTTCTGCCCTGTATAACCTGAAGATATCAGTATTGCTCAGTTGGATTTTTGGGTTGTCGATGTTTGATGGAATAGCACCCTCTTGTTAGATTGGAAACCAACTCTAATCTAAGCTAATCAGAGGTCTAGTTCCCATAACCGCTGATGTCTCCTCCCCTATCCCACACCTCATCATTGGTCACTCCACTATAAATACTGCGCGACTCACTCCCGCTCATCGGCACCATTCCAATCCACCGCACCGCGCCTTTCCAACAACGAACACACAGCGACACCGTGTCATTTCACAATAGTTATTAGCAATGATGTTGTATATTGTTGGAGACACAGTTTTTCGTGTATGTAGGTGGAATAGTGTTTTACCGTGCTATTTTTGTGAGTGACCTGTGGAACTGGCCCTCAGATTTTTAGACGTTTTCATTGCTATTCTTCATTGTCAGAAGGAAGTAATTTTGAGTAACAGGAATGTTACTTTGACCTCTGTTTCTGTTATTCTTCTTTGCGTCACTGCATTATATTGATTCCAGTCAAACGACTCTAGCATAAAAGTTACCAAGTTATAAGCTGATCGCTGAATCTAGCCTGTGATACAGGATTATCCTAGTACAGGCATCTTACATTAATATAGGTAGTACATTGTTAATTTCAGATTCATACTGTAGGTATTTTACCTTGTGGGATTCTGAATAAAGTATTATATTTCTTTGAAATAAGTCTTGTCTTGTGTCTTGTTTGTCTTTGATAAGTAGAATAATTCCGAGTCTTCTAACTACCTATATTCCTCTGTAAGCCTCTGTCGTAGAAGAGGGCTGTTAGATTCTTCGAAGACGTGTGTATAGGTACCTGTGTATAACAACCCTCACAGGGCCCGCGCAGGAACGAGGACCTCCTGACCGCATTACGGCCTTTCACAAGGAGGAGGTCTGTGTCTTAGCATTTGCAACATTATAGGCTGATATGATAAATCCACCTAGTTTCAATCGCAATGAGTATTTCACGCTAAAACAAAAATATCTCATGAAGTATCTTTTAGTAACAAAGTAGGTAACCTAGTCTTTTTACGGAACTCTTTCGAATCGAACAAACAGTTAAAATATTTCAGCACAGTAAGACAAGGTTTAAATATTTACAAGATAAGTGTAGTCTGCGGAATGGCGTGAGGCGGGAATATTCCGAAATATTAGTTTTATTTTTAGCGTGCGAGGCCGGCCCTGTTTACATGTTTTTCTCTTTACGATCGAGTTATTTCACAGCTTACCAAACGATTTCCATTGAATTTTATTTTTTTCGTGAATTTAAAATTATACACTTTATTTGAGGCTTGACAATTGTTCCGCAAATAGATTGTTAAATGGTACGTTTTAGTGGAAGATTTATGTACATGTTGACAGGACGTGGTTTTACAGAAAAGCTTTATAACTTGCTTAAAATCCCTGTGCTGCCGTTTCTTGATACGCCTTAATCTTTTTTGATTACCGTGCGACTGCGACCTGATCAGAACAAACATTGATCAGAGGGCCTACCATGACGTCTTAAAGCAGGAGTAATTCCAGTGTGGGAAAGAGATGGCGCTAGACGACCTGTATAGCTCTGTCTCTTTCCCACACTGGAATTACTCCTGCTTTAAGACGTCATAGTAACCCCCCAGCTAGCACTTACGTGACGAGAAGTTATTGATAAATCATATTAAATATAATAAATCCATGTTTTAAAATGAATTTAATGAAGTTCTAAAACTGTCATGGTCACTAACATTATCATTAACACTAGATACGGGATATTTACCATGTTTACTGTTGGTATTGGGTTCCCGATATTTCGGCGCTGTAATTATGGTAAATATCCCGTTTCTAGTGTTAATGATAATGAATTCAATGAAGTATTACTTGGTGACATTGTGAGTTATCGGTGAAAGGTAATTGTCTAGGTAGTCGTAAGTACCATATAGTAAGTAAGTCAGTACGAAAAAAAAACACAAACATTTATAGTATTTTGTTTTAAAGAAAGTAGGCTAGCTATCTCTCTCTATTTCGCGAGTTTGGTCAGATCCTCTCGTACGAAGGCGTAGTCCCGAAGGGGTGTTAAAAACTGATCAGACAAGGATCAATTCCCCACCTAATGATGGTCTAATGGCCAGAGCAATTAAGAAAAAATAAACTTGGCATTTGGCCGGGAAACCGTAAGATAATGAAGACATTGAAGTCTGTTTTTAACACACAATTGATGTTTTTTTCATTTCCAAATATTTTCGTCATCCATCATCGTCGTCCTAGAATTTCATTTTCTACCTTGGATCCAATACTTTATCTTGAACTAGCGATCCGCCCCGGCTAAGCACGGGTGAAATGTAGATAATATACCATTTAAACCTTCCCCTTGAATCACTCTATCTATTGCTGAAAACTGCACTAAAATCCGTTGCGTAGTTTAAAAGATCTAAGCGTACAAACAGCGGGAGCGACTGTTCTACACTATGTAAAGATAAAGATGTCTTAATTTTTAGAATAGGTACAACAATGATTTGTTGACCTGAATTTATCTTACAGAGAAAAACAAGCCTGACATTTTTATTGTTCAGCTTTCTTCCTTGTTGCAAATGTTTTGTTTTTATTTTCATATAAAAAATGCAACGTTTCCGAGGTCTGTAAAATTGTGCATGTTTTCTTTAAATAAATAAAAAAAAACATTTTGGCAAATTGAGACTATTGTGCCTAAATCTAGGACTCCTCAAGATAAGTTTGTGGCGTCCAAAACTAAGAAAGTACCCATACAAAGCTTATCCCGAAACTTAAAAATCTGTAATCCTCGAAGGGGCAAAGTTGTAGATATCTACAGCAGTTACCTACACATATATTTTGTTTAAGCTTCATGTAATAAGCGGCAAGCCTATTGCCATCCACCGGGCACAGATCCAGACTCCCGGGTCCTACTGAGAAATTATTGGAAAACATTATTAAAATTTTACCCGACCAGGGAATCGAACCTAAGGCCTTATGTTCAGCAGCATCGCTTGCGAAGTTGCAACCAATATACCTTGTGACTAGTTGAAAATTTACGACATTTAAAAACACTTTCATCCAGAAACATCGCTCAAGATTTTGATCTTGAAATGTTTTCGAGTTCAACCTTCAAATTCGTCTTGTTATTTTCGTTATGTCAAACGCTGTCCTTGCCAGTTGAAACCTTGTGAACCGCGAATAGATCGATACAGGTTTGCGTATGATTCACCAGGTCACTTCGATATTGGCATACGGCATTTCCGATCCGTTTATACCGCAAATGAGTTTGTATTCATTAATTGAAGGTTTTAGGCGGTTCTTATGCAAAGCTTGAGTCACTTCTATATTTGTGGAAAGATAAGTTTAAAATCTCTGTAGAGAAATATTTTTGTTTTTGCTTGAGACATGGTCCCAGCCTAGGTACCGATAGGGGGTAGAACTGATGCGGAATTATTCTGCTTTGTTTCTATTCACCAGGTCTAGAGGGTCGTCCATTAATCACGTATTGTTTTTAGCAACTTTTTAACCTACCGGCTCCCCATGATGATATGTGCTTAGGTTTTAGACTACCCCTTCCCCCCTTCCCCCCTACCCAAAATCACGTGTATTTTTTTAGTACAAAGTATCTTAAAAAAATCAGAACATTATTTTTAAATACAGGGTAACAGGTATAATCTAATTTAATTCTGGAAAATTAAGCACCGTTCCCTCTTATAGAGAGGAGGTCTGTGTCCCAGCAGTGGGAACATTATAGGCTGATTATCTTTATGGTTATGCTTAAGCACCGTGATAAAAGTATCAAGCACGCTTTTCGGTTTAGAAATCCTGTGTTCAAAGAAAAAGTAAATACACGTGATAACTCACTACACCCACCCCCTCCTCCCTAGTGATATTTCGTGAGTTTTTCTGAATCTTCTCCCCCCCATTCGAGCCTCACGTGTTTAATGAACGACCCCTAAGTTAAAAATGTATGGGACAGCTGGTATTTTTTTCGCATTTACGATATTGGACCCATGGAGGATGTTGTTCAGTTTGATGGTCTGCAGCATATCCTTTCATATGACTAAACCCTTTCTGTTACATCCTATATCCTATATCTATACTAATATTATAAAGCTGAAGAGTTTGTTTGTTTGTTTGTTTGCTTGAACGCGCTAATCTCAGGAGCTACTGGTCCGAATTGAAAAATTATTTTAGTGTTTGATAGCCCATTTATCGAGGAAGGCTATAGGCTACATAACATCACGCTACGACCAATAGGAGCGAAGCATTTATGAAAAAGATTGCAAAAACGGGGAAAATTCAAACGCTGACGAAGTTGCGCGGGTCAGCTAGTATATTATAAAGCTGAAGAGTTTGTTTGTTTGCTTGAACGCTCTAATCTCAGGAGCTACTGGTCCAAATTGAAAAATTATTTTAGTGTTTGATAGCCCATTTATCGAGGAAGGCTATAGGCTACATAACATCACGCTACGACCAATAGGAGCGAAGCATTTATGAAAAAGATTGCAAAAACGGGGAAAATTCAAACGCAGACGAAGTTGCGCGGGTCAGCTAGTCCTATATACATATAAGGTAGGTAATCTACTTCGAACTTATAATGTAGGTACCTATGTTTTACACTAAATAAATGAATCTGAATCTGAAATCTGCATCTGTAGTTTGGCTCGAATGATTGTAAACGTATTAGGTAATTCTGACAATTACAGAGAGAACTCTTCTCTATATTCTATTTTTTCAAATTCTCATATTAGTAACTCAGAATTGACTTGTAGAAGATGTGCATCTCGTCATTCCCGACATGGAGTGCGAATGATTTCAGTCAATTAGGTACCAACATTACACATAGTGCATTTCAGTCAATTATATTACACTTTACAATAATTGTCTGTACAGCTAACCTTGGGCATTGCATAGTTTATACACTACAATTTAAATCATCCTCTCCAGAACAATTCATTATTATTATACTTCATTTCATCAGAGATGTTTGATTTGTTACGTCAAGATTTTCGTGGGAGCTCGACTATGCAACATAACATCAACATAATATTGTGACGGGCCTATTCCCCGAAGTCGCTTTTCTCTTTTCTCTCATATTTCGGCAGTAATGTTTAATTGTATGTCGGATTATAGTGGGCATACTAATTATTTTTGTCGTTAGGTTGGTCCACAATAGGTATATATCGTGCATTTCAGTCACATTACAAATGTTCGAATAGCTAGCCTTAGGCGTTGCATAGTTTGCACACTACTCACGATTTAGATTTACCCAAAGTATCTTCCTTTCAAGAACAATTCGTTATTGTTATCTTCATCTTATGACTTGCTACGTCAAGATTTTCGTGAGAGCTAGACTATGCAACATAACATCAACACATATGACGTATTCCCCAAACTGTCTGTTCACACAGATTTCGGTAGTTATGTTTAAATTTATCTACCGAAGAAGAAGACTAGACATTGTCAGGTTTTCAATAAATACCAAATGATTGAATGATTGAATGGTTTTAAAATATTTAAAGAAAGTAAAGATTAGATTTAAGTGATTAATACGATTATCGAATCAGACATAGAAACATAATGAATTATGGGGCTATTAAAGCTAACGATTTTCCAATAACAAGTTAAATCAACGCCTACATTCGATCACAGAATCTTAATAAAAATAACTCCTACCGATACTTTTAGAAATATGATTAATAAAAAGACATGAGTAACTATCCTAATTATAATATGTGATTTGCAAAACATTGGTAAAGTGCGCGGGACGTCGACTGAAGCGCGTCTACAGGCGGGCGGGAACTGTGAAACTTTTCATGACTTTAGGGATGGGTTTCAGTTTCAGATGAATTGTCGATAATATGGGGAAAATTCTAGGTAAATAAATACAAAAAGATGAGATCTACAATCTGAGAACATTCTAAGCTTTAATAAACTTACAGAATACTCCGTTTCAATGAGTCAATGAGATGCTTCGAAAAAATACCTACAATATTATTGAGTACTTAACATGGATGAATGATAATGAATTTAAAAAAAGCTATTGAAAAAATCAAACAGATTAATGTTCTGTGTTTTCTTTACTTACTACAAATTACCATGCTACGCCTCTGAGCTTTGTAATAAAATGATCTTTTGTTTTAAAATGCTCAAGTTTAAACACGAAATTTGCTTATTCTTCTTATCCTCTCTTCTCAACAACAGAGAAAAGGGCGGGCTGGGGCTAAACCCGCAACCCGTCGATCGCGCTTACACAACTCCATTAGCCATTACTATATTGTTCCTTCTCGTTTACGTTTGCTCGTACATCAACTCTTAAACGTTAACTTATTTATTAACTATATTGTGCATACTATAGTCTAGTTAAAGTAAAGGAGTAGAACTACTTAAACCTTGTGTTCTATTCATTATTTATGTGTCAAGTCTTGAGCAGATCTATTGTTAAATATCGTCACTTAATAAAAAAACTGTCTTATAAAATTCTCACCGATGTCGATACTCGCTGTCTCCCAACACTATTTCCGCGCATTCGGATCGCGCGGGCGTCGTTCCATACTGGCCAAGCGGCCGGCATCACATCCGAACGAACGAACTGTCCCACTCGTGTGCCGTGTTTGCGAACCCTGCACTATCCTGTTACAACCCTATTCAGAACAAAAATATTCTTACACCTTATTTAACTTTTGGTTATTTTTTTTGTGCTGTGCTGACGGAGTTTGGATTTTTTTATAAACGAAAGAAATTCAGGTGAGTCAAATACTTGAATTATTTTAATGCAGTGTTTTATTCTTTGTGTAATTAAAATATACATATATCTAAGTGATTAATTACAAGTATTTTGGGATACTGGAACAAATTATGTTTTCAAATGTTAAATATTTTTCATAAAAGAGCTTTTTTTGCAGTAAATAATAACAGTTTTAACGAAGTCAAGGTTTTTCCTCAAATATCTAAACCGGTACGGAGCGATAAAGCGATTGATTAAAAGATAATCGCGAATGTTTCAGGAAATAATTTCAGTCTCAGCTCAATATGTTTTTGTGCCTTCTGACTGAGTGCAAAGACTAATCTAACATCAGAACGTTTTCTTAAAAATATAATAAAATCAGAAGTTTATAATCGTGCGTTGTTTCACCCCATGCGACTTTCGAGGTAAGCAGAAAGCTTCAAGATACTTCAGCCTTTCTATTTTTTTCTAAATCAACACGAATTATACTCATGAAGCATTTCCTTGAATTCTATATTAGTTTTCTATTTATACAGCTCAATAAAATGTATAAATACTTCTCTCAGCCATGTGATTTAGATATCTACGTCACGATTGGCGTTAACGCTTTAGCAGAAGTATTATATCGTAATGATGAGTGCTACATATAATATGGGTTCATATAGAGCGGACATGGGAACATTTACATACGAAAACTTTGATCCCGAACATTTTCGATTTTGACACACGAATGCTACCTAACAAGCTGGGTATGACAGACGGACTTGTTACAAAGTATAAACCTGTATTGTATTACGATTTTCTTCGTCTTGTTCCGTCTATTGCTCGTATTTAAATGTCTTTGTTTGGTTATCAAATAACTTGAAGTTGTTGTTACTGAATATGAGTAGAGGAAGACCAAAGAAACGATGAATGGACTGTGCCTGATGAGATGACGAGTAATAGAGAAATATGGAAGAAGAAGACATGCTGCGCCGACCCCAAATGAATTGGGAAGCGCAAGAGAATGGTGATGTTGTTTTGAAAAGGTTTCTGACTTGGTTATTGCGAAGAGTAAGTCCACTCTTAACAATATCCCTTAGCGGTGAACATACTATACTGAACTATAAAAGACTCATTCCCGAAGAGGGCACAATCTTTATAACTTCGAAAAAACGTTCGCTGCTGACGAACGACCGGTACAAAAAACGGTCAAAGGAAAAATCGACATTAAAACCACGCTTTGCACACGGATTATTGCCACAGTTCGTTGTTTTAAGCTGCCCCGCGATATCTTAATTTATCTTCATAATGTGGGTTCAGTAAAACGATTTGTCTTGTTTGAAATATTCTATTTGATTTATATCGTCCTACTTCTTAAGTTATAATACTTCTTTCTCTTGCTGTTATTTGTTGTCTGCCACTCTTATTTCCACGCAGTGTTGTCAAGCTGATGACACGGTAAAAACTGAGTAGGTATCAGTGGCGAAGGTTTCATACAACTCGATTCCTACCGGCTTCCCTTTGAAAAATGACACAGTCAGTATTCTATAGACAAGTAATATAATCACATTAAAGAAATGTACTCCAGCTTACTTCTTATAAAAATTGACCCTTCGCTACTGGTAGGTATGAGTAAATGAGCCTTTCAGTTTTATTTATTTAATCTTTGACACATAAATAAGGAAGAGAGGCGGACTTAACACCGTAAGCATTCTTTATCAGTCAACCAATCTCTTTCTTTGGGTCTCTAGCTGTTCAACTAGTTTGCAATATTATTTGGTTTAGCGTCAATAGAAACCTTGACGTGTTTTATTTTGTGTACGAATCCCTTCGTTGTGTAACTATGACCGCGTAGCTGACCTTCCACCATTGTATAATATGCGTGTGCGCGTCTACGTAAGCTTTATGATGAGTAACAGACAGGTAGAAACATAGGTGGAACAAAGCTCTGACTTCAATGTAAATAATGACATATCTAGGAGTTGGTGAGACAGGTGGACAGATTGTATCTGTTATGTCTCTCCTTTGATGTTATTCTCATGCTGAATTAAAGTAGAATGTACAATTAAGGAATTTCTGGTCTTCTTCTTAGCGTGTCGATGGCAATCTAAATTGTATCAGCCCAGAACTGAGCTACTAGTTTGGCGCTTTCGGTAGCGTCCACCAGTTCCAATTTCTAGAGTCAAAATCAAACTACCATGCTGCATACTGCATGAGCCTGCCTCGTTGGTCTAGTGGTCGCAAGCGTGACTGCTGAGCATGAGGTTCTGGGTTCGATTCCCGGGTTGTGCAAAGTGTTATTGGATTTTTCTATCAGGAATTTCACCGTAGCAGCCACGGAGCCTGGGTTAGTGTCCGGTTAATGGCAATAGACTCGCTCCTATTACATGGGACTTAACATAACTGGCGAAATATCGTCGTACTAATGTTTACACCTCTGCCTTACTCTTCGGGGATTATAGGCATGATGTTATGTAGGTACACTAGAATCGTCTCCTTTAGCGATATTTACTTAGGTTCAGCAGTAGTTATTAAATAATAATCGTTCGAAAGCTAAAGCTGATTAGTTAATTAGAAAAAGCTTCAAAGATTTAGTTTCTCGCTTGTTCTTACATAATTACCAAAGCGTAATTAGTTATATTTATTGTTTATTTTGGTAATGTGTGTTGTTGAGAAAGTACTTAAATACTGCGAAAACAAATTAGGTACATAATTAAAGGTTCGTTAAAGACCGTCGAAGTTTACCACTTAATTAGCATTCTGTCAATGGGAATTTACCAAGAATTCAAAGACAATACCTTATATCTAATCTGACATAAGCTATCGAAAAGCTTCTTTCATTAATGTTGAAAGTTGTTGTATAAATAGGAAAAACTTAGAAAACTATTGTCACTTGTTTAGCCCCTCAGATCTTTCGATTTATTTCAGAAAACAACACTGATATAAAAAAAAAAGTCAATCGCCACTGTTGGGGACCAGTGGGAATTATCATTTTTTTTCCAGAAATCAACACTGATTAAGTAAACACAGATTAAGGAGATGGAGATTTTTGGAAAAATCCAGACGGCCAGACTTTTATAAAACAAACAAAAATTCGGTTATTGCGTCACTATAATGATCTGCATACATGATATTCCCATTGAAGTTTTTTTGTTTCAACGTAAACTTACTTATCCAATTAAACGTAGGTATTAGTTAATGGATTTTAGTTTGATTTAGAAACATCTGGTGCTAACTGGAAATAACACTCTGCCTAACCCTTCGGGTATTACAAGGTGTGATGATGTTACACGTGGTCTATCATTGGATTTATTTTTCAACTTTTTTATTTTATCAAAAATAAGACAATCGGCACTAGTGGGCATATATATCAGTGACGATTTCTGGAATAAATCGATCTTTTGTATCGGAACAACATACCCAATCGCCAATCAGTTTTCCAACCGTAGTGGCCATGAATACTTCTCCACGAACAATTCAATGTATCTAGTTGTCATCACCTACCTCTCCAGCACTAGTGAGCAGTGGGCGTGGACGTAACTACGTACCACAAGTCCATTATGCATCATATCTCCACTGCAATTACATTTCAAAGACATGATGTTCACTCCAAAATATCGCGTCCGATGACAGCTACATTATAAATACTGGTTGTATAATGTTTTAATGACACATTAACGCGTCATGTAAGCTCAGTACAAGTGACGTCATATTCAAATGCACTAATCATGTTGCTAGGACGTAAGCTTTCTAAAATCCTCTGCCTATCCCTTCACTACTACTAGGCGTGATGATATGGTATCTATTTAGGTTTAAGACATTGTTAATATCTATGTATTGGTGATAAGTATTATTTGTGTGGCACCAACCAAAACGCTTAAAGATAGTTGTATTTTCGATTTTGCGTAACGTTTACTCCGCGCATGCATGCTAGGGCCTCCGTTGTACCTATAATGAGTTAATGACACATTAACGCGTCATGTAAGCTTAGTACAAGTGACGTCACATCGACTCGGATTTAGATACGCGGGCGCAAACAGACATAAACAACAGTTTCCCAGAAAGTTTACTGATCACTGGGTAGGGATATACCTGGATTTGATGTAATGGTTACTGATGGTGATCCAGTAATAGGTGTTTGGGATTACATTAAACTGTTTTGAATTGGGAAAGCATCGAAATTCTTTCATAGTATGGCGAAAAAATAAAGCCCCATTCCAGTCGTGCCAGACGCTGCTCGAGTTCTACTTACCCAGTGGTATATTCCAGGGTGATAGCCCGAGTCCATTGTGGTTTTGTCTAGACTTGAATCCTCTCAGCATATTTCTGGAGGGTTCAGCTCTAGGCTACCGGTCGAGGAGAGGTGGTCAGGTCATATCTCACCTTCTTTACATGAATGATATGGTTTATTTAATTTAATAAACTATTTTGAAGCCAAAAGTAGTAAGAAATTGATTAAGATTATTTTTTATTTAATAAATGAAAAGTTGCTGAATACTTTTGGAGAATATTCTTGATATTAGATTGCAATATCTTCAACCAAAAACAACCAAGAAAGGACATTGGAAAGCAATGTCAGACATAATTTAATAATTACACTATTTAAAATCAGATAAATGGCCATAATACAATATTCATTGATAAATAAGTTCAAACTTAAAGGTAATAATTACTTTCTACAAAATTATTTTGATTTTACCATCATCCGCCTTGTAAACTACTTTTAAAGTAAGAAATGCCTTAATAAAATGTTCCCACTGCTGGGACACAGAGACCTCGTCTCTGTAAGGTGGAGCTGGCTATTACCCACCTCGCGGGCCCGGTACAGGTTGGTGGAAGTCACATCTCTTCGAATTTTTGATCGGAGGACATGCCGGCTTCAGTAATAAGTATTTAAGCTCAATCAATCCAGAAAGGGACAGAGGCTCATATGAAATCCCCTTTTTTATCTAAGCGTATCGATTTCAATCTAATTGTGGCCAGAACTGAGCCAAGAGTTTGGCGCCTTCAATAGCGTCCATCAGTTCCTGTAATGAACAAACAACAGGACATGCAGGACATTAATTGCACCATCGTTTGTGGGGCAGCACCACATTTACACTCCAATGTACTGTCATCAATGAATCTTCACCTTAGCAGGTTTTCCTTGCTCCAACCTGGGTCCAGAGTCTATTAAAGACTTCCAAGTCCACGGTCCACACATTTGACGGCACGGTTGGCGCTGTGGCTGAGCGATTGACTGCTGCGCTTCGTGTCGCGGGTTCGATTCCCGCACGGAACAAATATTTGTATGGCCTACAGGTAGTTGTTCCGGGTGTGGCTGTTTGTGTATGTGAATTTAAATGTTTTTAAACGCTCTCACGACAGAATTCTTCTTTCTGTCGTGAGAGCGACCCAGAAGAGAAATTCCTAGGGTGGGGCAAAAATTTTAAAAAAAAGGTCAGCTATGGCGACTCTTATTCATTTGTGAGATTTTCAGAAGGTGGAACGAATGGGATTGGTAAGTCATGCACTGCCTCGCCACAGCCTAAGAAAGATCGTCAAAAATCCGAAATGTCGAAATTAGCTTATAATTTTATACTCATAATAATAGCACTTGGGTGACAAAACTTTCTTCCTTCCATTAAATCCGTCTGTAAAGAGGTCTTGGCACAGGTGCATGTAATTAATAAGTCGGCCATCTTGCGCTTGTAATAACACAACACACATCAACACCTGAAGTTTGAGCTGCGTTCGTGGCCAAACCGCTGATGATATTATTGCGATATTTCCTGTCGTAACGAGACCGTGTGTTTCATTTCGCGTTGAGAATAATTTGGGGAATCTGTGTAGGATAATAATTTAATTTATTATTTTGGAATTGGAAAGGATACTTAATTGTATATTTTTATACAGAATATCTACTGTTTAATAGAAAATGTTATAAATTTTAATTATTTATTCATTTTCTCCCACAAATATTCATATGTACCCAGTATATGATTCAAAAATTTTGAAAATGGGAGACAAGAGAACTAAACTAAACTGTGCTACGGGTAAATTATGAAACAGATTCATTTTTTTTGCACTTCCAATGTGGATCTGTTTGTAAAAGTTTTTTATGTTCATGCTGGGTATGTCGGATTGAACCTCTGAAAAAATGCCAATGAATGCAAAGTCAGTCTGGAAGGAAAGAAACGATTTAACATCCACAATATAAAACCAAAGTTTCATTAGAATCATAAGAAAGACGACAAATGTTATAAAGTAAAACAAAAGATATTTTCTTTAATTTTATTACCTCTGACGGCGCAAGGGTTTAGGCCATGAAAGATGGCAGGTCAAAGTTAAATCCATATTTCCAATTCAAGTATCTAATGCAAAGCTAGCTTAAATTAACATACCTTGTAAATCCCCGGGTATTTGTCCCTGACACAAGAAAAAACAAACAATGGATATAAATGTTGATGGATGGAGAGGGAGAGGAAGACCAACGAATCGATGGATGAATTGTGTGAGGAACGATATGGAAAAAACGGAGTAAATCCTAGCGTGACGGTTGCGCCGACCCCAACTATCATGGGACAAGGACAGGAAGATAATGATGACAAGAAAAAAAGCAATCATAGGTTTTATTTTCCTTTTAAACGTCAATTGGTAAACAATACGTGTTCATTATCATTAACACTAGAAACGGGATATTTACCATGTTGTGTGTAGTTGTTATGTTGTTGTTGTTTATCAGTAAACATGGTAAATATCCCATTTCTAGTGTTAATGATAATGTTAGTGACCATGATAATTTAAAATCTTATAATACGTGTTCATCGTTAGCGCGTTAGACATATTGGGAACTACCTCCACCATTTTGTTTATTTCAAAACACTGTCAAAGTCATTCCTGTCAGTCAACCGCCAAAACATCCTTGTGTTACTGTATTTTGTTTATTATTTGATGCCGATTCTTCTGTTGGCTATCACCTGCATTCTATACCGTTCATCGTCACTCATTGAACAGTCACAAATAAACCTGTTGACAAACGTTTGTGATTGATATGATTGAAGATTGGGAGCAAGGGATAAATAAAGATGCTCAATATTAAGTGTTCTCTTGGATATCACCGACACCAGTGAAGGAAAATATCGTGAGGAAACCTGGACTTATCTACAACATTATTTTTAGTATATGCGAAACCTGAATATAGTTTGTTCAGAATAAGTAACTGAATCCATTCCGATAATTTTTAAACCACGTTATATTTTTTCCCAAAAATATTTAAAAAAGTTAAAAGTTGGACACCGAGCGACTTTAAGTACCTATCGCAATAATTTAGGTACCTACTGCCAAATTATTATTATCAAAGAGCTCAAGACGACGCTGGAGGCGCGTGCTGGTGACCACGATTTTGTGCGAACAACTAGATAACAGAACAAGCTTATAATTTTTTGATTTTTCATGATACAGTTTTGAAATTTTGTACATAGATTCTTTACATAAAATACTAGACACGTGTATCAGGTTTCGCATATACTAAAACTAATGTTGTATAAATATTATAAAATTGTAACAGGCCGATGTCTGTACATTGCAGATATTGAAAAAACAATTATTAGGGGGGTCTTTATTAGAACAACAGAAGCCAAAACAACAGTTTTTTTTTAATTTTTGTCTGTTTTTCTGACTGTATGTTTGTACGCGCATCACGCAAAAACTAGGTACTTCATCGAGTTGAACGCAGTTTTCACCGCTCTACTGCCAGATACTTAACTGAAAATATAGGCTACATTAGATATAGTTTTGGGCCCGATAGGTGGCGCTGTGCGAAGCAAGGGCTGGTCCCTAGTTATTAATAAAAGTCTGAAATCGCCAACCCGTTATGAACAAGGGTGGTGATCAATGCTCGTGCCTTCTCTATATGAAAAGAAGCCAGCAGTGGGACAGTATTATTTTGATTAAATATGTGAATAGCCTTAATACAAATCATTGATTCATTTATTTTCATTAGTAACTGACAGACGACGCTTAGTTTAAACTGCTATGTTTAGGAACATGGAATTTTGAGCAAGAGGTCCATAAACAAACTACGAAAGTAGCACTAAGGAAATGTTTTTGAAAATTCATCCTCTAAAGGTGTTAAAAAGGGGATGAAATTTTGTCATTTTACACGTTTGTAAGGATTGCATTACAACTTCAAAGTCCTTCTCCAGTTTAAACCAAATTGAATTAGATTGAATGGAATTGGATTATTTAGTAAAAAATCAACCAAATTTTTATAACAGCGATCCCTATCATTAGTACACACCCTGTTCGAATACACATTTTTTAGAAACCATTTCTGATATTCTCTTTTTTCCATTATATATTATTTGTTTATTATTTATTTTTTATTATTTTTTGTTTTTTATTATTTATTTTTTTACATTTGTACCGATTATACCGCCCAGTCGGAAAGTTCCTCGCTTCTCACCTGCGCGGGCGCACGGCCCAGTTGCACGTCCTCGGCTAACAATAGTCCCCAAACGTGCGGTGCCAGCGTTATCATAAGTTTCATAACTGTGCGTAGTGCGAAGTGTTCCGATGAAAGGGAGTGGGTAGCACTTTTGTTTTCATATTTGCAGAAGATGGACCTTATTTGATCGGAAATTAATGTTTAGACATATAAATATGAAATGATTGTTGATCATCATTCTCCTGCCCTTATCCCAACTTCTTCTTCCATACTTCTCTATTACTCGTCATCTCAACAGTCACCTCCTATCTAGCCATATCATATCACGTCTTCCTCTACTCTTATCTAATAAAAAAACTATGTCTCATGCAAGACCTATCTCAGTGAAATGTATGTTGTTTTCTGATCTCATTATTGTTACCACAGGACCAAAATGGATCTTAATTTTACTTCCTTTTGAGAATGGGTAGGGAATAATTTTAGAATGAGTAAAATATTTAGGTAGTCTAGTGCAGCCCACTTGAGCGTAGTTCGGCCAAAAATAACTAAAGAAATCAAAATTTCACTCAGTTTTTCAAAGTAACTGGATAGTAATTACGGGGTGGAATCTTCGACGCACAAACGAACCACGTGGTCAGTATACCATTCACCATACTAAGCCCCCTTACATAGAAAGTTTTCATCGGTAGTTATGACGTTTTTGAGCTGTTTTTATTAAATTACTGTTTTAAAATTTATATGTGGGTGAGGGGGACTCGGTATGAAGTACTAAACACGTGCTAATGCCTAGAGTGGATATACTTCTTCTGTTTACTAGTGTGTCACGCGGCCCTGGAGCATAATAATAACTCTAATATATTTTATTACAGTAGCATGAGCCATCTTTTCTTGTGCTACACCCACTTTCTGACACGCTGCATTTAAACTAAACTAATGCCAACAAGATATATTATAATTTTCAGTGTCTTGCTCTGAATAGTTCCTAATATATTTATTATGAAAATAATAATATATCTTTTGGCACTTAGATTACTTACACTTGGACACATTACAGTAAAAATTGGCAAAATTAAGTAAAGGAAAAACAAGATGGCGGCGTAAGTGGCTTCGCGCCAAAATATCCTTTTAAATACAAACTGTAATGACAAAATGGATGCCAATAAACAAATGAATAAATACATTATGGATGGAAACAATTGACAAACAATAAAAAAATATTTAAATACACATACTCAAAAGAACTATGAATTATAACACACGTAGGAATGGAAAGGCGCAGTTAGAACCTAAATATAATTTTGGCGGTAAGCCATACTCTAAAATTATAGTAAGAGTGCCAAAATTCTATAAGCATTACATGCCTTGTCTGGCATCAATACTTTATGGACATACGTTAGACCTGGACGGTGACTAATTACTGCTCTGGGACGTAAATATTTTGTGACAATGATTCTGAATATTTGGCTGGTGAGAGCACTGTGTATTTCGTCCGAAAGGATGTGACTAGATATGTTGTATATTAGTACAATGTTATTGAAAGAGAAACAAGTAGTTTTAGTTGCCAAAAGATGACACAAATCAAAACAATTTAAAGGTCAAAATTGATCACTTATCATATGCTATAGTAGATGTCAAAACATCTAAAAAAATTAAAAATAAGACGAAGAAGACTGCTCATCATACGTTACATTAAACCAGCAACGAATAGATACATCTGTATCGTGTCATACTATTAATTTATTAACAAAATATCGAAGACTCAAAAGGCTTAAACAGAACTGCATAACATAACTGCTCCAGTTTCCACAAATAGACTTTCACCTAGCTTCCGACCTTGGCCAAATGAAGCGTATGGTATAGATCATGGGGCGGGGCTTTCCGAAAAACATGTGTTTACACGATTACAAGCCGTGATCTCATTTCACAGGAACGAGAGCCGTGTTTGTATGGCCTGTTGACTGCATCCGAAATCGAAGAAAATGGCTGAGAACGGGTAAGAAAATTTTCCAATTCGCATTTTTCGCGTTGAAAATTTTTGCTGGCTACAGAAAGCCTGACGGTTGGCTTTTAGATCTTATGATTGACATAAACATTCTCAAGAAACAGCAGACTTAAATAACCATTGTATTATTGTTTCAAATTCCGAAATGAATGTCGACGTTTACGATTCCAGCCATCATGCAAAGCCACAGAGCTCGATCCCATAAATCTTCTACCCAATGAGGAATGGGCACACCGATATCACGATTAATAAAAGCATTCTATTTCGATTTTTGAACAACGGTTTCCGGATATCTGGCTTAAATGTGGAATAGGTCACAGCAGTCGCCCTCGTCGGGCAGTAAGCAAATGTCCACGGTCCACGATGTCAGTCCATGTAAAAATAACGCGAATCTTGGCCCGTTTCCAGGTACGGCCCAACCGCTGGACACATCGGCAGAATTCCCAACTACGGAAAAACTCAATTTAACGTAAGTTTTAAGTTTTGATACTTTGTGGTGATGGATGATAAAATGTATAAGATCGTATTACAAGTACATAATTTGAAGAGAGTGCTGTATCTTGATACAACGATCCTAACGAACGAAATAAATACTATTTCTCGTGTTCTTCTTCGTATGTATTTTATGTAACCATAATGGTTGTAGAAGACATGATTTTTCCACTCAATGACGTTTATATTTTTATAAAAATGTAAATAAAAATATAATATGCAGTTTGTCTATTGTAACCTTGTATTCACGTGATCTTTTATGTAATTTCCAGCCAATGGGTGCCGTCGAACCACCAGCATGCATTCAAAACGCCATGATGACGAAGGACAAAAAGCCCTTCACATACACACCAGGTGGCCTTGATCTGTCCCAGATAAAAACTCCCAGCATGGCGAGAAGAATGGCAAGACAGCGGTCTCATGAAGACCATGAACAACAACAGCACTATGCTCAACAACCAACCAATGGTGGTTACCACCCACAAGGAGGACCAGCCCCCCCACCCCCTCCCCCACCAAAAATGCCCGTTCCTCCCCCTCCACCACCACCAATAGTCATCCAAGCTCCAAACTCAAAATCCCCCAAGCCCATTGCACCCGGCGAACGCCCCGAAATTGTCATCCCCGAAAATCCAATTGGAATGTTACGAAAAACGAACAGCCCTTACCACTGGGAGGTTGAAAAGCAAGAACAACAGAAGTTAGGAAATACTCCTAGGTATGTGGAGAAAGTCCCTAGTCCTCTGACGGTTAAAATGCCGCCATCTTCGTTTACACAGCAGCAACCCCAGACTTATACACCTCCATCGCAGAACAACTTCCAACGTTCAAACGGCAATCAGCGTAACCCTGAAAGCCCTATCTACAAACCTGAAGCTCAGTATGCTCACAACCATTCTGCCTCCCCACAAGGGTCGCCACCAACAAGAGAAGTCTTACAACGACAGGACTCTCAATTCAACAAGAGTCCTCAGCCATTTGTTGGCGTGCCTTCCTCAAACAGCTCGCCCTATTCACCTAGCCCCAATAACAACTGGAGGCAGCCGGAGAAGAGAGACTCTCCTGCTAGCAATGTTTACAATAGCCCACAATCTGTAAACCGTAGTCCATTTTCACCAAACACACAACAGTACTCACCGAACAATCAGCAATATTCGCCGAATAACCAACAGTATGCTAATCACCAAAACCAAAGCCCTCCAACCAACTCAGGTCCTGTTTTCCATACCTTACCAAGAGCTGGCCAAAGAAATGCAGAACCACAGAACAATAATGTGGTGTACAATAACACGAAGCCGAGTCCTCCAACTGAATCTAATGCTGCACCTTGGAGGACAGCTACTCTTAACAGACATCCTAGGGAGCAGGAAAATCAACAACCAATTTATAATAACACCAACTCAAATCAAGAACAGTACATCCCTCCGTGGAAAGTTAACCAGAACAATAACACGGCAGCAAATAACGAAAACTCGCAAGTTCCTGCTTGGAAACAAGAAAATAAACCTCAGCAGCAGTACATCCCACCATGGATTAGTTCACAGGACTCTAACAACAATAGGGTTCAGGAGAATAACTCTGCTCCTTGGAGAAGCAACGAGGCTCCCTCATCACCACCAAGGTCCAGCCAGCAAGAACAACCTCGTTACCAATCGACGATGTCCATTCCTGTGACACCTAGAAAACCGAACCCACAACCAGAATACAATAACGCACCACAAAAGGAGGTTGTATATGTGAATGAGGAACCAGTATACTTCTGTCCTGAAAGTCCAAAATCTATGCCTCCATGGGTTAAAACACAGAAGGAAAAGACCAAGACTCCTCCTCCAACTTGGGTTCAAAGGCCTTTAGATGGCAGGAAAAGCCTTTCTAGGGAGCTGAATACACCACCCCGAGACACAAACCAAGAACCAGAGTGGGTGAGAAAGAGTAACGAAATGCAAAGAGGTGCTCGCGAAGTTGTGAGTCCTCCTAAATACCAGCAGCCCGTACAACCATCATGGTCGACAAGGCCTTCAGAAAACCGCAAAAGTTTGCCAAGGGATAATGCACCAGGTTCCCCGGGCACAAGGGTGATTCCTATCCAGATGGAGGTGTCAACCACGGAGACGAGAGATTCTAGGCACGGTGGTCACCCACAGCCTGGACTGAGGATTACAATTGGTATGAATCCGAACCCAGAAGCTCGTGCTCCGTTTTCACCACCAACCCAGCGTATTATGAGGGTGTTGTCACCACAATTGGTGAGGTTAGATGACTCAAACCAGCAGCCTGAACTGCCAACCCTGAACAGAAGTTTCCAAGACAGTCAACCAAAGACGAGGATCATTCCGATTCAGATTGAAGGTGGAAATGGAGGGGCAAACAAGAGGTAAATATTTGAAATTGTATATCTAGGACGATTAAATGGTAAACCTTTTTTCAATTCACATTTCTGTCCTGCTACTGCTACAATATAGGCACAAAATCCAATGTCATCGAGAAATTATTAACTTTAATACCCGCACACAAATGTATAAAGGAGAGTTAAATGCCGTAAGCATTTTCTACCAGTCAACCTTTGGGCGATGCAGAGACAAGAAAAAGAATCAATTCTTCGAGATCTATCGTATTACAAGTCCAAATTAAATCCAAGGACACCAAATTACGTCATTGCTATTAAATCCACGGCTAAAAATCCAGGATTACCCTTTCTCCAACTAAATACCATATTACAATATTATCTGTCCTCGTTTCAGCTTCGGTGGCCGGTTTTAAGGGAGCTACTGGTTCAAAGTAAACAGTTTTTACTGCACCGCTTCCAAATGACTCAGTGTTACGCTTGCTTTATATTTAGCGCTCTTCAACACGTTCTAATTTTATTTTCCACTAATCGAATCATTTTCTAACGCTCTTGCCGTAATAATTAATTGGCTATTCAGGTTCATCACGATCTCTTCAATATTTCATCGGTCAGGTCAAGGCTATTTTCTAATTAATGATAGGCTAACTTTGCTCAATTTGGTGTTATCTTCGTGCTTATTAACGGCGTTGTATTTTGTTTAAAACAGTGTTATATTTTCTTTAAATAAATTGTTATCACAATAAATTGTTCAAATAACTAAGAAGTAACAAAAACTTTAATGCAAATCTTCATTCATGATTAAAAACTAAACAACTTGACCACGCAAAAAAAAAAAAATTTAAGTGTATATTAGTGGGAAAAAAAACTCAAAAAATATTTCGTTCACAACTGAATATTGATAAATTTTAAAAATATCGGCATCTAATCTGTATAATACACATCATTCTCACACAAAAAAAAACATGCTATAACTAAAACTTACAAATTTTATAAAATTTTATAATAATCGTAATATTTATATATTTCCAGTGTCTACTACCATAAGTTCACTCAAGAAGGGCCCCCACGACAATCCAAGGCATTCAGGGTCCTGCAGATTATCACAGGTACCGAGGATCTGGACAACATCCAAGTTATCGAAAAACATCACGGATTCACCGATTTATAAAAATTATAATATGTAAATATATATTTTATATTTATCGTAAGAATATATATTTTGGTGTTAGTATAAAATAGTAAATGTAATAAGGCAATCCACGTGAGTAAACATTTTTAAAGCTAGAGTTTTTAAATATTTTGTCACGAAAATGTACGTTAAATTACGTGAATAATATAATAAATTTTCTAGCACAATATACTAATAAGTATTAGAAGTAATAAATTATGTCGCAGATATTATGAATAACTTATCTAAATTGTTTAATTTGGAACCAAGTTCCTCTAATTTTAAATCTCTAGAAATAATTAAATTTGGTCCTAGCGTCGGATTGATGATAAATTATCTTTATTATTACTTTAGAAACAACATTTGCAATGTAATCTATATTTTCGTAAACATTTATAATTTTGTTAATATGTGAGGTAGTACAGAAATATACACGTATTATTAATTTAATTAACGATATTGTTATATTATATAATGTATAAATCTTACGAATAATTATACGTTTTGTATATAAATCGAATAATAATGGCGAACCGAAATATTATGCTTTATTTTCGGTATTTTACTAATGCTCATGAATACAGCTAGCTTACCAAAGAATTCTTAGATATAATTATAATAATTTATTCTTAGATTCATATATCGGAATAATTTTTAAATTATAGTTTCGAAATATTTTACATAGGTGTATTATTACATAAATATAAATGTAGGTATTCTAATTATTAGCTATAAATAAAATATTGTTTTAAAAGTTACCAAATCTATTAGTTACTTCTTTAAACTTAGCTATCGTTAATAATAAATTATATTTCTTGTTACTAATGCACCCTTTTATATATTTATATGATATTTATTGCCTGTATTTTATATATATTTAAATATTTTATTTATTTCTTTCTTACTCTTAATTCAATTCATAGTCCCTACTAATCGTTAACTAATTTCTGTATTTATTATAATAAGTATTTATATTTTGTTTTAGACTGGATTAACGAAGTTATGGATACTAACAAATTAATTCTGGAAGATTCGTGTTTTCATAACGATGTTGGCATTTCCGAAGTTCCCGATAAAAAAATGTTTTGTGTATTGTAATTAACTAAAAATTATTGTTTATCACTGTAGTGATGTGACTGGTTTAAGCACTTTGTGTATATCATTGTTATCTTTTATAATTATTATATACGTGTAATTTATGGATTTCTATATTTAGAAATCGATTATATTATTGTAATGAAAAAAAATTAAATACAAAATGCGTCCCTATATTCACGATATATATATTATTTATAAGTCAGTAAAATAACTATTGTCATATATTTTTTATAACAATGACCAGTTATCATCACTTTAATGTGTTAAACATATTGAAAACAGACGAGGGGTGTGGCAATCTAGTCAGTGTGATCTTTCTTAAGTATACTACGTATATTATTATACATATACGCCTAGGTATTATACAATTTATTTTATATTAAAATTATTATAGATTTTATATTTTGCTTAATCCTATTACATATTGTATAGTATGTAAGTATAATTTTAATTTTATAATAAAACTTTATAAAATTGTATTTGTCTTTCATTTTTCTGTAGTCTTCATCATTCTTTATCAAAGACAACTTCTAAATTCAAAAATCTTGAGCAATGTCTGGACTTTAAAAGAGACTGTGACCTCTGAGTTTGTTTCGGATGTTTCTTCTCAGAGTAGTCAGGTACGAAACACCGGCCCCATTTAGTTTTAAAACAACATGTTGCGACATGTAAAAGAGTTTTGTAAACCAATTTACAGAAATAAATATGATTTATGATTTATGGGTTACTTCAAGTAAACTATTCGACATTAAGTGGCTAAAATAGGCATCAGGGATAAGATCCTCTTTTCCCTAACCGATTGATTTTGCATATCAATAAAATAATTTTAATGTCATGGAAAATCTAAAACCCCTCTGCTTTTTCCTATAACTATTACAAGAATTGATATTTATACGAACATTTTTAACAAAGTGTACACTGAAACATTTCAGTGGCGCCATCTGTAATTTTCAACAGTTATTTCTAACGCAGTCAGACACTAGCTACTGCTGTTAGTTACACAGTGTGAACACAGAGATCCAGTAAGTAGTGCTGCCATCTGCCAATAGATATTGGAAGCAGAAGTCTAACATTGTTGCTGGGATTTGGTTTTGAAAGGAGACTGTAGCGTGGGGCTGTTCGTTGATGACAACAATGTTTCAATCAATCAATCAATCTGCCTAGTTCCACAACTTACTTGGGGTCCGGGTCGGCGTTTAGTTTAACTGAATTCAGATGAATAACAGTTTTTTACATGGCGTGATTGCTTATCTGGTCAAGACCGCCTCGTTGGTCTAGTGGTCGCAAGCGCGACTGCTGAGCATGAGGTCCTGGGCTCAATTCCCAGGTCGGGCAGAGTGTTATTGGGTTTTTCCATCAGGAATTTCTCAGTAGCAGCCACGGAGCCTGGATTTGTGACCGGTTGACGGCAATAGGCTAGCTCCTTATTACATGTGACTTAAACATAACTGGCGAAATCTGGGTGTACTATTTAGGTACTCACTAACCTAACCTAACCCTTCGGGGATTACAGCCGTGATGTTATGATTGCCTATCTGACCTCTACAATCTCTGGTAGTAGGTGCGATACCCCTTGGTAAGACAGATAAATATTGTGTCTTTACACAATATTTATCTATATCTTTTGCCAATTAACGCCTTTTGATTCAGTCCATTGGTCCAAACATATTCTTCAGTAATCGTGGACATTTGTGTATTAGTTCGCTACGAGCTACGATTGCTACGACCTACGAGGTTGCGTAGCAGGACCTCAGGAGTTAGATTTCGGAAAATCATTTCTTATCGAAACGTACTCTTTTCTTACTATGACTCTATATTTATGTTTATTATAATATCGTAAAAAATATTAAAACAATAAAAATGTTTATTTTGCAAATAGGTTTTTTTTCACAAACACTTTTACACGTCATAATTTTTTTTTAACTTGATAAACTCGGTGTTTCGTACCTGGCTACTCTGAGGAGAAACAGCCGAAACAAACTCAGAGTTCAAAGTCTCTTTTAACTCTTCATTGGTCGCTTGGTGTGTTACACACCATAATTTATATTTACACCATAATTTTGAGCGCTGAAGTTCCCGTTAGCTTCATAAAACACGTGTCCTTTATGATCAAGTATCGCCCATAATCGTGATTTTGCATGTAATGTATTTGATTTATATGATCGGGGTGTCACGCACCCCACGTGACCGTTTACGTAACTTTTTAGGCGCGACCAATTACCGGTTAAGGTCCAGACATAATCTTGGTCAACTCACATGATGAGTATTTAAACTATGCCCCACAAAACCGATTTCAAAGGAGAAATTATTAATCGGGCGAATAAAAATTTAAGTTTAAGAAAGTAACTATTTATCCGGTCATTGCGGCAAGGAGAATACAGGAAGCAAGAGCGAGCGAAGGCTGAGAGAGACTTGTAGCACCCCGACTCGGACAGGTTAGGTTCGAAGGGGATGGCGGGCTCTAGTGAGCGAGCTAAGTGAGCGAACTAAGACCCCGGAATCCCCTTCGTGTTAGGTTACTTTAAACCCTGCAAACAGAAATAGGAGCCCGCGCAGCGGGGCTACGTCGATTACGCCTTATCTGCAATCTAGTGGTTTTAGGTTTTTTTCAGAGTCCTTGAATTATCACACTGATAGTATTGAACTGACTGAATTTCACTGTAGCTGCCAACCTATTATTTTTAAAACCCTAAATCAGATTAGTTTGTCGCCGCGTTAAATACATGCCATTTCAAAGTTTGTCTATGAAAACAAATCATACAGAATTGTTAAATTTTCCAACTTGCAGCGCGCTGTCTGTCAGTCATGCATTCACGGAACTATGTTAGCTTCAAAGACGAAAATAAACTTTTTATCTATCATCTGATACACTCACCAACTTCCTGAACCGCACACTGGGTCATAAGGACACAACTAATCAGTTTTATCAGTCCGTGACATCCCTGATTTAGCCTAATGGATATTTACGATCCCCGTCGCGGTAGTAAAAAGCACATATAAAACTTCTTTTATTTAACATATGTACGAGTACGAACGGTGGTGGATAACAAACAGTTTTTATGGCTTGACGTACGCACGTATCGGATTATGTGATGAAGTTGCGTTTTGTTTTGTCCATGTGTAATTTATTTTTGTCCCATTGTGCAGTTAGGGCCGGTCTGTATGTAATCGCTTTTTATTATAGTCATCAGTCGATCTGAATTTGATTCAGAATTCAATGATATCTGTGGCCCTAGCACGAGCGCGCGGTGTAAACGTAAAGTAAATACGCCAATTTTTTAATGGAAATTACAATATCCCTATAGCATTTCAGTTAAATTATTGGCAACAAGCACAATCAGTAACATGTATAGATATGAATACATTCTTAAAATTATGAAAATATTATAAAGGGTGTAAATAAACCCTTAACGAAGCCGAAAGGCACTTATTCTCCCCGTCATTGCGATCATTTTTTTGTTCCAGACTATACTTGGGAACTTTCTAGTTACGGAGATATTGGGGGTCTAAGTTCCAACTTTTTCACAATTTATTTTTTAAATACTAGTTTTTAAGATTATAACCATCAGCACAACATATTGAGTTTTACCATAAACATGATATTTCACCCAAAAAAAAAAACATTTCCCAGCAATTTTTTTGGCGTGGGATTACTTAGTTTGATGTACAGAATGCTTGGTTGACGGCTTCATGAAGGGTCCGTTTACACCCTGTATGTGAAACGGGTATTGTTTTCTAATTTTAAAATCGACGTATATACGTTACTTTTACACCGTGCTAGGGCCTCTGTTGTCGGTTTTAGATTTATTAACATACAATTCTACGTTGGTAATTTTATCAATGTCATTCACCACGAGCTATTTATTTAATAATTTTGTCAAGAAATGTTTACCTTACGGTGGTAGAAAGCAACGTGATAGCGAGAATACACAGCGTCCAATGCTAGTTCCTTAGTCCCAAGACTTCAATTCAACCAATGAGCATCAGCCTTCTTTCGTATTTTATCGCGTTTTTGTATTTCTACAACTTTGAACAGCGTTGACGCCAGCTTTTCGGTACCTTATGACAATTCAATGCATTTGTTGAGATTTCAGTCATCATACATACATAAACTCACGCCATATTCATATGGGGGTAGGCCACCTGATACCAAGGGCGGATCCAGCTTTCATGTCAAGGGGGGGGGGTCACTTAGTTGTGATCTAGTCATGATAATAATTCATATTAAGAAGAGAGTGTTTTATTGCCATAAAAAAAAATGTCTCTCTTATGTCTTCTCCCAAAACGAGATATGACTTCCTCTAATGAATGGGTTTGCTTTTGTGGACCTCAAGAACATGGGCCCTATAAATCTCGGGAGCATTTGTTTCCTTTGTGCGGAGGAAATCACTGAGGAGTTTCTCTAGCCCCAAAAGAAACTTCCCAAGTCACGAAGAAATGAGGTGTACAAAATTGAATGACACCGAGGGAATCAATGCTCTATCAATCAATTTTCGGGAAAAATTTACCATCTTTGAAGGGCCATAGCTTGGTCCCTATAAGGTTTATATAGATGCGGTTGGGCTTAAATTGTTGCAAATTTAGATGTCTTTAGAGAAATACTAAATGTTATTTGTCGAGAATGCATAGCTTTTGAGTTTTAGAGCAAAAACTGAAAAATGTCCCAACATTTCGCAGTGTATCGCATGGTGCGCAGCGAGCACAAGTTTTTCGAAGTTGCAAATTTAGATTCATATCACCCTAACTGATCTATACAACATATCAAAAATGCAGAACTACATCATGCTTTGCAATTATAGCCTTTTTTGGCGTCGATTACTGGGCTAAATTTTTATCATTTATACACGTACAATTATACTAACACAACATAGTTGTATGTTGGTTGTAGGTTGTATTATGCGTTCGTTCGCGAATGTATTTGATACCACACAAAGTATTTATAATATTTTTAATAATGAGATTAGAAAAATTATACTTAATAATATTTAAAAAAAATAGAAAATTTAAAAATAATTATTTTTCCCTTCCCTGGGGGGGGGTCATGACCCCCATGATCCCCCCTGTATCCGCCCTCGCCTGCTACGATCCTTACATACTCCTTGCGCTTCGTCATACAAGCACACCGATTGCGAGTATCTGACCATTTTGAAGAACCTCATCCGTAAGCTCAGTGTCTCCTTTTAGGGCGTCCCCTCCCCACATCTGCCTTTGTTATTCGCCTTTCACTCATCCTCTTAACATGACCAAACCATCTAAGCATACAGGGTAACGAGCAACGATAAATTAAGAAATGAAGTTATACGAGAACGTGGTGGATCAAAAGAAGGTGTGGTGGGACAAACATTGAAAAGAGTAATGATTTACTGAATACATGGTAACCGTTTTAGTGTCGGTGTTCGTGTCCGTTCCCCTCTACAGAGGGGGGGGGGGGAGTTCTACTATACATAGTAGTGTATAGTAAGCATACTCATTTCAATGTTTGTCCCTACTTCTCGTATAACCTCATTGCTCAATCTACGTTCAAAATGACACCGCACGTGCTTCGCAAGTTACGCATTTACACAACATTAATCATCATCATCATCTGCCTAGCCTTTTCCCAACTATTTGGGGTCGGTTGAATACCAGTATTTTACATGGAGCGACTGCCTACCTGACCTCCACAACCTAGTTAGTACTAGGTAATAAGATACCCCTTGGTACGACTGGTTGTCAGATATTCGGGCCACTGACTACCTGTAACGACTGTCAAAGATCTACAAATGACAGCCGGGACCAACGGCTTAACGTGCTTTACGAGGTACCAAGGAAACGGACCAACCTAGGCAAGATCGACCTGAGCGGCTCGTTATTATTTGGCCACGAGCTCATCCACAACATTAATCAATATAATAGAAATATATGTTTCCCTGCTGCAGAATGAAAAATGAATCTTACTGAGTAGAATGTTAGGTATCAACTGATATGATTACTTTAGGATGCCAAAAACGCATGTGTTTACGTAGGTTTTGCACGCGCACATACTCAATAAAAGCTACGATTTCCATCAAAAGTTAATAGGTGTTTTTATTTTGTCGTATATCTAAATCCATATCAAAGCGTCTCGCGAGTTGGCACTGATATCTCTCATAATATATCTAGAAAGAAGGCTGTTTACAACGAAAGTAGTTTTATTTTTATTTTTACTAATTTTCAAATGGTTTCAAGGCCATTTTGGTATCATAAACAAGATTCCATGCCATTCATGTGGGTCAAGCTGACTTTCAATGAATTATTAAAATAAAAGACGAAAAATATCGTCATGTTTTCGAACAGAAAAATCGAGATGTAAGTAGGACGGCACTTGTCATTTCAGTATCATCAAAATGTCTATAAATCGTTATAGTTGGAGATTGTAGTGGGCGGTGGGTATTAATATAATATCGATGCTGTAATACTATTAAAGTCAAACACGAAGTCTTATAACTAATAATATTCTCGTGCATTTTCAATACAAGAACGTACGTAAAGTGCTGCCTTTGACCTAGATCTGATGTCGGAGATTTTCAATATATCTGTGTTGTAAGTGTGTCCTTTGAAAGAGATTGATTTTGTTCATCTGTTAGTATTTTTTTTAACGTGTGGTTAGTGCTTAACCTGATGTCAGAGTTTATGCCGCCCATGGGCCTCTGACTTGGCTTTACATGCTGTCGAGAAATATCTCTCAGGCATGCTGGTTTCCTTTCGATGTTTTCCTTGTTTTCTTTGTTTTTTTTGTTTGTGTTTTTGAATTATAAAATACGCACATGAATCATAGATTCTTGGGGGTTCTTGGGTTTGAACTTGAGAGAATCTCGAGAGACTCGAATTCTTCAAAAAGGTCAGGTCAAAGAATTTTTTTTTTTGTTCTTTCACTTTTATCACAATAAAACTTACGGAGCGGGCTTGCGAGCCGCGCGGGTGCTCTGCCTACCCACTGTTGCACGGTACGATAGTGGTGAGACAGAACAGCGTCACGCGGCTAACAGCTGATATGGTGTTATTGTGATAAAAGTGAATGAGTACAAAAAAAAAACCTTTGGGAATGTTGCTTGTTATCATGAGTACAGTCACGTGTTTAAGTATCGGACACTAATTACCAGTCACCCTATAAACGGTGTAAATAGACCCTTAACATAGCCGAAAGGCACTTGTTCTCCCCATCTTTGCGATCATTTTTTTGTTCTAGACTACACCTGGGAACCTTCCAGTTCTCATTTCTTTTTAAAATGCTTATTTTTAATGTAAGATATTTACTTTACGTCAGCACAGTGCTTTGAGTGCTTTCCTTCAACTCCTACCGTAAAACGAGATTTTTCACCCCAAAAAAAAAAGACGATTCCCAGCAATAATTTTTACGTAAAGTTACTTAGTTTGATGTACAGAATACTTGGTTGACGTCTATGTGAAGGGTCTGTTTACACCCTGTATATGAACATGTACAGAGTATGTATACTCTTCATAACCGATAACATATCTCACTCCATACGAGTACAACGATCTTCGGTCACGTTACATAGCCAGACAACATACATAATATCTATGGCCGGGCAATTATTCCTTCGCCCACATTCTTTCACAAGCAGGTTAGGAGTAGGACATGTTTATTTTCGACATCGACGTCGACGTTTATTCGCGGGACGATAACGTGACGTCAAGATGACGACTACAGTTTTTTGTTTGTCGGAATTTCTTGAGATCGTGTCCTGTGCGTGATTATTGCAGTTGAATGTTGGAGTTTTTACTAGAAGTGTCAAACGTTCAATTTATTTCGGTTAATCAATCTGGAAATGAATATAGTAAGGAATGAGTACATAAGAGGAAGTCTGAAACTGGCGCCGGTGACTGAAAAGTTGTTTGCTAATCTGTTATCGTGGTATAGACATGTAATGCGGAGGAAAGAGGTATGAATGTAGATGACTAAAAGAGTTGAGGTACACCAAAGAAACGATGGATCGGACTATGTGAAGGATGAGAATAAATAGAGACACGCTTTTTTTTTCTAATCATCAAATGACCCCCCCCGCTCTGGGCGGAGCGTAAGGGAGTGTCAGATTTGTACTGACTAAAACCCATTTGTGTTCCAGGGCCGCGGTATCTCTTTCGAACAGTCCCGCAGCCCTGGCAGGAAATAGAGACAAGCTGTACCTACAACATTCACCCAGGGCGATCACTCAAGAAATCTTGTGAGGATGGATAGATGAATGTTTGTTACTCATTCACGCAAAAACTACTAAACGGATTTGGACGAAATTTTGCACACAGATAGGTTATAACCTGGATTAACACATAGGATACTTTTTATCCCGGTAGTATGATCCCGTGGGGCAATTATCGAACTCCATGTGGGCGAAGTCGCGGGCATAAGCTAGTTACTTTATAAAACTCTGTCACCAAGTCACATCCAGATGTTCTACATCCACAAACAATCCAATCGCTGCCGGCTTGCCAACGGGACTGTGACGCACATACATATTGTCTTGTAGCTCTTATCTGTTATCAGTTGCAATTGAAACTAACTCCATCGTGTATGCGAGGCTAATAGAAAAGATACAGGAGACTGGAGTATGGTTGTGTTAATTTGTTTTTATGTCACTTGTTTAATTTAGTATTTTACAATATTTTTTTTACCTTTGTATAGATTCTTTTTTATCGATTGTTTGTGAATGTGTGAACATTGTAGGCTTTGTAGATTCCCAGCTGCTTGATAACTTTTTATTTTGTTCTACATTTTTTGTGTAGTAGCAACGACTTATTGTCGGGCCTACGCTGTCCCCCCATACTTAAGTACAAATGCTGTATTCATGATAATATTTTAATACCAAATGATTTGAAAAGAGTAACCATGGAGTTTCTTGCCGGTTCTTCTCCATAGGAAACGACCAACCCGAACCGTGCACCTTTTTGTCGACGTTTTATAAGTGCCCATCTAGGCCTATATGAAATAAAATATTTTGATTTTGAAATGTATGGAAGCTGAGGGATGTAGTTGGAACTAAGTTGTGATAAAACATGAGGGGAATGTTATGTTTGATAGTATAGGATTATTAACAGGAGTTTGATGCATAAAAATATTGTTGAATTTCTCGGTAGTAGCCCATAGACTGTCTCGTTGGTCTAGTGGTCGCACCCGCGACTTCTGAACATGAGTTCGCATGAGGTCCTGTATTCGATTCCCGGGTCGGGCAAATTGTTATTGAGTTTTTCCATCCGGAATTTCTCAGTAGCAGCCACGGAGTCTGTATTTGTGAACGAATGATGGCAATAGGCTCGCCTCCTGTTACAAGGAACTTAAACATAATTGGCGAAATGTGGGGGTACTATTAGGTGATGTTATGTTATGTTTGATTTGTGGCCTGGTTTTGGATCCTATAACATAGGACTGGCGAAATGTGGGTGTACTATAATATAAGTACACGGTAACGGTACGCCCCTGCCTAACCCCTCGGGGATTACAGGTGTGTGTTATGGCTGTTTTTGATGAAAATACGAGGAAGTCCCTAATGGGTAAGGAGTTGAAATGGAAAGTGAGAAGTTAAAGGTTCGAACGAGGAAATAGTCAGCTTCAAGTCTACTGGATGCAGCTGAATACTGGTATTTTATTTGGAGCGACTGCCTATCTCACCTCCACAACCTAGATTTACTGGGCAATACGATACTCCTTGGTAAGACTGGTTGTCGGACTTTCGGGCCACTGAATACCCCTGTCAAAGATCTACAAATGACAGCCGGGACCAACGGACGGACCAACCAATCGATTGGAAATAATAGTCTTACCTCAGTTTTAATCTACATCTTTGGTTCCAGCTGGAAGAATCTTTGATCCTATTCAAAAGTAAACTATGTTACTAAATGTTTATTGCGTAATTTTGACAGCCCTTTAAAACTTTTATCTACAGAGAAAATAATGTGCGCGCCAACTCACTGGGTGCCAAAAAATACTCGATGATTGACGATCAATATCTGCTACAGCGAAAATTATGTTGGTACTTTTACACTTTGAATGTTATTTATGAAAATATAAACAATGTCGTTTAAATCGTTACGGGGCTATAAGAAAAATGTGAGATTATAACACATTTCAGTTTAAAAATAAAAAATTGGAATGAGCGGTCATCGTTCTAGGTCATTTCGTCTCATGGGACGGCCAATAATGGCTATAATACTGTGTCGTAACTTAGACCGATGTGTATATACAGGGTGTAAAGTACATGAATTGAAAATTTTTAACGCTAGTCTATCTTGTAGGTGCCTACTAAATTCATGGTAATAGTTTACGCGTCAAACCCGTCATCATCTGCCCAGCCTTTTCCCAACTATGTTGGGCTCTGCTTCCAGTCTAACCGGATGCAGCTGAATACCAGTATTTTACATGGAGCGACTGCCTATCTGACCTCCACAACCCAGTTAGTACTGGGTAATACAAGACCCCTTGTTAAGACTGGTTGTCAGTCTTTCGGGGCCATTGAGTATCTGTAACGACTGTCAAAGATCTACAAATGATAGCCGGGACCAACGGCTTAACGTGCTCTCTGAGGCACGGAGGAAATGCGGTATGTAATGGGGTGTCACACATCCACGGACCAACCTAGGCAAGCGTGGCTTAACCTTAAGATCGACCCGAGTGGCGGTTATTACTTATCCACGAGCTCCTTGAGGTAGTATATGACATGAATGGAATTTTTTTAACGCTGATCTATCGTGCAGGTGGCTACTAAATTCATGGTAATAGTTTACGCGTCAAATTCGTATCAAACATTATTACTTTTTTTTTTAATATGGGAAATCATCTTCGTTGCCCTTTGTGTTCCAGGGCCGCGGTATCTCTTTCGAACAGTCCCGTAGCCCTGGCAGGCATCGGCCCATGCGGACCCCTACGTGGTTGCTGACATCTCTTTGAGGCGCGCGTGGAACACGAACGCGCCGTCGACACGGCCTGTCGTCATAAGACGGCCGGACGGCGAGCTAGCCCATAACTCGCCGTCCACAGTCCCGCGCCTACGGTGGCCGGGGGCCACCACGTGACCCCCTACGCCCACGTGACCCCCGACACCCAAACATTATTCCTTGGATAAGATTGTTTCTAAGGAGACACCTTTTTTGTTTATAGGTAGACTTCATGGGTATGCAACAATACCTCCATCAGTTTATGCCTCTCAACGGGCCACCAGTTTATAACCACATGGCATAACCACTTCAAGTTAAACCGTTAAACGAATATCCCTCACCTCAAGACACTAGACCATAACCTCTTAGATTAATCAGTAAACTTTAACTGTCTTAATTCCAGCGAGACTAACACAATTACTGGCAACACCGGCTACATTTAATGGCCGTTGTCAGTGATGCGTAACACTGGGCATAAAGCGCCGGCCATATTGACCGGGGATCGTCAACGTTTTGTTACCCTTCGATCGGATTTGTAGGGTTAATTCTTGGAATTGAAAGGGTAATTTTAAGGTGGTGATTTTAGGGTATGATTTTATGAGTAGGTAATAGAAAGTCGTAAAAATAGGGTGTACTAGCTTATGTCCGCGGCTTCGCCCGCTTTGATTTCGGTAATTGTCTTTAGGGATCGTATACCGGTACGTATAAAAAGTATCCTATGTGTTAATCCAGGTTACAACCTATCTGTGTGTCTTCAGCACAATACACTTTATACTGACACACACTTCACACTTTACGTGACACTTTAGAACATTTTGTCTCATACAAAACTTGTTTGTATTGATACCAGCTATCGATTGATACAGCTTTTATGCATGGCTGATCAAATCAAAGTTGTGTTGAAGATGTCATCAGTAAATGGACTTTAACTTTGATAGCTCATATCTCGGAAACGTGACACTTTAGAACATTTTGTCTCATACAAAACTGGTTTGTATTGATACCAGCTATCGACTGTTATGCATGGCCGCAACTTTGAAAAAAAAATGGCGGAAGTTAGGTTAGGTTAGGTTACTTTTGCAATTATAATATTAAGTAGGATTTAAAGGTGTATTTATTTAGGGTGGTATGAGTAGTGTGGGACGCCTTCTAGCAAGATTGACCGCCGACCTGGGAAGGTGGCTGGGGCAGACTGGACGCGGAAAACGGAGGCCGGTGTTGTAATGGAGCTTGGGAAAGGCCTATGTACCGCAGAGGACTGCCATAGTCTCAGTTGACTCGCTATCATCTTGCTGGCTGAAATAACTGAAAATCTGAAATAATAATAATAATAATAAAAAATTTAAATAGTTAAATATTATACTGCAAGATTTCAAGGATACCACCGTTTTTTTTATAGCAATATTATTACAAAACACTGAAATAAAAATGAAGTTAAGCAGAAAATTAAAGAAAAAACCAAAACATGGAAGTGACACAATATGACATCTCACGTGTCTGTCAAAAATTTTGGAAGAATTGAATATATACCTATGAAGATAAATAAATGTTGACGAGATCAGCTGCACGACGCGCACGCCTATCGCCTCCGGACCCGTCGCTCAGCTCCGCCTCGCCGCCGCCGGAATCCAGCCCCGTCGTGAGTGCTGTGACACCGGCCGTGGCAGTTGCGTCGAGCTCGAGCGACGAGTATTTCTCTCCGCCCACGACGCCACCACCTGTTCGTCGACGGGGAGGACGCCGGCCGCCGGACGGTTTAGGACCTCGAGGCCCACCGGCCTCTGATAGGGTCCCAGCTCCCGGTGGGAGTGTGCAGCGCATGCGATGGACGCAATCCATCAATGCAAATGTCATGCGCGCATACTATGGGGCTACAGAGGGAGGAAACAACCTGACCGCGTACCGTGTTCGGATGCTCTCTCTGTTTCAGGTGCTTGAGCCAGCTGTCAACGTGTCCTAGTGCTTTGGAGGGTGCGATTCGAGAATATCGGTTCATGCAACCCGACCTTAGACCACGCATACCTCGTTTGCCCATGCATAACAAAAATAGGGCGCTGGTGGCTGTTCTGGATTCGCAGTTGTCAAACTATTTTGATAACTGCGAAGACCTCACCGATGCTCACTCAATCCTGTATTGTGCGGCTGTAGCGGCATGTCGTGTAGCTCATGTCAAATTTTCTGATGACAGAGCTACACGACCTAAACCAGCCGTACCGCCATGGCAGTACAGGATTGAACGACGTATTGGTGGGGCCAGAGCACTCATCGGCAAACTGATCTGCTTCAGGGAGGGCAATACTCGTCCTAGAGTGATGCGTTTTGTGAGGCGGGCGTTCTCGGGGACTGATATCAGTCCTCGAGACTACATGTCCCGTATCACAGAGCGCATCGACTTCCTGAAGCAGAAAGTGTATGCATGGGCAAACCGTATTCGTAGGTATAAGCGGCGGGTGGACCGATACACTCAGAATCGCACTTTTCAAAGAGATGAAAGGTGGGTATACAGGGCTTGGGAGCGACCGGACCAAGGTGTGGCTGACACGCGCCTACCGGATGATGATGCCATGTGTTCGTTCTGGCGCAGCATCTGGTCGGTGCCTGTTAGCCATACCGAGGGTGAATGGACTCAGGGGGTCGAGCGAGCGTGCGATCTAGTACCAGAAATGGGGGCAATCACTATCAGCCCCCAAGACGTAGTTCGTGCAGTCCGTCCGTTGCCTAACTGGAAATCTCCAGGGCCGGATGGACTGCACAACTTTTGGATTAAATGGTTCACAAGGTCGCACGCTCGCCTGGCGATCCTGTTCCAGTCAGCCTTAGAGTCAGGGTCGCTGCCAGAGTTTCTGACAACAGGTATAACCCACCTGCTCCATAAATCGGGTAGTACTGCGGAGCCCAAAAATTATAGACCGATTACCTGTCTTCCGACGGTCTATAAAGTTCTTACATCCATTTTGAGAGCTAAAATTAACAAACACATTGATGACAATTCTATCATGTCCGCTTCTCAAAATGGATGTAGGAACGGGTCCCGCGGTACTAAGGAGCTACTCCTCATTGATATGGCCATTAGTCAACAGGTTCGCCGTTCCCGAAGCGATCTGTCGACATGTTGGATAGACTATAAGAAGGCCTATGACTCGGTGCCACATACATGGCTCATGAGGGTGCTAGAGTTGTATAAAGTTGATGCAACTCTGCGCACCTTCCTGATGTCATGTATGGGGCAATGGAGGACAGTCCTTCGCTATCCAGGATGTCGGCAAATCCAGAGAAATAGCGAGCCGATAAGGATAGAGCGAGGTATATTTCAGGGCGATAGTTTGAGTCCACTTTGGTTCTGCTTAGCCTTGAATCCTCTTAGCACGCTGCTGGAGGATTCAGGTCTAGGCTATCGGTTGAGGAGAGGTGGTCAAGTTATATCTCACCTCCTTTACATGGATGACCTGAAACTCTTTGCCCCCAACGATTTGCAACTGATGGAGCTACTGAAGGTAACTGAAACTTTCAGTAGTGCCATCAGGATGGAATTTGGTGTGGACAAATGTGCGGTCATGCATGTAAAGCGAGGGGAGATTGTGGAATCTGTGGGAATCCAGCTCTCGGATTCCATAAATCTTAGATCCCTCTCAGCAACCGAAACCTATAAGTATTTGGGTATGTCGGAAGCGCTGGGCATCAATGTTGCTGACATGAAGCAATCGTTGAAGGAGCGCTTCTTTGGCCGCCTGAAAAAAGTATTTAATAGTCTTTTATCAGGCGGCAATAAGGTACGTGCCTTCAACGGTTGGGTCATGCCGGTTCTGATGTACTCTTTCGGCATACTCAAATGGACTCAAACAGAACTAGACGCCCTGGATAGGAGGGTCCGTACATTGTTGACGGCATATCGAATGCATCACCCGCGTTCTTCTGTTATGAGACTGTATATCCCGCGGAAGTGTGGGGGTCGAGGCTTTTTAAACGCTAAGACTCTCCACAATCGCGAGATATGCAGTCTCAGGGAATATTTCCTTGAAACCGACGTGGGGATGCATCGAGATGTGGTCGCAGTGGACAAGGGCCTCACCCCGCTTTCCTTGGCTAAAGAGAACTGGCGCAAACCCTTAGTGCCTGACACTAACGACCGCATGGAGGTATGGCAGAGTAAAGAGCTTCACGGACGCTTTTTCCGGGCCCTGCATGGGCCCGATGTAGACCTATCAGCGTCCGTAGCCTGGCTACGTTCCGGGGATCTCTTCGGAGAAACCGAAGGTTTTGTCTGTGCAATTATGGATGAAGTTATGATGACGAATAACTACCGGAGATTTATTGTGAAGGACGGTACGGTTGACATATGTCGGGCATGCCACCGTCCAGGCGAATCAATCCGTCACATTATCTCCGGGTGTTCTCGTCTGGCTAACGGAGAGTACTTGCATAGACACAACCTTGTAGCCAGGATTATCCATCAGCAACTTGCTCTAAAATACAACCTTGTGGAATCGGAAGTGCCGTACTATAAGTATGTGCCCGACCCAGTTCTCGAAAATGGCAGCATCACATTGTACTGGGATCAATCCATCATCACTGACAGGACTATTGTAGCCAATAAGCCTGATATAGTGGTGGTGGATCGATCAGAGCGGCGCACAATGATTGTTGACATAACGGTCCCGCATGATGAGAACCTCGTGAAAGCCGAGAAAGATAAGAAAATCAAGTATCTTGACTTGGCTCGCGAGGTTGTCGACATGTGGGATGTGGACTCAGCGATCATTGTGCCGATAGTCGTATCAGCCCATGGCTTAATTGCCAAGAGCCTCGACCAATACCTGAGGAGGCTCTCGTTAGGCAGCTGGATCAAGGGCTTGATTCAGAAAGCGGTACTCCTAGACACGGCTCGTATTGTTAGGAGGTTCCTCTGTCTGGAGCCCTGACCGCCGGTAGCTTGGACCCTGTTCCCGATACCGGTGGGCTACTATTTTTTATATTTTTAAATGTTTTTTTATATGGTTTTTGTTAAGAAATATTTAAAAATGTAATTAGTAAGTAAGAAAATAAATAAAGGAAATAATAATAATAATTTATTTCTCAAAAAAGCTTAGTAATATTTTACAGAAAAATAATTTGGCAGTATTTATTTCTAATAAGTGGATGTAGCTACTGCAACCGAACTAGGCAATGCCTGTATTTCAGTTTTCAGCGCCTTTTCCCTGGATATTTTAGCAATAAAATGCCAACAGAAGAAATATGGTTGGTTCTAACTACTAATTAAATTTTGCATGACTTATAACTAACTTAAATGCTACATTGTTTAAAATTAAATAGGATCTATACGTGAGTGAGAAGTGTTTATGAGTGCGTGTGGACCAGTAGGTGATTTATGTGGAGTGTAAGTGATGTGGGTGCATGTGTGTGTTGGTGTATGTAGATATGTGAGGGTGAGTGTGTGTGAGTGGAGGGGTGATTGTGTGAGATTGAAGTGCTTGAGCATGATTGTATCTAAGATTATTTTAACTAATTCGATTTTGATTCGTACCTAACATTCCAATTTACTGTTGAACGTTCAGTAATAGCTCTGTTTCTTCATAATTTAGTTGTTGCAAATATTCACTTACAATTTGTTTACATTTAGATTTAGTAAGCGGGTAAATATTTAATTTTGTATTAATTTTGCTGTACAGGAACGGACCAAGAAATTCAATGAATCTTTCGCTAAATTTGGTTTTAGACGTGATTCGTTCCATACATACCGTTTTATTTCTTCGTTTTTGCGCGAGTGGGTCATAAGGTAGAATTGTGTGTTGTTTCAGAATGACGTTGAGGATGAAAAGTTGTCTTACGGTCAGAACCCCACAAATCTGATATAGAGAGACAGTAGGAAAAAGGATAGGTTTAAAAATACACACCTTGAGAGAAATGAAAGACCGTTCTTAAAGATGCCATCGGATCAACCAAATTCCCCAAAATTATATGACACTGCAGCAGATTTGATCTTCATTTGTTGTATCGAATTGAATTAAGTATGCAAGGTATAATAACTGAACACCCGAGCAGTCATACTCATAATTATAAACCACTTTTACCTTGAGACTAAACATGAAATCGAAAAATAATCAGCTGTTCTGTCTTGAGTTGCAGATTTTTTCTTGATTCCAGGTTTGGTCTCGTAGTAAAAGTGGTTTATAATGATGAATATGATTACTTCTCAGATGTTCAGTTATTTGTTTAGTTGTTCAATTCATGAATTCGGAGCGATTAAAATAAACTTCCTTGAGAACGAGGGCAGGTGGCGCTCTTGTCGTGTACCTACGGATTACCGGTGCAGCATACATTGCCAAATTAATTAATAACGTACATAACGTAACCCCATTAAATTTTAAACATAATTTGATAAAATATTCCTGCAACTAGCTCTTGCACTACAAAGATTCCACAGTACGCTTCCCTAATTTTCTCGATCTCTGTAGAGAGTATAAAAGTCTTGAAGAAGAAAGCCACAGCCAAGACATCCTCTTTGACAGTGTAGCCAGGGACGGTTACCGTTACCACAAAAATACCGGTAAAATTACCAAAACCTTAACGTTATGCTACGTTACCTAGTAACGTTAAAAATATCGTTAAATCATACGATTTACCGGTATTTAAATAGCGTTACCAGTAGCGTTACTTCGCTAAAAACTAATAATTTCTGGTGCGACGTTGCCAAACCGAACGTGCGCCGCGAGTTCTTTCGTTCGGCTGTTCTAATCGGAGCGGCAACAGCTAGCATTTTAGGACGATCGGACGGATACCTACGAAAACGCGACGGCTCGCGCCTTTTTCATTTTATAAGACGTCTGGTCACACAAACATGGCGAACACCAAATACATCTATTTGTTTTGTTGTTCTAATTATTAGTTGTTTGTGTAAAAAATATCATTATAGGCCGAAAGAAGTGCAACAAAGTATATCAGTATAACTATAACTTTTTAAAGAATAATAAATCTACTTACCTTCCATGCCATGGTAGTGGATCATACGAAAAGTAGTATAGTCTATGAAAAAAAGACCTAGAAAAAATTGACCACAATCCTTCGCCTAATCAAGCCTTCGGGACCCGGTGGGATGAGGGAGTAGTAGTGTAGGGAACACCATGGGATACCTCAATGGCATTGACCTTGAGATCAAGGTCAAAATTCCAAAAGTCAAGACCCGCGGTTCTCAGGAACAGTAACAGGTCATTTATATTCATGGTTAGTGACCTTGTGGTCAAAGTCAAGTGACCGTAGGGTCAAGGACAAGTGACTTTGAGGTCAAGATCGAGTGATCCTGGAGGTCTTGAAACCTTGGAGTTCAAGGTCGAGTGACCTGTCTTTGAAATTCCAATGCCTTGACACTCCCGACCCCATGACTTCGAGCGCAAAAACAGTGTTTCTTTTTCTTCTAAATTTGCTTATATCTCGAAAACGGTGTGTCCTATCGCAAAAATAATGAAAAATTTGCCCCCCTTAATAACCCCTTTGCGCGTAATTCCCGACATGTAGGTAATAATTAATTACAAAAAAATCAAATTTTATTATCCATACAAAAAAAAAATATACAGGCTTATCAATTGTAGGTGCCTTTATTAAAGGATTCCTTCGACATCGTTTTTACGACAAACGGTTGGTCAGCCAAAAAACACCAAGACGCTTTTATCCTTATATTTAGGTGGTATATACGTTAGAATCGAGAAAATAAACGATTTGCTAAAATAACACTTTTTTGGCAAAAAATTTGTCTTTTTTTCTCAGTGCCCCGTTACATACACTCCAACCGAATGTTCCACTATGGAACTGTGAAGAAGGTACCAGAAAGTTGTGGAACTTTCTCGAAGGATGGTTCAGTATATAAATAGCTGTCGTGTTTGCGGGAGGAGTCAGCCGCCCGATACAAACCATCACGTATCAGTATGACTCGCCGACGGTATACTCTAATCACCCCCGACGATTCCATCACCCTCCATCAGGAAAGCAGTAGGGAAACCTGTAATTTACGCAAACACAAGCCGGCATCATTCCGACCTCACCGTCGAGGTCCGTCGCGAAGTAAGTGTGTTCAAGTAATCATTGCAGATGCATCGCAGAAACAATACCTATTACACGCCGAAGCTAGTTGTACTAACATCGTAAGATGCTAGACTCCCCACCGACATCGTTAGAAAGAGATAGGCGAATAAATTACCGGTATACGTATTGTTACTTTTACCGATACTAATATTAGTTAATAGGTAACGTTAACGGACTTACGGGTATCGTTATAAATATCGTTACTTTTGTAACGTTAACATAACGGTAATCGGTAACGTTAAGAAAAAAGTAACGGTAATTCGGTCCCTGAGTGTAGCTGTTACTAATTTATTTATTTTAGGATCTCCAACAAAGGATATACACAAAACATTACATAAACAACATTATTTTTAGTATATGCGAAACCTGAATATAGTTTGTTCAGAATAAGTAACTGAATCGATTCCAATAATTTTTAAACCCTGTTATATTTTTTCCCAAAAATATTTAAAAAAGTTAAAAGTTGGATACCAAGCGACTTTGAGTGAGTAGCTATTGCAATAATTTAGGTACCTACTGCCAATTTATTATTATCAATGAGCTCAAGACGACGCTGGAGGCGCGCGCTGCGTGGTGACCGCGTTTTTGTGCGGACAACTAGGTAACAGAACAAGCATATAACTTTGTGATTTTTCATGATACAGTTTTGAAATTTTGTACATAGATTCTTTACATAAAAATACTAGACACGAGTATCAGGTTTCGCATGTAAAATTAATGTTGTAGACAATGAACAACATAACACTGTTTTACTTTTACTTATTGTCGTATATACCCTGCCTGCATAAGCTCAAATCTGAAGCAACACCAAGTAATTACACAACCAATTAATGAAAACTTCTCGAAAACTATGAAACTAATACCAATAAAACAGTGATGTCACCTGGCCATCCCGAGTCCGTTGATTAACAATTTCATGAGCAACGTCGCGGGATTATGATGCCCAACACTATTACCTATGTTGATGGCAAATAGATCCCCATAAAATGGCCGCCGCCTTTATTGAGGATCTTAACCTGTAACTTGGGGATGTAAGGATATAATTACTTTGTGTGAGGTAAGGATTAGGACGTCTTTTATTGTATTAGCGGGTTGTTAATAAAGGGTTGGTGGTGGAACTGAGTTAATGGTCTAAAATGGAGGTGTCCCGTGTCCATAGTAGGATTTACAAGTATGGTGGCCATAATGCAAGGAGGATAAAGGAAAAACATGGTCTTTGGCTTCATTACGTGTATTTTATAACCGTTTACGCATAAAACAAGCACATTTTAAATTAAACAAAAGCTGGAAGCAGGCGGGGCATACTTGAATATAAAAAAAAATAATATAAATATGAAAATGGAATGCCTGCTATTTTATCCAAATCCGTTCATCTATTTAGGAGTTACGAGGGACACAAAAACGGACATACGTACATTCATACAGGTCAAACACATAACCCTCCTTTTAGGCTTCGCCGCAGTCGGGTAGAAAAGGGTGCTCAAAAGTCACCCTGGGCAGTAGGTTAGTCCATCTATCATCTCACTGATTGGCTATTTACCATTATCGCGAAGCTATGTTTGCATGGTTTTACCGACATAATACAACTGAAACTTATGAATGAATCACATAATATCATTTATGAATTTCTGCTGAGCATCATTATTATCAATAGGTATAATTTCATCTGAGAGATGTCCACTGCTGATCATAGGCTCCTCACAAGCGTCGCCACATCAACGAGTCATGTGGTTTTCGCATCCAATAGATTCCTGTGGCCTTCACAAGATTACTTTCTGTTAAGCATGGTCCACCAATAATCAGCTCAGGTGGCCTACCATGACTTCTTATAGCAGGAGAAATTCCAGTATGGGATAGAGATGGCGCTAGATGACCTGTATAGCTCTGTCTCTTTCCCACACTGGAATTACTCCTGTTTAAAGACGTCATAGTAACCCCCCAGTAGGTATTTTGTGTAATCACCACACGAACAGTTTTTTTTTAGCAGCCTGTACTTTCTCACTGCTGGGCAAAGGCCTCCCCCAATTCCTTCCATGTGCTCTTTTCCCGTGCCTCCTTGAACCAGCCCCCCAGATCGTCTCGCTACCAGGGACGGTTACCGTTACCACAAAAATACCGGTAAAATTACCAAAACCTTAACGTTATGCTACGTTAACTAGTAACGTTAAAAATATCGTTAAATCATAGGATTTACCGGTATTTAAATAGCGTTACCAGTAGCGTTACTTCGCTAAAAACTTATAATTTCTGGTGCGACGTTGCCAAACCGAACGTGCGCCGCGAGTTCTTTCGTTCGGCTCGGGCACCGGAGCGGCAACAGCTAGCATTTTATTACGATCGGACGGATACCTACGAAAACGCGACGGCTCGCGCCTTTTTCATTTTATAAGACGTCTGGTCACACAAACATGGCGAACACCAAATACATCTATTTGTTTTGTTGTTCTAATTATTAGTTGTTTGTGTAAAAAATATCATTATAGGCCGAAAGAAGTGCAACAAAGTATATCAGTATAACTATAACTTTTTAAAGAATAATAAATCTACTTACCTTCCATGCCATGGTAGTGGATCATACGAAAAGTAGTATAGTCTATGAAAAAAAGACCTAGAAAAAATTGACCACAATCCTTCGCCTAATCAAGCCTTCGGGACCCGGTGGGATGAGGGAGTAGTAGTGTAGGGAACACCATGGGATACCTCAATGGCATTGACCTTGAGATCAAGGTCAAAATTCCAAAAGTCAAGACCCGCGGTTCTCAGGAACAGTAACAGGTCATTTATATTCATGGTTAGTGACCTTGTGGTCAAAGTCAAGTGACCGTAGGGTCAAGGACAAGTGACTTTGAGGTCAAGATCGAGTGATCCTGGAGGTCTTGAAACCTTGGAGTTCAAGGTCGAGTGACCTGTCTTTGAAATTCCAGTGCCTTGACACTCCCGACCCCATGACTTCGAGCGCAAAAACAGTGTTTCTTTTTCTTCTAAATTTGCTTATATCTCGAAAACGGTGTGTCCTATCGCAAAAATAATGAAAAATTTGCCCCCCTTAATAACCCCTTTGCGCGTAATTCCCGACATGTAGGTAATAATTAATTACGAAAAAAATCAAATTTTACTATCCATACAAAAAAAAAAATATACAGGCTTATCAATTGTAGGTGCCTTTATTAAAGGATTACTTCGACATCGTTTTTACGACAAACGGTTGGTCAGCCAAAAAAAACCAAGACGCTTTTATCCTTATATTTTGGTGGTATATACGTTAGAATCGAGAAAATAAACGATTTGCTAAAATAACACTTTTTTGGCAAAAAAAATCTGAGTCCTTTTTTCTCAGTGCCCCGTTACATACACTCCAACCGAATGTTCCACTATGGAACTGTGAAGAAGGTACCAGAAAGTTGTGGAACTTTCTCGAAGGATGGTTCAGTATATAAATAGCTGTCGTGTTTGCGGGAGGAGTCAGCCGCCCGATACAAACCATCACGTATCAGTAAGACTTGCCGACGGTATACTCTAATCACCCCCGACGATTCCATCACCCTCCATCAGGAAAGCAGTAGGGAAACCTGTAATTTACGCAAACACAAGCCGGCATCATTCCGACCTCACCATCGAGGTCCGTCGCGAAGTAAGTGTGTTCAAGTAATCATTGCAGATGCATCGCAGAAACAATACCTATTACACGCCGAAGCTAGTTGTACTAACATCGTAAGATGGTAAACTCCCCACCGACATCGTTAGAAAGAGATAGGCGAATAAATTACCGGTATACGTATTGTTACTTTTACCGATACTAATATTAGTTAATAGGTAACGTTAACGGACTTACGGGTATCGTTATAAATATCGTTACTTTTGTAACGTTAACATAACGGTAATCGGTAACGTTAAGAAAAAAGTAACGGTAATTCGGTCCCTGCTCGCTACCTCAACTCTTTCTGGGCCGGCCTCGGCGGCGCTGTCCGTCTTCCGGCAACTATCGTGTAGAGACTTTTGCCCAGCGGTCATCGTGCATGCGGCTGACGTGACGATCAGTTAGTCCCTGATAATCGCAATTACAATTAACTGTTTTATTCGTAACTTAACTTTATAGTTTAACAGAAGTCCTAAAGTTAGTCCTAGGTAATCTAAAAAGATCACACTTGAACTAAGTAATTAAACTTAGTTAGCTAAGTTATCTCATGAGTAAGTTCTAGCACCTATTCGTTCAGGTATCTGTTGAAGGACTAACTTATTTATTGCAATTAAAAGTAAATTGAATGGAATTATAGGTAAAGAAAAGTTAAACGATTATCTATAAAAATAACGAATAGTCTTGGGATAGCAAGAGTGGCTATTAATTCTTAGGTCAGACTTTTATTGGAATTCTGAGCACCATTGAATAATCCAGAAAGATCGATGGGATTCTTTATCCAATACTAGCTTTTGCATGCAGCTTCGCTCGCGTTTTGATACCCATACCCATTTGTGAATGAATTTTCGGAATCGGATCAGCGGTTCCGAAGTTAGAGGTGTGAGATGGGTACACCTCTAACCTCTGTCTATTTGAAGTGGAACTTTAGATATAATGGTTTGCGCCATAAAGATGACTATCGCTACGAGTGTTGGGACTAGGGTATGACCCAGTAGCGAAGGGTAAATTTTTGTAAGAGGTAAACCGGAGTACATATCTTTAATGTGATTATATTATTTGTCTATAGAATACCGACTGTGCCATTTTTCAAAGGTAAGCCTACAGGAATCGAGTTGTATAGAACCTTCGCTACTGATATTCTTTTCCTGATAGGTAGGTGCGATTAAAGGACATAAGTTTTTTTTTTGTAGTAAATAGGATTGCGTTTGGCCGCAACTCGCCTAATGTGAAGCAATGATGCGGCCTGGGGTGGAGGACGCTCACCTAGAAGAAACCGATTCACTCGAACTTTCAAGAGATCCAGATTACAAAGATCGGGAAACAGAGAAACTGGAAATTGCCAAATACCAATAGCAATAGCCCAAAATTCCTATCGCCATATTTAATATCACCCGCAGGTATACGAATTGACGAGGAAACAATCAAACTGATCGGATTGTGTCGCCGAAGCTCAATTAACTCGGTAGTGGCGGCGTTTGCGCCGATAGCTCCCGAGCTGAGCCGAGCGCGCCCGACGAGCGCCGATTGTCACATTGTCACTCCGCTTTGAAATAGGAACGCACTTTGAAAATGGAAAATTTAAGCCCAATAGTTTTTTTAATGTAAGTAACGGAAAACTGTGCAGTGCCTGAGTGATATCGACGCGGATTTAAAAATAAAATGACGCTGGGAAATTGGTTTGGGTAGTTGTTATGAAGGCTCAAATAAATACTAGCTGGATTTTGAAAATGAAAACATGACGATGAGAGCATGACTTTCTGAATAGCCTTCCTTCGTCTGTCTGTTTGATTGTTGGTCTAGCGGTCGCAAGCGCGACTGCTGAGCCTGAGTTCCTGGTTTCGATTCCCAGATCAGTCTAAGTTTTATTGACTTTTTCCATCAGGGATTTCTCAGAAGTAGCCACGGAGTCTAGATTTGTGCCAAGTCGTTGGCAATAGGCTCGTTCCTTATTATGTGGAACTTTAACATAACTGGCGAAATGTGACTGGATACAATTCTGGCCAACCCTTTCGGTGATTACAGGCGTGAAGCTTTGTTATGTAAAAATATTATGGTGAAACTTTGGACGCAAATTTCGAAACGGAGTTCTGTATGGTGTCCGGACGTAAAGAATAGCACCATCCCATATCTTCCCGTGGGTGTCGTAAGAGGCGACTAAGGGACTTACCAGTGAATGGGCAGCAGCGTTCTCTGTGATTTTTTATAACAAACATACTGCGATCGCCAACCCGCCTGCCAAGCGTGGCGATTATGGCAAAACCCCCCTTGGGGAGGCCTATGTCCAGCAGTGGACGTCTTTCGGCTGAAATGATGATGATGATGAAACTTCGAAAACAAAATTTTGAATTTCGCGGGCTACCTTTTTTTCGAAAACTTTTGACGATATCTGGGCCCTAACACAGCCAGAAGTTTTCAAGTCTTCGCTAACTTCTAAAAGCAGACTATCTTAAAATAATATATATTGTAAATAATGATCTCAACATTCTCAACAACTGGTTTCCAGTTGCAAGCTGTTCTGGACCATGAATCACGTCGTATTGTTTATGGTAACGCAGCGGAAATACTATAGTTCAGAATTAATGTTGATATACATCATTATTGACTCTAACGTTGATATAGAGCCATTAAAAGGTGTACGTTGCAACCGCACATTCTGCAATTCAGCAGTTTAAGCCACATTCATTTCAACCCTATTTGTTAATTACTATTTACTATTTGTGAATTACTATTTTAATTTTTTTTTTCAATTTTTGTTACTAAATGTGTTTTGATTTTTTTTTAATTGCTTTTTTTAATTACTTTGTTAATTTTAATTTTATAACCAATTGTTTTGATTTTTAATTGCTACTATGATATTGTTATTTTTAATTTTATTTTTCCAATTTAATTTTCTTACCTTAATATGTTTTGATTTTAATTTTTAAATGCTACTATATCTTTGTTAGCTTAGTTATACATTTTATTAAGCATGCTGTAGTCTCCTGTAAGTGAAGGAGTACACCTACGTGATACTCTGTCGTCGGTTATTTGTTTCGTGTGTTTGTGTACATCCTTTGTTGGAGATCCTAAATAAATAAATAAATAAAATAAATAAATAAACTCATTATAATTAGTTCAGTTCGCGCTGAGCTATTAAGTCAGCCAGGCGTTCTCGTTACAGCCAATAAGGGTCGCGTCACTCGCTTTATTTCCACACCATCAGTCCATTAAGCTCATTTTACTTCAAGTATCTTTGGGACAATACGGTAGAGTTTTAATAATTTACCTTCTTTAATTCCATTCGCCCATCATCTGAAAGTAATGTATGGTCTAGCTAGGGTTCATACAAAAGGCATCCCAGATCTTCAGTTGGTTTAGCTTTTGGTGAACTGAAATGTCGGAGTAAGGAATAATAATCAGTATCGTTTTATTGGTTGGTAAAAATCCTTTGTGGGACGGTTTTATTTTATTTGATTGTAGTAGGAAAACATTGTATCATCATTCTCTTGCCATTATCTCATTTTATTTGAAGTCGGCGCAGCATGTCTTCTTTTTCCATAGTCATCAACCAAGCATTTTGTACATCAAACTAAGTAATTCTACGCAAAAATTTTAAAGACTGTCAACGATCTACAAATGACATCCGGGACCAACGGCTTAGGGTGCTTTCCGTGGCACGGAGGAAACTCGGTATGTAATGGATCTTCCTGGGCAAGCGCGGTTTAATCTAACTATCGATCCGAGTGGCTGTTATTATTTATCCACGAGCTCCTCCTTTATAACCCTTCATAATGTTAGAGTTTCTGAACCGTCTGCTTGACCTAAGGGCTTCCCGTATTGTTGGCCCTTGCCACGCCACTGTAACAGGTGGCGTTCTGTAGTTTCAGCCTACCCACTTGGGAAAATGGCGTTGGTTTATTTATTTTATGTGTACTTCTTAAAATAATCGGCCCAATATCCAGCCGGTATGGACAGCTGTAACTCCGGTATTGCCAGTTCTCGAGGTTGCTCGTAAGTCGTAACTATCGGTAATAATCCCATAAAACATGACCTTGTACGCGAAACAGTGCTGAACAATGTATGCTCGTTTGTTTTGTGCTGGTTTTTACAAGATCATTCATTGGAGTCGTTAGAGGAAGCTCTATTGTGAAGTTCGGGAGGCACATGGCTAAATGATTACGTCAAGCAACCACCAGACTGTAAAAGTTGAATACCGTAGCATCATTTCAGCCGAAAGATATCCACTGGTGGACAGAGGCCTCCCCCAAGTGTCGCCACATTGACCGGTCCCGTGCGACTCGCATCCAGCGGATCCCTGCAACCTTCACCAGGTCATCGGTCCACCTAGTGGTAGGCCTTCCAACGCAGCGTCTTCAGGTTCGCGGTCGCCACTCCAGAACTTTTCAGCCCCATCGGCCATCCGTTCTGCGAGCAATGTGCCCTGCCCACTGCCACTTAAGTTTGGCTATTTTTCGGGCTACGTCGGTTACCTTGGTTCTCTTGCGGATGTCCTCATTTCTAATTTGATCTCGCAAGGAAACTCCGAGCATAGCCCTCTCCATTGCCCTTTGGGTGACTTTAAGCCTTCTGTCAAGGCCCATTGTGAGCGACCACGTTTCGGTCCGTAATGTAAACACTGGCAACACACACTGGTCATAGACTTTCGTCTTGAGACACTGCGGTAAGTTGGATGAGAATACCGTAGCATTAAAAAGTTATTTTCACCATGTTCCTAATGGGGGAAGGAAAAATTGCCCAGATGAGTGCCGACGAACGGACGGACGGAAGAATAGCGGAAGCTTAGTACCTGAAGGGTAGGTTAGGGTCCCGTTGGTTACCGTCTTTACTTTTCTTTCTTTCTTTCCTTCGGGTACGGAACCCTAGAAACACACAAAAGACTGTCCTGTACTTGCACTCTTTCGTATGTACAGGTGTCTAATAGTAGTAGTTGCCATAACATTGGGTGCCATAGTATTACATAAAAAGAAAATTCATCGGATTAATTTCATGAAGGGCCAAAGTTTTCATCACGTCCGCGCTCACGCGTGTGACGTCATCATGCGCATGGGCACCTCGCGATGTAAATATTCACATTTAACTGGGCTCGGGTTGAATAACGCTGTAGTTTTCTTTATTTATTAACACTGGGCGTAGTGTTAAGTGGTTCAATGTGTGGGATGTTAACGAGAATTAATCTTCCAGTTAACTGACGATTACAAAGATTTTAATGAAGAATTTTAATGAAAATATTTAACCTTCGGTTACAGAAATTTTCGTCTGTTGGTTTCAATTTTTTGGTTTTCAATTTCGTCTGTTGGTTTATTAAATGTAGTGTCAAACTATTAATATATTGGCTGGCTGTATAAGGCCCTGCGCAGACGAGAGACTTTTGTCCGTAGACCATGCCAAAATTGTTCATTGTTCTATTTCGTTGACAAAGAGATTTATGGACAAAAGTCCCTCATCTGTGCAGGCCCTAATGGGTTCAAAAGTACCCTTAACGAAGTCATTCCATATGTAATACATATGGGATGCAATAAAGAATTGAGTATTGAGGTATTAAGAAAGGCACTAGTTCTCCCCGTTATTGCGATCTTTTTTTTTTCTAGACCATAACTGGGAACCTTTCAGCTACGAAGATATTGGGGGTTAAAGTTACAAGTTTTTTACGATACGAGATTTTTTTAATACAAATTTTTAAAATAATTTTTAAATTTCGCTTTGTCGACCTACCTAAATTCTGGCAAAGGTGAGGTCATCCTGAAGGTTGATATAAAGAATGCCTTCAATTCAGTTAATAGGGACACCTTGTTAACACAAATTAAAAATGAGATACCTCAAACTTATAGTTTTCTTTGGCAGTGCTACAGACACCCGTCTAAATTACTGTATCGCGACAACCTTTTGGAATCTGCTGTTGGCTGTCAACAAGGTGACCCCCTTTTTTTTTTTTTTTTTTTTAGGATGGGAAATCATCAAATGACCCCCCCCGCTCTGGGCGGAGCGGAAGGGAGTGTCAGACTTGTACTGACTAAAACCCATCCATGTTCCTTCTTTGCCCTTTGTGTTCCAGGGCCGCGGTATCTTCCAGGGCCGCGGTATCTTTTCGAACAGTCCCGCAGCCCTGGCAGGCATCGGCCCGTGCGGACCCCTACGTGGTTGCTGACATCTCTTTGAGGCGCGCGTGGAACACGAACGCGCCGTCGACACGGCCTGTCGTCATAAGACGGCCAGACGGCGAGCTAGCCCATAACTCGCCGTCCACAGGCCCGCGCCTACGGTGGCCGGGGGCCACCACGTGACCCCCGACGCCCAGGGCGTCTCCCGCGGCGGCTGGGACGTGAGGCTCTTTCCCTCTCACGTTCCGCCACCTCCTTCACTAGCATGACTGCTTCGCAGAAGGAGGTGACGGCTTCCCATTCCCTCTCGCTCCGGACCATGGCTTGAACCAGGGCCGGGCGCGAGAGGTCGCCGCCGCCAATCGCCTCTACGAGGACACGGCGCTGCTCCGCCCAAGCGGGGCAGGCCTCCACAGTGTGCTGCACCGTGTCCTCCGGACGATCCTCACAATGGAAACACCCGGGCGTTTCCTCCCGCCCGATTCGGTGCAGGAACCTCCCGAAACAACCGTGTCCGGTGAGGACCTGCGTCAGGCGGAAGGTGAGGACGCCGTGGCGCCTCTCTAGCCACTCCTCAAAGAGGGGACTTATCGCCACTATGGTGGCGTGCCCTGCACGGGGTTGCGACAGTCGCTCTCTCCATGTCACCATGAGATCGCGCCGGAGGTCTGTCCGCTGAGCGGCGATTTGCCGCGGCAGTGGAGTTTCCCCACGACGTAGTGCGTCCGCGCGCCATTCGTGAAGGCGCGCGAGGACTATCGGCGGCAATCCGGCAAGGAGGCTAGCCGCCTCACCGGAGATCGTGCGGTACCCCCGGACTAGCCTAAGGGCTATCCCCTTTTGGGGCGCGTTCAGGTAGCGGGCGGCTTGCCGCCTCAGAGAACGCGCCCACACCGGGGCCCCGTAAAGGGCCATGGACCGCACGACCCCCGCGTAGAGCCTCCGGCAGGAGGCGTTTGGACCCCCCAGGTTGGGCAGGAGCCGCTTGAAGGCAGCCCCGGTCCGTTCCAGTTTGGGGGCCAAACGTCGGAAATGCTCCACGAAGTTCCACCGGCTGTCGAGGACGAGTCCCAGGTACTTCAGCGTCGACCCGACGCCGATGGAAACCCCTCCCGCCGTCAGTAGGGATCCCGACGGTGGCGCATTCCGAGGCCCATGAAAACACATGGCCTCGGACTTGTGCAATGCCACCTCGAGACCCAATTGCCGGATCCTCTCCACGACTATCGCAACCCCGCGTGTCATGTTTTCGGCCGCCGCCTCGTGCGATCCCCCTTGTGCCAGTACCAGCGTGTCGTCAGCGTAGCAGACTACGCTGACGCCGCTAGGGAGGTCGGCGCGCAGCACCCAGTCGTAACCGATGTTCCACAAGGCCGGCCCCAGAACCGATCCCTGTGGAACACCGCACGACATCTCTCGCCGGTTCCATTCTCCGCTCCGACCGGGGTAGATGACGGCCCTATCCGTCAGGTAGTCCCCGACCACACGACGAAGGTAGGTCGGCACCCGGTGATACCGGAGTGCCTCCCCAATGCAGCTCCAGGGCATGGAGTTGAAGGCGTTGGCGATGTCAAGAGACACCGCCAATACGACCCCGCCCCGGGAAACCGCATCCCCCGTCGTGAGGGCTCTCACGCGCATGATGGCGTCCACCGTCGAGCGCCCCTTGCGGAAACCAAACTGGTGTTCCGCAAGATCCGGCCCCATCCCCGCGAGGTGCCCGGCGAGGCGGTTAGCAATAACTCTTTCAAAGAGCTTGCCCACCTCGTCGAGCAACACGATGGGCCGGTATGCGGACGGAGAGTCCGCAGGGCGCCCTGGCTTCCGGATGAGGACCAGCTTCCCCGTCTTCCAACGAAGCGGGAACTGGCCTCTCTCCAAGCATGCGCTTAGGAGCCCTTCCAGTCGAGGCCCGAGAGCCTCAGAGGCCAGGACCCAGGCTTTGCCAGGCAAGCCATCGGGTCCTGGGGCGGTATTTCTGGCCTTCAGCCTGCGTACCGCCACTCTCAGGTCTACCCCAGTCACCTCCGGAACGTCGTCATCGGTGTGGTCCGCTTCCGGCACCGCAAGCGGCGGCGGAGCCATAGGCGGGGGAGGATGCCTCCCTCGCGAAGGGAACAGAGCGCTCACCACGTCCTCCACGAGCTCAGGCCGGAGACTCTGCGTCAGCGGGGGGGCCCGGGTGCGGAGTTTGTCCCGCACCATCTTGTAAGGGCGCCCCCACGGATCTCCGTTCAGAGACTCCAGCATCTCCTCGCGGGCCAGGTTCTTGGCCCGCCGGACAGCCTCCTGGAGGGCGGTTTTCGCCGCTCTGTACCCCTCGTAAAGCTCCGCCTCAATGGCTGCCGCATCCGGAGGGCGGATGCGGAGCCTGCGATGCCTGGTGTACCGGTGCCGCGCGGCAACGCACGCCTCACGCAGAGACGTCAGCTCTCGCGACCACCAGTACACCTGACGTCGGGCGCTTCCTGGCCGAACTCGGGGCATTGCCACGTCGCAAATCTCGGACATGGCCTCCTGGAACCAACCCGCCTCGTTGTTGATGTCGGCAGGCCTGGCTGGTGATGACACCCAGGCCTGCACGATCGAGGCTTCCAGGAGGAGCTCCCGGTCCAGCTGCTTCAGCGCCCATCGCGGACCACTCGGGGCCTGTAGGACCGGCGCGCTTGAGGTCTGGGTGGAGACGTCGAACCGGATGTACCGGTGGTCGGAATAGGTCTCCACCCCCTCCATGACGCGCCAGTCAACGACACGCGGCGACAGAGCGGGGCTAGCGAACGATATGTCCACCACCGACTCGCCCCGCATCCGCACGCACGTGGGGACAGAACCCCGATTTAGGACGACCAGGCCTGTCTCTAGAGCCCAGTCCTCCACCATTCTACCCCGCACATCCGTGTAACGAGAACCCCAAGCCAAGTTCTTGGCATTGAAGTCCCCGAGCACAAGTACGGGGAGAGAATGGCTCCCGATGACGGCACTCAACTCCCTGAGGGAGTTGTGGAACTCGGCGAGAGTTCGGTTCGGGGAGAAGTAGACTCCCACCACAACGATCTCCCCGAACCGTGCTGCTACGCACCCCTGACCCTTCCTGACACTCTCAAGGGTCGGGGTACCGGCGGCGGCCGACGCAATTATGGTCACTGAGCCGCTAAGGTCCTCCACCCAGTCATCCCTGGGCGGGACAAAGTACGGCTCAGCGACCACGGCGATGTTAATCGACCACTGCGCCATGCTCTGGATCAACAGATCCTGAGCGCAGGCGCAGTGGTTGATGTTCGCCTGGAGAAGGCGTAATGGGGCCGTTACTGGCACTCCATTTCAGCCCCCTCCCGGGCCTCCTGCAAGGGCCCCGCTGCAGTAGTTGCAGCAGTGGCGGCAGCGGCGGCGACAGTGGCGGCGGCTGCGGCGGTGGCGACGACGGTGGGGGTTTTGGAGGTGGTTACGGAGGGCCTTCCGTTGCCCCTGGCCTTGGTGGGTGTACCGCAGGCCTTGCTCCCTGCCCGGTGATCGGCCGGCTTGCCAGATGCCGCACATGCGGCGCAGTGCGGCGCGGCGGAGCAAGCCGCGGCCATGTGACCGGGCTGGCCGCAGCGGAAGCATAGGCCACTGCGGTCCACCTCCGAGGTGCACCGAACCGACACGTGGTTCCCCACATGGCAGCGGAAGCACCTCAGAGGTCTGGGTTCAAGCAGCTTAACCTGCGCCGAAACCCAGCCCACCAAGAGCCTTCGGCCCTCCAAAATGGCTTTCGCCGCCGTCACAGGGCAGCTTACCGTTACGGTTCGCATGCCCGACAGGTCCGGACGTAAGGTGCCTGCCTTGACCTGCTCAGCAGGGCACCCACCGGTCCTGGTGACGGCGGCCACCACCTCCTCCTCGGTCACCGAGTCGTCCAGACCCAGGATGCGCAGGTCTGCGCATTTGACGGGCCTGGACACTCGGGCCTCGTCCGCATTTAGGGACGCTCTAAGCTTTTCAGCTAGAGCGTCCGCGGACGAGCCACGGGTTTCGCCGGGGATCTCCAGCACTCGAGCCCCTGTCGCGGTGACTCTGAGGCGGAGGCCCCCGGTGATCCCGAGCTCCCCCAGATCCACCGTCGCCCTCGCCTTAGCGAGCACGTCGCGGTATCTCACGCCCCTTTTTTCCGCGTCCGGCTGTAGTGTAATCACTACAGCTGCGGTCTTCGGGGCGCTGAGCCTAGCCGCGACGCTCCGCTCCTTTTGTCGGCGCTTCCGCTCCAGCTTCCGGGCTTTTTTCACCGCCTTCCGCTCCCTTGTCCTTTCTCCAGCCACCTGCCATCCGCTCTCGGCCGCGGAAGGCTTAGGGGGCGGGGGGGGCGGTGGTGGCGGCTGTCTCGCGGGTGGTGCTGGCACAGTCGCCACCTTGCCCTTCTTTTGCGCCGCCGCCTTGCCCTGCCTCAGGGCCGCCGCCTTCTTGGCCGGAGCCGGTTTCGCCGGAGCCGGCCCTTCGGGGGCCGACGCAACCCTGCCGGAGGGCCGGCCAGCCGGCCCCGGTGCGGAGGCCGCAGCAGCCGCATATGTGGCCGCCCTCGGTCCCGGGGGCGCCCTGTTTGCCGCCAGGGGGGGGCGTAGTACAATGCCCTCCAGGACGGAGAACCGCGCCTGGAAGGCAGCCAGCTCCTGCCGAACCAGGTTCAAGACCTGGTTCTCAACCGGCACGGGCTGGCTAAGTTGCTGCTGGCCCCCATTTTGGGGCGCAGACTCGCGCAGACCGGCCAAGTCTGCTCGGAGCTTGCGGTTCTCCTGTTGGAGAAGCTCTGTGGCGGCCGTCAGGCGAGCGACCTCCGCCCGCAGTTTGGCCACTTCGTCTGACGGGGGCCTCTGGGGATATCTGGCCTCCGCTGACGCCACGATGGAGGCGATTGCTGCGGGCATGGCCTTATGCCTGGTGGAGGGCTTCTGTTTGTATGAGACAGCCCTCAGCGCCGCCTCCACCTCCTTCGCGAAACCGGCCTTACGCTCCGCATCGGAGCCGCCGTCTGCGCCAGCCTCGTCGCCAGAGGAGCCCGAACGGGCCACCCCGCGACCGGCCACCCCCGGGTGGCGCCCCTCCTCGGCAAGCCGCGCCGACCTCTCGGTGGCAGAGAGGCCTCGCCCCTTGCCACGGATCCCTCCACGCTTGCTAGTGGGGATCTTGCGAGCCGAGGCCAGCTCTTCCTCTGACGACGACCCTCGGTCGCCCTCTGGCCAGGACCGCTTGCGGAAGAACTTTCCGTTCACCGCAGCAGCCCCGGGCCTCCCGCGCCGGGAGCTCTCTGAGCCTCCCGCGCTCATATCGCCGGATGCGGCGCCGGACTCCGACCCCGCATCCCTCTCCTTCCTTCCTTCGCCGTTACCGGCCGCGTTTCGGGTTATATTTTTTTCCATATAGTTCCCACGAGTATGGGGGAAATAAAAAGTCCATCTGGGCAGTGCCCCCTGTACCCAGATAAGCCATAGCCAGGCTCGGCAGTGGTTCGCACTAGCAACTGATTTTCCAAAGGAACCCGTCAGCCATACATCTCCTCGCGGTGCGCCGCCGCTTGAGATTCGGGGTAACTTTTTATAGAGGTTTTCTACCTCGCGGTCCGGGCGGTTAAGCCAAGACCCTCGGTCCCAATCGAAGCCGCGAGACGTGATCCACGACACTTCGACGGTGAGATTACGATATCGACGGGGACAGCGAATGACTGCGTCCTTCACTGCCTGCTCGGAGGCAGGGTAAGTGCACACCGAGCCCGCCCTTGCTCCTCCGCTGTGCCCTCTGCTTTTCAGAGGGTCACGCGGAGCAACGCCCCTTTGGTCCATAAAGGACCCCTCCCATGTCAGAATATTAGCCATGGACAGTAACATTCCCCGGGGAATAAGAATCTCTTCCCATTCCTCGGGGAAGGATACTGCCCACGCCCAGGGTGCACCGGCCCGGCAGCTGCTATTCCCTCCCGACGTATCGAAAGGGACCGGCAGCCATCAGGCACACGAGGAGGTATTCTGACAACGCACCCCAAGGTGACCCCCTGGGGCCAGTGATTTTCAGTTTAGCTATTCACCCAATTGTTCGACAGCTAAATTCTAAATTTAACGTTTGGTATCTTGATGATGGAACCCTGGGCGGCGACGTAGATACTGTTTTAAATGATTTAATTTTCTTAAAAAATAAATTTCATTCAATTGGCCTTGACCTAAACCTTGCAAAATGTGAACTGTATTTAGCGGACTGTACCAACAGACAACTGACTATTCCTAAATTTAACGTAATAGCCCCTAACATCAAAATTATTGAAAAAAGTTCTCTTCGTCTCCTTGGGTCTCCAATCTTCGAGAATTCCTTTCCCGATTTTATCGAGGAAAAAATTCAAAATTTCAATGATATTTCGGAAAGGTTGCTCCAAATTAATATGCATTCGGCCATCACCCTAATCCGTTACTGTTGTTTCGGCCCAAAATTAACATATTTCCTACGTGCTTCCCCTTTATGGAAGCACACTCATCTTTTGGACAAAATGGTCCAAATTATCAAAAATACTATATCATCCGTTTTAAATGTGGCTTTGGACGACCGTGCTTGGATACAAGCTACTCTTCCCATTCGTATGGGAAGAGTAGCTGTAGCAGTATTCGGCGTCCGCAAAATTTCTAGTATTAGTTTACCGGCGTTTATATCTTCGGTCCACGGCACTGAGAAATTAATCAGGAATATCCTGGCTTCCACACTGATTGATTTTGATGTGCCGTGCTTCTCCGAGGCTATTAATGCCTGGAAACTCGCTTGCCCGAATTCTGAAGAACCCGACCATCCATTTTCCCAGAGACGTTGGGACGAGCCGCTCTGCAGAGTAGTTCAGAACAATTTACTGCTCACGTCTGCTACTACTGCTGAGCGTGCGCGTCTGCTGGCTGTGGGTGAGTGGGAGTCGGGTCTTTGGCTTCACGCACTACCGTCGTCGAGCATAGGCACTTTGCTCGACGACACTACTTTCCGCCTTGCTGCTGCTCTACGCCTAGGCGCCCCTTGTTTTTCTCCTCATCGCTGTCACTGTGGTGAAGCTGTCAACAGCCTTGGACACCACGGCCTTTCATGCAGCCGAAGTGCGGGCCGAACTTAAATGATATCATCCGTCGAGCTCTTGTCACCGTCGGCGTTCCAGCTTTATTAGAACCAAATGGCTTGGCACGCGACGATGGCAGGAGACCGGACGGCATGTCTTTGTTTCCATGGAAGATGGGTAGGCCTTTAGTGTGGGATGCAACTTGTGTCGATACTCTTGCGCCATCCCATCTTCCTAGCTCATCGTGCTGTGCTGAGACTGCGGCTGCGGCTGCAGAGAACCTCAAGCGGCGTAAATATAGCAACCTTATTGGTAACTATATTTTCGAGCCGTTTGGGGTTGAAACTCTAGGTCCGTGGGGTCCGAGTGCTCACAGCCTTTTCAAGGACATTTCTAAACGTTTAGTTGACTCTTCCCGTGACCCAAGGGCTGGCTTTTACCTTGGCCAAAGGCTTAGCGTTGCCATACAACGTGGCAACGCCGCCAGTCTTTTGGGTACATTACCAGTTGACTACGTAGAGGAGGAGTTTTTTGACGCCATTTTTTAAGTTTATTTTTAAGTTAGTTAGTTAATATAGGTTATTTTAATTTATTAATGTATATAATAATTTTTAATGTTATAACTTCACATTTAATCCATCAGCATAATATTTTGAGTGCATTACATCGAGTTCTTTTTATGACTGATTTTTCACCCCCAAAAAAATTGTCGTTTCCCAGACATAATTTTTGAGTAGAGTTACTTAATTTGAATGCTTGGTTGGTGGCTTCGTGAAGGGTCCGTTTACAACTAGTATATAATATAATATATGTAATACTTGTGTAATTACACTTAGGTTTACTAGCTCAAATGGCATCTGACTGCAGCTATATTACAAGCGAAGATAAGTTTACCGAAGTCTTCTACTGCTATAGAAGTACCTACCTATAGATTTACAAAGTTTCTTGCATTTCATCCGTCCCAACTTAGTTGAATCGGGAATGGCTACCGGAAATGGCTGTATATACTTAATTTACCTGACGCCAGTGCCAACTGACCTTCGAAATCCAATTATTTGGGGTAAATTCGATATCCGTTTACACAAAATACTTTTATTCGTGTAGATGAAATACTTGTTTTGTTAGACGACTCTTCATCTTTGGGTGTAGATCACATCCTTATTTGAGTCAACCCAGAATTTGGTTCTCTTCAGTGGCGTTAGCGTCCATCAGTAAAACGTACAGTCTTTTAAGGACACGTGGGACTCCATATTAAATGTTGCATCGTTTTTGCAACAACAGTTTTCAGCCCCGACCGGAGTCATTTATTCATCTCCACCTGACCCAGGGTCTAGAAGACGCAGGATCGAAGCTAGGAAAACCTGCTGTGCTTTATCGTCATTCGTCTAAAGTCTGCCTGTTTCAGACGACTGCCTCGTTGCTCGTCTGCTCGAGGTCCTGGGTTCGATTTTCAGGTCGGGCAAAGCGTTATTGGGTCTTTTCATCAGGAATTTCTCAGTTGCAGCCACGGAGTTTTTATTTGTGCCTGGTTGGTGACAATATGCTCGCCCTCTATTACATGGGACTTAAACATAACTGGCGAAATGTGGGTGTACTATTAGGTACACCTCTGCCTAACCCTTCGGGGATTACAGGCGTGATGACGTTATGTTATGTTTCAGGCGTATAGATCATTGGGAAATAACTGTAGTATGTGAAAAATTCTCAAGTCAATGACCCGACGACATCCACAATTCCAGATAGACCTAAATAGACTGAAAAAAGTACCTATAAAAACATGTTTATACATTTCTTAAGTCGGCCAATATTCAATGGCCGCCAGACATTCCCGGCCTTTCAAACATCTTTGAATTAATGCATCAAATAATAATTTCCTGTCACTTACAAATATTTACAACGTGTGAAAACTATTTATTTTTTAAAACTACTATGATATTTAAATACAAACATTTGCTCGCTATTTTGGATTTTTCCATTCTTCCATTTCAACATTTTGTCGGGGCACATTATAATAAAAGTCTCGCTATGATCATCCTGCTGTCTGTATAAAGCGTTTCATGAAAATCGGTTCAGCTGTTTACATGTGAAAATGACACATACACACACAGAGGCTAAAGACACTTTCGTATTTTTAAACTTGCTTTTGCCTACGGTTTCGTACACGCGGACGGTAATCGGAAATTATCCCACGTTAATGTACTACTAGGATAATGGTTTAACCACATCTATGAGTACGGAATCACATCGAGTGGGAGTGCTCTGTTTCTCGCTATAGCAAATGGCGATTGAGAAAACACATTCAAATATACGAGGGATAGACGGGACAAGACGAAGAAAATAAAATTGTAATCTAATACTTGTTACTACTTAGTAACAAATCGGTCTGTCTAGTGTCACACGAGTCGTTGTCAGGTAGCATTCGTGTGTCAAAATCAAAATTGTTCGCCATCAAGATTTTTGTATGACTTTATTCCCAATGTCCGCTCTGTAATTCTTTTAAATCTCTTTGGTTCTGAGCGACAAAAAAGGATTAGAAAATGGAAAAATGCGATTCCGTGCTGATAGATGTGGTTCAAGCCTAAAACTCTGCCCGACTCAGGACATGTCTGTCCGTTCAACCGTTAAAGCATGAAAACCCTATCCATCGAATGCAGTCGCTGTGCCCGAAATCGGCTAGATGGCATCATCAAAGCATGAAAAGGCAATACTAACCGAAAGGCCAAACAAAAAACAAACAAACAAACGAAACTCAAACACAAACTTCCTTTCGCCTTTATAATATTAGTATGAATTAACTTCATATTAATTACAACATGTGAAAGAAATGTTAACATTATAAAACTATCGGATTTTTTTATATTTGAGTACGAGAGCTTTTGAACAGATATAGTAGTGACGGATATGTTTATACGTTTTTATCACCGGATATTTATAAAGCGATCGTACAGTAATGTTGCGGTTTCTATAATCACATGATCATCTGTAATGTGCATTCCTTGTTTTTGTTTTTTCGTAGTACATTTATATTTAAAGACTTTTTTAGCTCTTTTGAGGAGCTCGTGGCTAAATTATCCTAATCGCTCGAATCGATCTTTAGGTTAATTCGTGATTGCCTATGTTGATCCGTGAATTTGTGACCACCCATTGCATACCGAGTTTCCTCCGTGCCTCGGAAAGCACGTTAAACCGTTGATCCCGGCTGTCATTTGTAGGTCTTTGACATTCGTCACAGGTAGTCAGTGTCCCGAAAATATGACAACCAGTCTTACAAAGGGTACCGTATTACCTAGTACTAACTGGGTTGTGGAGGTCAAATAGACAGTCGTTAAATGTAAAATACTGGTATTCAGCTGCGTTCGGTTAGACTGGAAGCCGACCCCAACATAGTTTTGGAAAAGGTAGGCAGATGACGATTTTTATTTATAGATTTTTGTTGATACTTCTGCAAAAGTGGAAGTAGTATTATCTATTAGAAGGAGTTCAGTTAGTAGCAGAGTTTCAGTACAAAGAGTTCAACAGGTGTAATATTATCGACTTAATTCTGCCTAGCAGTTGCGAAGGGTCAATTTTTGTAAAAGGTAAGCCGGAGTACATATCTTTAATGTGATTATATTATTTGTCTATAGAATACTGAGTGTGTCAATTTTCAAAGGGAATCTGGTAGGAATCGAGTTGTATGGAACCTTCGCCACTGCTGCCTAGCAATACTGCACTATCTTTTAGTTTTTAACCGACTTCTAAAAAAGAAGGAGTTTATGTAATAGGCCTTACGGTAACTGCAAATAAAGTAGCTGCAGTTTCTGAGTTAACAGATTATTCCATAGCTTCTTGTATAGTAGCTATGAAATTAGCTACAATATGTCCCGTATGACAATAAAACAGCTCAAATGTTCTGCTGTACAACAGTTACTCCATGTAAACAAATAAATAAGGTCAGTTCCGAGCTAAATTAGCCGCGAAACACGACGCGTGCGCATATAACGGCGCTGAGAATATGATAAAGAACTAAATAAATTAGGTGGTAAGCTCGAGGTGTATTTCTGGAGAATATTAAATGATACAATGCTTTAAAAGGTTTATGACACTGCTTGTCTAGCACCTAATTGAAGGTTCAGAATCTTGTATGTTTTCAATGAGGTTACTTTTTAATGGTTTCTCGCATCGACTCCAGTAAATGTTGAGGTCTACAGGTCAGGTAGGTTAGACAGGCAGACATGTAGGGCTGATCGACCACGGTTAGTCAGACTAAGATACGATTAAGGATATAATTCGGAAAATAACTTTCTTAGTGGTCATTGATGTACTCGTATGTGAATACTGATACTGTTAGCTTGCGTCATTCCACTTCTGGGCAAATGCCTCTCCTCAGGACTTGTCTGACTGGTCGCTGGTCTTATCCAGCTCGTCCCGCCATCTTCTACAAGGATGGCCGCGACGCCTTCTGGCTGTGTCAGGGCTCTAGAAAGTGGCTATTTTGGCCCATAGCTCATGTGTGTCAATGTACCTTCTATATTATTTCGATCATTCTAATTGTATTACAGAACTATCCTTCTTACACAAAAACTTGTTTTTTTTTTAAAACCACTTAATCGGAACATGAAAATCTTTGGTGGCAAAAATAGATAGACAAGTAATGTTATTACGAATGAATTTTTGACAAGGAGTACTAGGAAGGTTATTTATAAAGCAATAATAATGTCATCCTGTCTTCTCACACAAAACACTGACATAAAACTGCCAAAATCTATAGTTTACGACATCCAGTATATTTATGAAATGAACGTCATTCGTAAGTTCCCTTGTTGCGTTGTGTGCCTTGCTCGCGTTATAATCGAAAATTATGCCACGAGAACGTCCTGTTTTTTTTCATATCGACAATGACACTCGGGGATAATGTAGATATCCATAGGTGAAAGAATTTTTGAAATCGGATCAGTAGTTCCTAAGATTATCCCTTAAATCCAAACTACAAAATCCCTCTTTATAATATTAGTGCAGATTCGTTGAATTTCGATGCTCGGTCGCATTTGTTCGTCGTACAATCGCATTTAGTGCAAAATAACACATTAAGCGTTTAAGATCTCACTTTTACGGCAGTAACTGGAACTGCAATAAAAAGCTGCTAATTTTGACAGTAATTTTGTATGAAATTGGGTCATGTGGAATGAGACCACGTGGGTGGAAAAAACAGTATTTTGTTTTTAAGGAAAGTCCCTCTGTTTTGAAGTGCACTGATTTATATATCAGTTTGACGTTGCCTTGATGCTAGAAATTGACGAAGAGCCAACATAGCTCACAGAATAAGTAAGCTGAACTGGCAAGGGGCAGGTCAAATTACCCGTAGAACCGATCACCATTGGGGTAGACGTGTTCTTGAGTGGAGACCGCGAATCGGCAAGCGTACGGTGGGACGCACTCAGGCTCGGTGGAGTAACAACTGGATAAGAGTTGCCGAGAATCCTGTTAAGCGGCTATTGAAGAGATAATGATGAAGAGGAAACTGCTACTTTTTGGTAGGTTATAATTAACAAAACAGCTAGCTTGGAGCACCAAAAAACTATACACGCTTTATATAAATAAAAATGAATTCCCATTGACATTATTAATAGGCGTCTATCAATGGGGACAACAGGAATAAAATAACCGACTTCTCGTTGTCCCCATCAATGGTGCAGGGTAATGTGGACAACAGGAACAATAAAAACCGTCGTCTTGTTGTCCCTAGCAAAGGGGAAAATGGGAATACACCGGCGAAACTGCTCTTTGATTGGCGAAGGAATACTTCGCGTCCTGAAAAAATCGTCACGTCCTAAAACCAAAAAACATCGAAAGTAGTCGAAGGCATTGTGACGTCTACCAATCCAAACTGGGCCCACAGGCTTACAGCCCAATCCCTCTCATAAACACGCTTGTGTCCCAGCTGTGGGAATATTATATTATATAGAGTTTTAAAGGCTGATTGTGCTACTGTATCTGTCCAGTTAGTTTACTATGTTTTCGTCTTTGGGACACCAACATTACGATATTTACGAGCTTAAATGATCATGATGAATATAGAAAGTCAGAAAGATCTCTTGTTCTAGAATCTAGGTTGACCTCTGTCGTAAATCTATCCCCGACAATATTAGACTCCCAATTGCAACCACATTAAAATACATTGGCAAATAAATGTGCTAAACGATAAAAATGTTGGCGAATTGCGTGGAATTTTCTATACACGCTTGCATACGTGATGTCTATACATGTATACGTGCGGGTGGCTCTAGTATGCGAGTGATGCGAGATCATTGACATGCAACTCCATCACCCACGTGTAGTCTACGTGCTGCCAACAAAACCATTAAGAAGAGAATGGATAAAAAATTGCACCCGGCTGTAAAGACCAATACTTACTTGTCAAAATCACTGACAGATCGTGTAAAAAAAAGAATTTTGACGTGTGTGTAATGTTTGAAAGTTAAAAATAGAATTAAATATTGTTTATGACGAAATTCAAACGTTCTAATAGAAACATTTGAATGTAGAAAGCAACGGAAATGAGGAACATTTACCTTTTTTTATAAAATATCAAAAGCGTCAACTATGACGCGTGAAAGCGGAAGAATCGATGCTAATTAGCGACAAAAAACTTTTCACAGTTAGAAAATCGAAAAGTCGACGAGAACGTTGCGCAATTCAGTTCTTAAAATACCGTCGTTGTTTCGTCGTGCGTCCGCGCAACGACCTTGGTGACGACACTGACAGATCGTGCTTGCCCACGCGCAGGGATGAACTTTCTATTTGAAAACAGAATGCGGATTAAAACAACCATTTGTTATGTTGTCAAAACGACATTGTTGTAAAAAGTAAATTGGAATGCAAGAAAATTGTCGTAATTTATGGTTTTGTCAGTTATATTATGAGTTATATGTTTTTGATTTTGCAATTTCTTAAGTATATTTTAAAGCCAATCTTCTTTCAACATGATAAACAAAATTTTTATTTTAAATTGTGAAGTTTTTGACAACCCTGCGTTTAATATTTAACATGTTGAATTACTTGAAATAGTTATAAATATAACTGAACAGACATATTGTTGCAGGCTGGGTTTTATTTATAAACTGCAATATTTTGTAGTGAAAAGTAATTATCTTGCCACTCTGGAGGCCACTGCGAATATACATATTTTGTAAATTAATTTATTATTTTTGTTAACTGTACAATTTCAGTGCAGCATGAAAATGTTTGTATGATTGAATTGTGATTGAAATTGTATTTTTATGCGGTTATTTAAATTAGTTCATTTGTTAAGGTGGAAGCGTCAGGGTAGCCAGCGAAATTCAAATTTTGTTAGGTTTTTTGAAATTTGCTGGTCAGTGTCAGGGTGTATGTTGATGAAAAATGAGTCACGCCAGTAACACGTATGTAGTTACAGAATTAGAATCATTAAAATCATCAATACAACCCTCTAAGTTAATTTAACCCCATTGAATGATTGACACTGACATTGAACTTAAAAACTCAAGCTAACTACGAAGGATTTCAAAACGTTTACCTAAATTTGATTTTATGATATAAATACAAAATCACACTGAACATATATACATAACATCACGCCTGTAATCCCCGAAGGGTCAGGCAGAGGTGTCTAATAGTATACCCACATTTCGCCAGTTATGTTTAAGTCCCATGTTATAGGGGGCGAGCCTAAAGCCATCAACGGGGCACAAATCTAAACTCCCTGGCTGTTACTGAGATATTCCTGAACGGAAAACTCAATAACACTTGGCCCGACCTGGGAATCGAACCCAGTTCCTCATGCTTAGCAGTCGCGCTTGCGACCACTCGACCAAAGAGGCGGTCATTACACTGAAGTACATAGGTCGGAACATGTAACAATATGAGAACAGATGGACTAACACAAAGCGCAACATTTGAGTCATTTATTCTCGGAGGAAAATATGTATTGCACTCGGAAATACCAAATAGGAAAATAGCGAAGGTCCACGGTTGCACTGCAACGCACGAAAGAATCCTGAAATTAACTAAGAAATAGGGCGATGAGGTCGCTAAGCGACAAAGCCCTTTAAATAAAATAAATAATAGTTAAAAAATAATAGTTTTATTATAGTTTTAAATGTACTGTTTATGCACATAAGCATATCCTCTTCTGAAAATCTCGCAATCTAAGTAAGGTTTGCTGTAAGAAAACCCAATTCTGGGTTAAGCTCGCCTTTGTACATAAGCTATATTTGTAATTATGTATTTATCTTATGTTGTGTGCAATAAAGAATAAGAATAAGAATAATAAAAAAAAAACTAAGAAATAGACACAAGAACCACAACGATCTTTCATCGTTGTGATTCTTGTGTAAAACAAAAGGGAATCTTTGAACAATTCTTAAGTTGTTCAAAGATGCTCTTTCATTACTGAAGCCTAGTGGTGTGACCGTCGGACTGCCAAGTCATAGGCCTCCAGTTTTTTCATTATCGTGTGGTTAGTGCCTAACCTGATGTCAGAGTTTGCTTAACATGCCGTCGAGAGGTATCTCTCAGGCATGTTGGTCTCCAGTTCGAACCCAAGCCACGCACCTCTGATTTTTCGGATTCATGTGCGTACTGAATATCACCACTTGCTTCAGTGGAGGAAAACATCGTGAGGAAACCAAACCAGCATGAGATATTTCTCGACGGCATATAAAGCCAAGTCAGAGGCCCATGGGTGGCATAAAAACTCTCACTTTAGGTGAGGCACTAACCACACGGAAAAAAAAGATTACTGAAGACACCTTTCGCATGATAATTCAATTTGAATTAGCTTCTAAAAGAGAGATTTATTTATGACGCCTATAGATGCCTGACGAATTTATTTGAGCTGAATGTGGAATTTATACCTACTTCCGTCTGCCAAATGTAGTAATTCAAGAACGAGATTCAATAGAGTCTGGGCACAGATATAGATAGACCTAGATAACGCGAGAGCAACTACTTCGCGTGCCATATTATTATGTAGCTTACGTACAAAAATCGTAAGTGGCCAATTTCGAACTCAGTCTGCATCGGAGCATAGCGCTAGTCGGACGTCAGTGGGCGTCATGGCGGGGGGTAGGACGAGGGGTAGGACGAGGGGGGCGCCGTCTTTGAATCGATTTGATTTTCCCATCACTAAATAGTGCTTGTGACGTCATAATAGGTAGTCAAAAAATGGCACGCTTGGTTTTCATACAGATCGTGATACTTGCGTTATCTAGGTCTATCTATATCTGTGCTAGAACCTAATAAGACATTAAGAAGTTCTACCCACATAACCTGGTCTTTAAAAAGTCAAAATCAAAATGTTTATTGCGAACTAAGTGTATGTACCATGTGGTGTTATGTTATGTTAGTACTTATGACTTAGCAGCCTTTTACAAGCATTGCAATTTATCATTCGCCTGCCCTTTTCATTAATCATTATCATTCACCTTAAAAGATTGTTGGGGTGTTATCTAGACGGCTGGACTTTCTGCAACATTTTCTTTATATCTTGACCGTGCAGAGAGCAAGCTGGGGTAAACAATAAGTAAAGTGTACTACAGTTTACCGGAATTTTCAACGTGTATGAACTACACATTCACAACTATTTCAACAATGTAACAATACAACACGATAGTTATAGTATGAGCGAACGTTCACTGCAAAATAACCTCATAACATTGTTAAATTGTACGTTAATGCCTCATTTCCTTTTTTGGTTCAAATTAATATGATTACCGTACTAAGAAGTGCTGAGTACTGGGTGTCTTAAATCGCCGTTTTTGCAGAATCATAAAATATTATGGGTTAAAGTATGAAATTGCCGACTTGTATGGACGATTTCGTAAAAAGGGATATTTCCGTACTAACATTTTTTGATTTTTCTTGAAAACGTCGGAACCGATTATGATGCAGTTGCAAACTATAGTTAGAGTAAAAAAGCTGCGCTGCACTGCGTATCTTAAATTCTCAAAACACAGTCTATGACAAAAATATACCTACTTGAAGTAGTGAAACCGACGGCACATTGAAACGTTGTTTTGACAGACTCCCCTATGAGGTAATATCCAACTACTAGTACGGGTTTTAACTCTAAAAAGTACGTAATTTAACAATTAATCCAATAAAAATTAGGAAAAAATATAACTATACTTCAAGGTTACAAACCGAACAAAATGTGAGAAAAAAAACGGCAATTTCATAGTTAAAGACCTATTAGATAAGGATCATAATATGAATTACGTTACAATTCGTAAAATGGTCAAAAAATTACTTTAACAAAGTCTGTGACCATTTTAAGAATTTTAACGATATTCATTTTTTAATTGTTTTATTTATTTATTTAATCAATTACAGTTTAATAATAATCATCATTACGGTTTTGTTTTCAACCAATTACAGCAACTAAAATTATAAAAATAAAAGAGACAATTATAACACATATTAAAATATACAAAATAAAAAAGTTAAGTGAAATTTGAAGTGAAAACATAAATAAAAGAAGATTAACAACACTATTATTATTCTATTATGATTCTGCTTAAGGGGCCATTTTGGACCTGCTGTTCTCTCTTATTAATCCACATTGTGAGCAAAAGTTACCGAGCATCCCATCCCTCTGCTGGAACAGAGTTCTCTTCTTTATGCGAAGCCTTCTGCTTACCATGCGAGCCCAGTGCGGGTTGGTAGATGTCACATATCTTCAAATGTTTGGTCCTAGGATACGCCGGTTTTCTCAAGACGTTTTTCTTTACCGTTTTGAGAGCAGTAGTGATGAAATAATTTACACAAAGTAACCCACCAACCTAGGCGTCAAACTTACCGACCATGTACGCAACACCACACTGCGCTCCAAAACACAAATTACTGACGTTGCTCAAAAAGCCGCTAAGCTAAAGTGGGCCTAGGCTGGCCATGTTTGCCGCATGCCTGACGAGCTGTGGGCTAAAATAACCACGATGTGGAGCCCTGACACAGCCAGAAGGCGATGCGGTAGATCTCACAGCGGCTGGCGGGACGGGATGGACAAAACTAACGACCAGCCCCCGTAGCATGACCAACGTAGACAAGGATTTCTTTGACGGAAGAATCGACAAAATGACAGATAGTGCAAAGAAATCTGTCATTGTGTCGACACAATCTGTCATTTTGTCGATTCCGTCAAAGAAATCCTTGTCTAAAGTGGTCATGCTACGGAGGCAGTGGTGCACATTGGACCTGGTTCGAAGAATTTGGAAGCCATGGAGAGAGGCCTTTGCCCAGCAGTGGGATAACACAAGCTAACAGTATCAGTATCAGTAACACAACAACCTGGTTTGAGCCCATGTCCTATAATTCTTAAGTCGAGGCCGTTACCACTGAGCAATCATTACTCTCAATAAACAAATTAATAAAAGTTTAAAAGTCAATTAGTAACGTGCACTATAAGCCGAGCCAACGATTCCGATCAGACAGTTTGAATCTGTCAAAGGCATCATTATCATTAACGTTTGTCGGAAACCAGAGACAAATTAATTTAGATAATGAGTGCTAAATGTCTATGGCATAGATCAATCGAGAGCTATTGATATGGCTTTAGATGAATGGTCGTTAGTTGCACATAGTGAGCTATCAATATCTCGAATTGATTGGCAAACAAATTTTATCTACAACATTATTTTTAGTATATGCGAAACCTGAATATAGTTTGTTCAGAATAAGTAACTGAATCGATTCCAATCATTTTTAAACCATGTTATATTTTGTCCCAAAAATATTTAAAAAAAGTTACAAGTTGGACAGCGAGCAACATTAAGTACCTATCGCAATCATTTAGGTACCTACTGCCAAATCACTATTATCAATGAGCTCAAGACAAGGAGACGCGCGCGCGGGTCCGCTGCGTGGTGACTACGTTTTTGTGCGGACAACCAGGTAACAGATTTTTCATGATACAGTTTTGAAAATTTTGTACAAAGTTTCTTTACATAAAAATACTAGACACGTGTTTCAGGTTTCGCTATAATTATACTAAAACAAAAGTTGTATATGTTATTCGGGCAATCATAGATCTGATTTTGAAAACGCAATATGACAAACAGTATTGATTCTGACTAATTACGTATACTTAACTGCTGTTTTTTGTACTGTTTTAAGTCTATGTTGGGCACTTAATATCTTCATCATGCTCCTGGCTTTATCCCAATATATTTGGGGTCGGCGGAGCATGTCTTCTTCTTCCATATTTCTCTATCTCATCTACTCGCAATCTCATCTGATACCTCCTTTGTAGCCATTTCATCCTTCACACAGTCCATCCATCGTTTCTTTGATCTTCCTCTACTCTTATTTGCAAATCAAAGGTGGCAAGTTTATTGTTTGTTTTATTATCTACTAAGTAGCAACCCGCCTGTTCTTCGTACAGGCGTTATCTACTAAAGTGGCGACAATATGTCTAAAGGGTGTATACAGACCCTTAACGAAGCCGAAACGCACTTGTTCTCCCCGTCTATGCGATATTTTTTTTGTTTTAGACCATACCTGGGAAACTTCTAGTTACGGAGATATTGGGGGTCATAGTTCCAACTTTTTACAAGTTTTTTTTTAAATACATGTTTTATACACCACCACGACACCCATACTATGCAATCCATCCAACAGCACAATGCTTTGAGTGCATTCCATCGAGTCCTACCGTAAAACGTGATTTTACACCCCAAACAAAAAGTCGTTTCCCAGCAATAATTTTTGCGTAAAGTTACTTAGTTTGATTGTACAGAATGCTTGGTTGTTGGCTTCGTGAAGGGTCTGTTTACACCCCGTATACATCGAGATTTCTGTGCATATCAACGCTACTATACAAAAAAAAACTTCGGAACTAAGTGCTCTAAATGATGATGAAAATAGCGGTTAAATTCATTGTGGAGTTTAACAGATCACAACCAGATATGACGACTAAGAAGCAAGTAATCATACATACACGAACGAAAAGCGACTTCGGTAGTATTAGCTACTGTACGGCACAACAATTGTTATTCAGTAGAAAAAACCAGTTGTATATCTAAGCTGAGCTGAATTTTAAACTCTGTGTTGCCAGCCATTGCCAGTCGACAGCCACGTCAATAACTTTTGTTGTCTATTTGTGTTGCCAGTGCTGTCCAAGTTTTTGCTTTTTTGGTTTTTATCGGCAATTGTTAACGTATTTTCAATGTACGTCGATGGATTTGTTAGAATTTTGATTGGAATATTGGTTTCGAATGAATTTTCAATGTGATTAATGGATAATCTTCATATCGGAAGGATTTTATACACAGGAGACTGTAACTTTGTCATGGGATGTCGTGTTATCCAGTCAGTGGGTTGTGGAGGTCTGATAGACAGTACTTCCATGTAAAAGGCGTGTACCAAGCATTATCCAGGTGAACTGGAAGCCGACCCCAACATAGTTGCAAATTGGTTAAATAATGATGATGATGATGGGAAGGTTTGACTGTATTTTTTATGTTTTTTGCAACTGAACTTTTTCCGGCCGACTAATGTTTGTCCATTACTGCAGTCTTTGTAGCAGGGATGTTATGGAGCCCCGTAACCGAAACTATCGGATATCCGAAATAAAAATATATCCGTAATCGTAACCGTATCCGTTTCACAAGTTTCGGATAGTTTTGTATAAGGGCGGAGTCTAAATAAAACGACATGTTTCGACAGGTTTTTGTTACACCGCTCGCGCGCCACGTGAATCTTGCAGTTTGTTTGTTATTTCTAGTCAAAACAAAACCTCTTTCATAACTAGTTAGTTTTTACTTCAATCTAATATCCGTAACCAAAACTATACATACGCATAATCCGAAATAATTACATCTCCGTAACCGTATCCGAAACCGATATATTTTTGTTCCTATATCCATATCCGTATCCAGATCCGAAATATCATATCCATAACATCTCCGCTTTGTAGATTCGTCTATATCACTAGAAATATTCTTGCTGAGTGACTGGACTTGTTTCATTTCTGGAACCCAATTAAATACTTGAGATATCCTAAAATTTGATAGATTGTCAAGCTTGCAGACTAGGTGAAAGCGCTGTTCTGATTCCCACTTATGACAAAATGGGATAGATGATTTAAAACCCATAATTTTATGATTCAATTCATTTTTTTTTTTTTATATTAGCCTGTACTGTCCCACTGTTGGGCAAAGGCCTCCTCCAATTCCTTCCATGTACTCTTTTGCCGCGCCTCCTCAGGCCAGCCCTCGCGGTACGCGTCCTAATCGTCTCGCCAACTCTTTCTGGGCCGGCTTCGGCGACGCCGTCCGTCTTCCGGCAACTAACAATTCAATTAATGAACTAAAACTGAGAATACTTATTCCTTTATAATTAAACATTATTATTTAATAGCAACAAACTATTAGTAAACAGCACGTATTAAAAAATAAACACTATGTTAACATGAAATTAATGAACTAGCCATAAATCGAATATTTTCATCATACAACATAACTGAGGAAAGATAGTCCTCTAAAGTAAGCATCCGTGATTTAAATATTGTAATTTTATTTGCCCAAAGCACTATCTATCCTGGGTTTAAGAGCCATTATAAATTAAAGTTAATAGTCGAGCAGCTAGCGAGGCATGCTAAGAATTTTTAAAGTAAGATGCACAGTTATTGTGCTCAAAGTTCTGGGTAAAGGATACGAAAGTTAGGGATTCATATTTTCCCTAAGGATTTATAAAAGCCTGGTAAAATGTTAGACCAATAAAGTCTAAAATAAGAACGAGACTCTGCTGTCAAATCTGATGATAATCTCAGTTTTGTTGATTAAAATGCCAAAAATAGTCATTCAAGGTGTTAACGGACCCTTCACGAAGCCGTCAACCAAGCATTCTGTACACCGAAATAAAACAAAACATTGTGCATTGAATAGTACGGGGGCCAAAAAGGTATTAAAAGTAAAGTTATATTAACATTAAAATGAAACTTCGACGCCCAATATCTCCGTAACTAGAAGGTTTCCAGGTATGGTCTAGAACAAAAAAATATCACAATGACGGGGACAACAAGAGCCTTTCGGCTTCAATAGGTCTCCGTGGCAGCAACTGAGAAATTGCTGATAGAAAAACCCGAAAACACTTTGCCCGACCTGGGAATCGAACCCAGGATCTCATGCTCAGCAGTTGAGCTTGCGACCACTCGACCAAAGAGTCAGTCATTAGTCAGTATGTACGTACAAAGACTACAGTATGTAGACTGCTACATACTGTAGTCTTTGTTCGTACATACTATTGTTGGCAAATTATTTACTTTCTTAACAAACAAACTTTGGCAATCGACTTTATGGATTTTTAAAATATAAATGCACCAGTTTAGTTCAACAACAAAGCAGTTCCAACATTCATATTTTACTAAGACGAAGCTTAATACTTTGAGATATGCGTCCGTATCCAACAATACAAAGGTGGAATTTTCGTTGAAAAGCACAAATACTTGTACTTTATAGGAGTCTTTATTAAATATCTGCTACTGCAAACAGAACACAGTCGTCTACATAATAAAACGGAGTATGCTTCGTATTTTATGTATGTTGGCTGTTGCAATAAGACCGCCGAATTGTAGTAAGTGCTTGTATGTTATTTTCTTCTTACAATTATGTGTTTTTATTAGACAAATATATGTAATGAGGGTGAGGATGGAACACATGTGACTAAGAGAGTGATGAATATCAATGTTGATGAATGGAGTGGGAGAGGAAGACCAAAGAAAAGATGGCATGGATTATGTGAGGAATGATATGAAGGAGAAAGGAGTAAATGATCAAGACGAATGACAGGGGAGAATGAAAGAAAAAAGCGGATTGCACCGACCCCATGTAACATGGGACAAGGACAGGAAGATCTGACAAATATACACGGTAGAGCAGTCCAACATAATTTTATGGAGGGCCAAGTTTAGTATTTTTGTAACCGTAGCGGGCCAAAAGAAATGCAATGTGACATCTAAATTTAAAGAAATAAGCTTCGCCGGACTAGACTGCGATGATGCCGTCTGCATTCGCAGGCAGGTGAGGTGGGGCGGGTAGGTAAATATGGCGCGAGAATAACTTGAATTTTTAAAAAAATGTTCGCACAATATTATTAATGTCTTATAAAGTTTTAAATAGCTCGCGGGCTGGATGAAAGACCCATTCGGTCCCGTAGGTGGCCCAGGGGCCGAATGTTGGATGGGCCTGCGGTAGACGCTCATGATTGTAATACACGGTGTAAAGGAAGGACATTGTGGCGTAAACTTTTACAATAAATTCACTCAAAAATGTTTTGAGTCAAGGAAAGAAAAATATACTTTAGAGAAGTATTGTTATGGCTTACAATAAAATAGAAACCGTAATTCTGTTGCAAATTGAAATTCCAATGTTGTAAACAAATTATTCTTGTTTTTGATCTTAATGTACGATTTTTGTCTTTATTGTCATTGATACAAATAAAATGTCGTATCTTTGCCAATATTAAAGCGACCTATTTGACTGTTACCGAGATAACACAAGGAATATGCACTTATCAATACTAATATTATAAAGCTGAAGATTTGTTTTGGTCATCATTCTCTTGCCCTTATCCCAATTGATGTGGGGTCGGCGCAGCATGTCTTCTTCTTCCATACTTCTCTATTACTCGTCATCTCATCAGACACCTCATTTCTTGCCATATCATTCTTTACACAGTCCATCCATCGTTTCTTTGGTCTTCTCAACTATTATGAGCTACTACTATACAACATTATTTTTAGTATATGCGAAACCTGAAACACGTGTCTAGTATTTTTATGTAAAGAATCTATGTACAAAATTTCAAAACTGTATCTTGAAAAATCACAAAGTTATATGCTTGTTCTGTTACCTGGTTGTCCGCACGAAAACGTGGTCAGCACGCCCAGCGTTAGTGCCTCACGCTCCAGCGTCGTCTTGAGCTCATTGATAATTATAATTTGGCAGTAGGTACCTAAATGATTGCCATAGGTACTTAGTGTCGCTCGGTATCCAACTTGTAGCCTTTTTTAAATATTTTTGGGACAAAACATAACATGGGTTAAAAATTATTGGAATCGATTCAGTTACTTATTCTGAACAAACTATATTCAGGTTTCGCATATACTAAAAATAATGTTGTAAATGAGCTCAGCTCAGCTGAAGAGTTTGTTTGGTACTGGTTCGATTTGAAAAAATCTTTTAGTGTTGGATAGACCATTTATCGAGGCAGGCTATAGGTTATATAACATCACGCAGACGACCAAAAGGAGCGGAGCATCAATGAAAAATGCTGCAAAAACGGGGAAAATATTTTTTTTATAAAAATTTTACGCGGACGAAGATCGCTGGCGACCACTAGTACATAGATATATCTTATCATGACCACAACAAGAAAGTTTTGTATTTGAATTTTGTCATATAGAAAACAGTGGTACGAGAAATGATTGGTAGGCCAGTGGAAACGACCTCGACTGTAGACCGTAGGTTCGAATCCAGACAGGCATAAGTTTTTGAGGGATTTAACATAACATCATAACATGACGCTTGTAATCCCCGAACGGTTAGGCAGAGGTGTACCTAATAGTACACTCACATTTCGCCGGTTATGTTTAAGTCCCATAAAATAGGGGACGAGCCTATTGCTATTAATCGGGCGCGACTCCAAACTCCGTGGTTTCTACTGAGATATTCCTGATGGAAAAACCCAATAACGCTTTGTCTTACCCGGGAATCGAACCCAGAACCTCATGCTCAGCAGTCGCTCATGCAAGCACTCAACCAACGAAGCAGGATTTATGATGAAGGAAAATATGTGAGCATCACCCATTTCCTCTTACAGTGAGGAGATAGGGGTAAATTATGTTTATGCTAGGTATATGAAAAACATACTATGATTTTCATTATCTTAAGCTCGAATCTCCTTAAAACTTTTGATAACTTGGTACAAGCGATAGTTGTCTCAGTATGAATATGCACACAATCTGCGTGGAACAACACTTAGACTTTCGCAAACTTCGCAGAAATCGCTCAAGAAGCAATATTACTCAACTTAAAGTTACGTCGAGTCGCTGAGTAAGCCCCGTGCACTACAGGGAGCATGGAGTATGCAGCGAATACAGTGATAATGTGTCACAGATTGGTGCTTACGCACGTAAGATGTCATGCGTCTCATAATACACAGGACCTGTATTATGATACGCATGAGATATGATATTTTGCCTGCTCAAAACGATTCTATTATTGCTAATTAGCTATTAACAGCTATTTTCTCGATCAAGAAATACACAATAGATGTAAAAACATATTAATTGTTGATCGGTGACTTATCCCACTTCTGATGTAGAATCGTGGGAATTTATTCATTTTGTGTGCAACTTATACAGCAAAACACAGTATTAGATATACCAATATTAATAGTTGATCGCCGACTGCCAAGCTAGTTGCTGACACGGTGTGAAGACATCGTGTCGTCACTGATTCTGATGATGAAAGCCGATTAATGTATACATATAAATACTAGTATTCAGCTGCGATGATCTACATCCTAACTGAATAGGATGTAAATCGACCCCAACATAGTTATAAAATTATGGTATCGGTAACGTATGATTCAATCCTTATTATTCTTAAGCATCGTTCTTTGTCTCCGAATACAAGTTGTTCCAGTTTATTTTCTAGGACAAATGCGATTAGAACTCCGTTGGTTTCTTACTCTGTTGTAAAGCTCACTACTTCACGCTATAAGGTAATCGATACACTAGCTTGGCGGACGGCTCTGCCAGTGCGGCGTGAACATTATAGTGTTATATTACCAATTTGGAACTACGGAACTCTCTGCCGACTCTGCTGTCGTGTGAAGTGTTCATTCAGCTTTTTAAGCTTTCATTTAAAATACAGGCACTGTCGTTTTGATGGTATGTGCCTCTATACATCCATTCTTTCTAATATACTTATTATTTTAAACGCGAAAGTAACATTGTCTTGACCTGTCTGACAGTCCGTCGGTTTGTCGGTCTTTCTGTCACTCTTAAACGGATTCGGATGTGACACACAGGCGGATCTAGGTTAGGATAGACGGTAGTTTTGTGTCTGCCTGTCTGTCCTGTTCATATTTTAGTATGCTATAAACCTGGCGTATTAGGAAATATGTTACTTACAACTATGTAATACTAGAGGCTGAAAATGTTCATCATCATCATTCTCCTGCACTCCTGCCCTTATCCCAATTTATTTGGGGTCGGTGCAGCGTGTCTTCTTCTTCCACACGTAGGACGTTTGCAGACAGACGACTTTTCACTGACACGACAGTTTCCAATCGATTCACGTCGATCGATGTGTTCTTTCGATTAAAAATGGAATCAGCTAAAGTCAACATTAACTAGAAGAATTAATATTCCTACATCGACCGATGTTGTCCCATTGTAGCGCCTTTAGTCTTGAACTCATCATCATTCTCCTGCCCTTATCCCAATTTATTTGGGGTCGGCGCAGCATGTCTTCCTCTTCCATACTTAATAGAGAGAGAGAGAGAGAAAGAGAGTAATAGTACTCGTCATCTCAGCAGTCACCTCTTTTCCAGTCATATCATCCTCCACACAGTCCATCCATCGTTTCTTTGGTCTTCCTCTACTTTTATAGCCATCCACATTCATACACAAAACTTTCCTGGTTGAAAATGTTGTTGGCGAAAATTCAGTAAACGAATATCGAGCTATAATATTTGAAACGGTAATACTAATATTGATAGTTTGATATGAGCTATAAAATAATAACGATTCTTTAATCACTAATTATATTGACCGTGGGTGTTAATTACAAGCATATAGTAGTTTGATCGCTGAATAGTTTCAAAGTAATTTTATAGCTTGTCTATGCCTTGTTAGTTACATCGAAATTATGTTTACATAATGAAATTGCCTACCTCATTGGTCTGTTTATCATGAGGTCTTGTGTTCGATTTGCATATCGACCAGCTTTTTTTTGCTGGCCTTCTCTGTCCAACTCCTGGGCAGAGACCTCCTTCTATTTCTCGCTAACATGTACGTCCTCCTTCCAGTTCTGAAGGAACCTGTCCAGTTCGTCCCGTCATCTCCTTCGTGGCCTGCCGCGAGCCCGCCTCCATAACATACCTGGGAACCTTCTAGTTACGGAGATATTGGGGGTCAAAGTGCCAACTTTTTTTTTAAATACATGATTTTAATGTAAGATTTTGACTTTAAACACCTCCACGACCCCCGTACTATTCAAGGCATCTACCAGCACAATGCTTTGAGTGCGTTCCATCGAGTCCTACCGTAAAACGTGATTTTTCACCCCAAAAAAAAGGCGTTTCCCAGCAATCATTTTTGCGTAAAGTTACTTAGTATGATGTACGTGAAGGGTCCGTTTACACCCTGTTTGTTTATCAGCTACTCAATATAATTAGCAGCTTATAAACATGTTTAGTGATATTATAATTAGTCGCTGGCAGGCGGATTGATGGTCGCAGTCTAATGAATTAGTGCGCAGGTGCTATCATGCTGATAATAATGATATTGTCCACTTACTACGACATAATTGGGTGGACGATTAGAGTTAGCTCTATTACTGCAATTTATTTAACATCACATTTGGACTGCCTCATTGGTCTATTGGTCGCAATCACTACTGCGGAGCTTGTGGTACTGGATTCTATTCCTAGTTTAGGTAGCTTTATGATATTGACCATTAATTTGTTTATTGAACGTTATCGTGTTGAAAGCTGTCGCAGAATTTATATAATTTGACTTCTATTGGTATTTTGTAATTTAAATACTGATACTGTTAGCCTGTGTCATCCCACTGCTGGGCAAAGGCCTCTCCCCATGACTTCCAGTTGCTACGATCCAGCGCTAATGTGGGCCACTGGTCGTTTGTTTTGTCCAGATCGTCCCGCCATCTTCTGTAATTTAAATAGTAACATTAATTTAAACGTTTTAAATAACGAAGTTTCAGTTTAAGGTATTGAGATTTTATTAAGTAGAACATTTATGTCCATCTGATTATTGGCGTTCACAATCACTAATAAAGTTCAGATGATTACGTCATCTAGAAATAGTTTCATGCCTTTGCTGAAATACCTCCTGAATTCTCAAAACACCACGTTACATCGATTTTAAAAACTGTCTAGTGTAAAAAAATCATCCGCAGATATTGTGTAACAGAGAGCAAAAAACATTACCTATACACACAACAACACAGGCGCAGACGCACGTACGCCAAACTATTATACAATACACCGCAAAATGCCGGCAAAATACCGGATTACTGCCAAAATTGACGCCCCTTCAACCAGACGTTCAGAAATTCAACGCCTGTCGAAGTTTGACTGACATTGTTAAGTCATGGGATAGTTTGGAATAGTTTCCAAACCTAGAACTGCCAAAGACCTAACTCCTTGCCAAATTTTGGATAAGCACGTGAGCTCAACGGCAAACTCAAGGTTATACTGGAAATTAGGGTATGAAGGCACATTTTGATTGATGTGCTTTTGTTTAAAACATATTCGAAAATTGAAAATGATAAAAACAAATGAACGCTGGTGGTGTTCATTTGTTTTTATCATTTTCAATTTTACCACCTGATTTTTATTAGGTGAGCCAGATCCGAGGAACGTTTAGTGGTCTAAATCACAGTCTTCTTCTTTATCGTGTGGTTAGTGCCTAACCTGGTGTCAGAGTATATGCCACCCATAGGCCTCTGGATTTGCTTTACATGCTATCAAGAAATATCTGTCAGGCATGCTGATTTCCTAACGATGTTTTCCTTCACCGAAGTAAGTGATAATTATACAATACGCACATGAATCCGAAAAATCAGAGGTGCGTGTCTTGGGTTCGAACTCGAGACCTATGACTTGACAGTCCGACGGTCACACCACTAGGCTTTCACTAACACTAACACTAAATTGCGGTAGGAATTTAATTTAAAGAATAGTGATCGGCTTGAGCTGGTTGAGACAATGTTGATCCCTTGCAAGGTATAAGCGTGTGCTGAGTTTTTACTAAAAATCGATATTGCATTTTCCATTCAATCACTGGATGTCGTCACGGCTTCCTAAGTAAGTTCCACAGGGTTCCTAAGGTAACCAGTCTTACCTGCCATCTTTTTCTGACAATTTGTTCGGCGAGTTTCAGGAGTCCCTAAAACTGATAACGCCGTTGAAGTGGCAGAGCTCTATTCGGAGTTCATCTTAAAGAATCATCGACTGTCAAGGACCTTACACCGATTACCGTCCTAATAGATAGCTAGATTCTTGAGAGTTCGTTTACCTTTAATTATACAAGCGCTGGAATAAGGCTTTGCTGACATTGGCAGCCCCAACAACATCACTGTGAACTTTCTTCTCGTTAAAGGACTGAACTTACCTATCATTCTTCAAAGAGTTTATGCACACGTATTCCAGTGAGGTTTTTTTTGAAATTCTTTACCTAATTGCTTTTCTTCATCTGTCAGTTACTTGCCACGCATGTTGCAGAAAACTAGCCTTGTCCTTGCAACAGTAGATTATTCAATATTGCAACAGTCTTATGTTTCGGAAGAATAACAAAATAAATCTGTAAAGAAAAAAAGACAAATCGCTAAAGGTCAGGCGATGTTTCAGATGATTTTTGAAGTACATTCTATTTTTTAGTAGCAAAATAAATATGAAAATTTTTCTGTTTTAATGTGTGTTGAAGAGAAATAGATTTGCCCTCTACGATTTTTAAAAAGAATGTTAAGATCGGGATGCCAATTCCAAACAAATAATTTATTAATATTTACCTTTCTACACAAGTTAAAACTTTGAATGGACTTCGAATATTTCAGGACCTTTTAAAATATTCAAAGCATCGTATAAAAGTCGCAGCACGTACTCTGTAATGTTTTAGTCAAAGTCAATAGTAAAACGCGAACTCTTTTTCAATTTCATTTCGGAATGAAGTATGGCAGTTTTGTAACTTTTCACTGAAACTCCGCCGCTGTTCTAAAATTTATGCTAGAATCCTTTTTACTTTCGTTTTGACTTTAGTCTGTTGACCTACATGTTAGGTTATCCAACATTGAACGCGACAGCCGATCGGGGTCGGATACGGACGAGCGAACTGACTGAAGACTTCAACGAAGGTCGCCGATGATTTGGAGACCTTAGAACCGTCTTTTATATCAACAACTGCTGGAATTATCAATGTACCACGTAGGGAACGCCTTGAAACTGGAAACAGTCGAGTTGGCATTAGTGTTACGACCGCCGCGCGTACTTGTCGCGTTCTAGCTTTTTGCTCAAACAATAAAATTATAAGCGATACGTTTATAAATAGCCGTTTCGGGCTCGCGAGCGTGTGTCGAGAGGGAGCTGCGTAGTTCTACTCTGGAGGTCTGGAGGCGTGTGGTGCGCAGGCGCTGACACTCGAGACTGCTCTCAGGTACACCTGTCTCACCTAACGCAATGTCATTATCACTATCATAATAACAGACGTGGATAACAAAGCTCAAAACTCACCGGCCATTCACCGCTGTGTTGTTGGCACGGAAAAAACACGAGTTAGTCTCGAAAACACGAGTTACTTTCGCTGTTAAAGTGGAGGAAGTAATTACGGAGTGGGAAATATGTTAACGACTAGGGAAGCAGGGAGCTAGGGAAGTGGTGACTGTGGGTTCAGAGAAAAAAGTGTTGTTTTAACTTGCAACGATTGAGTTTTGTGTTTAATTTAAACTGTCAACACTTATCTAGTTAACGCTTTAATGTGTAGTTAATTAAGTTGATTATGTGACGGGATTCAGTTTGTGTTGCCTTTCATTTAAAAGGTTTTTTTTTTTGCGAAAATGTGAAGTGGGTTTTGTGTTTTCGAGTAATGAGAATGCTTTTTCTAATTCTGCAAAGTTACATCCATTTAATTAAATCTGTTCACTGGAAAAATGTGATATAATTTTAGACTTTTTTTTTGTGGAAATAAAGCTTCTTTGTAACTATTCTAAAAACGGTGTTAATTTCGTGATATTTTCCTCAAAACTATTTCATATTCTTTGAAGCTAATTTAATCATCTTTAGTTACCAGAATTTTTAATGAAATACTATCATTCGTATGTTCAAAGACTTCACAAAAAATTCAAGAAAATTCTCAACGAATATAATTACACAGTGTTATTCGTTAGTTACGAGAAATGATAGGATATTTTTATTAGTTCGCGTGGGAGGAGACATTTTGTAACATTTTCCGCTGGCGCACAAGATTCTATATCAAATCTATTTCTAGTTCTAACATAAATCTCACTGGCTCAATGAGCTTCACGCTTTTAAAAACAAAATGTTTATAATTTTAATATGTCAGCTTCTATGATGGACAAGGGTGTTTTGGAGTCAGATAAACATTTAAAACTTCAAAGTTCTCTTTAATTGACTGTTAGTTAAGTTGCAACAGACGTTAGTAGTAAAAAGATTGGTTATTTGAGTCGTGTTAACAGTTTTATTTGTAACACATACACAACACTATAACTGAAAATAAACATTTCATCATAAGTATCAGAATATTGAAGAATAAATAGATATATTATGATTTGAAACTTTCTACAATTCAACTACCTAAATGCAGATTAGGTGTCTTCGAAAATAGATTGTATAATCACCAGCCAATAATCACCAAAGTGTGAAAAATACCGGCTGTATTGGTGATTGGTCCAATACAGCCGGTATTTTTGACATACATGACACAAATATACAACGCAGGAACCAATTTTCAGGACTCCAGTATTCTACGTCTCTCATACAATAACATCATACACAAATCTCATAAACAAGCAAGTCTAGGTCAACCCAACATTAATGCTGCATGAATTAAACCCACGACCCTGGACGTCGAAGGTCGTATCCCCCACTGGATATCCGTTAAAACAACTTTTCGGATATTTAGACGTTCCCGACGTCAGTTATTTCAAATATTTTTAGCCCGTTTTATGAAGTTTTCAGCCTTGCATTTTCGTTGTGTATGATATCATGTGTTATAAAGATGCTAATAGATTACGTATACGTCTGAAAATGAATGAATAGATCCTTTGAAATGCAGTTCTTTTGGCAGAATTATAAAGACGTGTTTTTTGATGCCTTGGTTTTCCTTAAAGTTTAAACTTAACTGTTGAGTCTCGAGACGAAAACTTTAAGCGATTGATTATAAGAAATTAAAAACTAATTTAGAAATTTCTTAGAAATTCTCTCTTGGAGTTTCTTTGTAAACAGCGAGAAAAATACTGACACATTACGTTATATCGGCTCATAACAAGTTCAAGCTGTGCTTAATGGTATTTAACATAACATAACATCACGCTTCCAATCCCCGAAGGGTTAGGCAGAGGTTTACCAATAATACAACCACATTTCGCCAGTTATGTGTAAGTCCCATGTATTAGGGGAGAGCCTATTGCCAGCAACCGGGCACAATTCCGGGCTCTATGGCTGCTACTAAGAAAGATGGAAAAACCCAATAACAATTTGCCCGACCCGGGAATTGAACCCTGGACGTCATGCTCAGCATTCGCGATTCAATTCGCGATTTCAATCGTATTAACATTCTTATACTAATGTAGTTAACGGTGAAATTAGCTTTATTATTGGGACTCCTCTCTCTATCTACATGTTTTTTTTACATTTAAAATATCCAGGACAATAAGTAACCAATTTCATACCCCAAGATCCAGGCTGTCAAATTACTTACACAGGCAGAGTTTCTTTTTGCATTTAAAACATTAGTATGTACCTGTTAAAAATATAAACTTAACGGAAATAAAAAAATCCACAGTGTGAAATGATAATATAGTTCTCGGCTCCATAACCCTCGCCTGCAGCTCGGGTGTTAATTCCGCCTGGAATGCAATAAAAAAGTTTACCCACTTGTGTCAAAATGTACTATTTCACAATCTCCTGATGTTGATTTTCATAGAGATTATTTTTCAATCTTTCTGCAGCTTCCTATACTGAATTTTTAAACACTTTTATCGATGCACATGTTGCTTGACGGTTAAATAGTTTATTTCCTTGGAGTATAGTAGAAAAATAAAAACAGTTTTTCGGCTCGCTGCCACGAACTGAACAGAGAATGATCTCACCGCGTGGTTGCCGTGCTAACAATATTCGTAAACTATGTTCTAACAAACATAGAATTTGTAAATTTTTACTTTTTCGAAACCAGACTTTTGATATGATGTAAACACTTTCATGAAAAGCTGAGTTAATAATTAGATGGTCACAGTTATAAAATTATAATAGGCTTCTGTTGGGTTAGCTCGTTCCATCGTCGACCTCATTTCTGTTCTCAGGACTAGATAGAGGTCAAGAGTAAGCCCATTTATAATAAAAAAAAAATATGTAGAACGTGATAAAGAATTGTGTTTGAACATTGTTTTGAATAACTTTGGTTCAAATTGTCAAAATATTGTTATGATATTTTTAACTTGAATTAAAAAAAACACGCTTGTATCACGCACTAAAGAATCTCGTACTCTTCCCAGCAAACCCTTTCATAATTATGATACCCATATCCATATAAAATAACTTGTCCGCCATCTTTTTTTTATTTTTTTTTTTTATTTATTATAGGCTTCTCAACAATGAGTACACTATACTATATAATTTGTACATTTCAAACTTAATTCTAAGTGCCCCATTACTTATAGAGAAGCACAGCATGCACTATAATATTATGCGCGGGTATTAAAATAATTAATCGATTTTGAATAAATAATACATTAGCAGAAAAGTTAAATTAAAGCTGAATTGATTACAAAAAATAAAATCTAAATTAGATACTTAACACACAAAATTAAATTAAATTAAATTAAATTAAAATTAATTAAAATAGATTAGATTTTAAAAATTAAATTAAATTAAATTTGATTTAAAACAATTAAATTTGACTATTTGATTAGAGGTACCCATTAGATAGCAAGCGTGGCTTTTTTAATAGTATGTACAGAAGAGGTGAACAAGTCAATATCCGCTTCGTGCTCTTTGTAAGCAGTATACATTCGTGATAGTGGACAGTGTTGTCTCAAATTGGTGCGACATCTCGGCATGCAAAAAAGTTTCCTGTTAGAGCTTCTCGGCAGAATACGTGGCACATGGAATAAGACCCTACTGAGCAAGTCGGGACAGTCAAGAGAGCCCGTTACTAACTTCTTAAGAAAAACCAAATCGAGCATAACCCTGCGTTTCTCTAGCGACACCATCCCAAAATGCTTCAGTCGCTCATGGTACGATTTAAGCCTGTTTCCCATATTACTGGCATAAGTAAGATGCCACAGGAACCGCTTCTGCAGCCGCTCAATGCGTTTGATGTGGACCTTATATACAGGCGACCAAACCACACTGCAATACTCGAGATGGCTTCTTACCAGAGAATTGTACATAATTTTTTTGATGGCCGGTTTTTTGAAATTTTTACACTCTCTCATTACAAAACCAAGCATCTTGATGGATTTTAAAATAGTTTTGTCAATATGTTCGACAAAACTTAGCTTTTTATTGAACTGTACACCTAGATCTCGTATTGTTTCAACTTCAATAAGTCGCTCACCATTAATTTCGTATGCTGACTGCAAGATATTTTTATTTTTTGAAAATTTTATATGTTGACATTTTCTAACATTTAGTGACATTTTGTTGTGTTCACACCACTCTGTCAACCGGTCCAAGTCGCTTTGCAATAGTGCCGGATCCGCAGGGCTTCTTATAGACCTCATGACTTTTAGATCATCGGCGAACAAGAATATCATCGAGTTCGAGAAGCATTTGTAAATGTCATTTATGAACAGAGTAAATAAATGCGGACCCAAATGAGAACCCTGGGGGATTCCGGAAGTTGCAATGTACGATTTTGAAGAACAGCCATCTATCACAACCCTGAGCGTCCGACCAGACAAATATGATTGGAACCAACTCAGAAGAGGGTCTGAGACGCCATACCTTTTAAGCTTCATGACGAGTATGTCATGATCTACTACGTCAAAAGCCTTGCTAAAGTCGGTGTAGACTGCATCAACTTGGACACGCGTATCAACCTCCTCCACAATGCCTTCAACATAGGACACCAAATTGGTAGCTGTCGATTTTCCCTTCATAAATCCGTGTTGGTTGTCTATTATTAGCTGTGATAAATGTCTAACAAGCACAGGGCATATAAGAGCTTCAAATACCTTAGCCAGAGTGGAGAGAATGGCGATAGGCCTATAATTGCTCACATCGGACTGATCCCCGTTTTTGAAAATTGGCACAATTTTGGTTTGCTTCCAAAAAGTCGGAAAGCTACCCCGCAGCAGAGAATAATTAAATATTATGTTTAATGGCAATGATAGAATATCTGCCAACTTATTTAAAAGCAAAGCAGGTATGCCATCAGGGCCTGCTCCTTTGTGTATATCCAATTTTTTTAATTCTTCGCGGATCTGATCTTGCGGGATAGTTATTTGGCCTAACATGCTATTACTTACGCAGCTATCCGTGTCAGCATGTGCGGTCGCATGGACACCATTTCCAATAGTACCATACACCTTTGAAAAATGAGAGGCAAAATAATTACAAATTTCATTTATGTTGTCAGAGGTGTTTATACCATCTGTCATGGAACTGGGGTAGTTACTGGTACCGCCTCTCTTCATTTTTAGGTAGCTCCAAAAATATTTCGGGTTGGACGTGATTTTTTCCTCTATATCAGCAATGTGAGCAGTATAGCAAGTCGTAGCCATATGGTCGCATCTTTTCCTAAGAACATCCAGTTCAATAATGTCCAGTGGATTATTATACTTTTTAACTTTAAGCCGTAGGCGGTTCTTCTCATTTAGTCTTTTAATAAGCTGTCTAGAGAACCAGTACGGATATTTAGTGGATTTTATTGGTACTTTTGGAACGTAGCGTTCAATTAACCCATACAGTAAATTATAAAAAATATCTACCATCTGATCTACAGTCCTACAAGGATCAAACTCTGATGGCCAATCGACTTGCTCCAGTGCCTCGCCAATCGCCACGTAATCTGCCTTATAATAGTTTAGCTTAGTTCTATCATTACAATAGCGTGGTTTTTTGAAATGGGTAAATGAGAGCTCACATAGTATAGGTGGATGGTGCATCATCTTGGATTAAGAATGATGTCACTTAGCTAACCATGCATTGTCATCCAAACTAAACATGTATGCAAAATTACAACTTTTTTCTAAAACCGGAAAGTGAGTCAAATTTAACTTCTAAGATATTTTACATAGTTACAGCTGCAGCTAATAAAAACGTGTTAACACGTTATGACTAGAATCACGCAGATACCCACGTGAATGTTTCTTTGGTCATGCTACCTTTATTAAGACATATTAGCTGATGTCCGTTGGGACAGATGGGTTCCTGAGTAGGACACCCTTAGACTAGGTTTAACGATGATTTTCGCAAGGTGGTGGATGGATCAGAGTGGCCGAAGATCTATGAAAGTGACGTGCTGTCGAAGGGTCCAAGACCAGCAGTGGGGCTAACATTATACTGAACGTGAAGGTTGGTTATTGCTAAAAAGAGATTTAAAAGAATTATAGAGCGGAGATTGATAACAATAAGATTCAAAATTTTGATCCCGAACATTTTCGATTTTGACACATTCTATCTGACAAGCAGGCGTGGGACACTAGATAGACCGATTAGATACTAAGTAGTAACAAGTATTGGATTAAACTTTGCTGTCACTTACGGGATATCTTCCGTGATTGTTTATTATTTTGATCTAAGTATAGGATTACAATTTTCTTCGTCTTGTGCGTTTAAATATTTGAATGTCTTTGTTTTTACTAGACTTTTGTGTTTCCAAAGATAACGCTATAGATTCTTGTTTCGAAAATCCAGCAGCAATACAAATAGACACTTCCTCATCAGTATATATCTTCGTTTTGCACACGTACTAACATTCAATCACACCCGGATTAGCCCGCATTGCCAAAAGTCTTACTTGTAAATCAACATTAGGAAATCGATTGCACCAAGATTTATAACTCGACTATCACTACTTTTCAATCTGGTTACGTCACGGAACTTCTGCTTTTAGTTGTTTGAGATATAGGTTCAAACAGGAAATGTTTTTGTTTTCGTCTAGAATCTACAAAGTTGGGGTTTGTTGTTGGTGGTCTGAAAGAATTTGTTGTCAGGGATAAGACCGCCATTGTACTCATTGATTTAAAACAAGAGATGCGTTATATCATCATCTTCCTGCACTTGTCCCATGTTACTAGGGGTCGCCGCAACACGTTTTTTTCTTCCATTCTCCTCTGTCAACCGTCACGCTATCATTTACTCCTTTTTCTTTCATATCAATCCTCACAAGCTCTGTTAATGGATGCATCAACATTTCTATTCATCACAAGAGATGCGTTATTTGATGTGCAATAAAGCAATGAAACTGTATCTATTTTAAACCATTGGTGCTACAGGATTTTCAATTGGCAAAAATGATGAACTTCCATACAAATTATCACCCTCTATTTAACCTCTTTATGGGATGAATTTCTTTCTAGTTTATGCACAGTTTCATGCTTATAGAGCCAGTGTTTTAGGCTTTGCTTTGTCTGAAAGTGAATTTAAAAGTTTTTTTTATAGGTTGGTAATTATTAAAGCTTTCATTAAGATAGAGAAGAACTTGTAGAATTTGATGAATAAAAGTTGTCTATTACAGAACCTTGTCGATTGTCCTTGCTGATATTATTAAGATTCTTAGACAACTAGCCCACACAGTTATACCATTAATTATTAGTGAGTTTTTCGACGAACTATTAAAAGGATTAAGGAAATTTTATAGGAGTTTATTGTCAATTCTCAATTAAGTGCTAAATTGTATTGAAGTTTCGGTTGGTTTTGGTTCCTCTAATCATTAACGTCATTATCACCTGATTCTCAAATATAAATTTTGCAACAAGGAACGCGATTTGCTGAAGAAACATCTAGTTATTCAAATAAATAGTGCCTAAATACGCAGATGATGCTTCTGGCCATTGTCCTAATAGCCCTTTAGCAGAAGTTTCCTTAAATAAGAGCCAAGAATACATGGCCGGTTATGTAGATACAGCGACATAAATTCATGTTTATAATTGCTTGAAACCACAACAATTTTAGTAGCTGCCAGAATACCACAAACGTACATGTACGTTAGTTTGACATACATACGTAATATTAACAGTTTATAAAATGGTACTTTGTTGTGATTTCGTGCCAACTAATAATCACGCCTGAAAGCTTGGCATAGTCAACCTTGTAATTGTTCTACCATTTTTGACAAACTGTCTAACTATCACACATACAGGGTGGAAGGGACACCGACGCACAAACATTTACTACATATTCAGTACATCATTCTGAATCCCCTCCCCACTCCACATAGAGAGTTTTCTTCGGTAATTAAAAAAAAAAACAGCTGTTACCAACAAAAGTGCAATACATACCTACACGGTCAAAATGTATGGCAAAGCTATTTTTTTTTCTATGCTACATGATGATAACTCAATATCAATAGAAAATCTAAATTCACTGACAGACAACGCAGTCTAAACATCTAGAATGAAGTTTTGCATAAGAGTTATAAACATAAATGCTGAAATAGTATTGTTCCGATCCAACCTCTCCCTTGCACTCTTCCCCCAGCGACGCCCTTAACCGAGGCTCGTACGAAGCAGGGGATAACCTTAGCGTTTAGTCGCTTGGTTTTGAAGTTTTAATACCCCTGGCTGGAGGCCTTACACTCAAGGCATCCACAGGATAGAGCGGTTCAGCAGCCGACCACCTAGGTTGAGCTGCAAGATGCCATTCACACAAAAGAAACTGAAAATTATTTAATCCAATTATCATTTGCCTAGCTTTTTCCCAACTATGTTGGGGTCGGCTTCCAGTCTAACGGGATGCAGCTGAATAATTTTACATGCAGCGACTGCCTATCTGACCTCCACAACCCAGTTAGTACTGGCCCGGCTGACCCGGCTGGTACTGACTAAATATGACAGCCGGGAACAAAGGCTTAACGTGATTTCCGAGGCAAGGAGGGAACTCGGTGTGTAATAGGTGGTCACCCATCCACGGACCAACACAGGCAAGATCGACCCGAGCGGCTGTTATTATTTAGCCACGAGTTGACTGTTTAATGTAACCCTTTGGGCTAAAATAGCCTTTCTTGGCTACATAGTTACTCTACGTCAGAGCATCAAAGGTGTCGCGTCTACGTGTACTATAAATCGTTTAATGACGTCACCTGCGCCGGCGCCGCCAGACAGGTGAACTCCGCTACGTCACACGCCGTCTGAATGATACTCACCGGCGTATCACGTTTATTATTGTTTCTATTTACCAACGTGTTCTCTGTGTTTTGCGAGGGGATTACCGGTAGAATGGAAACGTGAGTAGATACTATGAGCTGTGAATGGGTTTAAGTATCTGTATGGAAAGTTTAGGTCGCTTTTATTCATCATTCTCCTGCCCTTATATCAATTTATTTGGGATCGGTGCAGCATGTCTTCTTCTGCCATACTTCTTTTATTCACTCAATTATTTAATTAAAATTTTGTGCGCCTTTAAAAATAACTGTAGAATGGAGGACTAAATTCCTAGGACATTTTCTATCCTAGGCTGATGCAGAGACCAACCATAATAGGTGCAACAAGATGATGAAAGTGGGAAATGAACTGATGTCTATATTTGCATACGGTTGAATAAGATTCGTACTTATCAACCATCGGTTTCTGAAAGCTTTTTCAATTATAATTAACTGTATAAAACCTATATAATGACTATTGTTATTTCATAAAACATAGGTACGGTTTCACATTAGATTTCCTGTTTTCAGATTTGACATTAGGTTTGACGCTTTCAGACTTTCAAAAAACGAACTCCTTTTAGATAAAAAAAAAAACAAAGCATTTATTTCAAATAGGCCAGTTACATGCACTTTTGAACTGTCGAAACCAAGACAACATTAAAATGAAGATACAGTGACAGTCACAAGGCATAATAGCTGTGAAAGCACCGTAGTTGCCCATTCTAGAGCGTAAATCTCTATGGAGAAGAACGGGCAAGAAACTCCAAGGACACTTTTTTAAATATCGTTGCAAAACCTTACATGATTCATGTTGAGATTGCATTATGTGAGAATGATGTAGCAAGACGTGCACGTCACGTGTTAAAAGACCGATACAAATCACAGCTTTCAATAGAAGTTGATGAATATGGTAATCCGCCTGTGTCTGGTAGTTAGTACCTTCTAATAACTGAGATCACCAATCGCCTGCCAAACATGATGTGATGTGATTATACCCATTTACCTGCCGACATAAATCAACCAATTGATTAAACTTTTTACAGAACACACGTTGAAAATAACATCTGCTTTTCGACAATATCTAAACTTTTACTTTAGTATTAAATTCATCATCTTTTTGCACTTACCCCAGGTTACTTGAGGTCGGCGCAACACGTTTTTTTCTTCCATTCTCCTCTGTCAACTGTCACGCTATCATTTACTCCTTTTTCTTTTATATCATTCCTCACACTTTCCATCCATCAATGTTTATATTCATCACTCTTTTAGTCACATGCGATTCGTCCCTCCTCATCACATGGCCATACCAAGAACTCAACTCAACTTTTCTGTAACTGGCGCAAATTTCAAAGTTCGTCTAATATACCTATTCCTTATTTTATCCATTCTTGTCACACCACATATCCACCCCAAAATCATTTATTACAATAAAACTATTAAAAATATGACACAATTAAGTTTAAAAGCAGAATATAATCTTAAAACTGTTTCGGAAATTAGTGTTATTAGCCCAGAAGATTTGGTTCATCAGTATTAATTTAAATGAGTTCTATTAAACTTTGGCTAGGCTCCAACGAATTTTCCTCGTCTCTAGTTTTTATTGATATATTTTTCGTTGAAGCATCTCTGATTATTATTCTTACCGTGTTGATGGTTAATCTGCTAGAAAAACCACGAAAATGGATTGTTTGCAGCTGTTTTTTATTGAACGAAATATGATCTGTGATTGTCTGTAATGTTTTTAGTTATTTCCGCAGCTATTTTAGTCTGTTTTGTTAGGTTCTTTATACAAGCAATAATTTTTATTTTCGAATCAAAAAGACCCCGAGTCATCTTACGGTTGTTTTCCATAAATTTCCATTAGGAAAAGATTCTTGATTTGATGATTTCGCTCGTCTGCGCTGTCGGTCGGTGGCGGCGAAGATTTATATGGTGGTGCGCTGCGCGGAGATGCAGTGCACGCCGTCTGTCCGCGCGGTCGGGCGTTGTACGTGTGTAAGGCAACAACGGATTTCTTACAAGGCAATGCGACGTGAGACCCGTCGTGAGAGAATCGGCTCAGTCATACGAGTAGAATGGTTCGTTTTAGAAAAACCTTTTTACGCATAAAGTACTTATCAACAGCTTGTTTCAGTCCTCAAAAAGTCTTTGCTATGATTCAGTTTATAGAGCATTTATTTCAATTAGAACATAACAGGCATTTTTCAATGTCAGAAAAACAAAGAAGGCGAATCTACAGTCCCAGACACAATTCATAATAATTTGTGAAAGTACTGTAGTTGCCCATTCCAAAGCGTAGATCTCTATGGAGAAGAATGGGCAAGAAACTCCATGGAGACTCATTTCAATCAAAATATTTTTACAAGATCTTGGTTACATCATTCATGTTGAGATAATACATATATATCTGAGAACGATGTAGAAAGAGGTGCACATTAAGAGCGTCCAGAGTAAAAGATTAAAACAACAATTTAAAAACAAAATAGTTAAAATAAAACGTGGCAGCTAAGAGATGACCAGTCCCAACTGACAGCACCCGTTCACAAACATGACGCATGGATCAGCACCATCCACCAATTTCAGGTACAGTAACAGTCCCCGCGGTAAATCATGTTAGTCAACACGTCTTACCATAGAAAGACTATTTCCCAGTCTGCTTTAGACCTCTTAGTAAATCCAGGAAAACAAAATACGCCAAACTAAAATCTAGAACACCTACGTAGTTTTCACCACATCATAATATCTCCAAGTTATAATGTTACCAGAATAATGTTTAACAACAAAACAGTGTGTTTTATCTCACATCACGGCCGCGGATCTTGTGTAACATTTTGTAGGATTTCTACAATGATTTAGATAGCTAGATGTGATATTAGACTTCCTATACAAAATATCACATCGGCTGACGCAATTACGAATTGTCCATTTGTAGAGTTCGGTACCCGAAGGGTAACCAACGGGACCCTATTACTAAACCTCCGCTGCCCGTCCGCCTGTCCGTCCGTCTGTCTGTCAGCGGGCTTTATCTCAAGTTCCGTTAAGGGTAGACAGTTGAATTTTGCACAGAATGTGTATTTCTGTTGCCGCTATAACAATAAAAAAATAAAATAAATTATAAATTAAAGGGGACAGAACCTTTCATGCGCGAGTCTAACTCGCACTTGACCGGGTTTTTTTTCCAACCCACATTTTTAGTCAAAGTTGTGCAATTTAACGGTCTGAATCATCACATAAGAGGGTATTACGCTTACTCTGTTACACCCTGTATGTAACAGACGTAACTAACTTAGTTTACCGATCGGAATGAGCCGAATGGTAGCCAAAAATGTGTAGTTTTTGTTTAATAAATACTACCGAGTCGAAAGTGCTGACTCGAACAAGTAGACTTAATGTTACACTATGATAATTAAGCAAAGTGCGAGCTTAAACATATGGAACGATGGAATCAGTTTTAGCGGGACCAACAGCACGAGGTCTTAGGTTTGATTCCCGGGTCGGGAGAGGTGATATTGGGTTTTTTCATTAGGAATTTCTCAGTAGCAGCCACGGAGTCTGGATTTGAACCCGGTTGTTGGCAATAGGCTCGCCCCCTATTACATGGAACTTAAAACATAACTGGCAAAATATGGGTGTAGTATTAGGTACACCTCTACAAGTATGATGTTGTGTTATGAGCGAGACAATAGGTAGGGCACATCTTACAATATAAATCTTTGTATTTCTGTCTTCCTCGTTGATTTAGTTTGAACTTAGTTTGCCTCAGCTGAAGTTTAGCTTACGGCTTTTTCATATTTGCTACGTTTCTGTTCAGCGTTTATGTAGCTTCGTTGTTATTTTGAATCCTGGCTTGTAACTGCAGAATTTTATGCTATTCTTGTATTTTTTTTGTGTGACGTTTTAACAAGGGATAATCACGAACATAACAGAATATAAAATAGCATTAAAATTGCTACTGGCGGAGGTGTGTCGTCCTGCTACCACCTTGCAGACTACTTCAAGACACTGTTTTAAGCTTTCAGGGTTTACAACAAAACTTATACTGTCACTTACGGGATATCGGGAGCTCAAAATAATGAACAATCAGTTCACTTCAAGACGTTTACCATGCCATAAAAAAGATGCAATAGCAAAACAGCTGTCTCCCTCCCACTCACTACTTACCACCAAGTGAGCATTCCTGCAGGGTCTAACCTTCCATGGTCCACCTGGAAGTCCTTGAACCGTCTCCGACGTGGAAGATGTAACTCCAACCTCGTTAAGTGGGGCTATCTCAATGAAACAGCAGCGGGGTTGTGGAGCTGTGTCGCAAACTATGTTCCACCTCCTATCCTGCCCTCTTAGCCCAAGATCACGCAGCCGAAGTGACGTTTGCGCTGCCACCGACAACGCGGTGGAAGTGGCTAAGTTCTGGGCTAACAAAATATAAAAAGAAGAAGACCATGGCATAGGCAGCCTTCGAATTTTGTTATCAGGCATAGCCTTCAAAATATACAAAGCTTTAAGAATATTCAAAGATATCCGGTAAAGGTCTTTAGGCGGGATAAGCGTTTAGTCCCTTATATCTACAACCCTTTTGCGCTGTGACCTCGTTTCTACTAATTTGACGAGTTAAGGTGAACGACACTTTCACTTTATTGACCAAACTCTACGTGATATTTCTTTGATTTCATTGGTTGTCTATTGGTTCGCAATCTTTTTAGAACTTGTTATTGGTTCATTTAGTTTTCATATAGGTTCCATATAGTTTTCTTTAATAATGTCCTGTGGGCCTGGTGGGCTGTGTGTGTCCTAACGGCAAAAATTATGAACTTGCTGTCCCCTCTAGAAGATTAATTTGAAAAAACGCTTTCTGTGCTTACTTTCATTGTAGGAACTCACATATAGAAACTAGCTTATGGCAGCGGCTTCGCCCGCGTGGAGTTCTGTAACTGTCCTACGGGATCACACTACCGGGATCAAAACTAGCCTATAAACTATCTCTGTGCGAAATTTCATGCAAATCGGTTCGGTAGATCTGGCGTGATTGAGTATTAAACATCCATCCGTTCAAACTTACGCATTTATAATAGCTTAGTTGTAAGATTTCATGCTTCTAGAACCTTAGAGTTGTATTTTTTTAACTAAGAAAGGTATTTTATGACACTTCAGTACTCATAATATCAAGCGTTATCAATTTCATCCAAATAACGTTTCCAACATTACCGCAAAAGATATCTCACACACAATGTTCTATGAATTCCTCGTCCTAAATTGTAAGTCCTTTCAACCTAGGCCTACCTTTGTAGACGTTCACACAAATAATATAAATACCTCCCGACCCAATAATAACATACTGGGACGACTAGGACCCGTCATCAATCACACTATGTTATCTTTAAGTTTGAGTTCTGTGTAAATAAGGACGTCCACAAACGCCCGACTGATATAGCCAATTGTTGTTCAAAATTAGTCGCAAATGTCCCAATATTGGAATAGCTGCCCAGTATTTGCTGATCAATTTTGTTATTCTTACCAGCCTGTAGTACCAGCAGCGTCTCAGTTGATAATTATGCTGACAGAAAATACTGGTTACACGTGAAGCCTACCACGACATAGCTTGGGAAGCACTTTGGGAAATGGCTCAAAAATTTACAACTGAAAAGTTGTGTGGTAATTGGTTATCGTGGTATGGACATGCTAAGGAATGAGGAAAATATAGTGAACTAATAATTTTGAGTGTGAATATATACTCAAAATTTTCCTCACTACATTTACCTAAGAGTAAGAGTAGAGGAAGACCAAACAAACGATGGATGATATGGCTAGAAAGGAAGTGACTTCTGAGATGATGAGTAATAGAGAAGTATGGAAGCTGAAGACATGCTGCGGCGACCCCAAATAAATTGGGATAAGGGCGCTACAATGAGACCAACATCGGTCGATGTAGGAAGATTGAATCTTCTAGTAAACTTTGACTTTAGCTGATTCCATTTTTAATCGAAAGAAGACATCGATCGAAGTCAATCGATTGGAAATTGTCGTGTCAGTGAAAAGTCGTCTGTCTGCAAGCGTCCTAAGATTCCTCATACTGAATGGAGAATGGATACATAGGTAGATCTGGCAGACAGCCAAGCCGTAGGTGGTAAAAGGTGTTTTACAGGTGACGTCTGTCTCCTGCCAAGAAGCAAGTGGTAATGAACTTACAGAGTCCGTCCACCTCTAGAGATTTTAATTTTTGTCAGTCTGGAGTTCCGTGTTTGCGTTCGGGTGATCTCGGCTTTTAGTTACGATGTTCATTTTGTTTTTTGTTTCTTTTTTTAACACTAGTTTATTGTACAAGTCTACTTATCATGCGTGGGGTGGGGTCTTTTATTGTTTGTTTATTTGCTTTTCGACATTATTTATTTGTTGGTTTATATATACATGTCCTACCAATTGTAGGACCTGTATGAAATAATTTTACATGAAAATTTTCGAATATTGGAGGATTTTATTATGTCAACATTACTTTAAGTTGTTTTTAGGTATCAGTTAAAATAACGATAGTTAACAATTTTTTTATACGTAACGACATAAAATTAAAAACATAAATTAAAGTTAATATTGACACGTGTTTTCACTTTAGATAATATTAATTTTAGATGAATACGCAAGTAAAAAGTTTTCAGCTTTTAGAAACTTTGAATAGAAACGGAAGCTAGTAAAACGTTTAACATAAACACAATATAAAATCTTTCGATAAAACTACGTTTTTGTTGATAAACGTCGTTGAAATAGTTGGTAGCACTATAGGTGTGTAAACAAGACTGGTAGAAAAACACTGTATTTCTTAAAATAAGTTTCTTTTCATAAGTTAACAATTTCGGGATGTAGACGATATTCCGATATCTTTCCTTAAAATTTGGTTACGGGAGTAACGGGTACAGCAGTCAAAATAAATTTAAATGGTAAACTGATTGAATGATAAATTTTTTGTATTGAAAGATAAAAGAAAGTGCACCCAAAAAAATCAACTGTCTACCTATTACGGATTAAAAGATACAGCCCGCTGACAGACAGACGGACGAACGAACGGACAGCGAAGGCTTAGTCGAGTGACAGCGAAGGGTCGCGTTGGTAACTCTACGGGTACGGCACCCTAAAGAGGATTGGGATGTGTACGCACGACGGCCAATCAAGCTATACAAAACCAGTTTATGCGGATCTCTCATTGTATAAGAAATCTATACAAAGCGAGGATAAGTTATACTGGAAATGCACAGATTCATGTGCTGCCGTGTGTACGAGTGTAATTAGGTAGGCCTTTGTCTTACCTAGTCGAACATCAAACAGCTATCTTATTTAGGACACATCAACAAAGACTAGTTACAAAGCAGGTTACTACTCAAATAACCGTGATTGATGTGGTTTCGTTCATAGACCTAGTTTTCTTTAACCTGTCGACAAGTCAACGACTCAACGATCCTGAAATAATGACTCAAACGCCTGAGGAACGAAAAACGATTTACTCTTTAATGACACATACCTCATTAAAAAGTAAATAGGTTTTCGATTTTTAGATCTTTTAGTCATTATTGAAATGTGGTGTACTGATTCAGAGGGTACATAGTTTTCTCATGTTTTCACAGTTTTCATGATGAGTTATTGCGAAAATATAAATGCATGTGGGACGTTTTCGCTGGTTATTCTAATATTCAAATGTATTATAACTTGTATAACTTGCGAAAACTGTCTGAGAAAAAACTTCAGTTTTAATTTTTCCTTTATAACATAACACATCATCATCTGCCTAGCCTTTTTCCCAACTATGTTGGGGTCGGCTTCTAGTCTATTCGGATGCAGCTGAATACCAGTATTTTACATGGATCGACTGCCTATCTGACCTCCACAACCCAGAAAAAAAACTCCATAACATAACACATCTACACATAATTCTAACAGAAACGAGATTACATTTTCACGCTACAAGTTAATCGACTGTATTCTAAACTAAAGGGATTTCGGTGGAATTTGGTACATGTAGATCAGACTTAAGATACAGGATACTTTTTACCATAGTATTGCGTTCCCGTTGGATATTATCCGACCACCATGCGCGCGAAGCTGTCTTTTTAAGAAGCTACCAACTCTAAAGCTGGCATGCCACAATAACGTCAATTTTCATATCAATCGAGTACACTGTCTGTAGCTATAACACAGCCTGCCAAAGGCACGGAGAGAGTTGTCATCCGCGTGTCATCCGCGACCGTTAAGGATGATGTCCACCAAACGGACGCATCGCATCAGATCGGAAAGGATATGAACGGATGCGGCGACAGCCGATCGCGTTCGGCAGGATATCGACGCATACGATCGGTTCCGAACCGCAGGTTGCGAACGTACCCGTTTCTGCGCCTAGTCAAATAGTTTCATTCCTACCGTGTTGAAGTGTTCTAATTTTGAAAAGGATCCGATCGGATACGACGACAGGCGAACGGAGGGGATCGCGCGTCACACCGTACTTTCGGCTACGATAGTGTGTCGTGGAATACGCCCGCTGTCAAGCTGCTGTGCGCGGCCTGGTAATTTAGACTTTAAATACAGTGTACACACTTTTCAAGATTGTGAAATCCGTTCCGACCCGATGCGATGCCAGCCGTTTGGTGGAAATCATCCTTTATTATCACAGTTCCCGGTCTCTGACGATGGGACTTGCATGCATCAAGCGACTCGCGTCACTTGTTTTCCCCCACTCCGCAAATTGCGTGATATTCATTTGTTTCTGTCACAGTTGCTTGAGGGGGAGGCTCATCGCCAAAAGCTTTTGCATATCAATCGGGTACACTGTCTGCAGCTATTACACAGCCTGCCAAATTGTCGGAGAGAGTGACACGTCACCCGCGGCCATTATTGTCACAGTCGGGCTGTGGTACGGCAGTTATTATAGTCATAAATGTTGAAGTGATATATGGAGGGTCACAACGTGATGATGACCGTGCCAAAATATTGGATATGTTTAATGTTATGTAATAGACAGGCTAACAACGCTTTAGGGTTTTAGCCAAGATTAGACATCTTGGCTATACATATACAAGGTGTAAACGGACTCTACACGAAGCCGTCAATCAAGGATTCTGTACATCAAACTAAGTAACCCTACGCAAAAATTATGGCTTTTATTGGGGGTGAAAAATCACTCAAAATAATGTGCCGATGAATGCATTGAATAGTAAACGAGTCATAGAAGTATTTTAAGTAAAGTAAACCATAAAGTTAATATAAAAAAAAGAGAAAAATCTGGAACTTTGACCTCCAATATCTCCGTAAATAGAAGGTTCCCAGGTATGGTCCAGAACATAAAAAATATTGCAATGACGGGGAAAACAAGTGCCTTTCGGCTTCGTAAAGGGTCTATTATACCCTTTATTGGCATGTTACTTTGCCAATTGAAATGCGCAGTTAAAACCACATAATTGAGTGTACGCGATTTTGGATTTAAGCTAGCATAATCTGCCTATAATGTTCCCACTGCTGGGACACTCGCCTCGTCGCTCTCTATGAAAGGGAATGGGCCTGTATTTCACTACGCGGATTGATGGGTGCCTCAGTACTTCAAATTTTAGATTTCATGACAAACCAGTTTCCTCACGATGTCGGTTTCCGCAGTCGGCCTTTAATACTGTTATTATACTCATAAATGTTGAAGTGATGTATGGAGGGTTACACTGTAATGCTGGCCGTGCCAAAATGTTGGAGACCATGTTGAATGTTGTGTAATTGTCAGGCTATGAACGCTTTAGAGTCATGTTTGAAGTTTCTACCAATTAGGTGGTACAGCCAAGATTTACATTGATTTACGTTATTTATATGCCTGTAACTTTCCTATTTAATAATCGCGTGTAGGTAATTTTGAACTCGTGGATAAATAATACAGGGTGGCGCCGACAATACGAGTGCGGCTTAAGGGCATTACATTGCTCGATGACCTTGATGATTTGATCCCTGTACTGGTTTTTGTTGACTTGCCCCGCACATTTCGCAAAATTTCGGTTTTTATTTATTATTTAAAAATATTAAAAGAAATAACAGAAAATAAATAATACAGATTGTTAAGTATATCATTACGTATTTGTTGTTACAAAATTCATGCCGATCTATTCAGCCGTTACAGAGATAATTTACAATTAATGTTGAAAAAGGACCTATTTTCTACGATTAACCAAAAAAAATTGAGAAGGTTTATTAAAATTTTAAACAATACAATTTATTTGTGATGAACTTAACTATAACATACTTTTTTTTTACACGGAAAACGCACGAAGGGACTCAACAAATTTCTTTGAACATACGCTGTTTTTGGGATTTGAGCCATGTAATGCCCTTAACCTAAAGATAGACACCATCGGCTGTTATAAAAAGAAAATCTGCTGTCCCATACATTTTGGTCGACTAGGTATTGAAATTTAATATGGGACAGCTGATAATTTTTTCGCATTTGCGATATTGGACCCATGGAGGAAGTTGTTCAGTTTGATGGTCTGCAGCATATTCTTTCATCACCCTTTCTGTTACACCCGGTATAACAGCCGCTCGTGTCGATCTTTAGGTTAAGCCGCGCTTGACTATGTTGGTCCGTGGATGGGTGACTACCCATTACATACTGACTTTCATACGTGATTCGGAAAGCACGTGACGTACAGGTAGTCAGTGGCCCGAAAGTCTGACAACCAGTCTTTCCAAGGGGTGTCGTATTACCTAGTACTTACTGGGTTGTGGAGGTCAGAGGACAAGCTCCATGTAAAATACTGGTATTCAGCTGCATCCGGAGAGACTGGGAGCCGACCCCAACATAGTTGGGAAAAGGCTAGGCAGATGAGTTCTTCTTGTTCTATTTGTAACATTCCACAGTATCCTGTTTACAACGCATTAAAACCTCCTCTTCGTTCGTTAACAAGAGATCCATCAAAGTAGTTGGTCCATCCATCAACGTACGTCAAACTGAGACCAAATTGAGTCCAGAAGCTATTTAATGGAAGTGCATTAATATCAACTACGCTTTTAGTAGAGATACATATTAATAGCTGGGTGGGCTGGGTGTTTTGTAATAAATAAACAAACAAAGTTTGTTGTAAGATTAGCAGTGGCAGTGGCGTAGATGATGATGATGATGATGATGTTGATGATGTGGCGTGATGTGGTGGTGTGATGGTGAGTGCGACCTGATGGTATTCCCACATTTTGGCCATAATCCATACTATCCATTCTTCCATAGTTATACTTACTGTAACTAACTTAATATTATAAATGCTAAGGTAAGTTTGTTTGTTACCTTTTCACGCCTAAACCACTGAACCGATCATCCTGAAATTTTGCATATACTTTGTCAGGTGTACAGAAATGGACATAGGGTACCTTTCATCCCGAATAAAAGTACTGTTACCGAGGAAAACAACAATAACGTTCTTATGATAATAGATGGCGCCACGTGTCTTTCGCATCATGAGTGAATTATATTATTACAGGCAAAGTACAACCCGAATTGATTGGCAAATTAAATTAAGTTAATTTTGAAACACGACGTCTTGAAATATCTTTGTCTTCTCTCTCTGTTGGCTACACAAAGATTTGAACCCCGGAAAGTTTTCATGTTCAAAATTATCATCATAATTATTTTGCCGAAAAACAATTATTGTTACGCATACGCAGTTGGCCTGGAGTTGGATGGCCTAGCACTAGACCTACCATGTTATTTAAGATTTAAATATTAATAAATTGATAACAAGAGCCGACTACACAAAAGATGACTGTCTCGTTGGACTGGTGGTCGATTCCCAGGTCGGGCAAAGTGTTAGTTATTTATTAAAACTTCATTTACAAGAATGGTACACAGGCGGAGTTAATGCCACAAGGCATTCTCTACCAGTCAACATTTGGGTCAAATAGGACAGCATTGTGATAGAGTAGAGAAAAAAAATAAGAAAAATACCATTGAAAACCACCACCACCTCCTTTTATTACCATTTAAAGTGTTATTAAGATTTTCTACCAGGAATTTTCGCAGTAGTAGCCACGGACTCAAGATTTGTGCCTGATTGATGGCAATAGGCTCGCCCCCTATAACATGGGACTTAAACATAAATGGCGAAATGTGGGTGCATATTAGGTACACCTCTGCCTAACCCTTCGGGGATTACAGGCGTGATGTTATGTATCATCACAAAAGCTTATTGCACGGGATAAATCTACGCAGCTAAAATCAGCCTGTACCTCTTAGCTATTAATTCAGCCAGCATTGTTTATAATGCACGTATTACTACAGGCACTGATATTGTACAAGGTACAGTGATGTACAGTATGGCGATTTAATATTATATCCACATTCAGAACACAGTAACCACAAAAACATCATTATGTCCTGTGGTAGCGATGAGATGACCAGTGATTGATTTTAGAATAGTATGAAAAGGCCTGCCCTTCAAAATAATGTTGTCACGCGCCATAAGACTGTTAAATATTATCTCAGATGAGGTAGATTTATTTCACTGCAGTCTGATTAAGTTCACAGGAGTAGCACTAAAGTGCATTGAAAATATTTAGAGATGTTTGTAATTGTAGGTATTTTAATAGTAGTTTTCTTTTTTTGTTTTGAATTGTAGTTTTGTTAGCTTATGTAAGTTATCGTATCTTGGTTGTGGTAACATGGCATTGGCGTTATAGCTGTTAAGGTGTTATTTACAAAATTTGAAAAAAAAAAAAAATGTTCAGCAATCTAGATTCAGACAAAAAGTTGAAAGGGAATCAATTGTCTTGGTATAGGCATGTGATGAGGAGGGACGAATCGCATATGACTTAAAGAGTGATGAATATAAATGTTGATGGATGTACAGGGAGCGTAAGACCATGGAAATGATGTATGGATTGTGTGAGGAATGATATGAAAGAAAAAGGAGTAAATGATAGCGTGACGGTTGACAGAGGAGAATGTATGAACAAAACGTGTTGCGTCGACCCCAAGTAACATGGGACAAGGGCAGAAGATGACGATGATTTTAGATTCAGACGGTTCTTTAGTCAATATCTTATTTCAAAGGGCCAAAACAACTTTTAAAACCACAGAACAAAGTCCATTTCCAAATGCAAAATATACTAGCACCTAAGTACAAACACCTTTGTACCAAAATAATCACACCGTTTAATTTTTAAACAGCCAGAGAAAATGTCATCATATTTGACGAGAAATTACGAGCAAGCCTTTTGATATACCAAGTACGTTAATGGCGACAAAATGATCTTAAAATTTGAATTTCAAACGATGTGATCGCAGCTCGGAAATAATTCAAACGACCGATTTTACAAACAGGAATTAAAACACAATGAATAAATTAAAGATACTAACTTGCGATTAATCTTGTTTATGTAAATATGTTTTATATTGCTTGGAAATAAATTTAACGGTTTTAAATTAGAATCAGGTCATAGGAACTTGGAACGTCTGGACTGGAAACGCACTGGGCTGGTAACCTCGACTCTGCAGCTGGGGCCCGGAATCTACTACTTTTTAGCTATTTTGACAATGATGTCAGTTCAACGTGTTTTCGGATTCCACACAACAGAAATAATTATGTAGACGCAGCAGTGAGTGATTCCGGTCTGGTAAAACAAAATTATAAATCAGCCGTTCCATACATAAGATCGTAGTATTGAATTTTTTTTTTAAATTACCGACGAATAGTTTCTGTGTGTGGGGGGAGGAGTGGGGGTCAGAATGATGTACTGAATACGTGGTAAGCGTTTGTGCGTCGGTGTTCCTTACACATATGTACATATACACATACACTTGCGCGATCCGAGACAGTTCAATTGTTTCTCTGGGACTTCGTCGAGCTTCATTGTCTCGGCGCTTTTCTGGTGGTCGCCACTGTTGATTCTGGTTTTCAGGAGTTGCAGTGGTTTGGGAATAGTGTGGCGGGCTTGCCCCAAAAAAAAACATAAACTAAAGCTTAACAAAAAACTTTTTTTGTTTTATTGGCGCGTAATAATATTATACACTAAACATATTTTTTTAAGTTTTGTAACTAACCTGTGGATCATTGTTGTCTGAGCAAATAAATTTTATTATTTTATATTATAAAGTCTTTTCCCAAGGGGGTGGACAGGAACTAAAGAGCGCCAGCTTCTATAATCCATACTTATTCTTTGTGCTTCGTCCACTTTCATACATCAGGTCAAACACACGTCGGTAACGAGTTAAAGTTATATGCAGATTGCACAAAAATCTTTTACCAATGAACTACAATTGATAGACATAAAAAACTCTCCTCTATCCATCTTATAATCTCAAAATCTAAATGAATCCAATAAAAAATAATCTAATAAAGAAACTGGCCAGATAATTGGGTTCAAGGCCTAAAACCATGGTTGCTTGTGAATTTGATGACAATAGAAGTTTCTGAAATCTATCATAAAGTTGTACAGCAGTGGCGAAGGTTCCATACAACTCGATTCCTACCGGCTTCCCTTTGAAAAATGGCACAGTCAGTATTCTACAAATAAAAAATAATATGATCACATTAAAGAAGATTATGTACTCCGGCTTACCTATTACAAAAATTTACCCTTCGCTACTGTTGTACAGCATGTCTGAGAGACATTTCTCGACAGTATGTAAAACCAGGTCAGAGCCCGTGAGGGCATAAAAAATCTGACACCAGGTCCACGCACTAACCACACGATAAAGAAGACAGAAGACCCCGAGTTATCTTAAAAGAGGAAGAAACTCAAATTTCAAAACCAAAATTAATAAAAATATTCTAATAATGAAACTGGCCAGAGAATCGGGTTCAAGGCCTGTAGTTCCGCACAGCTTATTGCCACTAAACCAATGAAGCAATTCTAATAACAAGAATAGATTTCTTACCCAAACGTTGGCAGAGGTTCGTTAAATCACATTTAACGATTTAGTTCGCGACTGTACCGGTAGGGCTGCGCGATTTCAATTTAAACACAAAAAAAAAATTTGGAAGAGCTCGTGGCTGATTAATAACAGCCGCATCGGGTCGTACTTCAAGGTTAAGCTGCGTTTACCTAGGTAGGTTCACTGATGGGTGACCATCCATTACATACCGAGTTTCCTTCGTGCCTCGATAAGCACGCTAAGCCGTTGGTCTCGACTGTCATTTGTAGATATTTGACCGTCGTTACAGATAGTCAGTGGGCCGAAAGTCTGACAACCAGTCATACCAAGGGGTACATAGGTATTACCCCTTGCTAACTGGGTTGTGGAGGTCAGATAGGCAATCGCTCCATGTAAAATACTGGTATTCAGCTGCGTCCGGTTAGACTAGAAGCCGACCCCAACATAGTTGGGAAAAAGCAAGACAGAAGGTAATAAAGAAAGATTAAAAAAAAAAACGTCATTAATTGAACGAGGTTTCTTTTAGAAGATTTTTTTTTTCGGGTCCGGTCCAATGTTTCAAGCTAGAACCTTTTAGGCATTGTTCAGACCAAACGTATTGTCGGCCGCTGACTGAGAGCGCGCGTTACGGAGTTTATCGCTTTTCCATTTATATTTAACTTCTCGTTCACACCGAACCAGTAACCAGTAACCTGTAACCAGTGAGCATACTCACAGCCGACGGCGGACAATACGTTTGGTGTGAACGATGCCTTAAAGCTACGTACGCTCGTACTCTCATTGTGTTGTGCCTTCAACTTCGAACGGAATTTTGTATGAAACTATCACAATGTCAATTGTTTATGAATAAACAAAATGAAATCACTCCGAGTCTAATTACTCTAAGGGAATATTGATCAAAATGGTTAATACCAATGTCAATATTGGTTAATAATTAAGAATTTTACAATTTTCAATTAAACAAAAACGAAACTAGGAAAAAAATGTTTGAAGAAAAAAACAAGAAAATCTTTTTACAAGCATTATTTAACTTGCAATGTTGAAATATTGCTGCTGAATTTTAAAACAGTTATCCCCAACCAATCGAGCTAAAATTTTGCAGACACGTTTAGTTTTGATGACAACGCATGGTTAGCTAAGTGACGTCATTATAAATCCAATAAGGCGGGCTCTCCAAGATGGCGGTCTAGTTATTTTTTATGTACCACCAAGATATGGGTATCAATTAAAAGGGTTTACAGAGAAGTATACGAAAAAAATGACGCCACAGCTATTATTTAAAAATAAAGTTTTTTTACTATGAGCTTGTTTTCTTCAAACTTAACATTTTATTGAAACGGATTTCGGCCATCCCTGAACGGTACATATTCTGTCGGTACATCTAGTCGTGGCCTTCTGCCAAAGTCCCGAAATGATTCCTTCAAACACATTATCTCTGTATTATCTCTATTGTATTCGATTGTACATAGTTTTACAAGAATGTACTTACGTATTCAACTTTTTGGAAAACTGTCAAATGGTTGTGATTGTCGTAGTTGAGAAATCGGTTTTTGATTTGTGTTGATGCAAATAGCTTATGCATTTTAATAGTACATTTTGATACTAGTACGCAAACTTTGTCATTATAGCCGAGGCAGAATAAGCGAGGATGTTATTTATGGAGACGAGAAAATTTAAACAAAAACCTCTGACTTTAGGAATTGAACCACATTGGACGTAGTTTATGATTATCTGTAAAAACACTAGTAGTAATTAATGAAAAAAAAACCCACGAGTGTGAAATACCCTGCATTCTGAACCTACTACTAGTGCGATAAGAGCCAGTTTTTTTCGTCATATATGGAGAGCTAAGGACAAGTGATACTTACTTTCAAAGCGTTTTGTTAAAACCATGTATATGTGAGTCCCACAAATTTTTCACTTTACTTTCCATCATTATTATTGCTAAAGTAATATAACTTTATAGGCCGTCAAATCATTTGAGAAAACTTTCTAACATCTTATAGTTCAGTTTTCAGGCCTACTTAACTGTAAAGATTCCTGAGAGAGACCTATTCTTATAACCGAGAAAAAAGCGAAGGATTTCAGCCATATTTTTCCGCCATCTCAGCCTACCGGAAAATAAATACCTACCTAAAAGCTAAAAGCTGCCTTCTTCCACGAATTGATTAACTTACGAAACAATATTCCAGGAATATCCTAATTAATACATGAACCTAGAAACCGTAGCTCAAGTTAAAACAACTTACTTTAACGAGAAAATCCTATCTAATATAATATTATAAATGCGAAAGTAAGTTTGTTTGTTTGTGACCTTTTCACGTCTAAATCACTGAACCGATCCACCTGAAATTTTGCAAATACGTAGCCAGGTGTACAGAAATGGACATAGGATATCTTTCATCCCGAAAAAAAGTACTGTTCCCGAGGAAAACAACAATAACGTTCTTATGATAATAGATGGCGCCACGTATCTTTCGAATCATGATTGAATAATATTATTACAAGCAGAGTACAACCCGAGTTGATTTGTCAAATTCTAAAACAACGCGAGCGAAGCCGCGGGCAAAATCTAGTTTAATATAAATGTAGGAAAAAGGTCAGCTCGTTAATTAAGTTATAAAGTTTATTGACCTATAAGTATAAGTTAATTGTTGCTTGATTGCTATCGTTTCAAATTAACTTAATATAGTTACATTTCTTCGGTATTATGTTATTACATAAAATAAATAATTGGAGGAGTGTCAGTATAATTAGGTCGGTTTTTTACAAATGATTGCTTAATCGGTAAATATGTAGTTCAAGTCAAAAAGCTTGGTGATTGGCGGATAATTCACCAGTATTTCAAAGACATATCTACTACAAAAATTACATCTACTGGAAAATTTAGTCAGCAACACTCGCGCCATCAAGACGAATCTAACAACGTATAATTTATCCAAATCCCTTCATCCGTTTAGGAGTTACGAGGGAACAAAGAAACGGACATACATACATACAGGACAAACACATAACCCTCCTTTTGGGCTACGCCGCAGTCGGGTAAAATTAATCGAATATAGGTAGGAAAGATTCTTTAGATTCTACTTACTTATTTAAAAAGGCGATAGAATCACACATACATACCTATAAAAATAAAGGGTGTAAATAGACCCTTAACATATCCGAAAAGCACTTGTTCTCCCCGTCTTTGCGATCATTTTTTTCTAGACCATATCTGGGAACCTTCTAGTTACGGAGATATTGGAGGTCAAAGTTACAACTTTTACACAAGTATTTTTTTTAAATACATTCTTTTAATGTAATATTTTTACTTTACACACCTCCACGACCCCGTACTATTCAATCCATCCATCAGCACAATGCTTTGAGTGCTTTCCATCGAGTATTACCGTAAAACATGATTTTTCACCCCAAAAAAAAGTCGATTAACAGCAATAATTTTTGAGTAAAATTACTTAGCTTGATGTATAGAATGCTTGGTTGACGGATATGTGAAGGATCCGTTTACACCCTGTATAGGAGGCTATCTGAATCAAACAAAATTCCTCAATCGTAACACATTTTACCGAAAAATGCGTCTCCTACAACAATTTTTGGTTACGTAGCGAAAAGTAACTCCGTACATAGGTACATTACTCGGCTCCCCGAATCGTAAACTAACTTACCCTTTGCCATGGGATTGCGATATTCAATCTTGGGACGTTGCTATCATGTTTTATCTGAAGCGAGGGAGCGATCAAAACAAATGTTATAAGAAATATTGCTGCTGAATCTTGTGGAAGTGTCTTTAGTAAAGGAATTTTGGTGTGTGTTTAGAAGGAAGCTGGAAATGCTCTTAATAATTTTAGCCCTGAATTGTTTGTTCTTCAGCAGGACTGAAGCCTTTAAGCTTACTGCTTACGTACATTCGTTAAGGAATCACTGGGACGGCTGAGCCCGTGGTCTAAGTTCGATTCCAGTTCGAGCTCTGTTTTTGGGCTTTTTTATTAGAAAGAAAGAAAGAATGAAAGAATAAGTATTTATTAGACTCACACGGGACAAAATAAACAAAAAAAAATATTGATGAAATTACAATAATACAAAAATTATATTAAAAAAGTAAGGGTAGATTAGATGGTTCATTAGTTAGGTTAGTCTGATTATGACTTTGGTTGATGATTTTTGGGTATCGTAATACTAACTGGGTTGTGGAGGTCAGATAGGCAGTCGCTCCATGTAAAATACTGGTATTCAGCTGCATCCGGTTAGACTGGAAGCCGACCCCAACATAGTTGGGAAAAGGCTAGGCAGATAATGATGATGATGATATGACTTTGGTTGATGGTCATCTCAAATGGGAAGTAAGAGAACTGGGGAACTGTGTTCATATCACAGTTCACCCCTCCCAGAAATATAAGCGTGATGTTACTTTGGAAAGAAAGAAAAAAATAAAAATATTTTGTACAGTAAAGCACACGCTCATCTATACAAGTAAACATAATTGAAGTGTCACTAAGGTTCACTAATGTTTCACCAAAACTCCTTTGACAAATTTCTAGTTTAGAACCAACGTTTCATATACTATTTATTTCACAAACAACTTATACCGCAAACGTTTATTTTATATTCACTCGCTTTACAAACATTTATTTGGCAAATGCTTCTCTTTACAAATGTTTCGCATGATATTTAATCGTTTATTAAATACAGTTTTCATTAAATATTTGAATTCTTTTGGCAAAACCACGTTTAACCGAAATATCATTTTATAATAAAATTTCTAAGCCATATTTACATAGTATAAAACAAAGTCGCTCCCGCTGTTTGTACGCTTAGATCTTTTAAACTACGCAACTGATTTAATGCAGTTTTCAGCTATAGACAGAGTGATTCAAGAGGAAGGTTTATATGTTTACATGTACCCGTGCGAAGCCGGGGCGGTTCACTAGTTATATCTAAAACGAAAAGTTTAAGATATCTGACGGATGACTTATTTATTGGTTCAAAATATCCTTTGGATAAAAGCAATATATTTAATTTTCCAGTTCTATAAACGCCTATAATAAATAATAAAAATAAATTGTCGTGACGGCCAATGGCCTTATAGCCAAGAGCCTCGATGACCATCTTTCGAGGCTCTCATTAGGCGGTTGGATCAAGGGCCTGATTCAGAAGGCAGTACTCTTTGATACGGCTCGCATTTTGAGGATGTACCTGTCTCTGTAGCCCTAACCATCGGTACCTTGGACCCTGTTCCCGATACCGGTGGGCTACAATTTTTTATATTTTTAAATGTTTTTTATATTTTTTTTAAGAATATTTAAAAATGTAAATATTAAAAAAAATATAAATAAAGGAAATAATAATAATATTTTATTGTGAGGCATCAAGGCCCACTGTGTGTTACAATTACATCTTACTTAAAAACTATATTAGAAACATGCAGGAACACTAGAAAGAAAAAAAAAGGAAATCACAATCACATGAAGGTTTAACAAGCCAACATGTAGCTTGGTAAACCTCCCCATTGTAGGCCCATCCAGCCTCTCTGCAAACACCTTCAGAATACTGTTGCTGGTTCCCCTCACTCGGGATATAACTGAGCATTTTTGCAAAGTAATCGACAGTGTGCACATCAGCGAACATACCATCTGCCAGGGCTGCGGGACTGTTCGAAAGAGATACCGCGGCCCTGGAACACAAAGGGCAAAGAAGGAACATGGATTGGTTTTAGTCAGTACAAGTCTGACACTACCTTCCGCTCCGCACAGAGCGGGGGGGGGGGGGGGGGAGGTCATTTGATGATTTCCCATCCTAAAAAGAAAAAACAAAGCGAACATACCTGACGCACTATACCTCAATAACGCCCTTTTTTTTTTTTTTTTTTTTTTTTTTTTTTTTTTTTTTTTTTTTTTTTTTTTTTTTTTTTTTTAGGATGGGAAATCATCAAATGACCCCCCCCGCTCTGGGCGGAGCGGAAGGGAGTGTCAGACTTGTACTGACTAAAACCCATCCATGTTCCTTCTTTGCCCTTTGTGTTCCAGGGCCGCGGTATCTCTTTCGAACAGTCCCGCAGCCCTGGCATACCTCAATAACGCCCTGAAGGCATTAATATTAATAATTAATGGACAGTGGGCTGCCTATCCTTCAGCAGAACAAAAGTGGATCAACAAAATATTATTTAGTTCTCTTTATTCATAAAATCCGTCATACATAACAGCCCGCGTATGACCGACTTCTCTTTTATAAGTTTAAAGCTAAAATAAATTATATTTATTACACTGTTGACTTTTATCCTAGAACAAATCATTTCACAAAATGGCGCAGTTCAAATAAAGTGGTTGATTCTATTCATTTTATTGTGTTTTAACAGTAATTTTCGACACTATTCTTTATTAACGTGCAATGTCGAATAAATTATTATAACTACGCCATTTAAAGGTGTTAACCACAGATATAGATAGACCTAGATAACGCAAGTATCACGATCTGTATGAAAACCAAGCGTGCCATTTTTTGACTACCTATTATGACGTCACAAGCACTATTTAGTGATGGGAAAATCAAATCGATTCAAGTTAATGTACAGACGGCGTCAAAAGTAGGTGATCATTGATACTTATAGTGTCATTCACGAATTATTGTACAGACTGTCAAATTTTCCCAATCAACCTTGAACCTAATGCATTAGCGATAAAGTTCAAAATCTATTAACGAAATTTGACAGATTGTAGTACTGATACTGATACTGCTAGCCTGCGTCATCCCACTGCTGGGCAAAGGCCTCTCCCCATGACTTCCAGATGCTACGATCCAGGGCTAATGTGGGCCATTGGTCGTTTGTTTTGTCAAGTTCATCCCGCCATCTTCTGCGAGGTCTACCGCGACGCCTTCTGGCTGTGTGAAAGTGGTTATTTTGGCCCACAGCTCATTGGGCATGCGGCAGATTGTAGTAGCAAATATTTTAACTATGACAAACACAACATAGAAAGTGATAATGAGAAAATATGTATTCTTCAAAATCTATACAATGTTTAGGGTACCGTTGTCAACAAGGAACCCTTATCGTTTTTTTACCACTATCCTCCAAGTTTACCTATTTATTTTAGTCAAGAAATAATTTATTCGTACCATCGAATTAATTCATTCGACTTGTGAACTTTATGACGTAAAAGGTATTATTCTGCAATGGAAATTAAGGCCCAATTTCACCAATAAAACTGAATGCTAAAACGAGCTAAATACAGTTCACACAATATGAACTCATCATCATCATCCTCTGCCTGTCTTCACCCACTGCTGGGTTTAGGTTTCTTTTTAGGCATATGAACTAACCACATCATAAAGAAAAAGAACTGAGTTCAGAACACACTCAAACTGAACGCAGTTCACGCTAAAACAGTTAACAGCAGGTTATCATCGGTTGGACGTAAATCGACATTAATATGGACATTTGCAGATGCAGAACTTAGTTTTATTGAACGTGTTTTGTAATACAATCGGTGAAATTCACCCTAAGTACGTATATCAAATAATCCGATTAACTTATCGATATAGGATCAACGGTAACTATTAAAATTACTATGAACGGCCAGAGATTAAATCGGAACCCAATTTGATGGTTTTATTTATATTTGTTCGGCTCACGTATTCATGTGAATAATTCAAAGTTGGTTACTTAGTTTTATGTAACCCTGGGAATTTGTGATACGTAATCCGTATACAACATTAGTTTTAGTATATGCGAAACCTGACCATGTGTCTAGTATTTTTATGTAAAGAATCTATGTACAAAATTTCAAAACTGTATCATGAAAAATCACAAAGTTATAAACTTGTTCTTTCTGCTAGTTGTCCGCACAAAAACGTTGTCACCATGCAGCGCGCGCCCCCAGCGTCTTCTTGAGCTCATTGATAATAATAATTTGGCAGTAGGTACCTAAATTAGTGCGATAGGTACTCAAAGTCGCTCGGTGTCCAACTTTTAACTTTTTTAAATATTTTTGGTAAAACATATAAGACGGTTTAAAAATTATTGGAATCGATTCAGTTACTTATTCTGAACAAACTATATTCAGGTTTCGCATATACTAAAAATAATGTTGTATATAAAATCACATAGGTAAATATTTGACGTAGATTTGAAGAGATAAAGAAAACTAACTTAACAAAACCAAACAAGTAATAAACTAAAAAGTACCTGAATGTCAGGAATTACATAATATACAACCTGTAAGCCCTCAAGGGTTAGGCAGAGTTTCTAACTGTATCCAATATTTCGCCAGTTATGTTTAAGTCCCGTGTAATACAGTCAGAGCCTATTGCCATCAACCGGGCGCAAATCCAAACTCCGTGGCTGCTACTGAGAAATCCTTGAAGTAAATACCCAATAACACCTTGCTCAACCTGAGCATCGAACCCAGGACCTCATACTCAGCAGTAGCGGTTACAACCACAAATAACAGTAATCCATCTACATAACCTAAATAAAATATTTATACCCACTTACTCCGTAAGAAATTTACATTTTTACGAGAATCAACCTCAAAAGCCACACGAAAAATAATAAAAATCCTAAAACAAACAAAAGATGGCGCCACCCGGATCATATTATGCAGACACCACTCCCGAGCAAAACTATCTTGTGGAACAGAATTTGCCTTTCAAGCCGGCAAGATTTTTCCGCAAGACATGACATTATTTTATACAAGTTACTGCTCCCGGTCTATCCCCTGCAAACAAGCTAACGTGCCTCAACCAAGGGTATTTCCTTGCAGTTTCACAGCTATATTTTATCAGCACTATCTTTTAAAAGAGGGGAGAAAAAATAAAGAAAAAATGTTGTGAATCGCGCGGTTGTCCGTTGAGATATAAGACCCTTTGCCCACGGCCACTTTTTGTAGCGATGCTGTCGCACGTTTTAAACACGCTCTTCTGTATCGCGACTATCGTGCGCAAATCGCATATTTTGAAAAAAAAAGGACACAACTGCGCGGCAAACGAGCATTGACACTGTACCAATAAAAACGCGCGACTATTTTCTTAACGGAGTCCATCTTGCAACAGTAACGTACACTGGCATTTCTGTATCGATACAAAACCACGTTTGCATCATCACGGCTCAAGCACGACAGCATCGCGACAGTATCGTATCGTACTGTCAGCGACAGCATTGCGACTATATCGCGTTTGCATGGCTCCTGCCTCGCTACAAAAAGTGCCCGTGGATGAGGGTCCTAAAATAGTGCAACGCGTTCGCCCAACTCGATTTATGTGGACGGTCTGGGTTCTATTTTTAAGTTCTTTTTCTTGCGAAAAAATAGTTTATTATGACGTGCGCGCTTTCCATTCGGTCTGTTCGTTTGCATGGAGATGTGATAACGCTATATGCAGGGTTAACGGACGTTTCTTGGAGTGTTGCCTAATGTTCTCCTGATGAGCGGCTTTTGTTTTTTAGCTGTTATCGACAGGAGTGTGTTTGGGGTTTTCTAATGTTGTACCAAAAGTGGATTTGAATATCACGAAATGATCTTTTGTAAAGAACGAGGTTTCTAACTTTAGCGTTTAGCAGCAATAGTTACATACCTACTAAGCTTTATTGATGCCTATAGATGTAGACACATGCATTTTGTCCTATTGCAGAGGAAAATATTCCCCATATTTTTCACTGTCTTTATATGAATAATCACGAACACAAATATGTATACACATTCCTAAATTAAAAAGCAATTTACGCAAGAAATAACGATTGTAACTTAAATATAGAATCTTTTTCAGAATACTATGTTCGTAACAACATTAAATTTTAATCAGAACAGTAGGGGAAAAACACTTTTAAAAGTTGTTAAGTATTTACATATTGGTGCTCGTGACTGAAAATTTCCGGCCAATGAAATTACTATAAAAAGGTCTTATTCATTTAATTTAGTACATGGAGTACTTACAGCTAATAAAAACAAACAAAATAGGAAACCATAGAACCAGAACCATAAGAAGAACCAGAGATCCATAGAACCATCGGAACCATAACAGAACCAAACCAAAAAGAAAAACAAAAATAATTAAGAAACCAAAACCAAACCAAATGGAACCATATTTCTTTGTAAAAGTTCAGCTATACAACATTAGTTTTAGTATATATAAAGAATCTATGTACAAAATTTTCAAAGTTGATTACTTAGATTTATGTAACCCTAGAAATTTGTGATACGTAATCCGTATACAACATTAGTTTTAGTATATGCGAAACCTGAAACACGTATCTAGTATTTTTATGTAAAGAATCTATATACAAAATTTCAAAACTGTATCATGAAAAATCACAAAGTTATAAGCTTGTTCTGTTACCTAGTTGTTCGCACAAAATCGTGGTCACCACGCAGCGCGCGCCTCCAGCGTCGTCTTGAGCTCATTGATAATAATAATTTGGCAGTAGGTACCTAAATTATTGCGATAGGTACTTAAAGTCGCTCGGTGTCCAACTTTTAACTTTTCTAAATATTTTTGGGAAAAAATATAACATGGTTTAAAAATTATTGGAATCGATTCAGTTACTTTTTCTGAACAAACTATATTCAGGTTTCGCTTATACTAAAAATAATGTTGTAGAGACAAAAATTAGTACCAAAAGTATGTAGAAAATAGCCAAAGGAGCCAATTCCGCATGCCCCTTGAATCACCTTAAACACATGACACAATACTTCCCCTATTGCACCAGCACTATCAAAGAATAAAATAAAGCAATAATAAACCAGTAACAGCATCGCAAACGTCCGATATAGTAGTTCCGGCTGATCCGTGAAATCCGTGAGATCCGTATAACCGGATAACCGGACAAACAGTTACGATGTGCGAACGGTTCATATTACGTCTAAATGTTATTGCAGTCGGCATTGGATCCGATTGTCCGGAGTCGACAAACGGTATTCGTCTTGATTTGTTGTAGACTGAGAATATGGTTGTAAATGGCTTGTGTTAGATTGAGTTTGCAGTTATATGTTTTTGATATTAGTATTTGGTCTGAAAAAGCATACATTAATCGATCGATCGTCGACCGATGCCATCGATCTATGGTAGAAGCGATTAGTAGACATCGATCGATAGTTTCTGTCTTTCGACTATCCATTCTAACATCGATCCATCGAATGGTGTGGTAACACCATTAGCAAATGACCGGTCGGAGTGGCGATGCTTAGGAATGCCTATATCCAGTGGACGCCTTTTTACAATGTAAAATTAATTCATGAGAAGAATTTATGTGGGAAAGGTAAAATATGTTTTTTTTTGGCAAAGCAATACAGACTTCCGAAAAAAATACTTTCGAAAGTCGGTGCATGACTTTGTTTGTTTCATTGGCCGAAAGAAAACTTAATTTAGACATTTTTAGTGTTTATTTTGGAAGTCGGTTTTGTTTTGGCAAAAACGTTTTTTATTTTACCCTTTTTAGCTGTAATATCAAACAAATTATTGTCAAATTGTTGTGTTATTGTGTAACTAGAAGTTATTGAGGGACCATAATGGCATCAACATAGGCCAAGTAGAAAATATACGTATTAAACGGGAGCTAACTCATAAAATACTCAAACTAATGAAATTATAAAGAAAAAGAAGTAGATATCACACTAGCGCGCGCAAATTGTTGCAGACAAATTCAGACAATTGTCGTAATTTAAGTACTTCAAGCGCAATAGCTATCTCTTTCTGTATCATACGTTCCGTATTATCTATCTCAGTCGTAACAACGCAATATTGGGAATCCGCTCAGTATGAACGTAGAGTATCTTTCTTTATAATATTATTGGCTCAAGCAAAGTTAATAAAACAGTCAAGGAAAGGAAGTAAGGAAGAAATAGTAAACAAAAATAAGGAACATTGCGATTGTAGGCTAACTAATGCAGTAGGAATCCAGTTAAGTAAAGTAGGTATAAGACCGCACACTAAGGAAATTTTAAACAACTTTGTAATAAATCACGTTAGTCATAACATAATGCTGTTGTAGTTTTCTAGAATATATTTTGCTAACAATATTTGAAAACACTAGTTCTATAGTACAGTCCGTATCGGTAATGTAGCGTGTGTGTGAGGCCTCCCAGCTATCGACCGACCGCTTTAATGAGTCCTCGCGAAGGTATCAATTTAAATGGAATATTCTGAAGCTTGATCACGTATTGGTTCAATTTGTATCGTAATACCTACGTGGATTATGGTTATTTTAAAGCAAATAATCTGTGGGATATTGTTAGGAGTTTGTGGACGGTTAATGTGCCTTTGATGGGGCAAGCTGGAGGACTCATTAAAGTGGTCGGTCTATAGTTGTACCGATGAACTTAAAAAGGAGGCTGGGGTAGACTGAATGCGGATAACGGCTGACAAGGAGTTATAGTGCAGCTTGAGGTAGGGGTCCAGCTGTGGACTGCGCTGGGGTCAAATGACTTGTAAACAATGAAAATCATCAGCCTAGCCTTTTCCCAACTGTATTGGGGTCAGCTTCCAGTCTTACCGGATGCAACTGAATATAAGTATTCAGGATCTGCCCTCCACAACCCAGTTAGTACTAGACAATACGATACCCCTTGGTAAGACTGGTTGTCAGACTTTCGCGCCACTACCGTCACACCGTCTACAAATGACAGCCAGGGTCGACGGCTAAATGTGTTTTCTGAGGCACTGAAGAAACTCTGTATGTAATGGGCGGTCACCCATCCACGGACAAACCTAGGCAAGCGCGGCTTAACCTTGAAGATCGACCCGAGCGGCTGTTATTATTTAGCCACGAACTCCTCTCCGACCAAACGTTAAAAACCCTCAAATTAACTACAGTAACTAACAGACAGTTATGTAAATGGTGATGTTTGACTAAAATCTTATAAATAGAAAATATATTTTTGTTCTACCTACTACGCGAAACGAATAGCTACGAATTTTGGCATAAGCTAGGATAACAAACATTACCAGAAATTACGCTAGACGTAAAATATTTAGTACATATTTAGCAGTTCTGGTGTTGATAATTAAGTACCACATTTCGCGAATTGTTTTATTTTTATGAAACAGTTTAGCGATAAAAAAAAAAAAAATATTTAATAAATAAATTCATTCAAAAATTCAACAAATTCATTCAATAATATTCATTCATTTTTTTTTTTTTTTTTTTGTTTTATCTAAAAATGGGTTTAAACCTTTATATCATTCACTGCCTATACACGATGGAAGGAACACGGACGCTAAAACGGTTACCACGTATTCAGTACATTATACTGAACCCCCACATATACAGTTTCATCGGTAATAAAAAAAAATTACAGCTTTTCTATACATTTTGGCCGTGTATTGCAGGACATAGCTGTTTTTTTTTTCAGACTGATGTACTGAATACGTGGTAACCGCTTTAGCATCGGTGTACCTTCCATCCTGTATAATTCTTCTGTAGATTTTTCAAACAAAAATTGCTGCATAAATAAAATAGAATGTAAAGTTATACAGCCTAGAAAGAGTCACAAACTACATTTTTTGGAAGCAACCGAAGCAGAACAAACCTGAAACCTTATAACAATGAGAGTAAAAATAATTTTAACAGTGATGTCAAATCAGAGAATTAATAACTGGTAAGGGACTGTAGCTTTTTTGTCTTTGTTCGTTAGCACTGACAGACAAATTTGGAAACATAATGTTGCTATCGATACTATAGAACGACCGCTTTAATGAGTCCTCCGCCTTGCCCCATCAAAGGCACATTAAGCGTCCGCTGAATATCCATAATCCACGTAGGTGTTACGATAAACCATGAACCAATGAACCAATAATGATGTAATCAACCTTCAGAATATTCCATTTAAATTGATACCTTCGCGAGGACTCATTAAAGCGGTCGGTCTATAACACCCGTATCTATAAAAAAGTCAAAGTGATTACTTGAGCAACGATTTTTATTCTATTGTTTAGTAATTGCTTGAAGTTAGAACTCTTTGCTTTCTATGATAGTTCTTACTTCGTTCAAATTCTTGTCTATTGCATAAAAATGGAATTGGAACCATTGCATGGTTGAATAATTGTTGTATACTCAAGTAATTATTTTAACTTGACTATAGATACAGGTGAAAGACATCTTTACAAAAAATATTTCATAATACGGAAACTTCAATGTCATTGGCAAACGGAAAAACATCTATATTTAGTTATTTTCCTTGAGTAGTAGAGTAGCACTTGTTCAAACACGAAATAGACATTTTATATCCCATTTTACATAGTTTAACATATTATCACACATAACACCACGCCTGTGTTCCCCAGTGTGCTAGGCAGAAGGATGCCCAATAGTAAAGCCACATTACGCCAGTTATAATTGAAGATCCATTTAATAGGAGAAGCTGATTGCATTCGATCGGGCACAAATCCATCATGAGCAGGTTGAGGTTCTGGGTTCGATTCCCGGGTCGGGCAAATTGTTATTGGGTTATTTCATCAGGAATTTCTCAGTAGCAGCCATAATGCCTGGTTGATGGCAATAGGTTCGCCTCCTATGGCTCCTATTACATGGGATTTAAACATAACTGGCGAAATGTGGGTGTACTATCAGGTACAACTCTGCCTAACCGTTCGGGGATTACAGGCGTGATGTTATGTTATATTTATGTGTTATTTTACAGTCGTAAATTACTTTAATCGATTTACTTCGATCGATGATGGTAATCGTAATCAAACTGAGTTTAATGATTGGCGCACTAAACTAACATAGAGGCTAATGTTAGTCTGTAATGGCCGACAATAGCACAGAATTACGTATATCGGCGCGAATTTCCATTACGTAACTGTTTTTTAGTGTTTGTCTTTGAAGATGCATTGATGGATGAGTTTACCGATATAAGTTACACGCGTAATTGCAAGGTTAAATCTGAAATTATGAAAGACAGAGATAAATTGGTAAAAAAAAACGTTACCCCACACTAGGAATTTTTCCTGTATCGTGGGTGCGTTTACAGACCCGGAACAACTACCTATAGGCCATACAAATATTTGTGTCGTGCGGAGATCGAACCCGCGACACGCAGTGCAGCAGGCAATCGCTCAGCCAATACGCCAACCACGCCGTCGTTTCCTCGCGATATTTTCCTTCACCGAAGCAAGTGACAGTTATACAATACGCACATGAATCCAAAAAATCAGAGGTGCGTGTGTTGGGTCCGAACTCGAGACCTATGACTTGGCAGTCCGACGGTCACGCCACTAGACTACACTGCAACCAAAACGCGCTAAACTTTACAGTTATAATCTCCAGTTTACTGCTACAATAATCTCAAGGTTCTCGAGATTAAGTTTTTATCGGTCCTAAATAACTTTAGGACGAATCGTCGGCATTTTACAAAGTGCCCTCGGACCTTATTTCATAGGTATTTTATCTGTATTACGTTCTAATTTGAACGTTCAATTAATTCCGGCCAGCAATTAGAAAGGTAAAGTTTCATGAAATAGCTTCGGGTTCAGTATTAATAAGAAATAGGGATTAAATGTATCGTTTTTCAGTTAGTTACTGTAGTTAATTTGAGGGTTTTTAACGTTTGGTTGGAGAGGAGGTCGTGGCTAAATAATAACAGCCGCATGGGTCGGTCTTTAAGGTTCTTGCCTAGGTTTGTCCGTGGATGGGTGACCTCCCATTACATATCGAGTTTCTACAGTGCCTCAGAAAACACATTTAGCCGTCGATCCCGGCTGTCATTTGTAGACGGTCTGACGGTAGTGGCCCGAAAGTCTGACAACCAGTTTTACGGATATTTAAGGATATTCCTTGGCAATCGGTCGAACTCGGTCGGCAGCGTCATGTCTTCTTCTCCCATACTTCTTTATCACTCGTCATCTCATCAGACATCTCCTTTCTTTCCATATCAACCTTTAAACAGTCCATCCACCGATCCATTAATCTTCCACAGTAGCAAGATTTAATCTCCATACATATCGGTCTGAATAGCTACTAAGATGATCCAATCAATATCTCTGCCTGAAATAAAAATCGCAAAAATTTGCTTTTGAGCATCTTGGAGTCGGTTATAAATACAAATTCAACTTCCAATCAAATTGGTTTTTAATTTTTTTTTTAACAGTTTTTATGTGTTTTTAAATGTTTCTTTTACCATAAAACTTCGAAACCAATGCTCCATTACTGTTTTATTTTACTGCTCTCGAATTGGATTGAGTAGTACTTACCTATCCATAGTAAAAGAAATGCATTGAACCCTTGAACCCAAGGTATAAGAATAAACTATTTATTCCACGCTCCTGGCCTGTTCCGGTAAGCTAAATATAAAGAAATAGGGTTGTCACAGATATGCAAAGATTTTATTAACTTCAGTATATTGACATCAGGATTCTCGATTTTCTACTGTAGAATCTCCTGAGGTTTCAAGACACTGCTGTACTAGAAAGTTAAGGCTACTGACTAGACAATTCTTCTAGGAGAATGTGCCTATGTATTTGTTTAACGTTCAAGAGAAATGGCTCTTATTTCTATCATCATACAGTCTTAGAAAACCAATAAAACTCAGAATTTTCACGTACTTTCGTTATTTATTTAGGATTACTGTTTAAAACTGGTAATTAGCTAACTATTTACCTATACTATTTTACGAGAAGCTATGAACCAAATCATTACAACAAGGTGTAACAAAACAAACCTTATAAAGGGTGTAAATAGACCCTGTTCTCCGCGTCTTTGAGATCATTTATTTGTTTTAGACCATACCTGGGAACCTTCTAGTCAAGGAGATATTGGGGGTCAAAGTTGCAACTTTTTCACAAGTTTTTTTTTTTAAATACATGTTTTTAATGTAAGATTTTTACTTTAAACACCCCCAAGACCCCCGTACTATTCAATTCATCCATCAGCACAATGCTTTGAGTGCCTTCCGTCGAATCCTACAAACGTGATTTGCCACCCCAAAAAAAAAGTCGTTTCCCAGCTATAATTTTTGCGTAAAGTGACTTAGTTTGATGTACAGAATGCTTGGTTGACGGCTTCGTGAAGGGCTTCCAAGACTGCAACCCTTTGATAACACAAAATGTTTTTAATCCAACCAATTGTTTGTATTCCCAAGTCAATTATAATCAAACTAAATTCATAGCCCACAGAACTGCCCAATAGTGGACATAGACAGGATTAGTTTAAAGTTATATGCGACAGATGTTAAAACGGACATTTATTTTTGGAGAATGGAAAAGAAAACATCAAAATTGATGCTGTTCTTTGTTTAGGTTATGCGTTTGCCCTATTTAGAGCTTAGTAGGAAGAAAACAAAGCTTTATGTTTATTTATAAATGGCTTTTAGCATTAAGCAAAGATTCCATAAAGCAATTTGTTTTTTTTTATCCTTTTAAATTTTTTTTTAGGATTCCGTACCAGAAGGGTAACCAACGGGACCCTATTACTAAGCCTCCGCTATCCGTCTGTCTGTCAGCGGGCTGTATCTCATAATCTGTAATAGGCTCTATGACAACAAATAATGGATATAAAAATAAATTAAAAATTAAAAAGGGCTCCCCTACTACGATGGTACGGGAGTCCAACACTCACCCGGCCGGTTTTTTTAAAGATTAAAAACGCATTTTTGTTCATGTGTTGTTAAAAATGTTATTTTTTGTTTTTTTCACTTTAATATGACTAAAAACATTTTCTTTATTTACAGAATGTCGTCCAAAGGTGAATCTGTGAAAACAGAAGTCAAAGTGAGTATTCTAATAGTTTTTCACACTTAGGTGTTTACTCATAAACGTTACGCCAGGGTAACCCGTCAATTTTTGTGATTTTTTTGCAATTTGCAAGTCATTATCAAGTTGTACAGTCACAAGCAACAATATGTAACTACTTAATAACTTTTAAAAGTATTTTTCTCCTACTGTTCTGATTAAAACATCATGTTGTTGCGAACATAGTATTCTGGAACTCATATTTTTATGAAAAAGATCCTATCTCCAAGTTACAATCGTTATTTCTCGCGGAAACTGCTTTTAAATTAAGGAAAGTATATACATATTGGTGCTCGTGACTGTACGTTGATTAAAATATGATTTGCGTAAGTTACAAATATGGCTTTAAAACCCTCCAAGTTCCTATAATTCCATTGAATGACTTTTCATGAAATAGTCAGGCAATGGGGTTAAATTAAGAAAATTTACTTTCTACCCTGGCGTTTCCACCACAAGTTAAGTATTGGTTGACGGACATTTTTAACCATACACTTGACGTTTTTATAAACGATTGTCAATTTCTACCATCTTTTAGGAGAAACACCCCTAGTATTAAAATATTTAAAGCAATAGTAGATAGTATGTACAACAGACACTATAATTAATTAATTATCATGACACCGACAGACTCGGATGAAAATGTGAAAATAAATCTTGCTATAATCATCTAGCCTTTTCCCAACTACGTTGTGGTTGGCTTAAAATAAATCTTACTATATGTATACTATTATAAATGCGAAGTTTGGATGGATAGATGTGTGTTACTCAATAACGCCAGAACTACTGAACAGATCTGCATAAAATGTGGCACAGAGATAGGTTATAGTCACACGTACTCGTACACATTAAAATGTCCACGCGAACAAAGTCGAGAGCCTTAGTTAGGTGGTTTTTATATTTTGCTGATCTTACATCCAATATAAATTAACCCAAAGAAAATGGTTTGATACAGTTTACAAGTAAGTAGGGACTTAAGAAGTAAATATACATTAAAAATGTTATCCAGTTTTTCGACCCATTATTTTCCTATAATTATTTTCGACATATTGACGTTTCCAACTGGGTATAAAAACCAAGAAAGTCGAAACTTCAACAAAATACGTCTAGGTATTGTAGGAATGAGAAAAAGATTGTATTGTTTATTTATATACAGTACAAAAAAATAAATAAGAAAAATACCATTTTGTTAACATAAATTGATATACAGAAATATACAACATTAGTTTTAGTATATGCGAAATCTGATACACGTGTATTTTTATGTAAAGAATCTATGTACAAAATTTCAAAACTGCATCATGAAAAATCATAAAGTTATAAGCTTGTTCTGTTACTTAGTTGTCCGCACAAAAACGCCGTCACCACGTAGCGCGCGAATCCAGCTTCGTCTTGAGCTCATTGATAATAATAATTTGGCAGTAGGTACTTAAATTATTGCGATAGGTACTCAAAGTCGCTCGGTATCAAACTTTTAACTTTTTAAATATTTTTGGGAAAAAATATAACATGGTTTAAAAATTATTGGAATCGATTCAGTTACTTATTCTGAACAAACTATATTCAGGTTTCGCATATACTAAAAATAAAGTTGTATATAAAATGAAATAAACTAATATATAATAATATAAAATACATACAAATAGTCCAAAATACGAGAAACCTTACAGTAATTACTATGACTACTAACATCTAGCTTGTGAGCAATTTAGTCTGATTTTAAATAGTACTTCCGAACTGTTCTTTTGAAAGCCATTTTGCTTTCAGCTTTTTTAATGCCAAGGGGTAGTGCGTTCCAGAGCTTTATAGTTGAGACAGCGTAAGAATTGGACATAAAACCAGTACGATGTGAGGGAATTTCAAGTAGTAGGTTAGGTTAGATTAGGTAATTGGTAGGTTTATGGTTTTGTATTGAAAAATGTTGGAGAGTCAATGGTGTGGGAACTACAGGAGTATTTTTAAGGAAGTTCTTTTCTGAAACTACGAAAGATTCTGATGGAATTTGTAGTTTCAGCGCGTCTTATGATTTTTAATGTAGGATCTTTATAAGAAAATTTAAACATAAAGTAGCAATAGAATAAGTTTTCAAAGGTTACTATAGATCGACCGCTTTAATGAGTCCTCTGCCTTGCCCAATCAAAGGCACATTATACGTCCACAAAGTCCTAACAATATCTCACAGGTTATTTGCTTTAAAATAATCATAATCCACGATACTAATTGAACCAATACGCGATCAACCTTCAGAGTATTCCATTTAAATTGATACCTTCGCGAGGACTCATTAAAGCGATCGGTCTATAGCCGATAGATATATACATCATCGTAAAAAAAAAATGTTATTCGTCATCGCTGTAAATCAAGATTCGCCAACAATGTGTGTTGAACAGGTCAAGCAGAAGGGTAAATGGGCCTGTGGACGGCGACTTATGGGCTAGCTCGCCATCCTGCCGTCTTATGACGACAGGCCGTGACAAGGCGCGTTCGTGTTCCACGCGCGCCTCAAAGAGATGCCAGCCACCACGTAGGGGTCCGCACGGACCGATGCCTGCCAGGGCTGCGGGATTGTTCGAAAGAGATACCGCGGCCCTGGAACACAAAGGACAAAGAAGGAACATGGATGGGTTTTAGTCAGTACAACTCTAACACTCCCTTCCGCTCCGCCCAGAGCGGGGGGGGGGGGGGGGGCATTTGATGATTTACCATCCTAAAAAAAAAGCAGAAGGGAAAAATATAAAAAGTTAAAATAGAACTCATATTTCAGAGATCAGTCACAATTAGCTAAAGTCTCTCTCGCGGGAAACACCTGGATAAGGGATGCTCAGAACCGGGAACTGTAGCTGAAGAATGGGGAGGTCTGTAACCAGCAGTTGGTGATTCCCTGCTGATATGATGATGAAGAAGCTAAAGCCAGAATGCTTGGCCACGAGTTTTACGCTCAAGCGTCACGCGTGATGTGACAGCAAATGCGGAGAAAACAAATTGCTGACAGCGCGATGCAATGGCACTCACGTGAAGAGAACAGGTGACACGCGTGTCGCATGACGCAAGATGCATGAGGTCTTGGACGGGGCGTAATTAGCACAACATAATATATGTATATGCAGGTTTTTCCCCCGGTGTCAAATATGTCGTCTGCCCATCACGCCGCTGCCTGGACAACCCACATGTCTTTTTCCAGTTCTTGGACGCCATTAAGTGACAGCTTTACTCCCCCTGTCGTCACCGCGCCTTGCTAAGAGTCCTGCCCAACTCTTTTTGAGTTCCATAACGCGATTTCCAGTATCGAATATCTTTGTACGTCTTCGGAGGCTGGCAAAGGAATGTGGAGATTGGCACAAGAAAAGAGACGTCTGTACCGGCAGTGGCTGAATTCAGGCTGTGGATGATGATGATGATGAACATAATATAACTCCTGTAATCCCCAAAGGGTTAGGCAGAGGTGTACCTAGTTATGTTTAAGTCCCATGTAATAGGGGCCAGTATATTGCCATCAACCGGGTGCAAATCCAGACTCCGTGGCTGCTACTCAGTAATTCCTGATGGAAAAACCCAATGACACTTTGCCCGACCCGGGAATCGAAACCAGGACCTCATATTCAGCAGTCATGCTTGCGACTAGACGACCAACGAGGCGATGATGATGAATATGTATCAAACACACCGTTTTTATAAAGCCATACGGTTTACAAATAATCCTTCCATCAAGAAACCAAAGTCATAAATTATTGAAGACTTATTCAGGACTCGATAACAGGTGTACCGCGTGGGATGAGTGCCCCAGGGCAAGGAAAATGCCAGATTATATTGGAAGCAAATAATGAAATTGATCGGCTGTAAGTAATCACTCAAAAAATGTATATGGGTCATTCAGAGCTGACGTGGACTTTCAACCGATTAACAAAAAAACGGAAGAGTTTCTGAATGCTTCAGATATTTTCGAGTTGACTTTCAATACTGGAAATCATGTGGAAACTGGTGTCTGTTTCTTAAACGGTGAACTATTGAAGAAATAACTTCGGTTTAAAGACATTTATTTCTCAAAGAACAAATTGCAGTTCACATAAAGAGAAACTTAACTAAATTAACAATAGGTTACATTACGACGTTCAAGCCATCCATGTAACTGAACACCATAGTTTGTATGTATATGTATAAAATAGACACGGAGATAAAAACGCACTCACGATACAGGAGAAATTCCTAGCGTGAGTTAACGACTTTTTTTTTTAAATAATAAAGCAAAAGAAAGAAAGTTAAGTATAAATAAAAACCAAAACAATTCACACTAAACTTATGTGTCTAATTTAAAAACCTAAACTTATGACTTATAACTGACTAACTTATGACTTAGTAACTTAAAATGCTGTCAAATCTATTTCAAAGGATAATTTAATGAACGTACGTAACACGTACATAATAACATATACACACAGCATACGTAAATAAAAACAAAAAATCCTAAATGTGCGTAAATATATAAATATACATATGTATATAGACGAATATCACGAGTTACCGACAGGTTACTGGCAACGTACTCTGTCAAGATTCCAACTTTTACTAATTATTTTACTATGTAAGTAAAAAATAACTAGCGTATGCTTTGTAATGTTTATTATAATAATAGTAATTTATTTGCTCAGACAACAATGCTCCACAGGTTAGTTAAAAAAAAACTATGTTTGTATATAATATTATTACACGCTCCCAGAAAATGTATACATAGCAACAAAAACAAATACTTTACAAAACAACAAACAAACAACAACATCGACGATGCATCATTTCTGCCTCATCAACACCTGCATGAAGTGGTTCATCATCGGTGAATCAAATTTGTCCATTGACATCTTCAAAATGCCATTAGGGCATAACGTGAGCCGCAACTCTCAACACGATGGGCGCCTGATGATGGCCAGCGACGCCGAGGCACGAACGCTGGTTCGAGGTGGCAGGAGAAGAGTACCTGGAAGGATATGGGAGAGGCCTTTGCTCAGCAGTGGGACATACAAGGCTAATAAAAAAAAATACATTAGGACATTATGTATGTATATGATTTTCTTTCAACATTATTGATGATTTTACACAGTTAGTACCTAAAACCAACGCAATTAGCTGTTTTTGATTTTATATTTTGACAAGGTGTAAAAGGACCCTTCACAAAGTCATCAACCAAGCATTCTATACATTATGTTGTAACTCTACGCAAAAATTTTGCTGTGAAAGGATTTTTTTTGGGGTGAAAAATCACGTTTTACACGTATTTAAAGTAAAGCTAGAACCTTTAAAAGAAGTTAAAAACTTGTGAAAAAGTCGGAACTTTTTATTTTTACTTGACCTAAAATATCTCCGTAACTAGAAGATTCCCAGGTATAAAACAACGCAATAACGAAGAGAACAAGTGCCTTTCGGCTTCGTTAAGGATCCGTTTACAGTCTTTATAGTCTTCTTGGCATAATTTTAGTTATGGTGCCAAATCTCAGCAGAGACTATAGCCATCGACGTATATAGTGCACATATGTGTGCGAGGACACAAGTGCACTCTCTCTTCCCTTATCCTCGTGATGCGATGAAACGACAATCAACCGCGACCGGAGAGAGATCCGGCGCAGTACCAACGGTTTTTCATGCTTTCTAACGAGGGGGTATACCATACCAGTATTCCTCCGGAATTGAGAACTTCATGACTTATTTATTCATCTATGGCTACTGACGATGCCGATTATTGCCAATCTTTTATTTTATTTATTGGGGACTTAAAATAGTTACTTAAAGCTACAGAAAATACAAAAAATCCTTAAAAGCTAAAAATCACAAACATGTAACCCACACCAATATCCACGTCTTAACAAAAGAATGTATGTATGGTAGATTTTAATATCCGTGACATGTGTGAAGTTTCAACTACTAATTTAAAAGGCTCATAGAGCAGAATCAATACACAACACTTTAGTATTTGCTCATTTATTTTGGCAGTTAAGCAATTCAGTTGGCCATTAAATGTTAAAAGCATGAGTTACCGTAAAATTGTAAAAACCGTCAGATTATAATCTATCTCGCGAGATTTTTTTTTAATTTTTTTTTTTTATTCTGTATGGGCTTACTCTTGACCTCAATCTAGTCCTGAGGACAGAGATGAAGTCGACGATGGAACGAGCTAACCCAAAAGAAGCCTATTAACTCGCGATTTAAATAGATTGGGGTCATATGAACTTGGAAACACCGACGCAGGCAGGGAATTCCACTCCTTGGCTGTGCGCATAATAAATGATGTAGCAAAGCGCTTCGTGCGAATGTGTGGAACATCGACAAGGTATGGGTGATAACCTGCAGTACGTCTGGACTCCCGATGGAAGAAAGGAGATGGTGGAATGAGTTCGTGGAGCTCTTGAGCACACTCACCGAAGTACAATCTGTAAAAGACCGACAAACATGCAACTTTGCGCCGATGGGCCAGGCTATGAAGCCTGGTACTAACCAGCTTATCGTCACCAATGAGCCTCTTGGCTCTGCGCTCAACAGAATCAAGTGTGGCCAATTGGTATTTGGCTGAGCCATCCCAAAGGTGACAGCAATACTCCATGCCGGACCGAACTTGAGCTTTATATAAAACTAAAAGCTGTCCAGGCTTGAAGTAACGCTTAACCTTGTTTAGGATACCCAGCTTTTTTGCCGCAGTTTGGGCTTTCGACTCAATGTAGGCACCGAAGTTCAGATTCGCACTCAACTTCGCACCAAGAAGCTCGAGGCTGTCGGTGACTGGTACAGATGTACCCCGGAAAGTAGGAGCCAGATTGAACGGACTCCTTTTGGCGGTGAACAGGCACACTTGTGTTTTGGTGGCGTTGAAAACAACCAAATTCTCATCACCCCACTTGGAGATGAGACTTAAGGTTGAATTCGTTCGCTCTACCATAGCCTCTCTCAATAAACGCACTTCATCACCGCTGGCTTTCGCGCTGGATGCATAACTCTCCATGACAGTACTGTCGTCTGCGTACCCAACAATACCAGGAGCCAGAAGGTCATTGATGTGCAGCAGGAAAAGAGTCGCGGAGAGAACAGACCCCTGAGGAACTCCGGCATCAATAGCGATAAGGTCAGAGGAGCAGCCATCAATGACCACTCGGATCGACCGTTCACTCAGGAAGTCAGATATCCAGCGGCAAAAGTCAACGGGGATGCCGTATGCAGGAAGTTTGCTCAGCAGACTTGCGTGCCATACCCTGTCGAAAGCCTTCGAGATGTCGAGCGAAACGGCAAGGGCTTCGCCGTGTTTCTCGATGGCCTCACCCCAGCAGTGCGTAGCAAACACCAGAAGATCCCCAGTTGATCGTCCCCGGCGAAAGCCATAATGACGGTCACTGAGTAGGTCGTTTGCTTCTAGGTATGCCAGCAGCTTCGCATTGAGAACCCTTTCCATAACTTTACAAAGTATGGAGGTGATGGCGATTGGTCGATAGTTACTGGGGTCGGCACGACTACCCTTCTTGGGTACTGGTTGTACATTGGCAACCTTCCATGACATCGGAACCGTTCTGGTTTTAAGAGAGAGGCGGTACAAGCGTGTCAACACAGGAGACAACTCAGGCGCACAGTTCCTCAAGACTCTTGCTGGTATGCCGTCAGGACCGCTAGCCTTGTTCACGTCTAGGCTATAGAGTACTCTACGAACCTCTTTCATGTGTATTGTGATCTCCGGCATCGAAGAATCACAGTGAGGAATCGTTGGTGGCTGTTTTGAGTCAGTAACTAGACGTGAATTGCTCGCGAATAGAGATGCAAACAGGTTTGCCTTCTCGGTAGCGGAGTGAGCTAGCGACCCATCCGGTTTTTGCAAGGGAGGTAATGTGGGCCGGCAGAAGTTGGTTTCGACCGATTTGGATAGGGACCAAAACTGTTTACTACCAGAGGGGTAGGATGCAAGTTTAGCCCCTATACGGCTGACGTGGTCGAAACGCGCCTTTCGGATCACCCGCTTGCACGACTTTGCGGCAGAATTAAAAGCTCTTTTCTTCGCGCGAACCCGTCGAGCTCGAACTTTGCGGTCACGGGCTTGCACCCAGGCTTGGTATGCAGACTGCATTCGAGCCTCAGCACGAGCGCAGTCCACGTTGAACCAAGGACGGGCGTTGTGACCGAGCGGTATGTCGGAGAATGGAATATAGTATTCCATTCCCTGCCGTATCACGTCCGGAACCGCTTCAGCTGAACAAGTGGGGTCGTCCGAAGAAAAGCACACTGGACGCCAAGGGAAGGACGCAAAAAATGCCGCATCTCATCCCAGTCTGCTGATTCGTATCGCCAAACTCGCCTCTCGCCCCTAGGGCTATCATCTGGAGGAGAGCTGACAGACACGGACTTCACCAGACAGTGGTCGGATGTTCCCAGTGGGGCTGATACCGATACTGAGTGCCTGTCTGGGTCAGTGGTCAGCAGTAAGTCCAAGCAGTTGGGTGTATGTCCGTCAACATCTGGCACCCGCGTAGCTTCAGTCACCAGCTGGGTGAGATCTAGCGACAATGCAAATCTGCGCGCCTCTCTCCCAGCATGGTCAGTTTTCTGAAACGGGAACAACCACTCATCGTGATGGGCATTAAAGTCCCCCAGAAAAAGAAGCTCCGCCGTCGGGTACCGTTGCTGGGCACAATCCGCCATCTCCATCAGGTGCTCAAAGAGCCTGGTCGTCTCCTGGTCACCACTGTGCTACCGGTAGACACAGACGTAGAGTGATTTCTCGACCCCGGTATCCACCAGTATCCAGATAGTAGATAACCCGGAATCCTCAAAGCAACGGAGACGCCGAAAGCATATGTCATCGCGGACGTACACACAGACCCCAGCTCGTTTTACGAACTTATGTTCAAGCGAGTAACCTGGGTAGTTGAGGTACGCCACGTCTGACGGAGTCGCAATCTGCGTCTCCGTTAAAAAGAATAGGTGCGGCTTCTCGGTCTCGAGGTGGTGGTGGACCGGATCGAGATTTGAGTGCAACCCCCTGATATTGATGAGGTGCACTTTAAGTGGGAGGAAGTGCTGCCGCTTCAAAACCGTTTTCCTTTTTCGCTTTTTCATAGTGGAGTATTTTTTTGTGGGGAAACAGAAGGTTGGTCGAGACGCGGCTCGGTTACCCATCGGGCCTCTTCAGGTCATCCGACCTGTGGGAGACTCATCTGGAGACTGCGGGGACGCCCGAGCCCCCCCGAAATGGCCACCGGGTCCTCCCGCCCAGTCGCCAACTGGCACAGTGGAGCATTTCGGGATTTTTCGCGAGTTGGCGGGGCAGCCTTTCCCACGTGGCTGGCGCAGTACTTGGGCCCCCTACTAACTGCGGTCGGCCAACGACAGAGACCGTGCCTCGGATCCCGCTACCCTCCAGCATGAGTCCCCCGGTACAGAGTCACATAGAAACCCAGACTGGTCCGAAACCGCGCAACTGACCATATCCATCCCCCAATGGCACTGGCACTCCCGCTCACCGACGGAACACAGACAAGCTGTTTGGCGCCGGACTCTGGCAGGAGGGTGGTCGCGCGCCAGGCGGCCGAAGCCTACCACCGCTGTAAGGGATCTTCAGCCGTCACCACAGTCCGTGAAGACACGTGGTGCCGTTGCCCGGGGTGGACCGCTAGGAGGTAGATCCCAACCACCCCAAAGATTGTAATCTGTCGAAAGATTGTGAACCGTAACAATTACGTAAACGTACTGTTTACAATTTAACGCATTACTTTTCAACACGAAATCGATAATTTTACAATCACCAAAACATTTAATATACAAATATGGCGGCTCGGGGCACATGACGTTCAACAAATCAGTGCGCGAGGTGCGTTCCGTCGCATGCCATTTCACAATTTGACGGTTTCACTTCGATAGATTATAATCTACCGAAAAATAAAGCGTTAAATTGTATCAGTATGCTACGGTTCACAATCTTTTGACAGTTTACAATCTCGCTAGATAGATTACAATCTAACGGTTTTTATAATTGTACGGTGACACATACATAACATAACATACGAGTGACCTAATAAAATCAGGTGTTTTGTCTTTAAAGTTGTAATGAAGATAATATAACTACAATCGCAGAAAAACCTTGGGTAAGCGATTAATCAACAAATTATGAAGTTTTATCTGCCTTCATAAACGAAATAAGTTTTCTTTGCAAAAAAATATGTGGGAGGCTGACACAGTTTTTATCCAGCGCAATGTATTTAGGTCAATAAAATTGTTGAAGAATTGTTCCAAAGTCTTGAATTTAGGCCATTGTCATACTATGTTAATAAAGCTGTTAGTTTAGTTACTAGCGTTACATTCAGTCATACCGTAAACCGTGATTTTCACCCCAAAAAAAAGTCGTTTCCCAGCAATATTTTTTGTGTAGAGTTACTTAGTTTGATGTACAGAATGCTTGGTTGGCGGCTTTATGTAGGGTCCGTTTACACCTAGTATATAAAGAAAAATTGAAGCAACGCTAAGTAATCCTTAATTAGCTCTTAGCAGAGTTGTATACCAAACCATTGGTCATTGTTTAAATTAAACAACATGATTAAAAAATAAAATGCAAAAGTATGCATTATAGTACATTATACTCACGCACAAAAAATATGCGCTTTGACGTGGAGTTGCGGACACCAGCCCGTTATACAATACAATAAACATGATTGTATGATATAATAAGAATAATCATTGAAGAATGATAACAAATTTGACTGATATTTCTTTATCAGTCAAATTTGTTATCATTCTTCAATGATTATTGTTTAGCCGTATAAATGAAGGAATTCATTGAAATAAAACAATGATATTCATCTGAGTTCACAAACAACAACACGAAAGGCAAAACAAGAACCTGTAAATTCGCGACCTTGGATTAGCAAAAGTCTTCGAACATTAGTCTTCATTAGACCTACGACTTCTGCGACCTCAACTTAACGGCACACCACTTAAAGCGAATAACTTTATTCCCAACACGAAAGTGCCAGCGAAAGCTTTGGATTTATAGCTCTTTTATTTGACAACTCTTTATAAGACACTCAAATTGACTTTGTTTACACAGACACACAGTCGTGCGTGTCGAAACGACAGATGCAACCAGCTATTAGTGCCAACTTCTGAATTATGGCTATTCATTAAACGAATTCCACAAACAACATTCCATAGGCGAAATTAAAACACCAAGATGCTATTTAGATGCAGTACACAATACAGAGTGCATCAAATCTTTAAGAAATGCACCGAAACAAAAAAAAATTACAGTTTAAAAATTAACTAATAAATCCAATATTCAATGAATGTATGAATACCATTTGATTCAGTAGCAAATGTAAGCAATGTCGAACCAGAAATTTTTGGTTTGGAGCCAACATTAATAGCGGGGTGATATTTGGACGAGCAACCGCTGTCGGCTGTAAATCTCGCGATAAAGTTGCATTTATATAAATATTTTACTTTCAACATCAAAACTATGATCCGCCTAGAGAGTCACGAGAAAAATGTAACAAGTTTATTGTAAAACTAATTCAACAGCCGCCTTGAATCCTAGTAAAGATCAAGTACACTGGAATACGGAAATATAAAATCATCGCTTTATTTTAAACTTTTCCGAAACGCGGAAAACAGAAATAGAAAATTAGGACAATGTCATATAATAGCGGTGTTCGCAAAGGTGGATGAACTACGCGATGAAATGTAAAGCGGCGAGAATTCGGGCGCAGCCCACGTCAGTGATCGGTCTGGTCGTGATGCAATCGTAATGGGGCAAATAAGGTGAGCGGTAGTTGCATTGCGGATGAATGGAGGTGTAATAAATAATAATCGCGAAACTGTCCGAAGTATTATGGATGTTGTTTTGACGATTTGCTCAAGACAAATTGTAGACGAGGCGCCCGCTATTGGGGTCGGTACGAAAATACATGGCGGCGGCGGAGCGTACGGCAGTAGGCGGCAGGCGGCGTACGCGCCGACCGCGCGCACCACCTCCCGGATTCAAATGTACCGGCTCGTTTACTACACCCGCGCTATATTTAACCGCTGCGACCAGATTAATATCTGCATGTTCCATCACAAAAATAAGTGATCCGTCTCCCGAAAGTTGTGATGTGAAAATTGATCTACGGCTAGTGTTCTACCTTCAGTGTCGGATATAAATGTGCTCGCTGGATAAACAAATACGCTCCCAGTTCCGTAATTTACTGCTTCGTAGGAAGTAAATACGTATAACATTTTGTGGTGCACAGCAGACCTCGTGAGTACCTCGTATCTATTTTCTTCTGTTTTGTCAATTTGCCAAAACGCGTCCCGAGCTTTTAACGTTTTAAAAAATATGTTACATATAATATCCCATCGTAAACTTTATGATGTATGTCAAGTAGTCTTTGGAGTAACGTAAAAAAACTTATTTCAGCAACATGAATCCGCCGTCAGCGCTCCACGGCGCGATGAGCCGGGACCGCAAGCCGTTCACCTACACCCCGGGCGGGCTCAACCTTTCGGAGATTAAGTCTGAGCGTATGGCGCAACGGCTAATGAGGAATGCTATGAATCAAGGAGTCCCTGAAACCCCAGTGCATCCAGTTCACTCGCAGACAAATACATCAGCTCCAGTAAAACTTCCGAACTTCAATTGTTTGCCAGTTCAAGTGTTCCCAAAGTTTAACTTACCAGCAAATCCAAAATCTTTGCTCAGAACTAGGAGTGACCCAAGAGAAACTCCAATTCAAAGAATTGTTCCATCGACTGTAAACAGCACAAGATTTGATAACAATAATGATTCATTTAATAACAATAATAACAAATATACGCCAGCTTACTCACAGGTAAACAATAACAGACCTGTATCAATGTATGAGTATACCGCGCTGCCTGCGCCGGCGCTAGTTAATACTTACAGTTTACCGAGAGTGAATTATGGCAGTGATGGATATATGGCCCCAGTACTTCCGGAAATGAGTTACGAGGCCGAGTATTTCCGTGCTCCACCGAAAATTTATAGTGCAACTGAACAATTACCTAAGTTGGAAATAAGTGAAGAAAAAGACAAACTTCCTTTTAATAAAAGTGTAGAAACAAGTTTAGATATGACAATCAAACCAACTATTTTGCCTTCATCTTTGTTACCAAAGGAAGTGACTGTTCCAACTATTGTATCTACACCCATAGTACCAAAGGAAGTGACTATTTCAACTATTGTTCCTGTACCGGCAGTAACCAATGAAGTGACTATTCCAAATATTGTTCCTACATCTATAGTAACAAATGAAGTAAATATTCCAAATATTGTTCCTTCACTCGTAGCAGAAAAGGAAGTGACTATTCCAAATATTGTCACTTCAACAGTAGAAACAGAGGAAGTGACTATTCCGACGATTACTCCTACATCTGTAGTAACGAATGAAGTGACTATGCCAACCATTATCCCTACATCAATGTTAAATGAAGTTACTATTCCAACAATATCTCCTACACCAATTTTAACAAAGCCTGTTGAAGAAAATGCGGGGACTGACAATGAACAGGTTCAATTAAAATTACTGTATTCTTATTATGTCTATATTTATATGTCTGTTTACGTTGTCTGTTATACATACTTACTATACAACATTACGGAACTATAGAGAACATACTAACTCTCATTGTGAGTTTCAATGTTTTGTTATTCGTATTTAATTATATTTATATTTGTACATATACACACAAATACACATTATTTATTTATTTATTTGTTGTTACGTATCTAATAAATAGTACCTAACACTTTCAAGTTATAAAAACAATATACTCATTATAATATGTTTTCATTTAATTTTCAGAGAGAAGTCAAAGTGGTAAAGAAACAAGTTAAGAAAGAAAATAAAGTAGAGGAACAAAATGGTAATCAGAATGGAGACGCAAACGTTGAAGCTGAAATGACTGTGAAATTGCCAGCAAAGAAATCGGCAGCTAAAACGGAAACTAAGGTCGAAGTTGTAAAGAAAGTTCTACCTGATGGATCTGTCGAGGAAGTGAAAACTACAACAACAAAAACGACTATTGACGGAAGGACAGAAATCAAAACAAAAACTGAAACAACAATAATCCCGAAAGAAGATGAATCTGAAGAGGAAGTCGTAGAAGAAGAGGAAGAGGAGGGAGAAGTCGAAGAAGTTCAGGAAGAAGAACCTGTAACAACAACAGTCACGAAGACAGTTGTAAAACCTAAAGAAAATGGGCAACAGAGCAACGTTGTCAAAACTCAAGAAAGGTCTGAATCAACGACAACAACGACTAAGAAAGTGGTTGTAGTTCAAGACTCTCCTAAAGAAGAACAGTCTGTGGTAGAAGAACCACAGGAAGAAGAAGAAGAAGAAGAGGAAATTGAGGAAGAAGTCGTTGAAAAAGCAAAACCAGTTACGGTCGTCCTGAAGAAGCCAGTGACACCAGAGCCTGTTGTCGAATCTAAACCAGTCGACGAAGAAGAAGAAGAGGAAGAAACTGAAGAGGAACCAGAGGAAGAAGAAAAGCCAGCACCAGTAGTAGCAAAGAAAGAAGAACCAGAAGAAGAAGAAATTGAAGAAGAGGAAGTAGTAGAAGTTAAAAAAGCGGAAGTAAAAGCACCTCCCCCTAAAGATGAAGACGAAGAAGAAGAAGAAGAGGAATATGAGGAGGCCGAAGAAAAGGTGGAAACCAAAGTAGAAGTTAAAAAAGAGACTGAAGTTAAGGAAACCAAAGAAGAAGAAGAGGAGGAGGAAGAAGAAGAAACTGTTGAAGAGGAAGTAAAAAAACCCGACGCAGAGAAACCTGCAGGAGAACCAAAAGAACCAGAAGAGAAAATTATTAAGGTACAAGTTGTGCCACCTGAAGAATCGAAAGAAGAAAAACCCGAACCAGCGCCTCAAAATGAATTCAATATACCTATCAGGGAACCGTCCATTCCTCTCGAAAAAGTCGAAGATGTTGAAATTAAACCTATTGGAAGCTCTCCAATCATTTCGAAAACTCACACAGAGAACACTGAAATTATTACAAGCACAATCGACCCACAAACAGGTCTCAGCAGACAGACAGAATACAACAAAATCGAAAACATTGTTACTGTGAACCGTACTACAAAGATTCTAGATCATAATTACGAGAATTTGACCCAACAAGGTATTCCGACCGTCAGGACATATTTTCCGCCTCCTAGTATAGATAGAATTTCCACTTCCCCGTTGCCTTCAAAGCCTTACCAACCTGTATATTATCACCCTGAACCAACTACTGAGAGACGTCACAGTCTACTGTTAGAAAGGCTTAGCACGGAACGTCAAATGCCATCTGATATTTACCAATATGGTAATCAGAACAATCAGTCCTTTGACCAGCAATATCAGGAACCGAGGGCTGAAGTTCTCACTGTGAGCAATGTGAAACCTAGTTCGATTTCAAGGGACCAGCAGTGGTACCAAAAAACGAACGAACAGAATATTATTTACAATAACGTTTCGTCTACCCCTACTCCTTCTGGTCAGCCTTGGGCTCAGCCTAAGTCTCAACCTCAACCACAGCAGCAATATCAGCCGCAACAGCAATACCAACCGTCGCCGACCCCCCAGCCCCAATACCAGCCATCACCTACCCCCCAACCCCAGTACCAACACTCTTACTCAGAACCCGCCCCCGAGAGGGCACCATCAAGCTATTCTACATACACGCCTACACCGACATGGTTACCCAACACTGATTCACAACAGAACAGCACACAATCTAACCAATACTCTTACAAAGACACTTCAGACAGCTACTCAAAATCTACACAGCAGTACTCCTCAAGCTACGTCCCTCCTCCATGGGAGCAGGACACTAGCTACACATCAGTCAATAACACTTCACAAGTATACTACGCACCAGCTCCTCTGCCTGAAACTCAATCGTACAATCCTGCTTCTGCCTCTGGCTGGAAACCACCACTCGCTAAATTCTCCAAAAACGCTCCAATCTCCTACATACCGCCAGCACCCAATCAGTCTTTCGTTAGGTCCGCTTCTGTCTCCGAACCTCCTAGAACGCCTGGTCGTAAGACTTACTACAGCGAATATGAAAGAAGGTACATCACTGTCCCGGAGTCTACTTACATCCCGACGGAGACCAGGTACCAGCCACAGCCTGACCCGTCCCCTCAGTACTACTACGACAACAATGAGCCATCGGAGGAGGTGGAGCCTCAATGGCGTAGAGAGCTCAGAGAGTTTACAGAGAAGACATCCCAGACGACGACCACAACCACAGAGCAGACAAGCGTGCAGCCTCCATGGCAAGCTGAGGTGCAGTATCAGAAGAATCCGTCCGTAGCGTACACACCGACCCCGACTTGGAGCCAGACTTTAAGACCGCGTTCTTTCCGCGAGAGGAGTTTTGAATCTGATTATGTGTCGCAGGAATGGCCGAAGACTAACACTTTGGGTAGAGGCAGGCCTCTGAGTACTGTGAGCAAGAGTGTGGAGGCGCCGATACCCGAGAGGACCCGAGGCGTGTCGGTGGACCGGTACAACCCCGTGAGCTATCACTCGCCATCGGAGCACCCTCCGGTGCAGGCGCATACGCTGACGACCCCGGTGCCGCACGGTGGACACCACAACCCGAACGTACCCGCGTATCATGCTCGTGCTTCAGCTGAACCAAGGTGAGTGAGACAGAAGATTTGTTCAATCCATGAACCACTTTCATGATGCGTAATGGCGTCCATGATACTTTTTGAATTTGTGAAAAACACATCATAAATGAAATGATTTTGCTGCTTGTGTATTTTCAAAAAAATCTTTGAATATTTATTCTATAACGTGCTGTTAAACTTTAAAAAATATTTGTCGTGGCCAAAAAACATTCAGCATTATTTATAACTCCTGATTTAGCAACTAAAGCTCCCGACATTCCTCCCAATGGTCATCATTGTTAGGCTGAAACCGAAACGTTTTCTCAAAATAACCTCGATGTTCGCTATTTTCAGAGAGCAACCGACTTCGTACCAGCCACGCGCGTACCGGGAATCCCGCGCCAGTCCCCTGCAATCCAGATCCTTCAAGTACCTGCAATGGATCACCGGCACTGAAAACTAAACCACTTAGGACTAACTTTAATTATAAGCCTCCTTATAAATATTAATTTTACTCGAAAAGTATAAACATCGTTTGTAAGAAATGTTCTATTTATGTAAATTGAGGAATGTGTTGATGACAACTGTAGGTAGACTAAAGAAATCCTTCTAGATAATCCTAAAATTCTTTAGACCGAATTCATAGCGATTGTCTACGAAGAGAATGTTTGTCGCGTACAGATCGAAACGAATCGATCGTGAGGTGCTGTAAATTGTAAGTTAGGTTCTTTTAAATCTCTATCTTGTCTATTATTAATTTTCAATTTCAAATAATGTAAATACAGTTTGCCACGGGCCTTGTTATACGTACTAAATGCATGATTTCAAGTATTTATTTATTTCGTCTCACTTATATCATTTTTGTATTGAGAAACTACGCGATATTGTGATAAATCTAATGTATTGTAGATTTTTCTAACCTAGTCACCGGAGACATGAATGTCGCTAGTCTTAGATCTTTAACATAATAAAAATACACCAATGCATTTCTGCTTCATTTTGTACTAATTAAGTACTTCAAAATTAAGTTTAACAATTACAATTAGCATTTATTTATATTGTTTGAATCTTAAAAGTTATTTTGCTGTCTAATGAACTCGAAATTTAAGTTTAAAAAATGAATCCGAAATGTATTTTTAACCCTAAAATGAACAGCGATGTTTATTGTTCATCGTTTAATAATAAGTTTTGGTTTTATTTAAAATTTGGATTTCAAATTTAGTAAAATGATTTTTAATTTTCACGAAACAATATTTGTAAGTATAAAAATTAATTGTAGGTATTATTTAGAGTGTACAGTCATGATACATTGCGTCTTTTGTTAAAAAAGAATGATTTATGTGCATTAGTTGGTACACGTTTTGCTTTATTAATTTACTTAGCCTAAATATTACCTTTTATATATTTATTTAAAGCTACAAATAACCGCATTATAAAAAACAGGGCCTGTACAATCACTTCTTAAAGCAGTTATACTTAAATGTCACTTTGGTATGGGAAAGAGATGGCGCTACACAAGACGTCTAGTTCCATCTCTTTCACACCTTTGATATTAAAGTGATTCTTTTTATAAGAGGTGATGATAGGCCCCCCTGAGGTGTGTTTAATAAAGTTTCTTGTCTATTACATAACATAACAAAATAAAATAGATGCATGGTCCTTAAGTTGTAACAAAGTATTGTTTCATTTTTATGTTATTTGTGAAATCATTGTTGAGTTTTATTTAATAAAATATTCAAGTTTATCGCTTGTTTACTTCATTCGTATTTAGGTCGTAGTTAAAGTCTCGCAGTATGAAATTTCAGCTATAAAGTTAGGATGTAGTTTTGAACCAAAATGGTGGTTTTATTTATTTTACTGATTTTATGTGTCAGATATATTGTGCGTAAATAATGTTTTACTGCAAATAGGTTTAGTGTTTTGTATTTAATATATTTTAGGCACTAAACTGTCCTGTCGGTTTAGTCAGAAGCTTTGCTGTTGACTGCAGGGTCCTGGGTTCAATTACCAGGTCGCGGTAATGGGTTTTTTTGGGGGTCCGTATCGGGTCAGGCTATACGGATATTCAAAAATGCTGCTAACATATGGGTATATTATTAACACCTCAGGTTAGTAGAGGTAGGCACATATGAGCGGTATTTCATTCTTGTTATTAGCTATTCTTTCTACGATTACGTAAAGCTTTTAAAAGGAAAGCCTTTAAAAAGCTACTTAATTAAAAATTACGTCACACACGCCTGTTCACCAGAAAATCTTACATAATTAAAACTCTAGCAAACATTACCTACACAAGCTACTTAATATAATTAAATAAATTCCCAGTTAATTCACTTTACGAAACCTTTTAGAATGCAAGGTTGCGGTCACGTCCCAGCAAATAAGGATATACGTCTTTTACCCCCTCCCCCCCGTTCTCTTTTATCCCCTCTTTACCCCACAAAACCGTAAAAATCTTTCTTTACAGGACTAGTACAGGGAAACGCTCTCTTCCTTCAACCAAAGTACTCCATGTCGACGTGCATCCCTTGTACATTATGCGATTTTAAAATGCACTGATTTCAAACGTGGAAAAAGGTTTTATACGTAATCCTTTTCGGTTGGAACCACTTGGCAGAATGGGGTTAAGTATTTTTTAATGAATCGGAATTTAAGTTTGAGAGAATTCGTTATCAAGGAATTTTGTGGAGTAGAATTCTACAAATTTAAAGATATCGAATTTGTCTACTATTCTTGGAATGCATTAATGACAAAAGAGACGCTACCGAGTGAAAAGATTAAAAATGTATCCCTGAGTAGTTTTTGCCTCCAGACAAAGACCGTACACTTCAGTCAAGCTCACCGTGTGTGCCATTCATATCTATTTAGTTTTGTTTGTGTTGACTTGTCTAAAAATAAACTTAAAAATTAATTACTTTATTAAGTATTTTTCGAATTCATGAGAGACTTGACGACGACGTTGAATCAGCTTGAGCCGGTCAAAAAGTGCAAAGACTAACGTGTGTTCGAGTAACGATGTGCAAGCTGGTAACTTTTTCTGTCTTGTTGTATTTATAAATATTTGTTATGTGTTGTATGTTTATTGTTATTATTTTGCCGTTTTGTATGATGCACGTCATGTCTCTGCGAAAAATAAATATTGATTCATTCATTTCTTTCATCGGTCGTGCGAATCGAAACGTGGCGCATTGTCACGAAGTTCTTTTTGGTTGGATCTAGCTGATTCCATGTCGATAAGTGTGGTCACTCCATAACTTAGAAACATGCTCCAAAACCAAAAACACATTATGTCACCAAGGAATATGTAGTAAAATAATCCAAATATTGACGGCACGGTTGGAGCAGTGCCTGAGCGACTGGCTGCTGAGCTGCGTGTCGCTGGTTCGATCCCCGCATGGAACAAATATTTGTATGGTGTAAAGGTAATTGTTCCGGGTCTGGCTGTTTGTGTATGTGAGTTTAAATGTATGTAAACACACTCACGATACAGGACAATTTCATAATGTGGGGCAAAAATGTATATATCACAGTATACCCAGTAATAGAGAAGTATGGAAGAAGAAGACATGCTGTGCCGACCCCAAATGAATTGGGATAAGGGCAAGAGAATGACGATGACCCAGTAACAATCCAATAACGTGTCGAGTCTATATCAAATTATGTACAGACGCCAGCACATCAAGCTTCTACAATCTGTCAAATAATATTAATAGATTTTCAACTTTATCGTTAAAACATTAAGTTCAAGGTTGATTGGGAAAATTTGACAGTTTTGGTTGTTCTGGCGAAATGTACTATAATTGGGTACATCTCTGACTTACCGTCCGGAGATTACAGGCGTGATGTTATGTTTAGTAGACAGTTTAAAAAAAAAGTATAATTCGTAAACGAACTCACAGTGACACAGCAGCATCAGTAATCAAGTTCATCAACACCTCTAGGATATCAAAGGCTTGTGTACCTAAGCCCCTGATAACCTCCCCGTAACTCCTGACAGCCTAGTACTGATATTTAGTGACGGCTCATGAAACCCTTTGTGGGATAACCTCGGCTTTGCATAGTTGATACGGAATCTGTGGGAAATTGGGCTAGAGGTACATTAGGCTAATGATGGATAGGTAGTGTGTGATATGAATGATTAGAGCTAGCTTATTATTGCGGGATAGTTTACTGTACAAGAAGATTCTCGAGGTATAACTTGAAAACACGTCTGTGTTGACGGTTAGATTTTTTTATCTGCAAAAGTGACGTACTTAAATAAAATCTTTCTTTACTAAAGCGGAGATGAGCGGAGATGTGCAAAGCTGAGAGGGGAGGAGATGTGCCAAAATGGTACGCTGCTTACAGCACACCACTCACCGCACGCCACTATAATTAAAAATCAACACACACACAGTAGGCTGTGTTCCACCAAAAATACTTACCTTAAACAAAAGCAGTTCATATACCAATCCTATTATCCTACCTCAGACGATTCACAAAGGACATTCCCCAGAGAATATCCAAAATACCACTCGTTAAGCGATTAGGGGCCTAATGTTTTCGATTTCACGATAAAAAAACGTTCGGTTACAAGTCCCGTACAATTTGCCGGGACGAATACCCCGTGGAGCTTCGTTATATCCCGCTAGAGGGGAGCCCATTATCTTTGAGCAGAAAAGAAATACCGAAAATTGCTTTAATTTATACCCCGTGCGTGTAAGTATTCTGTTGTCGGCGTGTTTGGGGTTGAATTGTGGACGATTCCGGAATATGGGGTTGTGTCGTCGGTAAGTTGAGGGTTATTGGTTGTGATTATGATTCGTAATGGGTTAATAGTTTTGTCTTTTAATTATGATTAGCATGTTAGACGAGATGAGATGTCGCATGAATGGTATGTTGAGTTATTTGAACATCAAATTTGAAGGCTGATGTTCGATTTGATTTTTGGTTTTGTGTTTGGCTATTCTTTTAATGCACGTTTGCTTAGTATCTCTTAGGGAAATGCTGCAATTAACGTTAGAAAAAGAAGTTCTCTAAACAATGGACACTTAACAACTTTTTACTAAAACAATATCTTCAAGATACACCAACAATAGCACTTGTAAAAACACAAGAGAAAGAACTAAATGAATGAAAAATCAGCAAGAACATTGTTAAGCTTATATTAACTAATGGCGGGGGGTGGAAGGGGGTGAAGGAACGGGTTGCGTCCAGTGACAGCCAGCCTTCGGGAAATCTCCACAGGAATCCAATTAGCAACGAAGGGTGGAACGCCTTGGAGCATGGAGATACGGCTTTTGTATGTTAAAATAATTTTGTTATGTTTTTTGGCAGATTATGGATTTGGTGGATGCGGATATGATTTGGTAAATAAACTGATAGCTTTTATTAATCCATTTCAAGTTTAAGTTCATTATTGAATATGACAGATGTTTCATCATCTGCCTAGCTTCATTTTCCCAACTATGTTGGGGTCGGCTTCCAGTCTAACCGGATACAGCTGAATATCAGTATTTTACATGCAACGACTGACTATCTGACCTCCACAACCCAGTCAGTACTGGGTAATACGATACCTCTGAGTAAGACTGGTTGTCAGACATTCGGGCCACTGACTACCTGTAACGACTGTAAAAGATCTATAAGCCGCGAGATCCTCAATATGATGGATGATTATTGAAAGAAAAATGAGTATTACAGAGGAATACCAACATAAAATGGTTGGACTTATAAAAATGGGGTATTCCTCAAAGAGCAACTATTTTTAAGCGCAACCAACTAAGCGCAACTAAATTATTCCTCGAAGCGTAACCATTAATCGAAGCGCACTATTAGTTGCGCTCACAAATTCAAATTAAAAATATTATATGTTTATTCTTCAAAGCGTAACCATGATGAAAAATAGAGAGGGGTATGATGGATTCATTATTTTTTTTTCAATCATGGTTGCGCTTTGAAGAATAAACATAAATAATGTTTTTAATTTGAATTTGTGAGCGCAACTGATAGTGCGCTTTGAGAATAATTTAGTTGCGCTTAGTTGGTTGCACTTAAAAATAGTTGCGCTTTGAGGAATACCCCATAAAAATGATAACTGGATAGTATAGACAAATATCTAAGACGAAATAATACACCGACCCCGAATAAATTAGACCAAGGGTGGGATGATGAAGATTTTTTATAACCAAATATGAAAAGGGACCTTTTCAATTGCACTGCATCAAGCACTCAGCATCCTAAACAAATACAACACAAATACCTGACACCGTTTTCACTAGATTACCCAAAATGAAAAAGTCTCTCATACTATAACTTCGGAACTGTCAAAGGGTCCGTCATTATAATACAACAGGCCCCTGCGTACCTTGGGGAACACCGCGATATTTATGGCGGCCAAATGATAGGGGTTCGAGTCTTTCTCCATCGAATTCTATCGATTCAGAGGTCCTAGTACGAACGCGCGACGTAAACGCAATGTAATTTGGGAAAAATACCGGTGTGCGTGTATAACCTTGTATGGACGTGGACGAAGCAAAAGGAGTATGTAAGGCCCGTCGCCGGCCACACGATCAAGAGTCGAGGTGCAGGTGTGGAAGTGCCCCAGGGTGTGACGTCATATATTATTTCGTTTCGTGCGTAGCAACGTATAGAAAACCGTAGGCCGCGACTCGACTGTGACGCGACTCAACCTCAGTTTTTTTTAGGATGGGAAATCATCAAATAACCCCGTCCCCCGCTCTGGGCGGAGTGGAAGGGAGTATCAGACTTCTACTAACTAAAACCCATCCATGTTCCTTCTTTGCCCTTTGTGTTCCAGGGCCACGGTATCTCTTTCGAACAGTCCCGCAGCCCTGGCATGACCCGTGGGCGACGCGCCTAAGGAGCTTGACAGGTGGCCTTTTTTAGGACGGGAAGTCATCAAATGACCCCCTCCGCTCTGGGCGGAGCGGAAGGGAGTGTCAGACTTGTACTGACTAAAACCCATCCATGTTCCTTCTTTGCCATTTGTGTTCCAGGGCCGCGGTATCTCTTTCGAACAGTCCCGCAGCCCTGGCAGGCCCGCAGCCCTGGCAGGAGCGAAACAAGTCTCATCATCATCATCATCATCATTTCAGCCGAAAGACGTCCACTGCTGGACATAGGCCTCCCCCAAAGAGGGGGGGGGGGGGGGAAACAAGTCTAAATAATTTAAAATCGCTGGATCTACCCCACAAATTCGTGTTAGGCCTACTAAAGTCAGGTATTTGTGTGGGGACTATTGATGTTTTTATCGATTCTGTATTCAAATGTTGTTGGCAATTGTTTTTGGGGTCGAAAATGCAAGTTCAATTGTTTTCGATATTTTTTTTGTTTTATTGGATTAGGTATCGTTTCATTGCATTCGTTTTTTGTATCTGCAATCAACAGCCTAGCCTATTCCCAACTGTATTGGGGTCGGCTTCCATTCTAACCAAGTCTAGCTGAATACCAATATTTTACATGGAGCGAATGCCTACCTGACCTCCACAATTCAGTTAATGGCCAATACCCTTGATGAGCATGTCACACTTTTGGGCGTCTAGCTACCTTCCAAAATATTCAATGATAGTATTTGTCAATGTTTGACGTTTGTGCGATTTTATATTAGTCAAGTTTCAAATAGCAACTGTACCAAATTGTCCACGTAAAATACGGCTAAACGTACAACTAGATTGCCATTTACTTTATTAGGCTTAGATGGATGGGATTCCTGAATTAATAATACTCACAGCACAGAGTGATAAATGAGATTTTAAAGGCAATATTATCTCTATTTTGACCTGATTGCTTACTTAGGTATCTAAGTTAGTTAGCAGTGTTTTCAAAATAAGTTTTTACGTTACCAACTATAATTCTTCATTAAAGATTTTAAACTATCATGGCACTAACATTATCATTTATTAACAAACACAACATAACAAAACAACAAAACCACTACAACAAACAACAACATAACACAACAACAACACACACACATACACACTAATATTATTTTATATCGGGAACTCAAACAAATCAGTAAACATGGTAAATATCCCGTTTCTAGTGTTAATGATAATAATTCTTTAATTTAATTTAATTCTATGTTCATGAAAAGCCAATTTTGGGCCGCATTTAGCCTTTCCACACGATCCCCAAGATACAGACTAGCTGTCAAGTTTGGTTCTCACTAGCAACAACACTATGTTAACTAGTATTAGGTAATATTTTAAGCCACTTGTACTATCTATTATGTATAACTGTCCCTGCTTTTGTATTGCCTGGATAATAAACAATTATTCTAATGTTGGGGTCGGCTTCCAATTTTAACGGATGCAGCTGAATACAAGTATTTTACATGGAGTGACTGCCTATCTGACCTCCACAACCCATTTAGTACTGGGTAATACGAAACCCCTTAGTAAGATTGATTGTGTTGTTTTATACAATAAAGTAAAAAGATGAATGTTTGTTGAAAGAAAGAAAATTGTGTTTATTCGGTATTATTAAAAACAAAATAAACTTAAAAATTTAACAAAATAAATAAACAAACAATACTAATTATTTCAAAAGGGCCTCAGCTCAGAATAATGCCAGATGGCAACACAAGGTGTATCACTTGACGCTGATTTTTTGCTGCAGCTCAAGATTGCCATACGCTCGAAAACATAAACAAACAGGTAAGTCTACTCTCACACACTCCAACATACATCCATACACTGCAACATACATTCATACACTGCAACATACATTCATACACGACACTACACTTTCGTATGAACCATTAGTATAAAATACTAAAATATTTTGCACAAAAACCAACTAAAATAAAATGTTGCGATGTTGCTTCATTTTATCCACTGTACTAAAGAACATAACCTCGGAGGAGACTCGGAAGCAAAGAGGAGCTCGTGGCTAAATAATAACAGCCGCTTGGGTCGATCTTTAGGTTAAGCCGTGCTTGCCTAGGTTCGTCTGTGGATGGGTGACCACCCACTATATACCGAGTTTCCTCCGTGCCTCGAAAAGCACGCTAAGCCGTTGGTCCCGGGTGTCATTTGTAGATCTTTGAGATTCGTTAGGTAGTCAGTGGCCCAAAAACTCTGACAACCTATCTTACCAAGGGGTATCGTATTACCCAGTACTAACTGGGTTGTGGAGGTCAGACAGGCAGTCGCTCCATGTAAAATACTGGTATTCGGCTGCATCCGGTTAGACTGGAAGCCTACCCCAACATAGTTGGGAAAAGGCTAGGCAGATGATGACTAAAGAACATAAACAAAAAACAAAAAACTCCACTACAAAGTTTCCCAATCACAACTCGACATAGATTCACTCGACTTACCAAACTCATATCTTTTTACAACCAAAAAAATCACATCTATATCAATCATACTATTTTGCGTATCAAGTTAAACGAAGTATACTATTCGGAGTAAAACGATAATCGTTGTTTGGCGAAGTTTCCGACGACTTTCGCGAACTATAACGTCTCTCCTTCGAGTAAGGAATAAGGATGCGAATTCGCAAACTTTCACAGTATGAGTTAGTTTTTATGAATATGAGAGGACGCGGGGTGTATATCTTAAGTGCTTTCTTAGCTTCATGTACGGTAAGTGTAATTTTATGTTTAGTTTAATTAGTTTTTTATAGGAGTAAGGAATTCTGAGGATTTTAAACCCCAGGAAAAAAATAGCAATTTATGAGACCGTGGTCGTTCGTGCTTTGTCTATCTACAGGGTGTAAACAGACCCTTCACGAAGCCGTCAACCAAGCATTCTGTACATCAAACTAAGTAACTTTACGCAAAAATTCTTGCTGGGAAACGCCTTTTTTTTTTTGGGTGAAAAGTCACGTTTTACGGTAGGACTCGACGGAACGCACTCAAAGCATTGTGCTGATGGATGGATTGAATAGTATGGGTGTAGTGGAGGTGTTTAAAGTAAAAATCTTACATTAAAAACAGGTATTTAAAAAAAACTTGTGAAAAAGTTGTAACTTTGACCTCCAATATCTCCGTAACTAGAAGGTTCCCAGCCCAGGTATGGTCGAGAACAACAAAAAGATCGAAAAGACTCGGGGAACAAGTGCCATTCGGCTTCGTTAAAGGTCTATTTACACCCTTTATAGGTACTAATATTATAAAGAGGTAAAATTTGTTTGTAAGATCGTATGTAGGAGTAATCTCCGAAACGACTCATCCAAATCAATTTTTATTTTCACTGATAGAAAGCTACTTTATTCGTGGGGCCAATAGGCTATCACTTATTTTTTATTAGCCGATCTATCACACTTTTGGCGGACAAAGTCGCGGGCGAAGTGCTAGTCGAAAATACTTTTGAAAAACACCAAATTTATTCTCTGCCAAGCCTATTCAAAAAGAAAATGAGTATTGACACAATTATATTCTCTATTAAAAGTAATGTTTCATATAAAAGGTTCATATAAGAGGAAGTCTGACAATACCAGTGGTTCTCTGTTGTCTAGATATGGGCATGTGATGCGGAGGAATGAAAACTATATGGTAGACTGATGATTTATCATCGTAGGTAACTGTACTTCGGGGGTCGAGAGGAAACTAAAACTTGGCTGGAAAATAAAATCCACTCTTGACCCCCAAGGGTCCAGAAGAAACTATAGTTAGGGGTCGAGTGGACACATTATTTTTTGGGGGTCGAGGGGCCGAGAGTGGACTAAACGAGGAAAAGTAGTGCGGAAAGTTTTGAATATGGATGTAAGAGTGAAGAAGATCAAAAAAACGATGGATGGTCTATGAGAAGGATGATATGGTTGGCTATGGCTAAAGGGGGTGGCTGATGGGATGTCGACTAATAGAGAAATATGGAAGGAGAAGACATGCTGCATCGACTCTAAATAAATTCTGATAAGGGCAGGTGAACGATAATAGTAGTATAGGTTACTTTGTCAACTCTTTTGTATACGTGTTTTAGATCTGAAAAAAAAAAACTAAAAACTAAAAATTAAATTTGGCGGTTTGATTTGAGACTGTTCCGTTGGTCGAGTGGTCGCAACCGCGACTGCTGGTTCGGGATCGGGCAGTGTAATTGAGTTCTTCCATAAGGAATTTCTCAGTAGCAGCTACGAATTCTGTATTTCTGCCCGGTTGAGGGCAATAGGCTCGCCCCCTATTACATGAGACTTAAGCATAACTGGCAAAATGTGGGTGTACTATCACTGTGCCATTTTTCAAAGGGAAACCGGTAGGAATCGAGTTCTATGGACCCTTCGCCACTGATGCCCTCAATAATCGTCAACCCCAACCCTCATACACAACATAATACACAAATACCATCAATTTAACACAGACAGCGTCACAGGCAGCAGTAATGCTAGAACATTCTAGTTCACAGGCCACTGCATCACGATTATTGCAGTAATCCCAACGTTACCAGTATAATGCTGTCAAATGGCGAGGCATTTCACGTTATTGTTGTTGCAGCGAACGACTGTGCCTCGTAAATTAGCAGGATTATATCACGGATATTGCCAGCTTAACAGCTGTTTGTAACATGTTTGTTCAAGAAAAATATTGTTAAGTACAATGTTGCGTTTATGTTTTCTTGTATGGTTAAATTGGTTCTGTTGTGTGCTGTTCTTAGTGGCTTAGAGTGTAATAAGATTTGCGAGTCAGGTTTTGTGGATGTCTAAAGGTTCACGAATTGTTTTTGAGGTCCTAGTACCGAATTCAAATGCTTTAATGTGTGACTTCTTTAATGGCCACCATCAATTGCCTGTTTTCAAAACAGCTAAACTGACATAACATCACGCCTGTAATCCTCCGGGGTTTACATTACATTACATGGTTTAGGTAAAGTTACCTAATAGTGCACACACATTTATCCAGTTATATTCTAGTGCATATTTTAAAAATAGGTTTTATCTTGTCCCATATAAATCCTGGTACTTAGATCTTTGTTTGATTGAATAAATTACTTCTCATAAAAATAATGTTTTATTTAATTACAATGCCAATAAAAGTTCAAAAATATAACATAGCAATTTCATAGACTCAACTGCTTTTTATGTCAAGCTATTTAAACTTCTAAATATTAATTTATTTTCATTTTGTATCCATTCGCCATGAAAAGTAGTTGAAAAGCTTGTTTTTTTATTGTTCTATACAATGCTTAAAACTTGTTTTAATCTGTGTTTTTAAACATGTGATAAAAACACGGTTTAAAGTAAAACTGTTTCAAACATGTGTTTTAAAACAACTTGTTTTAATCATGCCAACCCTGGTAATATGATACCCCTTGGTAAGACTGGTCGTCAGACTTTTTGGGCCTCTGACCACCTGTAAAGACTGTCAACGATCTACAAATGACAGCCGGGACCAACAGCTTAACGTTCTTTCCGAGGCACGGATGAAACTTGGTATGTAATGGGTGATCATATAATTGTCATTTTATTGTGTGTAGGTAATATACGTTCACAAGCTAATAATGAATAGTCTTCAAATAAAAAGGCAGAGTTCGAATTATGCCACGTCAAAACTATCATTCAGTAACCAAACCAACGAATTAACCAATTCATCATAATTTTCCTGCAGTTGTCCCATGTTACTTGCGGTCGGCGCAACACGTTTTTTTCTTCCATTCTTCTCTGTCAACCGTCACGCTATCATTTACTTCCTTTTTCTTTCATATCATTCCTCACACAATCCATCCATCGTTTCAGTTTAGTGATTAGTATTACACACTCATTGACAGCGCCAGCACGGCCGCAGCAGACAGCCAGACAGACTATCGCGCGTTATATATTTAGCCGCAGCTGCCCCCGTCACTCAGTGTTAGGCAGTTTCACACGGGATGGTGAAACATGCGTCTGAGCTACAACTTCGTCTGGAGCTAAATATATGCTCGTGTCAAAGTTTGGTCAGTGGGTCGTCTTAGGGGCGAATTTGTAGGAGTTGGAGTATACACTTAGGGCACAATGAGCAGCAAAGAAAACAAAAAAAAAATTTTAGTACTTAATATTTTTTTAGTTTATTTCGTTTTAGAAGGCTAACAATTCCGAAACGGTGCGTCGGAGGACCATGCGTCTCAGAACTTAAATGGTTTCTTTGGTCTAGGTCAACCCGATACTGCAAATTTCTGAAAAAAACTACTAAAACTTTTCTAAGTACTCGCTACATAGTGCCCCTAAGGCTACACTCCAACCCAAAGTTTGTTAGAATTGATTTTTTTTTCTTTTTGTGCAAAAATTAAAGCTGGGAAACGACTTTTTTTTGATGGTGTGAAAAATCACGGTTTACGGTAGCGATCAATGTGACTCACTCAAAATATTGTGCTGATGATGGATGCATTGAATAGTAGGTACAGAAAGAAAAAATTGTGAAGACCTTCAATATCTGCGTAACTAGAAGGTTCCCGGGTAGGGTTATCGTGCGTCAGGATTACTAGCGCGAGCACTGGCGCGAGCACCGGCGTGAGCACTGGCGCGAGCACTGGCTGTTACAATAAGGGTACAAAAAAACTTAAGCCTAAGGTGATTAAAGGCGCAATAGTTGAATTCTGATAAAGAAATCCTGATAGCTGTAAGTAATCACATTGCAGCATTGTTCGAAGAGCACAGCAGATTGCTCCCGTCCCGCTATTTCTCTACCCCCCTCTATGCCTGTTCCCCCCTCCTGATGGAACCGCTCTCATTCCTTTTTATGATCATCGGGTAACGTGGAAAGTTTGTTCGGGAGACGGTAACTGATACCGGAACGGACTGGCTTCAAGTAAGACAATAACAGATGTACCGATAGCTCAGCGACGCCCGACGGTGCTGACATCTACAACTTACGGAAGAGTTTTACAACTTGGGAGCGATTTAAAAATGTTTACCTTCTCTGAAGTTTTTGGATGAATTGTTTTTGTGTTCGTCTTATTTAGTGACTAAAGAAGTGGATTCTAGCAAAAGGTTTACTACCTACAGCTTAATTTTCTTTAAGTTGATAAATGAGCGTTAACGTCTTACGGCATTGCATACAAACTTTCAAAGGATATTTTTTCGAATTGACTGAACCGATTTTAATGAAACTTCGTACACATAAGCAGAATACACAAGTCTAAAAACTTGACAGAGAACTTTTCGAAAAGTTTTTTTTAAACAAATGATAATTGGAAATTTCTGTTTCTATGGAAAATCTAAATCGGTCTAATTTTGCTGTAACAGTATTTTTCAAAAATGTTCAGTTACGAGTTTTGATATACAATGACCGTTCTTGTTTGTTTCAACTGACGCTACCCGTGCAGAACTGTCATTGTATATCAAAACTCGTAATCTATGAACTGTCAACAACCCTACACGCCTACCTTACCCTATCCTATGCGCAATAGCGCTGCTGATCTACTTACCCTGTGTGATATGCTCAAGCTGGGCACCTAACATAATTTCTATGATTAAAGATTAAATGTTGGTATTCAAAAAATACACAACACTATTTATTTACACTGTCAAAACATCATACCCACTTCCTCTGCTTTATAAAAAATCTATTTAAAAGTGTTGTACAATTATTTTAAGCGTGCGACACAACCACATAATCACAAAGATTTATGTCACCACAGACTATATAAAACTTCCTTGCTAAGATTTTTATTATATTTTCAAGCTCAACATCACTATTTTAACATAAACACGAATTTATTACAGAGACTAGGAAACTCGGGGACACGTAGAACAACGGGAAGGCTCGTAATTAAAAAAACCATGTACATACGTGGGAAAAAGGTTTTATTTCACAAAAGTTGTGAGCAAATGAAGAGTAAGGCGAATTAGGACGCACGCGGGGTCCGGACTTTTTAGGGTTGCCAAGTAAAAATTGAGCAGGGTAGTCTCATTTTACGGTTTTAGTTTTGGACTAAAAACAGATATGTGTTCATCTTATTATTAACACCAGAAACGAGATATTTACCATGTTTACTGTTTGTTTTGAGTTTCCGATATTTCGGCGCTGTTGCCAGCACCATAATCACGGATAAACTGAAGTTATTGCGGGTGGATGTTTATGAGCAGACCAATCGGTCTTTCTTGTTCGTTCATGGTGACTCAAATAATATCGGGGACTCAAAACAAACTGTAAACATGGTAAATATCCCGTTTCTAGTGTTAATGATAATGTTAGTGACCATGACAGTAAAAACTTGTATGTGTTCATATTATCTGCTTAGCCTTTTTCAAGCTTTGTTAGCGTCAGCTTCCAGTCTAACTAGTTGCAGCCTAATACCAGTATTTTTGTGGTCTTCATAGAGCGACCGTTTGTTTCCATAAAAAAATCCATTGTCTGTTGATGCCCTGAAAATTTAATTAGATAATTAATGAAAAGTAATTTAGCTCGAGATATATTATTATTTTTATCTGATTTTAGGACACAAAGTTATATTTTTATTGTTTTAAAAATTCAAAGAGACCAGCGCCGAATTCAATTTCAATTTCAATTTTGTAAAACTTCGTCTCAATTGGATCATGTTTTGGACTAAAACTTTCCAAAAACAAATTCTAGAAACGAGACACTAAAACTAAAACTTGCTACCAAGCCCTGGTACCAACTCCAAGAAATTTCGTTTCGGTCTTGGACACAAAAATAGTTAACAAAATTAAGCTGAGCGGGCGAGCGGAATTCTGACGAGTTTCTAATGAACCGTCCCCTGTTAGCGGCGAATTTTCACGTCCTCACGCAATATGAGAGCTTGCCACACTAAAAAATAATAACCGCAGGACGAAGTGACGTAATCTAAGTAGCGAAGTCCGTTACGTGAGTCCGGACTGGAAGATTATTCTTTCCAGTATTTTTGGAGGTATTTGTGAAATGGGAATAAAATATTTTCCAAATGCTGAGTAATTTTATTTTACGCGTTGAATTGTTTCTGATTGCCTTTTATGTAATAATAGTCACTTGAACAGCAGGCCACACGTCAGTGTAATAAACACAAAAAGGGGACAAAAAACCAACATGCTGCTGCGTCCTGCTGTGCCTACGACGCAGCTGTACATTTCGCGCCTGCATTACTCCACGAAGGTTGAGGAAGTCGTGGAGTATTTAAGAGTGAAGACCAACTGGACTCTGAGGGTCGTAAGGTTGGAATCGCGCCACAACATCAACTTCAAGTCGTTCGTGGTTCGAACTCCAACTCACCATCTGCAGACCTTCTTGAAAGAGGACTTTTGGCCGAAAGGTGTCGTATACCGACGATTCCGAGGACGGTTTCGCGACACCACGCAGCAAAACACGACGCCGTCAACGATTCGTGTCTAGTTTTAGTTAAATAAGGTTTTTTTTATATGTATTAGTTTATTGTTTTATAAGATTATTTTGTGTATTTTTATCTATGGGCCTCAGTTGCCTGATAATAAAATGATTGATTGATTGATTGATTGATAAAGCCAGTATAAACTGGCCTCTTATTCCATTGCAACTCCGTACTACGCTAGACCATCTCAATGTCCTAGTGTTACGAAGTGTGTTGAGGTGGACTGTTGTACTATACCTAAGCAAGTATAGCAAATAATACGCGCTACTGTTTTTGCAAAAGATTTACCTGCCCTCAACTGCGCGTCACTGGTTTGAATAGATACGGTGAATAGTCATATTCAACAACGGTGCACCAATATGAAATTGTTTATCTAAAATCTTAAAACTGGGATAGCTCATAGCTGCCGCAGTATAAAACACTGCACTCAAAACACAAATAGCCTGTACCAACACAGACAACGGGTGACGCCATCAAAATCATGCAATCTGTTTGTGCGAACTTTTTAAAATTCCAATTGGAACGCAGCAATCACTAGGAAGTGACACATCAAAGTGACGCGCAATAAAGCGTCCCATTCCAAATACGAATTTCGCGCCAAAACATCGCACTGGCCACTGACGAACAACCTTTTTCATGTTTTTGCTATGAATTTTTAGTGTTCCATGTTTAAAATTTGCGGTTTTTAGCTTATGTTTAGATTGATTTTAGTTTTTTGTTGCTGTTCGTTCGACTTGACTAAATGGATGTCGATATTATAGTGGCGCGTTTGGCGCTGACAAATCGGTGTTTGGACAGAAAACTCAGTTTAAAACAATAGTGGCAGATTATTTTAACGCCAGTATCGATGGAGCTTTCCATGTCCATCTTTTATTAAAGTGAAACGATGAGTGTAGTGCCCCATGGTTCTTTTGGACATTGTCGGGAGGGCTGTTGGTAAATAACATAACATCATGTAATCCTGTAATCCCCGAAAGAAAGAAAAGAAAGAAAGAAAACATATTTATTTGGCACATGCCACAAGCTGAAAGCTTATGCGGAGGTGTAGACTCACACATTTCGCCAGTTATGTTTAAGTCCCATTTAATAAGGGCAAAGATATTGCCATCGATCGGACACAAATCCATACTTCGTGGCTGCTACTGTGAAATTTTGATGGGAAACCACAATAACACTTTACCCAACGAGGGAATCCAAACCGAGGACAATCGCGTTTTGTGACCACTAGACCAACGAGGCACTGTTGGTAAATATTTGTGGGAAATTGAACTGGCCCCGCGGACTATAGACCCGCAACGACACAATAAATACCCTTGACGAAGCCGATAGGCACTTGTTCTCCCCAACATTGAGATCATTTGTTTGTACTGAACCATACCTGGGCAGCTTCTAGTTAGGTAAGCTAGTTTTAAAGGTAATAACTTTAATTACCTCCATGCCCCGTTTACTATTCAAAACATCCATCAGCAAAATTTTTTGAGTGTGCTACATTGAGTTTTACCATATAACGTGATTTGTCACCCAAAAAAAAAGTTGTTTTCCAGCAATAATTTTTGCGTAGAGCCGAGCCGTCATCCAAGCATTATGTACATTAAACTAAGTAAGTTTGATGTACATAATGCTTGGTTGACGGCTTCGTGAAGAGTCCGTTTATAGCCTGTATAATCCGATGTCTCACTAGTGATATTAATCGATTAAACAAATAAATCGACTCCATAACTGCGTGCAAACGATCAATAGGCAAAGCGGCTAAACAATACAAGAACTAATCGGAACTTTTAGTTAGTTCGGTAAACTGAGATCTACCAGCGCTTCGGGCAACTTTTGATTAGCCAAGAGATGCCCAATGGTCTTTGGTGATCTGCGAATGTTCTTACTTTTGTTTATTTGTGTTTACCGGGCGTTAACTAAACGAGATTTGTACAACTTAATTAGACTTGGTTGTTATGGTTTAATCGGGCTGTGTCAATTATGATTTTGGAGTCAGGTTAACGAAAACATAGATTATTATTGTTATGTCACGACTCAATCAAATAAATACCGAAACACTGACAATTAAGTGAATATTGGAAATACTTAAAAGTAGGAAAAATTAAAAGAACCATGGCAACCAGGCACAAAAATACTGAGAAATTCCTTACGGAAAAACCCAATAACACTTAGCCCGGCCTGGGAACCGAACTGAACTCAAAACGTCATGCTCAGCAGTACAGTTTGCGACCACTAGACTATCGAAGCAGTTGACGTCTATTAATAAAATAAATATCTCTCTTAATTATCTCCACACTACTATTTCTATTACAACATAATCTTTAACCCGTAAATGCATGGCATCGGAACGTCGAATTAATGACAGGGTCTCTCAGACCCCAGGCACTCGTAATCTCCAATCAGACAGTGCTTACTGTAGCGAATTAAATGGCGCTCTAGTTTACGGATCATCTCCTTTGTGACCGGTCCAAACTAGAACCTTTCATGTCAATACAGTTTGTGACTTTGTTGTGTAGTTTGCGTGGTGTTTTAATTTAGTTGGTCATAAAAAGGTGGATAGATAGGCCCAGGTGGAATAAAAAGCGGACTGTATTTCTAGGTTATAATATTAGGTATTTTACAGGTGGTTACTAGGTTATAATATGGTGGAGGGAGAGCTGGCCTCGGCTCGCAAGATCCCCACCAGTAAGCGAGGAGGGATCCGCGGCAAGGGGAGAGGCCTCTCTGCCGCCGAGAGGTCGGCGCGGCTTGCCGAGGAGGGGCGCCACCCGGGGGTGGCCGGTCGCGCCCGGCCCTGGTTCAAGCCATGGTCCGGAGCGAGAGGGAATGGGAAGCCGTCACCTCCTTCTGCGAAGCAGCCGCCGCGGGAGACGCCCTGGGCGTCGGGGGTCACGTGGTGGCCCCCGGCCATCGTAGGCGCGGGCCTGTGGACGGCGAGTTTTGGGCTAGCTCGCCGTCCGGCCGTCTTATGACGACAGGCCGTGTCGACGGCGCGTTCGTGTTCCACGCGCGCCTCAAAGAGATGTCAGCAACCACGTAGGGGTCCGCACGGGCCGATGCCTGCCAGGGCTGCGGGACTGTTCGAAAGAGATACCGCGGCCCTGGAACACAAAGGGCAAAGAAGGAACATGGATGGGTTTTAGTCAGTACAAGTCTGACACTCCCTTCCGCTCCGCCCAGAGCGGGGGGGGTCATTTGATGATTTCCCATCCAAAAAAAAAAAAAAAAAAGGTATTTTACAGGTCAAAATTTAATTATTGAAATCGATGCGATCGTGGTCGCGGTGTTAGTGTTCTGTTGAGGGCGCGCGAGCCGTCGTCGAGCCGCTGCTGCTACCACGCCGCCCGCTCCCCTCTGCTTGATGACGCATGTGTGTCTTGGAGGTGTTAACGTGTGCGTTAACAGTGGATGAAAGTTTAAAAGCGGCCTTTTTAGGTAAAATATGCGCTTGGAATTGCGGACACCAGCACGCGTAGCATGACCGCCGTAGAAACAGGTTTTGTCGACGGAAGAATCGACAAAATGACAGATGAACAAAATAAATCTGTCACTTTGTCGATTCTTCCGTCGACAAAACCCCTTTCTGCGCTGGTTATGCTACGCGTGCAGGCCGTTATAAAATACAATGCAAGCGGCCTTATCAAACTGATATTAGAATGAGGGGATGGACATTCGATGAAAACATTAATGTTCAAGACGTTTCTGAAAAGCTCGCTCGGAGGCTCTCGGAGGAGCTCGTGGCTAAATGGTAACAACCGCTCGGGTCAGTCTTTGGGTTAAGCCGCGCTTACCTAGGTTCTTCCGTGGATGGATGACCACCCAATACGGAGTTTCTTCCAGGCCTCGGAACGGCACGTTAAGCCGTTGGTCCCGGCTGTGATTTGTAGATCTTTGACCTGACCTGTAACGACACAGGTCAGTCGCCCGAAAGTCTGACACCAGTCTTACCAAGGGATATCGTATTAGCCAGTACAAACTGGGTTGTAGAGGTCAGATAGGCTGTCGCTTCATGTTAAATACAGGTATTCAGCTGCATCCGGTCGGCTTAGACTGGAAGCCGACCCCAACATAGTTGGGCAGATGATGATCTAAGACGTTTCTGGAAAGGTTTTTTATAAGTTCCGTGGCCGTAGCCGCTATATCCGAGGGCCTAGACAAATATACAAAATGTCACTGGTGTAAGCTGTAACAAAATGAATTAAAAAAAAAACATCACGCCTGTAATCCTCGAAGGGTTAGGCTGAGGTGTACCTAATAATAGTACACCTACATTTCGCCTGTTATGTTTTAAGGCCCATGTAATAAGGGGCGAGCCTATTCCATCCAACCATCAAACCGGGCACAAATCTCGATGATGCAAAGTCAAAAATGTGTCGGATTGATGCTAATCTATCGAAAAGCTATAAAGCTATGTTGCCGATGAAAATCGAAAACTAAAACGCTTCGAAAACGAATGCCACTTGATAAAGATTGCCACTTGATTGGTCCTTTGGTAAAGTTGATGACAGCAATATGTTGTTTGAGGCAGTATCTAGTGTTAGTTGTTGTGCTGATATTTAATCGTAAATCTACAACATTAGTTTTAGTATATGCGAAACCTGAAATACGTGTCTAGTATTTTTATATAAAGGATCTATGTGCAAAATTTCAGAACTGTTTCATGAAAAATCATAAAGTTATAAGCTTATTCTGTTACCTGTTTGTCCGCACAAAAGCATGGTCACCACGCAACGCGCCCGCGCGCGGGCCTCCAACGTCGTCTTGAGCCAATGAGCTCATAAACATAATTTAACAGTAGGTATCAAAATTATTGCGATAGGTACTTAATGTCGCTCGGTGTCCAACTTATAACTTTTTTTAAACATTTTTGGGACAAAATATAACATGGTTTAAAAATTATTGGAATCGATTCAGTTACTTATTCTGAACAAACTATATTCAGGTTTCGCATATACTAAAAATAATGTTGTATTATGTTCTATATGAGACTGTAAGTTCTAGTCTTTTCTCACTCACATGTAAGTGTACATACGGAACCACATTATGCTATATATTTCCAGTATAACATGGCCCCGCTTTGTATAGATTTCCCGTACAATGAGAGATCCGCATAAACTGGTTTTGTGTAGCTTGATTGGTCGTCGTGTGTACGTAACATCCAACAAAATTGTTTATACGCCTCGACATTCAGATATCCGTGTAACATACCAACAAGATTTATTTATTTTAATTCCATCGGCGAGTCCAGAGGATTCGATTGAGCGAACGCAATTTATTAGAAAAAATGTCATATCCCGTTCGAAACGAAACGCCCTACAAAAAGAGATAAATCAAAGGCAGAATGTAATAAACTAAATAACATATTGGCGGAGGGGCCAGTGTGCTATTAAAGAAACATTTCGAACTTCCCCTTAAGTTATTATTGCGATAAATAAATAATTTCACTATTGCCATTTGTCACGTCACCCGACGTGTTTACTGTTTACTGTTAACACGCAACCACGTACGAAATAACAGTCTAAGTATTACGTTTCACCCTCAGGGATTTTGGTTATTACGAGATATTGCAGATAGCAATATAGTTACATCCCGATGGTCAATCGAACCCAACTATTATTGCGAAGAAAATCCCTCTGGCGAAATTGTCGCATCCAATGGGTTAGGTCGTTCATCAAAGAGATGATTCTGGTGTCCAAGATCGCGAAATCCCGTTTAGATTGTAGTAAGAGCCAATATGTGTCGGTCTTCATTGAAATCCTGAAGCTCGAAGGTTTATTGGCAATTGGCGATAGGTCGGGGTCCTAGAGACCGTTTGGTGATCGTTGGCTGTAAAAATCTTTACGGCGTATAAACTACGGCAGCGTAGGGTTAAGTGTGATTAGGGTATGCTGCGTGTTGCGAAATCGACACCTTCGGATGAGGGGTTATTGCCGTTTTAAATTCAGAACGCGTTGAATGAGATATATGATTTAGTAATTTGATTTTGCAGCAAAAGGTACATTGATCGGAAAAGCTTTTCATCACTTGAAAATATCACGGTTTGTTTTGAACATCAAAACAGCGCGCTTACAAATTGTGCTATATTTTTTCAGCAGCTTGCTATCGTGTTTCAGATATTATGCCACAAGCATTACCGAGATACAAGTATTCTATATCCTAACAAAGTTTATGGTCTACCTGTATTTCAAACTTCATTGAAATACCTACACAAGAATCAGATGGATAAATTGACAGGCAGACAGCCTTATCTCAATTAGCTCATTCGTATTTGTGATTAAAGTATGGATTAGACACATATTAACGAGGTTTTATCTACAAGGTGTAAACGGTCCCTTCACGAAGCCGTCAAACCAAACATTCTGTAAATCAAACTAAATAAGTCTACGTAAAAATTGTTGCTGGGAAACGACTTTTTTTTTGTGTGAAAAATCACGTTTTACGGTAGGACTCTATGTAACGCGCTCAAAACAATGTGCTGATAAATGCATTGAATAGTACGGGGATTAAGGAGGTATTTCAAGTAAAGTTATAACATTAAAAAATTGTATTAAAAAAAAAAACTTGCAAAAAAGTTGAATAATATTCAATAATTCCGTAACTAGAATGTTCCCAGGTATGGTCTAGAAAAAAAAAATATTGCAATGACGGGGGAAAACAAGTGCTTTTCAGCTTCTTTAAGGGTACTTTTACAACCAGCATGTGCATAATATAGTTGAATAAATCGACGTCAAAATTGCTTAAGCAAACATGGCCCCTCTATAGTGCTTTTAATCCTGTTCCTAGTATGTCTACGTAACCCATTTCATTGTCGTCCTGTCATTTCAATAACAACCGACTGCAGGTACACGACTATTGCAGAACATCGGTGTTTACTGTCGCCCCATTGTTTTGGTCGTAGGCACTTGCAGTTATATTTCCAATTGGAATACTTCGTCAGTTACTTGGAAAACGTAACGTATTTACTTACAGATGGTAAGTATATAATCTAATCTAACATTAGTTTTATGAATTTATAGACCATGGAAAAGGGAGAATCCTCCGATCAGTCGGGTATCGTGTCTGGTGGGCTACTGCAGGACAGTTGTTGTCGGGTTTTCCATTAAAGTCCTAAGTCTTGGATAACTTTTGATGTTAGTTCCTCTTTTATGTCATAGATGGCGCTGTACTAATTTTTGTACTATATTGATGTAGTATTTTTAAACTGTCCGTTAAAGAAAATATTAAGTACTAAAGTACCTTAAGCAGCCAACATTAACACGTCAAGCAGAAGCCATTTCACTGTCAAACACATTCAAAAAGGACGTTTTAAAACAAAAATCGTTGAAAATAAAGCTAAATCCCGGTCCGACATGTTTGCTAAATATCGTTCCCGTGTTGGTGTCTCGTAAATCTCTATATATACTAACGGGTAATGTTGTTTGTCCGAGTTTATGTCCGACTTCATTACTGGGAGGAACGGGGTTGGATGGTCGGTTAGGTATTCTTAAAGGGAAGTTAGGATTTAAACGAAATGACCTACATGTTGAAGAAAACCATTTTCAAATAACATCACGAGGAGGCTAAATAATACCTCTAAAATTCTCTATTCATAGAAGAAGAAGAGTTTCCACCACAAACATACCATAATAAAAACTACCAATCAACTAACAAATAGTTACCCCAATCAATCTAAAACGTTTCATCAATTTACAATTCGTAAAACCAATAGGTACGATCTACTACAAAGTACGACTCCATATCTTTGTTTTCCCAAACCGTCCCATAAAAACAATGGCGTTTTCACTTCCAACAGCCTTTTATCTCGAATTGTTCAGGATTCAGGATCCCTTTCAAAACATCAACCGTTCGTCCGTCTACTATCCCGCTCTAATGCTAATAATATGAAAGGGTTGACACTATCGTTTTGGGAACAGACCTGTGGGTATACGCCTCTGATGTGATACGAATGTGTTATATCTGGCACTTTTTATTATTAAACTAGTAGTTCTCTCTATCAATAACTGCCTTAAGGGTGATTTTCACCAAACGGATCGCATCGGTTCGGAACGAATACGAACGGATGCGGCAACAGCCGATCGCGTCCGGCAGGATGTAGACGCATACGATCGGCTCCGTACCGCCGCTTGCTATCGTATAGGTTTCTGCGCCTAGTCAAATAGTTTAATTTCTACCGTGTTGACGTTCTAATTGCCAAAAGAATCCGATTGGATACGACGACAGGCGAATGGAGCCGATCGCGCGTAGCAGCATACTTTCTGCGATGTGCCGCGGAAGACGTCCGCGGTCAAGCTGCTGTGGCCGACTTGGTAATATAGACTTTAAATACTGTGAATACGATTTAATATCGCTTACAGACTGTAAAATCCTTTCCGATCCGTTTGCTGGAAATCATCCTTTATTGGTCGAGTTGTCTTTAGATACTGAGTTGA